>CM077893.1:9344814-10724142 GCA_039720435.1 Amazona ochrocephala | reverse complement strand
TAGATTAATGAGAGCATTCATTCAGAAGTTGTTATCTCACTTAATAATGACCCCACTGATTATTCTATCTCCTTTAACTGAGCGGCTGATTTTGATTAAAATAAATATAGCTCACAGCACCTGGAAATTCATTCTTCTATTTGGAAGGAATTTGATAGAAAGAGATTCCCTTTCAAGAATTTCTTGAGAGCGATTAAATATTTTGGTCCTCCCGAGGCTGAATTTTCATGTTTTTAAAGATGACATTTCTGAAATATTTGATGATCAAATATTTATTAAGCCCTGTATTAATAGTTTCAATACATCTGTTCCTACTTTGACAGTTTGAGCATGATTTAGCAGAAATATGTATTTGCATGCTGAGCTGCTTTAAAAAAACACCCACAAGTGCTTATACACACCTACATTTGCACACACACAGTGACACACTGAACCTCACTATTCATTTAATCCTGCACCTTACCAGTGATTTCTGATTTAGGAACAAACACTGCCATCAGTCATTTAGCCAACTGAGTTTGTCAGATCCCTGCTGCTTGTGATGCTATTTTATATATTAATCTAATTTCTGAAAGCGGTAAGACTTAGAAAGCACAACTGCTAAACAGTTTAATATGGAAAAGACAAACAGGCAGGCAAATAGAGTTAGTGGGTTTGTAGGAAAGGCAAAACACATCTGATTACCACAGCAAAACAATTAGTGGCAATCACAAAATCTGTGCTAGTTTGGACAGCTTCAGTCACGTCAGCAGCAGAGCAGAGTGAAGGTGAAAATGACCATGACAGCTCCTGCTTTGGGAGGTGCTGCCTGCCCTTCACAGGACACAAACCACATCAAAGATAGCTAGCTTTTAACAGTGTCGGGTGTGGGGACAAGCAGCCTCTAGGAGATGCTGCGAGGGCTGGAGCAGCTCTGCTCTGGAGCCAGGCTGAGAGAGCTGGGCTGGGGCAGCCTGGAGAAGAGAAGGCTCCTGAAGGGGAGACCTTAGAGCAGCTCCAGTGCCTAAAGGGGCTGCAGGAAACCTGGAGAGGGGCTTTGGACAAGGGATGTAGGGACAGGACAAGGGGAATGGCTTTAACCTGCCAGAGGGGAGACTGAGATGAGCTCTTAGGCAGAAGCTGTTCCCTGGGAGGGTGCTGAGGCGCTGGCACAGGGTGCCCAGAGAAGCTGTGGCTGCCCCATCCCTGGCAGTGCTCAAGGCCAGGTTGGACACAGGGGCTTGGAGCAAGCTGCTCCAGTGGAAGGTGTCCCTGCCCGTGGCAGGGGTTGGAGCTGGAGGAGCTCTGAGGTCCCTTCCAACACAAACCAGTCTGAGATTTTATTAAATTGATAGAACATTAGCTTCAGTGGAGCCACCTTCACAAAGGGATCAGTACCATAGAACCAAACACACAGCATCACGCAAAGAAACGATGAAACCTGGGAAAAGCTGTAGAGCCCTGGGCCAGGTTTGGTGTGGGTTGTATGGCTTCAGGTTTAGGACTTCTTGTTCATGGCAAGGTGTTTGCCTCACATCAGGACAAGAGCCCTCTCCAATGCCCCTCTGCTCTGCAGGTTCTCAGAATTTCTATTTATGAGTGGTCACTAGTTTTTGTGTTTCTGGAGTGCCATCTTGTCTTCCAGCTCTGCCCATCTGCCTTATTCACTTTGAGAGGTTCTGGATTTTGGCAGCCAGCAGCAAATCCTTGTCCACCCTGATTTCCTTGGGCAGTTTTCACTTAATTAGGTCCTCATCACAGTGTCTTTGTCCAGAGAGTATGTTAGAACCATGCACACCCCTTTCCTCTCCTGATTCACAGCTAATGGGTTTTTTAACTTGTAAGTAAACATAGAATCACAGAATTGTAGAATAGTTAGGGTTGGAAAGGACCTTAAGCTCATCCAGTTCCAACCGCCCTACCATGGGCAGGGACACCTCCCACTAAACTATGCCACCCAAGGCTCTGTCCAACCTGGCCTTGAACACCCACAGCGATGGAGCATTCACAACTTCCCTGGGCAACCCATTCCAGTGCCTCACCACCCTTACAGTAAAGAGCTTCCTCCTTATACCCAATCTAAACTTGCCCTGTTTAAGTGTGAACCCGTTACACCTTGTCCTATCACCACAGTCCCTAATGAAGAGTCCCTCCCCAGCATCCCTATAGGCCACCTTCAGATACTGGAAGGCTGCTATTTCATATATATTATATATATGAAAAAAGCTAGGGAGGGAAATCACTTTTGAAGCAGAATTGAGGGGCACAGAGAAGAGGAAGAGGAGTGTGTTAAGCAGATTTCACCACCAGGCTCTCCAGAAGGTCCAAGTTTGCTCATCACTTGGCAGCCAGGCTAAATGTGCTAGGGAGACCAGGGAGGAAGACACCAAGAGAGAGGAGCTTTTACATGGCAGATTGAAAGGTCTCAAAGCAAATTTAGACCTTGCTGATCCTGACTCTCACCTTGAAGTTTCTACCCCACTGCTCTCTCCATTGGCACTGGTGTTTCTGATATCAAAGGCTTTTTTCTTTGGTGGCTGCTCTGCTCCTTTGGGGTTTTTCTTTGGCTTCCTAGAACCTGCTGGGAAGTGGCCCCAGCAGCTCCAAAACACAGTGTCCCTCTGCAGCTCTGGCAGCATCTTTTCCCTTCTGCCTCTGAGCTACAGAAGTGCATTTTGGCAGTGTAGGGCAAGCAGGGTAAGTGGGATTTAGGGGCGCAGGTGGATCAGGTGGGTAAGAAGTATTTAAGAGCAAATAAGAAACACAGTCAATTCTAGTGAAGCCATGTTTCTGTTTTAAATGGGTACCAAAGCTTTTTGAAACCTCAGATACAAAGGGAAATTCAAGCAATGAGAAGCCAGGAACGTGAAGTACATGTGATGTCAGGCAGAATGGTATTTCATGCTCTGGACATCTGATGATGCGGTTTGGGGCAATGCCGTGTTGACTCTGGAAAGAGGGAGAGGTGGGAGTCAGAGGAAGAGACTTCAGAGGTGCTGGAGGAAGTCTCAGCGTTGCTGGTCCTGGGCTGCACTGTAGAGGATGTGCAAACATGGGCTAATAGCTGGAAACCCCCATGATGAGACGTGACCTGCTCCTAGCAGGAGACGTTTCTGTTCTGTTTGTCAGGTTATTCAGTGCCTGAGAAGATGGGTAATTCCAGCACTTTGCAGCTTGTAGCTGTGCCAAGGTACAACTACAGGTGATGGCTTTTCCTTCAGCACTGAGGTTTGACGCTGCTGTCTTGTCAGGATCAGGCTGATAGCGATTTAGTGGCTGCCTCTGGAGAAAAAATGAACCAATCCTTTAAATACTAACCCAACTCGACTCTGGCTGTTAGTTATTCTTGAGTCTTTGCAAGCATGTGCCCCACATGTTTCCCCATGTCCCCTCTGCATGTGGAGCCAGTCTGCAGTGCTGAGCTACACTGTGATTTCTTCTTAACCAGTAAAAGCCATGTCCTCAAAAGATGATTTATTTCAGAGGGGGAGCACAGAAGCAGTGACTCACCCTGCATCATCTTCTCCAGGTTTCTTGTGTCCCCTTTATGTATTGGAAGCTGCTCTAAGGTTTCCCTTATAGCAGTCTCCTCACCTTTAATTTTCGAAAGCTGTCCAGGGATCACCATTGCCGCTGTGGAAGCAATGGGCTGGTGCTTGCAGGGCAGAGGGGCACTGGGCACTCTCAGGATCCATAGCACAAAGCAAATGATCCAAATGGAGAGGATGTGCCAGTGTAGTTACACACTGACAGCATCCTGTCGCCACATGTTGCTCAACACACCACCACACAAACACAGCTCAGTGGGTCAGTGTGCCCCACCACAGCACACAGAGGTTTACAACCAGGCAGCTCAAGCATATATAACTGAGAAAGAGCTGAGTGCAGAAGCACTCATTTGATGGTATTTCAGCATTCAGCTCCTTGCACCACATGGGAAACCTGTCATCTATTTTTCATTTTCTTGTTGGAATATTTCTTCAGGAGAAATCACTATGCATTCCCCCCCCGCACCCCCCAACATTTCAGGCTGGAGGTCCTGACATGTTTCTCACTGAAATAGCTTCAGCCACATTGGACTCAGATGGGAAATACAGCCTTCAAATCCTTCACCTCAGGTGTGTAGTCGCAGCTTCTCAGGTCTATAGGTTTGCTGAGAATATAAAGCAAAACTAAAAAGTGACAACAGCAGGCTGTGTCTCATCCCGAACTGTGCTTCTGAAGTCTTCAGCCTCTTTTAAAGACAGTGGTTTCTCAGAAATTCTATTGCTGGGGAGGTACTGCAGTCCTTGATCTTGTTATCTGAGGAAAGCACAGGGAAGCAGCCTGCTCGTGCTGTTCAATGCCATCATGCCTGGGTACTGCTGGCAGCCTGATCTCCTAGACCATCACACAGTCCTCTCTGGCCCAAACTGTCTGAGGAGCTGTCTGCCTTTTGCACGCATGGCTGATTGTTTCTTCACCTTTTAATCTTGGAGACCACTTAGCCTGAGAAAAAAGATAATACAATATCCACAGAATATTTCCTGAAGTGCCTCCACATGATCTTCATTTCCAGCCAAACAAAACCAACATCAAATTCTCAACATTCACTTAGAGGTTCTATTTTCTTGTAGGCTTTCTGCCTCCACTTATTGACTCTGGAATTCACAGACGTTTCCTACACCACCTTCACAATGACTTTGCAGAATATTGTCACATCTGATATCCACGGACATATGAAATTGTAGATGTTTTCAAAGCCAGAAATTGTACTGGCCACTTTGACCCAGACAGAGAAGCAATGTTGAGCCACAGAGAGAAAAGGTGGTGATGGGGAAGTGCCCTTTGTTTTTGCTTTTCCCAAATTGTGATGTTTCCTCTTGTTTGATCTCGAGGTGTAGTGCACAGTTCAGTTTACTTGTACACATTTCCAGCACTGCTTTCTCTTCATGACCCCCAGCTTCCATTCCCCAGGCTGTGACACCTATCAGCTATTTCCAAATGCCCCAGGGGGTTTTTGTGGACTATACTGGACTTGACTTTTGAATATAAAACTGAAATAGAGGCATCAAAAGAAGCAAAACCAAAGCACTACCACGAAAATTCCACAAATGGATTTATTCCCCTTTTCGGGTCTCCTTTGAAGACCCGAGGAGCTGCTATGTGAATGCCACCTTGCAATAGACATCCCCAGTTTCCATTGTGGTTTTTAGGAGGACGATGATAAAAATACCCCCAGAGCTCAGTTGTGCCTCAGAAACAGGGAGATTTTTTATTTTCTCCCGACTGGATAAGAGCAATTCTGAGCACTTGGAACTGAAGTGACGTGGTGACTTGGCAGAGCCTGTCAGCTTCCCCAGAAGAACATGAGCATTTCTAAAGCAGCGCAAGAGCTTCTAAAGGAGGTTGCCGAATGTTAATTGCCTATGGATACTGTAAAATGAGAACTAAAATACCAAAGGTTGCTAGGTCACCATCAGTCATTTTTTTCCAGAATTCAAGCTGCAGCTCAGACTTGTTATAAAGGTAAAAGGCTTTTTCTTATGTACCTGCAGATGCAGGATGAGACTTGTCTCCCTGTCTTTCCCTCCCAGACTCAGGTCAGAAAACACTATCTCCATCTGTAGAATCTGTGCAAGATTGACATTCTCCTCCGTGCGTTTCTAACGTGCAACCTTTAGAGGCTTTACCAGAGAAAGAAATTAGAATGAATGCATTAAAACCTGTAAAATAAGGAACATGGGTAAAACAAATGGCTCCGCATGCAAACAAACGTCTGTCCTCCCCTCTTCAGGTGGCGTGGGAGAGACCATTATAACTCCCTGAAACCCAGAGGCGCTGCTGGTGCAGGATTTATCCCTGCACTTTGAGCTTTTGCTGCAGAAGATTTGGAGGCTGATGGGTGAATATTTGCTTCCAGCATGTGTGATGATTACAGCAACCATGACTCAATAATGTTTCCAGCTCAGCTCCATCCCTCCTGAGCAGGCACTATTTAATATGTTTGTCACTGCAGTATGAACCATCTCAAAGTCTCTGGTGTCAACCAGACCCTCTGATGGTGCTGTGCTGAGTGGACATACACAGCTTTTGCTCTTGCAAGCCCTGCAAAGAGCAAACTGAAGTAGCAAATCCAAGCTAGCCCGTGTTCCAGGCTAATGAATGGAGCTAGTTAATTCAAAAGACAGCATGTTATGCTTCCACTGTGTTCCTCTGCCTGCTCCTGGTTTAGCTCCTGCGGAGTTTGCAGTGGCTCTTTGAAGGGTCTGACATGACCTTCACCAGAGGGTAGGACCCTGTGTTACTGTTCTGGTGCTCACTGAGGAACAACATGTCATTATTTAGAGCTGGTGTTGCTGTGTCAAAAATAGCTGAGCGTTAGATGAGGTCCACAGAGTAAAGGGGGGTGGACTGAGGAGCTGTAAGGTGCTCATGATACAAAGAGATAAGTCTGATGCAGATGCCCAGTGAGATACACCCATCTATCAATGGTAGTGAAGGCTTTATCCTCTGTCCCCTTAAGAACAGAATGCAGACACTGGATTTGTCTCCCCATATTTCAGCATTTGTGCTAGGAGGAGAGACAAAGGTCAACTCAATGTAAATACAAGATGAAAAACTTCCAGCTTAGCATCAGCATCTGTCTTTAAGAACAAGGAAAAATAGTCAGGTTTCTGTAAGAGACCTAAATAATGAATGTGAGTAAGGAACGGGTCATCAAAAATGATTTAAATTCTGCATCTGAAATACTTCTGTGTCCTTGCTCTGTGAAGGACGTTCAGCTTTGGCCTATTTGTGTGCTGCAAGAAATGCAACTTCTCTGGAAATATGTAGGGTTCTTCAAAAAGCCTCTGTGCTTCTGCTGCATTATGGCTCAGTATCTCCCAGCACCACAGGATGCATTTTCACAGTGGGGCAATGGCTCTGCTCTTGCTCCCTGCATCATCCCCACCCTTCTCCACTGTCCTGTTGAGCTGATCTTTGACCTGATCTCCCAGCTTTGCTGCTGGTGGAGACTGTACAAGCACTTAAACCACCCATGCCAGCGGTCTATCTGTGATTCTGAATATGCACAGAGGCAGGAGCACAAATCTCATGTTAGAGTGCTGTGGCAAGCAACTGAGTGCTTCACAATTACAGTCGGAAGGTCACTGGTGTCCTCATAGACCTACCTGCTCCATCCTCTGCCCTTGGGTGAGATGAGCTCAGTCTATGTGAAACTCAAGAGAAGTCTGTCGTTCTGTAAGACTAACAAAGGCAGACACTTCAGAGTCTTCAACACACGCAGCTTGTCGAAGGCTTTCCCTGCATCATCCCTGGACCAAATGCAGCCCCCATTTCTCATCCTGTGTGCCCCAGAGACTGAACAAGACCTCTTAGAGGACGGTCTCAGCACTACTGGTTCCGACCCTACCCCTCCTTCAGTAGCTTAAATAACCCACAGCTTTCTAGAACTCTTGTCACGTTCGCCACTCTCCTCTATGCTAACTGCCCCCTGATCTTCCTGAAGTGTAAACCCAGGCCTGGATCCCAGCTCTGGCTGAGACCTCTGTCAGGGTCTGATTGGAGAAAACCCCAGTGCTGGACCCTGTTTCAGTTCATGATTCCAAGACTGAAATTTAGACGCAAACAAGGTCAAGTACTGGAATTGATCAGTTGGTTTATTACAAAAATACAATGTTATTAAAAAGGGGAAATTGTTGTAATGAAGCAGATAGTGGTAGGACAGATTGGAAAAAGGATGGAAATGAAGCAAGAATTCGGGGTGCAGAGGGAGAGAGAAAGTCACCACCATGGATCCAGCGGTATCCTGGAGATCCATCATTGGCAGTGGTAGCGGGAGTCCTTCAGGGTTCGTAGTCAGTATCGGAGCAGAGCATCCCCCAGGAGTCTGTAGTAGCCATCAGAGGTGGGTGCCCTCGTGGGGCCATCCTTCTGGAGTCGTCCCCTTGAAGATACCCTTGGAGGTGTCCTGACAGAGTTGCCCTAATGGTGATGACTCATGGAGGGCGTTCCTCAGAGTCCGTAGTAGTCATCAATGGCAAGGGTCCTCTGGAGGTGTCCTTCTGGAGTCATCCTCGTGGCAATGGCTTCTTTTCATTATTACCTTTTTCCCCTTTTATAAGGAGTTGGGGGGAGTACCTGTGTTCTTCATGTCACGTATTACATGTTCCTGGTGGACCAGTTTCCAAAGTCTTGCAGCCAGCTCTTCAATTGTCTGCAGCAATTTTTGGGACAACGGGCAGCAATTCCTCACACCAATCCTTGAGATAACAAACAGGAAAAGTCTTATCTCAACTCCTCCCACACACCTCTGAGACAATGGATTGGTGGAATTCCATCTCAGCGAGATGATGGACGGTGGAATTCCACCTCAGCTTCTTATACCAATCTTTGAGACAGTGGACAGAGGAGTCTAATTTCAGATCAGCCTCTCACAGCTTCCCCAGTGTTAAGAAGAACATCAAGGTTGTGGTGCATATCTAGCAGCTGAAACACCCAGTTACAGACCCCTATGTGTAGTTTGGTCTTTTTGTAGCAGCAGGGTATCACTGCTTATGTATTCCTCCATTTCTTCCTAAATCCTGCTCTCCAGCCAGTTGCTCCATGCAGGACTACTGATGCCAAAGCACTATGGACTATTACCCTTCTGGTTTTGTGGGTTTTGTTTGTTTTCCCTAGACTGTTTCTTAAGTTTACCAAGACATTTTGAAATTTAACCCTGTCTTTGGACATGTTAACCAATCTTGGTGTCTTCCATGGCCTTAAAATGCACATTCTTGCTTCATCTTCCTGTTCCCTGGGCAGACATGCAGAATGCCTCTCTGCGCATCCCTCTGTGTAGCCGCTGATGCCAACTTCTATGCTCAGCTGTGTGCCCACCTCTTGTAGATTCAATCATTCCCACTTCCTTACTAGAACAATGGCACTTGAAAGTCATACCCTTAAAGTACAAGCATACAATTCCCTTTTTGTCCACCCAACTGCTTTCCCAGTTTTAGAATGGAATTAAATGGCAGAAAATTTGCTGTTGTTGAATACAAATGTGTATCTCCTTCTTTTACAAGTCCTTGCAAATATTCAAGGCTAAGACTTCCCATTTAACGCCAGGTTTAATTGTGATCTCTGTCTGACTGCATTTGACTTTTTTAGCGAATGTCAAAGAGGCATTAAATGTTTTGGTCACCTTCGTGTCACCTATTATTATCTCTTACTCTACTCAAATAGCAGATCAAATCTTTCCTTCATCTTTCTCATGCCTAATGTGCAAAGAAAATGTCCAGCCTACCCATCTTCTCTAATGGAGTTACTGCTAACAGCCCAGCTGTCAGAGCAGTGACCTGCTGTCAAAAGCAAAACAAAATTCAGCCATTGTTTCTTTTCTTTTTACCCCATATGCTCTGACTTCTCTCTGTGGAGTGGTTGGTATCTCAGGAAAGCTTTAAAAATTCCTGTATTAGTGTAAGGTTGAGAGTCCAACCCCTCCCTTTGCGTCAAAACCATTGATAAATGGTGTCTCCAATAGGAAATCAACCCTGGCATCAACAGTGTAAGTCACTGTTTACCAGTATTTCAGACTTTGGTCCACCAGGTCTGATGCCAGTTCAAATGAGGCACATTTGTAAGAGCAGATGAGCCAGGTGAAGAAGATTCTGTACCTATAAAGACATTAGGGAAGCTCTACCAGCTTCTAAATGCTATTTCATGTGCCCAGAAACATAAATGCCGATTGCAATTGTATTTACTCCCCTAAGAGTCACCGATGGCTTTTATAATTTATGTATTTGTGGCTGCCCCATCCCTGGCAGTGCTCAAGGCCAGGTTGGACACAGGGGCTTGGAGCAAGCTGCTCTAGTGGAAGGTGTCCCTGCCCGTGGCAGGGGGCTGGAACTGGATGAGCTTTAAGGTCCCTTCCGCCCAAACCATTCTATGATTCTATGATAAAATGTTTGGGGTAGCTTCCAATTCTTTTTCAATCTTTGGTTCCCATGGCCTCAGTGGTACTTTGGACCAATGGTCTGCACAAATTCTGTCTTCATTGTCACCATGCGCAGCCTAATTTTCAGATTATTTGGAGAGATGGCACACAGTGCCAGCTGGCTTTGCTTGGAATGTTCATCCCTAAACATGGTAAACTACATGGCAAACACTGCAAACACTGCAAACATGGCAAACAGGCTTCCTAGAGAGGTGGTCAATGCACCCAGCCTGTCAGTGTTGAAGAGGCATTTGGACAATGCCCTTAAGAACATGCTTTAACTTTTGGTCAGCCCTGAATTGGTCAGGCAGCTGGACTACATGATTGCTGTAGGTACCTTTCAACTGAACTATTCTAGTCTAGTCTATCCTATTCTATTCTATCCCATCCCACCCCATGCCATACCATCCATCCTATCCCATCCCATCCTAACCTATCCTATCCTATCCTATGTCAGTAGCTCAGCTGCAGAGCTGCAATCGCCTTTCTGATATGGCACAAGTCCAATACGCCAGCAGTGACACAGTCAGGTTCATGGGAAAACTATAATTCATCATCCATTTAAAATGACATGTCTCCTTCAGGATTTCCGTACATCTGCTGTAGCAGGCTGGAGCTCTTGCCTCAGAAATTAGGGAGTTTGCCTCAGGATACTTAAGCCCTGCTTTGCTTTGTTTTGTGTAGCCCGGAGCCTTGTCAATTAGAATAAGCATGGCAGAAAAGAGCAGTGAAGGTGGCCCGATAATCAATCTTGTCCTAATGATGCCTCCTAAGCCTGAGGCTGAGGAATGCCAGCAGCCATGGACAGGGGTGCAGCCAGGGACCAAATTTAGATCCCAACCTCCTCCCTTCTCTCGAGAGGTGCCTTTCCCTACAGATCAGTGCTGCTCCTGAGTGTGAGCACGGGTGTCAGAGCAGACCCCTGTGGGCCGAAGCTGTGGGGCCACACTGCTGCTGGGGCAGGACTCGCTGCCTCTCTGACCCTGCTCCTTGCGCTCTCTCCTCTCAAAACTCTTCTGGAACAAAATTCTGGCAACAGAATTGAAATCAGATCATTTGTAGGAGTAGGGCCGGTCCCTGAACGCTAAACCCACTAAATACAGGGTGGGTTTTGGGCAAATCACTTTCATCAAATCAGCCATAAACACTTCAGGTTTTAGAAAGAGTCTCACCCCCTGAGGGCAGCATTAGCCAACGCAGTTGTGAGCAAAGGGCTTGACATCATTCCCTTTCTGCTGCTGAACAATCAAGTACCAGAATCTTTTATATATTTAAATGGTATTCACCTAACAAATGGCAAATGTTCCACAGCTACTATTATACCCTACTGCTAATGAGGAGGCAGTGCTGGTTCCTGATTTCTGGGGGGCTAAGTCCTGCAGGCTTTATGCAGCTTTCTGGGAAGAAATTTGCTTGGATAGATCTGGGGGCTGTAAGCCTGGCCATTATGGTAGGGCACTGAATGGCACCTCACAGGCAGAACTCACACCATAGGAAACTGCCAGTTCTTCTTAGCCTAAGTGCCTGTGTTTGGGGCGAGGCTGTTATTTAGTTCAATTACTGGTTACACTCTCCAAATTAACTTCCAGGGTCAAACTGTAAATATTGAAAATAACCATAATTCTGCTTCCCAGAGCTTACAAAGGACCCAACCTTCAGCTGATACGTTTAAGAGATCTCCGCTGAAGTCAGTCGAGATGTGCTGATTTATACCAAGGGAGCTTAGCAGCTCATTAATTTTGCAAATCAAGCATTTGGACATTGGGAAATGCCTTTAGGAAATGTAACCAGGTTTCTGGTGCACCTTAATTGCCTATGTTCATTATGTTGATTGGTGAACAAAGATGCCACTGGAGTAAAGGCTGAGGCTTACACAGTTTAACAAATGAGTTTTTCTGAAGTCTGTTCTATATGGAAAATTGATCAGGATAATTATACCACTGTTATCATTTTACCAGTTCAACTCCCACTCACGTCCCTTCCTACAGATGCTTTCTACAGTGTCTTTGCTTTGGTTTGCTTCAACACAATGCAAGACAAAAAACTGAGCTGCATACAAGCACTCATGTGAGGAGTTGTACTTGTGGGGGTGTAATTATCCTGGTAGAGTTAAGTTGATGAATTTTTCTTTGCAAGCAGACTAAATCCATGTGCCTACATCCATATAAATCCTTGAATTCCATTGAAATTTGCACCAGAGGTGCTGAGATTTCTTCTGGCTTCATGGTGATAAGAACAGGCGTTCTTAGGACTGAGCACCCTATTTATCCACTACTGATTGTAGGGAGGCTGTTTTGGAGCTAACTTACATCAGCAAGTACTAATTTGTGCTTTTATAATGAACATGACTACTTGGGAAGTGCCTCAGCTCCATCTGGAAGTCAACAGCCTTCCAAAGAACAGATTAGGACATGTTTGAGGAAAAGTGGGATCTGCACTGAAACTTCATGTAAGGGCACATGCCAGATAAAGGAAATATCGACACAGGCAGCAGGGCTGGAGCTCTTCTGCAGATGAGAGCACTGGCAGGCAGCTTAAAGTGATTACAAAGGGCCAAATCCTGCCACTATTAACCCAAACAATGCCCCCAGAAGGCCAACCGTATCCTGGGCTGCATCAAAAGGAGTGTGACCAGCAGGTCGAGGGAGGTGCTCCTGCCCCTTTACTCTGCTCTCGTGAGACCTCACTTGGAGTATTGTGTGCAGCTCTGGTGTCCTCAACATAAAAAGGACATGGAAGTGTTAGAACAAGTCCAGAGGAGGGCCACGAAGATGATCAGGGGACTGGAGCACCTCTCGTATGAAGATAGGCTGAGAAAATTGGGGCTGTTCAGCCTGGAGAAGAGAAGGCTGCGTGGAGACCTCATAGCAGCCTTCCAATACCTGAAGGGGGCCTATAGGGATGCTGGGGAGGGACTCTTCATTAGGGACTGTGGTGAGAGGACAAGGGGTAATGGGTTTAAACTTAAACAGGGGAGGTTTAGATTGGATCTGAGGAAGAAGTTCTATACTGTGAGGGTGGTGGGGCCCTGGAATGGGTTGCCCAGGGAAGTTGTGAATGCTTCATCCCTGGCGGCGTTCAAGGTGGGGTTGGACATAGCCTTAGATGGCATGGTTTAGTGGGAGGTGTCCCTGCCCATGGCAGGGGGGTTGGAACTCGATGATCTTGAGGTCCTTTCCAGCCCTTACTATTCTGTGATTCTGTGAAGTGCGTCAAGTACCTGCACCCACGTCTGCACTATGGGACTGTGTGTAAAATGAAGCAAGAAGCTGAAAATCTTGGCAAGGTCAGCCTATGATTTAGTAGCTTTCTGAGCATCACAAAATAATGTTCCCAGGACTCACCTAAAATCAAATTTGGCTCATATAATCCTGGAATCCTGTCACCTAACAACTAGCACGTTCTTTTCATAAAGAAATCGAATGTTGAGAATTCATCTAGTCTGTGTATAATAAAGGATCTCATAATTTTACTTCTCAATGGGATGTAGGTCTTCAGAAGACAAGAGTCTGAGATAACTGTGAAGTATCACAGCCACTGAGGTTGAGAGGAGCTCTGGAGATCATCTAGTCCTGCTACAGCAGCTCACTCAGCACCGAGTCCTGTTGGCTTTTGAATGTCTCCAATTGCAGGGACTCCACATCCTGCCTGGTCAACCTGCTCCAGTGTTGGACCAGCAAAGAAGGAGGGTGCCAACCTGGCTACCCTCGATGCCTGGCAAAGGCCAAAGCCATTGAGCTGTAGCAAAAGCATCACAGGCTTTTTCCTTCCTGACCACTGAGTATCTTGTCCAGTGTGAGACAAAAAAGCCTGTCCACATTGGCCTGTCCACAACAGGGCACCATTCTATATACCTAAGACAGTTGTTTGTCTCTCTCTGCTAGGTTCAGGGTCTCCTTTGGTCACCTCTTGGCAAAGTCAAGAAAGCTTTGAACATGCGTCTGGATCAGAAGCAGGGAGTTTAACCCAGGCTTTGGCCAGAAGAAGTCTCCAGTCTGGGTTGGAAGCAGAAAGGTAGTGCCAGGACCCGGGGTGGGTTAGCCCATAAGGCATAGAAGGGCCGAGTCTCTCCAAGAGAAGATGGTTGCTCGATAGAGCATTAGTGAATGTCAGCATGTGGGTTGGATTTAAACAGCTGAAGAGATATTTAGGCATCAAAACCCATTTGTGGATGTAACTGGTGCCCCTCACTGAAATAGCCATAACAAACCTGAAATAGGAGATTCTCTCTGCTGCTGAAGGTATGCACAAACAGTAATAAATATTTCAAATGAAATTGCAATGTGAAAATCATATTTTTATAGATCTTTTTTCTTCCAGGCTAAAATGGAAAATCTGGTATTGTAAGGCATTAAAATCTGTGACATTGCAGTGATATTACACAACTCCTCTGCCTGGCAGGCAAACTGGGGCTCGTTGGCCATATGGGCAACAGATAAGGGCAGCCTCACTGCCATTACATTCCTTGGTGCTTCCCTTTGGAGCCTCACTTTCCTTTTAATGCAACGTTTGGAGGAATTTCCTGATTTTTCAAACATTCTGGAGGAAAAGACCATGTCGTCATTCCTGCATGTGCTGCTATCACTGTCAGGGCTAATAAATCCATAAAGACCCTACCCCAGCACTGATCCATAGCAGCAATTTTCCAAACCCAGTCTAAAGCAGACCCTGGCTGGAAGAGCTGCAACCCAAGTGAATTAAAGGAGCAGAGTTATCAGAAAGTGAAAACTGAGTCTCTTAATGGAAATTGTCAGCACATTTAGGCATTGCTGCTTCCAGTTATTGGTGGTTTCTACCTTAAACCTGTTCACCTGGGTTGCATTTATTTCTAGGCCACTGTCTTTTCTTTTTTTAGTGAATTTTCTTTAGCTGCTTGCCAAGAGGGAAACACTTATCTGCACTACATGAATTTTTCCCCCCAATGAGCTATGACTCTAAACCACTCTGCTGCAACTTGCAGTCTGATACACCAAGCATTTAAAGTGTGCATTGAATTACTTTTAAGGCAATTTCCCTGTTGCATGGAGTCTCATTTCCCACCGCACGTTTAACATTTCTTTCTAGTTTGTTCTAAAGTCTGGGTTCTTCTGAGCTGGGACTAACAAGCTGCAACTGCCTCCACTGTTTCCCCCATCCCAACATAACTTTAATATTCATCTGTCCATGTGCACTAAAACATCCTTAGTGGGCTTCTGATTTCTTATAACAGGTTTCCTGGTGTTGTGTGGTAGACATTCACGTAACTTCTTAGGTCTCTTGTATGGGTGGTTGGGCCACGTCTACCAGCCCTCTTCTTTGGGTTAGATACACAGCTTCAATGCATCCCAAGTGATCCCACAAGAGGAACTGGGATAGTATTTGGCTCAGCCAAGACAACTGCTCCTTTTGCTTTGAGAAACGGTGAGTTACATACGTTAGCTGACCTAAATCCCAGTATGCATCGCAGAGGCACAGTTTGGGTAACTTGTAAAGGCTCTTAATTCAGCCTGTAAGGGTGTCAGGAATCTGTACAGGAAAAGAAGCTGCAACACAGCTCTTTATAAGGCAGAAGTCTGATTTTCTGAGCGTAATGATCACGGAGTGAAAAAAAGCCCTGCCTTTATTCCATTGAAGAAATCTGATCAAGCAGTATATTCGAAGACATCCTGAGCTACTCACAGATGTCAAAAGAGGAAAAAAGAGACCAAAACTGTGGAATAAATCATTTGCCCAATTCTGCTGGCAATGTGACACCAGATTCCTTGGAAGTTCTGGGATGTTTCCAGAGAGGAAAAACTAGTTCATTTTATTTGAGCTTCCAGCCTTGGTTTGTACTGACAGCACTTCACAGGAGAAGCAAAGCATTCAACCATCCTCCCAGCCACAACTGCTGCTGCTGCGTTTGAAACTTGCTCTTTGTTTTGTGCACTCCAGTTCTCTTCAGGATGTTCGAAATCTGCCTGTGTGCTGCAGGGGCACCGTGAGAGAAGGTGAGTTTCATCTTGTTTGCAGAGACAACGGGGATGGATCTGTCCACATGAGATTCAGTGACAGGAAGGTTTTCATTACAGCTAATAAGGATGAACCATGGGAACTCCATGAAGTGATCAAACGTCCTGCTGACAGAGTTTGCACAGGTCCTTGTCCAAAGCTGATGGAGGTTTGAAGGTAACAGGATGTGCCTGCAGGATGTTTATTGCTTGCTCTGTCATTGCAGTTGAGGGTTAATGTAAAGTTTGGGGTTTTTCCTAATTTTACTGTTTTATTAAAACAATAGGTTTGCTCCAACTGAATTTTGACATAACACTTCCTAGGCTGTGTCTACTAGTGCAGTCTGTGCAGTCTCAGCTCACCATCCACTCCAGGTTTGGTCTGGATCAAGCACTATCATTGATCGCATTCCATCTGGATTAATCAGACTGTGTAGCATTGCATTAACGCTGTGTTTCTGCTGGCATTGGGATTGGGAATACCAGATGAGGCAAAAAGTCTGCTAAAACAAGGTTCCCTTGTGAGCAGTCTCCAGTAAATCCGAACTTGCGAAGTGCTTGTTCCAACTCAGTGCTTCACGTGAACTGTTAGTAAACATTTTGATACTGAGGCGGATGATTTACTGTCTCTTGGATATTGTTGGAGTGAGCTAATCTCCTCCTGCCATAGCACACTGTTACTTTGCTTAAACTACGGATGGGTTTTAGAGCAACCTGATGGCTTGATCTCAGCTCATTTGCACCTGGAGGAAGGATAAGGAGGGAAAGGCCTGGAATAAGGAGAGAAGAGAGCAAGTATACAGGATCACAGGACTGCTGAAGTTGGAAGGATCTCTGCAGATCAGCTACTCCAACTCCACTGCCTAAAGGAGGTCAGCTAGGACAGGTTCCTGAGATCTGCTGGGCTGAAAGTGCTGGAAGAGCTAATTTGGACAGAAGATGCTCCGAAAGGCCCTTTTGGGCCACTGCTCCATTTCAAAGCCACTCTGACCTCCTTGCACCAGGGGTACTTGCCACTCACATTTATTTTGCTTGGCATTAGGAACTCCTGCAGTTGGGATTAAGGTGATCGTATAGACAAAGGAATTTTTAGGTGGAAACAGCAAAGTGTGTGCTGATAATTCTCCATAGCAGCAGCCCTAAGAGGAATCTTATGAGCCATGGACTGAGGGCTGATCACAAGCGGACCAGCAGAATGGCAGCAAGGAAAAGGGAAGGTTTGATAATTCACAACACGAATGGATTAGACCAAGGTCCATCAAAATAACTACCTTGAAGACTGCAGCTCATCAAGTGCAATGCATAGGTACACTTCTTTAAGTTAACTTCTTTAAGTTATTGGCACATCACTGGTAGCAACGCTGTATTCAAGCAAGTTCCTCTGGTGCTGATGATTTACATTAAGCACTGTACACTTCCTGTGCATTTTAAAGGCACACCAGGTGAGTATGCTCCCAAGAGCAATAATTTCCTTGTTGCTCCTTCCCACTGCACTTGATCAGAGGGCAGTTGGGAAGGGGAAGATTGAAACTAGGTTGGATTCATCTCTTTGGATGTGGTAAGTTTGGGAGTGACAGTTTCAGTGTTTCCCCACTGCAGGATAGAGTCTGAAGTACAAAACTGGCTTGAATCAAAAGGTGAGGTACAAAGCTGCGGATTGGTCAAGGTAGGAATTCCCCTTTCCAACTTGCTAAGCCTTGGAGACAGACACTGTCATTACAGCTGTGTTATTTCATGGCAAACATCCTCTCTGTCCTGCGTGCAGCAGGGGAGCATCCTCAATCTCACCAGAAGATAAAATACCACTCACTAATTGCATCTTTTTCTTGGCACCACGTCTGTGGTCCTGCCTGCTGGGCTGAGCCCACAGGAGATTCCCCTCACAGCTGGCCAAATTTTCCCCTTTCTTTCATCTTTCAACATTTTCTTCATGTTCTTCTTTGGAATAAGAGCAAATGCTCAGACTTCTTCTCTGCCCCGGTAATATCCCATCATTTTTGTATATAACACTAGCAGAATGACTCTCAGACAAAACCAAAGTGGTTTTGTCCTCACCACTGTCACATCAGGACAGCTGTATCAGAGGACACTTGTCACTTGTTCAAGATGAATCAAGCTCCCAGATACCACCTCTGAGCTGAAACATCTCACCCATGCCACAGCTTGGTTTAGCCTCTTTTATCAGTGGGGTTTGTTGCATTCTGAGATGGCCCTGCCAACAAAAGTCACCATTTTATGGTGTTTTGGTCAAATTGAAGCAATTTTTGCTGCCTCTCAAGTGGATTTCAGCCTTCCTCATGATAATCTGAGCATTCGTTACTCATGCCAAAATGACAGAGCAAGGTTAAAACTGATGATGATCAGTTTTGTCCACACAAATGTGTAAACCTCTTTACTTTCACCTGGTGGGGCTTCTAACTGCACATACACTATGATTTTCAACCAAGACACTGGGAGATGCACACAAGACAAGCAGAGGGTTCCTGTTTGTCTTGACGTGCTGCTGCCTGAAGGTGGACAGTTTTAAACCCCTTTTTTAGACAGGATCGGACTCAATTCAATAGACCTGGGCTGGAAAATCTGTAAGCTAGCTGAAAGTTCGTGGGTTTGTTCATCTGCAGAGTGGACATCTTCAGGCAACACAGCTCAAAGTGGCACTTGAATGTGCTTTCGATAGAGCTGTTGCAGCAAAAGCATCGCTAGTAATAGGTGTAGTGTCCTGACTATGCAACGGGAAGAGTCAGAAATTAAACATCTAAAGCACCTCATATCAGTATTGTCTGGTATCTCCTGTGCATCCTTGCTCTCGTGCCAGATTAACGAAAGATTGGCTCATCCAACTGGCTTTTCAAGCTGGGAGCACCCGTTGTATCCCTCTGTCATTGGTGTCAAATCCAAGTTCTGGTCTGCTGCCAAAATCTGATCAGAGAATTTTGCAGCAGATCATTTCACAATATTTTAGCAGAGCAGTTCTCAATCCCATGCTTTCATATCTGGGGAGGCTGATGATGCAGATCTGCAGAACTCTGATTCTGTGACTTATTTCACTACTTGTGTTTGGAGTCACAGATTAACACTGTGATACTGCTGTACTCGTTTAAGTATTTTATTGCAGCTAGTGCTTTCACTCTTTCTCCAAGAGCAAATCCCTCCAAGGTTTTGTTTGCCCCACAATTTTGTGTTTCTCTTCCCTGAGTTTATCAGATCATTCCAGTGTGGAGAAGCCTTGTCCTCAACATGTTATGTTTTGGCCTTCACTATAAAAAGCTCGAAAAAGATTCATTTTCCCAGAAAAAAAAAAAATAGTAATCCACAAACTGGAACAATTGGGCCATACAGCAAACTAAAAGCCATCAGGTTTGCCAGGCATGATTTGTTTGTTTAGCATCCCTGCTGTTTATTCCTTATTGATGTTTGAGGCTGCATTCTGGTATCATCCTCTGTCTCCAGCAATCAGTGCTGCAGACAATAACCTCAGGCAGGGTGGTATTGTGATGATTCCACACTGGAGAGTATTTCTACCATTGCATAAGGCTGTGAACTTCGGAGACAGCTTTGTATTCTCTATAAAGGATGCCTCAGCAATCTGGACATCACAAAAAGAAGAGGGGCTAATTGCATCCACACTGCCTGGAGACAGCCACACACATGCTTATTTTCCAGCAGATTGCCCAGCAGTGGTACTTTAATGATACTTATTACACTGGTAGTTATATACTGTCAAGAGGATATTTAAAAATGGGAATGGCTATATGCAATAAATATTTGTTATATACTTGGAAAGAAGGAGGTTGATGTATTTTTATCACATAAAGTCAATGAAGTATTTACAAGATCATCAGCAACCAATGATAAAACATTATGCTACATCTGCTGTGCAAGAACATTTTCAGATCAGCAGTCTTGTGTAGCTTGTACCAACAGCCCTAAGAGAGCCGCCTGACATCTCTGCCTTACAGATGTTCACTTTAGACTCCTCCAGGAGTTCAAGGCAAAAATCTAGGGAATGAGAATGGTCATTTTACCAAGAGGGCAGGGAGGATACCTGAAGAAACTGCAAACAAACATTAGTCCTGGGAAGATACTGGAAAAGTCAAAATCAGCTCTAGCTGCTATGGAAGCAGAGCTGGCAATATGGTGAATATCAATCAACAGGATTTTATAGAAAAATTGACCAATTCAAATAAACCTGATTTCCTCTTTTTCTCACATTGCAGATGTGGTTGCTGCTGACATAATGCGTGAAGTGGAGTGTGCCCGAGTGTCTGCACTGCAACCCAAGGGAGCAATGGAGCCAGTGTAGTCAAAGCTAAGCTAATTTGAGTTAAGCAAACAAAGAACTGGTAGTGAAGCTCAGCTTGGAAGACTTTGGAGTACATCCTCTAGCTGAGTGCAGGCAGACCTGGAGAAGCCCTGTGGGAGACCTGAGCAGGGTCTATGCAGGAGGAGCCACTCAGGGTGATGCAGCAGAGGAGATGTGTTGCTTCTAACAGTCCTGCTCAAATCCTTCTGGAACTAAGGAATAACCCCTTCAGCCCCTTCTCTGGAGCTCCAGGCAGTGGAGGAAGTCTCAAGCTTCCTTGAAATACGAAACTGTTGTGTAATCACAGCATCTGAAGCACAGGGACAGCCCTTACCCAGTTAATCTAACAGGGACACTAGTGAGGATTAGTCTGGGAACGTTTTGGCTTAACATTGTCAACATTTATGCTGGCCAAAAATAGCTTCCCTTGCATCTCAGCAGGGCAATGCTGAGTTTGTGCTGTCAGCCCTGCAGCTGAGGATCCTCTATGAGCTATCTGGTACATTTTGTGTAGGGGATGGAAAAGACCATCACTGTCCACAGCGTGTGACAAGACCCATGGCTTTCTAATGCTCAGTGTTTCCATCAGCAGTGCCAGGAATTACCCTCTGGAGTGTAACTGGTCTGCAGTCACAGTGCTACACACAACCCATCCATCCTCTGCTCTTGCTAAATCTGGTGAGCACCCATAGCATGAGTTACCTGCGCTTTTATTAGACAAACAAAATAGTTTGTGCTGAGCACCAACTCCTGCCAGCCCCATGGAAGACAGCATCTCACAACTCTCACTTTACTCTCCAAATTGATGTGCTGCCGTCCAAATAGTGCTTCCTGGACACAGGAGAACCAGAGAGTCCGCAGGCACACACAGCCCCGTAAGCCTGAGCATCAAGACCTGTCAGGCTGGTACCTGCTCTTCACGTTCGTGGTTATAGCAAACAATAAATATTTCTGGCCATTGTGGCTCTGAGATTTTATGGCCTTCAAGAAACTTCAGTGAATCTGGAGGCATTTGTATCAGACTGGATGAAGACAAAATTTCTGAAGGGGTTAAATTAACTCTTTGTCAATAGAAATGAGGTGGATAGGCTGAATCTTAAGGAACTTATTTAGTGGGTCTGGTGCTCTATATTCAGTCTGCTTTGCAGTATTGCAAATAAGAGCAATTCAGCTCCTTGAATACACGGGAATATGCCAACAAGCGGCATAAGAATATCAGAGTAGATTAAAATCAAAAGAAGTAAACATCAGAATGAGTTAAAATCCAAGTGAGTTATTGCTAATGGCTTTCAAGCTTCAGTTCAGTTTTTCTTTAAAAACAACTATAAACGCAGAAGCTTTACAGGAAGCTAAGTGAATATGAAACTAATCCCCTGAGATTGGCTTCAAATTTCAGCTCTATCAATCTCTCTTTTTGTGTGAAATAAAGGAAAAGGAGTAAGAAACAGTGGATACACAATGCATGATTTTTTGCCCCATTTAGAGAAATACTAAGGGTAGATGCAACTTGATAGAGCTTTGTTTGATATCAAGCTATTCAGTAAACAGACTGAGCTATTTAAAAATTGGAGGGGGGTCCAATTTTTGTTTCATTTTAGTAAAATACTTTGAGATTAACATGGTTTTTCCTTTGAGCAACCTATGACTTGTTACGTAAAATCCTTATGACCTCATACCTAGTCTTTCAATACACTGTATGAAAGGATTTCTTCTCTAACACACTGATGTGGAGAATATGGACCCCAGAATAACAGGAATACAGCTCTGGTTGAATTTTCAGGGAAGCAGCTGCTGCCATGAGTTTTTGACCCAAAATAACCATAATTGACTGATCTCGGGACTTCTTCACACTTCAAAATAATGATTTTGTGGTAGCTGGTGATCCTAATTGTCCTACTGGTCAGAAAGACCAGACAGCCCGGCTGATGAGATTTAGACTTTTAGGTAGTAGCTTTTAATAGGTATTTATCATAGAATCATGGAATCATAGAATAGTAAGGGTTGGAAAGGACCTCAAGATCATCGAGTTCCAACCCCCCTGCCATGAGCAGGGACACCTCCCACTAAACCATGCCATCCAAGGCTATGTCCAACCCCACCTTGAATGCCGCCAGGGATGAAGCATCCACAACCTCCCTGGGCAACCCATTCCAGGGCCTCACCACCCTCACAGTAAAGAATTTCTTCCTCAGATGCAATCTAAACCTCCCCTGTTTAAGTTTAAACCCATTACCCCTTGTCCTCTCACCACAGTCCCTAATGAAGAGTCCCTCCCCAGCATCCCTATAGGCCCCCTTCAGGTATTGGAAGGCTGCTATGAGGTCTCCACACAGCCTTCTCTTCTCCAGGTTCAACAGCCCCAATTTTCGTAGCCTATCTTCATACGAGAGGTGCTCCAGTCCCCTGATCATCCTCGTGGCCTCCTCTGCACTTGTTCTAACAGTTCCATGTCCTTTTTATGTTGAGGACACCAGAACTGCACACAATACTCCAAGTGAGGTCTCACGAGAGCAGAGTAGAGGGGCAGGATCACCTCCCTCGACCTGCTGGTCACACTCCTTTTGATGCAGCCCAGGATACGGTTGGCTTTCTGGGCTGTGAGCGCACACTGCTGGCTCATGTTCATTTTTTCATCAACCCACACCCCCAAGTCCTTCTGCGCAGGGCTGCTCTCAATCTCCTCCCCACCCAATCTGTAGCTGTGCCTGGCATTGCTCCGACCCAGGTGTAGGACTTTGCACTTAGCATGGTTAAACTTCATCAGGTTGGCATCAGCCCACCTCACAAGCGTGTCAAGGTCCCTCTGGATGGCATTCCTTCCCTCCAATGTATCAACCGAACCACACAGCTTGGTGTCATCGGCAAACTTGCTGAGGGCACACTCAATCCCACTGTCCATGTCACCCACAAAAATGTTGAACAAGACCGGTCCCAACACCGATCCCTGGGGGACACCACTCGTTACTGGTCTCCAGCTGGACACTGAGCCACTGAGCACTACTCTTTGCGTGCGGCCATCCAGCCAGTTCTTTATCCACCGAGTGGTCCACCTATCAAATTGAGGTCTCTCCAACTTAGAGAGAAGGATGTCATGGGAGACAGTGTCAAAGGCTTTGCACAAGCCCAGGTAGATGACATCAACCGCTCTGCCCCTGTCCATCAGTTCCGTAGCCCCTTCATAGAAAGTCACCAGATTGGTCAGGCAGGATCTCCCCTTAGTGAAGCCATGCTGGCTGTCACCAAGCACCTTGTTGCTTTTCATGTGCCTTAGCATGCCTTCCAGGAGAATCCGCTCCAAGATTTTGCCAGGCACAGAGGTGAGACTGACTGGTCTGTAATTCCCTGGCTCATCCATTTTCCCCTTCTTAAAAATGGGGGTTATATTTCCCTTTTTCCAGTCATGGGGAACTTCACCTGACTGCCATGATTTTTCAAATATGATGGACGGTGGCTTAGCAACTTCATTTGCCAGCTCCTTCAGGACCCGTGGATGGATTTCATCTGGTCCCATGGACTTGTATACATTCAGGTTCCTAAGGTGGTCCCGAACAAGATCCTCCCCCACAGTGGGCCAATAAATATCTAAACTTGGATGTGTAAGAATCCCTCAAATGTAGATGCAAAGTAGTTTATAAATGAAAGTACTTTTGAAATGTTGTTCTTGATACCTCCTAGATATGGAACTAATCCAAGCCATAGCATACTACTGCTACAGAGAAGACATGAGAAAAAATGGAACTAAACCAGACCAAAAGGAACTAAGAACAAACTGGGCTAAACTATGCTAAAACATGCATGTTTCGATAATGACTGTGCTGAACTACACATACATCTGACTCTGTCATTCATCCTCCTTTGCACACACATAAAATACAGTGCATGTAGGAAAATAAGATGATGTTACTCCTCAGGAAACAATTAGGACTTTGCAAATAACTGAGTTTAGATTTCAGTTGCAAATTGAAGCATTTTATGTTTTACTGCACTCTAAAACTATGCAAAATGTATTTCTTGTGTTCTTTTTTGTGTCTTAAAATGGCAAAGCTCTTCAAATGAAAAATCACTAAAATGTTTCACCCAAAGCACATTGTTTTGGCTTGATTGATGTGATTTCCTTCCCTTTAGTGAAAGTTCCCACGTAACTCAACTTCCAACTGAACTGCATGACAGTGAGGAGTCAGAAATGCTCTGATTTTCTTCTTTTGACAGGAATTCACCACTAGCCCAGAGCTCCCTGAAAGTGGGTGTTTGGCTTCATAAAACCCAGATACAATTGTTACCCTTAATCTCCAGCAAGAGTTCTAGTCCCTAGTTTTCATGTTGTTCCTCTACTACCTGCTTCAAGCAGGGAAGTGGAGTTTCTGTAGAAACAGTGGCTAAAGTTTATTTTTAAAGTAATTATAGGACACATATCCCTAAAACTGTCTAGCAAAATATGCCTGCTCGCAGCTAGTCCAATTTCTCCAAGGGTTTTTGACTTCAGAATAAATCTAAGAATCATCATCAAAAGCAGCTCAGATATTTTTTAGATCTTGGCTTATCAAAACTGCATTTTTCTTTGAATTCTCCAGCTCTAGGTTTATATTTGCCTTGTCATGTTGGGTAACATCAGTTGCAGTAGTTTATTATTGGATGTAACACAATTTGACTGATGCAATGTGATGTGATAGGTCACAGTCTGATGTTGCATCTCAGTTATTAAAAATGGTTTGTAAGGCTGCAGCTAAGGGAAGCCCGGTTTGAAAACAAGGAATGATGTCTGGAATTAGCCTGTCCTGGTTTCATTTTTAACCCCCATAGCATAATACAGATTCAAGTCAGGTTCGCCTTCTATTAAACACTGCAAGCCCAACAGGACATGACATGTTTCGACATACTCAGGGACTGAAGACACGAAATCAGGGTAGTAACACATCCAAAATTCAGCATGTTTCTGGCTCCTGTCTGAGCATGGCTGCTTAGTTTTACCTCTTGGTACCAGTAGTGGGTATTTCACAAACTAATCTTTGCCTGTGTTACTCCATTCTTCCACATCCCTTTATCTAGGGACATGAGTATAACAAGCAGAAGGTCCATAAGCACTTCTCCTCCTCTCCTTTAGGGAAGGGGCTGCTTGTCAGCCCTGCTTTGAGCAGGGAGGGGTAGATGAATGGCTTAGGTGAGCTACTTGCTCATCCTATATCTAGGGCAGGCTTCTTGTCCCTTTCCCTGGAGGTGTTCTCAGCCCCCAACACGTGCCCAATGCTCTTGACCAGAAAGGTGTCCTTGGTGGCAAGAGATTCATTCAAGATAACATTCCTTTATTTGACAGCACCTCCCATCTTATGTTTTTCAAATGTAACTTCCAGCTTTAAGTTAATGTCTCTGAGGAAGCAGGGATTTCCCATAGCACGCAGAAGGCTGTACCTTTTGCATAGGTTTCCTAGGACCAACTCACAAGCGAACCAGGATTCCTACATAATTAAGAGAATTGGTGCTTTTCTGCTCACATGAAGGAAGTCTAGGTGTCCTTTCTTAGGCAGGTGACATTCACTTCTCGATCCTGCACCTCTGGCTTTTTTTAAACATATTCTTACAACAGCACTGAATGTGCACTTTTATTTTGCTATCTTTTTGACTTCCTGAGTTGTTTAATTGGGGGTTGGTTACCAGTGGCTGGGACACACAGTAACCAGGGGTCTCCTTGAGCTGGGAATTACATATAAATATATGCATTTATATGCACTCAGCCAAATCCAGTTCTCGCTGTCACTGCACCACCACTGACCTTACTGACGTCCAAGCTCTAAAAGTGAGTTAAACTTCTCTTTCTCAGGCATATTAAAAATCAAATCAGATGAGTGGAATGGTCTAAACAAGAGGTGGGAGATTTGACAGATGGGAAACTTATTCAAGGACTATAGGAAATTTTCAGCATGGACAACTGTGTCCTTAGGTCAGTGGTGTAATCAGGCAATCGGGAGCAGTGCTCACAACTGCTCACAAGTGTTTACTTCAACACCAAATGCACTGTTTGCCTGGTGAGTATGAACTATCATTCTAAGTGTGATTCCTCTGGGTTTGATCAAGTTTGCTGATTTTTAGGTAAGGGAATATTTCAAAGTATTATTTGGGCACAGTTAGAATGAAATGATGGATTCACTTTAAGAGCACGTCCAAATGGACTCAACAATTTTCTATAAATGCCTTTTGACTGATTTTTTTTTTGAACAAATGGAAAAAAATCAACCCAAAGGATATCCTAAAACTGTTGCCCAGATTGTCTGCATGTCATCCCCAGGGCTGCATTCAGTCCCCTTAGAGCTGGGCTTACAAATGTAGAAATACAAGCCCCAGCTTTTCGAAAGCATTTACACAGCTCATTCCCTTCAATTTCTGTGGAATTTAAATGTTTGAATATCTTTGAGGATCACCCTTAGGCATCTCTGAATAGCAGAACTCCTCTCAAAACAGGTATTGCAGAAAGAGAAGGGATGCTCTTGTGAAGACAGACTTCAAAGGTGGTGAGCATCCTGTTTTGAAGGAGACAAAAAAAAAGGTGGGGAGTAGATGAGGTGATGGCAAATGGTCTAGAGGAAAGAAACCATTTTCCAATTCATTGTTTTAATATTTGGAGCACCAAAGAATAGTCTATGAGGTTGAATTACATTAAGTTGAAAAATAGTGAAAGAAAACGCAATAAATGGTCACTCTGGGGGGCTCAATGTCACAATTTAGCCTTGAGGTCAGAATTTAAGCAGAATCTACAGTGCAAAAAGTAGAAAAATATTTTTCTTTTTTTAACCTGGAAAATATCTAACATTTTCTTTAGAACTACAGTGAACACTGGCCACTGCGTCAGCAGAAACAGTCACAGCATCTACATTGCTACTGACATCAGTGAGTGCAAACTGAGGCATCAGGGCAGGCACGCATCCTCCCTCCACCCCAAAAAGCAAGAGGGAAACCCCACTGAAGCCCATTGGGGTCAGCCTGACCTTCCCATCAGCCACAGTTGGCAATGCTGGAAGCAAATGCAGTCAGAGAGCAAGAGGCAGTTCTCTAGCAGGATATCCCTAACCCAAGAGACACGTATTTGTCATCCACTGTATTCTAAAAGAAAACAAAAAATCAAAAAAAGAAAGGAGCGAACGAATGTTCTGACTGTGAACATACAGATGCAGTTTCCCTTTAAAGGCAGAGGTATTGGATGAAGACCTTCCGTATGGAAAGAAGCAAGAACAAAGAGCATGAGTCAGCATATTCAGCAGCTTTCCAAAGAGAGCTGATTTATCCCGAAATCTGCCTAGCTGTCATTTTAATTTGACCGTACCCAGGCACCCAGATCAACATGCCGCTTGGCCTGGAAGTTCATTTTTCCCCTGTGACCACCCGCACACCTTAGGGACAGTCCTGCAAGCTCTTGTGTCTCCATTTGCTCTTCGGAAGTTCAGCCCTCATTTCTCTACAGTCCTCCAGTGCAAGGGTGATAAGCCTTTGGTTGCACCTCATATACCCAAGACACTCATCTGTACCTCCAGCTTAGGGTTCTTCCAAGACCTGTCCCCAGCCTCTGTACCCCAACCTAGCCTTGCTTTAAAAATGTGTGTGCATTTTCTATCTGTAACTGAGGCTCTGCAGTTGGTGGACACTCAGGAATTACTCCTGGACATTGCTGCTTGAGCTTGTCTGTAACAGGGGTTTTGTGAAGAGTGACAGCAAGGGTGTCTGTCAGCGGATGGGAATATCCCTGTTGATGTTAACAGACTCTAGATTCACCTCATCTAACATCACTGTCTAAGGTGCCCATCTCCAGCTTAAATCCAAAGGGAGAGAAAACCTTCTTGGAGAAGGTTCAACCGCCGCCTCCAGACAAGGTGTATTCTCCTTTAAGGGTGCCCAAGCCCCTCTGCTGACCATAGAGGCAGCCAGTGTTGACTTCTAAAGCAAGAGATGCATCCTACTGTGACGCTTTGCATGCTCTGCTAGGGGTCTTGAGTACTGTGTTGTGGGCTTTGTATGGCTGAACATGTATCCGTAAATAACAGCAAAAGAAATAATCCTGTGGGTCAGATGAGACTCAGGCTCGCCAAGTTTCAACAAGGTGCAATCCAGCTGCTATGAGAACCACAGTGCAGCTGACTGACACAGGTGTTTCCAATGGCAGTTTCGTGATACCAGAATGGGGTTTCATATGGCATGTCCCATTATGCTGGTCTTTGGAAATAATTGACTGCTGCATTGCAATCAGGGAATTGTGTCATTTAGACATATCCTAAAAACGTGTAAAAGAAATGCTGCGTCCCAAATTCAGCTGCTACAGTGTGTTAGTACGTTTGCTACACTCATTTTTCACAAGTAATAATGAGTGACAAAAATAACTGACCTACTTATAACTCCACAAATACCTGTGCCTCACATTTGGAGGCAGTGAAATCAGCATGGAGACATTTAGAACAAGTCTATTCTTGAATACCCTTTTTTAACTCTCTTTAAATTATTCCAATTTGGACAGATTTTAATGTAATTTTTTTTTTTGTAGACCTTGCAGCTCCCTGGAGCTGTTTCTGTAGTTCCAGGCACATCTCTTCCAGATACAAAACCCTGGTGATAGTTAATGTTGAAAGATTTGGGCTTCTCCATCCTTGCCATCTTACCTTGCTCAATGGAGCCCAGTGGACCTGTGCCATGCCTCGAACCAAGCCTCAAACCCATTTTATTTAAGGCAGATTTCCCCCACCCCCAGGTTTCTCCTAATGATGGGAAAGTGGGTTTGAATCCCACTGGTGCTGAGCTACTGCTCTGTTTCGCAGACTTTCAGGGCTGAATTGTTGCTGGCCTTCTCCAGGGCATTGGCTATCGCGCTGCAGATGGTGGGAAGTAGGTGCAAAACCTGCATGAGGCTGAAGATCAGATAATGTCTCTCTACATGGGTACAACCCGAACAGGTCAGGAATCTGGTCAGTGCCAGACCCATCAAACAGAGCAAAGACCAAACCTGTGATGCCCAGGTTCACTCCTCACAGCTGCCCCACCTCATCTGCCTTCCATCACAGGATCCTTTTAAATTCCCAACTTTTCTTGGTCTCATTTCTGTTTTCCATCAGAAAAGCAAACACGGATTTTAATTTGGTTTATTTTAAGACAGCTTTTTCTCCTGCTTGGTTCTTATGTGGTGGATACAATGACAAGACCATCTATTGCTAAAGATATTTTAGGCTTTTTAACAGAATTATCCCAAGCCTGCAGATTGCTGCAGACAGAGCTGAAACGCTTTAACTTTGTTATTGTTTTCTCACACAGATGAGTCCCAGCTCCCACATTAATTATCACTGCCAGGTCCTTCCAATCTGCATCCTGCTTAAAATTCCTACACAGCTGCAAAGCAACTGTAATAAAATGCATCTGGACAAGCGGTGGATATTAAAATGATCTCCCTCAAAACCCCCTGAGACTTGCTGCTTCCAAACCTGCCTGATAGCCCCAGCCTGATAGCCCCATCACTGTGAAAATGCTTCCCCGCAGGTCTGAATCTCTGTGGAATGGCAAAAAATTCCTGGTCTTGCATGTGAGTCCATCCCGCATGGCATGATTTGATCCACTTTGAAATAATTATTCCTTCAGGACAGATCTGACCAAAGCAAACTCCCTCTGGATGTTTCTATCATCAGTGCGATGGGACTGACTTGTTGCATTTCTCCGTACCTGTCTCTAAAGATCAGTTCTTCCTGGGCAAGGTTTTGGGGACACAAAACTGAGTCCACCAGACCTCAATGCACTAGCAAAGATCTTAGTAAGGATGGATAAACCCACTCCTCTGATATGATAAAACACTGATACCACTAAAATCATGTATAAGTATACTGTCACTTCCAATACCATTCAAGGACAGCTGTAAGAGCAAAAAGTGTCATCATACTACTACTGAAGGGAAGTCAGTGAGTGAGTGAGGCTGTTGTTTTTCTGTTTTGACCAAATTAAGCATTACAGGAGTCATTTGCAGCAATTTACAGTGGTTCTTCTGAAAAAAAAAAGACAAGTTCTCCAGCTCTGCCTTCCCGTTCTTTGTCTAAAATCTGCTGAAATGGGGCTTTTCTTCACCTGACAAAAGCAAGAATTGCCCCATCCATATGTTCCTTCCTCAAAGTGTTTTTGACAAAATCTTCTGTTCTCTGCCAACCTCTGTTTGAAACAGCAGGACGCTGCTGCTTGAGCCATAATCAGATTTTAAAGGAATATTGAATATGTCCAGCGCTGAAGGCAGACCCTTCAAAACTCATGCAGCATGTTTCAGAGATTTAAGAACAAGGGTTTTTAATACAATTGTGGACAGCTCTGCTCTTGAGTCCCTCTTTTCACCAGAGCTCAGCACTTGCTACTCCAGGTGAAATAAATGCCAGGTCCTGTGTTCAAACAACATTATTGCTGTGTGAACTGAATTTAAATTCATTGTTTAAATGCTGAAAGGCAAACATCTTTTTAGAAGGTGCATTTTTAAATCACTTCCTGGCAGGTTCCAAATAGATGTTATATTGGAGTCTATGCTGTTAATATTCCTTCCCATATCCCCCTAGCTTTGGCTTTTGAGTCTCGAAATGTGCTTCTCAGCCATTCTGTCTTGAAATGCTGCCTATCTATCAACCTTCTCCAGGAAATACTTCACCCCAGCACCTCATTTTTGGAGCTGATAGAAGTGCGTGTTCCCCTGAGGTTTTGGGAAATGCGATGGGGTGAGTTAGTATGAGCTAACGTGCTAAAATGGTTTAAAATATATATATTATTTATCATTTTTTGTTAACAATTTTTTGGGGAATATATACAAGAATTTTGCAGAAGCTAGATGCACCTTCTTAGAAGCAATAAGCAAATTAATTCAGTGCCACAGAAGACAGAGCTCAGTCTCTTGTATTTTGGGTGAACAGAGGTTGGGTATTTTGCATTACGTATTTATAGGACAGATACCTTGCAGAAAGTATACAAAAATTATTCATCATCTAAAAGCATCCGGGCATCATACTTCCTCAGCACCTCTGAGGTAGACCTGGCCTGGGATGGGATGGGAAAGAGCCTGGCACAGAGCAGGTTAGGAGCTTCTTCAGGGACTGTTTCTTAGTGGGATCCAGGAGCACCCGTGGCAGGGATGCAGCTTGGTTCATATATCCCACCCCTCTCTTCCTGCCTCATCAATTCCACTTTCATACACAAAATTGCTCAAGCAAGCACTAACATAAAAAATCCAAGGTGTCACCACCATCAAGCATTTCAAGCCCAATGCTCTCTTCACAGCTCAAAGGAGGAAGACTTGCAAACATCTAATACAAGTAGGAAAAATGAATAATATATGAAAGAAAAAGCAAAAAGCAGGAAACAGTCAGAAGTCTGAGCTGCTAATTGCTGTACATGCCCCATAACAAGGAGACAGACAAGAAAAGGCTGGGATGCTTGGATGGATGCGGCAGGCAGCATGTGAGAGCAGCAGTGTTTCCCTCCCTGCACACACAGGGTGTGCACGGTGACAGAGACATTGTCCCATGCCAGAGAGAGTCAAGTACATGAGCAGCTAGATTCACACGAATACATAGAGTTTGATAAAACTGGGGGCAGATGCCACAGCACATTCCGCAAGGCTGTTTTGATAAGTGAGACTTGCTCTCCATGTGAACAAGTTCTCCTTGGCCCATCTCACTGCAGCCCTCTTTTCTCTTCCTCTTCTTCCACAGCTTTGCTGTGCTTGAGGCTGGAGAAATGCAATAATTTTGCTGCCCCTGCTGCTGGGTGAGGTTCTTCCTCTGTCCCAAAATGAGATTAAAGCAGACTGGGCCAATAGCCCATTTGCTCACTCAAGTCAACACAGCCCCGCAGCCATCCCATAGCTCCCCCTCCACCTCATACGCCAGCCTGCAGCTTTGCTGTAATGTTCTGGGGGGATACAGGCAGGAAAAAGCCTGGTGTTTGGAGGGCTCTTGATGCTCAAGACCAGACACCTGAGAGAGAGTGGGATTTGCAGAGCAATTTCTGGGGATTTGGCATCTATTCTGCTTAAAATCTTCCTTCCCATCTGCTTGTGCGGCACGCTCACCCCCAGCTCCCTCCCCATCGTCACCCAGCAGCAGAGCGGCACCCACAGCCTTCCCTTCCCATGTGATTCCTTCGATAGCTCCCCGTACCCTCAGCAGCACATTTGTTAGTTGACAGCTTTTATTTTATATTGCATTTGCCATTTGTCAGCCCTGTAACACAGATTCAAGTTCCCTTTTGATGTTTGCATGTTATCTACAAACGCTTTAAAGTCTCAGCGCTTGCTGGGCTGCGGAGTTCCCATCAGCACAGGCACCTCCCTCTAGTGGTCCAAAGGCAATAAGAGCTCTTCCGAAAGTGAAGCAGTTTTGAATGGGTCCATCCAATTTCCACAGGGTCCAATGCGCGGGACGAAAATACCCACAGCTCCATACTTTGGGATGCAACCCCAAACATCCGGCTGCTGAGCCCTTTGCAGGGAGGCTGTCACTGTCTGCCTCAAATACTGTTTCTTTCCTTGAAAAATATGGAAATAAGAAGATGATGTCCCGTGACAAAACTGGATTTGGTCCCCATTTTGTGGTTCTGAGACTGCAAGGCTCACTAAACATGAAATAATAATCTAATCCTGTTTTGCACTCTGTGGCTGTAGAAATCACTTGACTGTACAGTTAAGGTGTGATTTAAAATACTTTAAGCAGGGAAAACTGAAATTCGGAGTCTATTAAAATTACACAGTCATGGTCACTGTACCTGAACTTAATCTTCCCCTGGTACTGCTAATAAATATCATATTTAGAGTACAATACCAGCGAGGGCCAGAGGCTGATTCCTGCCCAGCTGTGTGCGCTGCCCTCCCTGTGCCAACACGCTGTGTGTTCTCCTGGAGACTGTGTCCAACACAAGACAATATGGATAAGATTTAAGTAGAGGCATGTTTAGCTTAAGCACTGTACTGGAAAATTGCTGCACATTTCAGAGTCTTTAGATGATGGTTCATAATTTTTCAAAGCTATCGGTGAATGAATTTTCCTCACAGATAAGCTCATCTGTAACCATCTATCATTGCAAAGCTGTGAGAGGGAGAGAGGGTATCTGAGTGCATTTGAACATGGGGTTTAGTAGTTTTCTAGCATGAACACTGGATAGCAATTGTAGATCTTCACAAGAAGATCGACAAGATTTGTAAGGAGATCTTCAGAAAGCCTGAATCAGGGAACTTAATACGCTGAATTTCTGTGCCGAACTGAAGGTATTATGGAAGCTGAAGGAACAATCCCACTTGACCCCCGCGGTACGTGGGAGTTAGTTTAAAACAAATGTCAAATGAAAGATGAGAGAAGCGAAGATAGAGACCAGGAGGAAAAGGAGCACCTCTTTATCCAAGACAGCACAAGACAGGCTAACACAGCGCCCTCTTCCAGTTAGATTCGAGGTACTACAGGCAAAGGAAACGCAGATCTCATCCGCACAGACTTCAGTATTTGGTACTGTGTGTCCTGGGAAATTATTATTTACTCTGGAAAAGATTGGGATTAGCTCAAAAATTTTAAGGAGCTAAGGATTTAGCTGGAAAAAACACACACATTGTGCTGAAAGGGGGAGCTGCTGAGCTTGGCAACGGGAGTGGTGAAGTTTCAGGTCTCAACCTCGGAGCAGACCAAACTGATCTACTCAGTGACCTTGGCAGAGAAGCGGGTATGAGGTCATGAAACCACTGGAAGGTGAGGCTGGTTCAGTGATGTATCCAAAGAATCTGGTGAATTTTAGGACTCGAACAACAGAAATGTAATGAAATTCCCAAGTAAGTCTTTAGGTCATGGATTTGTGGGCTCAGTACCAGAATTTTGCTGTATTACAGAGCTTCCAACTGGAAGCAAGAGAGGTAGAGAAGTACTTACACACAGTCATTGTATTGCCACTATCGTAACGTAACTGGAAACTCTGAAAGGTACAAGGCAATAACAGATAAAGTGTTTCCACAGAGGTTTTGCATGTTAATGTTGCTGAACGAGCTGTTGACCGAACCTCATCTGAAGCACCATGTACAGCTGCAGTCCAAAATGGTGAGTAGAAACTGGAGCAAGAGCAACAAAGGGGCATGAAGAGTCTGTTCTCCAGGAGGAAATGAAAAGCTTGGCTTGTGAAGCCAGGCTGGAAAAGGAGTGCTTGATCTTTATAAGTTAAACAGCAGAGTGAACTTCAGGGAAGGAATGGATCTCTACAGAGCAAGAACTGTGTAGACAATTGTGAACAGATTCGGATAGGACTCAGAAGGTCCTGAATGTCAGGTTTTAAGTAGTGTAAGCTTGTCAACAGGAGACATGGTGTTAGGACACACCATGGTTTTCAAACACATCTGTTAAGGGGATAAAGGTGATGGCTAGAGACAGCGCAGGTATGACAAAGCCACCTGTACCTTCTTATTCTAAAGAGCACTGAGAAGTATACGCAGCACTCCAAAAAAGCAAATCAAAGCTTTGTCATAACTCCAATGTCAGACTTTTGAACATGAGATAAACAGCTTTAAATTAATAGGTTTTGATGAATATCGAGAAATATTTGTCTCACCTTGTTGAGGAAGCCACAATCCAAATGGTCTTTGTATATTGGGACTCAGAGAACAGATACAGGTGACTCCAAATGAAAGATTGGTTCGTTGGCTTTTGCAGGTTTTATCTGCTCTTCTGTTTCAATTGTCACAGTAACATCACTGCCAAATGACAAAAGATGTAAAACGGCCAACGTAGCCATTCCTCCATACTCGCAGTGTGATGCCTGACCCCTGAAGCCCAACAATTTGCCTCTGCAACAGCCTTCTGTGCCCCTTCAGTGTTCATGCTGCCCAGCATCACCCGCTGTTATCAGCCAGGCCTGGGAGGCACCAGTATACACACAATGACAATATGGAAAGGAATTTCCCTTATGCCATTGCTGAGACCTGAGCAGGACTGAGCCTGAACCAAATCCTCTGTGGGGATATATGCTGTGTGCCAGCACCACGGCTTCTCCCACAGGTCACTTCCTTTTCTCCTTAATTTCTCTAAAACATTCACTGGGATTGATGTTGGCACAAGGATGCTTATGTGGCTCCACCATGTGAAAATATACCCTGTCCATAAACACACTCGATCAGACAAGAAAGCCAGCTGCCCTTTGCATGAGGAACTTGCTATTTCTGTACCCAGATCCATGCCTCTCAGGAGAAGCAGCCCTTAACTGCTGTCACATATCCTGCAAATCCTCCTTGCTCTAATTAAGCAATAATTAATGGTTCCAAAGTACTAGGTGGATTCCCAAGTTCTCTGCATGATACAGTATCAAGTCTGTTTTCTGCTTTTCGATATCAATTAAAAAAGCTAATATTCTCTTTCAGTGTCCTTGTGTCTGCAGTCATAGTCCTTATCACACTGCTATTACAGCAGTGACTCACTTTTTCCTCACACGAAATAATACTTAACAGAAAACTTACCTTCATTTATTTTCTCAGCTTTTTCCCCTGCTATGAGCAACATGCTGAGACTTGGGTAAGAAAACTCAGAGCTATTGCAACCACAGCTGACATCCCCACCTGAAGCCCACTGAAGACACCTTGCTCCCCCACGCTGCGCTCCTTGCTCAGTCCATTGGAGCCTCTGCTCAGTTCCTGCAGCAAGGTCAGAATTAAGGTGGTTTCCATGTTGCATTGAGAATATTATTTTTCATCTACACTTTGTATTTTCCTCATGATTCCTAAAAATACAAGGCTTCCAACTGAGGGAATTTGGCACATTATTTCTGGGTGCCTATTCTGTATGGGCTGTATTTGGTTGCACTCCTAACACTTTGTTTTTTGGCAGGGACAGTGTGTGAAGCCTTTAAATGAGCATTCTTCCCTTGGTCCAATTTTTACGTCTGTTTTGAGCAAGGCAGGAGGAAGGGGAAGTCCAACCACCTCACAACACCTTTAACGCTGCCCTGACAAGCCTTCCATGCAAGTGAAAAACCAAGATGTTGTCCTCCCTTGGTGCGTGTGAAACGTTTCCCGTTGGTCTCCCTGCCCCTCTTCTCCATCCAGCCCAGATTTTCCAGTGCCTTAAACACTGGCTGCCAGTAGCAAAGACTATCCACCCCCTGAGCAAGTGAGGCTCTCCAGCTTGCCCCTGTGGAGCTTAGGGTAAGCCTGGATCCGCTGAGAGAAACATCCATCGGGACTAATCCAGAGGCACCAGCTACTGCTCAGCCAGACACCCCTAGGCAGAAACTAGAGTTCCCTGGAGAGAGGCAGACTCCAGGCTGGTTTGTCTTGGCCCCTCTAAATGGCCATTACAAACCACAAACCACAAACCACCAAGGCACAACACAATTGCAGTCCAGCTAAGTCTCTGGGTGATGCTCCCCTCCCTGGAGAACAGGGTCTGAAGCTGCTGTTGCCTTCACACTCTGCAGGAGTTGGCATGGATATTTCCAACTGCTGACTTGGCTCCTCAAGCTGCTGGAGCACCTGGGTTTATCTGGAGCCCCATTATTCTGTGTGCTCACCTCAGGGCAATTCAAGGCACCTCTATTTCTAGAGACTTTTGCTCAAGTGCATCAGAAAATCTCCTTTTGTGTGGGTTGGTGGGAACCCTGCAATGGGTTGATACAGTTCATATGTTTCTGCTGAGCTGGTACGCACTAATATGTTATTTTAGAAAATAGTAGTTATTAGCTTTTACCATGGAAAACTTGCATTTGTGGGACTCTATTTTTATCACTTCTCATTACCACTATTTCTACCACTAATTTATTGACTGGGCTAGGAAAAATGTTGTTCCCTGAATTGTAACTGTTAAAATGCCAACACTGAGTTCATCATGGCTCCGGCAGTCTCTTAATATGGACTTAGGGTGTCCCATTTTAACTGGATATTGTCTATAAATCAGCACAGGCAGCTGAGCTGAGTAAACAGTGAAGGTGACTGGCTGGGCAATGGTTTTCAATGAAAACAAAAGGGTTCAGTTTGCTTGTGGTTTTCATTTGAGAAATTGCGAGAGCTCGCCATATTAGTGCAAAACATCCCAGCAACGGCTGAGGCATTCATGGAAATTATGGTGAATTCCAGAAGTTCCCCAAAATTTTGCTGGGAAACATTATTCTGACTTTAAAGTTCCTTATTTATTATTTCTACTGTGTCATTTGAAAACACTTCATGCACTGATGCCAGGAAGCAGCCCATGTGCTGCCAGTCCCCCACCTTCCCCAGCTCAGTCCCTGCTCACAGGCATTGCCCATACTGAAAGCCCTCCAAGCAGACTGGAAACTCCTAACAGAGATCAAGCAGAGTGAGGTTCCGTTTGAAAAGTGCACAGAAACAGAAAACTGGAAGTAAACCTTAAATGAAGCTAAAACTTGACCTGCTTGTTTGCAAAATCACTGCCAGTGTTATTCATGATGGGGCAGGGGTTTGGCTGCTGTTAAGCCTTCTCGAGGTTTGGTCTCTGGTCATACGTGTAGGAAAGACAGATGTACTTGCAGAGAGCTGTTGGTCTATCCTGGGTATCATGGAGTCAAATGGTCTGAATGACCAGCAGAAGGAGCTGCTCTCTCATGGCTGTTGGATAAGGGTCTCTGGGCAGTCAAATACAGACAGCGCTAATCCTGCCCTTATCATCACTACCCACTGCTCGTACATCCTGCTTTCCACAGGAAAGGCCTTAGGTACGATGTGGGCACAGCCTGTGTGTGCTGGACCAGAGTCTGCCTGTGCAGGACGTCAGTCATAGCCTGAGCTGATCCTGCATATCCACAGGCCAACACGGGATCTCAGTGACACAAAGTTTTTGGATTCCTGCACAGGCTGGGGGGTACAGAGCGTGTCCTCAGGGAAGCCTGCCAAGCCAAGCTGGTTCCTCTTCCTGAGGTTTACAGTGGAAATCAGCACAGATCTGATGAACAGGGTAGGAAAGAAGTTGTTTCTGTCTCAAATTAATGACCCCCCAAAGGTTGTGAGCACTTTGCAGAGGAGGAGAGAGGATGATGTTGGGACAAATGAGTTGTGCACATTGCCGCTTTCCTACTGTGCTGTTCTAAAGGCTTTTTATGACATTCCCAAACAGAGTGACACTGCTTCACGTGCAGTGTGACCTACTGCTGGCTCCAGTGCAAGTATAGCCTGTTCCATCTTTCTGCTGTCTTCACAGCACACACTTGGTGCATCGAGAGCCTCAATGGGGAACAACCACCAACAGTCATGCTCAGCTTAGCTCTGTGTTGAGCCTTTTGTCTTCAGGTTGCTCTGCTGTAAAACATTAGATCAAATTCTCATGGACAATTAGAACTAGGAGAATATTAACAAAGGAGAAAATTATGCATTGAACATTTTGCTTGCAAAATTCACTGAATAAATTATTCAGATTTAATGTGGAAGAATAATGGAGGAAATAATTGAAAAATGAAATATCATAAAATTAATGGACTATTCTATTAATAATTTTACATCTTGGTCTAATACAATAGAGTGATGAAGAATTAAAAAAGAAAAAATAATTTGGGCGTGTTTTGGTGAAAACAAAGCAATGGGTCTGTTATGAAACTGCATGCAGCATTGTCAGTACCCATGAATTTACCATGACTCCTGTGATGCACAGAGCCTGCACTGAGCACTGACAGTCCAAATGCAAATCTCGAACTTCCACTTCCGTGATGACACCAAAAAACCCCAATGTGGCCTCACTCCCCCATCCCTATGTATTGCCCAGTGATTTTTAGGGCAACCTTGTGACATTTCAAAGTCAACTTGCCATGAGATTTGGGATCATACTCGTAAACCCTCAGGAAGGTGTGAAACTGCCAGGGCAGGCAGGCCCTTGGGTGTCAGGGCTATGGAAAAAGCCCATAGGGTTTGCTGGGGATTGGTGAAGCCAATGGGCAATTTCGATTATTTCCAAAGACCTAAAGTGAGGTGAGATGAGCCCCACCTCAAGAAGACTCAGTGTCTTAGCAAGAGCCTTCAGGTTAGCTGCAGAAAATCAAGGGTGGGAGTCTGATCACTGGACTGCTCATTCCTGCAATGGCTCCTGGGATCCACATCCTATTTTGCTCAGTAAGGTAGTGCAGATGCTTTGTTTCACACCAAAAGAAAGAAAAATGGGGCTGTTCAGCCTGGAGAAAAGAAGCTGCATGGAAACCTCAGAGCAGCCTTACAGTATTTAAAGGGGCGCTACAAGGATGCTGGAGAGGGTCTCTTCATCAGGGACTACAGCAATAGGACGACAGGTGATGGGTTCAAACTGAAACAGGGGAAGTTCATGTTAAAGGTAAATAAGAAGCTCTTCCCTATGAGGGTGCTGAGGCGCTGGCACAGGGTGCCCAGAGAAGCTGTGGCTGCCCCATCCCTGGCAGTGTTCAAGGCCAGGCTGGACACAGGGGCTTGGAGCAAGCTGCTCTAGTGGAAGGTGTCCCTGCCCTTGGCAGGGGTTGGAGCTGGTTGATCTTAATGTCCCTTGCAACCCAAACCACTCTGGGATTCCATGATTTACCCCAGAGGAGATAGAGCAGAGGCGGCCCTGTCTCTGCATGCAGCAGGAGGGCAGCCTTGCTGCAGACCGACGTCGCAAGGCTTACATTTCTCTTCATTTGTTACCATAACTGATGAACCCACAGAGGGTCAGTATGTTCTTTAGCAATTAACTGAGCTCCAGAGACTGTAATTTGTCTTGTTCATGTTACAGCACCAAATGAATTTTGCTGTGTTTAATAATCACTCTAAAAGCAGATCACAGAGCTGGGAGGGAGGGAGGGAGAGATTGCATCAATCATTTGTTTTCTAACTCTTTCAAGGAATTTCCCACTGTGCTTAATTCCTTGCTGGTAAGTCCTGCATGAGCCTCGGGAAGGCGGACACTGCTATTATTACTCATTTTTTAATCATCAGAGGAAACGATTCAGCTGCTCTAGAAAGTAAACATGCTCCCAAATTCAGGAGGAGCCAACAATTTGGGAAAATGCAATTTTCACGGGCGCTGTCATATTAGCCTAATGGTATAATTTAGGGCAGCTTCATTTAGGGATTTTTGAAGGAAATTTAGATAAAGCCTTTACATCCCTGCTGCAGAGAATCACTTTTGAGCTGCGCGACGGGGCCATTATCCCACTTTGCAATTGAGGCAGAGAGAGAGAAATTGGCTTGCCCGGAACACCCTAGGGGTACTCCAGCCTCCTTCATCCCTGGGACCCAAGGCAAAGGCTACCAGGGTGAGAGAACAACCTTTGCTGGTGTTGCATCCCTGTCCTGTCTCAGCTGGATAAGGAGGGGTACTAGAAATAGCCACAGAGCAGTAGATCGCAAAATGGAAAGCAGACTAGAATTTGCTCTGATTAAAGAGGAAAGAAATAAATAAAAAGGAAATTAGCATTTGACCTGAAAGCCAACTCAGCTTGAAGGAATGGCCAACAATCAGTGTAGACAGATCATCCATATTCTGTGGGAAAAGGGTGCTTTTGCCTCATTCTGCCTGAACTCATCTGCTGGCACTGCTCCGAGGTCAGCCTCAGGGGCTCCAAGGAAAACAGCTGTAGTCAGGTCCTCCTGAGGAAAAGCACCTCCTTCCTGCCCATCTTGGCCATGCTTTTTAGAGCCTTCCCTTTCTAGAAACCAAGAAATGCCCTCTCACAACACCACACCTTGGAACTGGCACAGCAAAGGCAACAAACCCCCCCCAAACCTCTTGGTGAAGCCCTCCACACCCAGGAGGACACTGCCCTGTGTGATGTTAACAGCCCATATGGAGTGTTCATAGCATTCTGCAAGTATCAGTATCAGCAGAAGACACAAAGTGCATGAATGACTGAAACCATAGCTTCTGAGGACTTCTACCCTGAGCCAGGGGTTTCAGAGCTGGCAATGTGCCTATCTCCATAGAACTCTGACCCTATCCTGGTGTATCTTGCCCTGGCTGAGTGTTCGTCCCTTCCAAGGGTGATGCCTGCTCACAGCCACTGTGCCTGAATGCTTCATCTGAGGGTACATCCAAGGATCTCAGCCCCATGCGCCACATTGCTGTCACTGCAGCACAATGCCTCTGATAGCACTACTGGCAAGGAAGGCAGTGGGACGGAGGTGGCCTGGCACCTAGCTCTGCTCTGCAGTGATTGCCGTGGGGGGACCCTTTAGGGAAGCCTTCCCACATGATCTGAGCTCTTCTTAGTGGGACTTCTTCCTTCAGGAGATGATGTGGTTTTCTGCTGTGACATCCTGCAGTGTGACGTGTTTTGGTGTTGTCTAGCTGTTCAGTGACACCCGATGGGAGACATTTCTCATGTGCTTTTCTTCCCAGACATCAAGTGTGTGCGAATTTGGAACAAATAATCAGACAGGAAATTTCCATAACGACGCTGAAATCTCAGAGCTATTTGAAACGTACTAAAATAAGGTCATTTTCCTTAAAGCAGTCCCTGTCCCTCTTCCTTCCTGCCATTCCCATGGCAAAGGCATCAGTGTGGATGGCCCATGGGGAGTGCGGTTCCTTCAAGAACTGGGGTTCAGATTTGGGGTCCCTTTTTCAGAGGCGCACTATGGTTGGGGTGAAGGAGAGCTCTGGGTCTGCACTAGAGGGCACTCGTGCCATGCAAAAGCTGTGCTGATGCTTCCCAGAAAGACTGAGGTTGTTTCCAGGGCCGCAGCTGGACCGGAGCGCACAGCGGAGCTCCACGGCAGCTCCATGAGGAGGGAGAGGGGCTGCAGTGAAGAAACCCCCACGCACCTTCCCCCTCCGCTCCCTGCCACAGTCTCCTTCTGGAGTCTGCAGGGAGGTGCATGAAGCGCAGATCTCATCGTCCTTGACGGGACAGCCCTGTCTTCAGGAGGGGTTTCAAAGCTTGCTGCTCCATAGAATCACAGCCTGGTTTGGGTGCAAAGGGGCTTAAACCTCATCCAGTTCCAACCCCCTGCCACGGGCAAGGGCATCTTCCACTAGAAGGTGGCTAGCCCATCTCCTGGGCTGCTTCATGCTCCCAGATCTGTTAGAGGAGTGCACAGAGGGGTCAAGCTGCCGTGTTAGACCTGTTCGGCTAGAAATGAGTGGGCACCTAGGGAAGATGATCTGCTCAGGAAGAGTTAGTGTGGCTTCCCGAAGTAGAAATGCTGCTTCATCAGCTTTCTGGAGACCTTGGAAAGCACCACAAAGCCTATGGAGCGAGGGTGATCCAGTTGATAAAGTCTACCTGGATTTCTGAAGGCGTTTTACAAAATCCTCACCTAAAGTTTTAAGGAAATTCAGAGAACAGAGAGCAAAGGAAGGTCCTGGCATGGACAGGTAGCTGAGAGCAGGTGGAGAAGAGGAAGCAGAGGTGAAGGTCCAGCTCTCATGGTGGGGAGGTCTCTAGCTGACCCTGTGGGGTCTGCGCTGGGACCTGGGCTGTCCAGCATATTCATGGCCTGGAGAAGGCAGTGAGCAGCCAATGCCTACATTTGTGGGGGCTAATCCAAGTAGTAAGGAGAAGAGTAAAGTGTAACTGGCTTTAGGAGGACATTACCAGACTGTTTGAATATGCAGTGAAATGGGAGAGGAAATCTGGTGTAGATAAGTGTAAAGTGGTAGAGCTGTGACAAACCCAAGGCAGCCCAGGCTCACCCACTGCCATTTGGGAATAAGGCAATTTCATGGAAGCAGAAGTGCACTCACTGTCTCCAGCAGGAGCCTACCCAACGTGTCAGAAGCCCTACCCTCTACCTTACACAGCCTGCCCCCTGTGGCAGGAACCACCACGTCACCCCCACAGTGCGCAGCTCCTGCGACACGCGTGGTACCTGATCTTACATTTGCTGCCAAAATCCAGTCCCACGGGGATCAGATTCCTCAGTGTTACTCCTGTGTTATTCCCCAGAGCACTCCGCAGTGCTCTGCTGAGTGTTAGACAGCAACTTCCCTGTCTGCAGCCAGTTTACTTATTGAGGTGACCGATCCGTTTGGGCTGATGCCTGGAGTCTGGTGCTGCTTTAGTCACCTCTGCCCTGTCCTTTCCTTAGGGATAGAATAATAAATTCTTGTGCTGCCATAATAAAGAAGAAAAAAAGGATCATGTTTTAATTTCCAGAGAAGCTGGAAACTACGTTGACTGAGTGGGGCTTCATTACCAGAGCTTCTTGCATTAACTGAGAAAGCTGAATCTTCTCCAAATGGGCTGTGCTCGCACTGGGGCAAGTGGGACATTTGGTTCCTGCTTGCATAAGTAATTGGGGGTTATGTGTACAACAGGCAGAAAGATCATTTTGGTAGATAGATACACACAAATTTCTATGCCTAAAGCCAGAACAGGCCCTGGATGGTGTGTGAAGTAGCAGGTAAGTAAGGAGTTCATGGGCCCAAGTGTTTCTCACTGCAGAGATTTTTAGGGCTGTGATTGATCCATTATTCCCCCATGGCTGAGTCTGACAGAGTTCAGGGATCAGCAAGCTGCAGTGGGGCTGCAAACCCACTTCTTGGTTTCTGCAGAAGCTCCTCCATGAGATGTGCCTGCCATCTCATTTTGCATGGCTAGTTTCTACCCTTGGATGTTTGGAAACACTTGTCTCCTGAGAGCCCCATGTGCTCAGGCTGCTCAGACGCATATTGTGCTGTGCTGGCACAAACCCACTGATAAGAGATTGAATATGAAAGCCTGCTCAGAGAGAGAGAAGTAAGATTGTCTCTGCTGATAGCCCGAAGAACAGGAGCTGTGCACAGGCGCTGTTTCGCTTTGATAGCCCAGTTCTGCAATTCTGATCATTATTTTTCCTTGCTGAAAGCTTAGCTTCCTTGCTGAGAGGTCAGTGTGTTCTGCCCATCTTCCAAGCCTGCTCCTTACTATGCTAGTAGCTGCTTTCATGGGCTTTGCTGTCCTTTCAGGCCACTGAAGAAGAGCTCTTAAGGACTTTCCTCCTGCCAGCCACATGCCTGGTTTTCTTCTCTGTAATGCATATGCATGAGCTGGAGCCGGACATGTACAGCAAGATCCAGCCTCCTGCCATTCCCTGAGACGGTTCAGAATCTGTTTTAAGGAGGTAGAAGTTGGGATGGGGAAGACTGGAGATGGGATGGGAATCAGAGACACAGAGACACCGCCACCACAATCAGGACTTCCTTTCCTCTGTAGCCTTCTTGCAGACTTCTCACCTATGTTGGCTTCAGCCCATGCTTGTGATCTCTGCGTTTCCCACCATGTGCAGAGGGGGATGCATGGAGGAGAGGGATTTTAGCACTTTAGCAGAGGAGCTAAGGGTTTCTCCAGCTCCATCAAGCCAGTTCTCAGGACAGGAACAATGCAGTACAGGGTGTAAAGGTCTTGGCACTTCATAGATGTATGATGTGTCCCGGTAGCAGAGGGTAAGAAACACTTTCCAGACACAGACCAGCCAGGTTGTGCCCCTTGATGCCCTGACCCACAGCACAGCCCCTTGCACCCACAGCCAACACCAAGCAAGAGAGGATCCGTGCTGCAGCAGTTTATTCCAGCAGAGTTGAGCCTCCCAGTGGTGGCTGTCCTGTGATGACCTGTCACCTCCTGGGGCAGGCAGCAGCCGATGGCCAGGACACCCCTGCATGAGAAGACACCGGTGGCAGGATCAGTATCTTCTTGTTGATTGAGATCAGTGACATGGTGGGGAATGGACCCAGCTGTGAGCCCCCTGCCACGCTCCCTCCTCCTTGCCCCCTCTCCATCACCCAGGGCTAGCATTCCCAGGACATCCCTGCAGTGCCTGGGGACACTTCAACGATCTGCAGGAGTGCTAGTGATAACAAAGGAACAACTTCCAGCCTGGTACCCTCCAGGCACTTCATCCGAGGGTGCGGGTACAGCCCCACTTGGAGCACTGGTAACCAGGCAGGATGCAAACCTTCTGCCTGGCCTGGGTGAGACCTCAGCAGCCACTTGTTACCCATGAGGAGCAGCGCAAAAGAGGAGCTGTGCTGGGAGAGGGTCCTGGGATGGGCAGGGGTGGTGGCAGAGATGGGACAAAAACTGAAATCAGGGGACAGCCCCGGGCTGCAGGGAAACTGCTGTTGGGAAACAGCACTCACTCCCCTTGTGCTCATTAGTGTCAGAGGCAAAAGCACAGCAGTGGCAGTGACAGGTCCTGACATGCTTGTAAGGGTCAGGAGTAACAAGTCCTTTCCAGGACAGCTCTCAGCATTGCAGGGATCTACCACTGAGGTGACAATATCAAAGTATCTCAGGAAACACGGACTTTGAGAAATAGAGTTGCAGCAGAGTTTTACTCAAGAAAGCAAAGAGACAGCCTTTCCAACACCAGCAAGCCTTTCACATTCACACTGCTCCATCACTCTCCACTACCAGACGCATTTATTTCTCATACAAGTGCTTCCAGCATCACATTTAAACCATGCTGGTTTTCAAATCAAGGGCTGAAAGCATCCTGTACTAAATTGTTTCCCTCTTTCCTTTTGCCGACCAGTGTCTCTCATGGCTCAGCCATGTGTCCCCAGGCCCTTAGCCCAGCTGCTCTTGTAAAGCACCCTCCAAGCACATGTTCTTGCATAGGACAGTCATGATTATTTTCAGGATGATTTTATTGGTATATGTCCTTACAGTGTGCCCCCAAAGGGCTCCTTGTCAGCAGGATTTGTACAAAGTGGCTTGATTGGCTTCAAGCTTCTTTGTGAGTTTACCCAATGCCAAGCTCAGACATTGAACCCAGGCCAGGGAAATCATCATTTCTCCTTAAAAGCTACAGGCAGAACCATGTTCTTGGCTTGTCAGATAAAGGCTTGAGAATTGCTTTTCAGCCCACCTAATGAGGGTTTGTGTATTTTGACACTTGGGAGGATGGATAGTCTTAATTCCCAATTTCTCTCAAAGAAAGCAATTTTCTTCCACAAAAAAAGACCAAGAATAATAGATACAATGTGACTTACTCTGAGTCACCCTTTAACCATTTATACTGGTATTTTCTCTTTGTACACCTCTGACTAAGAACCTGAAAGTCAGAATCCTCTGTTAGCTGCTGCGGTACGTTTTCCCCTGCATGAGATATTTCAGTGCCTAAGGGTTTAATGCACAACCATCATCCATTCCCAGAGTTTCTGCAGGCTGGCAGAGTCTTCATAAGTATTTCACTCTAATTTAAGGTAGTGCAACCATACTGGGCTTTTTTACCCCGTCACTGCAGGACTTGCCTGCTTGATGTGCAGAAGTCAAGGCATGGTACAAGGGACTGTGCCGGGAAAGAGCTAGCTTTCTTCTGTGCTCTAGAGATGCTGGAAGTGACACCCCAGTGCATGACACAGCTCTGTATGAGGTCTCACATCAAACTGGTTCAGTCCATATTTACCATGTATACATAAATATGCATGTGGATGACAGGGTTTCTCCTTGCCCAGACTTTGTTCAAATGCTAAATACAAAGTTCTGCTCCACTCCTCTGTTTCTTGCTCTCCCAAAATTAACCTTGTATTTGCCACTCTTTCATCCCCAGCTGGAAACTTGGACTTTAAGGAGCGGTCACTCAAACAGACTGTTGGATTCAGTCTGTTTCCTTGACGTGGCATCCTGAGGGCTAACCAAGGGCTGGTGTTTTGTTGATGAGGCAGAAGGGAAAGAAGAAAACAAAAGCTGATCCATCTGCCGGCTTCCCACCCTACTCCCAGCTCTGCGGTGAGAAGGAGAATGGGCTGAAGTATCCCTGCCATGCTCACTGCCCATGGACAGCCTGTCTCAGTTTGCCTCAGCTGAGTAAAAGAGAACCCATATCATGCCACCACTCTTCCTTACTGTCCCAGGTTTGGCTGTAACAGTCATTTTTCTCCTACTTAGGAGCTGGTGCAATGCCGTGTTTTCGACTTTAGCCTGGGAACAACGCTGATGACACCGATGTTTTTAGCTGTTGCTAAGTAATGCTTACTCTGATCAAAGACTTTTCAGTCTCATGCTCTGCCAGTGAGGAGGGGCATGGGAAGCTGAGAGGAAGCAGAGCCATGACACCTGACCCAAACTAGCCAAAGGGGTATTCCATACCACAGCACGTCATGCCCAGGATAGAAACTGGGGGGAGTCACTCGGAAGGCCCAGATTGCTGCTCAGGTCGGGTTTGGATAGTGGGCGGCGAGTGGTGGGCAATTGCACTGTGCATCACTTGTGTTTGTTTTCCTTTTCCCCTTTTAGTTTTATATCCTCACCCCTTGTTATTTCCCCTATCATTATTGTTATTGGTGGTAGCAGCAGTGGTTTGTGTTATACCTTAGTTACGGACTGCTCTTATCTCAACCCATGGGATTTACATTCTTTCCATTCTCCTTCCCATCCCCTGGGACCGGGTGGGAGGGGAAAGGAGAGAGTGAGCAAGCGGCTGCGTGGCTCTGAGTTATTGGCTGGGCTTAAACCACGACACTTAGTCACACCATGATTGCATGCTGCAGAAAGAAGCATGTATGTCCCAAAACACAGCTACCAAGTAGAGTTACTCTGGCAGGCAGCCCAATAAAAACGCTGTGGAGCTGCTGGAGTGAGTCCGGAGGAGACCACGAAGATGCTGCGAGGGCTGGAGCAGCTCTGCTCTGGAGCCAGGCTGAGAAAGCTGGGCTGGGTCAGCCTGGAGAAGAGAAGGCTCCTGAAGGGGAGACCTTAGAGCAGCTCCAGTGCCTAAAGGGGCTCCAGGAAACCTGGAGAGGGGCTTTGGACAAGGTCCTGTAGGGACAGGACAAGGGGAAAGGCTTTAACCTGACAGAGGGGACACTGAGATTAGATATAAGGAAGTTCCTGTCCTTACCAGCTGCACAGCTAAGTGCACCCCACAAGCCTTTGCAAAGCATGAGGAGCAAAATGAAACACCTGACATTCCAAGTCCATGTGCTGACTGTGAAACTTGTGGTACTCTCTCCACCCTCCTATGCTCCTGCAGAGAGACCTTTGTTTCCTGCAGTCATCTGGGAGACCTTCTGGAAGGGTATATCCCTATGTATAGCTCATGGCTGACCTAAGCTCATCTTCCACGAGCCAACGTATTGAATCTTGCTGCTATCATGGCCAATGTTTCAGACATCTGTCTAAACAGAGACACGAAGATCCCTGCAATCCTATTGCTTTGCCTGTCAAATGGTAGGCAAACACCTCTAAATGCACTGTAATTGATTTAGACACCATCTGTTTCTTTGCTCATGTGAAGAGTTACTGATTTCAGGTTAGTCCCTGGAGTGTTTATTTTGTAGACAGCTTCTTGTGGGCTTGGTCAGTCATTCTAAGGTTACATCGTCTGTTTACTGATAGCTGGACCCACACAGAGGGAGATCAGAGATCCCTAGGCTGGACCTGCTTTAGAGGAAAACCCTTGCTCTTAGCTTGAGTGGATAACCCCACTCAAGCAAGAAGGACTTCAAAGGCACATCCCAGACAGCAATGTCTGGTCCATGCCTTTTTGTATGAAAAGCACACTGTCTATTCCCCATAATTTCAGCCTCATGACTTTGAGCAAGACCTATTTCATTTGCTGTCAAGTTTTGCTCATTAAAAAAATTAGTAATTCTTCTCGATTACTTTATTACTTCAATAAATTTATTTATTTACAATGGATGGCAGAAAAGAAAACTAGCTGCAGCAGTTCCTTGCTGACAGTCACCCAAACCACAGCATGATAGTGGCAATGAAAGCACTGGGGTTTGGGTGCTGCCAGCGTGTTGCATAAGCTCTGGACAAAGCAGCTGATGTGTCTCTCAGAAGGACATTTCCTCAAACTCGGGGGCAGATTTTCAGATTCCTTAATTGTTCCCAGATGTTGCCTGTTCGAATAAATACAAGCCAGACCCCTCAAGCACAGATTTAATGGTGTGAGCAGCACAGACTAAGCTATGGGAAGTCTGGGGTGATACTTGGAGCATGTTATCTTCTAATTGATGGGATTAACAGTGGATTCTGTTGTAAACCACTGAACTCTGAGCAACCAGCTAAACAAATGGAGACAAAACAAATGCTCCTTTGGCTAAAAGAACCACCAGCACGTTTTCTCTTCTTCTTGGCTTGTGCCATTCTAATGAGCCTATTAAAGAAGAAGCCAAGAAGAGAAAATATGCCAGTGATTCTTTTAGCCAAAGAAAACCAAACTGAGCTGCTTTGCTCTGTGTCTTCCCAGCATCAGGAGTATTTCCAGGGCGGGTTCTTTTAAATGTGTTTGGGGTACTTTATAACAATAAATGTCACTGGAGGGTTGAGGGTTTAGTGGAAACTAACATGCTAGTGAGGGAACATGCACATGAGGGAGAGTGATCTCTTCCATTAGCATCCACTGCTCCAAGTACATTCTGATGTTCTAACTGCTGCTCACCTGCCCGTGTCATGGTTTTCACCCATAAAAGAGGGAAAAAAAACAGAGGGAGATGGAATCAATTAAGGAATAGTTGGATTGGAAGGGACCTTAAATCTCATCCAATTACAACTCCATGCCACAGGCAGGTTCACCATCCACTAGACCAAGGTGCTCAAAGCTCTGCATCTACCTGAAAACAGGAGCACATGGTAGGACCAAGAAATACCCATCAGACGGAATTTTTGCACAGTGTGTTTCCCTCTTCCCCATCAAGTAATTCCTTTCTCAAGCTTACAAAGATGCGCTGGACTGCCATGAGTCAGGGACCAAGTGGCAAACTTAGTCTGTGATTACAGCAGGCAGCGGGACTAGTGCCGGCCCCTTAGGTAAGCTCCTTGAATTTGGGTGGAAAGCACCTAAGCACGGAGAGCATCGCCAGCACACCTGCCTGCTTGTGGGGACTGGGAGCTCAGCCCCGAGGCCAGCACCAGCCCTGCTGCCTGCACAGGGAGGACAGGAGCTGAGCCCTAAGGACACCACCAGTCCTGCTTCCTCCAGTGGGGAGACAGAAGCTGAGCACCAAAGCCAGAACAAGCCCTTCTGCCTGCCAGGGAGGGACAGGAGCTGAGCCCTGAGGCCAGCAGCAGCACGGCTGCCTGCGCATGGGGAACAGGAGCTGTGTCCTGAGGACACCACCAGACGATGCCTGCCCGGAGACGACAGAACCCAAGCCCTGAAGCTAAACCAGCCCCGCTGCCTGCCCCGGGGGACAGGAGCTGAGCCCCGAGACAAGCGCCAGCCCCGCTGCTCGCACGGGTGGGAACACGAGCTGAGCCCCGAAGCCAACCCCAGCCTTGCTGCCTGCCCAAGGGGACAGGAGCTGAGTCCCAAGGCCAGCACCAGCCACGATGCCTACATAGGGGGGGCAGGATCTGAGACCTGAGACCAGCACCAGCCCCGTTGTCTGCCCTGGAGGGACTGGAGCTGAGCCCCGAGACCAGCACCAGCCCCACTGCATGCCCGGAGGGAGCAGGATCTGACACCCGAGAACAGCACCAGCCGCTGCCTGCCCGAGGGGGAGAATAAGAGCTGAACCCCGGGGCCAGCACTAGCCCCACTGCCTGCCTGGAAAGTGGACAAGAGCTGAGTCCCGAGGCCAGCACCAGACCGCTGCCTGCACGGGGGGGGACAGGATCTGAGCCCTGAGGCCAGCACCAGCCCTGCTTCCTACCCAGGGGAAATGGGAGCTGAGCCCCAAGGCCAGCACCAGCCCCACTTTCTACTCGCTGCAAGGAAGCAGGGCTAATGCAGGTCTTGTGGCTCAGCTCTTGTTCCCCTGCTCAGGCAGCAGGGCTGGTGCTGGTCTCAGAGGTTCAGCTCCTCTCCCCCGTTTGCAGGCAGCGGGACTCATGCTGGCCTTGGGGCTCAGATCCTGACCCCCCTGTGCAGGTATAGGAGCTGGTGCTGGCCTCAGGGCTCAGCTCCTTTCCTCCCCCGGCCAGGCAGGGTGTCTGGTGCTGGTCTTGGGGCTCAGCTCCTGTCCCCCCAGCAGGCATCGGGGCTGGTAGTGGCCGCAGGGCTCAGGTCCCAACCCTCCCAGGGAGGTAGAGTGACTGGTGCTGGCCTTGGATCTCAGGTCCTGTCCCCCAGGGCAGGCAATGGGGCTGTTTCTTGCCTCAAGACTCAGCTCCCGTCCCCCTGGCAAGCACAGCACTTGATGTTGGTCTCAGCATGCACTGGCCTCTCTCCTGGCAGACAGAGCAGTTGGTTCTCCTCTTGGCGTTGCCCTCCCGTCTCTCCTGGCAGCCCCTGCAGCTGGTGCTGGCCACAGAGCTGCCCTCCTGCCTCCCGCTGAAGTCAGCGGAGCACTGGATGCCTCCGTGGCTGCCTCCCAACCCACTGGCAGCACAGGAGCCCTCATGGCCCAGGAGGTGCTGGGCTTTGTACCTGCAGTGTTTCCCGGCGGCCTCAGTGAGCCCATGTGGCCCCACAGGTCAGGCTGCAGCACCGCGACCAGGACTCTGACTCCTTCATCGAGCCCATAGACAGGCAGCACATCCAGGATCGCACTTGTCAGCACCAACACCTTGAAACTCTCCATGTCAAAGAAGTGCTCCAGCCCCCAAGACAGCCAGGGCTGCAACAGCTGGAGCAGCTGTGTGTGCCTCTGGAACAGGGACCCCTGGGCAGCAGTCCGGAAGCCCCCACGAACCCTGCAGCCACCGTGCAGGGTTGGTGCACCCGGGTGATGCTGGCACTGCCAGTGCCCAAGGTCCTTCCTTTGGGCACTGCCCAACGGTGCTGCAGGTGCTGCTCTGGGAAGTTCTCAGGGTCTTCTCCCCACAGAGACTGCCACAGGGCAGTCACTGGATGCAATATAAGTGGTGAGAGTGGTGACGTCACAGTGCAGGGCTGGTGATGTGACAGTTCAGGGCTGATGATGTCACAGTGCATGGCATGTGATGTCACAGGACAGTGCTGATGATGTCACAGTGCATGGCATGTGATGTCACAGGGCATGGCTGGTGATGTCACAGGGCATGGCTGATGATGTCACAGTGCATGGCAGGTGATGTCACAGGGCAGGGCTGGTGATGTCACAGGGCATGGCTGGTGATGTCACAGTGCATGGCAGGTGATGTCACAGGGCAGGGCTGGAGGACCTGCCTGCAGTCACACTGTAGGCCTGGTCATGTTACAGTGCTGAGGAGCCCTGGGAGCTGCTGGCCTTCCTCTTGCAGGGAGCCGTGAGCAGCCTCTGCCCCGGCAGAGAGCAGAGGCCCCAGCCACAGCCTCTCCCGGCTTCTGCTGCGGATCTTCCTGCTGCCGTGGGATGGGAGCGGGGACGCAGCCAGGGCAGCTGGGACCCCCCCGCAGGGCAGTGATCGAGATGCCTGCAGGGTCAGTGCGTGACCCTGCTGCTGGCGCGGCTCCATTCACCAGTGCCCCAAGCGTCAGCGGCAGGGCAGGTTCTTGGTGGGTCTGGAGGGGTCTTCGTCGCTGCTGGACTTCCTCTTGTGAGGGAATGGGGTTGTCACAGTGCATGGTGGGGTGATGGCACAGGTCCTGGCGGGGCATGTTACTGTGGGTCTCTCTCTCCTGCAGAGTGCCCCAGGAGCCTGGCAGCATTATCAAAGGCCTTGAGATTCCGCAGTTTGCTGCCTGCTCCCTCCCCACGGCTTTAGTCAGGTTCTCACAACTGGCGCTTCAAGCCAGCCAGCAAGGCCTTGCCATGGCTTCCTGTGGCCCTCTCTTGATGCGCTGACCTGATGTGGCCCATATCTCCACACACACACACAGCAAGAAGGCTCGTGGAGAGCCAAGCTCAAGAGCAGGAACAGAGCTGCCTAGGTCTGGATTCACCACTGCTGAATCACCCGGAGGAACAACTGCCTTGACCTAATGCAGTACTTTGCTATATTCAGCCCAGTATAACATTTAACTTCTTGGCAGCAAGGGCACCTTGCCAGCTTCCATTCAACTTTTTGTCCACCAGGATCCTCAGGTCCTCTTTCTGTAAAGCTACTTTCCAAACAGTTATTCCCCAACGCTTTCTGGTTCGTGGAATTGTTCATTCCCGGGTATACTTGCTCTTGTTGATCCTTTGAGGTTCGTGCCAGCCTGCTGAGAAGGAAAGTTAAAAGAAGTGAAGTGAGAGCATAAAGAAAGAAGCATGAGTTACCCATTTTCACTGATGGACACGTGCTTTGGAAAATCCTCCTGATGGAAACAACACACCCCAATGAAATACAGCCTGACCACTTGGTGTGAAGCAGTCAGACAAAATCCAGGGACTGGAAAAAAGCACAGAGGTGTGCTACGCAAATATAAGACAGACAAACATTGTTGACCGTAGTAATTAGCTAACGACATCTGATACACCAAGGCTGTTAATGTTTAACGGGTGTTTCAATAAGGGAGGAAACAGAAATGCTAGGAGTGTTTCTTATGACACCCCTTTCTAACTACCTTCAGTGAAGTTAAACTACAGGAGATACTATCCCGAAAATTCAGACTCTATGAACTGCTTAGAGACGTGAAAGTGCGCCCATCAGCCATAGTAACCAAAGCACTTCATGGACTCCTGAGAATCAACATGTTTGAAGGGCCAAGAGGAAAAAAGCAAATATGCAGCTGATACCCAGCGGAAAAGAAGGGGTTATAAAGAGTTGTTTTTTCAGAATATTTCCTTTCTTCCTCTGTAAATTAGTGCAACAACTACAAAGAAGCCAAATATCATTTGGAAAGTTTGTAAACTTCCCAAGCCACTTGGCTGGGGAAAGGGCAGCCACGAATCTTGGTGTCCTTACAGGGATGAGCTGAAGGAGGGTAAAGCTCGGTTTGGACTGAGGTGGTGTGTTGCTAGTTTTGTGACTCGGATGTCTGTGTCAGTGCAATTTGGAAAGAGGACAGCAAATCCTGGAGCAGCACAATTTGGCAGCAGAGGTTTTGTTTCACTCCAGAGGAAATTATTATATGGAATATTTGGAAATGAAAAAGAGGCTAATATTGGAAGGCTCCATAGCTCAGGGGTTAGAGCACTGGTCTAGTAAACCAGGGGTCGTGAGTTCAAATCTCACTGGAGCCTGGGGGCTTTGTATCTCACGCAAACACCTCTGCCTTCATCTTCCTGTGTTTTTTGTTTTCCCCAGCTCTTTCTGGGGCCATTTTCTGGAGCATGCACTCAAGTCTGGGTGAAATACAAACATCATTTCATGCCTATACCAAATAACAGGCAACAAGAAGCAAAGAAAAGCAGCAGTGGTCAGAGTTAAGCGCTTGAAAGAAATGCCTCAAAATATTTTTAAAGTATAGCTATCAGAGACAGGAGATATCTAACAATGTGGTTTACAGTCTTCTGAGCCCCACAGACATTGTGAAGCTCATTGGTGAACCAATCTGAAATGACTGCTGGATACTTACAGTCAGATCTGGTTCACCTCTTCATACTTCAGCAAGACAATCAAATTACATCTGCAGAGCTAAGCAGTTACAGAACTGGCTGAAAAAGTCATAAATATGGTTTGTGATATGGAATATGGAGGGATAGTAACATTGATCTTCAGAGTTCTGCTGGGGGGGGGAAGTTGTCATTTTTAAGAAAAATATCAGAATATAGGAATTAACCTATTTTGCATCTTGAGTTCAGTGAACTGCAGCCCAGATTCCTGAGACTTCATACTCTGCTATTGCACGTTTGCTTTTTTTTTTGTTTTTTTGCTTATTTTCAAATAGACTTCCTGATTTGTTCCATCAAAATTATCCAGACCAGTGATGTAAAAGATTTCCGAAACTGAAAAGGGCCTTTTCTGTTTGAGGGAAGGAAAGCTCAAAAGCCTGAAACATTTCTGTCTTGTGGAGGAGGACCTGGGGTGCCAGGAAGGACATGGCACATCGGTCACCTCTCTTCAGCCTGTTTCCTTACAGCTCTGTTTTCCCAAAGCAGTGAGCAGGTTACAGCTGTGGTGGGTTGATGTGTTTCCTCCACATGAGAAGCGATCTGCAGGACTTTCCTAGCTTTCCTTCCTATATATATCACAGTAAGGCTAAAGAAACGAAAGTCAGCGGGGTTCCCATTAATCTGCAACCTAATAAACCAGCACAAGCTATTGTTGTTGTAACCCAAAATACTGGAAAATGGAAAGATGTGCGTTACTAAAAGCGAATTTGTTTCTAGACTGTTGTGGCTGTATATCTAGTTATCCAGTCCCTTGTTTTATTTATCTCTCTATTTTAGGATCACAGAATCATAGAATGGTTTGGGTTGGAAGGGACCTTACGATGATCGAGTTCCAACCCCCTGCCATGGCAGGGGCACCTCACACTAGACCATGCCACACAAGGCTCTGTCCAACCTGGCCTTGAACACTGCCAGGGATGGAGCATTTACCACTTCTCTGGGCACCCTGTGCGAGCGCCTCACAACCCACACAGGGAAGAACTTTTTCCTCAGATCTAACCTGAACTTCCCGTGTTTCAGTTTGAACCCATCAGCCCTTGTTCTATTGTTATAATCCCTGATGAAGAGTCCATCTCCAGCATCCAATTTTGCTTTCATATGACACTGATGATCAATATCTAAAAAGATCTTTAAGGTTCAAGTTCACTTCAGCAATCAATCAGGCTCAGGGTTTCAGCTTAGCTGAGCCTGGCAGTGACGGAAATGGCCCTTTGAGAAACGAATGTCTTTCATTTCTGTGCAAAATTAACAAATGTTCACAATATGTCTTGCTGAATTCTTTTTCTAGATGGTACCTAATACCAGTGTAAAAACCCCTTTATTTTGTAACCCTCCTGCAATGAAGAACACCAAACATAATGATGCTACTTGCTAAATATGGGCCTGATACAAAGATCACTTTTAACAATGGACGTTGTACCCTGCCATAGCTAAATCCCTTTGCATCTATCACCCATCATCTTTTTCTGCGCTGAAAACAGGCCTTGTCAAAGATAGAGCTTGACAGGAGGGGTGAGGAGGACAATGTCATTTACATCCGTATCCTGAAGCCCATGTAAGTGTTGGAACCTGTGAAATGGAAATGCTACACACATAGTCAGAGCTGCAGGAAAGGTTGTGTTGCTCTGCCACAAAGACTAACAAGGTTGGTGCACTTACGGGTTTACTGAGGAAGAGCTCTCACTTTTGAAAGTCATGACCTGCCCTAATCCAGATCTGGACAGTCTTTTATTGCTTTGTTTAGGGAAGATTTAAAAGTATCTTCCTGTATATCCTAGAAAACTTGGTTTTCATGTGTTCCTGAAAGCTCCAGAATGCTATTTCTATTTTTACAAACATCCTAGATGCTGTTGCATGCTTTTCATTCCTGGGTCTCCCTCTGGACCAAGAAACTGTTTATTGTAATATAAACAACATAGAACTTTGTAGCAGCCTGGATCCTGGAAGTGCCCATGGTCATTCCCTGAATCCAAGGACCATGTTAGCAGAGCTGTATTTCTGCCTCTGGTCCAGTTCTAGTGAAGGCCACATAGGGCCCAACTAATCCACGTGTTAAATCACGTGGGAAACAACCAATAAATAGTTGAATCCAGGGAAAATGACTTGCAGCAAGAGCTAGTGAAAATGTTTTCCTGTTTAAAGAGATTTTAGGCTTAGAAATACAATTCAGGCCAAAGTCAAAGTCTAACACACAAAAGGGTGATGTGGCAGCCAGTTAATTCACACACCGAAATTCATGAACTCTGCAAAGGGGCCTTGGCACCTTGCCCAACTGGAGGCAGCTACGCTGTGGATGCTTCGGTGGGAGGAAACCCACGTGCTGGTCTCGCAGTGCTTCTGCTGACGTCTCTGTGAAAGCCAACCTGGCATGTTTGGAAGAAATCAAATGCAAACCCTAGGGAAAAAGTATTCACAACAAGTAGCTGGTAAAAAACAGAAACGAGAGGGAATGAGAAATGCGGGTAGGTTCATCCACATTTTGCAGTGGCCATGGACCAAGGTATCTCTTTCAAATGCAGAGAAGTCAAGTTTCCTTCCTGACTAGAGGGCAGAGGCATTCTTCAGTAATATCAATATGTACCTGTCTGCCAGGCTCAGGGAGTTCCATAGTATCCCCAGGGAGATCTATGCACTGCCTCGTCCATATCCACCCATATCCGACCAATGGAGATTTCTCCACAGCCTTGGTGCAGAATTTTTCCCTGGGAGATTGTCATCTCCTGGAGCCAGTGTAATCCCTGCCTGCTTCTCCTGAACTACGTAGCTTGAAAAGAGCATTACCATAAGACCCAGTAATACAAGCAGCTTTAATGGGACCTTTCTGGCTGCCTGGAAAGGCTGAATGCAAAGACACCATGCACTAAAACGGATCTGAGTGTGGCCTTGGTGCTTCCCATGTATGTCACATACTCAGATGGCATTTTTGCAGAAGCATTGATAATCTTGATTACTTAATACTGACTGCCCATTGCTTTCAAATACACGAGCCTCTTACAGCAGTCCTGGCAGCTGACGAAGGTCATCTCCATGCTGAAGACAGGCACAGCAGCTCATAATCAAATCTCCTCGCCAGTATCACCATATTACAAATATTTCTGTGTGAATAAGAGGAAAGGTTTACACCAAGACTAAAGGGCAAAACCCTCAAACAGCAGTCCACATGGGAATGAGAGCACCCGCAGCCAGAAACAGCCCTGGCAACTTGTCTCAAAGCCATAGACTAATGGGGCAGGTATTCAGGACTCTTCCTTAGCATCCAGGGTGATTTGTGCAACATCCTGATTCCGGAACTGCTGCAGTATCCCAGGCTCTTACTGACTGTGGTGCTCACTCTTACAGTTTCCATACCTACAGAGCAGACTAGGAAACCCTGTCCCCTAAATGGCAGGTCCCTCAGGGTTTAATATTGGCATTATAGTTCTCCTGGACTCAATCAGTGAGGAACCATTGACCCGATCAGAGCGGTTTGAATATGAGGTTACCTTCCAAGCAAACATGCTCCTTCCTGTAGGCCATACCTCCATGAAGAACCCTGGGGGGAAAAGAAATAAGATTGGGTTTGTAACTGAAATTTAACCAAGCTAAATAAAGCCAACCGCATCTGCTTTCACCTAGGCGCCTTGCCATGCAAATAAGAACTTCAAAGCAGATGCAGGATGGGGACATCCTCAGTCTGCTTTGAGGATGCAAGAGAGGAACAGAGGAGCTGCCTTAGTTTAGGAGATGTAAGGAGTTTGTTGTGTTTAGTCGTGCAACAGGAATGCTGAAAGTAGACACAACTAGCTCATATAAATACCACAGAGTAAGCAGCTAGGAGGAGAAAGCGCACCAGCAGGTTATGGAAGGGGTGGATACAGAGCTGGACTCCAGGAGCCAAGAGCTCTCACCCTGTCCTGTGTTCATCAGCAGTATGATCTTGTCTAAGCTCAGCAGTGTCCTGTGTTGTGTGAATGCTAGTGTGTATCCATGTGGGTTTTTATCAGTCTTTTAAGTAACTTCTCTCTCCACATGCTTCTTCCATTTCCAGAAGCGGGAGGTAATGATTTTAGTCCTGCTTTCTCCTCCACCATGGAGAGCTTGTGATGTACCTGTTGTACTTCCCCCTGTCTGTTAGGGAAACAGTTCATTCCCTGTGCAGCAAGCCTAGTTTGAGAGCTTGGCTGCTTAATAATGCTCATCTATTTATAGCCTTTTATAATTTGTTTTATGACAAAGCATTTCTGTAAGATGCTCCTTGATTCTTGCAAGTTGGTAATGATTTTTTTCCTTCCTGTGCTATTGAAAGTAGCTTTTGTGCTCAGAAAAATTACCGTAATAAAGGCTATTTCATGTGTTCAGAGTAAATGATAAGGACTTTAATAGGGTTTGAATGAAAGCTTAGAATTCTTCTTTGTTTTCTTTTGATTCTTTTCAATCTTCTGGGTCAGATGAGCCTGGCTTACCCTGAAACTTGTAAGAGCAGAGCAGGGATGGAGAAAATGATCTTGATGCCATACAGCCTTGCCCACTGCTAGCAAAGCAGCTCAGTCCTCTGCCCAGAGTCTCTGATGATGGCACATTGCAAACAGCAGAAGGGCAAAGCCTGGAGGTGGCACTGGCTGTGCTTCATTTGCTCATTCCATACCTGTCACCAGATATGACAATCTAATTCTTTCTGTTAGGCCAGCTATTAAGTTTTGTTGGAATTGATACAACTGGCCTGATGAAATACTCTCCAACACTTTCCTCCCTCAGATCTCTGTACCATCACTACATTTCTATTGCCACTGTGAGCTGCACAGTTGCATCAGTTTTACTCCAGAAGAGGATCTCCAGGTTTCCTTAATTCCCTGCAGTATTTTTAATCTGAAGAAGAGATTTTCTCTGCTGGTTCCCTGTTCTACAGAACTGATGGGGCAACGTTGAAGCAAAGGGATTAGTCTTTCTTTTTGTCGTCTGTGGGCCGAGGCTCAGACTTATCACAACTATACCCTTTGTGGGGAAAACTGGACTGGGAGAGTTGATTCCTGAAGCTACAGCCATGCCGTTGCTCTCTGCCAAGCTGAGTGGTACCTCATTAAGCAGTGGGCTGTGGTATTTCATTAGTCAAGATTCAGGTTCATACTTCTGTGGTTGTCCTCTTCTTACCTGGTCACAGCTGTGTCTGCAGTTTGTTTACAGTTGAAGGATTCAGCAGTCTCTGGTGGGCTCCAGCTTTGCTGCTCCTCTCTGATCAGTTCATGGCCCAACACCATCTCTCTGCCTTTCCTCCTTCCCCATTTCCCAGTCTTTGTCTTTATCCTTCCTGCTTTGATTTCCTCTTTCTGAGCATTCCCAGTTGGTGACACATGTATCTTCATGGGCACTTCTAGGTGCCAGCTGGGATGTCCCCAGCATCCCAGCAGCCAGACGACCTTGCTACCAGTGGAAGATGCACTTCTGCACCCAAGCGAGCTGTGTCCGGGACCACCAGGAGGCATTAGTCCTCCATCACGGGCAAGTAGGTGGTGGGAATGCCTTGCTCATCTCCGAAGTCTGGTTCCCACTTGGTTATAGTGCCCAGCAATGCCCTTCAAGTTAACCACAGTTAGGGAAGAGAGAAAGAGCATTACACCACTATCAAACCTGGTGTTTTGAAAGTCTAGCAAAGTTTGCTCTGGCCTTTCCTGCATTAAGCCAGCTCTGGGGCTCGCTCAGTTACCATGAGAGGGCAGCACGTGGGCTTTCTGGAAGAGGTCCTGAGTATTGAGCTTCCAGCAAAGATGCATCAGGCTCCCTGGAAAACATCCAGCAAACCTACAGAGACTTCTTCTTCTTCAAGTTTAAGACGCCGTTATGCACATGACATCTCCAAACTAAGCCCTGCCCACAGCCTCCCTTCACAGTTGGGCCGTTTGCTTCTTTGTATAAGCACTTTCACAAAAGGGTCTCAAATTGCCAAGAAATTCTCCTACTTCCGCTCAGGACGGAAGTGAATCGCGTTTTGTTTTGTTTTCTCAGCTGTTGGAACCAAAGCATGCAAGAATTTGTGGGGACCGGAGAGGGATTATGAGTCTGAGCCTCCAGTGGGGACTTTGGGTTTCCAAAACACCCACAGCTGTAATTCTCCAGCTCATCACCAGTAACAAACCTGAACGATGAAGTCCACAGGACATTAGCGAGCTTGGTATTTGCTTCCTTTCCGAAGAGAGCCTTATTGCTTCCTTCTCAGGAAGGTAGAGCAGCTTGAGGTGGATGGTGCTTTGATTTCACCTTCTTTCTCTCCTTCCCCTCTGCAGGAGTGAGAGCAGCAGGATCCAATTTGCAGGGAAGCAGCATAGGACTGAATAGCTCAGCATATGCTGTGGTGCAGAGAGTGCTTTCATAAGCTGAACACAAACAAACTGCTCTCTATATTTGGATGCTTCTGGCTGGAAAGCAAAAGAGCGATTTCAATAGGCACTATACATCACATGGATGTCCATCTGAATCCTTCCAGGGGGTGGCACATTCACTTTTGAAGTTGAACATGTTCTAGGAGTGAACTCTGGTGTTGTTTGTAGAGGTAGTTTTCCTGGGAACCATACAAGAACTTCCTGATTCAAATACAATTGACTGTGATGATGCTGGTGGAAAGCAACATAATTATATTGCCATTGATGCTCTGCTAAGCACATCAGATCCATCCCATATCCTTATCAAGGCTGAGACCTGGAAAAGTTCATCCTATACCCAAAAACATGATAATTTGAGGGGCAGAGAACTTAAAGGATTGGTTTCAAGGAGTTCATTTTCTGCCACAAAATTCATAGACTGATCATAGACTCATAGAATCACAGCATAGTTAGGGTTGGAAAGGACCTCAAGATCATCCAGTTCCAACCCCCCTGCCATGGGCAGGGACACCTCAACTAAACCTTGCCACCCACGGCTATGTCCAACCTGGCCTTGAACACAGCCAGCAATGGAACATTCACAACTTCCCTGGGCAACCCATTCCAGTGCCTCACCACCCTTACAGTAAAGAATTCCTTCCTCATATCCCATCTAAACTTCCCCTGTTTAAGTTTAAACCCATTACCCCTTGTCCTCTCACTACAGTCCCTAATGAAGAGTCCCTCCCCACCATCCCTATAGCCCCCCTTCAGATACTGGAAGGCTGCTATGAGGTCTCCATGCAGCCTTCTCTTCTGCAGGCTGAACAGCCCCAACTTTCTCAGCCTATCTCCATACGGGAGGTGCTCCAGTCCCCTGATCATCCTCGTGGCCCTCATAAATGAAAGAGGATGAATATCCCCAAAGAGAACAGAATGAACCTCTTCAGATGGTTTCATTGGCAATGAACTTTTTTCACCATAACTGGTCGTTTCAGTTGATTTTGGAATGAGCAGTCAGAACTGAAACAAAACTATTGGGTTTTCCTGAGTGGGAACTGAAATGTTAGATTCTCTGCTGACTTGTGCTGGCCCCACAGTCAAATGTGATATTCCCCCTGGCATTTCAAAGTGTTAATGAAGTCCAGAGACGACCTCGACTCTTGTTCTGTATTTCATGGAACATTAATGGCAAATTCAGCCCCCTGGCCCCAGCCAAGCAGATGGCCAAAATGCAGCCTTGGCTCCATTTCAACCCCTTTTATAGCCTGAGGGCAGAACCTCAGCTGGCGTCACAGCTCAAGACACTACAACCATTTCCCTCAGCTGGAGATCTGCTTTTCCAAGTGTAATATTGTATATGCTGAGCCTGTACCCCCAAGATAAATTTTATGCTCATTGCAGTCCTGAGTCCAGTCCTGGACCTAGTCCAGATGCTGGGCATTGTCCAGAATCACTTCTGCAGAACCATCCCCTATTAAGATGCCTTTTCCCATGCTGAATATTGCTGTGCCCCATAGGTCCATCTGTTCCTTACACCATTAGATTTGATGCTGTTGTTGTACCTCTAAGCCTGCCGGTGAGCGGGAAGGTGCTCCCATGAAAGCATTGGTGGGGGACTCAGGCAGAATTCCTCCTGTCTTGCTGGACACTCCATCCACAGGCACTGGGACAAGGTCATGTCCTTTCTGCAAGGTGAGGAGTGAGCAGTGAAATTATATATTCTGATAGCAACTGGTGGTTTACGTCCTTTCCTTCTGGCCCCACTAATTTAAGCTACAGCCTGTTCTGCAGCTATTTTCTCCTGTAACATAGCTCTCCTCTGGGGCTTCCAATCATTTAGTTTCTTCAGAGTTTCAGAAGCAGAGACCTAATCTAACACTGAGGTAGTGTCTCGTACTAGAAATTGCTGCTTTTATGTACTCCTCACCTAGAACACAAACAAACCTCCTTGGGATCTCATGGGGGAAGATGTTGGTGGTAAATGCAAAGATCACGTGCTGTTTATTAAGCTTCAAGCAGAAATATCTGTCTAATTTTCTGGAAACCAAAGGCAGGGATGCAGTTTTGGATGCACAAGGCGAAGCAGGGGCAAATGACACCCAGCTGGCACCTACCACTGTTTGTAAATGCTGGAGGTTTAGGTCAAGAAAACACTGGTTATTTCTCACGTGGGCAGATGCTGGTGACCGCATTTGCAGACAGGCAGTTTGGCAGTAAAGCTGCCTGAGACTCAGGGAATGCAAGGCAGTGAGTGATCCAGGTGAGGAGCCAGGGACCAATAGAATCAGAGAATCTCAGCCTGGTTTGGGTTGGAAGAGACCTCAAAGCTCCTCCAGCTCCAACCCCTGCCACGGGCAGGGACACCTTCCACTAGAGCAGCTTGCTCCAAGCCCTGTGTCCAACCTGGCCTTGAACACTGCCAGGGATGGGGCAGCCACAGCTTCTCTGGGCACCCTGTGCCAGCGCCTCAGCACCCTCACAGGGAAGAACTTCTGCCTTAGATCCACCCTAAATCTTTCCTGTTTAAGTTTGAACCCATAGACCCTTTTCTTTACCACTACAGATGTTACTATGACATGATTCGTAAGTAGTCAAGCTGCAGAGTATTGTCAGACGGGAGCATCATGCCCGCTCTTCTGACCCCCTGCAAGCAAGATGCTGTAGCTGTGCTCGACCGAGAACTGAGGCAACACCAAGGTATGGATTCATGGGTTCATTTCGGTATTGAGATGCTGATTCAGAGGCTTGTATCAAATACCTGAGGGTGTAGAATCATGTAGAGGCTGGGAATGGGAACAGATTGTCTTCTAGACCCCCCTAGCATGTAGTGGTCTTAGAGGTGAACCTGCACCAAACAGCAAGTCCAAGAGGTTGATTCAGCTCAAGCATCAAATGGAGAAGGGAAAAGTTTTGTGAGCAATACATGGGAAGACAGCTGTCCAGTAACTACAGTGTGTGTAGGGGTTTCCCCTTCATTTTCTTGGCATGTGACTCCTGAGCACAGCATCCTCACAGAACCAGTTCAGCTGGAAAGGTCTCATGTTTCCCTGCAGACCACAGAGTTCAGGCATCTGGGATTTCATCCATTCACCTTTAGTTCGCCTCTTGCACCCTGTTCCCAGCTCACAGCTAACGCTGAGCTAAAAGTGTTCAGGGATTCCATAATGAAAGAAATGGGCTCTGCATGTGCTGCCTCCCCACAAGCTCCATGCAACGTTGGGATATTGGGATTGAAGCACATCACAGAAGGAAGCAAAATACAGCAGGGCGGTGTGTTTCACAGCACAGGATAAGCTGATCATAACTCAACTGCATGGAGCAAGAAAACCAAAAGCAAAAGCGTTTCACTGAGCAAATCCAAAGTTATCCTGGATTGTGAGATTCTGCATGTGGCTGGAGGTCTGTGGGAGCTGCAGCAGGTATCTTCAGGTATCTGTGGCCACGACAACACAAAACTTGCAGCACAAATGGCCACACTGAAGTCAACACTCAACGAATAATCAATTCAGCCTTCCACAAAAGTGTTTAAACTTCTTAAATGCTGTTACAGCAGTAAATGGATGCCCCAAGAACCTCATCTTTCTTCAGGGAAAGATCCAGCTACCTAATCGGTAGGTGGTTATGGAAGAGGCACCCATGTGAAAATCCTTCCTAAGGCTGTGCAGGGGACAGCAGGAGCAGAGGAAAGCAGCCTCCTATCTTTACAAAACAAGCATGGGCATTGCTGTCCCCTTTCCTCTAGCACAGGGGAATGGAAACAATGAGGATTCCCAAAAGTTTCCAGCCACACTTAAGCATCTTGCAGCAATCTCAGTAGAGAAGTGAGAGCCGAGTGAAGAAAGCTGCAGCAGGGGCAGTGAGAGACCCAGCATGAGCTCTGGGCAGCACGGCTGGTGGAAGTCATGAGTAAGGTACCTGGAAGCCCTGTTTCCTGGCATTACAGCCCAAAAATCCCCTTGGGGATGTTTCCTGCTCCTTGGCTATTCAGGTTGATGCAGCCACCTGCTGCCCTTCCCCGCATTGTGCTGGGCAGCGGATGGAGGATGTCACTGGCCAAGAATTCCTTAACCCGCAACAAAATTCCACTAGGCTTTCAAGCTTCTTGCAGTTACAAAGGCAGAATAATGGGTGGAAGAGATTTTGCCAGGTGCATCCTGCAAGCCAGGAGATGAGCCAGGGCCAGGCATGGGTGTAAGACCTGGTCACATTCAGTGCTGAAGCACCTCCATGTAGGGAGGTCAGCAGGATCAGGACTTTGGTATCAGAAGAGAGATGTCTGCCCTTGAGGCTTGCTCTGTGGGAGACTGACATGTTGTGATCCTTGAAGTTGACCAGAGCCCTCCAGAGGTCCTCCCCAGCCTTGGTCATTCAGAGGTGCTGTGATTCACTGGAGCAGATTCACCAGCAGCAAGGATCTGCCCAGAGCTGTGTTTGCAAATCAGGAGCTGTGCTGTTGTGACAGTGCACCATCATCCAAATCTCATGGATTTACCCCAGGATTTCAGTGTATGTTCAAAAAGCACTGAGACATTTACCAAATCAGCCTACAAACCACCGAAATATTCTATTTCATTTTCTTTTTGTTTCTGAAACCTGGTCCTAAATGCACATTTCTTCTGACCTAGAGTGAAGGGCGTATGGGCAGGTCACTTCAACTGATCCTCCTCTGAACCCCAAAACCTGGTTCTTAGCCACTTACACATGCCCATGGGGTCCAACAGCATCTTCAGCAGCTCCTGCCTCCTCTTCTTGGAGTTTGGCCATAACCACTCCTGCCCTCTGCATTCATGATCCTGTTTCCTTCCCTCTCCCTCCCTGCGGCAGAGTGAGCAGCTGACGTGGAGAGCTGCAGGCAGCCAGCAGCTTTCCATCAGCAACACATGGACCCATGGGCTGACCCTAGTCCAACTGCACCAGCAAAGATCCCTCCTCACCAGCACTGTCAGCAGCATCGGCTGGCTGCACGGCAGGTGCCGGGATGGCCCCAACCATCCCACCGAGGCACAATGGAATGTGCCCAGCAGCTGCAGACGGGTCATGGAGAGGACACCTCGGGGCTTTAGGAGATCCCAATTACATGTATCAGTGCCAGATGTGATTAGTGTCAGTTGACATTTCAGCTGCTGTTTTGGGTACCCATAGAAGTTGTTTTGTTCCCTGCACTTGGGACCCAGCCCTGCCCCTCACTGCAGTATGGAGCTCCCTGCCCCATCAATCGCAGCTCATGGAATAGCCTCTGTCCAGTCAGGAAGAAGTGGACACTGGAGATGCCCTTCTTTCCTCCATCCCTTCCCGGCAGTGCACCTTCTTTTCCCCGGAATCCTAGGATGGGGGAGGGTGGGGGAGGTTGTACTGTCCATGGGGAGAAGGAAGGAAGCAGCTGCTCTGGGTGATCTTTCTTCTCTGAAACAGTCAACTAGTAAAGAGGAATAATGGAGAGAGACACGGGCACATGTACAGCTCCCTTTACAAGACTGCAGTAAAGTTAACAGATGCGATTTTGATGCCTTTTCAGATAATGCTGTCTGATAAAACTGAGTGGTTTTGTTCAGTGCTGCCACAAGTGCAGTTTTAGGATGGGAAGGGCTTTGTCTGAGCAGTTCCACAAGAGCGAAAGAAGCACAAAAAGAGCAAATGGACTTGGACCAGTTTTTCCTATTTAGACTCATTTGCTCCAGAAGTATCAGAAATGCTGGAAGCTGAAAAGCTTTAAAAAGAGGAGATTATCGCCAAGGTTTATCCTTGCCTAAAATGTTGGAACTTTGGCTCCAGGAGTCTCAGAATTATGTCAGGGTCCTCATTTTTGCTAACTAAAAATATCCTCATAATGGAGAAAGAACCTTGCGTAGAAAATATGATGTAAGTAGGAACCTGAAAACACAGAACCTGAAGGTAAAGAAAAATCCAGGAACTATTCTCGGAAGAGATGACACCATATTAAAGCCAAATTATGATCTGGGGGAATGTGTCATGATTTTCAATCGCACCCTGGTTGGCACAGTGGACACCGACACCTCTTGCAGCTCCACGCTACAACCTTGAAGTTTGGTCTTCAGAACAGAAAGATTTTTGCTTGGTTTCTTTCCATTTCCTTCATAGCAGATATTCTGGGTCTTTAAAAACACCAGTCTGGGGACTGTGTCCCTCCATCATACAGTTATGTAGGTGTTGGGGGTCTTTAGATATGCTGGTTCTCCCTCCTCTTGCCTCGTAGGGCATAACACCCTCATGCCCCCAGGGAGACAATGTCATCCCTATGAACCTATACACTGAGCTAGAAAAAAGCCTGAGCATTGCAGCTCTATTCCCAGCCCTCCTTCAGGCCTCACTTCTGAGTTGTCTCTTCCAGCTCATAACACCACCAAGCTGGAGGTGACCCATGGCAGGCCGTGATCATGTCAGGGACCCACTGTCATAAACAGCATCTGGCATTTATAGTTCACTGAGTCTGGGGGCTGCGACACCCCAGAATGTGACCCATGGAGCTTGTGCTGCTCAATTCACAGCCCTGCATCACTTTGTGCCCTAAACTGTTGGATTCCATTTCCCTTGGGCACTGACCCTGGGAGACAGCAGTGCTGAGAGCCCTGCGCATCCCCACAATGCTGCTGCAGGACTTCCAAAGAATTCCCTGCAGGCACTTCACAGGAAACCTGCTGAAGAGCAAATAGAGGGCAGCTGCAGGTAGGGCAAGGCATTCTGTGCTGGAAAAAATGAGACTTAGGAGGAATTGAGGGGATATTGGGAGTGGTATCACTTCATTGAGATTCCTATGCTCTAGTGAAGCAAGCAGTGAAAGAAGTGAAATTCCACAGCAGGGAACCACCTTTTCATCCCTTCTGTCACATCTGCTTTGTCCTGTGTCCAGCTCGCAGATGAGCCTCTCTTCACCTTCAGTGGGGCGACAGCGGTGCCCTCCCAGCCCTGCTCTGCAGAGACCTCTGGGGAGTATGCAGAGCAGCAGGGAGCTGCGGAGCCTGTGCAAGGGTGATGTGGAGACTCTCGTCCTCTCTTGTCCCCTCCTGCCCAGGCTGCCACAAGCTCCGTTGCTGCTTGAGAGACCTGGCAGACACATGTGCATCTCTGCACAGAAACAGATCCATTTGCTCCCACCCAAGCACAGCAAAATGAGAACGAAGAGCTGAAGAGCTGACTTCAGAAACCACAGTGTGGTAGAAATCTGTCCCCCAGTATGGTTGTGAACATCAGCAGAGCTGCATTAACTACAACCGAATGGCGTCTGTGGGTGGTATTTTATGTTCCCTTCTTAGGAGAAATGAGACCGAGTCAAATAAATTATACCTAATTCAATGCATAAATTATATGCAGCTGAAAAGTATTTCAAATGATTGTAGATTTACATCTTCTTTCTCCCCTCAAAAAAATCAGGTCACCCTCAAATGACAGCTCCACTTTTTCCTCTTTGTTCTCTATCATATCCCACCCAGGCAGAAAACAAGTGGCTCCAATGTGGGGGAAGAGCAGCAGCACCCACAAGCAGCCACTAACCCATCAGAGAGCTGGGGCTTCCCTGCAAACATACACATACCAAAGCTGTTGGGGGCTGGCAGGAGTGAGTGAAAAGAGAGTTTTATCTGTCAATTGTGGCACAGGGCCCATTGATGCAGGGGAAAGGCCGCGGATATGACCTCAATGAGGTGCTGAGGCCAGTGACCTCTCTGGTATTTGCTCTTGTGTTAGATTGTAGTTCAGTAAAGGGAGCCAGAGGGGCTTTGAAGAAGGGTCATAATTCACATCCTTGCAAAACTGGTGGAAAATCTACATCAGAAATGGCATTTTGCTTCTCACGCATGCTCCTGCCTGCACTGGCACCCCCACACTGTGATCCCTGCACAGCGATTGGTTCCCATCACACTGACATCCCTCCTTGCACTGATGCAGGGCACAGGATGCTTGGGTGAGCCAGGGAAGGGAGAGAGGAGGGAGGAACCTTCCCTGGCAAAGGCACAAGTTTTGCTGGTAGATTTGGGCATGTCCCTGTGCAGAGGCTGAACTATCACAGGGACCGATGTGAAACCGCAAACAGCCTCAGCTGTAGCGGCTGTAATGAGCTCTGAACACAGGTTCATTTTGTGTATGAAAGATATTTCTGCTCGCAGCTCCAGCACTGGTCTCCATCTCACATCCCTAGGGGAGAGCTCACCCCCAAGTCCCTTCCCTGGCACCAGATGGATGCAAGGACATCCAGTTTAGACCTCAAAGCCAAGATGAAGCTCTCCATGTCTTTCCCTGTCTGTGTGCGATATCCACAAACTTTCTCCTTTGCTGTTTTCCTTTCATTTAGTCACTTTAGGTTAGGGTAAGATTACAGTTGACATTATGACTCAAATTGTAGATCAGGACTAGGGATTACAGTTGGAGTTAATCTGGGTTAGGATAAAGATGTCAGTTTAGGGTTTTTAACTTTTAAGGTTAAAATATACAATTAGGTTTTCTTCATAGGTTTAGATTAATTTTAGGGTTAAATCTATGGTGAGGATTAAACTCAAGGACAGATTTTCTGTTTCAGGAGATAATTTCCATTGGGTTGGAATTAAATTTGAAATAATATGAAGGATTAGTCTGGCATTAAGGTTTAAACTTGAAATACATCACAGAATGGTTTGGGTTGGAAAAGACCTTCAGATCACCTAGCTCAAATCCCCTGCCATGGGCAGGGATGCCTTACACTAGACCCAAGGCTCAAAGGTTAGGTATGATTAACCATTGCATTGTAGTAGATTACAGTTAAATATAATCGAGGGCTGATTTAGGAGCTCGGTTTGAATCTAATTATAATTGGGGCTGTTATTTGGGATAAACACTTTGATTCCTGATCAGGGGAGACAGAAGAATTTGCATCAATGTTTCATACTCTCTGAGCTGCATTTCCAGCTGATGCTGCTGTTTCTGTGTTTACCATGGTGGGGGAGCCCAGTCCTCTCTGTCGGCTATTTCTATCCAGTCTGTGGCGCAGGATCATCCAAATCCATGTGCTCATGAAGGGGAATGCTGTTCCGTTACCCCACTGGCAGCAGTATCTCCATCTGGAATGCTCCTTGCCCAGGAGCATGTCTCTCAATGGTGGGAGACAACCAGACCTGATGAACAACCTGATCTAGTTGAAGACGTCCCTGCTCATTGCAGGGGGATTGGACTAGATGAGCTTTAAAGGTCCCTTCCAACCCAAACCATTCTGTGATTCTATGAGAAGGATCAGATGACCTCCTCAGTCTCCAGCCCAACTCCCTGCTGAGGATACAGGGTCCTATGAGTAAGCCTTCTCCCCGCTCCAGCATTCATAGGCAATGCTCCTCAGAGGGTCCCCAACCAGATGACGTGCTCCTACCACACATTGTGTCCCTTCTTGTGACAACCAAAAATGAACCCCAAAGCCAAATAATCAAGTTTATGCACACCTAAAATTCATGGCTTACATCCAGTAGCTGCTGGTTGTCACTGTAGAGACAGCCTCAGAATTAGGAGTCCCTGATGCCACCAGGCCAGAAGCAGTTTAGAGTTCTGCTAGATGTCAGATTACAAATACAGATGCTGCTTTGGTTGCAATCCATATTTGTGTTTTATGAGGCACACAAAGTATAAATGAAGAGTGGTTTTGTTTCTAACACGTTGATGCTTCCCCAGGTTTCCAGCTATTGAAAGCAAGTCAGGGGAAATACCTGATCATTTAAATCTATTTTCCATTCTATGCTTAAGCCTTTATGAATAAAACCTGAGATAGTTATTTAGAAATAACTCTCTTCCATATATAACTATAACTTCTCTGTGAAAAAGCCCTCTTGATGTTTATCAGTGCTGTTTTATTCCGTTGCAGTAAAAGCATGGAAGAGAAGACTCCGTAGGCTGTTTATTACTGTGGATGTTATTTGTTGTACTTTACAGGATGCATTTTCTGTCAGAATTTGTAAAATATTAATCAAACAAACAGAAAACAGTACAGAAACTACAACTTGAATTGAAGATTTTTTCACAGCAACACTAAATCCATAATGGCACATTCCCCATCTTTTTTCTGTCAACTATGCCACCTAAATGCTTCATTTACAGAAGGTTTGCTTTTGTTTTGCTATTTCTTGACATTTTATTGTCTCAGTTGCATTGAAATGAGAACAAAGGAGAGAAACTCTCTGTGAATAACAAAGTTAAGAAGCAATTATCCAGTAGAAATCAAAATACGTGATCATGCGATTAAAGTATGTGACAATTCACATGCACAAGAGGGAAGAGTTACACTTCAGTAGATAATGTTTAAACCAGTGCATCTCATATACTATTTGTCATACTCATTGCACAAACTGTGATTCTTATAGCCTGAGGGAACTATGAGGTGGGAAGTTGCCATCTCCCCCCGTATCTCACTACCCAAACTGTTTGCCCCATCTGTCCATCTGTCCAATGGAAAGCCACCCATGTTATGTTGGCTTACATCAGAAATGAGTGCTAAATGAACACACAGGCTGTGTTTGGTGCTTGCCTGTTGTCAGACGTCCCTAAGAACTTACACTGGATCCACTGGGCAGAGTTGAAAGACTCTGATGGGAGAAAATTAATTCAGAGTTTCTGGGTTGGTTCAGTCTTATGAGAACTACAAACTGATGGAGGAAGTAAACCAAACTGATTCCCACTCCAAAGCAATCTCCTGAGCAGGAATGCTCAGCACTGCACATCCCAGATTCCCACCAATAGCTCCTGATAGATCATGGTAAGGGTAGGAAGCATCGAGGGGAGAAGCTGCCAACGCTCTACTGGATGAGCAGTGTTTGGAAGGAGACCTGCAGATACTGCCAAGAGACTTGGGGCACATGCAGAGTTTGGAACGGTTGCAGAGAGGTTTTTAAGTGGACATGTGAAAATAAGTAATTATGGGATACGCAGAGAGTGGCATTAGGCAAGATGGATTCCATCCCGGACATCTGAACTCCTGCTTCCACAAAGCACCATACTGGGAAGTGTGGGGGGTTGTGGAAAAAAAATGAAATTATGGAAAAGGAAATTTGAAGTGATGGGGTTTATTATTTTATTTGAAAACAAAACCACAAATTCCAATGTTTTCACAGCAATTTGACTGTTCTTAGACCAAAAATATGTTTTATTGGACTCCAAGGCTAAGGGAAGTCCTGCTCAGAATAAACAATTAGCAAAGATAATGAGGTTTGGTTTCCTAACCTTAGTGTCTAAAATATGTGTGTCTACAGCATGTTGTGTGTCACACCCCCATGACCATCAGAAGAGACCCAGTCACACAAACAGTGCAGGCTGGGGCTCACCTCACCCAGGGCTCTCACACCCCACATGGCAAAGATCTCCATCACCACAGAAGATGCCTGGGGCCATGGATCTGATGGAGACCCCCATCTTGCTAACACCTACAGTCAGGCAAGTTGAATCCTGCTTTCCTGTACTGGACACGTAATGAACTTCCCACATATACCAGATACTAATTCTTCAGCAGGAGAGCTCATGATGTATCTTGAATCATGAGGAGCCTCCAGAACAGCTTTGCAACTACTATTCCTAGAACCAAGATTTCAATGTTTCCTATTAAGGTGTTTTTGTCATTAGCTAAATATCATAAAATCACAGAATCCCAGACTGGTTTGGGTTGGAAGGGACCTCAAAGCTCCTCCAGTTCCAACCCCTGCCATAGGCAGGGACACCTTCCACCGGAGCAGCTTGCTCCAAGCCCCTGTGTCCAACCTGGCCTTGAACACTGCCAGGGATGGGGCAGCCACAGCTTCTCTGGGCACCCTGTGCCAGCGCCTCAGCACCCTCCCAGGGAAGAGCTTCTGCCTAAGAGCTCATCTCAGTCTCCCCTCTGGCAGGTTCAAGCCATTCCCCTTGGCCTGTCCCTACAGGCCCTTTGTAAAAAGTCCCTATGAATATGACATTGTCACGTATAACATTTTATTGTGATTTTTGTTGGCAATTTCCAAAGCTTTGCTGAGTACTGAAGACACCTCTGCCTCCAGGTCTTGCATGATATTGAATGTTGGGGACATCTGTAGAGTTTCCAATTCTACAAGTGTTTCCTATATTTAGCATATAAAAGGAACATTTCCTCATTCAGGTTTTCATGATCCTCAAGTCATCTTCTTCTGAGATATGCCGAAAGAGTCAACAAGCACTGCATCTTATGGATCCATTACTCAGAAAGAATTAGTTTGGCATTAACATCACAAACCTTCTATTTGCACTGCAGTAAAAGCTGTAGCTGTTTTGAAAAGTACTTTTTAAAGATCCTTGTGGTCTAAAGATGTATTTACATGGTCTTGTCTTCAGGAGATTTTGGTAAATCATTGGACCAAAGCAATGGGTACATGTTTCTTCCTAATTCAGAACAACTTCCCTCTACTGGAGCTGCTGTACCGGCTGCTTCTCATTTGTGGGTTTTGGTCTTGCACAGAATAGTTGCACTTCATTCAGATACTGCACTTCATATTTCAGGACCAAAAAGCATCTGAATTTCCCTTATTTTAGGTGCATGAGTGGGGGATTTCAGTCCTCATACTGGGATCTCAGGAGCCTGTGCAGATACGCCTCCTCAGCCCCATTAGGAAATTAACATCCATTAGGAAAATGATTTCTTTCTGGGCATTGCCTTACATGTGCCTTGCCATCTCCTAATGGTTCTCCGAAATGTGTAAAGGAGACAGGATGGTGGGGAGATGCTTAGAAATCACCTGCTGAATTTGTTCTTTCTCTTGCTGGATCAGCAGGGCAATATCCCAAACCACTTGGACCAAAACCTGCTTGAAGCCTTTTTGACATCAGAAAATGTCCAATATAAGCTAAATCCTCAAATGCCTTCATTTTTCCTTATCCCTTTTGACCAGTGGCACTGAGGAGCTGTCCCGTATCTCTGCACTGCTGTGGATGTATCCAAACACATGGATGCAATGCATGACAAAGCAGCCTTTATAAGTTCATCAAGCAATTGCCTCTGTCATAACGGTTGCTCTCTACATTATTTCATTCTCAGTTCCATCTTATCCAGATACTAAACTGTAAAAATAAATAAAAACAAACAAAAAAGGTAAGGCGGTAGCTGAACAGTGAGATCAGCCCCATACAGCATAGAACCAGAGCCTGAGAGATGGCAGGGCCAGGCAGGCAGGGCAATGCTGCCTAAGACATGGCACAGATGTCCAAGGAGTGGGGTGGGATGGGGTGGGATGGGATGGAAAGGGATGGGATGGGCCAGAAGCTCCTGGTGAGAAACGGGATGAAAAGAAGACAAATCTCAGAAACAATGTGAAACAAAGGAAATGGGTTGGGTAGTGGAGGCCAGTAGCAGTGGAAAGTAAAGGTGGATAGACCAGAGCCTGTCCTAAAGACTCATGGTAGCTGCAGCTGTGGGCAAGGGACTCACTCTGGCAACTGATGGCCTGAATGATCTAATGGGTCTTTTCCAGCTGAGCCTCTGAGGCTCCACAAAGCTGCTGGAGACACTTTACGTAATCAGTTGGAACAAGACACATTCCAGAAATAGTTTTCCAAAAGAAAACTTCGGAGTTGGTGCAACTGTTTCTCAAACCAGGAATGAAGGCGGTGGGGGGAGGGCGTGGGGAGAATTTTTACAGCAGCCCCGGAGGGAGCATAGATAATATCGGACTGGTTTATTGCCACATGAAGTTTTTTCTGGCTCTATTTATACTCTTAACTCGAAGTGGAACCCATTCCTGAGGGGGGAAAGGCAGGAACATGTTTATTTTATGCAAAAAGCAACCTCCTTTTACATTGCAAGAACTGTACAGTGGAACAGGATGGGGTCATTCCTTTAGATTTTTCTTGGTAGTCTTTAACATTTGTTCCAGTGCTTTCACTGTTAAGAGACGTGCAGGACATTGTGTCTGAGACACAGCGAGAGGAACAGAGCAGTGACTTATACCCTGGAGTCGCTGATGCTGGTATTGTTTCCTGCCAGGGAGTTCAGATCAGAGTGAAAAGCCATCCTATTTCTATGGCAGATGAAGCATCCCCCCAGGCCCACACTCCATGCTGAAGTATCTCCATGACCATTTTCTTTCCCTAAGCCCCTCTGCTCTTTGAGAACTGGTTTGCACATCAGTAGCCAACAGCTCTTCGGGGAGAAAACCTGCTTTTTACACAATCAGCTGAAGATTTTTATATGACTTTGAGAATTTGCTATAGAATCACAGAATCTCAGACTGGTTTGTGTTGGAAGGGACTCTAAAGCTCATTCAGCTCCAGCACCCTGCCACGGGCAGGGACACCTTCCATAGACCAGGTTGCTCCAAGCCCCATCCAACCTGGCCTTGGATTTGATGAGGACCAGCTCATTACTTGATGCAGTACAGGACATGGAGGGATCTCTAAGAAGTCACCAAAGCTTACACCAAGAAAAGAAGGGTGAGAAAGATGGGGTGTGGTAGGATGATGTGGGCTGGGAGAACCTCACACCCTCCAGGACAGCATGTCCAGGACCACCTAGGCCAGGCCAGTACATATCTATCATTAGCTTGCATGGTCTTTGTGAGCACTGAGGTTGAGGATATGAAGCTGTGTGCTGGGGGTTCATCCAGGTCTCTTCTCCAGTCTTCTCCCATGGCACCTTCACACCGCAGCTCCTGTGAAGTGTCCCCAGCCAAAAGGCAAGGTGCATCTGCTCCATCCGGTCTGGAGTACACGTGAGGCTTGACTGGATGCTGTGTGAGAATAACCAGTTGGGATGCACTGGCCAAATCACAAGGCAGAAAGCCAAGTTCTGCTCTGATCTGGATGGAGACACCACCCGAAGAGGTTTCTCTTTGTTCTGTATGATTCTTTTCTGTCTTAGAGATTGAACAGAAACTGCTTCTTTGTCCTTATGGTCCACCAAGGACATCTATAAAGTTAATTGCAGAAGGAAAATAATAGCCTGGAGATAAGGGAATGAGTTCTTTGGCTCTGTTTCAACTGTCCAGGCCTCTTATCCCAGGAGAGGTGTTCCCAAACTGTGTCCTCCATTCTCCCCCACTCTCCTCTGACAGAGTTTCTTGTGGGGCAGTCCCAGAGGGCTCCTGAAAAATTTTAGAGAAGACTTTTCCTAAAGCTTCTCGGAAGGGGATGCAGAACATTTCCAAAACAGAGGTGGAAAATTAATGTGGTGTTGCCAGAGCAGAAGACAAGGGCTGGCATTTGACAGTGAGATGTCCAGCTTTGGACTCTGGGTCTGGGTCACTCTGCCAGGTTAGGAAATGCACTGGCCAGTTGTGAGGACCCATGGATAAAAAAGAGCAGGCAAATAGAGTGACCTTTTGCTGCAATAACCTTGTAGTGTCCCTCAGAATCAGTGCTGCCTGCCACAGGTCATTTCTCATATGGGCACCTGGCCGAGGAAGGCAAATCAAAGCAGATAAACCAAAGGTCTCACCTCCATACCACATAGCAGCTCTGTCACAAACACCTGAGCAGAATGGAGATGTTTCCTATCATAGTATTATAGAATCACAAAACGGTTTGGGTTGGAAAGGACCTTAAAGCTCCTCCAGCTCCAACCCCTGCCACGGGCAGGGACACCTTCCACTAGAGCAGCTTGCTCCAAGCCCCTGTGTCCAACCTGGCCTTGAGCACTGCCAGGGATGGGGCAGCCACAGCTTCTCTGGGCACCCTGTGCCAGCGCCTCAGCACCCTCACAGGGAAGAGCTTCTTTCTTATATCTGACGTGACCTTCCTCTATAATTTCTGGAGGACTGATAAAAGCATTGTGCAGGTGGGAAGGCTACCAAATTGTGAGAAGCCTGGCAATGAAATGGGAAGAAGGAAGATGGTAACAGTGTGTGGTCCCTACAGTCAGGACAAGCTGAATAAAGTGAAGATCCTTAGTTCCAGCTTCCAACTCAGGATGTCCTTTTGGCCAGGAACAGGGTGAACCAAGAAAGGATCTCTCTATTCTTGGGATTTTTCTTTCTCTTCTTCCCTAAGCCAGGGCCATTGACCGTTATGAGGCAGGGTACCAGCCTGGGAAAGAAACTGGCTGCATTTGCTTTGACTCAAGCCTGTAATAATATTTTCCATCATGAAGCAGCACTGCTTTGGAAGCAGGGAATAGGAAGGAGCATTGGAAGGGATCTTAATACTGCAGATGGTACCTGAAAACTCCTCACTTGTGTTATAAGGTCCCAGACCTGAGCAAAGCAGCTGAGGCTGCCCTGGCCTCCCTGCCTGCCCCTGCAGTCCCAAGCTTTACCATTAGTGACAGTGTAGACACAATGGCTGTCCCTCTGCTCAGAAAAGCATCAGACCAGTGACCCCTGGGACTCCAGTGTCCATCATTCCACCCTACTGTTCCCCAGACACCAGCCAGCAGGGACCGGGTGTAGCTTGCAAGCAGCATTTAATGAATCCCTGGTGGCCTCAGAGCACTGGACGGAGGTCAGGAGTCATCTTTGCTCTGCCAGGTCCTGCAAAAGCTCTTCCTACAATTAAGTACCATTATCTGTTGACAGGCCATCTGGAAGGAGTCAATTTTAAATGCTGACGGAAGATCCCCATAGCCAAGATGCCAAGATCACATCTCAGTGCTATGTTGCTGCCTCTGACAGGGCTGGTACAGCAGCTCCTTCTGGGTCAGACGATGCTCTTCTAAGGGCTTGCAGGAATCCCACAACCACACACTGAGCCTTGCGCCACTGCTGTGGGTATCTACCCGAAGGTATTCAAAATCTAGAGCTTTGCTTTGCTGCTGAGCCCTCAGACGACAAAAACAAATGGCCAAGGAGGCTGTATTTGTACCTGGAAACCCCTAAAAGTGCATGTCCTAGGTGGGCTGAAGAAGATCATTGGATCATCAAGGAGCCTGCAGCTGCCTCAGGGTGGATGCAGAAGCAGTCACAGTCATTCCTATCTCAGAAAAAATAAGTGAGTTAAAATGCCCTGATACCTGCTCTTCAACCTCCTCTGATAAACAGGGCTCTGGGTCCTCCTGCACAGGGCTGGAGCCCGACTCTAACATCAATGAAGGGTGTTACTTCCTAACAGCTGGATCTAGAGCTCCAGCATCTCCTTATTCCCTGCCCTAGGAATAACAAGTAATTAAAGTATCCAGAAGCAATATTCTTAGCCCAAAATATTTTGCCAATTATCTGCTATTTTAATACTCCCCAAACTGGCATGAGGGCCCTGGACATGAGTGCTACACAGGAAGGCATGTCAGGTCTTTGTCCTGATAACAAATCACTGAACTCAGCACTGAACAGGATGCCTGCGATAAAAACATTGGTTCCTCTGCAAGTTTGGTTGAGCATTTCATGCCTGGATGCAGGAGTGATAAGGTGGCTCTATTTCTGTCCCATCAGCACAGCTGGATCCCCGTTCCTTTCAGCTGTAAATATCTGTTGAAAAGAACATCTGTGATGTAGAAACCAAAATGTGGTGGCTGTAAATAGCAGCAGAAGGAGAAGCTTGTGAGACTAACGTGGTTGTGTGGAAAACACTGGGAGCCAAAGAGAAGCAAGGAATATAATGGGAAGGTGAAGGATCAAGAAGAGTTAAGGTTGGGCACATTCGAAAGGTGGAGTTGCCACATCTAAAGAGGCAGTGATGCTGACAGCAGAGGCACTGAGATGCCTACATTGCCTTCCCAGCCATAGAGGGGGAATGCATTTGTTTGTCCTCCTTCATGAGTTTACATGCAAAGAATCTATCTCATATATTGATCAAATTCCTGATTGACACTGGAGTTTATTCAATTTCCAGTTTTCTGCATCTCTAATTTCATCTCTCTATTAAGATGTTAGTTTAATATATAGGTCGGCACCATGCTCAAGCTCACAGCCACAGAAAGCGCCTTCTTTGGAAATGTCAGGCAATCAGGATGCAAATAGTCTGGATTCACTGGTCTGGATGCAGCCCCGGGGCCAGGCAGTATCACGAATGGGAATGTGTGGATCAGCACTTCGCATTTCACTTACTGTAAACATTTGGATTTAGGAAAACTCAGGGTAAATATTGGCTTTAACTTTCCACTGGTCAATATTTACTTATTCTGTCAATAAAACCTAATGTTCATTTTAGCAGAAGGCTGTACTTGTTTGAACAACACAGATTCTCCTCTCAAACAGGCATCTGCTTGAGCAGGAGGCAGAGCAATCAGTTTTGCATCTTTGCTGCCCTCAGCACCCAGGCTGGCAAAGCCAAGATTTCCAGAGAAAACTTCCCCAAAACCACACTGTGAGCTTCCATCACAGGTGAGCAAAACTCCAGCACCTCCTAGCCCCCCTCACTGCTGAGAGCCAAACTGTGCCATGGGAAAGGCTCTTCTGGACCCTTCCCAGCCTTTACAAGCTGCTGTAGACCCAGGATGTGGCTATGGAAGATAAAGGTGTCCTTCGGTACCCTTGTGAGGGAACCACATTCCCAAGGTTGCTTGATGACCACACTCCTGCTTCACTGGATGGTGTCTCCTCTGCTTTGTGTTGCCCATGGTTTTGATCTGGCACAGCTTCAGCTGTCAGTGTACTCTTGATGTCCAGGTGCTATCACAGGAAAGCTGTCTGGGATGAGCTTCTGGAGGCTCCTTTCCCCACACCCTGCTCTGAGCAACCATTCGTTGCTATCCCCAGAAGAGATCAATCATAGGTTTGCCTTGCCTCATTCTGAAGACGCCATCCAGAGGCGCACTGCCCCTTCCCTCATGCCGTGTAAGCTGGCTGCCACCCAATATAGTTGCATTGATCCAAGGAGCCAAGCCAGCCAGGGAGGTGTCCCTTCTCCTGTGATCCTGGCTGTCTCCTGACTGAGCATCCTGACCAGCTCTCCAGGGCAGGAGGCATGGATCTGCCAGGGCAAGGGAGGAACAGACCTTTGGGTATGGGAGATGACTGTAGCAGTAGTGCACCCCCAGTTTTGGGCTATATTAACAGATCCACAGCTTTCAGACATTAGGTGATTGAAAACACAGTAGCAGAGGGATGTCTGCAAAGTGTTGTATTGATATCCAGATTTATTACAAATTTAGAGTAATAGTGCCCTAAATCCTGAAGTTCAGAGCTCACATATCCCGATGATAAAGCAGAAAGGCTGCTTAGAGCAGGGGAATGAGGCAATGGGTTCAGGCGCCAGCACGTACATTTCTGTGCAGATACAAATAGTGTTTCTGACAGCTATCCTCATGTCCAACACTACCTCTCTGATATGCTGACACTATAAAAGGCCAAAATTTAGGATCAAAGCTGTGTCTGTAAGACATCTCCATGAGCAATAAGGTTACTTTCACAAACAAAGGGCAGTTGGTTTTCCAATATTTCAGTCTTTCAGAAAGAGCCAGGGATAATGGGATTCACAATCTCATTTACGGAGTCAGCACCGCACCATTTGTAAAACAACCCAGTCCTCTCCATGTCTACTAGTAATCTTTTTCCTTAGAGAGGCTTGTCACCAACCCAAGCCGCCTCCAAGTGCCTGGCTGGGTTATTTAATCAGTTCTTGTAAGGAGCAGAGCACGGAAAGAGCCATGCAGAGACAGGAGGCTGGGCTCGTGCCAGCGCCAGAGCACTGGTGAGCTTCACTGGCGGCTTCATCTGGTCCCTCAGGAGAACGAATGGCTCCCCAAAAGGCTGAGAGGCTCAAAGGAAAAGAGCCCAGCTCTCTGTGCTCCAGCACTCGGTAGCAGTCAAGGCTTGAGTCAAATCCGGGGGATCACCAGCTCCAACTGCACCAAGAAAGCTGGGGCAGTGCAGTGACACTGCTGCTCCATGGGATGACTGGGTGCTGCTTTAGTGAAGGGAGAAAGATGCCACAGCATACTGCTTCTGTCTCAGTATGAAGAACTGTTTCTGGTCCCAGCCTGTGGTTTCTGGCTGGACACTTCTCAGGCTCTGCACTTCTCCACTTTGGGTCCAGTGACCTGTTTGGCACAAGGCTACATGCCTTGGTCATAACTTGACCATTACATGAGTCATCTGATTCCAACTTCTATGTCTTCGTATGATTGTTTCCTCTCTCCCACTCAACCTCGCACTCACTGGAACTGCAGTGCTTTCAAACAAATGGCACTGGTTAGAAATGTGCTGGTGCCAGACCTTCATCCTGCCCTCCCTGACGGGCTGGCTGCACCCCTGCTCATTGGGATCTCCAGCTTGGCTGCAGACAGGGCTGCCAAAGGCTCTCCTCAGGAGACAGGCCCATGCATGTTGCACTTCTGATCTACCCTGATGCTATCAAAAGGAAGTGGTGTGATGGGCAGATGTGATAGCTCTTCTGCAGACACGAAGTGTGCAGCAAAGGAGTCATATGGGTTTCTCATGTCCCCTGGGTGTTATTCCCCCAGAGAAGGAAGCTTCCCGCCTCCATCTCTCCCCAGGCTTGTGCAAGGGTGGCACAAACATCCCCTCTTGCTCCCTGTGCTCAGTGCTTGGCTCTTGGCTCCTGCCATAGCTCTGCACCCGCACTGCCTCCAAGCCATGAAGCAATGAGCACAGGGGGACTTGGAGCCTCCTGGGCACCATGAGAGGCTCGTGCAGTGCTGCAAGAGGAGGTTTGCTGGGCATATGGTCACTGTAACCCTGCTGAATCAGCACACTGAGGGGTCCTGGCTTTGCCTGGCAGGTTTGCTTTGACACTTTGGGGAAGCACGTGCCCGATCTTATATCATTTCTGCTTCCTACAGCCATCCCCAGGAGCTGCTTCTCTCCCATCAGCACTACAGCACATCCTAATCCCCCCCACGTAGCTAATAAGCCAGCCACCCCAGTGTTGTTTGAAAACAAAGGACAAAATTGGTCACATGAAAGATAAACGCAGCTGGGGCTGGGATAGGAGCGCTCACACAGCAAAGGAAGGGAAAAGTGAGTGGGGAAAAAGTCACAAAGAAAGTTAAAGACCCGCAGCTGGGAAACACATGGGCAGCTGAGAGAATTAAGACAAAGAGAGATCAAAGCAACCCCCTGGATGTACTAATGGTGCTGACGGGGTGACAGAAATACAGATGCTAAAAATCAAGGAGCTGTATCCCAGCCCAGCCACATCGGGGGGTGGGATGAAGGGTATGCTCCCTGCCTCCCAGTGTGTCCTTAGAGCTTTTCAGCTGCCTAAAACAGAGCTGCTGCCTACCACCAGCTTGGCTGCAGCATCATGGCGAGATGCTCATGTACTGAAGGTGGTAGTATCCCTGCTTGCAGTCTGTATGAAAGCAGAAACTGGACTGTGGAGCAGCAAGTTGCATCCATTTGAAATATAAATTAAAGCTGAGGCAAATTCACTGAAAATCTTTCTTCTGCTCTGAAGAGTTTGGGCCACATGAGTTTGAAAGGGAGGACCAGAAATGTTAGTTTATTGGTGGTGGTTTTTACTTTGGAAGTGAATTCCTTTGATCTCAAACTGAGCGTGCCAAGCCTACAAACCATGGTAACTCCTTGGAGTCAGCAGCAAGGAAACTTAGCATCCTGATCTCTTTCCGTTGTATTCAGTACCCATCAGACAGGACAAGAGCAGAGCAGACCCTGCAATGCATCAGCCCACTTGGGAGGCAGCAGATCTTCCTGCTCTAAGTGAACGTGCTGATACCTGGATGTGTTTTTCATGCTGGTCTATTTAACTAACATAGTAAGAAAGCCTACAGCAGGTGAGGCTGATGAAAAGCATAACAAGCTGCCAATTACAGCTATGAAAAGCCCAGAACATTGAGGGGTGTTGCAGTTGTCAGTCACATGCAGATCAGCTTGGCTGAGCCTGTTAACTGCAGCCAACGCTGCCACCTCCACCTCCAGGTTGCAACCACACAGCACCGGGAGTCTCCCTGCATCCTATAGGATGAAGTGAGACGATCGGGCAACCAGTGGAAGCAAAAGCGCATCCAGGACATGCGCAAGCTGGGGACACATATCCAGGGGTGGATACTCTGCTGTCTGCAGGCAGAGGATGGGGTAGGCCTTGTGAATCTACAAAAAAGAGCAGTTTTCAGGAGAGTATTCACATTAATAGGACTACCTGCTTCCAGACCTGCTGACTTGCTCACTGCTGGACCCTTACACTGCTATGTGCCACCCCATCTGCACGTACGCGGTGCTGGGGAGGGATCCAGCAGGCACAGCTCCTACAGCACCGAGCCAGCCTGTCCAGGGGCTTCATCTCTTCAACAGCCACATCTATTGTGAGATGTTTGGGCAGATTCCCAAAGGCTGAGGCTGTTAATTGTGCCTGGCTTTGAGTAAGCTTTGGGCTTTTTCTAGGGCTTTGGACATCTGTCTGATGGTGACGGCTCAGAGAATGATTCCCATTGCAGGGAGAGCTTTGAAGCTGTGGGATTGCAGGAAGCTGCAGGAAGCAGATGGATTTAACTGACAAATTGAAGCTCACTGAGTTGTCATTTAATTAACTTTTAATTGGCAAATGTGGGGCTCGTGCGTTTTTGGTATAATTAGCTGCTTAAATTAGCTTTTAAGAGAGGTTTAAATTTAGAAGCATGCTTTTTATATCCCACGTCTGGTTTTCTACTGTATCCATGCTGTGATTCCTTTTAAGCCAAAGGTTTTAACTCTATCACACCAAAGTCTAAGGAGATTTGGAAGCTGCTACAGGGACCAGGAGCAAGAAAAGCCAGATGCACAATCCCACAAGGATTATCCCTGGTCTTCCTTGTTCTGTGGGGTTTCCAGTAACTTTGCACATCAGATATGTAGGATCAAAGGGAGACCAGAAAATAAAGGACCCTGGGAAATCATGCGTACATTCCCTGCCCCAGTGAACACGGGATTTGCTCAGACTCTCAGGCTGCACAAGGGATACAACCCATCACTGCTGCAGGTTTGCAGTGCTGGCAAGTCCTCTGTCACCATGAGAAAGGACTTTTGAAGCTGGAGCTGGGACAGATGTCACCAAATGCAGCTTTTCCTTGTTACTGTGGTAGAAGACAAGGTTTTGACAGGTTTTAATGCTGAGGGAAGTTCAGCTGATGCATCCTCGAATGTTTGCCTGGAAACAGGCCGCACTTAATAAATCCTCCACCTTTCCAGGCTTGTTACTCAGTGTTCAGTACCACTAAGCAGCACATCTCTGCCTCTCCTCCCAACCAGATCGCTGCTAAGGGAAGGTTTTTTCCCATCTACTCATTCAGACCTGTAGGGAGGGGCAATCATGAAGGGCCCTTTGCCACAGGCACAAGGAAAGCAGAGCTCTCAGGGGTTGCTATCGTCACCATGGATCTTCTCACCATTTTTAGTTAACCCAACTCCTCATGTCAGTCCTTCAAGCCCACTTGTCTCCCTCAGACCTGAGCACTCAGTGAAGTGCTTCAAGTTGGCAAGTGGGTCCCTGCCACCTCATTGGGTGGATGGAAAAAGAGGGGCATGGAGTGAGATTCAGGCCACCCAGAAAGGTTGCTCTTGGATGTGTTCTCCAAGGAACCATGGGCTACCGAGCTCCCAAGGCAAAATGCCTCCATAAGTTGGGATGAATTAGCATCAAAGGATGAGTTATGTTGAAGTAAGAGTTCCCAGCAGCAGGGTGTACAAAGGGGTTTAAACAGTGCCAGCCAAAGAGAGAAACCTTTGCTTGTCCCAGCTAAAATCAGCAGAAAAGAAAACCCCTCACAAGGTATCAAGAAGCTGACCATCCAGCCATGGTGTGCTCCTCTCTGTACAGCTGTACAAGCAGGGTAGGCAGATCCATGTTGGTCTTAAACCACCAGAACAAGGACAGCAGAGAAGGTAGAGCAGCACAGCCAACAGTGAAGGCTAATGCCAGTTTGAACAAGGGCTTTAGTAATCTGCTTTTTCTTCAGGATTAATAAACTCCACATTTTTCTCCTCTTTGCTAAGTTCTGCATAAACAGAACAAGAAACATGTTGTGGAGCAATGACCTTTTCCCAAAGCAAACAAGAAGGCATTGTTGGGTCTCTACTCTTTCCTGGTAGAAAAGTCAAAAAATATTTTAAGAACTACAGAAAGAATGGAAACGTGGGTAAGTGGAAATTCGAGTGGAGCAGGAAACAATAGTGTGGATTAGGTCATTCCCAGCAAGAACGGGGAGAAAATGCCAGGGATTCAAGTGGTCTGCGCCCTACTTTCCTCTCCTGTTATGGGCAAAGGGAGGACCGAGCTCTCAACACCCACATAATCCTGGAGTGAATGAATGGGTGGGGAAGTGAGAGCACCCGTGACACCATCCCTGCAGTGATGGAGGCCCTTTGGACTGATGGTTTCTCCAGGCTAAAGCACATCCGCAGGAGGTGGCACGAGCCAGCAAAGCCCTGATGCCCGATACAGCCCTGTCTCTTCCCTGGAACCTTGGAGGCCTTCACCCTCCTTGATGTTAATTGCACATTTAATGGTGAAATGATTTGGAATGATTTTAATGATTAAATGATTAAACACATTAAATGAATGCACATTTCCAGTAACCTCTAGTTACCAGCAGCCGCCAGCACTCACTCAAGGATGAGGGTTCATGTACGCTGGACAGACAGATAGAAAGCAGCTGCCTGGAAGCCTCCCACATAAACTCTTTGCTGCAAGACGAGCTGGATTTACACAAAATAAAACCCCTTGAATTCCTGGAAGAGGTCTGATTTCTACAGAAATTGTAGAAAATTGGGGGGGGGGGGGGAATATGGGGGAGATATTTTCAGTGACCAAAGTGAAAAAAAAAAGAAAGAAGAAATACGTATTTTCACTGTGGTTTTCTTCAGAAATTTCTACCAGCATTTCTGGAGAAGAGAAGCTGCGTGGAGACCTCAGAGCAGCTTCCAGTGCCTGAAGGGGGGCTACAAGGATGCTGGAGAGGGACTCTTCAGTAGGGACTGCAGCGATACGATGAGGGGTGATGGGTTCAAACCGAAACAGGGGAAGGTCAGGTTAGATTTAAGGAAGGTGTTCTTCCCTGTGAGGGTGCTGAGGCGCTGGCACAGGGTGCCCAGAGAAGCTGTGGCTGCCCTATCCCTGGCAGTGTTCAAGGCCAGGTTGGACACAGGGGCTTGGAGCAAGCTGCTCCAGTGGAAGGTGTCCCTGCCTGTGGCAGGGGTTGGAACTGGAGGAGCTTTAAGTTCCCTTCCAACACAAACCAGGCTGGGATTCTATGGCTTTATGATTCTAACATCTTTCAAAAAGCACTTCTCTGGTCCATGAGGGTTATGGGTCACAGTTTCTCCAGCAGAATGGCCCTGGAGGAGCCAGAATTGCAGAGCAGAGTAGTGAGCTGAATCCCCATCCAAATGGGAACCCCATGGGCTGGAACTCCTTTCCCTATGCAAGGCTTGGGGTTTATTCCCTCACTGGTTCATCCCCATGCAGATTCTGGCCAGAGACCCCAGCATGCCATAATGGATTCAGTCTGCTGCCCACCTTGTTTCGACGCAGCCTGCCCTCTCATGCTCTTGCTGCATCCTCTTGAATTACTTGCCAGGACGCTTTGCCCTCTCTCAGCTGTCTGTCTGCTCTCAGACCCCAATAGTCAGTTCAGCTGTCCTTTCAATCTGCAGGAAGGCAAATTTAGGACTTGGTGAGCCATGGAACAGATGGGCAGATTGTAGTATGAATGGAAACCTTTTGCCTGTGAGCAGACGAGAAACACAGCATCCACAGCCCTGCAGGGCTGCAGCAGGGACAGCCATTTACCCCGCAGTGGGGAAGCAAGCAGAGGGGCTGGAGCAAGGCTGGTGTATGTGAGAAATCCTCCTTGTCAAGGAGGCATGAGGAGAGCTCCAGCTGCTTGCAGGGAGCCTCTGCACCTGGCCAACCTAATAAATCTGTCATGAACTCGGTAGCCACCGACTGCTGTCGCGGTAGGGTGGCTCCTCTCATGCCATTTGCACATCCTGCCCAGAGGAAATGTGCCCGAAAGCACTAAAGCAAGGCCGTGTTTCATGAACTGATCACATCCTGAGCCGTTCAGCCGCACAGTGAGTCAGCATCAGATGCCCAAAGGGATATTTCCTAAAGGGGAATAAGATGTCAGGTTAAAATGCTGTGTTTGTCAAATCGAGGTAGAGACTCCCCTGCTCCCTGATCTCTAATACATTAGAAGCCCATCTGTTGGGCTTGGTTCCAACAAACTAATTACTTCCAGGGGTGACAAGTTGTTACCATAAAGTAATTATCAAGCTAATAATAAAGGCAAAGGTTGGACCTTCGACAAGAGCAAATTGCTGCAACTCCAGGGCCTGCAGCTGGGTGCTCCTGAGGCTCCCGGGGACTGTTGCCCCTCAGGCTCCAGGAGAGTGATACAGTTCAAATAACCATGACACCGTATTTGCCTATGCTAAGAAGTGCCCAGGAATGGGCTCCTAGAGACAACAGCAAGCACAATTATGGAATTAGCAGCACATTTTACTGGGAAGTTGGGAATCTCTTGCAACTTCAGCAAGGAAAGTGGCTGTGCTCTGCACAGCATGGCTTAGAGGACACTTGGCTTCAGGGAAAAGTTTAGAAAGTGCCTATATGCATCTCAGACATTTGGTCTGTCCTGGGAAACCTGAGCTCAGCACTTCAGGATTTACTGAAAACAAAAAGGAATTAAAACCTGATTTTAAAAGCAGTTTGCCTGACTGAGATGTAAATAGCCACTTAATGAGGGTTTCCAATGAGGAGCTCATGTTGGACACCAGCCTGGACAAGGTTACCTTGAACCCATGTCTCTGCCCCAGGGATGCCCATGGCCAAGGCTGCTGGTTCCTGAGGTTAATATGCCATAGATGGCTCAAAGCCCTTGGAAGGGTATAGAGCGTGATGGGAGGGTCAGTGACTGCCCCACAGCATGCATATGGCTGGTGGAAGGCAGGGCAGAAGAGTGGGAGCCTTTAGGATTCTGTGACCAGAGATAACCCCAGCTTCAGTATCTATGTTTGGGATGAGTCCCATGACTGATGAGCATATGGGCAAGGAATTACCTCTGTGTCAGTGGCTTTTCTGTATAGGGATAAGTCAACAAGCTGCTTCTAAACTTGGGGCAGTTTAAGTGAGGGGATCTCTCCCTTTGGTGCAGTAGTGAACATCAATTAATAAATCCCTGTGTACAGGGAGTGCTGAGCAGCTCTGGCATAAACACTCCTCTGAAAAGAGGCATTGGCCACAGCAGCAGAAACCCTGACTTTGGCCTAAAGCAGAACTGAGGATGGGACAGGGACTTTCTCTGCAGCTTTCCCCAGCCTCTGCCCGCAGCCTGGAAACCGTCCTTGCTTTCCAGGGTGCCAACGTCCTGCAGAGCTCCTCAGACCCCACGGAAAGCTCCCAGCAGGTTTTGCCACTGACTCACTCCTAAGTATGTGCCAAAACGAAAGCACAGCACTGTCTTGGGAGACAGGTCTTCTGGAGTCTTATCTTCATAGCTACCCCGAGCCCAACCTGCTCTCTAGTTAACCCAGGTACTTTCATTAAAATAAAGCCAAGCCCCAGAATCAGCCATTTAGCATTGAGAAGCAGAGCAGCTGGCAATAAAAGTTACTGTGGTATATCCAAGAACTGTGCTCACTTAGCAATGAAACAAAAGGAAACACAACAGAACTCAAGGGAAGAAAGGACAGGCTTAACCTCTTCAGAAACACATATTAGCAAGAATCTAGGGACCGCAGGGACCAGGGAAAGGTCTTCCCATCCTGCTGTCGAGAACATCATGCTGGAAAGTATAATTTTCCTTACTAGGAGCAGGCTTTGCTGGGAAGCTTCCCAGGAGATTATGCAAGTGAACCCCTCAACCACACACGACGTTCCCTTTCCAATGTGTCCGCATGAGCTGTGGTTTCACGGAGAGCTGCAGAAGCTGCATTGCACCAGACAGGGCAAGAAGAAGGAAAGGTTCCTGAATGCCCAGATAATATTCCTGCCACTTCTAAAAATACACAGCGCTATGGAGACAAGCTTCAGCTCCACACAATTGAATGTTTCTGTGTTGGCTCAAACGCCACTCCTAAGCTACAACATTGTTAAAGACACAGAGTTATTCATGTGGAGGCCAAGGACTTATTTTCCCACATAGCTAATGGCCAAAAAGTGATGAATCAGGGCTTTGGGGTGATTTGTCTGTTTCAGTCTCTCCTCAACTGTATTTTCTATTTCTAGCACCCGTGGTCATTCAGGAAAGTCTTGCAGGCACCAACCAACCCTGAGTCACTCTCTGGCTCTCCCAGCTGACATGAACGATTTTTACTATTGCACAGATTTTGGCATACCGGCTTGCAGCAAGTGGCTATCTGGGACCAGAACCACTACTGTGGAAAGGGAAAATGCTTGAGTCAGCCCAAACACTGCGGCCTTGTTTGTACTGTCGTTATTAACATGTCTATTTAGTTGGAGGCATTTTAATCAACTTGATGATGATAATAGTTTCAATAATTGTTTTAGTTGTTAATAGTTCTATTACCTGTCCACACTTTCCATCCTCCAGTGAGTCTCTTTTTTTGGTTTGTGAAGGCTGAGTGAAACCCAGATACCTGGAAGCCAATAGTAAGATCTCCTTTGAGGAGGTGCCAATGTTTCACATCACACATATTCTTTCCTTCCCTGAGATGTTTATTCCTGTATCTGGCTCACTTGCTAGGAAAGCTGCTGGTCAGGTCTGCAAGAGTCACCAAATACACCAGATAAACCCAGAATAGGAAAGTAAAACCAGATCCAGACTGGAAGGAAACTACATGGCTGGAAAGTGGAGTTAGACATTAGCTCCAGCTCACCCTCTTCAAGGACACCTTCATCCTCGTGCTCTGCAAGGTGCTCATGAACCCAGCTCTAGATGAGATCCCTGCACGTGCCCCCACTGCCAAGTCCCTCATTTTTGCTCACATCTCCATTCAGCTCCCTCCAGCCCCCATCCGTGAAGGGAAAGAGATACCTTACAGATGTCCCAGACATCTCACAGGTTGGTACCCAGAAATCAGTTCCCACATCAGGGTCTTCCTCGCCATCCAAGCACACAATAGCCTGCTGCTCCTGCCTTTGCGGACTGAAAAGGTCCACTTCTTCTTGGCCTTCATCACACACACAAGTTTATTCTGGTGAGAGAACATTTTCTGCAGAGAACAGATTCTGCCCCACACCCCTCAGGACGGTCTCTCACTGGCTTTGGGAAGATTCAGACGCTGAGGAAAACAGCCATAAATGTCTCCTTGTGCAGCTGATCTCCAATGGAGCACAAACTGCTTGAGCCAGGAAAATCATCATAAACAGGTCTTAGGGAAAAAAAGTCAAATTCATCCCAAATCACCAGCTCCCAATTTACAGATAGAAAATTGAACCATGGCAGATATTGTCCCTTTCCATGCTGGACACCTTGAGAGATTGTTTCTGATCCCACCTCCTCCACGTCCAGACTCAGGCAGCCTTGCCTGGTACCTGCTCTGATTCATGTAGCTGAGGCCAGAATCGGGTTGTGGGATCCAGACTGCATCCTGACAGCTGGAGAATGAGGTCCATGTCTCAGTGCAGATGGGCTAAGCAAAGCACAAGGGTCTGGGTGTGCTCAGGGAATGTGTGCTGGCCCCATGACTGGTTCTCTTCCCTACAGCCCTGCCTGCAAGCCAGGGGAGAACTTGGGCGGATGTCACTGTGCGCAAGGGAGGTGAATGCTGAAATACTCACTTTGTGCAGTATGAGACTGAGGAGCCAGCTTTCTGCAGCCACACTGCTCGGCTGCAGTCTCCCTTCAGCACTGGAGAAAAGACATTTCTTCTTCTTCTTCCTGCTTGGGCTGTACTAAAACCTCAATCTGCTGCTCTGCAGATAGACAGCAGCACATCTGTGTGGCCACCCTGATAAACACCCAGCGTGTGCAGGGGGATGAGGCCGTTGGGAGTGGATGCACAACATGTCCCACTGACCACCCACAGCCCGCAGCATCTGTAAATACACTGCACAGTGGTCAGAATCAAAATAACCAGTTCAGGTCTGCAAGAAACCTTTCATGCCAGCCCTGGCAGCTCCGTGTGTTTTCCTTTAGTGCAGCTTGCAGCCAGATTTGTCATCCCAAGCATGGAAATAAAACCAGAGGGGTGACCTTGGGAATGCAGACACAAGTCTCCCAAGGTCTTTTCCCACTTGGAGGCTCAGGTGGATGGAATTCCTCAGCAGGCATGCAACAACAAAGCTCAGCAAACACAGCAGCGTTCAGAGCAAGACTGTTTACACAGGCAGGGGGAGTTTATTTGAAACCCAGCTGATCTCACTCATTCTTTTATACCCACAAACTGACCAGCTCCAGGACACAGGATCCCCACTGGTCTGCCCAGGATCACTCGCAGTGACAGAGAGGACAAGAAATACCAAACAAGGCCTTGTCACATCCCTTCTTAGGCTGGCAGCCACATGCTGACTTAGGATGTGCCCCTCTAACCCTTTAGGAGCTGACATTGGCTGTGATCATTTAGGTCTCCATCCTGTGCCACCTCCGCGAGCCAGGAGGTGACATTGCTGATTTACTCACAGCCTTTTCCACCCTTATCTCTGTGTGTTATTGCACTGGTGCTGTGAATAAGGTGGCTGAGCAAGTGGCAAAAAGAAGGTGGATACATGGTCACAGCCATGATGGGCTCAGGGATGCTGGCACTGGAGAAAAGACCAAGGATTAGAGCTGGCTTCAGACCATATGTTGCGAGCTGTCTCCCATCGATGCTTCCCGCTTCACTTTGACTCACCAAGGGTCACAAGCAGCTCAAGAGTAGCCTTCATCCCACCCTGAGGAGAGGAAAATGGGGCAGCCCATGGTTTCATAGAATCATGGAATCACAGAATGGTTTGGATAGGAAGGGACTTTAAAGCTCAGCTAGTTTCAGTCTCCTGCCATGGGCAGGGACACCTTCCACTAGAGCAGCTTGCTCCAAGCCCCTGTGTCCAACCTGACCTTGAACACTGCCAGGGATGGGGCATAGGATGTTTCAAGACCAGACTGGAGATCACTCAGGGCCCTGTGGCTTAACACGTGCCAACAGCAGCACTGGGTGGCTGTGGTGCAGCTGGTAACCACGAGTTGAACCCCACCAGACTCCCCTGCTGCAGGGTCAGGCTTTGTCCTGTGCACGATGAAAGGATAGGTTTTCCTGGGAACCGGTTGCACATGTCAGAGGGAATGGTTGTAGCCCTGTGTGTGCAGCAGGGAAATGGGAGCGCTTCCTGTGTGGGCTGACCAGGGGATGGGTTTGGAGGGCACAGAACTTTCTGGAGGGGCAGCCTAGGATTTCTACGCATGGAGATGCCTCTTCCTGTTTGATTCACTTTTGCCCAGGGTAATGCAATATTGTGCCCTTTCCTAGTGGCTAATGAGATAGCACAAACCAAGCAGAACAAAACAAACAAAGATCCAAACCAGGGAAGTGCTGCTGACTTGGATGATAGTTTACTCTTCTGATGGAAGTGAATTAGCAAGGCCCCACCAGCAGGCAATCTGCTCAGGCTGAAAAGAAGCCATGCTCTCCCATTCAAATTACACTGATTTGCCATATTAACTCCAGATATGCCTTGGCAGAAGTGATGCTGCTGCATGCGGTTTAAGCATTTGCAGCCCTGCTGGGATTGTGTAGAAGCTGCTGTCTCAGGTTGTATCAAGGCTTCACCCCTCTCAGGGATTTGTACCCATGCTCAGCCCACGTGTCCAGGAGACTGTTCAGGGCTGCAGCTCCAATCTCCCCTTCAATCTCTCCACCACCTGATGTGCTGCTTCTGTGGAGCTGCTCACAGATGGGCATGAAGAGGCTCAGCTGTAATTACAGGTCTTTCCCTCCAGCCATTCCTGCCAGTAGAGTTGGATGGTGCCTTCTCAGGCATCTTGGCCAGCCAGGCACATTGGCACAGTGCAGGCCAGGAAGGAGCTGCCAGTGTGACCGTGGGACTAAACCACATGGAAGGGACTGGAACTGCTCCTGCTGCCTCACTGCAGAAATGGGTAAATTAAGGTAGAAACCCACAGCTTCTACATAGAGAACCAGGATTTAGGATATAAAAACACAGTGCAAGTCTTTTCAAGAGTGGACAAGAGCATGGCTCAGACCTACAGAGCTCCTTCTGAAAGGGTGACCCAGAGCAAAGGCGCTCCATCTGCAGTGAGGCCATTTCTTCATTTAAGCACTGGGAAGAAGCTCACTGCAGAGCGACGATAGATGTTCTTGGACATTTTCTAAGGAAGCTCATTGTCCTTGCACAAGGGTATTAAGCCACTAGTTTGCCAGCAGTAAATCACCCCCAAGCATCCACCATGGTGCCTGAAGGCCAGTGCCCAGCCTATAAACTCTTACTTCCTTGACCAGTTCTGGTCTTACACGGTGAAAGTTTTACTAGCGGAGGGAAATGGAAGAAGACAAAGCTCTTTCCAGTTGTCACTGGGGCAGGGAAAAAGGAGGTCACACCAGCCAGCTTGCCATCACAGTATCCCCTGCAGAACTTACCTGCTCACAACACAGTTATAATTAGGTCACTTGATGGGAAATGGAGGGATGAAGCAGGTCCCCAAGCAGATGGGGACATGACTGATGTGTGCTCCCCGTGGTGAAGGGATGGCTGGAGGAGGACATGTGGTGGGGGAAGTGTTCTGGTTGAAGAACTTGTGAGAAACAAGGTCACACCTTAATACACTTTTCAAGGAGTTTTGGGGGGGATTTTGACTTTGAACTTCCTTTTTAAAAATAAGAAATGGCCTACTTAGGGCTGAGTAAAAATTATACAAGCATCCCATGGTAATGTATGGAGCAGCAGTAACCTCCAGAATAGCATCAGTGAGGGATTTGTACCCTCAGCAGGGACCATCTGCAGATGAGAAACTGCAGCTGCTTTAGAAAGTCAGTGTTGGGTCACTGAAAGGAGGCACTTTTGCCACCTTGCCAAGGAGCTGGGATGAGCGAAGAACTGTGGCATGTGCTTGAGTCAAGAGATCTCCTGAGCAGGTTCTTGGCCTGGTCCTTGAGGCACAGCTGAAGTGCAGAAGCAGAAACTTGGATCAGCCACTTACTCCTGCAGGACCAAGCAGTTTTGCTCAAAGGCTGTAGCACCAGAGATGTGGAACAGACCCCAGGCAGTGTGTTAAGTGCAGCCACCCTGGTACAAGCTGGGACAAGGGGAGCTGCCTGGGTGTGGCTGGAAGGATATCTCACCCCACCAGCCAAGGGGTGGATGAAAGGAGGAGCTGAGCAGAGGCTAGGAACCTTTTGGGCAAGATTATGGATATAGCCCATCCAGAGCCTGCACTGGGAGGCAGCAGGGTCATTAACGGCCCACAGGCAGAGCATCCTGAATGAGCATCCTTGGCCCAGTTGGAGCCCATCTGAGCACCATCACCAGCTGTGAGCTTGCCCTATACCCTAGCATCAAGGCAATGGGGTCAAAATTGCTGTGGGTTTGAACTCTCTGTCCTCCCCTCCACTTTTACTGCCCTGGGGGGGCTGAGTCCCACCACTGGACAAGCCAGGCACTGAGTGCAGGTTTCTCTACCCCTATAAGCAGCTCTCTACACTGCCCTGGGCAGGATTTGCTTCTAGGCACCATTCCTATATTTCCCAGAGCTGTGTGGGAGGCAGCCAAAGCCTAAAGGTGACACAGGGTCTGTGAAGACAAATTATATCCCTTATTTGGGATGTTTTGTGTACAAACCAAAGTAGATCTCTTTGAGGCACACCTGCTCTTCCTTAAAACAAATCCTCCTGTTGCTGCTGCCCCAAACACAAACCCCGATTCATTTACCCCATGGCATGTGGACACCATTTAGGGAGGTCAATCTGTCAGAGCAGGTGATTTGGCTGCCTGCAGAGCCCTGCCAGTGCTGTGTGCTGTGCTGTGGCAGCTACCCAGTGTTCACCGGGACCCTGGGGCTGTGTGAGCTGGTGGTGACCAAAGGATGCTGAAGACATTTCAGAGCCAATGTTTTACCAACAGCCACAGTCTTCTGTCCCCTGTATTTGTTATTCCCATGACCTTTGTTGGTGTATATTAAAAAGTGGTTTATGTTTGTCTAGTTGGAATCATCAATGCTCTGTTTGTCTCAGGGACTCATCATCCTTGGATTGCTCCCTACCTCTCATTTGGAAAAGTCATGAGCTCCCACAGAACTGACCTGGTTTGTATGAGTGTGGTCCTGGAGCCCAGTGACAAGGACAGGACAGGGCTCCATACTTCTGGAACCACAGGTTTCAGTAATATTCCAGTCAGTCTGGCACAACTCCACCTTGATCAACAACTCGGGATGTCAGCCAGCTCAACCAAGCAACTTGCAGGTGGCTAAATACAGCATTCAAGAGGCTAAAAACAGATGTTCAGGCTTGAAAAGTACAAAGAAGATTCGCTTGCTGCTTCTTCCCAGTGGAGGGAAGGAGGATGAGGATGAAGAGGAAGCTAAAGGAGGAGCACAAGGAGCTCCATAGACAAGCTCACAGCATTTCAGCCACTCTTTAGAACTCGGGCTGGATTAGTGCTTTGATCTGGCTGAGTGGTCTGTGCTGTGAACTGGGAAACAACCAAGGAGGATGTGAGAGGTACCAGATCACAGTGATGAGCTTTGCCCAGTGACACCCAAGAAAGGACATGGTTGCCCAGGCTTCATCCTCTATTGTATTTGGAGATGCCCTGGGGTATCCTAAAGGGAGATCCTGTGGGTCTGTGCTGGATCTTCTAGCCCCGTGCACACGCCTCATGTCCCCTGGAGCACAAGTCACCTGCATTTAGGCAACCGAATGCCCCAGTTCAGTGCCCATGACCTTCTAGTTCCAAAAGCAGCAGCTCCCAGCTCGGGTCTGCAGCAAGTCACTGTGATGTCTGTGTGCCAGAGCCTGGCTCACAGCCACGTCACACAGGGAGAGGCTGAAGTCTTGGCTCTGCTGGAAGCTGCAACAACATTCCCATCAGTTTTAATGGGGACGTGATTCCCCCAGCTCCCAAATGATGCTCTCTGTGATGCAGCACCATTTGCCTACCCGTAGCAAGCTGCCCTGGGGGCTTCCAATGGCCTTGGAGCAATGCAGAGGTAGCAGGCACCGTTTCCAAACCATTGCCTTCCTGGGAGACCATGTCCAAAAGGCATCGCAATCCTGGTTGTGCAGAGCCCAACCAGCAGAGAACAACTCCCCAAATCTCCTGTAGCCCCTCGGACCCTCCTTCCCAACCAAAGGCGTTTCTTTAACCCAGCTGCTGCATTTGTGATGCTTTCAGGTTTGAGATGACCCTGCCTCAAGGACGGCCCAAGAGCACACCGCAAGAGGTCGGCTCGGTTGCACACCTCCTCCTGCCTTGTGGGTCTCATAAAATCCACCTGGAAAAATAATTCCAGAGGCTGTACTGACAAATGACTAACTCTTCCTGGTGCAGCAGTTTGCCCCTTCACTTTCCACGTGTGTGCTTTGGAAACCAAACAGAGGGAGACGCTTGGGGAGGCCAAAGAAAACAGCTGTTTCTGGGCAAGTGCTCTGCTTCTAATATAGAAATAAATATATAAACCAATGTATGGACAAATTATCAAGAAGCATAAATACAAACCCTGCCATGGGCCAGACGTTTCCAGTCTGCGGAGCCAACGAGGGGCTCTTTTGGGGCTGTCAGACGTTATTGCTGCTGCCAGCTTGATTTACAGCAGCTCTTTGTACAGAGCCGCCTCTACACCGGGGCTGCGAAGGGCTGGCTCCAGTGGGGGAGAGACACACACAGGAGATGGTCACGATCCTTCTTCCATCAGATGCAAACCCCGCAGAGGAAATCCCAAACCTTCTCTTACAAGATATATATATATATTTGTATAAAAGAAATGTCAAAAATCACCATCTTGATGTGATTTCTTTACTTAAGAGTTGTTTTTAGGGACTTTCTGAGGCCATGACGAGGAGCAGCCTCTGTCTGCAAAACAGATCAGGAGCAGGGCTACCTTCTGTCTCTCTGGTTAAGAAATGGGGGATATTTTGGGAACATTTAGCCTGGAAAGACAGGAAGGGAGATGCCAGAATGGAAACAAAGGGCTGGATTCTCCACTGATATAAAGCAGCATCAGAGGCAATGGAGTGGAGATGCCTCCTGCCAGCAACTCTGCCCCAAAATCCATGAGCAGCACAGTTACCCCTAGGAGGACAATGCTCTGCAAGGGGAACCTTGGTCTGGAAGGATGTGGGTCTGGAAGAGGACCTGTGGGATGGGATCTGTGTGCAAGAAGGATGCCTCTGGAAGGAGTCTCGCTGTGACATTCACAAGGCAGAATGTGGGACATGTACTGAGCAAATGGGTTTCCAGCCGCACGTGGAAGCCCCAGAGCATCTTGTGCTCATGTCTGTGGGTTAAAAACAGGCAGGAGCACTGGTGAGAGCACAGCAGGCATTTCGAGGGTCCTCAGGGAGAGGGGGGTAGAAAAAACACAGAGAACAGCTTTGTTTTTCCCCAGAAAACCTCGTTTTTTCTCTGGCATGACCATGGAAAGGAGCTGCTTTAAAGCAACAAATACCCCCAAATTGAAGATATTCTTGACCAGAAATAAGATTATCTCAAGAGCAAAGCCTGCCACAGCACAGCAAAGAGGTGGAGTGTGCCCCCCATCTCTCCAGGCCAGCTGCTCCTGCTCAGTGTGTGTTCTCATAGGCTCTGAGCCCCAATGTCAGCACTTCCAAATCAGAACTTAGGGGTTTTGGGCACAGAAAAGGTAAGTTTCTACATGTTTTGTCAAATCCTTCTGTTTCTCACTGAGTCAAAGGCCCAGATTAGCTCAGAAAACTAGAAACATTCACTAGATGCACTTCAATTACTCGGTGCCCCAGCAGATATCTGAGCTACAGGACAACCCAAACCCTAACCCTGACCAGAGGAATGGCAACTGAAGTGCTCACAGCACTGAACCTTCCACCCAGTTTATGCTTCAGGCAGAGTAGGGGCCTGAGTCACCTCTTCATGCAGGGCATGATCAAAGGCTTCATAAATATTGGCTGGGCACCTGTAAGTGGCCAAGCGATGGTCTTTTGTATATCATGGTCTAAGTCGTGTCTGACTACAACAGCGATTTTCAATCAACGACTTAAGATCTTGAAAGTGATGCTGAGTTTTCCATGGCAGTGGCTAAAGCATTGCCCAAGGGTGAGTGCAGATGGTGGCAACAGTCAAAAGGCATTTCCCAGTATGAGCAAAGGAAATTTCTCAGATGCTCGTGGTACACAGTCAAGTGCAAAAGAGGATCATAAAAACAATTCCAGTGCAATTTCTAAGAGGAAAAGCTCTTCAGACTTCCTTTGGTTGCTAAGAAATAGCAAAACATTAAAACAAGCAAAGGACTGCTGCGGAGGACACAGATGTGCATAATAGAGTTGTTCCTAATCATTCATGGAGATACTCAGCAGTGACAGTGAATTAAATGCAGTTGTTTTCCATGGTTAAAATGATACTTTGTGGTAGGACAAAAGCTTCATGTATTACTAATAATAGATTAACTACTCTTTGGAGAAAAAGAATTGAAGATTTGGCTAAAATATTCATACATTTCTTTGCGGTTACTGAAGTCTCAAACCAGGAGGATTTCAAAGCATTTCACATAGGTCATTACAGCTTAGCTAAGGGGGGAACGATCTGTTGTCTAATTAGTCTGAAAGATGAAACAGCACTAGGAATATTTGGAAATCGTATGGTTTGAATTCTGATGGTGACTCACCGTTTGTCACCAAAGTTTAATTTTCAAAGTCAAGTCACCATTTGGTGCAGAAATTCAAGGGAGAAAAGGAATGAACATTTGCTTCTAAGTGCGTGCCCAACTCACACATGCAAAAACAGGAAATACAGTGTAAATTCATTTTGTGATCTTCTATACTGGGTAACAGAAGTTTATGAACTGCTTCCCCTAGCAAAGAGCTTAAAAATTGCAGAGGATTGGGGATCTTTTTCATACTAAATACAAAGAAATGTTGAGGCAGCCCATTGTAAAACGCCCCTCTCTTCCTAAGAAAATCATCCCAGTGTGTTCAGCAGCAATAGCCAAAGTCTTTATATTCTTTAATACAATGCAGATGGCAAGAGAGATGGAAAGTGCTTGGTATGCAAGTGCTGAAGGTTTTCAATGTTCATTTTAAAAGAAATAATAATACTTTTAAAATGAGACTACATCAATCTTTCCGTGCCAAAATTTATAACATGCACTCACTGAAGTGTAAATTAGAGCCAAGGACTGACAATAAATTCCTTGACCATAAACGCTGGACTTGTCTAAACAAAAAACAGCAACACTGGAAAGCAGAATACATAGAAAAGGATCTTGCTTGGCTTTATGCATTATCCTACAGACACCTGACTGTGCAGTGATTGCAGCAAATGGAATTCACTTAACCTGATTCAATCATTTTCCCTGAAATTCATGCTGACATTTCTGGAAACCATAAACGTCATGAAAGTGTTGAAATTTCAGAGCAGGCTTGCTGGGAACATCTGTGCATCAAGAGGGAGAGCGCACATGTTTTAGGAGTCCTGAATTATGGAAGGGTCGAATAATGAAACTGCGATTCCCTGTTCTCTCTGTTACTCAAAACCTCAGAGGTCTCTTGGAGCTGTTATGGGTGTCTCTGGCTGTGCCATGTGTAAGCAGATCTGGACAGACTGCAACAACCTGCCACACACTGATCCTGCTGGAGGACAGGCCTCAAATTAACATCATTTGTCCATGTGAAACATTTTATGGATTGATAAAAAAGAGAAAAGCAAATAAAAGGTAAATGGAAGCCTCATTGTCATCCTGCCCGTGAACCTTCTGAATAAAGTATTGAGGGGCAAGAAGGCTCTTAAGATGCCTGAAGTCACCACTGAATTCTTCTAGATACCTCCCCTTTCTGCTGTGCTCTGGGGAGACACACACCCCACCCCCACCCCCCCCAGTCCTGATCCAGCTCTGGGACAACAGCACAAAGAGGGACATGGAGCTGTTGGAGTGAGTCCAGAGGAGGCCACAGAGATGCTGCGAGGGCTGGAGCAGCTCTGCTCTGGAGCCAGGCTGAGAGAGCTGGGCTGGGGCAGCCTGGAGAAGAGAAGGCTCCTGAAGGGGAGACCTTAGAGCAGCTCCAGTGCCTCAAGGGGCTGCAGGAAACCTGGAGAGGGGCTTTGGAAAAGGGCTGTAGGGAGTGGCCAAGGGGAATGGCTTTAACCTGCCAGAGGGGAGACTGAGATGAGCTCTTAGGCAGAAGTTCTTCCCTGGGAGGGTGCTGAGGCGCTGGCACAGGGTGCCCAGAGAAGCTGTGGCTGCCCCATCCCTGGCAGTGTTCAAGGCCAGGTTGGAGACAGGGGCTTGGAGCAAGCTGCTCCAGTGGAAGGTGTCCCTGCCCGTGGCAGGAGTTGGAAGCGGATGAGCTTTAAGGTCCCTTCAACCCAAACCACTCTGTGACTCTATGATGTGCCCATTGCAGTTGTTCATTAAGAAAGCTCATCACTTCCAAACTACTTTTCCAACCCCGATCATTTTCAGAGGGATCAGTAACCCAAGTGGGATGAGAGGGACTCCAATGCCCTGTCCCTGACGTGAGCAGCTGCCACCAGCAGACAGCCGGGGCACACTGGGTGCCTGAGCTGAAGACCCCCTCAGCTGCACCATGGAAAATAAACCTGAATAGGAGACAACCGATCCTCTCCGCTCCAATCTGCTCCAAACTGACCCCTTTGTGTCCGTGGGGTGAAGGCTCTTGCAGTGCCATTGCCTGCACGACCCTGTGGAGCCTCGGACAGCAGCCGGATTTGCAGCTGCCATCTGGTTTTACATCGTGCTACAGAGCAGGGTCCATGGGGAGCTGTGAAGCGAGGTCCCCACATGAGGCGTTACAGCTCGACAGAGGTGTCCCGCTGCCCGGCTCTTGTTTCAGGACTGATTGGCACAAAGCAGAGACAAAGGCTGCTGGGAAAGCTGGCGTGCAGGGCTCTTTCCTCCTGTTTTCTGGGTAATTTAATAACAGCCTGGGCTGGAAGGGAGCCAGGCTGCACGGTGAAGCGAGACAGGCTCCGTTTGGCTTATTAACGTCTTCCTTGATCCCAGTGAGTTCTTCCTGAGGAAAAAAAACCCTTCTGTCCCACGGGCCAGCATGGGGCAAGCAGATTGGACCTGCACGTCTCTCTTCTTTAGCTCAGCCTGCTGCATGGGCTCCTTGGCCATGTGCCGGCGAGCATCAGCTGGCTCCAATCTCAACAGTGGGAAGGGTGGCCCCTGTCCTGCCTACCTCTGGGGAGGGGGTATCAAGAAACACCTAAATATAGCAAATGCTAATGGGTTAAAAGGTCTTAAATGGGTTATTTTGCTTTCCTTTCTGTTTTAGAGGTATTTTCTCAGATAAAACGAGGATGTAGCAGCCAGGAGTTGTCTGCTCCAGTGTCCTCAAAGCTCACCTCATGGCAAAGACCTGGGAAAAAGAAATAATAACCTCAGCCACTAAAAGGGAAGACGTGCAGAATCACAGCTAAAAATCACAGTGAAATGGGCTTTATTTTAAACATTTACCCGAATTCCCGTAAGTTAAGTAGATCCCAGGTATCCGGTACTCAAAGGTACATTCCTGCAATGTCAAGCAAAACACTGATGTTCATGACGTCAGTCCATGGGCATCAGCTGTCTGGGGATCTCTGGAATGTCTTGTCCAGCAGATATAACCTTTGTACAAGAGATGATGTTTGGTGGTTGTATTCTCCGGCTATTTCTGGAAGTGAATGCAATAATCCTCAAGTCGGATATGACTGTTTCCAGCATAAACAACTGCAGGCCAGCGTTGTACCACAGATCTAGTGTCTGGAAATATCATCACGGAGGATGTTTGTTTGACTGTTTCCAACCTTTTTTTTCAGTCTCTGGTTTGTTTGCAGACTAACTCAATTTTTTTCTTATACTTCCCCCAACCTTTCTTTCTTTTCCCTATCAGGTCAGCGTCTCTTGCTTCCAAAGTAGAGGAGCAGCCAATCGACTTCTCTGTAACTAGTTTCCATTTAGGACATGACATTCTTCCAAGTTGTCATAAAGCCTGAGTATGTATTCTATATACAGCAACCAGCACTGAGAGCATGTGTTATCTTTGGCACAGGTACTCGTGCACTACAGCCACTGCAACAACAATCCACGTCCATTCTCTGCTGCAAACACTTCCTTCAATGTGTTTACACATGCAGCATCAGACTTCAGAGTCTGGTTGACCTTTCATCATTTAGGTGACGTTTCTCAGAGCATGTAGGACACTTGGATTCTATGGACTTGGTTTCACACTGTGCTGGCAGCCTCCCAGTGCTGATGTGGGATTGTTAGGGGTGACGGCAGATTGCCTTTTGACAGCAGAGACTCCCTAGAGGATGTGCGGGGACAGACTCATCAGTCTGACTGTAAACATCTCCCATGCAGATGTCTCCATCTGAGCTGTGCTTTCAGTCACCCTCTAAAGACAGTGGAAAAGAAACCAGCACTATGCTGTAAATTGAAGGTATAAGATGAAATACAAGTGACTGCAGGAGAAATCTGCCTCCAATTGGAGGCTATCGGAGGCCATTCAGTGAGATAATGCCCCTGTGCCTGAGTGTGATGGCTCTTGAAAACCCACAAGTGCTTACAGCATTAATGACTCTGAAGGTGCTCTTGCTTCAAGACTGGATATTGCTGACCTGGGAAAGGAAATTTAATATTGCAGGAAAAGAAGAGTGAGTTTTCCAGGTAGACTCATATATTTCTGGATGGTTTGGCCTGCAGGGATATGTGGAACATTGGACTTCTTTCCTGGCTACACTTCATATGGCAGCCTGGGGGATCACCATTGTGCAGACCCACCACCAGCCTCCAGACACACAGAGAAACTCGCTGCAGGGCTCATGTACCAGAAAAGCATGAAGTGGCTCATGACACATGTGCTAGAGGCATGGCTGTGCGTCCCCCTTCCATGCCGTGCTGCCAGGAGCTTCTCACTTAAAAGTTGTTGGGACAAAATCTTCTAGGCACAGCAGGCTCACACACACCCTGGAAGGCACATTCAGTGGAAGTGAATCACGGCTGCCACTTCAACATAAGAGGCACATGGAGCCATTGGAGCAAGTCCTGAGGAGGCCACAAGTTTGATCAGGGGCTGGAGCAGCTCCTGTATAGGAAACAGGCTGAGAACAGGCTGAGAACATTAGAAGACAGGCTGAGAAACTGGGGCTGTTCAGCCTGGAGAACAGAAGCTGCATGGAGACCTCAGAGCAGCTTCCAGTGTCTGAAGGGGGCTACAAGGATGCTGGAGAGGGACTCTTCATCAGGGACTGTAGTGATAGGACAAGGGGTGATGGGTTCAAACTGAAATAGGGGAAGTTCAGGTTAGGTATAAAGAAGAAGTTCTTCCCTGTGAGGGTGCTGAGGCGCTGGCACAGGGTGCCCAGAGAAGCTGTGGCTGCCCCATCCCTGGCAGTGTTCAAGGCCAGGTTGGACACAGGGGCTTGGAGCAAGCTGCTCCAGTGGAAGGTGTCCCTGCCCGTGGCAGGGGTTGGAAGTGCATGAGCTTTAAGGTCCCCTCCAAACCAAACCATTCTATAATTCTATGGTTCATAGCACCCAGCACTGAAGAACAAGGTAGATCATGAAGAGTACCATCAGCCATCAAGACAAGTCCTCAGAAGCTACACAGCTCCCCTTGCTTGGAAAGGTTCCCCTTGTCACTCTGGGTGAAACCCCCATCCCACAGACACCTGAGCCAGAAAACGCTGGAAATCAGATCCGTGTGAAACACACAAGTGGTTTTTCCACCTTCCCTCTTCCCCTAAAAAGCAACTTCCCAAGAAGTCTCTGACAAACGTCTGTGTTAGCTCAGATCTGCCTTCACTAACGAATAAACCTGAGGGGAATGAAACAGAAAAGGGAACGTCTCCATTCGGTGTGTGCCCTCCCATCCGAGCATTACAGCAGAGGATATGTGTATTTCTGTCCTGCTTCCTCTGAGGTATTTTTAGCTGCTCAAGTGACTTGTGGCAGTCCCCCAAGGCCAGAGTGATTCATACTTTGGGAGAAGGGCTGCAGAGGCTGTGCTGCAGTCCTCTTCGGGAAGGGAGAGTCATCCCAATAAAATCAAGAGCTGGTTTCAAAGGCATGAGGACTTTGAAAAATGGAGCAGCATTTGCAGAATGAGGTTTTTGGCTCTGCCTGAACTGGAGCTGATGAATTGTCTGATTTGTTTATCATGGGGGAGGGATCTCTTTTTTTCTCATGTTGGAGAAAGTGAGCGATTGATGTCACAGTCTGGGTATAGGCAGTGTGCAGGGTGCGATCGCACCACGGGGACTCTCTCTTTCCTCGGTCATCAGCATCTTTCAACCCTCCCCTGGGCACCATCTGCCATTTCTGTCCTGCTTTCCTCACCTGTAGCCTCTTCTCCATTAATGCACATCAGTCCTCTTCCTCCATCCCCTGCCCCATGTACCTCTGACATGTCAGCTCCTATGAAGGACTTCCAGAGGCTTTTTCAAGTGCTCCTTTGCAGACAAGTGGACTTTTCTAGTGTTGGTGAAGTTCAGCATCCAAAAGGAGGTGGGAAACAGGACAGTTCTCCTCGTCCTCCAAATCTGGTTGTTTCTCCCACAGGCACCCCTTAAAGATCCTGTTCAAGAACTGCTTCCCTGTAGACTGATGAAATATAGAGTCAGGAACCTCACGTTAATCCATGGGGAGATGAGAGGAGGTCGATTCAGAAGAAAGGGTGCACATCTGGTCCTTGTCATTCTTTTGCTCAGGAGAGGGGCACACCCCGGATGGCCTCCCATTGAGCCCAATGAAGTGAACTGAATGCAGGTTTGGAAGAGTATTCTGATGTTTTCCTACTACCTGGAAGAAAGTCAGGAGAGAAGGTCACCTGCCTGGCATGCCTTGGTAAGGGCAGTAGTTGGCAAGCCAGTCTGTCATTTCATTTCCAGAAAGCAACCTATGGGACAGTGAAGAATGGAAATTATCATAGAGGTCAGAAGCACCACAAATAGAGACCAGAGCAACTTCCATCAGCCATTCCGCACTGAGCAGAAGAGGGAAGGGGTTAGAGGGCTCCAGGCAGGAAGGACCTAGAGCAAATAGGAAAGACCTTGAAGCAGAGAGAGCAAGGGAAGATAACCCTTTGCCTGTACTCTCTGCCCGGCATGAGGCTCTCAGAACCATGTCTTTGGGATGTTCCTTGGGGCTGAAGCAGAAGCCAGGCTTCCAGCCCTACTTCTCAATTTCCCTGGTCATGTGGATTCTGCTGGACCCAAACATCCCTCAGCAGCAGTGTTTTGTGGCCAGATAATGCCTGGCTGCTCTTGTATGTTGTCAGAGACTGCCAGTGACCCGGCTATATCAATGGGTCCTTCATGAAGTATTTTTACGATGGACAGGAGCCAGTGAGATCATGTGCTTAGAAGTCAATTACCATCTTCTGCCGTCACATGCTTGGACACAACAGCCAGGCTCCAGGAGTTATTTACAGCAAACCAGCCAAGCCCTTTGGCAAAGCAGCTGGTGAATGTCACCGCCGAAGGCAATTGCTAAGGCCAGGATCTTTCTCCCCATGACCAGAACTGCTACAAAAACAGATTCTTCAAGCCCTGTCTTGCCTGGGGCTCAACCGTAACCAGCCTTTGCAGAGCAGAGAAGAGGCAGGTCTACAATGGCCACACTTTCTTGGTCTGCTCTGTGGTGAACACAATGGCAATGGCTCCTGCTGCCAGCCCACGCTGCTGGATTGCCACATCGTCCCCCAGACTGGTGGGATGGATGATGAAAGCATGGGGAGATAGTCCCGACCTCTGCAGCCAGAAGAAAAGGCTGCTCCTTACAAGAGGAGCAGAAATAAAACACGGCTCCAAGCTGGTTGTCATCCAGGAAAGACAGGCAAAGTGCTTCACATCTTTACTGCAAAGGCTGTTCCTCCACAGATCATGGCCACATGAACTTCCTTTTTCAGGTTGTACCCTACAAAAGCAATGCACAGTAAAAGATGACCACAGTATTGATTAAACCTGAGGACATGCCAAGCTCTGCAAAGGAGATATGTGTTTAGCCAAGTGTTAAAGAGATGCACAAAGTCTTTCAGGTGCAGCTAAGCCAACCTGGGTTGAGGACTCTGACCAGCACTATTAGAAATGGCTGCAGGACTAGAGAGTGAACAAGACCCACTCCTGAGACCTTCCCAAGGTTCAGGAGGAGCCACATTGGGAAAGGGAGCATGTGGGAAAATGGGTTACAGGACAAAACCTCGCCACAAAGCAGTCAGGTTGTTCTGGGAGAACATTTCCCACCAGAGAGTGTGGTCACACTGTTCTCTAGAGCAGGCCAAGATGAAATGACTGCTTTCTAATTTCTCGTTTGTGGCAGAGCAGTTTCATTTTGAGTTATAGGCTATGCATTTTGGTGATTTAAGTTAATGGTTTAATAATAATGTCCTTATTCAACAATAATACCGCATGTTAAATTTGGTGCTCTGGGTGTGTGCTAAATAGACTAAATAGTTGTAACATTAACAGAAAGAAAATTCAGTGTAGCTGCATTGAAATCTGTTATCATGTCTGTTCTGGGGTAAATGCCACCATCATAGTGACAGGACAAGGGCTTTAACCTGCCAGAGGGGAGATTGAGATGAGCTCTTAGGTAGAAGCTGTACCCTGTGAGGGTGCTGAGGCGCTGGCACATGGTGCCCAGAGGAGCTGTGGCTGCCCCATCCCTGGCAGTGTTCAAGGCCAGGTTGGACACAGGGGCTTGGAGCAAGCTGCTCCAGTGGAAGGTGTCCCTGCCCATGGCAGGGGTTGGAACTGGAGGAGCTTTGAGGTCCCTTCCAACCCAAACCACTCTGTGATTCTATGAAAATCACTATGGGTTAAAATCATATCTTGCTCTGAAAAACATAGAGACTGGGGACATGAGCATCTGCTCCCAGCTTGGAGCAGCACAGCTTTTCTGAACTGCTTGTCTTGCGTAAGACAACAAGAAACCCAAACCACAGACCAAAATCCTGGATAAATTTCAAAAAAGATGAAGACAAAGAGTCCTCTGGAGGAAGAGCAGAGGTGGGTTGCGATGCTTGGAAGAGGGGGAAGATACCACAAGCGACGCAGACATGCCACTGGGACCCCCTGGCTCACAGGTTTCCTACAGAGCGTTAAGGGCTCACATGTGAGATGACCCACGGTGCTGGGATGCAGCCTCAGAGCTGAAGTTGCTGGGCAGAGCAGAGGGACCATCCCCACAGCTGGAAGCCAGGCCAAGGCTGGTGTCAAGGGCCATTCAAGGGCATCATATAGAGATTTGGATGCAATCACAGCTGTGGGCCCAGAGTGCTTGTAGCTAGGGCTGGCAGAATTTGATTGAAATAATAATAATTATTATTATTATAACAATGATAGCAATATTAAAATAATAATTTAAAAATCAGCTATTATTTTGGCTCCTGTTGTTTAGCAACAGTTATAATTTCTGGTTAGTTTCAGCTTCTTTCTTCTTTTCCCAACTCCCAGACCCCAGAGCTGCCTCTGTGCCTCTGCTCTAGACATAAAACCTACAATTTCACCCATTTACCGTCTTCTCTCCCTCCTCAAGTCCCTCTTACTCCTGCATCTCAGCAGAGGAAAGAGGCTGAAAGTAAAGCTGTGGAAAAACACAGAATTTACAGCCAGGAAGTCAGGGTGAGAGACATGCGAGGGAGCAAAATATCTGCATGGATTGAGTGGAAGTGAACGCTATCAGGAGTCTAGGATATCATCTTCCTAAATACTGCACAAAGCACTGACGGAAGTCCCATGCAGTGCCCTACCTTAGCTCTTGAACTGAGTTTTTAGCTTAATAAACACCAAGCAGAAAGCATGTAGCTCCCACCCTGCATTTTCAGTGCATTAGCAGGAACACCTCCAGCACGGGAGATGCTCATCTCCAGGACACTTGTCTTTTCCTCTACAACTTGCTGCCCAGTATTTGTGAGAAAATAACCCATCCCTCCTGAAGCCAGGGACTGAATCTGGAGTCCTGGTGTGTGATTGCTGCTCTTAACGCAACCTTCCTTAATGTTATAATGTACCAACTATTTAGGTGTTTTTTTTATTTCAGCTTAAAATTATTGTCATAATATTATACTGATTTTATTTTATCAGGAGCTGCCAGACAGATTCTGGACCAGCCACTGGGGAAGAAATAAGGCAGAAGTGCCCATCTCTGAGTAGAAAGCAGAGCCAGGGGCTGTGTATGAAGGGAATCATGATTTACAATGATATAAAGATTAGGAAAAACAAAGTACTGCTGTTAAAACACAAACATTTAGAATCTACGTATCAAACAAACCACAGAATTATACTCATTCGTTCTCAAAAGAAACAGAAGAGATTCCCACATCAAAAGCTGTAATAAGTAGAGTCATGGTAGGAAATAACGCTGTGGATCGTTAGTTAACATCATGAAAAGCAGTGTAATTGTACAAAAATTACAAGTAGCTGCACTGAGAGAGATGGATTACTTACATCAAGAGGAAGTGATTTCGTAACGCCTCTTCTGGATGTTTCCCAGATTTTATGCTATTATGGTTTTCATTTAGTTTTAATTGGCAGAACAGCAGTAAGTGAACGGAGACAGGAAAGGGGCTTTCTCCACGCAGTAGAAGTTTTATGCTTAGAAACTCAGCTTTGGGCATGGTTGAGGAGCCGCACGTTCAGAGCTGAGCAAATCTGGATCCAAACTACCCTGGCAGGGAAGGCAGGTTTATAAGATGGCCCTGAAGCCTGGGACTGCTGTACAGGCTAACAAGTTATATAACAAGTGGATGGGAAGTGACATCGCTGAGCTGTATCGGCTGCTGCAGGGGAAAAGACTCAGGGCTTTTTAACTGCAAACCCTTTACCAGAACTCTAGCCCAGCACATGAAGTCAGTGAAATCCCTTCCTTTGACCTCAGCCCTTGTGAAGCTGGCTCTGTATCCCTGCTGCATCGCTGCTAGGGTGGTTTTATCTGCCATACTGCATCCAGAAAGCCAAATGAACAAGCGCTGGTTGTCATCATGATGCTCACAATTGGTGCCTTATGGTCTACAACATTCACACTCTTTTCGGAGGATAAAAGTGTTAATGTTTCTTGGATATTAAAGTATCTGGGGGAATCAATGGCGTTCACATCATTTCACATAAAAAGGACATGGAACTGTTGGAACAAGTCCAGAGGAGGGCCACGAGGATGATCAGGGGACTGGAGCACCTCCCGTATGAAGATAGGCTGAGAAAGCTGGGACTGTTTAGCCTGGAGAAGAGAAGGCTGCGTGGAGACCTCATAGCAGCCTTCCAATACTTGAAGGGGGCCTATAGGGATGGTGGGGAGGGACTCTTCATGAGGGACTGTAGTGAGGGGACAAGGGGTAATGGGTTCAAACTTAAACAGGGGAAGTTTAGATTGGATCTGAGGAAGAAATTCTTTACTGTAAGGGTGGTGAGGCACTGGAATGGGTTGCCCAGGGAAGTTGTGAATGCTCCATTCCTGGCGGTGTTCAAGGCCAGGTTGGACAGAGCCTTGGATGGCATGGTTTAGTGTGAGGTGTCCCTGCCCATGACAGGGGCATTGGAACTGGATGATCTTAAGGTCCTTTCCAACCCTAACTATTCTATGATTCTGAGATTCTGTGATTATGACTATTTGAAGTGTAGGAGGCAGCACCAGTGTGAGGACAAGTTCTTGGAAGGCAGTTTCAGTCTGATCTCTCATCAGAGGTGGTGTGATTTGGATCCTGATGGCAGAGAAGGACTTGCCCTCATCATACATGAGATCCAAGAAGAAAACAGGAGATGGCAGAAGCATATCATGGCTCAAATGGTCTCCTTGCTCATAAAAGAAAGGTGATGGATTGGTACAAAAGTATTGGAAAGGTCACAGTTTACCTCCTTCCTTAGGCACATGCTGGAGTGGCACAAAACACCTGAGAAACAGGATCTGCCAAGGCCTGGCTGCTTTTGTGTTGTGTGTATCCCGGGATTCCAGCCCAGGCTCACAGCTTCCAGCCCTGATGGGACAACACTTCAGGAAACAGGGGTGAGAGAATTTGGCTGGGTGTTTGTCACATCCTCCTCTCCGATGCTGTTTCCACCCAGGCCTATGGCTGCGCTGACACATCACCAGGCCATCCAGAGCTGAGGAGGCCGCCCAGCATCATATGCCTCTGCATTGCACAAGGTGCTCAGGTGGAAGCAGTGACAGGAGTGAGGGGCCAGGTTGTGCTGGAGACACTGCCCCTCTCCACCTGCACCCTCCTTTGCACCTCTGGTCCCACAGCGCTGCACCCCAATAGTCATTCACAGCTCAGATCTGGTGTGACCAGCTTCCCCATGGCCACCAAGAGCTCCGTATCCTCTGGGAAGTGCTGGGCTTCATTTCTCATTCCCCTACCTCTGGGCTGCCCTGGAAACACTGCTGATGCCAGGCAGGGTGAGCAAAGCAGCAGTGTGCTCTGTGCAACAGGATGGCTGCAGCAGTCTCAGCCCAACCTGCCTTGTCCCTGGCACCCATGGGCTCGCACTTGAGCTAAAATGCTTCCAAAAGGCTTTCACAGAGGGAATCCAAAGGCTTCTCTCGTTCTCCACTATCCAGTGGTGATGCTCTGCCTGAATAAGTGGCCAAGTCTGCACTTCAAGATCACAAACACTGAGCAGGACCCAGGATTAAGGTACCTCTCTTGCCTTTATATGAATTCGCTTCTCTGAAATGAGTCTGGATGAATACCTTGTTTCCTCAGATAATTAGAAGATGTTTCTAGCACTACTCCCTGTGTCCACACACCTGGTACAAATGCCCTTGTGTGCCACTAGACATATGAAAAAGGCCATTGGAATTGTTCCTCTCCTCTTGAGTGACCATGCCCATGCTGCACCTCAGACCCTTCCCCGCTTTGCCCCCACCTTTCATAGAAAGCCCTAACTCAGCAATCACGCTTCATGCACTTTTGTCAATGGGAGCAATCCATATGGCGCCTATAGATGTCCTGAGACCAGTAGTGACAGCAATCATCTGCTCTCAGGAGACAGTGGGGTGAGAGCCTCTGACCCTTAACCCGACCTTGGAGGGATGCTGTGACACCAAGTGATGCTCCACTCCACAGAGAACAGATGCTTCACTCCCCATCTGCTCATCGTGTCCATGGGCTGTCAGAGACACCCTCTGCCCCAGTCCTGGCCAGGAGATGGATGAATCCCCTGGGAGTCTGTGGGAGCAGAAATGCAGCGTCAAAGCTCCAACCTCCTTCCCAGCCCAGAGACAGCATCTGTCACCAACCCCCTCTGCAGTAAATTCCTCAGGCTGTGACCATGCTGAGTGAAGAAATATTTCCTCTCCTTCACTTTAGATTTATTGCCCCTTCATTCCAGGAGAGCCCTTCCTCTCCTGTCTGAGGTAGGATGAGCTGGAGGCACCAAATAACCTTATAGACAGACTCTCATCCATGTTAATTACAACCTCTCCAGCTTTCCCTGTTGTCAAGCCACAGACTCCTTACTCTAAGAACATCCAGACCAGAAACCTGGGGTGGGAGTCAGGTGCTTGAAGATGGGGACCCAGTGCTGCTTCAGACACATTAAGGTAGCCAAAGCACCCATGATCCAGCCCAGGGCTCCCGCAGATCTGATCTGAAGATGGAAGTCAGGTAGGACAAGCCAGGTCACCTCTGAAGGCACTAGATGCCAAGTGCATGAACCCTGTGCTAAGCCCCAGCATTAGAGCTACAGATTGAGCCCTGGCCTGGATGCAGCTCCCCGGATGAGCGTACCCAAGGACGGTACCTAAGTGGCTATACCAGACATAAAGGGATCATCTGGAACTGTGGCATCAAGCTCTTTGTAAGAGGCATGCTCTAGCTGCTGCAAGGGAGGAGTTGCTGAAGCCTCACCATGTGCCATCACTGATCCCTTCTGGCCTAGAAATCCTCAAGCCTGGAAGCTGCAGGAGGTGCAGATGATGGGTCATTTGAACCCCATATAAGATCCTGTCCTGTAAGGGTGTTCATCTCACATACGGGGAATGATGCCCAAGCTATTAGCCCTGACTGTTTGTTTGATCCCCTGTAGCTGTAGCATTGCCCCAGGTGTCACCCTAGACATGGATGTACACTACATTCTGCGGAGGTGGCCTCTTGCCACGGTCTCTGAGGAAGGAGTGTGTTACTCTGCTCCCCCAGGAACAGAGCAGTAGTATTTTTCCTATCCCTGTCTTATTTCCCACCCGGTATTTGCATTACACTGCACAGCTTCCTCCTCAGCCAAGGTTCAGCCGTCACTTGGAGAGAGAAGGAACAGAAACATCCACAGGGTGGAAAGTCTGGTACAAGGGCATGTTCAAGCACAAATATCCCCAGCTGAAGGCCAAACACAGGAAATGCAATGTTGTCCTTATCTTCATGGCCAGGGGTCACCTCACCAAAGCCAGCAGTTAGCTCTGGACAGCCTCACCATCAGGACTGACCCAGGAACCTCTAGGCAGAGGCTCAGCCAGTCAAAATCAAAGCTCCAGAGTGAGGGGCAAGTCAGGGTCCCCCCAGCTCCCATCTGGCTCCGTGAGAGGCTTCAGGGAGGGGACACTGGAGGAAAAACCACCCTGGAGAAGCACAGGAGCACCCGAGCCACCATCCCAGCTCTGATGGGAAACATCTGCTCTTCAGAGGGTCTCGCAGCCCCTTGGGCTCAGCCCCCTCACACCACGGGCCAGGTTTCTGAAAGCCATTGCCCAATTCATTACCCTTTGGGAGGAAATCAAGGAAAACCTCTCTTCCTCTAGAGCTACCCTTGCAGCCTGGAGCCCAGCAGGGTTATTTCTGTGGATTGTACTGGGAGGGCTGGATTTAGGTTGAGCTGGAACACGAACAACGGCGCGATGGTGCTGGGACCTGCTGAGCCGGTGGAGCACAATGAGAGGATCTCTTTGTCTGCTGGAGCATCGCTCAGATCAAAGGATGTTTACTCAGCTTGTGGGGGATCACTTGATTGGAAATGACATCCCCAGAGCTGCAGTCATTGCTGCGTGCCTGCCAGCTCCCCCCCCCTCCTCCTCAGCCCTAACCACATCTGAGACTCCCAGAATAGCACACAACCGAGCAGATGCAAACAGATAACAAGTCAGGCCCTGCTTGAATTCTGCTGCTCTCTCTCATTCCCCCAGCCACTGTAGCAGCGTTCACTGGAGATGTCACACATCGCATGGAAGGAGGTCACCTCTGCATGAGCTGTCACTCACCCAAGCAGCCCATGGCAGGAGCAGCTTCACCAGCACATGGGATATGCCTGGAGAAGTTGGATGATGCATGTGGGGACTCTCCTGAGAGCGGGTCCTGCGCTGCCCTGGGTCCTATCTGTGAGTCTGGGGTCTGCCTGTTCCTCCAGAAAGGAGGATGCCAAGCTTATATCAAGTCAGAACACTTGACCATGACTCCCTGCAGCCCAAAACCCTCAGTGTCCCATTTTGGATGTGTAAATATCTGGTTTTATCATCCCTTTCTTATTCCAAGGTGAGCCCTTTCCCAGGGAACACAAGCCATCTCCAGGAACTGACACTAAATTGTGATCATAAGGAAGAGGCTGGTTGATGCCATGAGTTGTTATTGCTGCAGAAGATTTTCCTTCCAACTGCAATGATCAGCTGTCAGAGCCATCCAAACGAAAAAGCTCCAGATAGCAAGGTAAACTGAGCTGTATAAGAGGCAAACAGCTCATGCATCTACAAGAAGATGGTGCTTTGAATGTTAATAGCCCCTTTCATCTGCAGAGGTCGGAGCACTTGAAAATGTTTATAAATAAGCCTGACACATCTCTCCAGAGGAGACTTTATTCCTCTTTTAACATTGGCCAACTGCACAGGAAAAGGTTGAGCAACTCAGCAGAGACCTGAGTTTGATGCTTGGAGCAAAGACCCCATCTCCTGCTGCTCTGGCTCCTGGGGCAAAGAGCCAATGCCCCTTCACATCTTGATGCCAAACACAGGACTGACAGAAAGGGTATCCCCTGGGGCATTTAACAAGGACCACACAGCCTGGTCTCAGAACTGGTGCTCCACACCATTAAAACCTTTATCAGATGATCTCATCATGTGTTTCCTTTACAAGCCATTCCCAGTGAGCCGACCTCCCTTGTGGAGCACAGGAAAGAAAGCCACAGGCTGTCCCAGAATCTCCAGATAACCAAGGCAAGCAAGCACAGGCATTGAGTGATTCTGCCTGCCCTGGGCATGGCCACGCTCTTGCACTCCGAATCCACTCTGCTTCAACAGAAGTGCCAGAAAATCATTTTTAGCTGCCCCAGTGTTTAAGGGCAGGATCAGTGCAGGAACCTGAACGGCTCCCTGTGGGAGGCAGTGGTGTGGGAGGTCCAGTCCTCAGTCAGCCTTTGCCTGACCACCATTCCTGTGCTGCTCATCTAGCTCCAACCTCTGCCACGGGCAGGGACACCTTCCACTAGAGCAGCTTGCTCCAAGCCCCTGTCTCCAACCTGGCCTTGAACACTGCCAGGGATGGGGCAGCCACAGCTTCTCTGGGCACCCTGTGCCAGCGCCTCAGCACCCTCACAGGGAACAGCTTCTGCCTCAGAGCTCATCTCAGTCTCCCCTCTGGCAGGTTAAAGCCATTCCCCTTCTCCTGTCCCTACAGCCCTTGTCCAAAGCCCCTCTCCAGGTTTCCTGCAGCCCCTTCAGGCACTGGAGCTGCTCTAAGGTCTCCCCTTCAGGAGCCTTCTCTTCTCCAGGCTGCCCCAGCCCAGCTCTCTCAGCCTGGCTCCAGAGCAGAGCTGCTCCAGCCCTCGCAGCATCTCTGTGGCCTCTTCCGGACCTGTGTGGTGAAACCCTCACTTCAGAGGGTCCCACAAAGCTCTGCCAGGCCCCACCAGTCAGGTCTGGGCACCTCCTGCAGTACCTGGAGGACCACAGAGGGTCTGTTTGTGCTCAGCAGCCTCCAAAACAGCACTGTCCCCTCATTTCTGCCTCAGTGTCAAAACACAGGGCCAGAGAGCAAGGTCTGGCCAGTGCAGAGCTGCAGAGGTCAGAGGCAAGCTCTGGTTTACCCCATGGGCAAGTCATTCCCAGTCTGTGGGATGTAGTGGGGGACAGGAGGCTCCAAGCCGGAATGAAGCATAGGATGGCTGGGACCCTCCAGTGCAGTGAGACCTGTGCAGACCTACATGGCCATCAGCAGCAGTGCTGGTGGCCCCAGCCTCCAGCCCATGCTGTACCAGGATGGGGAAGAGACCCCCAAACCACTCAGAGCAGCAAACCAGGCCATGCAGGCTCCAACCCGCCGGCACCCACGGCTCTGCCTTCCCCCAGCCGGCCAGGGAGGCAGCACTGGCAGATGGGAACAGACCCCGGGATGGAGAGGAAGCTCAACCTCCTGTCCCGGCAGCCTTTCCTGCCCTTCCCAGAATAGCTCTGTTGTTCCGCAGCCCCTTGTCAAGCGAGCTCCCATTAGCTCCTTTCTGCAGCCTCATTAGTGCGGGGGATAAATGGACCAATTGTTTCCCCTTCGCCCCGAATGAAGGGGTATTTTGTGTATTAAAAAGTCATGCTGTTAATAAGGAGCTTCTCATCGCCAAAAATAACTGAGGCGACGATTGTTTCCTCCCCACTTCCTTATCTGTGCTGGAGGACTCACAGGGAGAGCCACAGCCAGCCCAGATGCAGCTCTGTGCTAAAAATACGCCTTGGAGCAAGAAGAAACGAGACATCGCAAGAGCAGCGAAGGGCATTAGCAAAGCACTCAGACACGCACAAGCGACAGACCACGCTTCAAAAGCCTCTCCGGATGTTTGGGAAGTGCGTCAGACACACGGTGGTGTCTATGGAGCAAAGTTTCTTCACCCCCTTGGCTCTGGGGGACAGAACCCCCCCACTTGGGCAGCACATTGCAGCTCTCCTGAGGGTGGTCACCCAGTGTTTCCTTACAAACGCTGTCCATGGCATGGAGCAGAGGGCAGGCACCGACAGGCACCGGAGGGCTCTGTGGTGGGAGCCACCAAAAGGGGCCGGGATGAGCACAGGCTCTCCTCAGAGCCTGGTATTTAATGGGGTCTCATGTCCTGAGTGTTGCTTGCAGCTCCCTGCACCTTGGACAGCCCAAGGAAACCAAGCCCCATGGTAGAAACGGCCTCCAGCCAAGCAGGCTCCATCAGCCACTCTGGTTTGTTGGCTATCACAGTGCTCTCAGACAACACATTTGTGCCTCCCAAGTACCCCAGAGACGTTCAAGGGGTTAATTGGCCCTTGGGGGCCAAGGTGGCCGTGTAGGACACACAGAGACACCCTCTATGTAACCACCTTCTCCACCCAGAAATATACATTTTTCATAGCTGAAACTGGGGAGATTGAGATGAGATTCTATGATTCTACAGCACCCCTGCCTTGGGGACCTCTTTGCTCCCCAGAGAGCCTGCAGGCATGATGTCCAGCATTTCCTGCCCACCAGCCCAACCTCACCACCAACCTTCAGCCCTCCCAGCACCTGTGGGCATCCCAGGTGTACCAGCCCTGCTCCATAGCCATGCTTCTGGCAGGAGGGAGAACAAGGAGCCAGATCAGCATCAGCCATGCCCAAGCAGGTCTCAGTGGTGCCCTTCACACCCTCTCCAAGAACAGGGAGCATCCTACACATAGTGCACACAACACTTGTGACCTCCCATCAAATAAAGCCTTGTGAACCTCTCCCCCTGCCTTTTCCCAGCAGTTTCTTGCACTATTTAACTGTCTCTAATTGAAGACCATCACTTCACCTGGGCAAAAGCTTCTGGGCTGCTCTGAACCCTGGCATTGGAGAGCAGAGGTTGCCCATGCCCTGGTGATGCTCTACCCAGGTCCATTCCTCAGAAGGGCAAGACGTGAACTCTCCATAGCAATATGAAAGCCAAGTGTGACTCCCCCTTCCGAGGCCAGCCTCTCATGGGGTCTCCTGACCCCTCCTCTGCAATGGAAGGGCCTCACAAGGTCCCCACATCACACCAGCCCCTGTGGAAGCGGCACATCAGAGCCAGACTCAGCTCCTCTGGGCAGCCCTGGCTCCAGACACGGCTCCGTGGTCCAGCTGCACAGCTAGGACTTTACTGCAGGAGCACTGCATGGGCCGGGGTGGGAGAAACTCTTTGTTAACGTACACAGCAGCTTTGGAACACTCGCTGCTGCTTCTCCAAGAGCCTGATTTTTGCTTTCTGGGCCCAAACACACCACTCATTTTTCTGCGGCAATGAAGATAAACGCCAATAAATCTTCCACAGCCATTTTATGAGGCCAAGAGTGATCTCAACCCCGAAGAATTTCAGTATCCTGCCGCCTGTGTTACACCCTAAGCCCCATCAAACTTACATGGGTCCGTAGCCTCAGACGCACAAGTGCCTCCTTTAAGGAGGTGCAGTCCCCCTGAACTCAATGACACCTCTGTGCTCAAGTGTTTCACTGGATCAGCTCCTAAATAAGCAGCCTGTGTGCAGCAGAAAGCACTGCCAATGCCAAAGCCCCTTTCACAACCCTCCCAGGACCGCTCCTGGGGACCAGACATTCTGCTGCATTTTGCTCCTTGCTATTGTCATCAGCCAGCGCATCGCAGGGTAGGACCCAGCCCTTGTAGCCTCTTGTGGGTGCCTGCTTGTTTAGCGGGTCAAGGCTCATGCATTCTCCTATTGCCCCTTTAACAAACACGCTTTGGAAGGAAGGTGACTCCCTGTCCTCATCTGCAGAAGTTCCCACCCAATGGTCATTCCCCTGGAGATGCAGTGACCTTTTTCAGCTGGATGAGGAGGCACAAATGGGTGGAAACCACACTTTCCAAGGTGCAACAGGCCTCACTGCTGGACAGTTATCACACAGTGGGGTTTTTCCAACACCTTTCAATGGTACCACAGCACAGTGGTCGATGCATGGCGCTGGCATCTCCTGATGTTCCTGCCTGCTCCGGCTTTTCCCTTCTGCATCTTGTAGCAGGGAGGATTTCCCCTGACACCCAGCCCAGGCACCTTTGGGCATCTCACACGCCTGGAACATCAGACTCATCCTGACACAGGGTCATTGCACTGCTCTGCACGGGCCGTCTGCCCCAAGAAACCCAACAGAGGGAGCACAGAGCGGTCAGCTCTGCTCTGTGTGCAGAAAGGGCATCTTTGAAGATGCTGCTTTGAGAAGTAAACGGTAAGTCAGTGTGCTGGATGAAGCTGCATCACGCTCGCACTGATGCAACACGCATAGGAGGTTGGAGCTGGAAATGGGGTCATGGATCTGCAGCAGATAGCACACAGGCACAGACAGCTCTCCGTTCGTCACCCTGCTCAGGGCACCAGGCTTGTTCCCCTGGGGAAGATGGAAATGTTGGATATGTTCACAAAATCCTGCAGGAAAGGACCATTACTTTGCAATTTCTGGTTCTAATCAAGCCTAAAGCCAGCAAATACTGCCCTGCAGTACTTACATGGGAGCTAGTTTGCTTTGCAGGTGTGGGTGACACCAACCCATGGAGCAGTTCCTTCCCCTTGCAGAGGGACAATGCGCATGTTTCAGTCAGCAGTTTTACATCTCCAAACACCCTTTCCTTTGCTTCCCTGAATGACCAGAACCTGCATATTGCTTCAACTGCAGGGAGGGAGCCCGTTCCCTGCCATGAGTTAGAGGGTCTGCAATGCCATAGCCTTGTTTCCATCATTATTTTGGTCCGATTGACTTAAGTGTGGCGTGGTCCTTGCTAAATGACTTGACCTTGCAGGGTACCAGTGAACACAGACTGCTTCAAACCATTTCAGAAAGGCTTTGTCAGAGCTCTTATCAGAAAATGAGGTTGGAAATTCCTCAGCTTCCAGTGCCCGTGCCAGGTCATGGCTTTTATCTTCTGCAGCCTTTGTGGAAGAAGGGAACATCCAGTGCGTTCAAGGAGAAATGCAGAATGTCCTGGCTGGTTCCAGTGAAGCTTCATGAGCTGGGATGGAGCCCAAAGGAACTGAAGGTATTTTTTTTATCCCCTTCCCTGAGTTTCTCATGTTAAAATTGTCCCTTTGCAATGGTTCTCCTGCTCCAGTTCAAACGCAAGCTTGCATCATACACCAGCACCAATTTGAAACATAGCTACTGGAAACTTTGCACCCTTGCGAAGTATCTGGGGCATCCTCATCTGAAAGTGCCTGTGAATACAATGTTCATTCCTCTGTACCTGTCGCAGTAAATCCAATTTGCAGCCCAGAGCATCTTGACACGTCTGAAGACCTGTTCACCACCAGAAGTGTTGATTTTCCCAAGCCAGGGTGACCATATCCCGAGAGCCAAGCAGTGCGTTTCTCTGGTATAGCCCCAGTGAGGTGGGATGGGGCAGGACAGGCAGCTCAACCATCCTCCTCCTCCTGCCTGCAGCCCCATAGGGTTATGGAGCACAGAGACACCCAGTGCAAGGCAATTTTCCTATCTGCCCAGCAGGGATTACACATCCCTGTTTGCTCCAGCAAGCCAGGAACCGGCTCTATCTCCCAGGGCAGATCTCACTGTACTGCAGCCCTGAGACAGCCCAGAGCAGCGGGACCACTGGACAGGACCCTTATTGCATGACACAGGCAAAGCTTGGCAAGGCCAGTCCCAACCTGGCACCCCACTTGCAGGCACTGCCATGGGGCAAAGGGGTCCACCTTGCCCCATGCACCAAGACTCTACCTGCCAGCTTGCATGGGCACCCATCGAGGCACACACAGCCCTGCCTGAGTGCAGCAGCCTCATCAGCTGCTGGCATGTGCTTTAAATCACTTCCATACTGTTGGGAACTGAAACATGGAGAGGAATGGGGTTGATTGCCCCCCTGCAGACACAGGACCAGTCTTTATGTGGTCCCTGCATGTGCGCAATGGCATGTGCTGCTTGCAAGCTCCTTGGAAAACTGCTGTGACTCAAGCAACTGCAGGGAACTTTCCCACAAGGTCCCAGCCACAAACAGACCCAAACTCCCAGGGCTATATCCCAGTCATCCCCCCTGCGTGCGCTGCGTTAGCATCAGAGGATGCTCTGGAGCCTTGTGCTGGCCTCTTGCCCAAGTGTGACTTTCATTTTGTGCCTCACTGGAGCTTAGCTGCAAAGCTCAAGGTTATTGCTTTTGGAAAGTGCTGCAAAGGGAGCTTCAGGGCCCCAAAAAAGGACTGACAAGGAAACCCAGGAGTCCGGTTAAAGTCACTGAGCTGGTTGCATGTAATTTCTGGGCGGCAGCAGCTCTGCTGTGGACAGTGCTTGAATCTGTCCCTTTCCCTTTTTTACCTGTGTTCGTCACATTGACTTAGGCCTTTTTCTGTAAATTCACTTTCCAGAGCCTGGTCCAATCCTTGAGGGAGATGGGGAACCAAATGCAAGGGCCTTTTGTTGGCTTCCCACCAAGGTACCGCCCCTCTGATGGGGACCCGCAGAGCACAGCCCCGTGCTTTGGCACACACCAAGCCTGCAGGTACAGACCGCCTGGAAACAGATGTCAGACAGATGTGGCCGCAGGCAGGCAAAGCTCCTCAGCCTGCCTGGGGTTGCTTTGGTAACACTCAAACACAAACCTCACCTCCAAAGGCTTTGAGACTTGCCATCAGCGCAATGAGGAAACGATGTGATGAAGTCTCCACCCTGCAGAAGCCACCAGCCTGGATCACAAACAGCCAAGAAACAGCAGGTCAGCAGGGGCTTCTGGAATGACACCAGACGTGGATCCCAGGTCAGCTGCGTTTCTCAGCACACTCACCAGGTCAGCCCAGTGCAGGACCAACAGGAGGTCCAACATCTGCAGCGCACAGCACTGTCTCCTGCCCGCACCGCTGGATCAGATGGTTGAGTCACCCATGTTCAGAGTGGTCTCGTTCAGCTGCTCCTCCTGCCTCAGACTGAGAAATCCCCATCCTCTTTGCTTCCAACCTACCAGCCAAGGTGTTGTTCTGTGCGTGGTGACCAAAGCCTCCTCAATCAGCTCAGGACCTGGTCTCCAAAACCCCAGCAATACCCCCATCAGAAGAAGCTCCCCTCAGCCATGCCCTGGGAGAAGACTCTGGCACCAGCACAGCAAACCCTCGCTCAGGATGTACCCACCAGGACACCGTGTGTTCAAAGTCAGGAGTAGGGAATCACACAGGACCACTGAACTTGGCCGTAGCCATGCACTGTCTTGCTGCCAGGGTCACCCCAAGTTATAGCCCATCATTTTGGGGCACCCAAGCGGTGCTTTCCATTGAAGGATGGTCACGAGATGGCCTCCAATAGCATTCACCTGGGAGTTATCAGCATCATCGATGGGACCCCGGTGCAAGTCCTTGCCCTCAGCCCTGGCAGGTGCCATCCTGCAGGCACCATCATGTTGGTCTGGCTGTGGTTTTGCTGAAGGTCCTCTGTAGGTGAAGAGCCACTTGCGTGTCCCAGCACCCAGCCATGTGGCAGGAGGGAGAGCAACAGAGGCTGCCGGAGCTGAATCACCAAACCCATGAACCTGGGCATGCCGTGCCACTGTGACTCACCCCACAGTGTCACCATGTAGGACCTGATAGGACTGCCGCTCCCTTCCCCGCCTGGCACTGGATGATAGCACCTAGACCTCACAGCAGTGTTGACCTGTGCCTATTTCCACCTTTGGAGGATTGCTGCTGCAGGCCAGCCGCCCCAAGGGCACAGTCAGAGGGTGGGAAGGGATTTAGAGCAGCATCACCTTCTATCATGCCCAGGAGGAACTTTGTCACTTGGGGACAGGAGCACAGGAGGCAGCCACGGGTTCAGCCCTTTACCCTCCTGCTGTCCCAGGCACAGGTACAGGTTGGCCAGAGAAGTGATTGAGAGCAGCCCTGAGGAGAAGGACTTGGGGTGTTGGGTGAGGAGAAGCTGCCCATGACCCAGCTTCAGTGTGCCTGGAGACAGGCTGAGAACATTGGGGCTGTTCAGCCTGGAGAACAGAAGCTGCATGGAGACTTCAGAGCAGCTTCCAGTGTCTGAAGGGGGCTGCAGGGATGCTGGAGGGGGACTCTTCATCAGGGACTGCAGCGATAGGATGAGGGGTGATGGGTTCAAACTGAAACAGGGGAGGTTCAGGTTAGGTATAAGGAAGTTCTTTATTGCGAGGGTGGTGAAGTCCTGATTGCCCAGAGAAGCTGTGGCTGCCCCATCCCTGGCAATGTTCAAGGCCAGGTTGGACACAGGGGCTTGGAGCAAGCTGCTCCAGTGGAAGGTGTCCCTGCCTGTGGCAGGGGTTGGAGCTGGAGGAGCTTTGAGGTCCCTTCCAACACAACCAGGCGGGGATTCTATGATTCCTGTCTAACGCTCCATCGCTGCCGTTTTCCTCCATCCACACTCCAGCCCATGGTGTGGCCACTGCAGGAGCAGAAGCGATCCCAGGCTGCAGAAATCAGTGTGCAAACTGAAGCAGCCGCACGGGAGGAGACGCACTGGAGGCAGGAGGGACCCAAACAGGAAAATGACTGAAACAGGAGCTGGGGAGATGTCTAAGACACTGCAACAGATTGGATCAGTCCCAAAGCAGGAACTGCTCCCGCGAGGAGCACAGCTGCTTCCAAAGCGCCAGGGATGGAGGGTTGGGGTGGGTCTGTGTGGGTGACAGAGACACACAGGTCTCCTCCTCACTGCAGCCACCATCAGGAGGGGGGAGGGCTGAAAACAGCCCCCCCGCTCTCTGCAGAGCTGCTTTTTCTACCCCTTACATTGAGAATGCGGCTGTCAGAGAAGCGCAGCCCCCAGAAGCTGCTCCCGCAGGTCCGCAGCGAGCCCAGCAGCCCTTGGCCACACACACCCCAGGAGCATCTCCAGCCCTTGGCCAGGAGCCTTTGTCTCCCAAAGCTCTTGGCTGGAGGACAACGAAAGACATGGGTGGCCTGTGCAAAGGCTGCTTATGGAGGACACATGTCCAAGGCTTCAGCGCTGGCCATGACGAGACGTCTGGGTTTGAGTGACACAGGCTCAAGAACTGCCAAACTCATGACGGGAAAGGGCCAGCCCCACCGCTCCAGGGTGAGGTGTGAAACCCTGATGGTGCCGGTGGAGCAGGGTGGTGGCAGTGCCACAGTGCAGCCTGTGGGCAGGTCTGTCCTTGGCTTTCAGCTCACTTGGGAGTATAAACCCACCGTGGCAGCGCATGACATCCACACACACCTTGGTCAGCCCAGGACAAAGCTGGGTCTCCCGCACCATCCCCCAGCACTTCTGTGTTTCCCAACAGATTCTTCCCCAGAGGGTGCTCAGCATTGGAACTGCTGCCCAGGGCAGGGCTGGAGTCACCGTCCCTGCAAGTGTTCATGCACTGTGGACACGAGGCCTCAGTGCCATGGGTCAGTGGTGGCCTTGGCAGTGCTGGGAATGGTTGGACTGGATGAGCTGAAAGGGCTTTTCCAGCCTGATCTATGATTCTGTGATTCCCTCCTCTCTCAAGGAGGTGTCTACCTCAGCACACATCCTGGTACCTCCACTGCAAAGCAGACCTCTGGATCCACTCCCTTTGGCTCAGCCTTTTCTAGCACCCACAGGAAGTGAGATGCAGCCGCAGGGCTTGGGGTCACCTCTGGGGAGAAGCAGAACGTTGGGAAAAGGTTTGTGGAAAGTGATTTTTAAATAAAACCAACAAACAACTTATTCGAGGGATCCCGGACAGATGAATGAGCCTGGGACTGTGGTTTCCCTGACATGGAACACGCACATCTACAGCGTTCCCATGTCCAAACAAACCAGTCTGGGTGTCGATGGCTTAACCAAGGGCTGTATTTCCCTGCGCACATGGTGGGATGGGCTGGAAATCAGCAAATACCCCACTCCTGAGTGCAGTCCCTGGGATGCAGAACACCCTGGCTGAGTCTCAGGCTCTGTCCTGTCCCGCTGCCCACCCCACAGGCAAAGAGTTTGGGGTACCCACCAAGCCCATCCCTTCAGTGCTGGTGCTGCATCTGATTTATGCCAGCCTTTGACAACAGCCATCTCCGGATGGCCCCTCACAAACCCACGCTGTGATTTGTAGCCCACAGGAGCTGCCACGGCAAAGATCAGCGCTGGGGTGCGAGGGCCTGCAGCACATCAGGCGGCGCATGGTGAGACAGGAAGGAGTGATTCTCCCAGGGCCTCATTTCCATGAACAACTGCAGTTATTTTAGGAGCTCGGCACAGGGGGGAATGCGTTTGGAGGGGTCTGATCCAGGAAAACGTAGAGATGTTTTTCTGCAATAAAAACCCAACAGTGCTGCAGCTTGATTGGAAAAAGGCTGAGTTTGGGTTGTTGGGGTTTGTTGCGCTGCGTTTGTTTCACTGGGTTTGTTTTTCCTCCCTGGCCGTCCTTCTGACACGCTGGAGCAGTGAAAGGTTTTTCCAGAAGACGAGGAGCTGCGGCCCTGCCAGGAGCAGCGATGGAGCTGCCAGAGCTAAAAGTGGCCGATGCAGCAGAGGTTCCAAAAGCCACAGCTGGAAATAACCGAGCGCAGGAAAGCTGAGCGGGATCCACACGATGCTGCCTCCAGCCCGGGGGTTTCCATCACTGTCTCCTCATGTTGGAGGAGTCTGGCATTTATTAAGCGCAGAATCATAGAATGAGACTGGTTTGGGCTGAAGGGACCTCAAAGCTCCTCCAGCTCCAACCCCTGCCATGGGCAGGGACACCTTCCACTGGAGCAGCTTGCTCCAAGCCCCTGTGTCCAACCTGGCCTTGAAAATGCCAGCAGTGTCTGACCGCCTCCACAGTGCTCAGGCTGCCTGACCTGATCACCTCCACAGACCTGCATGGCCATTAACACAAGCAGAAAAGTATGTTCCCACCTTCAACAGAAGGCTTGGCCTCCCCAGATCCAGAAGCACTCAAAGCTCTTGTTCTGGTCTTGGGGACAGTGCAGAACATCAATACGCTAGTCTCCTTACATAGGTGCTTGTGTGTCAGTAACTCTCTTGTACGGTCTACGTGTGTCTGTGGATCACAGGGGTCTTTGGTAGACCAGCTCAGATGGAGACTTGTGTACCCTGGACAATAGGAGTGTGTCTGAGTGAGAAGCCAGCAAGGGCTGCTGCATTTCCCAGCATTTCCCAGCAAACTTCCATCCCTCTTAAACACTTCTTTGCAGAGGGATCAGTGCCCTTGAAGCCTTTGGCTGCAATGGTGGACCAGCAGTTCCAACCTGAGACCCCTCTGGGTCTTCTGGCCCTCACTGAGCAGGAAATAAAATAGGACAGAAAGATAGAGATAAAGACATTGAAGTGCTGCAGCAGGTTCAGGGAAGGGCAATGGAGCTGGTGCAGGGCCTGGAGCAGAGTGTGATGGGGAACGGCTGAGGGACCTGGGGGGTTCAGATGGAGAAGAGAAGGATCGGGGGGGACCTGATCGCTCCCTACAACTGCCTGAGAGGAGGATGGAGCCAGGAGGGGGCTGGGCTCTGCTCCCAAGGAACAAGGGATGGGACAAGAGGGAACGGCCTCAAGCTGCACCAGGGCAGGTTTAGATGGAGCTGAGGAACAATTCCTTCCCCACAGGGTGCTCAGGCATTGGAACTGCCCAGGGCAGGGCTGCAGTCACCGTCCCTGCAAGTGTTCACACACTGTGGAGACGAGGCCTCAATGCCATGGGTCAGTGGTGGCCTTGGCAGTGCTGGGAACTTCATGAGCTTAAAGGTCTCCAACCCAGCTGATTCTATGATTCCATGAGGGAGGGTTTGGATTGCTTCCTGTGGGATCAGTCTGCAGCAGCCCCCAGAGCCTCCACGCTAGGTCTGTGGGTTGTGCATCCTGAGGCTGTCCACAGGGACCCAGAGCATTGTCCCATCTGCTGCAAGGAGCCTGGCTGCAGCCTCGGCTGTTGGAGGCTCACACAGTGCAGTGGCAAGTTCCACTTCCCAACATGTGGACACTGGCAGCAGATGAGGGCAGGGACAGCAGCACACGCTGCTGGAGTCAGTTCCTGGGCTGTGATGAAGCTGCAGTGATGAGCGTGTCCAGAATTCTCATTAATCCTTGTGGAAGCACTTCAGGAACTATTATTTTATGGCTTAGCCATAAATGTTGACACCACGTTAAAAGGTGATTTGCAGGGACTCCCCATCCTTCTTCCTTCCTCTCTATTTACTTCACAAAGAGGGATGTTGGCCGTATGAACTCATCAGATTTCCTACCTGTAACAACACTTTGGCTCCCTGAGAGATCATCCAGTTAATTAACTGTTTGCATTCAGGTGGCAAAGTAAATGAAATATGTTGGGCAATAGCTGCAAGAGCCATCCAGTGCCCCCATCCCACATGTGATCCTCGCAGTGATCCGGGTGCACCTCAGGCATTGGGTGGTTGATGTGTTTGTGGGGCCAAAAAGAGGGTTTTTAAAATCAGTTCTGGAAAACATGGAAATCTGGACATGGACACGTGGCAGTGGTACCACTGAGATGAGCTTACCTGGCCAGGGGACAGGGCAGCTGGAGAGCTGCCGCCCGGAGCTCCACACCACCATGCCACAGCCCAACCCAGCCCGGGTTTTGGCACCTAGCCCTCATCTTTTGCCCAGAACCGAACAGCTCCAGAGCTGGTCAGAGGGCAGAAGGAAGGAGCATTTCCCTCACTCAGACATTGACACGATGGGGCCTTCCCCAAGCCATGGAAATCAGGATTTTTTCTTGTAGAAATCACAGGACTCATCTCCACTGCTCCTGCCAGGACTCTGCTCAGCTGCATCTCCATCCCATGTCTCCTGTGGGATCAGTGCCTGTGTCCTCCAAGACGTTGCACATATCCATCAGCGAATAGAGGGGCAAACTCCTTCTGCAGCCATTGCTGGTCCAACCCTCCCTCAGAGCAGGAACATCATCAGCACCCAATCAAGGTCAGCCATGACTTTGTCCAAATCTAAACCATTTCCAGGGATGGAGACCCCGTACTTCTCTGGGGGTCTGTTCTACTGCATCATGTAGTCACAGAATGGTTTGTGTTGGAAGGGACGTTAAAGATCATCCAGTTCCAACCCCTTGTCCAAGCTGAAGGCCCAAAAGTTGTCACACATTGTGGCTGTTGCCCCTTATTTGGTCACCTGGTGCTGCTAAGAAGAGTTTGCCTCCATCACTTTGGCAGCTTTCCTTCCCAAAGCTGTAGACCCCCTCCAATTCCTCCACATCCACATTGAGATGGTTGGAGGGAACAGGGCACAAAATCAGATGCATTCATCCAAACATTGAGTGTCAAGCACAGGAGCTGCATCAGAGCAGAGCAGTGTTAGTTGGGCTTTGCAGATCAGCTCTCAACACGTGAGCCCATGAGCTTTGATGTGCCCTGGACCAGGAGGTTTGTCTGGCTCTCAGTGACCTGTCGCTGCTGGGACTGGTCCAGGAGCAGGAGGTTTCACCCGCTTGCCTTTGTGTAGGAACGCTGTGATCAGCAGAACAGGGTTGCTACACCAACAAACTGACGCATGGGCCGGGTGAAACTTTCCATGAGGAACACGTGTGTCCTGAAATAATTGTCCCATTAGTTCGGGAAGGGACAAGAAATAACTTGCAAATGGCTCCTATGCAAACACCTTGTCCTCAGGTACTACATGCTCCTGCTTGGCTCCTCTCCATCTCCGGAACCTACCTCTTCAAGGGATGAAGGCAGGGAAGATGGGGAGGTCCTGGATCTTTCTAAGGGAAGAATGCAGCTCATCACCTCCATCTCTGCCCCTGCTTGGCAGTACCCAAAGCGGGGTGAGGGATGCTGGCAGTGGGTCACTGCGTAAGGTTCTCCTCATCCTCTCCCTGTGCCAGTGCTCTGTGGGTCTGCTCAAGCAACAAAGTGTTTTCCACCATCCTTTTATCCAGGTTTTCCCAGCGCCTCACAGCTGACCGGGACTCGGCATTATTTGCCTCCTTCCCCAGCACAGGGAATGTGTGAGTTGGATGAGCTGAGTAAAAATGATCTAATGCAGCGAAGAATCAGAAAATGAGCAATGAGAGGGTCAGAACAATGCTTCCCGAATGAGTTAGCGGCACCCAGGGGACTCTTCCCACCGCTGGATTTCCTGTCCTGGCAGCAGCCCAGCCGAGCTCGTTTTATTTCCTTGACAGAGAGCATCTGAGCCTATTTTTATTTTTACTGCAGAAGCGTTTTATTTTCTCCTTCCCCATGGACTGCTCAGGAGCGATGCTGCTGATGCCATCTACAGAGGTTGGTGGCACCGGTCCTTACAGCCTCAGTGCCTAGAATGAGACTGGTTTGGGTTGAAGGCACCTTAAAGCTCCTCCAGCTCCAACCCCTGCCACGGGCAGGGACACCTTCCACTGGAGCAGCTTGCTCCAAGCCCCTCTGTCCAACCTGGCCTCGAACACTGCCAGGGATGGGGCAGCCACAGCTTCTCTGGGCACCCTGTGCCAGTGTCCCACCACATCTGGACATCACTGTTTGTAGCTCCCCAGGCAGGATGACACCACACACAGGGCAGTGCTGAGCTGAGGGCCCCCCATCACACTGCAGAGACACCCCTCAACTTCCCCATATGGCTTTTCAGAGCCCAGACCCAGGGTCATCATCTGGAAGGATGAGAGCCCCGAAACAGACCTCAGCACCCCCAGCCCCTATGAACCTGCTGGAAGCAAAAGTCCCCAAACCAGCCCCAACCAACCCCAACTTCCATCCCTGCCATGCAGACAAAGCTGGTTGTTCCATGGTGGAGCTCCAGAGGGCTTCTGGGCACCCCGTCTACCCAAGTAAGAGTTTGGTTGCTCCTGATAAGCCCCAACAGCTTTCTGAGCAGGGTGAAGGGGCTGTGCAGCAAGTCAGCAGTTTGAGCAGGGCAGGGGGATGCCTGTGTCTGCAGCGCCTATCTCACTGTGCAGCTCTGTTTAGTCTGTGCCTCTCAAGTAGCCCTGTTTCTATTCTGAGAATATTTGTCTAATCGGGGGTCCAAGGAATTCTTTTGCTCAGTAAAAAGTTCTGTTTATTTGGTTAAGTTTATACTCCAGGATGGGACTTGGAAAGGCCCCGTTAGTGCTGGGGCTGCTGCAGTGCCCTGGGGCAGGGGCACACGTGTAAAAAAGGCAATCTTCTTCTTTTCACAGCAATAAGAGAACAGCTTCGGGCTCACAGCTTCGGGCCAGGTCTGAAATGAGGCCCCTGCAATCTGAGCGCTGCAGTTACACAGATGAGCCCAGCATCCGCCTCTGGCTGCTGTGCTGGGAAGCTGATGAAACACTGAGCTGAAGGACACCTGAAGGGTCGAGGCCCATCGTCTCAGATAGGTAAGACTGATTTACCACCGTCCCCAAGTCCCTCTGCTGCATCCCAGCCTCCTCATCCCTGAGGAAGTGAGGAAACTTCATCAAGGACTGCAGTGATAGGACAGGGGGTGATGGGTTCAAACTGAAACAGGGGAGACTGAGATGAGCTCTTAGGCAGAAGCTGTTCCCTGGGAGGGTGCTGAGGCGCTGGCACAGGGTGCCCAGAGAAGCTGTGGCTGCCCCATCCCTGCAGTGTTCAAGGGCAGGTTGGACACAGGGGCTTGGAGCAAGCTGCTCCAGTGGAAGGTGTCCCTGCCCATGGCAGGGGTTGGAGCTGGAGGAGCTTTAAGGTCTCTTCCAACACAAACCATTCTACAAGTCTATTAAATCACGATGTTAAACCCAGGACCTTAGGATGCTTTTCCCAGCAGTCTTACCCTTTTCCACCTATGGGGTCACAGCGTTTTTTGAACCTAACAAAGCATTCGGTACTTGCTGGTGATTATTCCCGTTTTCCTGTTTAAAGGCTCTCCCTGTGCTGCTTTTCCTCATGGCTGCCTTCAGCTTGGTGATCTTCGCCCTGCGCATGAACCGAGATCACCCGCGCCTCAGTGGACTTTACTCTGTTTGCACATGACAGCCACAGCTGAGTTGTGACTACTTGCAACTGAGCAACCACTCATTTTTAGCCCTGAGATAAACCCTTGTTATCTGCTCAGATAAGGTCCACACCAGCATCCTCCCTACTGCAGAAGGCAGGAGTGTCTGCATTTGCGTTGGCATTGACAACTCACTAACTTCTTCCTTTCACATCTTTTGCAGCCTGGTTAGATTTTGTCTTGGACATCTTATTTTATGGTAAATAAGGACAGAAACCATAGAATCCCAGACTGTTTGGTCTTAGAAAGGACCTTAAAGCTCCTCCAGCTCCAACCCCTGCCACGGGCCGGGACACCTTCCACTGGAGCAGCTTGCTCCAAGCCCCTGTGTCCAACCTGGCCTTGAACATTGCCAGGGATGGGGCAGCCACAGCTTCTCTGGGCTACCCGGTTGTGTTTTAAGCTAGATACCCCTGTAACAGTCCCACTAGCCCTCCATACCTTAATCTCAGCTGCAAAAAGAGCTGCTCAGGGTAGTGGGGCTGCATCTCCATCACAGCCAACATCCCCCCAGAACAAGCCCCCTCCATGAGCTGACCCAGTTCCCATTCATGAACTGGGTTCCTCAAACCCTTCACTCTGAGGCACAGTGCTTGGGAGAAGGCACAGCTCCTCTCCTGCAGCACAGAGAGGACAAAGCTGTGGCTTTGGTGTCACTGCAGGGTCCATGATGGGACCTGTCCTCTCACAGAGAGCACAGCAACCCAGGGGACAAGCATGGAGCATCCCCACCTCCCACCCCAGCCCCACCTCTCCTGGAATCCAGCACCTCCCAGGCACACAGGGTTGGAGCTGCGGTGTTTGCAGAGTGACTCAGGCTAACCTGGCAGTAAATTCCGCTACAGCAACAGCCCGGCTCGTGTCACTTACATGGGGTCAGATCCATTTTCTCCAGGACCCCAGGTCCCCATTCCTTCACCTTTTGCCTGCAGGCAGGTCGGTGGCACTGACTCAATCATGCAGCAGATTCCCACGTGTCCCACAGCAGATCCAGCCCTTGCTGCCTGTCCTGCTGGATGGGCTTGGATAATTCACATAAGGGAGGCATGTTCTAGGCTCAAAACCAGGTGTGGATGTGCAGGATGGATGCTCCTGGGCATCACCAACAGCCTCAGGAGAGCTCGCTGGCCCTGGCCTCCAGGGAGAAGGTAACAGCAGGTACAGAGCTGCCAAGTGCCCACAAAGCCCCCTGAGCCGAGTCCCCTGAATGAGACATGGGAAGTGGGGACCAACAACATGACCCTGAGTAAGAGCACCCTGACACTGATGGGTTGGGGCTCCGAGGAGGTCAAGAGAATGTGGGTGATGGAGAGAGGAGAACTGCAAGAAAATCTGTGTTGAGGCCAGATATGAAGGGAAATGCTCCTGGCTGGGGAGGAGAGGAGATGAAGGCTTCCAACAGTGCCAGGAGGAAGAGGAGGGTCTGGCTTAGAGGAGTCGGTTGGGGTGACCATGCAGTGCTCGCAGGGAGGATGCACTGACCTGGTGGGTCCCAGCAGCTCAAGGATGCAGGCACCCCACCACCCTGCTGCCTCCGGCCGACCCCCGAGGGATCCCCTCAGCTCTGCCTCAGTTTCCTCACCTGGCCATCACGTGCTGTGAGTTTAAAGAGGGAAACACACAGTTCCCAAGTGGAGGTCACATCTGCCAGGGAGAGCTGTGCCCAGGTGGGATCACTGGGGCAGCCCCAACACCTCCATCCCTGGGCACCACCTCCACATCACACATGGCCCCACATGGTCCTCTGACACCATAAACACATCCTAAGCCATCTGATGCCAATCACAAGCAGGTGGCACAAGACATTTCAGCCACCAAACACGCCATGAACAGCCCTTACAAACATTCTCATCTTAAATCAGAGCTGTCAGAGCGCTGCCTTTCCCAGGGGAGCAGCAGCCCTGCCAGCCAGGACCCCAAATAGCACTGCTGGGCTGATGCTTGTTTTGGTGCGTCCCCAGAGGGACCCGGAGCTACACCCGGTCACTTGTGTTTCTGGGCATCTCCATGTTCAGACGCTGGTGCTCTGCTCTGTTTAAACAGCGAACACTGTCCCTGGGAACAGTCTGGTTTTGGGCAAAGCTGTCCGTGTTCCTGCAGGGCTACTCCCGGGCACGGCCTCATGAAACCCAGCTCAGAAATCCAGGGAACCAGAGTTTCCCATCGTTAGCCACGCAGGAACAGGAGTTTACACTTCCCCGGTGAAGAAGGGAAACCTGCTCCGCCAGTGCTGAGAAACACGTCAGGAAGAAAAGGCAGCTACAAGACATGGTATTCTCCTTTTATTTACCTATGACCATGACAATGTATTTTTGCCAGCTGCAGAGATGCTTCTCACTGGGTGCCTGGAGGCAGGCAGTGCGTCCAGCTCCGCCAGGGTCAGCAGTGACCCCCGCTCCTCAAAACACATATTGTTATCCAGAGTAAGGAGAGCATCTGGTCCACAGAGCTGCTTTTCTCCATCACCAAACCCTCCATCGTCAGGGCATGATATATACACCAGGCTCCCCCAGCGGCCCGCAGCCAGGGAACGCGTTTGTCGGATAAAACCTAACTCAGACAACGTTGTACGCACTCAGGAACTAAAAAAGCATCCACTCGAGCGGAGAACCCCGCCGCGACACACACAAATATTGCACTTGTCATTTCAGACCGGGAAAGGACGTGAGGATTTCCTATGACACAGCAACGCGTCCAGCTACAGGAGGTCAATAAATAAACCAGGGGTGGGAGCAGGAGGTGGCTGGCCTCACACACCTCCAGTGCAGGGGAAGGACCCGGCTTCCACTGTTCCCAGGGGGACCCACCATGAGCGAAGGAAGCGCCGGGCTCCTGGGATATGACTGCTCTGGGAGGCATCGCCGGCATGGGAAGCACAGCAGCATCCTGGGGCTGGTCCAGTTCACAAGTCTCATATCCAGGGATATAAGGTGGTGCTGTTGTCCCCTTGCCAGAGCCTTACACAGAAGTCCTCCTCCTCAAGCTGGGATCACTCATCACCTTCCAGCCATGCTGGCAGCTCAGGCGCCTGCTTCACAGTAGTGACGGGAGCTTCCTGGCTAAAATCCATGCCGGAGTCACCCCGAAGGCATCGTACCAGCAATGGTCAGACGGGGCAATGGAGCAGTACCAGACTGCTGGGCTTGTTGGTCCCCTCAGCCCCATGCTCGGTGCCTTCAGCTGCCCCACACCCATCCACTGCAGGAATACATTTGGGGCCACAACGGCAGCTCCCGCTATCCCCCGGGACAGCCTCTGCCACCCCATTCCATGTAAACACTCAGCTCCCAACCTGCCCCGAGAGAGTCCTTGGGCCTACAGTGGGGAGCTGGCTTTCTTCTGGTTAATTATGTCCAAGTACAAGTCGGAGCGCAGGAAGCGGGGGTACGAGTCCTTCTCCATGAGCCCGTAAATCCTCTTCTGCGCGAGGTCGAAGCAGCTGCGGGTGATGCTCTGCAGGTTCTCCTTGGTGTGCTCCCGCGTGTAGGAGTCCAGGTTCACCTGTGGGCACAGAGAGCAGCGCTGGTGAGCGGCTCCCCGTGCCGTGGAGCCACACACCAGCACAGGAGCCAGCCCTCACCTCCTTGCAGGACTGGATGGCGATGTACTCAGCAAAGATCTTCTTGGCCTTGGAGACCATCTTGGACTGGGACTTGATCTTCTTGAACTCCTCACAGGCCAGCCAGAACTCCAGGTTCTCCTCGCTGAACTCGGTGCGCAGGAAGGCCCTGAAGGCAGCGAGCCCGTCTGTGGGGACAGAGGCACATCTCTACTCCCGGCTCACACGTGGGGAATGGCCCCCAAGACCCTCAGCCCAGCAACACTACAAAGGCGCAGCCTCAGCTGCCTCCACGCACTGCCCCCTAAACCCCCCCCTCAAGAGCCCCCAGGCAAAGCAGGCAGCGGCAGCACTGCCAGCACAAGCCCAGCCATGCAATCCGTCTGCGTGCTGAACCCCCAGTCCTCAGCCCTGCTGCATGCATGGGGGGAGGACTCCCTGGCTGTAGGATGTGACCATGATGTGGGGTGCCCCACACAAGATGGGGAATAGTCTAAAGCAGCTCCTGCTTCATAGATCAGGCAGAGACACAAACTGCTGCTTTTCCCTACCTGAGAAGGGCTGCAGCCTCAAGCCCTGGCCCCTGCACCAGACAGAAGCAGAAGGGGTGCAGGCAAGGGGCAGCTTCATTTCCCTTTGTCTACCCCAAACACCGGAAGGGATTAACAGAGGAAATCCCTGCTTTAGCCATGCACATGTCCGGATACTCCCCCAGCAGCAAACAGCGGCAGCAGAGACGGTCAAACACTTACATTTGTGCAGCAGCAGCTTCTCCAGGGAGTCCCCCCACTTGAGAGCTTCCTCGGGAGTGGGCCTGCAGGAGGGCAGAGGGTTGGCAAGGTGAGGCTGCGACAGCCGCAGCCGGTAACACCACCGGGTGTGCCCCAGCACCGCACGAGCATCCGCGGCAGAGCCGGGCTCTGCACTGGGCAGCACAGCAGGGGATGGAAAACTCTGCCTTTAGACTGGCAGGAAGGCAACTCGACCCACAGAGCTCTGTGCGCTGGGATTTGGGGCGTCTGAGCCAGGACTGGCAGCGGGAGAAGCTGCTGAGCGTGAGCAGAGAGGGCTCTTCTCCAGCTGCTGGAGCACCTCCAGAGAAAAGCGGGTTTTCAAACCACCCTCCGGCCACTCGAAGCCTCACGCACAGGCGCTGGGGAAAGCAGGCATCAGGTAAATTTCCAGCCCAAGCTGCCTCCTCCAGGCACGGAGCTTCCCCCGCCTCGGGAGAGGTTTTAGCCAACAAACGCCTTTTAACGCTCCTCCAGAAACAAAACCTGCTTGTCCACAGCCTGCCCCAACAGGGTGGCCCCAGCCTCGCTGGAGGCGATGCTCAGCCCGACCACAGCTCGTCCCCAAGCCCCCCCCCCGGTCCCCGTGCCCCCCGCTCGCAGCACTTACTTGAGCGATTTGAGCACTTTGTCCAGCTTCCCGGGGGGGTTGGCCCCGGGGGACTCGTTTCGCCGCCGAAAAATCCCCAGTCGGTTCTTCATGTCCTTGGCTCTAGAGGGAAAAGGAAGCTTTAGCAAGCGGGCGAGGGGCTCGGGGGACACCCGGCACCGAGGGGACCCACCATCAGCCTCAGCCCTGTGCCCACCACCTACTCCTTCATGGTGTGCCGGCGCTGCAGGCTGCCGTTGTGGGGTCTCTGCAAGCCCAGCAGCATCTCGGCGTGGAACTCCAGCGGCTGGGGCTTGGAAAGGTCCCGGGAAAAGGGCATGTTCGCTGGGACGGGCCTCGCAGCGCTGCCGGCGCGGCCACACGCTCCAGAGCTCTGCCGCCGGCCCCGTGCGCGCTCCCGCCCGATGCGGCCGGCGCGGAAGTGGGAGGGCTCAGCCGGGGGAGCTTTAAATGCGGAGTGGGGCGGACGGGGCGCGGGTGAGCGGGGGCTGTGTCAGCCCCGCTGCTGCTCGGGGCGGCTCCGGCGTTGCTGGGGAAACTCGAGGAAAGGTGGAAAAATCAACGCGGAGGGTGGAGAGTGGGGCCCTGGGGGCGGCGGCGGGGATTTACGAGGCTGTTTATGGAGCGCAGGAAGCCTGGGGAAGGCAAAGGGGTTGGGAGCTCACGTGTGACCCGCTGGTGCTCACACTGCTCCAGTGCCAGCACAGGATGGGCACAGCCATGGTGACATCTCCGTGACTGGTACCGGCAGCGTGTGGCACTGAGGGGCGCTGGGGCACGGACACCACCACACGCTGCCAGCCCGCACGGGTCCCTGGATGGACACAGTGATGGACACCCGGACACAGGGCTCCCTGATCCCACCAGGACAAAGCGGGACCAAGATTTTTGGCAAGTGCCATGTGAAAATGAGACCCCAAAGCCCAGCCCCAGCCTGGCCCAGCAAGAGGGGGAGAGGTGATGGGAGCAGACGATGCTGTCCCCTCGTGGCACGTTCCCTGCATGACACCACGACGCGAAGGGGCGCAGGGGACACTGCGTGGCGTGGGGTGCTCATCCTGCACCAAGGCTGGTGGATGGGACCCAGGGTAGCTCGGCCAGGCCGCCCCCTGCAGCCTCCCACACCGGGGCGGTCTATGCCAGGGTGCTCGGTGTAGCCACTTCTGCCTGGCGGAACCATGCCCAGGGCTGTCTGGGAACATAAGAGGGGTTCAAGGCAAGGATGTGCCCCTATCCCTAGTTATGCTCTCTAGACCCACAGCTCTCTCCCGCCCCAGGATGGTAAAACACAGCAGTCCACTGGCAATAAATGCAACCACCCCAGGGCTCATTCCCACAAGGTGCTGAGCACCCTGAGCCATGGAAGGATTTAGAGGACAATACCCCCTCCTAGTCCCCGGCGCACTGGTGCCCTCATGGGGGGCATGGAGGGTTTCTCTGCCTTCACATCACCTGGGCTGTAGTCCCAGCATTACACATATCCCACTGCAGCCAGCACTAACATGGGAAAAGCTGCTCCAAACACAGAGCCTCACACTGCAAACACCATCTGCCTCCCATTACCACACTGCCAGCGATGCTGAGAGCTGAGCACCAGCCACCACACGGGATGGGCCACCCCACACAGCCCTCAGCAACAGCTCCAGCATGGTCCCACCTCTGCAAGGCAACCGCCACAGCTCGGCGCAGCTTGTAAAGCACTGAACAGCGCTTGTGTGTGTCCCCAGCACACATGGGCTGCCACCACCACAGCCCAAGCCCTGCGCACACCAGGCTGGGGGCAGGTTTCCCAGCTGCAGTACACCAGGAAGCACCACCTAAGGAAGTTCCCCAACTTAAACCCCACTGTTCCCCTTGCACGTGCTTGCAAATGAATAGCAAGCAGCACAAAACCAGACCACAGACACACGGAGCCCCCAGCTGTACAACCTGCAGTACAAAACGCCATAGCAAAAATAATGTTCCATTGAAGAACTGCTGTTTTCTGTCTGGAGTTGCCCCCATAAAGTGATCAGCTCCCAGCATGGCCATAAGGCCACATCCAGCACCATCACCCCACACTGCTTCCAAAGCATCCCCTCCAAAGCACACCACCCTTCCTCTCCGGATGCCGAACCCTACCTCTCCAGGTATCTTTCGGAGAAGTCCACCATCGTGTGGCACATCGGGGGTGCCGGCCGAGCCACGGCGAGTGCCAAACCCCAGCCTCGTGCACCATAAATAGTCCCTGCAGATGGTTGGCAACCCGGCTGCGCAGCCAATAGCCGGCCGGTGCGATGCAGGAGGCTCCCAGCTCATCCACATCCCCACAACCGTCCCTGACCCTGCGGGATGGAGCCCCCCCCCCCCCGCCCCAGCACCATTCCCCTGGCTCAGCGATGCAGCAGGACACGGGAGGACGGGGGGGGGGGGTGGGGGGTGTGGGGGATGTCCCCGTGAGGGATTCATTTTAATTTCAATTGAGAGGGAAATAATGAAACGAGCTAAAAATAGGCACCTGCAGCCAGGACACGCGGGACAACAGTGCCGCTCGCTGGCAGGAGGCACATGTGTGGAGCTGTGGATCCTGGTGCACATCCAGCACACTCGGCCCCCTCACACCCCCTGAGCTGCTCAAACCACGTGCGGCTTCTCCACCTGCCCTGAGCCCACATGAAGGACCCGGCTCCAGGAATCCCCGTGACACCCGGACGGATCCTGCGCTGCAAACCCAGAGGTTGTTCCAAAACCATCCTCGCTTGTCCCCACCACTGCGCTTGCAGCTGTGCTCGTGGGAAGCAAAGGCCACGGCTGCCTCGTCCTTGCCTGGACCCGGTTCTTGGCACCCCCCGAAGCCTTACCCAGAGAGGCAGAGGGGCTGTGAGCATCCCTCAGCACCCGGTGCTCCCACCACGCTGCCCGTGCGCTGTGATGCTGGAGCCTGTCCCACAGTGGGAAACCTCCCGATTCCTCCTCCCGACATGGGGCCAGTGGGAAGGAGGCCCCCAGCTCATGTTTCAACACTTGCATGGCCTCTCCCTGAACCGGGCACCACCAAGGCAGAGCTCTGCCAGCTCTGGGAAGCTGCTTTCCCCATGGCACCAGCAGGAGCAGGCTCCTGTCTGCCAAAGCAAGGCCAAGAGGGGCTGCTCCCAGCCAGGTGTGTGTGATGCCCCATTACATCTCCCACCTCCTCCCTGAAAATCACAGCTCCCTGTATGAAGCAAGACCTCAATCCACACGTGTCTTTGCTGCTTTCTTCCCAGACAAGCTCGGGAGAACAAGACCGGGGGACCCTAAGGGCTGCCTGGACCAGCAGTGCTCAGCTGAAGTGTCTGAGTGCCACAAACAGCCCTGGAACACTCTGATGCCACCACAATGTGACACTTACAGGTTCCTGCTCCGTTTCTTGCGGGAGGTCTCATCCCCTTCGTCACAGCTGCACTCGGGGTCGGCTCTGCTCAGCTGGGGGGGGGAGAGAAAAACAGTGTCTGCATCATTGTGCCAGTGCATGGCTCCAGTGGCACTCCAAGGTCACCCACCAGCATTGCCAGCATTCCCCGTGGTTCCCACACCTGCACAGCCCAGAGCCACAGCATCCGTGGGGCTCTCCCCCAACAACTACAGCTGCCTGCAGCAATGCAATGGGACAAGCTGCTCTCCACCCTGGCATGGGGACCTATTCCCCCCCCCCCATCCCATCCCATCCCATGCCCCCTTCAGTCTATGGTGTTCCTGGAGCACTTGAGCAGACACCACAGCTGGTGGCCCAGGAACCCCTCTGGGTTCAAGATGCTGACAGTGGGGAGAACACCTGCATCCATTCCTGAAGCTCCTATTCCTGGTGTCCTGAGTGGGCGAAGGAATCTCTGCACAGCCTGCAGAGCACCATGTCCCCCCCCAGAACCAGGATGGACCCCCAGAACCAATGGGTTCCCCAGCTGTCCCCAGGCAGGAAAAACGGGAACAATTCACCCACAATTGAATCATATCACAGGAGCTTTCAAGTTCAAGGAGCACCCAAAGGGCTCCACTCCTTGCCCAGCATCTCACAGCAGCCTGGGCAAACCAAGGGGACATGGGATGCACTGCGAGCCCGGGGCAGCAGCAGTGTAGGTTCCGAGCCTGGGATCAGGCATGGGGACCCCTGTAGCTTCCCATTGCTGAACGAGACTGGAAGATGCTCCCAGCCAGCCCCGTATCCAGCGCATCCCTGCGCTGCCGGGGGCTGCAGGGCACTTCCCAGGATCGCCTCCCCGTGGGAACTGGCCGCGCAGCGCCGCAGCCCGGAGCTCAAGGCTTTGGACACTTCCTTCCATTCTGCGCCCGGGTTTCCGGAGTTTATCGGCCCCGAACAATGCGGCCCTTGCAAAGCACCTTCCCCAGGCAGATAGGGCCCCGGCAGGCGGGCTGGCCGCGGCGACACGCAGCCGGAGCGAGCTTCCTGCCATTGTCCAGAGAGGCTCCGCCGAGCTCCGGGACAAAAGGCAGCAACGGAGCTCGCCCGAGGGGTCCCAGCGCTCCCAACCACAGCATGCTCTGAAAACAACCCCCTCCCGGCCACACTGCGGGGTGGGGGGGAGCGGGCACGATGGTGTTAAAAGGGCCGACAAAGTGAGCGCCTCTGAAATGCTCCCAGAGGGGGAGAAACAACCAAACACCTCGGTGGATGCTGTGGCCCTGCCACTGAGGCCACTGGGTGCAGGTACCACCAGCGCAAATTGGAGGGGATGTAGAGGGGAAATGTGTGTCAGTGCCTCACTCCAGAAACCTCAGTGGCTTTTATCAAGCTACTGCAAAGGCACAGCCCAGCAGAAATCCCTCCGAAGTTTATCCAGGAGGATTGCAGTAGCACAAAACCCGATGCATGTGGTGGCCCTGCACCCTGCGCGCTGCAGCCCCAGGCATCCTATGCACATCGGGAGGTAGATGGAGAGACACAGCAATGGGAGCAGGGAGCGGTGCCCCAGGAGGGCATATGGGCAGAGGGTTGAGGCACTCGCCATGCAGAGCTGGCAGCAGCAGGAAGTCCAGCAGCCCCGCTGCACGGGCTCCAAACAACCTGCACCAGAGCAGCGTAACCCAGGAGGAGCTCAGCTCACCCCTGCTGGAAAACACCCACCCGGGTCAGCCCAGGACGGGCACTGGGGGCTCTGCAGGGCAGGACGGGGACACGTTCCCTGGGTATCCCCCCGCAGTGAGCGTGCAGCCCACGGGGCCCCAGCACTGCGCCCCGCTGGCCGCAGGGCTGCAGGCTCCCGGCTGCACGCACAGCGGCACTGTGAAACCAGCAGACCCGGCACCGGCAGCGCTGCTGGGACACACTCACCAGGCACTGATGCTTGCGCTGTGGCCCTGCCGAAAAGGCCCTTTCTCGACAGCAGCCGGGAAGGTTTCTGAGCCCCGCAGCCCACAGCTGCTGGCATCAGAGGGTCTGGGCTACCCTATTGCACAGCGGCCCCGTCTGACCAGCCTGGGTTAGACTTGTTAAGGGCTCTCATCAGCCCAGAAAGCGCTCCAGGGAGCAGCAGCAGAGGTGGCTCTTCAAGCAGCATGAGGCTGGCAGGAAGAGGGTTAACCCCACCACAGGTTTAACCCCACCATGCTGCATGCTGGGTCGCACACAGGGCTCTGTACCACCCCTGCCTGCCAAGCAGGCAGCACCATGGAGCAGCATGCAACATGGTCCTGTACTTTTGCAAGGTGGTCCTGAACAGCGTGACATGGTCCTGAGCTGTGTAGCATGACCCTGGGCAATGCAGCATGGTCCTGAGCCAAGTGATACAGCCCTGATCACAGCAGCACACACAGCCACTGGTAGAGACGAAGCTGGGGTGAGCTTGGTTGGGCAGAGCGGAGCGCTGGGCTCTCAGCACCCAGTCAGGCTTCACCTGGACAAACAGCACTTCCCAGGCACAACCTCTGCAATGGCACATTGGCTCCTGCAAAAGCACAGCCAAGGAGAGCTCTGCTCCATGGGTTTGACAGCAGAGCTCCTGCTGCAGGGCCTTCCACTGCTCCCCCGTTCTGCCGGGTCAGGAATCGCTGCTGAGCTCAACCTTCTGAGATGGGCCCTCCACAATGGTCAAAGCCCTGCAGGAGGGTGGCTGCGGCAGAAAGACACTGCTGCTGCATCCCCGAGCACCCTGGGCACTCTGTCACCAAACGCTAACTGGAGCCTGGCTTTTTCCTGTCCCTGCCACTGCAAGCAGCTCTTTGCAAGTGCAGACACCCAGGTACACCTCTTCCTCCACCAGTCTTAGCAGACAGCAGCTCTCCAGGACATGGGACCTGAAGGATCTGGACACACTGGTGGGAGATGCCCACCCAGAGCACCTGCACACTGCCAAGCATCTCCCAGAGCTGACTGCCTGGGGCAGGGACATTCCTGGCCCCTCAGATGCCAGCTTTGCTGTGGCCATGGACAGAGGGGCCACATGTGTGCAGTTAACCCCAACATAAGGACATGGAGCTGCTGGAGCAAGTCTAGAGAGGGCCACGAGGATGATCAGGGGCTGGAGCAGCTCCTGTATGGAGCCAGGCTGAGAACATTGGGGCTGTTCAGCCTGGAGAACAGAAGCTGCACGGAGACCTCAGAGCAGCTTCCAGTGTCTGAAGGGGGCCTACAAGGATGCTGGAGAGGGACTTTTCATCAGGGACTGTAATGATAGGACAAGGGATGATGGGTTCAAACTGAAACAGGGGAAGTTCAGGTTAGATCTAAGGCAGAAGCTCTTCCCTGTGAGGGTGCTGAGGCGCTGGCACAGGGTGCCCAGAGAAGCTGTGGCTGCCCCATCCCTGGCAGTGTTCAAGGCCAGGTTGGACACAGGGGCTTGGAGCAAGCTGCTCTAGTGGAAGGTGTCCCTGCCCGTGGCAGGGGTTGGAACTGGATGAGTCTTAAGGTCCTTCCCAACCCAAACCATTCCATGACACAATGCTGGTACACCTCCATCCCAGGAGCTTCCCCAGCACACGACCCAGCAGGACATATACCTTCCCATGGCCTGAGAACAACAGCGTGAGCTGGTGGATGGAGCCGCCATTCTTGGTGAGCTCTTTCTTGAGGGTCCTGGGGGAGGGCAGGGCCCAGTGGCCCTTGGTGCCCTGGCTGTCCAAGCAGTTGAGGGTGGTGTCAGAGGTGAAGCAGTGGCTCTTGGCCTCCTGCAGCAGGCTGCCCTCGCTGTGGGTGCGGCGCCGAAGGGAGCTCTGCACGCTCAGCGTGTAGACGGGCTGACAGCCCGACGTCTCGATCATGCTGCTGCGCTTCACCTCGCTCCTTTCCAAGTACTGCTCATCCCCATTCTCCTCCTCATCCTCCTCATCTTCATCCTCCTCGTCCTCCTCTTCATCCTCCTCCTCATCCTCACCATCCATGGTGCTGCCTGCCATGCCTGCTGCGCTCTGGCTGAAGGTGCTGTCGAGCCGCAGCTCGGGGATGACAAAGGCTGGCAGGGTGCTGGGCTGCTCTTCTCCCTTCTTGGTAGCCACTGGCTGCTTTTCCACCAGGAGAGGATCCTGGGTGGCTCCCAGAGTGGGCTCTGTGCATGGAAGAGCATCACCCGCTGCCGCCCTCCTGTCCTCAGAGTGCATCTGCCCCGGCTTCTCAGCATCCGTCTCCAGCATCTGCCCAGAAGAGAAGATAAAGTGGGATGAGGGCAGAAGCACTCCAAATCTCTCACTTGCACTCACTTGCACTCCCACAGCACTCAGTCCTGGTTCTGACCCCTGGAGTTCCGGGTTCCCCTACCAGCAGCAAGCTGGTGGTTATGGGGCAGGAGTGGGATGGAGCCTTCTGGCTCCCACCTCCCGCACCCGGCAGCACTGGTGGGTTGGAGGAAAGCAGGGGCCAGTGGCGGGCAGCTCAGCCCCACAGCACAGCTGAGCTCAGCTCCAACCACAGAAGCAGAGCCAGTAACATCATAGAGTCATGGAATGGTTTGTGTTGGAAGGGACCTCAAAGCTCATCCAGCTCCAACCCCTGCCACGGGCAGGGACACCTTCCACTACAGCAGCTTGCTCCAAGCCCCTGTGTCCAACCTGGCCTTGAACACTGCCAGGGATGGGGCAGCCACAGCTTCTCTGGGCACCCTGTGCCAGCGCCTCAGCACCCTCACAGGGAACAGCTTCTGCCTAAGAGCTCATCTCAGTCTCCCCTCTGGCAGGTTAAAACCATTCCCCTTGGCCTCTCCCTACAGGCCCTTGTCCAAAGCCCCTCTCCAGCTTTCCTGGAGCCCCTTCAGGCACTGGAGCTGCTCTAAGGTCTCCCCTTCAGGAGCCTTCTCTTCTCCAGGCTGACCCAGCCCAGCTCTCTCAGCCTGGCTCCAGAGCAGAGCTGCTCCAGCCTTTGTGGCCTTGTCCTTTTTATGATGCCAAAGGTCCCCCTTTACACTATGAGCGTGGAGAGGAGCTGCTCTGTCCCCCTCCAGCCTGACTCACCACAGGCAGCGATCCAGCATCACTTCAACTGCCACAGTGAGTGTGGAGACTAAAATTCAGACTACCAGGTCCTCAGCCCCATCTGCAACATCTCCCGATCCCCAAAACAGCTGGATTTGGTGGGAGGCACAAAGCAAATGCTCAGTTTACCCCATCCCTGGGTCTGTTTCACTCCTCCTATGGGAACCTCTTGTAAAAAGGGAACGCTCCCAGACCTGCCATGCAAGGATGCTCTTTGCACCAGCACATGTTTTACTGATGCTGTTTGTGTCCTATTTGTATTGTAATCACTGTCATCAGTATTTCATGAAATAATTAGAGGAAAAACCCACACAGCCTCAGCTCATGCCCCCAAAGCCCTTCCCCTCCCAAACAGCTCCCTATCTGCCCAGTCCTTCTGCTTAATATTGCTGGTTGCCCGCATCAGATAAGGCCCTAGAAGGAAATGAACAGGCTCCTTTAAAATGAGAGAGATTCAGGGATTAAATTAAACCCCTGCACTAATTCAATCAGAAGCTCTGATGCTCTTCACTGGCACAGAGGGTATGAGCAGCAGCCTCACCATGAGCAAGGTTTCCATCCTGGGTCTGAAGCATTACTGGGGGGGTGAAATCCTGTCCTTGCAGGAAGGGCTGTGGCTGAGCTCTGCTAAACTTGACAGTGACGGGTGAAAGACAGGGGTGGAAAGCAGCAGCAATGCCATCACAGCCAGCCAACAAGCCTGATCATGGCTGGAGGCACCAGGGGCTTCATCACCACAAAGGCGAGGGTCACCTTGCTGCACAAAGCTTATTTGGGCCAGCAAGGACAGGGATGTGACCAGGTTTCCTTCTCACCATCGTTGCAGCCAAGGGGCTGCAGGAGGAGGCAGCAGAATGAGGCACAGCTAATGCTGTCTGAGCAGGGAGGTGCTGTCCTTCCACTTCAAAGACTCATCCAGAACACCCTATGGTCTCACTGCAGCATGGGTCCTTGGCCAGCAGCACTAGCTCAGGAGGCCAACATCTGGATCTCTCCAGCCTCAGCATATTGGTCTCACTGTTCTCAACATCTGCCTATATCCTTACTATACAGGTTTCCATGTTCTAAGCATCTGCATCTTCCCATCCTCAGCATCTGGGTCCCTCTGTCCTCAACGTGTTGGTCTTCCCATTCTCAACACTGGGTTTCCCTGCCCTGAAGGGGAAGGCTTGGGGGCTTTACTACATCCTCTCTGGAGGACCTCACACTTCACTGTTTCAGTTTCTCAGTTTCTAAGTGGCCAAGGCAGCATGTCCCGAGAAGGGGAAGAGAAAGTAGAAGAGCGAGAACGAGCTGCCTTCAAGGCCAGGATGGCATCCAGGGTGATTTTAGGGAAGGAGGATGACAAGTATGAGATCAGAGCAGGAGCAACAGAGTCCCTAATACTAAACAAGCCTCAAGACACCCCCCAAAATGCCAAACATTGCCCTGCCTGTTCCAGCATCCTCAATCTCTGCACATGTCACCCTCTGGCCAGACACTGACTTTGAGCATCACTGACTGACTCAAAAGCTTTCTTGAAAGCGAGACTGGAGAGAAGAACTGCAACCCGCCTGCTCTCAGGCTGTAATTGGGTCAGGGTTTCCTAGAACTCATCAACTGTCAGTGAACAGAAGTGGGTTTGTCACTGTGGTCTCAACTTCGCCAGCATTCCTCTGAATAACGTTCCCTTTCTGGTGTCCCGCAGCCGGGACTTCCAGCTGGGAAAACGCCAGCCCCAGAGACAGCCCAGCTGTGAGCCGCAGCCTGCGCTGACTTCCCCTGGCGCTACCAGAGGTGCTGTGGTGTGTGGCATTCCCTTAAATCCCCAGCTTGGCGAGGGCAGGGATGTTTTTGAGGCTCTCAGCTTTATATTTCAAGACCTCTGCTCCTGCAGTCATGGAGCCACGTGGCTCAAGTAACACCCAGATACAAGAAAATGGAATTCAGCCTTTGCTGGCTGCTGATGCGGATGCTCAGGTTTTGCAATGCACATCTTCCTCTTGCAGTAATACTGGGGAAGAGGAGGCTAAGCAAGCCTTGGAGCACTGCCCTGCACCCAGGCAGCTCCTCAGCCTCAATCAGAGAATCCCAGCCTGGTTTGTGTTGGAAGGGACCTTAAAGCTCCTCCAGTTCCAACCCCTGCTAAGGGTTGGGCACCTTCCACTAGAGCAGCTTGCTCCAAGCCCCTGTGTCCAACCTGGCCTTGAACACTGTCAGGGATGGGGCAATCAGGGGTTGGGAGAAGCAGGAAGGTCCCTGCAGGTAACAGACTGTTGGACATTGAGGCGAACAGGAGAGCAAAGGTTGTGCTGCTCTGACTGTGCTCTCACCCCAGGAGAAGTCAATGGACCTCCCGAGGTCCTGCTGGCACAGCTGCTCTCATGGGCTGTCCCCACACCTTGGCAGTCCCATCCTCTGTGTGCCCCATGGAGGAACCTCTCTGGGTCCCGCTGCCCTTCAATCTATCCTTGCTCAAAGGTGCCTCACCTGTCCCCACAAGCATTAAACTCCATTGGAATGAGACCAAGTCCCTCTCCAGGGGGATTTTGGGGAGGATGCAGCCAGCTTCACTGTTGGCAGTGTGTTCCTTGTGCAGAGGCAGCATCCCTCCCCAGGGCAGATGGGATGTGGGGAAAAGAGCACCTCCATCACCCAGGGAAACATCAGTGTTTCAGAATAGTTCTTTGCTAAAGTGGAAGAAAAATATTACCATTTCAGTTCCTAACATGGACAAACTGATCCATCAGATCAGAAACTTCTAATTGGCCCTGTGACATGCTACCAAAGCCACTGGTGATGAGCACCTTGAGACTTCAAAAGTGACCGCGAGGAACACAAAGAACATGGCTTGAGGAAGAGGCATCCGATATACAGCATGGGGCTGAGAGGAAGGAAAAGAAGCCAGAAACACAAAGCAGAAGTACTGGAACTTGAGAAAATCCTCACGGGAGTCATCTGAAGGTCTTCACAAGGAGAATCCCCCAAGCAGCTCCACTCCTGCCCTCCTCAAGCCATGATGGAGCACAGCAGCTTTGTACTCCTTCCCTGCTTCATTACTGAATCCATGAATAATTGATCCAGAGCAATTAGTGTCGCAGCAAAAGCAAGCTCGGGTGTAGAAACCCAACCAGCAGGAACATTCACACCACCCAAAATCCCTGGCTGTGAAGTGTCTCAGAGCCCTGGAAGGAGAAATCCTCTATGGGAGGAAATGATCCTGTGGCAGCAGCCTGCACTAATCCCATTTCCCATTACTGTCATCCCCAATTGATAGCTCTGCAAAGGGTGCCTGAGCCGGGTATTGCCCAGCCCTGCTGCTGCAGTGCTGCTCTCTGTGCCCCTGCCTCCTGCAGCACAGCCCTGAGCAGGAGCCAGGGCTTAATCGAGGGCATGAGCCTTGCCCCTGGCAGAGGCAGAACCTCCCCACGCCACGCACTTTGGCTGAGCAGCGGAGGTAACACAGCCCCAGCTGCAGACCCCAACCTGTCCCCTGCCCAGTGCCCTCCATCCCCTGCACACAGCTCTGATTTCAGTGGTAAAGGCTGAATTTGCTGGTGCTCCCCTGCGCCAGTGAACAGAGAGTATCCAAAAGGCTGGAAAAGCCCCTGGAGCACAAAGCCCATGTTGTCAGAGCACTGCAGTGCTGCTCCCTCAGCGAGAGCCAGCTAATGCACATAGCACAGGGAACCTCAGGAAGTCCCCATCATTACATGCCCCTTCACTCCTTCAGATGCTGCCCATCATGAACCCTTCAAGCTCAAATGAAGCCAGGCAGGAGCCACAGGTTCCCCAGGAGAGAGCAGGGACCAGCCCAGCGCATGGGGACCTGCACAGGGAGCAGAGCAGATGCTTTGATCCAAAAGGACACCCCCGTTGTGCTGCTTCCTCAACCTGTGCGCAGATCCTGACAGCAAAGGGTACAGCCCCGGGCTGCGCTCTGAAAGCAAAACCTACCAAGCTTGGGCTCTGAGTGTATCCCGGCTGCAGGGGCCAAGGAGCAGCCTTCGGCACGTGTGGCCGCAGGGCTTGGCCCTGCTGCTGCGCTCACTGATGTCTGTGTCGAGCAGCAGCTGAAGCTGCTCCAGCCTCCCCCCTCCCTGCTCCCTTGTGCCGTTGTGCTATTCCCGGCTCTGCTCCAAGCCCTGAGGTGCTGTTACCTGCTGGTGAAAGTGGATGATCGCTGGGCCTCAAAGAAGCTGAGAGAGCTTCACTTCAGGGTGAGAGCATCACCCTGAGACCTGACACACTCACTTGTGCAGCTCCCCTTCACCTGCCCTGTCCTGCCCCCGAGTGACACCAGGCTGCAGGCTGGTTCTGATGCTCCCTCCTCAGGAAACTGCTGCAGGTTCACAGCTGGGCTTTTTTCCCAAACTACTTCCTATGGAAAAAGCGAAAGCTCTGAGGTAGGAGATGCTCTGCAGCGGGAGATGCTCTGCAGTGTAATTCCCTTGCTGCTTCTGCCACTCCATCAGGAAGGCGCATGTTACAGGGCAGGACGCCAAGCCTCACAAAGGGCCAGAGAATCCCATGGGACAGGATGGAGCCATGTCTCCCAATCACATGCAGCCCTGGCCATCACCACCCAGAGCCCGCCAGCATTTCAAACACACCCTTTGGCTTTACAAAGATATCAGGGTTTGAGTAACTTTCGCAAGGAATTGCTTGAACATGGCTTCAGAGCCTGCCCAAGCACACGCTCGCAGCCCCCCCCACAGTAGAAGGGAAGAGCATCACCTGAAACAGGAGTCGCTCAGGCACAGGAATGCTCCAGTGGAGCAGACAGTGCCATCCCTGCCTGGCACAGGCAGTGTTCCCCTTCACAGGCAGCACTGCACCAATTCCAGCGCCTTCATTGACAGCAGCACTGGCTCAAACCAGTGCTTTGAGTCTGAGTCTGTGCTTTACCAGCCCTGATCCCAACACTCGCTCTTACCAGCTCTGCTGGGGCTCCATGAGGAACAGCCCTTCAGGGTTTAACAACACCTCTGGCTACTATGGAAGTGTCAGCAGCTGCTCCAGCCACCACTAAAGAACCATGCCTGGAGGGATGTGGGAAGCGTCACTTGTGCCACTGGACATGGCCAGGAGAACATCACACAGCACCAGAGAAACAGGAGCTGGGGTTTGCCGGAGGGCAGAGCTCTGCTGTCCTCGTGGCTCTGGATCCAGCTGAGCACATGAATAAATAAAGCTGGAGTGTGGCTCTCGGCTGCTCTGTCTGCTCCACCATTCCTCCTGCTTGCTCCCAGCACACAGGGACCGCGGGAGCCCCTGAGCCAGCGGTGGCTGTCCTGGGCTGGCAGCCTCAGCACATCCATGCCATCAACACCAGCACCAAGAGCTTGATGGAGCCTGGGCTTGGTGCTGAGGGAGATGCCACAAAGCCCAACCCTGCATCCCATCCATCCCCAGTGAGCAGTCAGGACAACCCTCACCTGCCCAGGCTTTGTGCGCCCCTGTGCTTAGGGCTGGAAGCCAACTGATGCGCAGAAAGGGAATGATGAGGTGGAAGGTGAACCCCAGGACCCCTCAACACCCACCCAGGCTCACTTACACTGCAGGGAATTGAGTCAGGCTACTGCATAAAGAGGGTCCTTAGATTCATAAAGGGACATTTGAGACATGCTTTGACGCTTCACAGGGAGCTGTTAAATCTCCCCACAGCCTTCAATGCCCTGATTGCATTTGGGGCTTGTTCCCATGAAAGAGGGCTTGAAAGTCAGCAAGAATATGGTTCAGGATGGGTCAAACCAGGGAAGCTCAAACTGCATCTACTTCCTTTACATTTGCAGCCAGATTCACATCTACTGCTCTCTCTTCAACTCCTCTCCCAGCTGAATTAACATCAACACATTGTCCTTCCCCTGGCCCATCAGGTGCCGAGGGTGAGATCCACATGCCACCACGTATTGAGATCACCACCGTGGATTCCAGGGTCCCATTCGCTCCAATGGAATGGAGACCTCCGGCAGGGACTCTTTCCTCCAGATGCTCAAGTGGAGAGAGCTGAGCTGGAGCCTGATTCACAGGGGACAGCATCTCCCATCCCACCGCCTCCCAAATCCATAACCTTAGGCTACCCCCAATAACACATTTTCCGGCCCAGGGTGAGAGCCAGGCTCTGCTCACTGTCATGGAATCATTTGCTTTACTTTCGTACCCTGGCTCCTAAGTTCTGGCAGCTGATGCTTGAACCCTCCCTTACTGGGGCAGAATAAACCTCAGTGTTGTCTCCCCATTCGAGCACACTGACAGCAGTGTGAGGTGCGTGTGGCTGGGGTCAGGGTGGCCCCTCCCATGTGGGTGGGATGGCTTAGACCTGCCCAGCTTCTCCTGTCGACATCATGGAAGAAAAGCAGGCGCTGATGAAGCTCCAGGTTTCCTGCACCCTTGGCTGTGCCCTGCGCCATCTGCTCCACAGTGGCTGGTGAGCAGGGACCTCTAGAGCAGAGCTGGCATGGGTTCCCAGCCCAAAAGGGAAGGACTTTGAGCCAAAAACAAAGTGAGAAGGTGCAAATTCATGGAATCCCAAACTGGTTTGGGTTGGGAGGGACCTCAGAGCTCCTCCAGCTCCAACCCCTGCCACGGGCAGGGACACCTTCCACGAGAGCAGCTTGCTCCAAGCCCCTGTGTCCAACCTGGCCTTGAACACTGCCAGGGATGGGGCAGCCACAGCTGGGTGTGCCAGCACTTCACTACCATCACAGGGAAGAATTCCTCCCTCTCTTCCCCATCAAACAGCCAAATGCACTCTGATAACACTGCTGCTGAGTGAAGCACCCCGAGAGAGACTGATTCACCCCACTTGTCCCCAACCTTGTCACAAGCACCTTGTCCCCAAGTGCTTGTCACAGCCACCCCAGTGCCAGGAGCCCCTTGGCTGTGCCAGCTCAAGTGTGTACATGGCCACCACCCAAAGGCAGGTCTGGGAGATGACCCAGTGCAATAGGAAAGGGTGCTGCTGACAGCAGTGAGGTGCTGGGGAACAGGAACTGCAGAGGGACTTGGGTGCACACCAGGGGTGGCCGGGTATGGGACAGGAGAACAGTCACCCACATTCAACCTTGCCCATGCTGCAGGCTCCTGGGGGAGCACCCAGGGGAGCAGGACCACCCCTGCACCCCAGCCCAGCGCCGAGCCCTCCCCGCACCACCGGCCCTGGTTTCAATCATCCCTCGATTACACACTGTTTGCTTTTGTTGACAGCACATTTACTTGCACTTGTCAAGCACGCTGTAAATAGTGACAGAAACAGCCCTGCCCTTCCTGAGCACAGGAACAGCCAGGAAGGGGCCGGACGGTCCCTCCCGGCCACGCACCCACCGGCGGTTCATTCCCAGCACCGGAGCCAGCGCTGCCAGGAAGGGCCGGGCGCAGGATCGGTCCACGCCTGCTCGCACCATCAGCAGCCATGGGAGAGACACTGGCCACCAGGCTTTGGAAAGTGCTGAGGATCCACCAGCTCCCTCAGGAGACAAGGGGAGCACTCATCCTGGACTGCCACGGCCCAGAGTCCGCACCACCGAGTGTCCGGAATTAGTTAGTTTAAGGATAATCTACATCTTTCAGCTACAGCCAGGCAGCATCTCGGAGGTAATCTCAGGTCACGGAGGCAGAAGGAAGAGTAATCAGCCGTTCTGAGTGTGGAAGACACAAAGAAACAAGCAGTGAGAATCAGAGCTCGTGGCACGTTGGTTATAAGCAGGGTGCTGTGCCACCAATCTGCCTGGCAGCCCAAGCAGCTGGAGCAGCTCCAGCTCCTGGCACCCTGTCCTTACCCCTGCTCTGCTGTTTGCCATCTCTTCGATCATGCTAATGCAATTCCTCATGGGGCTGGGCCAGGAACAGGACCAGTGCAGAGATGCAGGGTTATTAAAAGCCCCGTGCTCTGTACGAATGGGCCCAAGGAGGCAGCCTCACTAACTCAGTTAAGTCATAGTTATAATCACATCGCCGCCGCTGTGGTTCCTCAGCAGCTCAGCCCAGCCCCAGGCTCCACACCTCCCTTCCTGGGGACGTTTGTCACCAAGCTGGGTCACCCTGGAGATGGGTTTAACAGGTCCCTGCTCAGCACAGCCGAGAGGCAGGGAGCTGCCCTCAGTGAGACCCGGACCGCAGGATGAGGGTGGGGAAGGCTCTGCAGAGGGAGAAAAGCCCCACAGAACAACTCCTGTGACCCGCGGCACCTGGCAGGATGGGTGCAGCACCATGAGTTCAGCCAAGTCTTACAGTGGCAGCAGAGAAGCTGCTGGAGTCCCACTTCCACCATGCCTCCACCATGGACCACACCAACAGCCACGGTTATCCCTGGAGTTCCTCCTGCACTGACTCCAGCAGGAAAGGCCTGTTGGGAGCATGGGATACATCACAGCTGCAACCCTCATGGCTTTCTCTGCCTACATCTCCAGAAGTGGATGCCACAGGCACCATGTGCTTGTGTCTCCCAGAAACCAGCAGCTTTCCTCTAAACCCACCTGCTCTGAAAGCAGGAGGAAGCACAGGCTCCCCACAGGCTGCATCCACCAGGCTTGACACCATCCTCCAGCAGACATTCCCAGAGGCAGTGACAGCTCTGCAGAGCCATGACCCTGAGTCAGAAGGACCTTCCCTTAGTGGTGCCCTACCCAGGCACAGCTCAGGGGGCCTTTTAAAACAAGAGGCACCATTCCAAGCCCAAAATCCTTCTGATTGTCCTCAGCCCCAAAATGTTGGCACCACGCAACTTTTCCTCCATCAGATCAGCCAGTTCAGCCCCTCCTCTCCAGATGTACCCATCCTGCTGGGGATGCTCTGCCCCAGTACAACTGTCTGCTCAGGAAGGGAAGAAGCTGTTCTCTGTGAGGGTGCTGAGGCGCTGGCACAGGGTGCCCAGAGAAGCTGTGGCTGCCCCATCCCTGGCAGTGTTCAAGGCCAGGTTGGACACGGGGGCTTGGAGCAAGCTGCTCCAGTGGAAGGTGTCCCTGCCCATGGCAGGGGTTGGAGCTGGGTGAGCTTTAAGGACCCTTCCAATATAAACCACTCTGTGATTCCGTGGTTGATGGATGGCACTAACAGCAGGGTTAACGTGTTGAAGGAGAGCTGCTCCCAGCTCTCACACTGCTGAGGAGCTCTCTCTGCCCAGACAATGTCCCTTTCTCCAGCACTCAGCTGGCACATGGCACATCTCTGCCTGGCACTGAGGCTGCACCAGCCCTTTGCTCCCATCGCACGGCAGAGCCCCAGAGCCACGAGCTGCCTCTGGCCAAGCTGGAGCAGCTTCGAGGGCTTTGCAAATGAGATTCCTGCTTGGAGCAGAAATCAGCCGCGCCAAGGCTGATACTTCCAGCTTAATTTGCCTGTTCACAGAGCACAGACACTGTTCTGTTTCCCTAAATAGCCCTGGCATCGAATGACTTGTAAGCAACAAGCAATGCTAATGGATCACTTCTCCCTTGCAAACAGCGACTGCCTTTCCCAGCTCCTGCACACTGGCGTCCCTGGATCTGCCCCGACAAACCATCTGTGGAGCAGCCTCGTCACAGCAGCTCCAACTGCAGCTCACCCGCGCTGGGCTTCTGCCCACAGCCTGTCCCCAGCGCAGGCACCCATCCTGCCCTGGCCCCAGCACCACACTGAGTACCTCGCCTCTTCCTCAGGAGCTGCAGCCTCCCACAGGGCTGCTCTTTCTTCTCCACACTGTATTTCAGGATCAGGTTTGCTTTCAAACTGCCTCCTGAGCAGTTTACACCTTGCTGGGATGGGAAATGGGGATATGAACTCAGTTATGTGCCTGGTTAAGCCTCTCATGCTCCTTTTCTCCCTCTCGGCCCCAGTGGGATTTCCATCAGCTTTGGCAAGCCAAGACAAAACCCCCTTGTCACAACCTTGGAGGGCACGCGCTGGCTCTCCACGGCACCAGGGGTCACCCTCTTGGCTGCTGAGGCACTGACAGGCCTTAGAAAGGTTTGTGTTGAGTATTTGTTTACCCATGCAGCAGCCTGGCTCCCTCCAGAACATGGGCAGCAGACACTCTCAGGACTTTCCTCTGAGCCACAGGGCTTGTACATCTATCACAAAGCCAAAATCCCACCCCCTGCCGTGAAGTCTGGAGCAGGGAGGGCAAACAGCATCCGAAAACCCAAAGTCCTAGTGGATGTGTCATGACAGAGAGCTGCCAAGATCCCCCCTTTTGGGATCTACTTGAGACGCTCGGATTTGGGTATGTCCCTGCACAGCATCAGCCCAGAGCATCCCCCAGCCTGCGGCTGGATCACACCCAGCCCAGAGCACAGCCAAGCCAAGCCCCCAGCAGCATTCCCATTGCATGCATCCCCCACAGAGCTGCCTGGGACCCCCTGCCTGGGCACTGTGTGGTGCCAGCCAGACGCATGGCAGGAAAACAAGAGATGTGTTGTCACCTCACTGAGTTAGCTGCGGGGGTATTTGCATTGCTGAGGTACGGCTGGTAACTGTTTTCTCAGGCTCTGTATGTTGTTGCTATTTCAGTACATCTGAAACGTGCAGGAAAAGGAATCCGGAGGCGCTGTCTCCTGCGGAGATGTTTGCACTGACCCAGTTTGGGAGCTGCAGAGCAAAAGCCACATCATTGCCTCTGGTGGCACCGCTCCTGCTTTGAGAGCGAGTCCCTGCCCTTGAGCCAGACAGGGCCACGCACCGAGGCTGTATCCACACAGCAACATGGGACAGGAGCTGCTCCACCACCACGCAGCAGCCAAGGGGAGGTATCCGGGTAGTTTTACTCCCAAGCTCCCCATCTGCTTCACTTAAAGCTCTTTAAACACGCAGCACAGTGGGTTTCTCTTTTCCACCCACCAAGGGTCCAAACCCAGTCCCCAGGGGACAGGATGACCCCAGCAGACTGCTGCTGTCTCGACAACTCTGCGGTGGCAGCATCAGCCCCAAAGCCAGGCAGATCGAGACGTGTTAACTACAGCGCTTCAAACTCCCTCCACACACACATCTGTTGCCAGTGCTGCTGAGACAGAGCTCTGGGGCCAGGCTGAAGCTCTTCAGTGTGGGAAAAGTGCTGGTGCTGCCTTGCTGGTATGAAAAGCAGCACTCATCAAATGACCTTTCTGTGCTATGAGACCATCTGTGGGGTCTAGATCAAACGCTTGAGCCCATCTGAGCGTGCAAAGGGCCAAATCTCTGCACCACAACTCCCATAACCTTGGCTTTTAATCAGGACTCAGAGACCCCTGCCTGAGCCTCTCTCTCTGCATTTAGCCATGCCCTAGAGCCAAGCTCTCGGGAAAGGCCACAGACTGGGTTGCATGGCCTCAGCTGTCCAAATACAGATGCTGAGAGGTGTTAGAAGCTGCCTGCTCACTGGAGCCTGCCTCTGCTCAGGTCAGTGGATGCAAATGCAGTAACTGCTTCCCAACCAGGGCAGGAAGCTGCAGACACAGCAGTGCCTGACTACGGTCTCCTTTCTCTCCTAGCAGAAAACCAGCCTTCAGAGCAGCTCTCCTGGTAGGAGCATCACTGGAGCAAAGCCCCCACCACGGACAGAGCCCTGCGATGCTCCAAGCAGTGTTCTCAAGCTCCCGCATGGATCTCTTACCTTGTTCTCCGTAGGAGCTGATGCCGGATGTTGCTGCTTGGTGATATTCTCAGCCAGACACCAGCAGATCCTCTTCTTCTGCTCCTGGGAGTAAGCCTCCAAACTTAATAAGCACTCCGACTTCTGACGTAAAGGAAACACAGGCAGAGAGAAGGTCATTAGCTGTGTGTCTCAGACCCTGGCTTGGTTTGCAAACTACTCGCTTCCAACACACTGTAGCAGATGAATGTGAGTACAACGGGAGAGCTCACACCAGTGCCCTGTGCTCTGAGAACAAGAAAGGAAAATAGATGGGAAATCAACTTCATAGTGTCATCTCCTCTGGAGAGGGGGTGAGAGGCTGCTGTGGTGCAGAGCTGAGTGGGGAGGCACGGGCAGAGCACCAGCAGTTCTGCACCCTGTGCCATTGCGCTGGAAACGCGTCTATTAAGCTAATTTAGAGGATGGAAATTGCTCTTTGCTGTATGCAAACATTAGCGAGGCGCCGCAGCGTGAGCTGATGGACACAAGTGCCTCTGAGCTGGGTGCGGCTGGGGGGAGGCAGAACTCTGGAGAATCACAGCATCCCAGCCTGGTTTGTGTTGGAAGGGACCCCAAAGCTCATCCAGTTCCAACCCCTGCAAAGGGCAGGGACACCTTCCACTGGAGTAGCTTGCTCCAAGCCTCTGTGTCCAACCTGGCCTTGAACACTGCCACGGATGGGGCAGCCACAGCTTCTCTGGGCACCCTGTGCCAGCGCCTCAGCACCCTCACGGGGAAGAGCTTCTGCCTAAAAGGTCATCCCAATCTCCCCTCTGGCAGGTTAAAACCATTCCCCTTGGCCTGTCCCTACAGGCCCTTGTCCAAAGCCCCTCCCCAGGTTTCTTGCTGGGACATCGACCACCTTTTCTTTAAGCCAAATCCCACCCATTTAAGAAACCTTCTGACCAAGTTCTCTTGGAAAATGTCTCCAAGCTGTTAAAGGGCTCATCTCAAATTAAGCACTTGTAACGTTTGCTGCCCATGGGGATTTTTTAGGTTCCACTCTAAAAGGGGTCCAGAAATGTCCCTGGTTCAATCATCCCCTTCTGAGGCCAGATATGAAAAGACAAAATAAAGCAAAAAAAGGCAGGATTTTAGGACAGATTTGGCAAAGGAAAGAATAGAGTCTCCCACTAAAGGGCATGAAAAACACTTTTCATTTCCCCCTAGGACTTCCTTCCAGAAGGGCAGGTCTCCAATAGCCTGTTTTTCCCAGAAAGGCCAAAGAGAACTAAGGAACTCACAGCTTTGTGACTCCGGAGACACAACACAACCAAAGGGGAAATGCTCTTTAGTCACACCATTTAAACCACTGTTTTCATTGGATGCTAATTCATTCATTTTTAATCCAAAATCCCTACTAAAGCGGGAAATAAACCAACCTCCCACGTCACCTCTGGAAAAAGAGATCTCCAGCTCAGCCCTTTGCCCCTCCAAGGAGACTTCCAGGAAAGAGAAGATTTAACCTTTCTTACGTCTGACAGCACCATATCTATTTCTACAGCAGGAACAGGCTTAAACATAGAAAATGCGTGCTCAGGCTTGCTGAGCACTATCAAATGGAATAGAGGTTTGTGATTCAGGGACACAAGGTTGCGGGGCTCCCCCCTGCCCTGAACATCTCGGTTGCAGTGATGCTCTGAGCATCCCCCAGAGCCTCACAGTGCTCTTACTCTCTACTGTTGTCTCAGTCTCTCCCAGTCCCAAACCAGTAGATCATCACTGTGATATCCCCTCATCCTAGAGGGGTACCAAATCATTCCTTTCGTAGGAGGACAGGATGGGTACCAATCTGATGGGCTGGAGATCCAGGCCAGCATTTCCCCACCCTGTACTTGGGATCAGAAATGAATGCCAGTGAGGACTCAGCAGAGCCTAAAATACATCAGTTCAGCTACAAGGAGTCCAGTGCCCACACTGATGCTGTAGCCACTGCACACTCCATCCCTACTGAGCTTCTGCAATTCCCCCAGCATGAAACTTACAGCAATTCCAAGGACATCTTGCATCCCTCTCCTCCTGATGGATGCAAATTCACGTACCCCTGCTCTGCAACCCCTCACTGATTCAATTATAGTCCTCATCTCTTCAATTCAATTTACATAAAGCGATGCTCAGCCCGCACTGGCTGCTGAGAGCAAAGTGCCCCTCTCCCTCCTGCTCAGCCTCAGTGAGCTGGAGAGGCTTCCCAGCCCCAGTTGCCTGGGAATATTAAAGCCAGGAGAGGAGATTTTCCTCTGGTCCATGGAGATGCTGCAAGGGCTGGAGCAGCTCTGCTCTGGAGCCAGGCTGAGAGAGCTGGGCTGGGGCAGCCTGGAGAAGAGAAGGCTCCTGAAGGGGAGACCTTAGAGCAGCTCCAGTGCCTAAAGGGGCTCCAGGAAAGCTGGAGAGGGGCTTTGGACAAGGGCTGTAGGGACAGGACAAGGGGAATGGCTTTAATCTGCCAGAGGGGAGATTGAGATGAGCTCTTAGGCAGAAGCTGTTCCCTGTGAGGATGCTGAGGCACTGGCACAGGGTGCCCAGAGAAGCTGTGGCTGCCCCATCCCTGGCAGTGTTCAAGGCCAGGTTGGACACAGGGGCTTGGAGCAAGCTGCTCTAATGGAAGGTGTCCCTGCCTGTTGCAGGGGTTGGAGCTGGAGGAGCTTTAAGGTCTCTTCCAACACAAACCATTCTATATGATTCTATGACTCCCAAGGGAAGAGCTCTGTTCTCCCTCTTCCATGAACCTGCTTCCCCCAGTAATATTCACCTGTGCTGGAGAAAGAGGAAGCCAAACACACGTGACCTGAGCACCCCCAGCTGCCTCTAAAGCACAGGCTCCTGCAAAGTCCTTTGGGATGCAGCCAGAGAGGTGGCAGACACGTGAAGGATTGATGGGGACATGGGACAAAGCTTTACAGGGGGCACATGTCCCTGGAGCCCAGCCCCTGGCTAGGACTGAGCTGCCTAGCTCAGGGCTCCTGTGCACAGGGGAGCCTGGAGCAGGGAATGGGGCTGACACGGCTCTGGGAACTGGCCTCCCCGCTATTGTTTTCATTCAGGGAGGCTGCTGCTGTGCCTGCCAATATTTACACAGAGAAAACAGGGTTTAATCTCCCCGTGCTGGGAAAGGAGGATGCAGATGGCGTGAAGGGGGTGTTTGGACCAGATAAAGCCAGCAAGTGAAGTGGCTGCCAGTTGCTTTCTGCCTGCCTTCGCCCGACCTTTGGGACAAACATGTTATTGCAGGTGGTGTGTGCCCGAACACATGGGAGCTCAGGGAGCCCACGGCAGCACCAGATCCTGCGCCAGTGCTGCCCTGGGAGAGCAGGAGGAAAACACGGGTGTGTATCACAGAGGACTCAGACGAGCCAATACAAGTGTCAAATGGGCCCTGTTACAGCCACGGATTATCTGCAGGAAAAGGTTCCTTCTGCTCCATGGGAAAAGCTCACCCCTGTGGATGCCCTCCCAGGCTGAGACCCAGCCTCACTGCCCCAGGGAAAGGAGAGGCAAGGGGCCTGGCGAAGCACAGCTCCTGGCTACCCCAGCAGCCACCAAAGAGGGACTGTTGGCTCTGTAGCGCATAGAGCAGCTGAGGAGCAGCCAGAGAACAGCAGCACATCACAGGAGGGACCTCCAGACCCTACACACCAAGACCCCATGCTGCAGACGTGCCCCTTTGACAGGACCCAGCACAACAGCATCAGGCACACAAGTGTGGCTGTCCACGACCCCACAACACTAAGATAAAACAACAGCAATGAGGCAGACTCAGCCTGACACCTCTCAGTGACCAGCCTGGCCAGGGGCTGTTCTTGCCCCACCACCACCTCCCTCACTGTGCCAGCAGACACGCTCCCAGGGTGCTCAGGTCCTTGGGTGGTGTTCCAACCCCACAGACCAGGAGGATGCACTTCTCCTTTCCCCAGGCTCCTCTCCTCTGCAGGGTTTATGGGTCAGGGTCAGGGCTCCCGGCCCAGCTCCGCTCTGCCCAGCCTTGAGCACACAGAGCATTGATCCTCAGCCAAACCCCACAGAGATCCCAGAGGGGAAGTACCTCGGAAACGGACTCCAGACTACAATAGCTTTAAATCTCAGAGCAAACCTTCCACCGGCAAAACTGCAGCCCTGGGAATATCCTGTGCACAAAACACGGGCAGCAGATGCCTGGTATTTCATAACCCAGGGCCGGGCCTGATGAGAAAGCTCCATTTGCTCCTGGGCTGAGCGGCGCAGGGGGGACCACGTCTCTTCCTGCGGGTTTTGAACGCTGGGCACATTGGTGGTGCCCGGAGAACAAACACTGCCAATAAAAATGAGCCCTACTGAAAGCCGGGATGACCGAAAGGTGACAGGACCTCCTGGGTGCTTCAGCAGATGATGTGCACGGAGCTGCTGCTTGCAGGGTGCAGCAGCCTCTCCAGAGATGTGTGGCTCGCTGCTGTGTGTCTTGTTTTCAAGACAGGGAGGCTCTACAGATGAAGACAAAGGATAGATGTGCCCATCCTTCCTTGTGACACCAAGGGCTAGCTCTTAGGAAATGGGTTTTGATTGTCCTACAGATATGGGTGCCTTAAGAGGCACTAAGATGGCAAAGTGGACCTGGTACTTCATGGTGCAGAGCCAAGCAGTGTCTCCAGCTCACCCCAGGCTGGTCAGACCCTGTTGCACTTTGATGCTGCTGCTAAGGAGAGAGTAAATGGAGAAGTGATGCTATGGGAACACAGCATCATGGCACAGCTTGGAGGATGCTCAGCCTCCAGGAGGAAAAGCCAGCCTGAAGAACCTTGTCCACCCACTTTGGAGCAGCCGGCAAGGACACAGGGCATGGACTTCACAGACCAGCACGTTGTCCTGAAGTGGATCATCAGGTAACAGCCTTCACAGGAAACTCCAGCCTTGAGACTATGCAGGCATGGAGCTCCCACTGCAAACAGCACTGCCAAACAGAGAGCAGGTCCACAGCCCTCCCATTCTGCAAACTCTCAGGCAAGAGGGCTCAGGGCTGAGCAGCCCCACTGACAATAACACCAAGCTTCTCACTGCAAACACAGCCCCAGAGCCATCCGTCCCTCTTTCCCCATCTCAGCACCAAAGAGAGCAAGCTCCAACCCATGCAGACAGCCCCAGGGAGCAGCAGTTCAACCCTAAAATCACCCGCAGGTGCCTGGGGCTTTTAAACATCTCTCCCATACTAAAACTGCACCATAACAGCTCCGGGAAATGCAACCAGAGTTAAGGCTGGGGAAACAGATTAGGAACTTCTGCTCCAAAAAGCCCATTTTATGCCCATCTCAAAACTCTGATTTGGGTTGAAGTGTGTGAAGATTCCCAAACCAGGGAAGCAGAGTGCCCCTGGATAGCTGTTTCTCCAGCTGGGACACGAACGTTTCCTGCTCTCCCCACACTTCCAGCCCTGCCTGCAGTGCCCGCTCCACCCCAGCCAGAGGATGTCACCTCATTGCAATACAAGCCCATCTGACAAATAACAGCCCACAAATCTGACAAGCATCATCTCTTTTCCTACTGCGAATTAAAGGGAATTGAGATGCAATTTCAACAGAGCTCACAGTTCACTCCACAGACAAGCACCCATCTCTTTTACCTTCTTCCATCCTGCACAGAGCACCCAATGCCAGCCAACACTCAACTTTCTCTTATCAGGAATGTAAATCCCAGCTGTAATTCCACCCTGGCATCTGGGTGACTGTCAAAGCACCAAATTCAGGATTTTCTGTTCCAATGAGGCTGAGGGACTGCTAAATCACTGCTCTGTCTTGTCAAGGGGCTGTGGTTAAACCCCTCCTGCAGTGAGGTGCATGAGGGCTCATAGTGCCCTTTGGCCAGTGCTGTTCTGGGGTCAGCGCTGGGCACAGCTCCATGTCTCATTCACAGCCTCGAGGTTTCCTGAGCTCATGGCTCTATCCTGACCTTTCTGTCATTGCTTTTTGTGGGTATTTTCTTGCATTTAAGCACTAAAGTATAGAGGGAGCATCTGAAAAGGAAGGACCAAGACAGCGCACAGGCTGCTCGGGCCTCACCAAGAAGACAACTAACTGGGATCGGGTGGAAACCACAAGAGCAGAGCCCAACCCAGGGCACCAGATCCTCCTTAATGCTGGGAAACAGGAAAACGGGAACAACTTCCTTTGCTTTGTTCCTTGCCAAAACCATCACATTTTGGTCAAAAGCAAATTCAATACAAAATGCAGGTCTTGGGGCTATCGTTTTGGGGTTAGAGAACAGAGGAATTGGAAAGTTGACTGAATCCCAAACTTATCAATACTGATGCCATCCTCCCAATGCAGGAGCTCATGGCTGCTGATCATCTTTTCCCCACAAGCCTTTCTCAGTCCCTTCTGACCCTCATGAACCTGTGTGTACAGTCCTGTTCCCCTGTGATCACATGAAAACACATCATCAGCTTACATCCAACTTAACCCACCCTCAAGGCTCTATCACTCAACAGTTCTTATCATCCACTGCTTCCCCACAGTTCAAGTCAGATGCACACTTTAGCAAGCATGATTTGCTGTTTTCTACCATACCAATGCTGACTGTCTGCAGTTAAGCAGGAGCCAGGCTTCCCAAACCTTCCCTGGCAGAGCAACCCTCACGGAAGATGATGCTGGGGTTTCAGACCAGAGTTTCAGGTTCCTTCCAACACAAACCAGCCTGTGATTCCAAGATTTCCCCAACACTTGTCTAGAGGATCTCCCATGCACAGTTAGGATGTGCATCTCCAAGGCAAAACAAGGTCAGTCACGGGCTCACAGCATCAGTGGCTCAGCTATGTAAGTGTGCTCATCACAGCAGGCCAAGAAGTTGCTGCTGGAAAGATTTTCTGTCGGAGCAGCTTCCCAAGAGGAACTCTGCATCTGCAGATGAAAACTTCCAGAGGAAAAGATCCATTTGCTCGTGCTTTTCAGATGAAAAACTTAGTGACCTGTTGGAATTTAAGTCAATTCAGTCTGAATATGTTGGGTTTGAATCAAAGCCTTCCAACAATGCAATAAAACCCTGATCTGCAGTTTCCTATCAGTGGGATATTTCCGGAGCAGGGAAGGGTGTGAATGCAGCCCTGGATCACATTCACATCTCTGCACTGGCTCCCTGTGGGGCTGCTGATTCCCACCACAGCTGATGTTTTCTCTGACAGGTTTTACACATGTCATGACAGGAGGTGTCCACATCCTGCAGGGAACAGAATTTGGGCAGGTGAGAAATGGAGCCCAACTCACACACTCCAAGTCCTATCGGATGCAGAAACATGGGTCCATGTTGAACCAGCCCAGAGCTTCCACAGGCAGCATCTATTCAACTGACTTCGAGCTGTTGCAGTTAGATTTAAAACACTGAAATGAAGCACATGCTGGACCAGGTTTACATGCACTGAGAGTACTTCCTCATGTACCAAATGGCAAGTAGAAAAATTAGAGAAGCTTCCAGGTATACCCAGATCAAAAGGCACCACTTCCCCTCCCAAATCCTGGCTTGCTTATGTGCTGGGACTATCGCAGCTACCCCATGACCACACGAGGAGCAGAAGTCCCAAGAGCAGACAGCTCAGGGGAGAACCTTCCTCTGTTTCTGCATTCTTTCCAGCACCAGTCTATATTGAGCCCTTCCAGGAGGCCACGTGTCCCACCAGGATGGGGGCACCCGTGCTCAAGACCTCTGAGCACTGCAACTCACACCCTGGGGAGCTGTAAAACAAACCCCCCTCTGCTGTAACCTGCGCCGGGCTGTAAAGATCACTGTAAATAACAGGATGCACAGGACCTAAGCTCTGTGGAGTGATTTACGGACACGTGATTAGGCAGGATGAGCAGCAGTGGCTGTTTTATGGCACTCCAGTTCCCCCTGAATGCTGGAATTTTCTTGTTTAAAATCAATGAAGCATCTCACAGACATTGAAACATACTTTTCTTTTGGGTCATGCCAGATCTGAATGCAAAAACACAACCTTATGGGTTAGAACTTTATCACAAACCTTCCAGATGAGAAGGAGCAGGAGGCAACAGCTCAAGGCCTCAGCAAAGAGCTCTTCCTGCAGCAAATACGAAATCAGCCCAGCCCCGTGGGCTCCCTTTCAACTCTCAGTGGCCCTAAACACATTACAGCTCATTGCAGATGATTTGTGGGTTAGAAACAGCAGCATGAGAGCATCCAGCAACCTCCAGGCCCTGTCACAGCAGTGCAATGGATGTGTCTGCCCAGATCACAGTGACAGAAGAGCTCAGTGATGAGCACCAAACCCCCCAGACTCATCGCATCCACCCTGGAGAGGGCCGGCCGGCAGAGCTGGGCCAGGGAAAAGCTCCTGGCAGGGCAAAGTGCTGCTGGCAAGCCCAGGGATGGAGCAGTGGCTGCAAAGAGGCTCTGTAGAGAGCAGATGAGGAGGGGGAGAGACTCTCAGGGTGCCATGGGACCAGAAAAGCTGTGTCCACACAAGCATCATCCCCTTCTGCATTCTTAAACAAAGCTTTCCAGTTGCCACAAGCAGCGGCAGGAGTGGCAGTGGGACAGCCACGTCTGTCAGCAGCACCCAGCCACAGGGCACTGCTGCACTACATCGCTGGGACGCTGAGGGTGCCAGGAGTGTGCCAGCACCAGCACCCTGCCAGGGCATCCTGCTGAGCCTCCTCCCAGCACCATGAACCCCAACAGCCTGAGCGCATCCCCAAAGCGGAGCCATCCCTGCAGAGGGAAACTGTCCCAGTGCCACAGTCAGGAAGGAGGCTGAGCCTTGCACCAGAGCAAAAGGAGGTCCCACAGTACCTCCCAGACACCACATCCATCAGACAATGGGGAGAGCTGGCCCCAGGACCCTCATGTACCACTGCAGCAAGTGAGCGATACTTCACTGGACCCAAATCCCAGCTTTCATTTGACAGCAGGTCATGCCTTGAACCCACCCCACTGCAAAATTAACCTGAACGCCACAAACTGATGCTCCCACCAGCCCCTGCAACCCCGCTGTGCGCAGCCAGCCTGCAGGAATGCCTTTGAGGAGGACCGTGCTCTCCCTCCCACCAAGACTTAAAACCTCCTGGTGACACCCCACACAAACAACCCGGTAACTAAAGCTTTGCTCCTGAAAAGTGAATACAAAGAAGAAAAGAGATGACCTGAAGGTGACTCTCTTCTTAGCTTCCCTGCAGGAAAAGGATGCTCAGATGCTCGCAGGCTGGCTCCCACAACAGCATCCCATCAGTTAAGAAGAGTCTCCGTCTGCCTGAGGACAGTTCATTGAGCCACACAACCTACACACAACACAAGTGTGAGGTTTCTGCTCTCACGCTTCACCAGCTCTGTCCTTGCAGCCTGGTCCCCACGTGGCTCCCCGCACTGCAGGTCACTGTTCCCAGAAGAGCAGCCATGGGGAAGTCAGGAGGGCACTGTCCTGCCCTGGGCCCCCGCTGACTCACAGGCACGTCCCTCCTGCACCTCAGCTTCCCCTTTGAGCCAGAATTACCCACTGCTGGAGAGTCTGATGAGACCTACAGCTAGAACTGCTCCATTGGCCCCTGAAGCATGAAGACTGGTCTGTGCTATGTACACACAGAAGCCACCTTCTCCCTTCCTTGCAGCAAAGACCCAGCCAAACCACAACACTGGAGAATCACCTCCTCGCACCAGCCTGATCTCAGTGCAGACCAGCAGCCTCAGAGCAGCCCCATGGGGTCAGGGAGGGAAGGGGTGGCACAGGGGATGTCCTGCACAGCAAGGTGCTGTCTTTGAGCTGGAGGATGCCCCAGTGTCACCTGAAAGCTCTGGGCTAGTGCAGGGTGTGAGCAGCCACTCCAGGGTATGGGCATGCAGCAAACCTGCTGGTCACTGCAGGTCAGGAAACTCCTGCTCCACTTGCAACCTGCTCCAAAATACCTCCAGGAGGAAATGGAGAACCCTGTGAAAGTGGCCAGTTCAGATCTACTGTCCTCTGGAAGAGCATGCATGTAGGAAAGCAAATGTTTCACATTTTATGTACAGCTACTACACTCTGACTGCAACAGATGTCATGGATAGAGAATCACAAAATCCCAGCCTGGTTTGTGTTGGAAGGGACCTTAAAGCTCCTCCAGCTCCAACCCCTGCCACGGGCAGGGACACCTTCCACTGGAGCAGCTTGCTCCAAGCCCCTGTGTCCAACCTGGCCTTGAACACTGCCAGGGATGGGGCAGCCACAGCTTCTCTGGGCACCCTGTGCCAGCGCCTCAGCACCCTCACAGGGAACAGCTTCTGCCTCAGAGCTCATCTCAATCTCCCTGTTTTTATCTTAAAGCCATTCTCTGACCTCAATGACCACAGCAATTAGAGCCACTTAAGCCCCTCAAAAGCTTATGCACTTCATTAAGTCTTAACAAAGACAAGTTTTCACCCCTCAGGATCTCATGAAACATCCATCTCTCTTTCAGTCACTTCTACTTCAGGGGCCCAAAGCACTGAATTAGGTCAGGCTCTGAATGCACCTTTCCAAACGCATGAGAAAGTGCCAGGTGCCTCATATCCCACTGTTGGGATGTTGCTGAGGAACACCCATCAGAGCCCTTCTGAGTCACAGCACAGCATTAGGGTATGGAGACACCAACATGCCTGGTGTTCCATAGGGACATGCACTGAGCAACCCCTTGAGGAGGCAGCTCCTGCCCAACCGCCCCAGGAAGAAACAGAGGAGACAAGGAAGGAACAGGAGGAAAACAGAAGAGATGGTTGCACAGCAAGTCATGCCCTGGCCCAGGTCCCAGCCACTAGTGGTGAACAACTTTCATTCTGAACATTTTCACCCAACTTTCACAATAGCTTGTTCTTTCACAGCGCTGGTGAGCAAAGTTTGCCCTTCCTCCTCTGTGCCCTGGGGATCTTCCCCAGACCCACGTTTCCACCTCTGGAAATACAAAGCCTTGAAAGCAGGAACACAGTAAAGTCACTTGAAAAGGCCCAAAAGCCCCAGCATCCAACAATCAGATGGGTCCAGTCACTATGAGCCAATTTTGCAATCCCCTTGGCTGCTTCACAGCACAAATGTAACTGTGCCAATGTCTGAGTGATTCCAAACCTGTTTAGAGCACTTAGCCATGTACCAGCCACACATGACTTTAGAGCTATCATTATACGTCCTTTAGACTGAGCTTCCTTATTTTATTTGAGGGCTTCACGCCCGGGTGCTTGAAGACAAGAAAAGCAAGATGCCTACAAAATAAAGACAAAACAGTTGGCAAGGAAACCTGCCCCTGGGTAAAAGAATCCCAGGGTAAGACAAAGTGAGATGCTGCACATAGGGGCAGGGGAAAAGCAAACCTGCCTCGGTGCTGCTCAGCCTCCCCAAGCACAGATTCCTTTAGCAGCTTCTCACTAACACATTGTGGCTGCAGCCATTTCCAGACCTCTGGCATATCAAGAAGGAAGTAAAACCCAGCCTGCCCAGTGCTCCTGCCCCAGCAGAAAGGGTCAGGGTTGTTGGTACGTGTTCAGCTCCCACTAGGAAGTTCAACTGGAAAACAGCAGCACTCACCTCTGCAAGGTAAAGGATGCAGAATTTCCGATCTTCTGAACCTGTAAAGAAGGAAAAACCAGGATCAGAATTCAGCTACAACCGCATTTCTGCAAGCAGAGCCACGGGCAGAGGAGCTGGCGAGGAGACAGCCTTTAATGAATATTTATTGTTGTCGCCCCACAGTACCAGGCTGTGATGTGGAGTGATGTATGCTGCATCTGCAGGGCCATGCGCCGGGCAGGCTGCATCGCATGGTGTTTGCATGGACTCACTGTGCTAACATGGATTCTCCTTTGGGATTGTCCCTTGGGATAAAGGTTTGCTGCATTCAGAGGCCGTGTCCAGGCTCTTCTGCCCGACCTGCCCTGGCACATGCAGCCTGATTCCTTGCTGGGGCTGTGGAGGCCCCACAGCGCACATGGAGCCACCCTGGGCACCATCGGGTCTCATCCTTTGCTCCCAAGAACACTGAATAGAGCAGCTCCTGTTCCTACATCCTTGCTCATTCCCAGCTTCCAGCCCCAAGCCCTTGGTAAGGCTGGTGGCAGCTCTGCCCAGTGCTGACTGGCCCAGCCTCCACCAGTGTCAGTGGCTGGGGTCAGCACCTCTCCAAGGAGAAGGAGCCAAATTCCAGGACAATGGGAAGTGGCTGATGTGGGGCAGAGCCCATCCTGCTCCATTGGGCTGAGGGCAAACTCCTCAAGCTCCCACCAGTGTGAAGCTCAGGAGACGTGGCCAAGAGACCAAGAGACTTGCACTTCCAGGGCTTTGGGAAAGGAGATGGTGTTGGAGGCAATGCAGTGACCAACATTGCAACCCACATCTCACTAGACCATGGAGAAGCCCAGTACGGCTCCTCATCCTGCTGCCAGCTATCCCAGGGGACGTATCATGCCCCAGCTGCTCCACCAGGCTGGTTTCTGCAGGCCTGGCCCTCCCTGTAGCCAACAAGAAGGCATTCCTGAAGATTTGCCCTGGCTTTTGATCCCTGTTGGTGAGATGTGAGTGTTCCCAGCGCCAAGAGAAGCCAGCTCCTGGCACACATCAGCCGCACAGGACAGAAGCTGCCACAGGACAGGGTCACCCCAACTCTGAAGCAGGACATCCCATCTCCTGGAGCCTGCTCTCTCCACCGTGCCCTGCACCAGCTTTACTCTTGGTAGCTGGGCTGCAGCTTTCATCACCCTTTTAATGGCGTGATCTGTGCCATGAGGTCAGAGCCACAGCCTGGGCACGCTGCAGATCCCATTCAGAGCAGAGTCAGCACAAGCTCTGCTTCATTTCAACAGCCTGGGCTGCACTAATGATGGGAACAGGCTCTGCGCAGGGGTGGAAACACCCGGTTCCCCAGAGGAAAGCAATTCTTCAGCTGCAGGCAGCAGCCCAAGTGCCAAGGTAAGAGCTGTGACCCACTGAGGGACTCAGTGATGCCTCTTGAGTCACCCCATGGACAATGTGAAACCTATGAAGAAGTGCAATGGCCTGGAGCCATTTGCTGGGTGTCCCTTCCTGATGGGATCATAGACCTGCCTCTACCAACTTCCCTTTCAATGCACATTGCAGGATATGGGCTCAACACCACCATGGGGACAGCAGGACACTGCCACAGCAGCTGCTGCAGCCAGTGCCACCCAGATTGCTGCTGTGGACCACTTGGATGAGGAGCCCCTGTGTGTTTGAGTGAGCTTCACTCTGCCCCGCTCCGGGCAGTGTGAGGGTCAGGGAAGCATCCTGAACCCACAGCTGCCAGCCCAGGGCCCAGCACCACCCCTTGAAGCTTCACTTCCAGAAGGGCAATGATGCTGAACGGGGCTGGCTGGGAGCCGTGCCTCACCTCTGCACCACAGGAAAACCCTTCACTGCCCTCCAACAGCAATGTCCAAGCTCTCCCAGCACCCACTTCCATAAATCCCATCAGGACCATCAGGGAGCATTTTCCTTGCAAAGCCAAAGCCCCTGATGGGAGCTCCTCAGCCACCGCTTCTCCCCTCCAGGGAGGGTTTGGAGGCAGGACCTGAGCCTGCTGCTGGCACATCACGAGTCCACCATCCTCTTCTGCAGCTTCTGCTTCCCGAGTGGTCACCAGTACAAAACCCACCTATCTTATCCTCCAAGGTCCCTGCTCCTCCCTGCAACACGACCAAAGCTGGCCAGGCTGCCCTGCAAAGCAAACTGCAGAAGAACATCTCCCTTTCCAACATGAGCCACTTCCCCTCAGGAGCTTTAACCAGGCCGATGTGAGGAACAAGTCACCTTCTAGAGACAAGCACCCCCAGAAAGAAAGGTGATGCTGGAGTGTAACAGCCCTGGGAATGACCCTGCTTCCCTTGGGCCTCTCTATTCTTCTGCAGTAACAAGTGGTCCCAACAAAGCCCAAAACCATCAGAATTCAGCTCCTTTTCAAATTCCTCTCCATTGAGCTTTCAATCTTGGCATCAGCAACCTCCCCAGCCAGCAGCTCCTATCCCCGGTCCCTCCAACCCTCACTGCCACGTGTGGCCAAGCAGCCCAGTGCCCATAGGACACAGAGAGCAGGGAGCCAGCCTAGGCTAAGGAACTGCTTGAATCCCATTTTCTACCAGGAATTCCCTTTACAGAGACAATGAATGGGAGGTAAGAGACTGGCCCCAGCCCAGCAGCTGGGCTCAAGCCAGCGCTGATCCCCAGTGAGGGCAGAGCTGGGAAGGGCAGATCCGAGCACAGATTTCAGCACAAACCAGGATTTCTTCCACGAAGGTTTTCCAAGTCTCTGGAGGGTGAGGCTGGAGCACTGGAGGCTCCTGTGCCCTGTGCTCTGCTCATCTCCTGCACCCCAGATCACAGGGGCCACCAAAGACAAGGGGAGAGGCACAACCTTGTCCCGGGGACATGGCAGCTCAGGCTCATGTGGGGCTGCATTCCCTGTGGAGCGCTACATCCACAGCTTTCCGACAGCTGAACAGTGCTCAGGCAGATTCAGTGGAAACCTAAAGGAAATAAGCAGGACAAGAAACCAAACTCACTTGAGGATCTTTCAGCTCCTTCCTCTGTGTTGTGACAGGGACTGGCTTGTGCTAACTGGAGCCGTCCCTGCCCCAGGGCTGGGCTGCTGAAGAGGAGGTGTGAGTTTTGTGGGGACACGTCCCCCTCTGCAGCTCAGCCTCCTCCCATGCCTACGCGTGGGGCAGGACTCACCCAGCACAGCAGCAGCCCTCAGCACCGCCCCACACCTCCTGTGCAGCCCCAGGAAACCACCCACTGGCTGCAGGGTTTGGGTGGTGTGTGCCAGGAACTGGGCCAAAAACATGGGAAAAGAGGGAAGATGGTCCCGGCTCCCTTCCACAGCTCCTGGTGTGGCCCAAGGGACCATGGCAATGTCCATGGCAAAGGCAGGAACACTCCTGACCACCCCGTGTCTGCTCCACAAAGACGGGTCTCAGGGAAGGTGCTGCGGGGCCCTGGGTACATCAGGAGAGAGGAAGGTTCTTCCACACACCCAAACCTGGCTACCAAGAGAGGAGAAGCTTGTCACCCTCTGTGGCACATGTTCCTGGGGAGGTGTGGCAGGGTTCAAGCTCTGGGTGCTATCATGGAATCATGGAATGGTTTGAGCTGGAAGGGACCTCAAAGCTCATTCAGTCCCAACCCCTGCCACAGGCAGGGACACCTTCCACTAGAGCAGCTTGCTCCAAGCTCCTGTGTCCAACCTGGCCTTGAACACTGACAGGGATGGGGCAGCCACAGCTTCTCTGGGCACCCTGTGCCAGCGCCTCAGCACCCTCACAGGGAACAGCTTCTGCCTAAGAGCTCATCTCAGTCTCCCCTCTGGCAGGTTGAAGCCATTCCCCTTGGCCTCTCCCTACAGGCCCTTATCTAAAGCGCCTCTCCAGGTTTCTTTCTTTCCAGCGTCACTGGGCAGCAGGGAGAAGCTGTGGCAGGACAGAAGACACAAATGACACTCTCGGCCTTTATCTTGGAGCTGTTTGCTGCAAGATACAGTGGGGTGGGATGTCAAGGACAGCAAAGCAGCACATGAGAAGTCCTTGTTTGCAGGATCCCAGCTCAGTCCTGAGGTTCCTCATTCCAGCTGCAGAACAAGAGCGCTCATCCCTATCCCAAAGCCGAGTGCACCCACCCGGGGCAGGGGCAGGATCCCGGCAATGCGATGACCTTCACGTGGAAATTCCCACAGTATCTGGTGAGGAAGCCAGCCCTGTCACACTGGAAACATTGGCTGGTGTGGTGCTCATCAGCCCTGCTCGGCTTCTAAAGCAGGAAGAGGGCGCATTGTACAGCAGATCAGACTGATTTGCTTTCGCACAGTGCAGCGAGCGGCAGCAACAGGAAACATCACAATGGTCTGTAGTGCACCGGAGATGTCCCGATTGTTGTACTCAGCAATACGCCTGTTCCTATTCATGTGCCATTCAGTCCTTTAGGAGACCAACAGAAAAGCCCTGCCATAAGGCATGGACATCTTTTCACTCGTTCCACCAGCCTTTGAAGCGGCCCTGCCCAAAGCAGGAGGCTGAGCTGCCTCAAAACCGACTGTGCCGGATTCCTGGTGCACGGGGGGTGGTTCAGTGCTGGAGGGACAAACACCCCTTCAGAGAGGCTTGTTAAAGCTATTCCAGATGTGATCCAGCCCAGTTATTATGGCAACAAGGAAGTAAGTGGCAGAAAAGCACTCACGAAACCCAACTGCTCTGCCTGAGGTTAGGAGGCACATTCCTGTGCCGAGCTGTGAACAGATCTGGGTGCACAGAGCCAGGACCAGAATCACCGGGGAAGCTGATTCCTTCCAGGAGGTGAAGAAGAGCAGAGTTATTCCAGAGGCTCGGGGAGCAGCCAGGCAGCACACACATGCTCCAGGAGCAGACACTGACCAACAACTGAGCACTCCAACCAGGAACAGTTTCGTTTGGTTGTTTCTTAGAAATAAGCAGCACCAAGAACAAACCCCACAAACCCCAGGGAAGCTTCAGAGGCTTTTCTAAATGGCTCATGCCGTGGTGCTCCATCACTCTCGCTGTGTTTCTGCCCCCACCAAATAGGTCAGTGAATGAACCTGGGAGCAGAAATTCTGGAAAAGGGAAATAACAACTGAGAGGCAGCCTGCGGTGCCTGGCTCAGCACTGCAGATCACCAGCACTGGGGCTCACAACAACATGCGACACATGGAAAACAGGGCCCATCCACAGAGTCATGGCAAGGGGCGAAATCCAACCAGAAAATGATCCATTTGGAGAAGCAGCCCGGATCTAGATGAACCTCTTTTGGTTAGGGCCATGGGACTGCATAAAGACATCAGCCCACGCTGACACAGTCAGGGGCTTGCATACAAAACAAACCCCTACCCAAAAGTGACTGCAGCAAAGAAGAAACAAGGTGGGATGGAGCTTGGGGCCATGTGGTTCCACAGTAGCAAGTAGAATGTGGTAAAGCAATTCATTTGTTCTACTTCTGACCCTGAGAAGCTGAAGGCATCTTTTGTACAGCCTCATTTCAACATGAGATAACTGATTTTGGATCAGCCTCTGCCCTAGAAGCCCTCTCTGAGCCCTCAGCTTGATGGGAAAGCCTGGCCAACAGAAGAAGAGCATGGTCCACAGCCTGCCACCAAGGCCAGGGTTTGCTCAAGGTTTGCTCTTTCCTCCTGCACGGGGGAGGATGCCGGTGCAGGGGAAACTGTGGGTGGTAGAAGGGAGAAGTAGCAGAGTAAAGGTCAGCAGGGCTCAGCCAGGCTCCCCGAGAGACAACCTCTGAACTCCCTTGAGGGTAACCTCAGACTTCCTCTTCTGCGCCTCGGCAAGCCCCGGCTGCAGGCAGGGTAACACCAGCGAGAGAACAGCGCAGCACAGGCAGAGCCCGGGGAATGCCAGCCCCAAACCCCCCAGAGATGCACCACAAAGCCCTGGAAAGCAAGTGTGGTATCCATGTGCCCCCGAGGTGTCCCAGGAGATATTGCTCCTGAGGACTGGGTTAACGCAGGGCCAGGGAGGGTGATACTGGCCCTGCACCCCACTGCAAGATGATGTGGTAGCCCCAGTTAGATGGTACTGTTACACACTGGAAACAGTGGAGTAACAGGGTGCTATCCTGCTGCTGGTTAGAAACATTTATAGCTAGTGGCATGAAAATGCACCAAACTGCTGCCTGCAGACACTCACCCTCCTGGAGCTTGACACTTTGCAGGTAGAGAGGGTTCCTCAGCACGTTGCAGCGCCCAGGCTCGTCCTCCTTGGTGAAGAGCAGCAGGTCAGAGTAGACAAAGAGAGTCACCTGGAAGCACAAAAGCAGAAGCTATGAGACATTCACCCTTGGCACTGAGACAAGGGAAGGTCCTGGGCAGGTTCCCTGCCCTGGAGAGACGCACCAGCCAAGGCAGGCAGCCCAGGCACCCTTCCCTAAGGGCTGATCCCTGCTACACCCCTCGGGGTGCTCCCAGACCAGGCTCCCCCCACTCAGCAGCCACCTACTGAACCTTGTGGAGTCCCGTGACAAGAGGGACAGACCTGCCCGACAGTTTAACTCCACACAAACACACCCTCTGCTCGCTCGTGTCACTTCCCATTTGCATGAGTTATAAGTCAGAGGAGCAGGAGGAGGGAATAAGCTGCCGACTAATCCCAGCACGTTGCAGAAGTTGCAACCTAAAAGCAAACAAGATCTCCCTGGACACTTCACTGTTCCCAGTGCTCCCTCTGCGAAAATAACAGTTTGGCTTTTAGAGCAGCAGTTGCAGGAAACAAACCTGACACCTTTAAACCACGATGACGGGTGGAAAGCAGACGCTGAACCCCCAGCTCCGTGCCTGAGCAGTGTCCTAGAGCCTGGGAGCTACTCCAGAGCAGTGGTAAATGCTCACAGCTCAGAAGGGAGATTTTGTTCTGCTTCTGGCTCTTGCCTGAGGTCCCTACTTCAATCAGCAGAGATTACTGGGATCTTTAAGTTAAGGATCACAAAGTGGCTTGGGCTGGTAGGGACCTTAATGTTCATCCAGTTCCTACCCCTGCCACGGACAGGGACACCTTCCACTAGAGCAGCTTGCTCCAAGCCCCTGTGTCCAACCTGGCCTTGAACACTGCCAGGGATGGGGCAGCAATGGAGCTTCTATACTGGACATCCCTGACCCAGGAGCCTACTGGAGGTGAGTAGCTCAGTGCAGTCACTGTGCCAGTAGCCAAGGCTGGAGCCTATCCCACTCTTCAGCAGCAGCTGGGGACATGCAGCAAAATGCAGAAGATGTGGACATACTGGATGCCAGAGCTTCTGCATGCTGCCAAACCACACGCTGCTCTCGGCACAGGATGCAGCATGTGAGCACATGGCTGCTTCTAACCACTCCTTAGGATGCTCCCAAAACCCTCCCCCAGCGAAAGGAAAGCTGTTTTGCACCACCGAACAAAGCAACGAAGGTTGTGTGGCCTTTTAGCAACCCTTTTGCAAAAGCAGAAAATCCAACATCCCAGGGCCAGGCTGGACACAGGGGCTTGGAGCAAGCAGCTCTAGTGGAAGGTGTCCCTGCCCGTGGCAGTGGGTTGGAACTGGATGAGCTTTAAGGTCCCTTCCAATACAAACCAAGCTGGGATTCTATGATCCAGGGGCTCACTGGGAGCTATAGCACCACTGCCACCAAGTCGCCTGCAAAAGGTGACTCTGCTCTGGGCAGCGAGTGAGTCACTGTCCCAGTACAGTTTGCCTCCATGCCCAGCGGCTGACGGACACATGTCGGGGGGAGGACAAGCTGGGCACCAGTTCACCACATGGTGGTGAGCTGATGTCAGGGCAGCAGCATGTGGCTGTGAAACCAAAATCAAGCCCTCGCCACAGGATTTCTCCCTGCTGTGCCAATTCATTCCTGTGGGATTCTTAATAAGCACAAAGCTACTGGCACAGCTTTAACTGACAGTGAAACCAGACAGGGCCTGCTTTTCCCCTCTTCTGCTCTCAACACGCTGTTGGCCTTGTGCCCACATTCACCCTCTTCACTACCTCTACTACTACCTTATTAATACCAGGAATAACAAAGTACAAACTGCACTATAAACTTTCTCCCATGCCTGTCCTGTGTCCAAGATCTTCTGGGACATGTCTGGTGCCATCCCTGGTCCCTCAGCCTTAAAAGAGATGTCAGGGATTCTGAGAATAGCAATTTGAAGTGAAGGAGTCAGCATCATGCCCCATCCCTGGCAGTGTTCAATTCCAGGTTGGACACAGAGGCTTGGAGCAAGCTGCTCTAGTGGAAGGTGTCCCTGCCCGTGGCAGGGGTTGGAACTGGACGAGCTTAAGGTCACTTCCAACACAAACCAGGCTGAGATTCTGTGAGATAAAAGCAGGATCAGGAAGTGGTCATGCTGGAAATGGAGGAAAGAAAATGAAGACACATGCAAGTTTAAAGGGTAGAAGAAAGATGAGAAGGATCAGCAGGAATAAAAATATCACTTCAAAACCAAGCAGGTTTACACCGGGCATCATGGAAACAGAAATACACAAAAAGTATTTATAGGTAACATGGTGTTTTTATGAGAAGACAGAACCAGAGTGATCTGGATTGGAGGGGATCTGATTGAATTCAGGATGTAGAGAAGATAAAGGCGCGGCCAGTGTGGGTCACATAAGAGCATCTCTATCAGATGCTGCTTCCAGGAAGACACTTGATTTTAGATCAGCTCCACACAAAACAGTTTACAGAGGTCCTGCTGCTCCTCCACACTGCTGGGGGAGGAAGAAGAGAGTGTCCCTTCTACCCACAAAGCCAGAGCCTGCCAAGAGCACGCCGGCACTGCCCTGGGCTGCAGCAGACCCCAATCACCACAATGGGAGCAGGATCAGCATAACTGAGCACTGGAAACTCGAAGCGTGGATGACTCTAAGGTAGCAGCCAGCAGAGCGGAGGGCTGCAGGGAGTAACCTGGAGCTCTGCCTGAGGCTGCCATCACACTGCTGACAGGCTGCAACATGTCTCAAACAGCCCTTTGCAAACAGAGCTGGTATCTACCATGAAAAATCACAGGGCCCATAAAGGAAAGAGAGCAACAAAAAAGAACCACATACCTGAACTCGTCCAGGCAAGACACAGAGCCCATAAGAGCTGCCTCTCAGTGTCTTTGTGTATTTCCCAGAGCTAACTTCCTGCCCCAAAATCAGAAATAAAACAAGTGACACGATGCCAGGACTCTGCAGACAGATACAGGCTCACCTGTGTTATTACTGCAGTGATGAAGCCACATGGCAGACGTCACACAGACCTTAGGGGGATGGGGATAGATTTTATGGGGGGGGGGGGAATGTTCACAGAGGCTGACACTGATGTGTGGGACACAGTTCATGTCTGTGTGCTCTGCACACAGCAAAGAGCAAAGCCTCAGCTGCTGATAGATTTGACTAACTGCAGAATATAACCAGCAAGGCATTGCTGCACAAGGAAGGGCCATGTTTAAAGTGCTTCCAACATGGAAGCCAGGAGGGAAAGCAGGGGGTTAGTGCGCTTCACAGGATCACAGACTCATTCAGGTTGGAAGGGACCTCTGGAGATCATCCAGTCCATCCCCCAAGATGCTTCCCCAGGATGAGAACAGGAGCTTGACGCCTGGCAGAGCCTGGCCACAGGACACAATAACCACACACTGTAAAGCAAAGCAGGGTAACAAAATCATTATGAAAAGTGCCCAGAAATTAAGCCTTGCAGCCACAGCACCTTCACATTCAAGCTTCAGAACTGTTCCTAACCCCATCCTCTTCTGCTCAAACACCAGCATAAGCAGCAGCTGTGGAGATGGGGAAATGGAGAAAAACAAGGAAGAGAAGGCTATTCAGAGGCAGTGAAGAAGAGACAGAGTAAGAGGGACCAGTGTGGTGGAGGGAATAGGTAAGTGCAGGTTTCTGGTGTTCTCACTCAAAACTGTCTAAAAAGGCTGAAAACAAGATCTTGAAACGTCTGTGCCAGGGAGAAGGGTTTTGGTCAACCCATTGCATTGGCCAAACTCAGCCACGCACTGAAACATGGAGCTGGGAGCCCTGTCCCAGGCCAGGAGTGCCAGGAACTTGCAGTGCAACACTTGGGATGAGAGAGCAAAGCCTCTTGCTCTGCTCTGGACATGCTGGTCCATGACCTCCAGGCCCCTGGCAGAGCTGGGGACTTTCAGAGCTCAAGGAAGGACCATCCTGATCTGCAGAAAAGAGAGCTGGGAAAGGGATGAGCATGATTCATGCAGTGAAGGTGCCTCAGGGCTTTGGCAAGCTGCCTCTAGGTACATTAGGGATGGACCCACAAGGACAAAGCCCACGTTTGATGCCTCATGTGCAACCGCAGCATCACACAGGTTCCTCTGGCACTCCACAGGCTGGAGGGATTTCAGAAGAGCATAAAATGGGAATTGCAACAAAGTCTAGACAGGATGTGATTAAAGCCTGAATAAGGATTGCCCCAGAGGTAAGGTCAGGGAAAGGACAGATCCTGGCAAGCCTCCAGAGAGATAGGTTGACTCCTCCAGGAGATGGGCAAGAGTTTGCTCAGTGATGAGGATGCTGGGCCTGATGGGGAAGCTGCCAACAGGTACAGATTCTGGGTGGGTTTGGGGTTTTTTGGGGCTGAAAGGTGCAGAATCAACCAGGATCTCCAGCCCCTGCACCAGGACCCTCCCCTCTTGAGCCACAACAGAACAACATGCAGCAAAAGCTCCTGCAAATCACAGGAGCACGTGTCCAGTTTGAGAGAAACTGGGTGGGAAGAGCAGTGGGAAAGTGGAAAACCCCACGGAGCAATAAAGAAAGGACTGATTGGAAACAGGACAGCCTCTCTTCAGGCAGCAGAGAAGGCTGAGGAGGGAGAGAGCTCAAGTCCAGCAAAAAGAGAAGTCAGAGCCCTTCTGTACCAGGGGAAGCTCCACTGCGTGTCCAGGCCATTTTCAGTCTTGCTGGCTTCAGAAGTTTAGGTTCTCATTTCACAGCCCATCAGGACCATAGCAGAGCCCATTGCTCCACTGGCTTTCCAGAGAGACCTGCACCGACCCCTTGAAGCTCTGCAAAGCCTGCCCTGACCCTGTGACACACTTCAGGCATGAGACAGCCCTTCCATGGGGACACAGCTGATGTCCAATGATGATACCCTCAACAGTCAGCTCCCAGCAACAGGGAGCCATGCAACAGCACCACGCTTGGGTTCACACCAAGGGAAAGATACCTGCCTTCCAAAGCAGACACTGCCACATGCTTCTTCCCATTCACTGCTTCTGTTTTTCCACTCTGCTTAGTCACAACCTCTTGCCTTGCCCCTCTGCCAGGCTTGCACAGGCATAACAGCCTCACAGGGCACCATCGTTCCCAAACAGTGTCTCACATTCCTGGCCAGCATGCAGCATCCTGCCCTTCCCTGGCAGCAGCTCCAGCTGGGAAATCCTCTTCAGGGTATCATAAACAAACACAGTCCTTCCCCTGAGATGTCCTCCTCCTGATCCTGCCCAAGCTAGGTCTCTGGAATGGCCATTTGGAGACAGAGCAGAGCATTCCCTCTGGACATGCTCATCTTGAGGCTCTCCATCATCTAAATATGAACCCCCCATACACAAACATGCTCCACCCAGGCTTAAACAGCATTATTCATAGTTATTCTACATTTGGATGCTACTAGAGACCTCTGAGTCTGGTCTGAAAGCAAGCAACTCCAGATGAGCCAGAAGAAGCATCCTGACTCCAGGCTGGCCTCCACATTTCCAAACCATCACAGCACAGCTGCTACTCAGCCATGGATTTACCTGATTTTCACTCATGAGGGTGTCCAGAAGACCCTGAGCAGCAAAGAACAGCAGCACAGACAGGGAAAGAGGTTTTTTTACAGATCAGTGCCAAGTTTCCTATCAATCAGGCAATTTTTCATGTACTTTGGCAGAAAGAAAAAAGGAAAGTGATTCAAGTCAAAGCAAGGGATTAATCACATCTTGAAAACGAGAAAGAGAGACACTTAAAGTAACAGAGTTGTACTGCTTTGTAGAGGCCAGCGATGTGATCTGTCTCTAGGATTCTGCTGTTGGCCAACCCGAAGGTGTTACCCAGAAAGGCCAGAGAAGCTGTGGCTGCCCCATCCCTGGCAGTGTTCAAGGCCAGGTTGGACACAGGTGCTTGGAGCAAGCTGCTCCAGTGGAAGGTGTCCCTGCCCGTGGCAGGGGTTGGAACTGGATGGGCTTTAAGGTCCCTTCCAAAGCAAACCAGGCTGGGGTTCTACGATTCAATGAAACTAAGATTAGCCAAGTTAAAGCTCCTTATGGCACATTGCTTCCTCCAAATTCAAACCACAATCATGCTGTGCAGTGGTGAGATTCCCTGAAAATGCCCCAGAGCAGCAGCACTTTCCTTCAGCACTGGCAGTGCTGGGGTGGGCTCTCCCAGCTGCTGCTTCCTCTGTCCCAAATCCCAGGGCTTTGCAGACTTTACAGCCAGATGTGAGTGAAGCCAGCAGCAAATGTAACCAACACATCCAAAGTCTGCCAGTTGGGATGCTGAGACCTGACCCTCACACAGGCTCAGTGTGTAGCCAAAGCTTCCCCAGGTTTTTAACAGCCCTCTGATAACATTGCAGAGAAGCAGCAGAAAGAAGGAAAAGAAAAGGGAATTTGGGCAAGGCATGTGACCTGTTTCAGGAGCTGAATTTCTGGAAGCTCCTGCTCTCCATCCATTTCTCTAACCTGGCCCAAAACACTCTTATTAAACTCCCTCTTTCTAAGTCTGAGTGACCTCAGCTACCAGACTGTGACCAGCAGGCATTTGTCATGTGCAGTTTCTTTGTGAGCATGAAGGAAGACAAGAAAATAAAGTTGATTTCTGGCAGAGGAAAGTTTTGATATTGAGTTTATCCCATGATAAACTGACAAGTTTTCCAAACATCGCACTGATATCAGCACTGCACAATAAAACATTTCCCTTTGCAATCTGCTACATAAGACTGCAGAGAGCACATTTAGAAAGCTCAGAGTCTTACCTGTATGGTCCTGGTCCTGCTCTCATGAAGCAGCAGCTCCTCTGACAGCAGCAGAGTCCGGGCTGGGTTACAAAGATCTAGGGGCTACATTTGAAATGAAAAAGGAAATAAAGAGACCGAATCAGTCAAAGCTTCCACTGGAAACGTGGTTTGCCAGAACAACTTTCCACCCCAAACCCACTCCGTCTGCACTTTGAGCTGTAAGTCATTCAGGAAGAAGCCACCCCACAGAGTGCTCAGAAGGACAGCGAGTCTGCAGTCCAGCCACATGATAAAAAGAAGGCTGAACACTTAACACCTACGTCAGACCCAGCTATAAAAAGACCATCAGCCTCCTGCCTCTGCACGTTAACTGCTCCACAGCGTGGGCTTGGGGATGGGTGCTTCTTAGCAGGAAACACAACCACAGCAGTGGCACGTTGGGCCCTCACACCCCTCAGACAAGAATATTTGCTATGTGATTTTATGGATTAGAGTCAGAGCGGTTTGGGTTGGAAGGGACACTAGACCAGACTGCTTCAAGTTCTGTCCAACACTGTCAGGGATGGGGCAGCCACAGCTTCTCTGGGCCTCTCTGCCAGTGCCTCAGCACTCTCACAGGGAAGAGCTTCTGCCTAAGAGCTCATCTCAGTCTCCCCTCTGGCAGGTTAAAGCCATTGCTCTCACAGTAAGTTAAAGTGACTTCAAGAAGGCTGTCGCACTGAGCGCTCAGCTCCCTGGTTTGTGCCTTCCCTGTTCAATGCTGGAGAAGCACAGGACAGGCTCAGTTGTGCCAGCTGCAGAACAAACCCTGACAATCATCCTGAGCTGCACGACCAGCAGGCACATGAGGGGACCTGCACAGGGGCCTTGCAGTATGTGAGAACATAAAACCAGTTCCTCAAGTTGCAGAAACAGCCCAGACTCAACCCAAGACACAAGTTTTGGGACTAAACAGGCAGAAGTGCTGGCTGTGTTCCTACCACAAGTCAAACAGTGCACAGAGCCAGGGCTGGTGAACACACTGGTGCTAATGTGAACAGCCACAAAGGTGCTGTTGGGAAGGATGGAGTCGAGCATAAGGCTACCCCCCAGCAGCAGCCCAGCCCCACATTTGCTCCTGGGTCTGGCTCAAGCTGGAGTGATGGACAGCATGGATCATGGGTTTCAGTTAAAGGAAATCACCACCATGAGCTGACATGACACCGCTATTGCTGTTTGCAGGGGAGGACTAATGGTTCTCCACAGGGATACAGCAGTAACATACTTAAACATACAGGACTGGATGAGGTTTTCTGGGATTCTGGCCATATGAGGGACAAAATGTAAGACACAGACGTAGTTAGAGCTGCTACCACCAAATTCAGGGCCAAGTTTGAAGAAAAGCATTCAGGGAACTGGGGAGTGAGAACATCCCCTGTCAAGCCCTTTCTGCTCTGGATCCTTGTCTGGGATTTTAGTGCTGGCCACCAGCTAAACTGAAAGAACCTTTGTTTGCACACTGTTATTAACAGAACATAGAGCCCATGGAACTATGTGAAATTGGTGGCTGAAGCCCAGAAGCGGAGATACCTTCTCCTGACCCAAGCAAACACCCAAGGACCAGATCTGAAAGCTGAAAAGGGAAAAATCGCCAATGGAGAATCGCTTGGGCAGGACACAATTCCCTTTGAGAATGTACCCAGTACTGTGCTAAGTACAGTCAGTGCCAGAGGGGATCCATGCATTCATGGGATATACTGCTGGGAAACAAATCCACTTTGCATGGCAGTCTGCACCCACCTCCAGCAGCAAGAACTGAGTGCATCAGATCCATACCACCACACTTCAGGTGCCCTTACCTGCACAAAGATGGGGAACACCAGCACTTTGGGAGCCAGCGTCACATAGGTGCCGTAGCTGGAGTGCGGGATGTGTGGCCTCACTATGGTGCAGTTCTGGTAGTTCCCGTAGCTCTTCATCGTCTGCACAGTCTTCATGAGCCTGGATTTTCTCCCGGAGCCTGTGTGTGATTTCCCTTTACATGCATTTCCTGGAGCGACAGAGGATGCACAGAGAAACCCAGACTCAGGGGAGAGCTCCCGCAGAGCTGCTGCATGCTGCCAGCTCGCTTCCTGCTCCCACAGGCTGCAGGAGGGCACATAGAGCCTGAGGGGAAGAGCTGGAGCCCAGAGCTGCAGGGACATCCATCATACTGCTGTCAAAGTTTCCCAGGGATCCATGAAATAACAGCACTGACCTCATTTCTCCTCATGCAAAATGACATCTCCCTGGACATTTCTGCTCAAGAGCTACTTGCCTGTTGGACCAAGGGCTTAAATGCATCACATCAGCAGCACAAACACCTCTGTGTGCGTGTGCAAATGAAAACCCAAGGAAGTCACAGAATCTCAGACAGGTTTGGGTTGAAGGGACCTTGAAGCTCATCCAGTTCCAACCCCTGCCATGGGCAGGGACACCTTCCACTAGAGCAGCTTGCTCCAAGCCCCTGTGTCCAACCTGGCCTTCAACACTGCCAGGGATGGGGCAGCCACAGCTTCTCTGGGCACCCTGTGCCAGCACCTCAGCACCCTCACAGGGAAGAGCTCCTGCCTAAGAGCTCATCTCAGTCTCCCCTGTTTAAATTTGAACCCATTCCCCTTGTCCTAGCAAGGCACAGCAAGCCCAGCTGCAGGCCAGCGCCTCTGTCACTGGATGTCCGCTGCCGTCTGCACGATGTGAACTCTGGAGGAAGTGATGTGGTGCTGTTATAGACACCTCCCTGTGCAGTACTGAAAGCACAACATTAATACAGAACAACCCCAAACATGACTTTAAATGGACATTCTTGAATCACAGGAGCACCAAGGAGGTTCCCGTCATTGCGGAATACCACAGAAGTATGACCCTTCCTTTTGCAGGGAGGGGAAAACTCGCTGTGCCTAACTCAGCATGGAGGGAAACACTGGAAATTTAAACCTTGGGACATTTTTGTCCATCCAAGTCCGGCCTGATGTGGATTCTGGGCATGGGAATTAGTGAGGTGCAGGAGTTTCACATCATGGGGTGCCTAGTGATGGGTTAATCATGGGTTTTAGAAGACATTGAGATTGGAGGTGTCAGAGAAGAGCACAGGAGTGACAAACACATTCATGGCATGGGACCAATCCGTGCCTTTCCAAATCACTCCCAGGGATGCAATGGCTGCCCAGACGTGGGGTTGTATTTATAAAGGATGAGCTCATTTTGCATGAGGCTGGCACAATACAAGCCACTGAGTTCAGCATGGCACTTCAGTGCTTGAAAACATCCAAGCAACCTGACTGGGCTTCACCTTGTCCCTCTTCATCGCAGGGAGCCGTTATCCCCACTCAGAGCAGGGATTACACAGGAGCTCTCCCCTCCAGCCTCCCACCTCAGCTGGTTAAGCACAGCTCTGACTTGCCCAACAAACCAACAGTAGCTCCTGCAGCCATCCCAAACCCGCCAGTCTGCATCACTAGAGGCCAGGAGACATCAGGTGATGTGTCAAACCAGCCCCAGAATCTCGAATGCAAATGATAATCCTGTGATTTAAAACATTATTGATAATTATCATCAGTTATTCTTGCTCCCTGCACTCTCCCCCTCTGTGGGGGAGTCCTTCCTTCCCTGATTTATAGGATTTCTAAGCTCTTTCCTCCCATCCCAGAGGAATGCCTTTGATACACCCAGCAAGCTCCCACCAGCATTTTCTCTCATGAGTGCAGGCATGGGATGTGGGGTGCTGTGGAGATGCTTTGCCTGGGTAGAAACTACCATTTTCTCAGCACCAGGGTTGAGGTGGGAGCATCTCAGACCACTGGCAACCAGTCCTAGAACTCATAGGCAACAACCCCAACAGGAACTGAATGCCTCTGACCAAACATGCATGCCTCCGTCAAAAGAAATCCCATTGAAAAATCCAAGTATTTCATCCCTGCCTCCTGAGGCTGAACCAAGAGAGCTTGGGTCCAGCAAGCAGACCTCTCCACTTGGATTTGAACATACCCAGCTGAGGAGCTGGAGCATGGGCCCACTCTCCCCCTCAACCATGACTCAGGAACATAGAATCATAGAATTGTCACAGATTGGTTTCTGTTGGAAGGGTCCTTAAAGCTCCTCTAGCTCCAACCCCGGCCATGGGCAGGGACACCTTCCACTGGAGCAGCTTGCTCCAAGCTCCTGTGTCCAACCTGGCCTTGAACACTGCCAGCAATGGGGCAGCCACAGCTTCTCTGGGCACCCTGTGCCAGCGCCTCAGCACCCTCACAGGGAACAGCTTCTGCCTAAGAGCTCATCTCAGTCTCCCCTCTGGCAGGTTAAAGCCATTCTCCTTGGCCACTCCCTACAGGCCCTTGGCCAAAGCCCCTCTCCAGGTTTCCTGAGGCCCCTTTAGGCACTGGAGCTGCTCTAAGGTCTCCCCTTCAGGAGCCTTCTCTTCTCCAGGCTGCCCCAGCCCAGCTCTCTCAGCCTGGCTCCAGAGCAGAGCTGCTCCAGCCCTCACAGCATCTCCATGGCCTCCTCTGGCCTCACTCCAACAGCTCCAGGTCCTTCTTGTGCTGTTGCCCCAGAGCTGGATCAGGACTGCAGGGGGGTCTCCCCAGCACACAGCAGAGGGGGAGGATCCCCTCCCTGAGCTCACACTCTAGGGGTGCAGCCCAGCAAACCCTCCTGCAGCCCCTGCTGGAGGGGTGCCCAGCAGAGACCCCTGAGCCCTACATCCCTCCCCAGCCACACACCCCACCCCCCCAGGGAGGCTCTGCTCCCAGCACAGCAGCATTCGCACAGTAGCTCCTGCCTCTGCACTGAGTGGATACCCACAACCTTCCCAGGCAGAAACAAGCCAAAACACTTCTGACCATGGCTCAGAGCAGATAAGGTCTCGTCCAAAGCAAATAAACGAACCTACCCAACATTACATATTCCATTAAGTATTAGGAAATAGCACATTTACTTTCAGATAAGCACCAGCAGAGCCAGCCCGTGCTCTGCTGGCAACACAAACCTGCTGTTTACTGCTCGCTTTAAGAGCCTGCCTTGGCAAGGAGTGGCCCTGATGACCTGAAAGGTTCTTTCCACCTCTGAGTGCAACAACCCTGACATTTTCTCTTTTCCCTTTGCCATGGTTGCACCAGCAGGTGAAATCAAAGCATGAAAGAGAGCTCAGCACAGGACAGTTACAATCTGGCTGGGAATGCAGGATCTGCTTTTCCTCTTAGCCCCAAATCACCTCATTTTATCAGAGGAATTCACCTGCAGAAGTCCTGCTTTCCGCACGCTGGCAAACACAGATCCAGCCTGCCCCAAGTGTCAGCTTCTGTCACTGCGGGACTGGCGGCCAGCTCTTCATCACTGCTCAGGGTAACTAATGCATCCCTCCTTCTGAAGACTTAACATTAAATACACTGAAAACCATCACTAAAATGTGTTATGGGAAGAAGCTGAGTCTCACAAATTCCACCCTGCTGTAAGAACAAGTCCCCATGGTCCAGCTCATCTTTATACAGCATCCACAAAGAGCAGGAAGGAGCTGCAATTATCCATAGTACAGAACATCCCCTGCAGCTGAGCTATGGAAATACTTCTGGCTGCAGAGCTCAAAGGCTTGAAGCACCCAAGGTACAGGGGGCTTGGACCCACACTGCTCCCTCCTACTCCCCAACATCCCCATCATGCCTTTGCCAGCTCCACACTTTGCCTTCAGTGGACACTGTCCCATCTTTACAGGCAGTACAGAGTTTTCTATCTGAGGAAAAGACACCACTGGAAGATCATGCCTGGGAAGTCAGCTCTTCTGCAGACATGCAGCTCTTCCTAAGGACATCCCAACACATCAGGGTGCAAGCACAGCCTCCCAAAGCTCCCAGATTTGAGCAGGAAATGAGTGGTTCTGCATGGAGCAGGATTCCTGCAGTCGCCAGCCCTGCCACACACCTCATCCCATAAGCCCAACCATACCTGGCTCTCCAGCAAGACCCAGCAAACCTGTTGCAGAAAATGAGTTTATGCTTCAAAGGGGTTTTGAGAAGAGCTGATCCAGAGGCTGCAGAGACCTGCAGCAGCCAGGAAACGAGCATTCCCCAAACCTGGCACATCAACCTGCACTATTGTTTGTACAAGTCTGAGTCATGGCCATCCTCACTCCCTTAGCAATAAAGTGAACATCAAAGCAGAGGCCACAGTATTAGCACCCCCAGCAAGGCATCATGCATGAGAAGGGAAACATGCCATGGATGGGGCCCAGGGACACATCTGGGGAACAGCCACAACAGCAACACTGAACACTGTCACACTTCATTGCTTCCATCATACCCCTGATGGAAAGAGAGACCTTCTCACCATGCACAAGGCTGTGACAACTGTGCTCACCTCTGGGCCTGGGGTAGGGCTCTTGCTTTTATCTCTAACCCAGAGTGGGAAGATGATCCTACCCAAAAGGCCCAGGCAAGGATTTAATAGCCCTAGAAAGACCAAGTTCAGCTCTGCTGGGTGCTCTAAGCAGTGTTTTCAGCACATCAGAAACTTACCCCCAGTCTCATTGTCCTCTTGATAGACAGGTCTCAGCAGCTGTAAGACACAACCCAGGAAGCACACAGTCACCTGAAGCAGACTTGAGGTAGACTCGACAACAACCAATTGCAAATGTTAGCATAACAAACCCAGGGAAGCCAAAGCACTCCAGAGAGGTGAAAATCACATCTGCCCTGTTGCCAGAAGAACAGGAGAGCACTGACCTGCACTGTGGTCTAGGTAGTGGAAACACTTCCCATATCCTCACCCCCTGAGTGAGTCCTGAGAGGAGGTTGCAGGTCATTCACCATCCTGCAGCCATGGTGGAAGTGGTTTAGGAACATAGTGAAAGCTCCACCAAGGGACAAAGGTCTGGCTTGTAAAAATGACATGTGCTCTAGAAACATTTAGAGATGATGTTCAGTAAGACTAAAGTAAGAGAGGATGCAGCAAGCACAGCCAACAGCCACATGCACTAACTTGAGCAGGGGCTGGAGAGCAGTCCTACCTGGCTCCCAGGGTTCACAGGGGCTAAGATGATGTAGTTCTGGTCTGCAGCAGAGGGCACCCGGGACAGGGCTGGCAGGGTGCTCTGGCCCCGCTTGCCGAGCTCTGTGTACCTCTCCCAGCTGTTCAGCACCAGCCCATCGCTCCCATCGTACAGGATGTGGCAGCTCCGGCGCTGCTCAGGCCGCGGGGGCACGGTGCTGTTCTTCTCCCGCTTGTTGGGTGGTGACTGGAGGTCGTAGGCAGACTTGCAGGATGATCTGCGGATCATGCCCTCATGTCCCGACCTCACCTGGGGCACCAGGCGCCACACCAGCAGGATGATCTCAGTGGGACAGTTCCTGGAAGGGATGGCACGGGGCAAGTCAGGGATGGAGATGCAGGGAGCGAGGCCTCTGCATCACTCAACCATAAGCCCTGCAGTCTTTCCTCCCTCTAATGCCTCTGCCCCCTGTCCTGCCCTTCCCAGCCCCTGCACCCCTTCTTCTACTCCATAGAATCCTTTCCCAGTCTCCTGCATCCACCCCCTGTCCTGCCCTTCCCAGCCCCTGCACCCCTTCTTCTACTCCATAGAATCCTTTCCCAGTCTCCTGCATCCCTCCAAGCTCCTTCCCACTCAAAGCTCCCGCTGCCCTGCCCTGGAGCTCTGAGTAGCAGGGTGCTGCTCTCAAACCACCTCTCCCACAGCCCTGCAGTGATGCTTTGGGGGAATACTCACCGGATTTCATGTGCCAGCTCTACACACTTCCAGTGCTCCACAGGCTGCTCATTCAGCTGCAGCACCGTGTCAAGTTGCTGCAGACCTGCCTTTTCTGCTGGGCCACCTACAGAGAGAAGAGACAAATGCCAGTCACCCACTGTTTCCTTAAACACCCGCATTTGAAGTGGGGTCAGCCAGCCTGGAGCTTCACCTTCCAATGTGCAAACACACTCAGTTCCCCGGGACAAAGTCATAAATGCTCTCTCAGAGCTACTGCATGAACTTCCCATGTTTCCTGGTGTGTAGTGGGAGCACCAGGGCACAATAGAGACATAAGAGTGCATCCTGCAGATCCACACCAAGGGGAGGCTCCCACAATCCTGCTCCCCTCTGTGCCCCCGTCTGACACTCCCCCTACAGATGCTTTCCATAGGTTTCCCAACCAGCCAGTTCTCAGGTTGGAGAGGGAACAAAATCTCTGCAAATGACTGCAAACACTGCCAGTATAGTGACCCAGCACTAACACAGTGGCCTCTGACCTCATCAGAGGCACCAGAGAATTCACTAAGTGAAGTTCCTTGGGCATAAACAGGGGTCCTGCAAGGCACTGGCGCTTCTGAATCACAGCATGCTCCGGAAAGTAAAACAGCAGCAGTCACCCTTCACATCAAGAGGGATAAAGTGACCTGCTCTCTTACCCGAGTCCACTGCCTGCACACGGACAGGGGAGTCACAGCAGATGGTGAAGCCAAACCCATCGCTCCCTCGAGGGATCGTGATCTGAAAGAGACACCGGAGTCACCGTTAGGTCTGAAACAGCCGCTGTGTGAAGTCAGGGAGCACCCTCCTCACCCACACCTTGCCCAAGGGGCTGCCACAGTAACCACATCACCCCGTGAGCCCCACAGACAGCGGGTCTCCCCTGCTGCACCCAACAGGGTGGGAAGAGTGCTAAAAGCAATGCAAAATCGAGCTGAGGCGCAATGGAATGCTGCACAATACGTGTTTATTGAGTGTACACAAGTCTCCCCTCCTGACTCCTCTAAGGGTAAGGAAAGGTCTGATAAGCCACTAGGAAGGGGAACCCGGCAGCCTGGCTCTGACGCTGGTTTTCAACACAGCTTCTCTGCACAAGACACTTAAACATATCATTTCCAGAAATAGCAGCGCTCCTCTGCCCTGCGGATGGGCACCGGCATCCGCACTGGAACAGGCTCTGTGCACAGCACCCCATGGGCTGTGGATGTTTTCTCTCACTGAGCCTGGAGAGGATGGATGCTGTTGATTTCAGTTCACTTCTCCTCCTGATTCAAGAGCCATTGACCTTATTACTACAATGATATTTGTTTTGTGATGCTGGCTCCCAGCAGCAGCTCAGCAGGACGGTTCCTGTAAATACCTGCTTATCCCCCAAGACATTTGTCAGGATCCTTGTTTTACTGACAGGGAAAAGAGAAGAAAACTCCAGCATCTGACCTCTATTATTTTGAGAGCAAACAGCCAGAGAGAAGATGAAGAACTCGGGAGAAGCTGCCGAGGAGGGAACTGGCTCCTCGCTCCTTTACCACAGCAGGGCAAATGCAAGGAGCTTCCATTTCCTTGTACCTTGTCCCTGCTTGATGGCTCAGCATAAAGCCAGGCTTCAAAAGATAAAGCTCTTTCCCTGGCAGGATATAAACCAGGTCCAGTCCCACCACACGGAGTGTTCTTCTCTGGAGTTTCTGGATTCTCAAACAGGGAGGAGGCTGCTTATGGCTCTGCACCTTCAAACCAACCTCACATCCCAAACACAAAGCACAGGGATGCGAGTTCTGCGTTACCACCCCAGGAGCCAGCTCAGCATCTCTCCCACCATGGAGACTCCACAGGCACTTCCCGGCCCAAAGCTTCCCCACAAAAAGAAGGCTCCTGCTCCTTCTCCCTGAGCTGCTGCCTCTTGTCCACCACCAGTGGACACTTCCCTGTGCCGCTAAACAGGAGCTCCTCACTGCTGTGGTTCCCTTTCCTCAGCTCCCACCACCATGGCCATTACAAGGAGCTGAATGGCCATTTTTGCTGCTGTGCACAGAACTAATATGAGCATCTGACACACGCTGGAAGGTGGGGGGGGAAGGTGGAGAGAGACTCCAGCATCACAGGGGTCTCTGCAGCCATAACTTTGCCACTAAATGCAGAAAAAAAATTGCCAAAATAGAGAACTGAGGAGGTTTAAGACACAAATCACAGTCTGTTGGCACTAATATAAAGCAGAGCAGCCTTTCAGCATCAGATGGTCACTACAGCCCCAACAAGAAGTGGGCATTTCTAGTGCAGCTGGTTCTTTGTGCAATGCCCAGGATACACTGTCCTCATAGCAGCTTTAGCACGGCATGAAAGATCAGCACAGGAGTGCAGAGAAAAGCTGAGCATCAGCTAGGAGCACCGGTCCAGACCATGGAGGAAAAACTGTGTTCAAAAGTGCAGGAGACTGGAACCTGTGCAAGCAAAACCAGCACCAGGCATTGCACAGGTCTAGGACAGCTTCCACCAGCGTTCACAGCAATTTGCTCCTCCTAAAGTAAATCCAGCTTCAAGTGACACTTGATTCCCAAATACATCCCCAGTAAAACAAGTTTGAAGAGCTATAGCAGCAGCATGGCAGAGACTTGGCTGCAGCTGTGCCTGCCTCGCCTCTAACGAGTGGTGAATTGAGACAACACCTCGCAGCTCAATGCTTCCACCACCATAGAACCATAGAGTGGTTAGGGTTGGAAAGGACCTTAAGATCATCTATTTCTAATCCCTCGTTACCCTCAGATTACACAGTAAATGCCCCCCGTCTGTCCCCATTTACACACTGCAGCATCAGCACAGACACGTACCTGAGGATGCTTTCCATGTGTTCCCAACATTTTAACTTACAAACTATAACAACAGCAAACCAACATCCTGGAATCAGCACACACAGCCCAGGAATAGTAAGAAAGCCCACAGACCCTCCTAAACTTAGCCAAGACTTGCACACACACTCATACTGGCACACGGATTTCTTCCCATGGGAGACAGACCTGCCTGTATCTCCGCTCTGAGCACACCTTGCAGAGTCCATTGAAGCGGTTCATGGCTGGAAACACTCAACTTGCTGTTAGCCCATGAAAATCCAGTCCCCTGGAGCAGGCGTGATCCAGAGCTCCTTGTATCGCACGAGTGTGGAACAAACCACAGTCAAACTGGCATGACCGCCCATGGGAACCCAGCTCCAGAGAAGAATGGCAGGAAGCCACCTTTCACCTCCCCAGCCCCTGTCTGTGCTGTATGCCGCTTGACGATAAGCCAGAGGGCTTCCTGAAAACCCTAACTGACAAGGAAGAGAGAGAGTTTTATATTAAGGTTCCTGTCAACTATTGAGTATTCCCTAGTCCCTGCTCGGTTGATGGGGCTTTTGTTCCCGCAGCATTCTTCAGCCGCATGGAGCACTTTGTTATTGCAACGCTCTCACAAACACTTGGAGGATGTTTGAGCGGCGTTTCACAGGCTCTGTGAGCTTTGCTGCACTAAAGAGAGGATCTGTGCTCATTACAGGCATCAGGATAAGAGAAGGTTTAAAGGGGAAAAGCAAAAGCAGAGTTTGTTTTGAAAGCATAGACCCAGAGGACAGGCACATCCTGATGCTTTGTGCTCACAGAGTCATGGAGGGGGAAGCAGAGAGGACAGCCGACTTGCACCCATGGTGTAATCTTGGAGCTAAGATGAACTCTTCACACAGGCAGCAGCAGGGCACAAAGCAGGACTTGGTGAGTCTGCACTGCACAGCCTTGAGGGCCAGCATTGCAGCACAACCCCATAGATCTGGATTTGCAGCGGAGAAGAAAGCACCTTCCCCACTCAGACATGGGGATGGACACGAGAGGAAAGGCTCAAGGGAAAGCAGACCTCAGGCTCCCTGGGTGGCAGGGCCAGGGGCTGGGGAGGGAGCACAAGCAGCCCCAGCACTCCCCAGGGATGCTGCCCGGGGCTGCTCCGGGCACATTGTCCCAGCAGCAGCACCGCCAGGCTGGAGCTGGATGGGATCATTCTTCCTTCCCAGCCACCATCTCCCAAGCCATGGCGCTGCCGGGGAGGAAGGGAGGAGAGGGGCGCTGGCTTTGTTTGTCTTGCTCAATCCTACGCTTTAAAGCAAGTAACTGAAAATGCAGCTGAGGGAAGCAGCAAAGCGGAATTCGGCACAGATAAATCACGGGGCCGGCCGAGCCTGGTTTCCGATGCAAGCCATGTGTTTGTGTTCCCATTTCCCATCCTTGCCTTCCTATAAATCACTGAGGCTCCACCGTGGGCCTTTCCTTACCAGAGCAAGCAGCCCTGAAAGGAGAAGAGGAGCAGATACACCCGTCCATGGAGACACAGAGCCGGCCAGGGACTGATGCCGTGTGACAGGCAGCCGGCCAGCCCTGTCCTCACTGCTCCCAGTTCCCATCACTCCCAGTCAATGGCTGCTGCTTTGTCTCTGTGGCAATAGACTGAAAAAACAGGAGACCTCTGTATGGGAATGGGGTGTGAGTGTGACGTTAAAACCCACATCACCCACGTCCACCTCAACTGGGATAACTAACTCCCTATAAAAGCCAGTGTCTACAGGGAGACTCCCACAGCACCCACCTCAGCATCACCCTCACTAATGCTCTGGCCCTTGGCTCATTTGCCACCCATCCATGCAGGTTTTGCTGCCAGCAAGCTCCCTACCCCATGTCTTCACAGCCCTGGTGGGTCACAGCCCTGTCATACCTACCTTCAGCTGCTCCATGGTCGCATCATCCTGGCTTTCCTGCGCTGCACTCTGACTTCCCAGCACGGGCTCTTAAAAAAAACAGGGAAAGGCCATTTCAGCTCAATGGCACACATCTGACAATTCCACACTGCATCTACACACTCTATACAAGACCTTTGCATGTCATGGGCACATCTCCAGGCTGGGGCAGCTCTGCATGGCAGCAGCTGTGGTGTGGCTGTACATGTAGGACAGGCACTGCTGTCCCTGCTCTGTGCCAGCCTGGCCTCCTCCACACACCCTGGCAGCACAGAAAGACCAAGGCAGGAGAACAAGCTCCCCACTACCCTGCACAGACCCCAGAAGCCAAATAGAGTCCGGCCATGGGCCTCAGCCCCAAGTCTGAGAGGCAGGAATCAGTACAATGGAAGAAGGCCAAGCAAGGACAAAAGTGGCTGCAGTGTTGGGGTCCCCGCAGAGCCCCATATAACCCCAGTGAGCAGAAGCAGTCAGCAGGATCCTGTGAACCAGCCAGGATCTCCCCATGCCAGTCTTTTGGGGTCCCAGAGTCCACTGAGCCTCACAGAGCTGCCCATGGCAGAGAGGGTGCTCTGGGGCTGGGGGCTGCTCCATGCCACAAGGGTCCAGTCCTCTTTCAAACCATGCCAGAACTCCATGGGACATCCAAGTTGAGGGAACGCACCTCTGCTCTGCTTCAGCCGCCGCATGGCCACCTTCAGGTGCTTGGTCCTGCCCAGGTCCTCCCCAAGGAGATAGTACCAGCCACTGATCTCCTGGGGGGAGGAAAGGAGCTGTTGATGAAAGGGCAGATACTCACCCCTATTCTTTTCTCATCTTGGAAAAGAGAAGGCTCCAGGGAGACCTTGTAAGTGTCTTCCAATACCTAAAGGTGCTACAGGAAACCTGGAGAGGGGCTTTGGACAAGGGCCTGTAGGGACAGGACAAGGGGAATGGCTTTAACCTGCCAGAGGGGAGATTGAGATGAGCTCTTAGGCACAAGCTCTTCCCTGTGAGGGTGCTGAGACGCTGGCACAGGGTGCCCAGAGAAGCTGTGGCTGCCCCATCCCTGGCAGTGTTCAAGGCCAGGTTGGACACAGGGGCTTGGAGCAAGCTGCTCCAGTGGAAGGTGTCCCTGCCCATGGCAGGGGCTGGAGTTGAAGGAGCTTTAAGGCCCCTTCAACACAAAACCAGGCTGGGATTCTGTGATGATTCTATGAAACTGAGGAAAGCGGAGGTATCCAGCAGCACTATGCAGCACCTCGGACCAGGGTCAGCTCATCTCAACCCCTGCTGAGGTCCCAGGAGGACCACATGCCCCAGCATCCTCCTCCGACCCATGAGAGCAGGGTGCTGTGCACGGGTGCTATGCACACAAACACTGTCCTCTCTGAACACACACTTTGTGAAACTCACTGCCACAATCTGAGGAGGAAGGGACATCTCTGGGGAGGTCAAATATGACCAGAGGCCCCTCTATAGGAGAGCTGCAGTTCAGAGCCTTATTATCCTCACTGTTATAAGAAAGCTGCACCTCACTAGTCCAACATTCAGAGGAGGCCATGCTCAAGCTGCCTCTCACCCTTTTCTCAGGTCACTGCCACAAATTGCTTCTTTTTAACCTCTTGCTAGGGACTGAATTTCCACACTTCAGGGGATGTATTAAAACCTGCACCAGACCCTTCTGGCCGCCGAGAACTCTGATGTACAGAGGACATGACCAGGGATAGATCTCTGCCCACTGGCAGCCAGGATGATACATTTCCGTGTCCGAGTTTGTCAGCAGTCATTCCCAGCAGCAGCCTCGCAGGGTTCCCCACGAAAGCAAACCCAGCTGATGTGAAAGCTGTATTACCAAGCAGCAGCCAGGCTGGGGCAGCAGCACTGTGACTAAACCTGCAGCAGCAGGGACATGGATCCTGGCATGCAGACATCCTGGCAGCACCACTGCCTCCAGGAACAGCCCCCTGCCCACCACTACCAACTCCACTGGTGAAGCCTTGGCTGCTGAGTGCAGGGAATCAGGCACAATCCTCCTCAGAGGAGCATGTCCACCCCATTGCACCCACTTGGACGCCGCTCAGGACATGTCAGATGTGACATGTGCCAGACTGAGCGAGGCTGAACCCCATCTCCTGTCCCCCCAGCAGGCAGCACTCACTGAGGAGACCTCTCTGCACCCCCAATTGCTGCTGCTCTGTATGTCCCTACAGGTGGAAGTGACAGTGCCCCGTCCTAGGATCCCTCCTCTCACAGGCTCCCTGCCCCTGCCTGCCGCAATCACACCAACATCAGGCTCACAGTGGCACAACCTGGGAACGGGACCAGGGAACTCAGTGGGCACCCTTTTGTCCAAAGTGGGAGCAGCCTGCTCCTGCCCCTGGGGCGCACCACATCCACCCACCAAGCACCACGCTGCACTCTGGCACTGGGGTACCTTGTCCATGGTCAGGAGGGACTTCACGCCAAAGCTCATGCAGCCGATGAGTTCACTCTGTCTGCAGGAGAGCACAGACCATCAGCACACGCTTGTGAGAACTCCCCAGGCACCAGCTCCCCACGAGCATCCCTTTGCAGGGAGCCCACAGACACCCCAAACTGCCCAGTCCAGGAGCCAAGCAGTGACCGGGATGTGCCTCCCTGTCCATGCTTTGAGCAAGCACAGTGTAACCACATGGCTGAGCTGCAGCAGGAGCTGGGCTCAGCATCCTGGTCACCTCCAACCGACTCAATGCTGGCAGGAGCTCAGCTGAGGAGGCAGATGCCACTTGCCTGAGCAGGCAGCATAGGCTACAAAGTGCCAGACCCTCTGCTGCTGGGCTCTCCTCCTCACTGCATTGCCCTCAGAGGCAGGAAAGGTCCCCAGCACACAGCCAGGCTTCAGCCAGCTTGGCTTTAGCCAGCAGCATAGGCACGAGTGGCTGCAGGAGCTCTAATCACTGGTGCAGCTGATGGCTACCACACAGCAGCAAAGCCAACAGAGCACAGCAAGGGCAGGATTTCCTCTCCATCAGCCTGGACCATTGAGGTGCTCACCAGCACAGGCTGCCCATGAGGATGACCCTGGCCGGGGTGTCCCACCAGCAGGTCCCAGCCCCACTGCTCATGCCCCTGCCTCACCAGCCTGTAGCCTTCATGTGGGCAGCCCTGATGTCAGGGCCAGCCCTCGAGGCCCACGGCACTGGAGGAGCTCACATGGGGGGTGGGCAGAAGAGTGGCAGGTTCACTGCCGTGCCAGCCCCATTTGAACGAGGTTTCGTGGCAGGCTGGCAGCCCCGTACCTGGAGTTTCTCTCTCTGTTCCAGACTGTGACAAGGAGACGCTTCTGCTCATCCTCCTCTTGCACTGGGCTGTAATAAGCAAAAGGGACAGCCTATGAGCTGATGACAACACATGATCTTCCCCTCACAGCCAGGGACCCCTCACCCTCCTCAGACCCAGGTCTTCTCCATTCCCTGCACAAGCATTGCAGCATCACCCCAAACGTCAACCTCCTCAAATAAGACACTGTTCCACCAATTTTCTCATTCCTGACAGCCAACTGCAAAGGGATGTGACCCCTCCTGGGCAGGCGCTGGGGACACCTTCAGGTTGTTTAAGGGGAAAAACAACGTTGCATAAAGACACCTCCAACAGCAAAGGGTAAATGCAAGGAACAAGCTACCGTTCACGCTCTGAAACAACAACCCTGTACCAAATTAGATGCTGCATGGTGACAGAGGTCTGACAAAGACTTGGTTAGTGAGCAATGCCAAGCTCTACCAAAGCAGCTCCATCCCCATGCAGAGACATGCTGCAGCTACAGGAAATCCTTTTACCTTCCTCATTCATCCCAATGCCCATGCTACTGCAGATGCAAGGTGTAGAAAATGGAGTGTGTTTGCTCAACTCCTGACCAGCAAGAAAGTCCAAGCGCACAGAGCACTGCTGCCATGCTGTGTGCTGACAGCTCTGTGAGCCTTCACCAAGCTCTGCCCAAAAGTTCAAGGCATTTCAGCTATAAAACCCCAGCAGAACAATGTCTGTCACCCCTCATCTCAGCAGCAGACCTGCTCATGCATGACGCATATTTGTTATGGATCATAATGCACAACAAACGGGGTTTAGCTTCAAGAGGGTGCCCCAGGACAACAGTCATGTGGCTCCCCCATGTGAACACAGTAATGGATGGACCAGAGCTGCCTCTGCCCTCTCACACTCACAAGAGAAAGTGCTCATGGAAGACAGGGTTCTTGCTGTCTGGCACAGTCTTTGTCTTCTGCCTGCTTCTCCAGTCAGAATCTGGCACGATGGACACCTTTTGGGAGGGAAACAAGCAGAGTGTCAGTGCTCCTAAAGCCAGCCCTGGTACAGCACAGCCACTGCCATGGGTGGCTGAGCCTCAAAGCTCCAGCTGAGCCTGTGCTAACAGTGGATTAGATCACTTTGTGGTGTCCAGCACTTGCATTACAGAACTCCTCGGGGCAGCGGAGGGCAGGGAAAGAGCAGAAGAATCGTGGTGCACACGAGTGGTGCTGGCTGGTCTCTGACTTGCACCCCCTTGCAGGGGAGATGCTTCCTGCACTGTGCACACCCCTGGGGCAGCCTGCCAAGGGGACCTCCAGGAGAGCCCAGAGCCACCCTGTGCGGGCCACACTCCTATCCCCACCAGTCCTCATCACCAGTGGGATGCTCCTACAGTGACTGACACAGCCCTCGGCAGGGTCCTGTCCTCTGCTTTTCTGGCTCCATGCAGACACTGTGCCAACAAAACCCATGAGCCCTCCAGCACTGGGCAAGAGACCAGCCACCTCCCTGCATGCTGTGGCTGCTTGGCCAGAGCAGGATGGAGTGGGAAAGGGAAGGGACAGGCAGGCCAGAGCATGCTTGGAGAAGCCAACCACAAAATCCCAAGCAAGCATGAAGCTCCCAGAGCAAAGCCTGAGCAGAACCCACCTTCACGTAGGAGTCGCATGGCCGGTGCTCCTTTCCCATCAGACCTTTTGCTTCCATGACTGGAAAGGAAACAGAATGGTCATGCCCCAAAGCAGCAGCGAAGCACCATGGGGGTGCTCCCTTCCTGCAGGGCTGAACCCAGATCCTACCCCCCACAGGATGCTGCTCACACTTCCCCAGCAGCCCCCTCTCACTGGGCACCCATGGACACACAAAGGGTTTGGGTTTATGGTATTTCTTTTCCTTACCTCACCCCTGCTGTACCATCAGTGCCTGGGGGGGAGGCTGGTGGCAGATGCAGTTCAGTGTCTGAATGGCAAATTGTGTCTTGCTTGCCTGACCTCACACAGCTCTGGGTTCCCTGCCCCAGAGCCAAATGTATCAGCAAGTTCATACCAACAGGCACATCCTGATGGCAGCCCCACCAGGTCAGGAGCCCTGCGCTTCCAGCCACGTGGCTGGAGGCAATAGGTGTGCAGCAGAGTCTGGATTGCCCAGGATGAGGTGCTGGAATAACACTAAGCTCCCTCCTAAAAAGCCCAGCAAGGCAGCAGTGACTTTGCCTCTGTCAGAGACAGAAACATGTTCCTCATAAACATGCTCAGCCCAACAGAAACCCCAGTGCACAAAGGCAAAGAGGCTCTGCAAGACCCCCTGGTGCTTCATGAAGCAGTTTGTAACATTCCAGACAGGCTGCACCAAGAGCTTCCTCCTTTGGGTTTACAGATGTTGTGATGGGGAATGAAAAAGACCACCCCACATCACCAGCCTCCTCCTGCAGAGTACCCTGAGCAGCCAGCATGGGCAGGGGGTCAGGTCCCACTCCTTGAGCCTCCTTGGCCTCTTTGCAGGACCATTTCCCTCTTCTCAGACCCTCTTTTGGGGACAGCATCAGAACAAGTGACTCACACAGCTCACACTGGTGCTGCTCCAGAAGCAGGGATTTGGGGTAAAGCCTGTGCCGGATCCTCAGAACCACACACAGCATGAAGAAAAACCCCAAACAAACCACACAGCACATTATCCTGCTGTTGGCTGCTCCCAACGCCTGCCTGCGCAGCCAGAACAGGGCAGCAAGCTCCTGTGGCTCAGTCAGTCCTACAGCCCCCCCAGGCTCGGGCCATCCTCTGGCCTCATTTCATCACAGCCAGGCAGGGTGAGGCTGGGCTGTAAGGTGGGACATTGATCAAGAGAACGCCTTTTCCATCCCCTCCTGCCCTGCTGTGAAGGACTCTGGCATGGAGTGCTTTCCCTCCAAAGCACAGCCACCCCCAAGAGCACTGGGAGCTCCAGGGCCCTGCTTTCCGCTTTCACCCTCCAGAGTCCAAGCCCAGAGCAGCACAAGCCTGCACTGTGCACAGGGAGGGAATTTTCACCCTGACCACTTAAAACTCTTTTTGAAGAGGTTTTTTACAGCCTTTTCGAGGTTTTTTACAGCCTTTTCAAGGTTTTTTCCTTGATTCTTTAATCATTTACTTACCACAAAGCCCTGACGAGCCCCTGGTAGAAAGAGCTCTGTGCCATGACACCATGCACATCCTTCACTGCAGGAGCAATCCTAAGGGGCTCTCCAAGTGTCTCCAGAAAGGTTTTTCTTAGAGAACAGAGCTAGTCCTGACACTCTTGTTGGCCTTTTACTGAACACCATGAAAGCTGCAGTGATGCAGTCCCCTGGGACCTGTCTCATGGCTGTGATAAAGCCAGTGACCCAAGTGCTGCATCGCTCACCTGCACTGGTACCCAGCAGTGGTGGCCAGGCCTGAGGCCCCAGGGATAGAGAAGCATCTCTTGTCCCCACTGGGAGATGACAGACAGCAACTCCAACCTGGACCGGGGGAAATACTCTTGCTGAATAAACATCGGTGGTGTTAAAAAAGCACCATGTGGAGTGAATGGAAGGAATTGGAAACTGGAAAATGCTTTTGGCCAACGTAAAAGACATTTTAGAGGAGATAAAGCATTTCAGATTTTCTTTTCCAAATGATATTTGACTTTTTTCTCTTCACATGGAGTTAAAGAAAAAAATTTATATGAGCAGATGCAAAACCCACCCAGAAATGGCCTCCAGAAATTTCAGGTTGGCCTCTAAATCAGAGAGCTCCAATCGTGCCACTCTACCACAGTTGTTCCCCACAGCTGCCATGAAGCTCCAAAGACCTTGAAGCAACGCATGGCAGTGCTGCCCCCATCACTAGCCCACCCTGGCTCTGGGGCCACCTTGCCATGCGCCCCATGGAGATACTCACTGTGCAGCACCAGGACGTGGTTCTGCACCTCGATGGACAGCTTCAGCTGGCCTAGAGGAGAGGAGAGGAGAGGAGAGGATGGTGTTTTCTCAGCACACAGCAAACTGATGGCAGGAGACAAAAGCCCATGGCAGCAGGGAAGCGGGAGCACGGGGATGAAACAGTCGCTATGGGGTGGATTACCCCTGGTTGAACAGGGGGTGCAGATGCTCAAATCCTGCCCCCAGCCCAGATTCAACTTCCCCTTTGCCCCTCCCCTGAGCTGCTGGTGGGCAAGAGGCTGCCAACCCTGCAGAGGGTGACAGTGGGCCAAGCTGCAGACAGCCTGGACAAAGGACAAGGACAAGCGGTGCCTTTGGTGGCAGGAGCACACCAGCACAGGGTCTGCTGGGGCAGCCCTGCACCATGGCACTAACCTGGTTTTGCCCATCCAGTGCTGCAGGACCTGTTCCCTGCTTGCCCTACTGCTTCCCTCATCTGCCCAGGATGGCTCTGGGAAATGGGAAAGCCTTAAGAATCCCTTCCCGACCGTCACATCCAGCAACAGTTCCTTTCCACTGGCACTATGGAGCAGAAAGGATGCAGTGACAGCACAGCCCATGCAGCATCCACAACCGCACACAGCAGAGCCAAGAATAAAGTCCAGCCTTTGCACAGCTCCAAACCCCACCTGCAGCTCCCACTGCCTGTTGAAATGCCCCTGCCAGGCCCCTGAGCTCCCACCTCTCACCTGGAGCTGCAGTTTGTGCTTTTCCAGCACTGCCTGGACCTGTTTGTCAGCAACTGATTCCCAGCATTGAAAACCAGAGCAGTCATAGCCCTGTGCCAGCTCAGGGAGACCCCCATGTGTAACCCCTGCTGAGCACGGGCAAGGGCCCAGGGCAGCAGCTCTGCTCTGCCAGCTTGCCAACAGGAACGCACCGGCCTTCCCATGCTCCAGCAACCCTGCATCAGCCCTAAAGTCCATCCACAATGCTCAGACTGACGCAAAGACTCAGCTGATGGCATTTGCCAGGGTCTGGGTGAGATTCCATGGCACAGAGGGCTCTGAATTCCCAAGAGGATCCCTGGGAGCTGCTGCCTGCAGCCTGGATGGGATGTGCAGATGTTAAGGGTGATGCAGGGTCTGGAACCCTAGGATCAACCAGGTTGGAAGACCTCTGAGATCATCACATCCAACCTTTAACCCAGCACTGCCAAGGCCACCATGAAATCTGCATCATTGTTCTGAACCAACCCAAAACTAAACCATTGCCAAGGCTTCTGGAGGATTAAAACATTGAAAGCATTGTTAGCCCAGAGCAAAGTATCCCGTTTTGACTTGTTTTCCAGCTTACACAACACAACAAACACAGAAACATCACTTAGAGACATCTAAACAGCTTGCAAATTAAACCCCAGCCTGCAAAACACACCCAAGGACCTGGCTTGCGGGGGGGGGGGGATAACTCATGGGATTGTTCAACCTGAAACAACCAAAAACCTTCTTTTTCACTCAAAAACGAATTAACATTTAAAATCTCTCTCAGCTCACATTTGTGTCCGTGTATGTGTGCACATGTGGAGATGCACATCCTCATGTGCAGTTTTATATGAGCGAGAGCAGGGTGAGAAAGGACAAGCACCAGGCAGGGTAGGTGAGGAGAGCTCTATTGCAGCTAACACTGATGTACAGCAGTGAGAACACTGACCCCTGTTTCACTGCCATCCCAGCCTCCTGGACCATGACTGTGACCCCTCTGCTATCTCCGGATCTCTGGCTCTGTGGGAACCCTCTCGCTGCTCCACTATTAGCATGGAACAACCATTACAACATGAGAGCAGAATGCCCCTGACTGACCAAGCGTGACAAGGAGTCTGCCCAGGGTGAATGGGCCCCAGGGAGGAGAAAGGAAGCTTTTGTGCTGGTTCTTCAGGGGAGGAGGCTCTGAACCCAGCACTGGCCTGGGGAGGGCTGGGGCTGCTCAGCTCCTGGGGTAGCTCATGAGGCACAGTGAAGGATCAGGACCACAGCCTCGTGCATCATGTGCAGAACTGCTGCTGCTGGTGCAGGGACCGGACACGGGGAATGGCTTTAACCTGCCAGAGGGGAGACTGAGATGAGCTCTTAGGCAGAAGCTGTTCCCTGTGAGGGTGCTGAGGCGCTGGCACAGGGTGCCCAGAGGAGCTGTGGCTGCCCCATCCCTGGCAGTGTTCAAGGCCAGGTTGGACACAGGGGCTTGGAGCAAGCTGCTCCAGTGGAAGGTGTCCCTGCCCGTGGCAGGGGCTGGAGCTGGAGGAGCTTTGGGGTCCGTTTCAACCCAAACCAGGCTGGGATCCTGTGACAGTGCCCATGACCCCTGTCTTGCAGGCTACACCAGCACCAAAAAGCTAGGAGAAAACAGGCAGTTTTGCCTTCTCCACAGATTGTCCCCTAGCAGAAGGGATGAAGGAGAAACAGATGACATTTCTCTCTTCATGCACTTGCTCCCAAATGTCTCCAAAGCACATGAAGGGACAAACCACACATCCCACAACATCCCAGAACACCCCAGCCAGCCCTTCTGCCCCAAAGGGGTCCCAGCCTGCTCATGCCAGGGAAGCACCCATTGGCTTTGTAGAACTTCCAGTGCTTGGATGGGGCTGGGATCAGAGCAGGAAGCTGCTGTTGGGAAGAGCTGATCCAGCCTGAGCTGGCAGAAGGGAACCACTGTACCAGTGTCTGCGCTTGGACAGACCAGTTACATGTTCTCAGATGCACAGAGCAATGACCTTCCTGCAGACCCGGCTGGGCAGCAACACAAGTCAAATCAAGGCAAGCTCTTGGGCTGCATTTCCACCTTGCTCCAAGACCAGAGACTCAGAGAAACATTATCCCCTGGGTTTATCCCTTTGGATACATCCCTCACAGGAACTAAGGGAAACAGCTTCAGCAGAGAGGCCCTGGCACAGCTTGTCCAGGCCACCAACGTTCAGTAAAGCTTCATAGAAATGAAAATAGGTGCAGAGAAAGGCCAAAGGGAGATAGAAGAGCAAACAGCTCACCTCACAACAGGACCACACACAGCTCCTGGGTGCACACCCCATCACAGAGAGACGGTGCCCAGGCCACCATCCATCTGGGCCCCACAGGGCTGGGAGAGGCAATTCAAGCTGATGAACAAAGCTGGCACAAGGAGAACAGGGGGAAACCAGCACAATATGAACAAGCACAAGATGGTAATCAAACAGATTCCCACCCATGAGAGAGGTTTGCCAGGCTCAGGGAGGGCATATGTGAATGTTCGTTGGGAGCAGACCCGACAAGCAGGAAAATCTGCTCCTTACTGATGACCTCCGACAAATAGAAAACTTGGGGATATGCTCCTTAAATGCTTTTTTGGTTTATTATAGCAAAAAACGCAGGTGTTGCCCTGGCTGGGACAGCCAAGAACCATCAGTGCACACGCCAGGGGATCCTTACCAGAGGAAAGCAGTGTCAGAGAACTGCTGGGGCAGGAGGTCCCCATGGGCACAAAGCAGAGCATCCTCAGATCACCATCTACAACCTCAGGCCCTGGCACTGGCCCTTTTGAAGGCCTTCTCTTTGGTCATGCAGATGAAGAGGGCAGCACTGGCCCTGTCCTGCCACTGCTCTCCTGCCCCAGGCACACAGAACCACATCTCTCTGGGATGGTCAGCCCATGAGGGGAACTGCAGCTGCAGAGATGATGCTTGGCCTGGACTTGGTCGCAGAGCCAAGAGGCACCACAAAACTCACATTATTTGGCATGAGTAAGTCCAACAGACAAAGACAGGAGGGTTTCACCTCCCAGGCAAGGCTGTCCGCAGCAGATGGATGCTCCCAAGCCAAAAGGGGGAAGGAGCAGCATCCCTGGCTGCCCTGGGAAGGAACACCCCGCTCTGCTCAGGTAACCCCCTGGTTCCCTCTCTGACAGCACACACTGCACAATCACCTGCCCTGCTCACTGACACAAGCTTAAACAGTGTCACTGGGAAGGGCACCCACCTTCTGATGAACCATCATACACCGCAGGCAACAGCCAGGCCATCGCTGCTGGGCCAGCTCCAGCCCGCGGAGCCAAGTCACTTCTTCAAGCCCATGCAGCAAAACTGAGGCAACCACAGAAATACCCACAGGGAGCGCAGAAGGAAACTGGGGCTCTGCTCTAGTGGGGGCCACAGCTCCACTCGCCCCTAGAGCAATCGCAGCTCCTGCCCATCCGAGGGGCAGAATGAGCGGGGTGCTTGGCACCTGCGTGCTGCCGCGCACCTCAGCGCCTGCAGCTTGGTTTCAGGGCTCTCCCCACTTTGCGCCCTCAATGAGCCACATTCCAGGTCAGCGTCAGCGCCTTCCGGGAGCAGCGCCGCAGCCCATTCCGACCACGGAGCTTCGGCCGTGACTCGCTGCAGCTCCCCCCGTCTCGCAGCCCCGCTCCCGGGCTGCGGGCTCGCCGCTTACCGAACGTGCTGAGGTAGAAAGAAGCTCCGAGGGGGGCAGCGCGGCGGGTGCAGAGCGAGACCCTGCGGAGGCTCCCGGGCTCCATGGCGGGACCCCTCTAATCCGGCAGCACCGGGAGCGGCCCCTGCCCAGCCCCGAGAGCCCGGCGGCCGCTCCGCAGGCAGGGACCGGCAGCGGGATCCCATGGGACGCGTCCAACCGCCGCCCGTTGGGACAGCGCCGTTCCCATTGGCCCCTCGGGTTTGAACAGGGACCGCACCTGCCTGAGCAAACAGACCCGGGCCCCAGCCCGAGCCGCGTGTGCGGGGGCCCCGTCCGCTCCCCGAGCACCCCGCGGCAGCACCGTCCCGCGGCCACGCTGCTCAGGCACCGGGAATGAGCTCCGGGGAAACGGGAAACCCTGCCACGTTTGTCCTGCTCTGCGGCGGGCCAGGATGGAGGTAACCCGGCGGCTGTTAGTGCCATAGGGACTGCCAGCACGTGTCCCACAGCAGAGCTCCCAGCGCTGAGATTACTGCAGGCAAGGAAAGGGGGTGAGCTAAGAACGAGATGGCAGGGCATGGGGTGCCTGCTTGGCTCTCATAGAGACACAGAAGCAACCAGGTTGGAGAAGCCCTTTAAGCTCATCCAGTCCAACCGTTCCCAGCATTGCCAAGGCCACCACTGACGCATGGCACTGAGGCCTCGTCTCCATGGTGTGTGAACACTTGCAGGGACGGTGACTGCAGCCCTGCCCTGGGCAGCCTGTTCCAGTGCTGAGCACCCTTTGGGGCAGGAATTGTTCCTCAGCTCCATCTAAACCTGCCCTGGTGCAGCTTGAGGCCGTTTCCTCTTGTCCCATCCCTTGCTCCTTGGGAGCAGAGCCCAGCCCCCTCTGGCTCCATCTGAAAAGCCACAGGCACGCAGCCCCCCAGGCTCACAGGATCATTCTGCAGGGCCCCAGAGCTGCACCTTCCATCACCTGGGAGCTGGCAATGCACCCACCAGCTCCAGATGCTGCACCGCAGCTCACTGGGAGGCACCCAGGGCTATCACCAGCTCTGGAGAGTGTGGGGGAATCATAGAGACCTCCCCAAAGGCCGGGCTGCCGCACTCTGCTTCCCACCCTCGAATCCAAGCAGTTCTGCTCCCCACAGCACCAGGACGCCCCAGGGCTGATCTCCAACAGTCCCCAGCAGGGTGGACCTGCTCCCGCACCACCTCATGCTGTAGGAAACACCACACTCAATGAGTTTGGTTCCTTGTGGCATGGGTGTGAGGCTGCAGGGTCCCCAGTGGCGTGGGGGCTGTCGTGAGCCTGGACCAGCGTCACAGGGGCGTTCAGGGTGTGAGTGGCTGATTCACAGCTCCCACTGCCCTGGGCCTGGGCAGAGGTGGGCAATGGGAGAGCACAGCCCTGATAAGTGAAGGTTGGAGGGACAAGGGTGCAGCCCAGCACTGACTCTGAGCAGACATGATAGTGGATGCTGCTGTCAGTGCTGTGAGGGCAGCTTCATTTCCCAGCCTGCATCCAGCTGGAACAATACTAAATACATTGACCTCTCTGGGATGGAAAAGGACACGATCTCCTGTAGATCCAGGGTGCTGGATGCACACCCCTGCCATCCTCCCCATGGCTGCCCCTCCACACGCTCCTGGCCATGGCTGAGCCCCTGCTAGCCCACAGCCCCCCTCACACCCCATCACTCACCTTTCCCCTTCACCCGTGCATGGCTGATCTTCCTCCTGCTCCCCGAGGCTCCCCTCTGCTGCCGTGGGGAGGACTGTGCAGCCTCACATAGCCCCTTCTCCAGGGGCAGATGCTCCAGCTCCAGCAACTGGGGACTCTGCCCTGTCCCTGCAGGAGGAAAGAGGGGATGAGACACAGCAGGACATGGAGCTGTGCACAGGGGACATCACAGGCTCTGCAGTACCCTTCATTTCACCGGCTGCAAGGGTATGTTTGCACCTTGCCCAGCCTTCCCCTGCATGCCCTGCTGCCAGGGCCCCTGCACTGCTGGCCAGCTCTGCACAAACAGGGCACATCTGCCCCCCACCATCACCCCACTGCTCGGCCCTGCCGGTGTGTAGAGAGGAGATGAGGGATGGAGATTCCGTAGCTCCAGTGCCACAGCAGAACAGATCCATGCCCACAGGGAGTAACCCTGGCACACACCTGAGCTGCAGCCATGGCCCTTTGGCGCACAGAGCGTGCACCCCAGAGGCTCTGCTCAGCACCGTCATTGCATTTAAAACAGATGACCAGCCCCATCAGGGCTTCACTAGTCCATAAGCAGCTCTCCAGGACACTGGAGATGCTGCCCTGCCACTGCTGGGTGCTCAGGACAGTCTTGCAAGGCTCCAGCTCCAGCCCACACTGTGCTGATGTGCTGGGGCTCAGAGCAGCAGGGAGGCCCCGCACCAGGAGGAACTGGATGGTTCCCTTGGGGCCAGCACCCTGCAGATACAGCAGGTACAGAGGCCCCAGTCTGCCTCTCCTTGCCCACAGCCATCAAACCACCACGGCATCCCATCTGATATAGAGGGAAGTGCACAGACCCAGAAATGAGAGCCCTGAGAGAGGTCTCTCAGCCACAGCACAGAGCAGGGGAACCAGCATGGCCCAGTAGCTCTTCGGGACCAGAAACTTTTGCCCATGCTTCTTCCCACAGAGGTGAGCAGGGCAGGATTAGAGCAGCACAAATGTCTTACGTTGCCCTTATGCAGACCCAGTGCAAGCACAGCCCAAGATGTGGAATCTCAGGTGAATCCTCCCTGTGAGGGCAGTGTCCCTCATCCATGGTGTGCCCATGACACACACACTCTATCCATGCAAGCAGAAGAGCCTGACCTGTGATTCTGGTGCAAGATGGAGCCCTCTGAAGCCAGGATGTGTCACTGTGGCAGGGTGTGCCAGGACACACAGCACCGAGCTCAGTGCCTCCAGGAACCCCAAAACATCCCCCAGCTCCATCATCACAACCCTTAGCCCAAGGGCCCTGGCGCAGAGGCACAGCTTGGAAAGGCTGTTTGCTCCTAGAAAAGCTGCCTTTTCCCCTAGAGCTTGACTCATTCTCTGGCAGGGGCACAGGTTTGATTCAACTGTACTTACACCAGCAAAACTGCCTGAAACTGCAGCAACAGCAACAGAAGGGACAGAGTGAGCAAGGGAGGGATGCTCTCTGGACAGCCCCATCCATCGCTGCCAACAGACACCTATTGTACCTCTGCCATAAACCACAGGGTGTCAGAGAAGACACAAATAATGATCTGGAAGTCTGCAAAGGCCTCCAGACAAAAAGCATGGCTCTGTTTGGGCTGTCTGCCCCACACAGTGCTCAGCCAGAACCTTGACAACCCACAGGCAGCCAGCTAATGCCATCACAGTTATACTTGCCTCTTAAGGTATGCAGAGCCTGTGAAGGCCGTGCAGGACTCCCATGCAAAGCTCCTGCCCCGTGGTGGAAAGGAGCCAGGTGCCTCCTGATCCCTCCTTCACACAGCACAGCAAGATGTGAGGTGGATGATGCGCAGCTCAGAGATCAGTGGAGCAAAACAGGCCCAGAGCTGAATCCATTTGGGCTGCCAGAATCACTTTCCTGCTCAGGGAAGCACCCACATCCATCGCCATGGATGCTGTGCTGCTGGAGCCTCCTGCACGCAGGGGAAGGGGCACCAGGGACAGTCACGGGTGAGAGCTGTCAGCACCACTGAACTGCTCTCCTGCTCAGCAGCGATGCCCGGGAGCACAATGGCTCCAGCTGCCCTCACCACAGGGACCCAGAGCTCAGAGTGGGGTGAAGAAGGAACCCAAGCAAAGGAGTGATCAGTCTGTAATTGCTGCTCATTCAGCACAGCAATGGCCTTGCTGCCCTAATCAAGATGCAGGGGATACACAAGCCCTGCAGCACAGGCAGGGCCAGAGCAGCAGCAGCCCCACAACCCTGGGTTTCTCAGCTCCAACATGCTTTTCTAATAATGCCTCTGGATTTGAGCACAGGAGGAGATGGATCCCCATCTCCCAGCAAGGCTGACAACGTCAGAGGTGTGGGAGGCCACCAGAATCCCAGCCTGGTTTGGGTTGAAGGGACCTTAAGCTCATCCAGTTCCAACCCCTGCCATGGGCAGGGACACCTTCCACTAGAGCAGCTTGCTCCAAGCCCTGTGTCCAACCTGGCCTTGAACACTGCCAGGGATGGGGCAGCCACAGCTTCTCTGGGCACCCTGTGCCAGCGCCTCAGCACCCTCACAGGGAACAGCTTCTGCCTAAGAGCTCATCTCAGTCTCCCACAGGCCATCTGTCATGGGTTCAGCAGCAGCAGTCATTTTTTTTTCTCCTACTTGGTAGCTGGTGCAGCGCTGTGGTTTTGATTTTGGGCCTGAGAACAGTGCTGATAACACCAGTGTTTTCAGTTAGTGCTTGGCGATGTTCAGGCTGGCCAAGGACTTTGTGAGCCTCATGCTCTGCTAGGGAGGAGGGGAAGCCAGGAGGAAGGAGAGACAGGGCACCTGACCCAGACTATCCAAAGAGGTTATTCCATACCACAGCACGTCATGTCCAGGATGTAGAACGGGGAGCAGAGACCCGGAAGGGTGGTGGGGGTGCACCGGTGGGGGTGCACTGCTTGATACTGGGTGGTGAGCAATTGTATCCTTCCCTTGTATTTGCCTTGTCATTATTGTTACTGGTGGGGGTGCACTGGGTGGTCGGGCTTGATATTTGATGGTGAGCTATTGTATTCTCCTTTTCCTTGTATCTGCCTTGTCATTATTATTATTGGAGGTAGCAGTAGTGATTTGTGTTATACCTTAGTTACTAAACTGTTCTTATCTCAACCTGTGGGAGTTGCATTCTTTCGATTCTCCTTCCCATCCCTCCAGGAGCGGGGGGAAGAAAGAGTGGGGAGTGAGTGAGAGAGCGACTGTATGGGTTTATAGACTTAAACCACGACACCATCACATCCTGCAGTTCCCTGTCCCAGTTGCCAAAGGAGATATTTGCACCCTGGCATTTAGAAACACATCCCCATGGCTGCTCGTCCTCTCCCTGTAGAGCCAGGTACAGCCAGTGGAGCCTTCAGCTCCAGCACAGCTCACCAACATCAGAGCTCACTCAAACCATAACGAGCTGAAACCGGAGGTGTCACATCCTTTACCACATCTTCTGACATGCAAGAGAACCCTGGACACAGAGCCATGGAGGGAATGACCCCTTCAACCCATCCTCACCTTCCTCCTCTGTCCCCACAGGCAGCACTGGCAACAACCCTGGGAGAGGAGCCAAGTCACAAGTAGTTCTATTACAGAACATTACCGGAGCTCTCCCTTCCTCTGGACAGGGAGGGTCTGGGGACCCCTCAGCACCCCAGCCTTGGGTGTGCAGAGGAAGCTCCCTAAGGCTCAATCCCCTCTCTTACATCTGCATCTAACAGCAAGATCACACATGAGGTTCCCAGAGGAGAGGCCCCAGACTGGCTGGGGTCACTGTCAGTGCTGCTGTCACCTCCTGGCAGGAGGGTTGAAGAAGGACCCTGCCACTGTCCCCAGCATCCATCTACCCCTCACCACATCCCCCAGAAGCCCTGAGCACCACAGACACAGGTAAATGACGTCAAAGTTGTCCTGGACAACAAGGAACCAGCACACAGCTGGGATGGGCACTGCTCAGGGGTACAGGGTGCTCCAAAACGTTCCTCCCTTCAGGCTTATCAAAAGCTCTTCCCCTCCTTTGTTGAGCTGAATCCACTTAATGACATTCCCAGTGATCTCCTTGTGCCATCCATCAAAATTAACGCTTTATCCCAGCAAATTTACTTACCCCCCAAAAAAATAGTCTGGGATTGCATGTTTCAGAGCGCAGCATCCGCAGCCATCAGTGACCAGCATATCTCAACCCACAGCATGCACAACACCAAGCACTCCTATGAGGGATCAAGCAAGCTGTCCTCTCTGCAGTCTCAGGTACCCTGAACCTCTGTTAGTGCAAACAGAATGTGCACCAGACCAGCCCTGCCATGTCCTTGTCTCCTTCACCACAATCCCTACAACAGCATCAAGACTATGGCTCGTGTTGTTCCCCCCAGCACGCATGGCAAGTGGTGAGAGGCGTTTGACATGGCCCCGTCTCCTAGGAGCTGCCCAGGCTCACACAAAGCCTCCCCTCTCCATGGCAAAATGCTTCTAAGAGGCAAAAGGAAAGACAAACAGGTCAGTAACATGCACTGTCTCCATCAGGTCTCACAGGTTTGGGTAAAGGAACTCCACGAGACAGGAGCTTTGAAAAGTAATCAAATCATATTAGTAAAGGAAGCATCTCTGTGGGACTCTGGGATTCCAAGGCCATGGGAGTGCCATGCTCCCCTCCCGGAGGGTTTGCTGCTCACTGCAGAAATCACTAACTCAAACCCAGCACATTCCAGCCTGCTCCTTCCTGCAGCACAAGGCACCAGCAGAGAGTCCTGAGGTCAAATGTGATCCTGCAAGGAGCAGGGCACCTCCAACACCCCATAGAGCATGCGGGAGCTACAGTCCCTCACCTCCAAACACCAGGATCCAGTGGTGACAACCAGGCACCTGCACAGCCATGATCCCCCCACCCCTCACCCAGCAGACAGCAGCACTGCAGTCTAAGCAGCGGAATCACCTGAGCACTCCGATGTGATCCCCGGCTCTCCCAACTGCTCCATGACTCCACGTGGGATGATCGCTGTCTCCAGCCACCTCCAGGCACCAGCGTCCTGTGCCCAGGCTGTGGTTTGGCTGCCACAAGCCTTTGACCTTGGCACCACAGATAAAATCCCCACTACGTAAATGTCCCAAGGGATCAGAGCTCCAGACTAGGAAGTTACCAGTTAAATGGTATGCTGGGAACAGATGGTGGTGGCGGCGCCTGCAACGGCCCCTTTCCTGGCTCCCAAAAGGGACGGAACAACTCTGCCTTCCCCCCTCTCATCCAAGCCCCTGGGCACTGACCTTAACCTGCCTTTCCATTGGAGTCTGCAGCAATGTGCACATTCAGCTGCTTGGCCTGGGAGTTAATGGCTTTCTTTTAAAATTTAACACGTTCTCAGTCACAGATTTCAGTTTCCCAGCACCAGGATCTGCCTTTGGCTGCAAATCCAAACCCAGACACGTGCCCTGACAGTTAGTCCAGGCAAAAGGGTAACGTACACACACACAGAACCCACAAGGTTGAAGCTGGCTTTGAAACTAAAGAGATGAAATCAGACTGAGGAAAACTACTTGGCTTCCCGTGGGTAAGAGGATTGGCACAGAATGGGTCTGGGCTATTGCTGGGAATCCTGAGGGCAGATCCCTGGCATTGGAACAGTCTGCCATACAGGGCAGACGTCGGCACTGGCCCAGTGGTGGGACTGCTGCAGCCACCTCTGCCCCAGGCTCTACAGCAACACCGAGTCCAGGGCACTGCTGGGCTGCTCCTGTCCCTGACACCACTGCTGCAGCCAGCACAGCTGGGTTGTTCCAGGAAATGCCTATGAGGAATCATAGGATCAAACAGGTTGGAAAAGACCTTTAAGATCATCAAATCCAACCTTTACGCTAGCGCTGCCGAGTCCACCACTAACCCATGTCACTAAATCATCGAATCCCAAGCAGGGAGGGCCCTCAAGCATCAGCTGATCTAACCTTTCTAGGCAACGCATGACCTAGTCTAGATGTCCCAGCACCCTGGACCCAGGGTTCAGTGTCGGGGAATCCTCCACTTCCCTGGGGGGATTATTCCAGTGGGTGATTGTTCTCACTGGGAATAATATTCCTGTTATGTCCAATGGGAATCTCCTCAGGAATAACTTGTGCCCATCACCCTTGTCTTTTCCATGGGACTCCTTGTAAAAAGGGAGTCTTCATCTTCTTTGTAGCCGCCCTTTAACTACTGGAACACGGTGACAAGATCTGCCCAGAGACTTCTCTTCTCCAGGCGGAACAGTCCCAGCTCTCTCAGCCTTTCCTCACACACTGCCCAATCCTGGGGTCATCTTTGTGGCCCTTCTCTGGACCCTCTCCAGGATGTCCACCTCTCAGCACCCTGCTGAGATATCAAAGTCCCTGTGTGGCATCCAGAGTTTCACAAGAACCTTCTCTTTGCATCTTCCTAGGACTTGCTGTGTTTGGCATCTTTCACCCATAGCTTTGGGTTACAAACTTCTTTGGCTGATCCCTTTTCTACATCTCTCTCTGCTCCTTACCCCCAAAATGAACACTCTGAACACACAACACGACTCACCCACAGTGATTCTGGCCTCTGCACTGGGGAGGTGTTGCTGTCAGAACTCAGGCTTAAAGCATGGCCAAGTACATCTAGGGCAGGCAAAGGGTCTGTAACAAATTCCTCGTGGTCAGGAGCTGTTACAAACCAGGAATGCAGGGCACAGAGCAGTCTGTGTGCACAACTTCCTGTTCCCATGCCCATCTTTCAGCAGGGCCAAGCTTGTTGAACTCAGAGCAGTTTGTCTTGCCCCTCACCCCTTTGTACTGCTAAGGCTAAACTGTGGCCAAAACTGCCCACTAAGGCAGCCACAACTAGGCTGGAGTTTGTATTAGAGCTACTCCAGCAAACAGCTCTTCTCCATCAGGCAGTCACAGCAGAGAAACAGATGGGAGAGCAAGAAGTTCTTTTATTTCCAGTTCTTGAGGATTTTCACCTGTGTTGAGCACATCCAGGCTGAAGTAACTGCCTGGCTGCTTCCCTTGCCTGCCCTGAGGCTGCTTAATTCCAAAGTGATCCTTTTGAAGCTCAACAACGCTTCCTGATAACTCCAGAAACATCCTGTACAGAACATCTCCTGCGGGGCCATGCAGAGCCTCCCACTGTCACCCTTTATAGTGAGGAAAGAGCAGCCACACAGGATAGTGGCAGTGGGACAAACCCCCGGGTTAGCCTCAGCAGCACAGCACAGTCCAACTCTCTGAGGGCTGAGAGCTGAGAGCAGATACTGACCCCATAGCACCAGTGGGTCACAACAAACTATGTTTTCTCCTCTTTCCCCCCTTTTTTCCTTTTGCCATTCTAGCCTACAGAGTAACAGCAGGCTGAGCGCACCCCTAACTTAGGAACATCACCCAAACACCTCACTTTACCATGAAAAGGCTTTGTCCCTGGCTTTGTGTTTCTTTAAGGCAGTGGGATTTCCACAGGCAGGGTTTTTAACACATACCTGTCCAACAGGCTTTAACCTGAATAAAAGCACAGCTTACACAGCACTACACAAACTCACAGCACCACACAAACTCACAGCACCATCTGTTCCATGCACTCTGTATCCCTGATTATATTAGTGAGGAGTAGCAGTGAGATATTCCAGGTCTCTTAGAGGTTGATGGGGCTTGGAGCAAGCTGCTCTAGTGGAAGGTGTCCCTGCCCGTGGCAGGGGGCTGGAAGTGGATGAGCTTTAAGGTCCCTTCCAACCCAAACTACTCTATGATTCTATGAACATCCAGCTCCCTTTCTGCAGCAGCTCTAGGACACATCACATCTGACAAATAAGTTGACCTAGGTCAAGCAGAAACATACACGAAATACTAAATACAGTGAAAGGAGAGCAGAAACTGCAGCAGCAAGAGGTAAGGAACAGCAACAGGGTTCACCAAGTCCCACACGTCACCGGAGCAGCCTCTGCCACTCAGAAACTCTCATGTGGACCTTAGAAAGTGTCGTTGGGGCTACGTGATGCCTGGATCTGCGATGCCGAGTCCCTGCTCTCAGCCCCTGTTGCCTTGCACATGGGGCTGGGATCCAGCTTTCCTGAGCCTGCAGTGCTGCTGGGATTACTGGATTTGGATAAATGCTAAGGATATATCAGTGGCTGGCTTATTTTAATGAAATAAACATAATAGAATAATCAAGCTGGCTCTTCAAACAGTTTAGTGACACTTCTCCTAAAGAGATAGGCTTCAATATAGCAAAGATCTCTTGGGAATGATGATTTTGGCCTTAGGATGGTCACATGGATCAAAGTAATTAAGTTACAACAGCTTAAAAAGTCACTGCCTGTCACCTGAGCTGAACTGAGCGCAGAGCCCGAAGCTACCTGAAGTAGTTGAGCTGCTGTCAGCTCACTGACACCAGGCACCTGCTGCTTTCCAAGGGCTTCACTGTTCAACCTCTCAGAGCCAGGTCAGCTCAGTAATTTGACTAAAAACAAGTATTTGTGGTATTGGCAAGCAAATGGATTTGGCCAGGGCATCTGCTGGGGGAACAGCGATCAGATGCCAGAAATGGCTCAAGGTTGCCCTTTTTGTTGGAAGAGATCTTCACCCTCTGGTGAAGCCCCACACACTTAGATTCTCCTACACTTTAGTGCCCAGATGAAGCTAATTTAGTTGAAGGCTGCTGCTGAAAGGGCAGCTGCCCTTTTTCTCTCCCCTAACTACATGATACTGACTCCTCCCCTTTTGCCCAAGCATGGGAGCAGGCACATGGAATCATGGAATCTCTCAACTTGGAAGGGACCCACAAGGACAATTGAGTCCAATTCCCTGCTCCTTGCACAACTACCTAAAATGAAACCACACAACTAAGAGCACAGAGCAGATGCTCCTGGAGCTGAGACAGGCTTGGTCAGAGTTCCCTGGACAGTGACCAACAACCCCTCAGTGAAGACCCTTTTCCATATAGAACTCAAGGATATGTAAGAAGCTAAAAGCAAACATACCGGGTCAGACAAGGTCTGTGCAGCTCGAGGTCCTGTTCCATGTCAGAAGGGGGAAAACAAGAACAGCATGAGACAGTCCCCAAAAATAGTTGTCCAGCCCCTAGGGCAAGGGGTGATGGGTTCAAACTTAAACAGGGGAAGTTTAGATTGGATATAAGGAAGAAATTCTTTACTGTAAGGGTGGTGAGGCACTGGAATGGGTTGCCGGGGGAAGTTGTGAATGCTCCATCACTGGTGGTGTTCAAGGCCAGGTTGGACAGAGCCTTGGGTGCCATGGTTTAGTGTGAGGGGTTGGAACTTGATGATCTTCAGGTCTTTTCTGACCCTAACTTTTCTATGATTCTACGATTCTATGACTTTCTGCTATAATAGGGTCACCTTGACTTTACACTTTGCAGCCATAGGAGTTGGATCCCGTTGGGGTGGCAGCACACCAGGAGTTCAGCCTCACCATGGCCACTTTAAGCCACTCTGTGAATTGATTTGTATTCTAGCTCATTTGGCAGAGCACGGCCTGATTACTGCATAATAATGATAATGTTCTCTGCAGTCAGAAAGGCACTCCCCTCCCTCCAAGCACAAAGCACTCACTTCTACAGTGTTATTGAAGAGCATGAGGTTCCTCTGTCCAGGTGAGATAACGTCTGACCCTGCTGCAGAGTTCAGGCCTGGAAAAACAGGGCTTTCTGAAGCACAATACAAAGAAAAGCAGGATTCATGGTGAAACCAATTCGAATGAACAGTCAGAAAGGCAGATCAGAGCTTAGCCTACAGGTTTCCTTTGCAAAGCACCTTCCAAAACGAATTAACAAAGCCAGCATTAATGTAATAGTTGGTCCACGCAGCTGAAAATAGCTCCTTCGCTGGTACACTCGATTTGCCCAAGTATCTTTCTTAGGTCAGAGAGGAAAGTGCACTCAGTCAGAAGAACTTTAGGTTGGCAATTTTTTGATAATCAACACTGATGAATTAGTTTATGGCAAAAAAGGATCCCAAGAAGATATTTTAAGGATGACACTGCTTTATTTGGAGGCCTTCATCAAAGATGATCTAACCTCGGAAAACCCAAGGCAGGAAGAGAAGTCTGCAAGTGATATATACAAGGTAGCTCACTCCACTGGGAGCTGGGCTCCTCCTTGCAGCACCTATTTTGTGTTTATGGAAAGGAAAGACGGAACGATTCCAGACATTAGAGTTAAGTTTGGGGACAGATACACTTGGAGGGCTACAAAGATGCTGCGAGAGCTGGAGCAGCTCTGCTCTGGAGCCAGGCTGAGAGAGATGGGCTGGGTCAGCCTGGAGAAGAGAAGGCTCCTTAAGGGGAGACCTTAGAGCAGCTCCAGTGCCTAAAGGGGCTGCAGGAAACCTGGAGAGGGGCTTTGGCCAAGGGATGTAGGGACAGGCCAAGGGGAATGGCTTTAACCTGCCCGAGGGGGGACTGAGAGATCTCCATCACACAGCAGTGACCAAAGCACCCAAGGAAGAACAGACCCCGCTGTACACAGCTTGCTAGGAAGGGCCCAGCCTTTGCCAGGGAGCAGGGGAGCTTTGGGCCATGGCCCTGGCTCTGGGCTGGCATCACCCCTGCTTCTGCTGCACCCCCCACCAGACCTAACAAGGCCTCGCGTGGTTCTCAGCCCAAACCAGCTCAACCCCTGGCAGAACACAAAGCAGGAGATGGAGCTGCAGCGCTGCTGCGGGCTCACAGTGCCCAGCAGCTGACACCTGCAATGGGCCCCATCACCCCCTGTGGGACCTCACCCCCAGAGCCATAACCACGATGTTAACACCAGAATGCACTACAAGGAGCTAAAAATGGGACCGAGGAGAGAGGACCTGCACACACAGTAACGGTGTCTATTAATGCAATCCCTGTAACTGGGAAGGGCATCTAGAACTCACAAGCCTTTCCTCTGGTGTGCCCTTTGTGCACTCCGAATGCTGCGTACTATCCCCAGCACACTGCTCGGTCTAATACGAATTATTGCCTTCACCTATAAACTATCCTCATTACTGTCTCTAAGCTGTCCCCATTGTAATAACATTGCTCTTCGCACTGGGAGACACACACTTGCTGGGGGAAAAAGCTGCACTGTCCATCACTGTTCACACTTTCAGCTATCACCCGATACAGGTAAAAATTAATCACACAGGATCCCAGCCTGGTTTGGGCTGGATCAGGGATGGGTTTGACCACCATCTCCAGGGCAGTTTGTCTGATGACTCCCAGGCTCCCAACTGGTCCCTGGCACATCTAGATCCATCTGGCCACAGCTCAATGCTCGGGACCAAACAGACAACTAGTGACTGGGGTTAGAATCCCAGCCTGGTTTGTGTTGGAAGGGACCTTAAAGCCCATCCAGTTCCAACCCCTGCCACGGGCAGGGACACCTTCCACTAGAGCAGCTTGCTCCAAGCCCCTGCGTCCAACCTGGCCTTGAACACTGCCGGGATGGGACAACCGCAGGCCCTCCGGGCACGCTGCGCCTCAAGCCCCTCACCGTGAACCGCCCCATAAGGAGCCGCGGATACGGGCACGTTCCGCCCCTTCCCGGGGCTGTTCCTCTCCCGCCCGCCCGTCCGTTACCAGGCGACGGTGGCCGCGCTGCACGCCGGGAAGGGCCGGGAACGCCGGGAAGGGTCAGAGGGCAGCGGCTGAGCGCGGGCTTCGGTGCGGGCGGGCCCGGACCCACCGTGACCCCCCTGGGCTGCCCCGGCCCGGTGACCTCCGCGTGCCCGGCGGGAGGCTCAGCATGGCGGAGAGACCGGAGGACCTGAACCTGCCCAACGCCGTCATCACCCGCATCATCAAGGAGGCGGTGGGTGCCGGAGGAGCGAGTTCTCCCCGGGCTGCAGCCGAAGGGGCTCCGCTGAGCTGCGGTTTGGCCGCTCAGAACGGGCCCGGGCGCGGGGAGCGGTGCGGGAGGGATGTATCCGGGCTGTGCCCCCCTCCGAGCCTAGTGGTCACGATCCGCGGCGGCAGCGCAATCCCGGGGCACTGGGGCTGTGTCAGGGCAGCGAAGGGAGCCGGGCCCTGGTGAGAGCATGGAGTAATCCCCCATGAGGGTGCTGAGGCGCTGGCACAGGGTGCCCAGAGAAGCTGTGGCTGCCCCATCCCTGGCAGTGTTCAAGGCCAGGTTGGACGCAGGGGCTTGGAGCAAGCTGCTCTAGTGGAAGGTGTCCCTGCCCGTGGCAGGGGTTGGAACTGGATGGGCTTTAAGGTCCCTTCCAACACAAACCAGGCTGGGATTCTAACCCCAGTCACTAGTTGTCTTTTTGGTCCCGAGCATTGAGCTGTGGCCAGATGGATCCAGATGTGCCAGGGACCAGTTGGGAGCCTGGGAGTCATCAGACAAACTGCCCTGGAGATGGTGGTCAAACCCATCCCTGATCCAGAAGTGTCTTTGCTCCTGTGTAGCCCCCTGCATTTAGAAGAACACAGTTAAACTGACGTTGGTTTCCAGTTGGTGTCGAAGTTGCTGTGATAGTGACCAAGATCAACCTTTCCAGTTGTGCTTCCACTTCAGCTGTGCTGAGTCCTCCAAACGCCCTAATGGGGCTGACATGTGAATTTTGCAAGTTTAGGTCATTTCTAGCAGCTGCTGATAAAAGTTGAATTTGTTTTTCAGCTTCCTGATGGAGTCAACATTTCCAAGGAAGCCCGGAGTGCGATATCTCGAGCAGCGAGTGTGTTTGTGCTTTATGCAACATCGTGGTAAGAATTTGTTGCGCTCCATAACCAGTGCTGTTGATTTAGTTGAAGGTGTCCCTGCCTGTGGCAGGGGGTTGGAACTGGATGAGCTTTAAGGTCCCTTCCAACACAAACCAGGCTGGGATTGCCTGTTTATATCAACAAAACAATCTTTAGTGCAGCCCAGTTTACCAGATCACAGCAGTGGGGTTCAGGCTGCTCTTCACTCACCCTAGGGAAAGCAGCTTCAGGCTCTGGACCCCTCCCTGCCAGGAACCTGAGGGGCCCCAGACTGCCATTCCCTTGGACGCCTCTCCCAGGAAAGGGAGGAGCATTTGGTTCCCTCTCCAGGCTGCTCCCCACACAGCAGCCTTAGGGCAAGTGGGAGCCTACCTTATCAGCCCAGAGGACACAGCAATGTTCCTTGGGCAGCTCAGATGCTGTGCAGGCAGTTGCTCCCCTGGTGTTGGGTATGGAATGGCTTTGTGCAATTGTCACCCTGCAGCCAATGTTCTGACTTGCTCCCTCCTCCTGGTTGTGGAAAAGGTCCAGCCAACAAACAGCCAATGTAGACAAAGAGGTACCTTCAGCTTCCAATAGGAGATTCAAAAACTCCAGATGTTTGACAGATGGGTGTTTTTCTGAAGTTGCTTGTGACTTTAACAAGACTGAAGTGGAGCCAGTTACCAGTTCCCTCTCTCTTACTTCTCATTTTTGACTAGTGCAAATAACTTTGCCATGAAGGGGAAGAGGAAAACCCTGAATGCTGGTGATGTTCTCTCTGCCATGGAGGAGATGGAGTTCCAGCGATTTGTAGCCCCTCTGAAGGAATCACTGGAAGGTAACGGCCTCCTTCACGTGGGGGGACTCTGTAGCACTGAGCCCTGTTTTCCTCGAGCACTGGACAAGCAACACTTACTTGCCTGTCTTGTTTCTCTTCTCTTTGCCCAGCATCCTACACTGCCTGGGGATAACTATTGTGCGCCCTAACAGGACTGGGATAACATTGTATGTCACAACTGATGAGGATTGAGAAAGTCTCATCTGCTGTCACCCCCCTATTATGTTTATCTAAGGGAAGCCTTAGGTGCTGCCTAAATGTGAGCTCCTGCATCCTTTTCAGCAGGTTTCTGCTGAAACTTAGCCTGATTTCCTGGTCAGCACAGCTCAGACAATAGGGTGAGTGGCTGCTGTGGGGTCACTGCTCCTCTGAAGCGGCCGTGGGACTCCAGCTGCTGTGTGGTTCGTGCCGTGGGGACACCAGCGTGTCATCTTTCAGTGTTCTGCTTCTCTCTCTTAGTTTACAGGCGTGAACAGAAAGGAAAGAAAGAAGCAAGGAAAGACAAAGACAAGAAAGCAGACTCAGAGGAGCAGGATAAGAGCCGAGAGGAAGAGAATGACGATGATGATGAAAGGATGGATGAAGAAGAGCAGAATGATGAGGAAGAGGTGGACAACTGAGCTAGCTGATGTGTGCAGAGGCTGGGTTTTGGTCAAAGGGCTGTAAACACCATAAATCAGCTCTGCTGTGTCCCCTCTTGCTTCCTCTGCTCCTCTGCAGCCTCTCCCTTTTGGCTTTAACTTGTACATAAAGGATGTTGGCTAAAGCTTTGCTTGGACATGAGGGACTCCTGCTAAAGGTTCTCTGGTGGAAGGACCCCTCCTCCCTGTGCTTGGGGGGCTGAACAGTGACAGGACTGAGCTTTTCACACTGGCTTGGCTCTGAGACAGAGGACAGAAGAAATATCTGGAGCAAGAACTTGAGAGACCTGAATAAGCTCATGAACGCATGTCAGTGGGGGCTGAAGCAAATAGGTCATTAACCCTTTGGGGTTTAGAATCTCCCTGATGATGTCAGGGGGCTTGGAAGCTGAACACTGAAGCTTTTTATCTCCTGACTTGCTTTATTTTCCCTCATTTTCTCGCATTCTGGCTGTGCCTTTTCCTCTAGCTGTATCTCTCTCAGAGCTACTGTGTCTTTCAACCACACCAGTCATATGCAGCAATGAGGTTTGACTGCCCAAGAGCCAGTGGCCCATTCGCCTCACTCACCCAAACCAAGGAACTTCACAGCACTTTATGACGTAAACTGAGTACTGAAAGTGCTGTTTTGTGTCTTTAATGCCCTGAGAGACGCAGAGGAATTCTATTTAGGATCTGAACCAAATGAACAGTGGAGCTCACAGTCTCGCCTCCCTCCCCTCCAGAGCTGCAGCAGGTTAAAATGGGGTTAGAACAGAGGTGGATCTTGTTGGCTTGAGTAGGTTTTTCTCTTTACCTGATTGAAATGGGCTGATTGCCTCACAGGTACTTCCATAGCCTTCAGCAACCATCCCAGAGGCACAGCCTTGCTTCCAGCTGGGCTCTCTGGCTGCAGCCTCAAGGCCTGGGGCTTCCCAAAGCTCCTTCACGACAGATGGACTAAAACAAGGTGTGTGCGTTCCTCATGTAGGTTTGTGCTTTTGTACTTGTTAGTTTTGATGCTTTTCTCTCTGAGAAAATACCCATTAGAATAAGGGCCCTTTTGGGAAAAGTGCTTTATTAGTTGAGCTTTTTGAAGACTAAAAAACCGAATATTTGAACTTGACTAGGGGAATCTGGGGAAGTTTTGGGTATGTTGAAGTGAAACCCATGAGTTTCACTGATCTGCAGTTTTAAAGCAGCACTTGTGAGGATCAGAACGTCCTTTTCACCATGAAGTGGATGCAGAACCACCCACAAGAGCTTCCCACCTTTGTGCCTTCCTGGCACACACAGAGCCCAGCTCCTGAAGAAAACTGCATCAACAAAGACTTTGTGCTGTCTGCTTCCTCCTGATGCACAGGCAGAGGAAGAGATGGAGCTGACACCATCTTCCCAAGATCCCCAGTGACAAAAGGCCTTTCTACTAGCTCTTTGTGCTCTCTTTTTTCCTCTCCTTTCATACCCAGGTGCATATTCTGGAAGGGAACAATATCCAAATAAAAGCCAGAAGTTTTTTACACAAGTGGAGTCTCTTGTTCCTCTCAGTAATAAAATGAGGTTGTGGAGAGGGCAGAAGCAAGCTGCTGTCGACAGAGTGTTCCACAGTGAAGTTAGGCTGGAGGCTGCTGCAGCCCAGACTTGGAGTCAGGAGAGCGTGGAGGTTTGGAAAAACCTTCCTGGAGCCTTCCAGTTAGCAAAGAGTATCCCAAAAAGGCACCTAAGACCTGGCTCCTTATGCCCCCAGCATCCTGAAGCCCTGCTCCAGCCCCAACAGCATCCTGCAACCTGGCTCCTTACACCCCCAGCACCACAAAGCCCTGCTGCCAAACCCCAAAACCCTGTTCCAGGCCCCCCAACCCCAAAATCTGGGCCTACAATCAGATTAAGTCTTCCCACAGCACCCCAAAACCTGCCTCCTCACCACCCCCAGAACCCCAAAACCTGCCTCCTTACTGCTCCAGTACTGCAAAGCCCTGCTCCAACCCTTTCAGCACCCCAAAACCTGCCTCCTTCTCCCCCCTGCACCCAAAGCCCTGCTCCATCCGGCTCAGAACCTGGCCCCTTACCCCCAGCACCCCAAATCCCTCCTACAACCCCCAAACCCCCACTCCTCCTCCCCCAGGGAACCCTCGCTCTCCGCACCGCCCCCAAACCCTTTCCCGCGCTAGTTCACGCGAGACTTCTCGCCACCACCCCGCGCTGGGGGCGTGTATATGCTAATCAGGGGGGCGGGATTATGCAAATCAATAGAGGGCGCGGGTAGAGCCGTACGGACTGAGCCGGACGCGGCGGCCGGTGAGTGTCAGCGGCGGGGAAGGGGACCGGGGGCACTGGAGCCGTGGCGAATGCGCCGGCTCCGGTCCCTGACCCCCTCCTCTTATAGGCCTGCCCTGAGGCTGGAGATCGGGGTAACGCGAGGGGTAGGGCCCGGCCGGGCAAGGAGACACCGCTTGGGTGCAGGCAGTAAGGGCAGCTTTCGCTAGGGCAGTAAGGGCAGAACGGGCTCTGCTCGGTAAAGCACCGAGCAGCGTGTGATGCGGCGGTGTAATTGCAGATCCACTGAGCATTGCGTATCTGCAGGAGCTGAGCTAAATAGTTGTGCGGGGAAGGATGAAGGCCGGAGCAGCTCTGCTCTGGAGCCAGGCTGAAAGAGCTGGGCTGGGGCAGCCTGGAGAAGAGAAGGCTCCTGAAGGGGAGACCTTAGAGCAGCTCCAGTGCCTAAAAGGGCTGCAGGAAACCTGGAGAGGGGCTTTGGACAAGGGCCTGTAGGGACAAGACAAGGGGAATGGCTTTAACCTGCCAGAGGGGAGACTGAGATGAGCTCTGAGGCAGAAGCTCTTCCCTGGGAGGGTGCTGAGGCGCTGGCACAGGGTGCCCAGAGAAGCTGTGGCTGCCCCATCCCTGGCAATGTTCAAGGCCAGGTTGGACACAGGGGCTTGGAGCAAGCTGCTCCAGTGGAAGGTAGCAGGGGGTTGGGACTGGATGAGCTTTAAGGTCCCTTCCAACACCAGGCTGTGACTCTGTGGTGCAGTGTCCCACTCTTGCAGCCATTACTCTGCATCTCCACTCACTGGCCTTCCCCATGCGGCACACAGAGGCTGTAAGACCCTGGTGCCCTCATCCAGACGGGTGCTCTGCAGCTCCACGTGGGGCTGGTGAGGAGCCCCTGGTGCCCCCAGCTCGCAGCAGACGGGGCTGTGCTGGGCCCACCCCCCAGATAATGGGGCTGTTATCTGTGCTCTGCAATTCAGCCCTGTCCCCGTCCCCTCCTTGCCCAGCGAGGGCAGCCTCTGAGCTGCGGCCTCTATCTGCCCTGCACAGTCAGGTGCCTCTGGTTCCACCCTGTCCCCTCCTCTGCGGGGATTAACTGTTAAAAGCATTTCTTGGATTCTCGAGGTGGGTTTTGTTCACTGAGCCCCTTGTTCTCCACTGGTCCCAGCCTGGAGCCCGGCCACTGCACTGGAGCTGCCAATTCCAGTTCAGCCCAGGGCTGGCCCCTTCCCTGTGAGTAAGGGCAGAGCAGCAGCTTTCCAAGGGCTAAAAATGACTTGCCAAGCGATGCTGTGCCTGCCAGCTGGTCTGCAACCCCCATGAGCACCATCCACCTTTATACAGTGTTTATGTAGGTGTGAGCCTGTTGGTAACTGAGAGGTGCCTTTTGCCCATCCCCAAGCAGAAGCAAGAGACAAGTCAACCCCAAGACTTGACACAGTGCCATATTACCAGTGCCCTCTGCACTAGGGTGCTCTGGTACAGGCTGAGAACCTGGCTCAGCATTGCAGTATCTTGAGTGTGTGAACGCCTCAGATGAAAGGTTTTCCTGCAGGATGGAGCCACCTCCTGCACAGCCCTGGTGCTGCCTGGTGCTGTGGGTGCTGGTGTAAAGCATTCTCCCTGGGCTGTGTCCTGGGACACTGTGAGCTGTACCTGTTCCCCAGCAGTGGGTCCATGAGGTTTAATGCTTGGGGAATCCCTCCAGGGGTGGGACTGGGGACCCCAGCGCTGCTCCAAGCCAGCTCCTGTCCTCGTGTCCCCTCTCAGGGCAGGAATCCGCTCGCTCCTTCAGAAGTCTCCAGCTCTCAGAACAATCTGGTCTCCAGCAGGGACTTGGCTCTTGTCTGCCGGGACACCCTGCACAGGCGCCTGTGGGATGCAGCCCTGTGAGAGCAGCCAGCATGAGTCCTTGAAGCTGCTTGTACAAACAGGCTGTGGTCCAGGTTGGGGTTCCCAGGGCTCAAACAGCTGCTCTCTGCTGTGCTGCAGCCAAACAGTCCTTCCACTGCGCCCATCCACCACCCATTGGTGAGAATTTAGCTCTGGGGGGAGTTTAAATCGTAGTGGTGTCAGCACAGAATTGTTACCAGGTCTGTTACAGAAGAAGGAAGCATTGCTGCAGGAAAAGTTCCAGCATTAACACAGCCAACACTTCGTTTCTGTACATTGAGTAATTCTTCTTTGCAACCTCTGCAATCACTTTGCCCAACTCCGTGATGCTCCTCACGCAGCAGCAAGTGGCCACTGGAGCTGCGTAGCTGTGGGGTTTAAAGCCCTGGAGTCTTCAGGGTGATCCCATACAGCTCTCCCATCCAGTGCCTGTACCGTTCTGTAACTACACCTTTACACTGCCGCCATAAATACATTGTGTTACATAGAGCAGCTCTTTACTGTATACAGATCTGTGTCACACTTACACAGCATTAAGCAACAGTGAAATGAATTCAGCAGAGACCATCTCACTGATAGAAAACTGTTACAGCTGTACCAGCCAAACCAGAGGGAGCCTGAGGAGGGTTCTGCTCTGGGGGGACACTGGTGGTTTCATACACAGAATTGGAGGGCTTTGTGGGGAGGAATCACCATCATCCCTGTGTATGTGACTGCTGCTGGGGGTCCTGCAGCACCCACCGGCAGGGCTGGGATGGAGCTGGCTGGGATGCAGCTCGTGCTCTGTGTGCCTGGTGAGGGCCAGGGATGGTCCTGCCATGGCTGCCTGCATCTCAGCCCCCTCCTCACGTGCACCGACAGCAGCAGCTTACCAGGGCACCACCACTCACCAGCTGGCTTCTTCTGGTGTTTCAGAGTCTCCTCCCACAGCCTCCACGATGCAGGCGGACTCCCTTCTCCACAGCGGCTACTTCCACCCTGTGCTGCGCTCCTGGCAGTGTACAACAACCACCTTCGATGCCTCCAACCTCATCTACCCCATTTTTGTCACGTGAGTGAGCCCTGGCTCTCTGGGTTAGAGATGGACCAAGCTCAGGGTGACCGCTTTAGGTGCTCCCTGAGCAATTAGATAGGTTCAGATTCCCCATGGAGTGGACAAGCCTGGGATGGGGGTCAAGTCCTCACACCGAGTCCTCACGCCTCTGTCCCATCCACCTCCTGCAGTGACAGCCCTGATGCAGTGGAGCTGATCCCCAGCCTCCCTGGACAAGCCAGGTAAGAGTCCAGCCCTGCTGAGCTGCCGTGCCCCATACCCGAGCAGGGTTGATGCATGGCCCGACATGAGCATGAGCCAGGAGCGATGCTTCCAGCCTGCTGTGGTCCCTGCCTTGGGGATGCCTCAGCATCAGGCAGGGCAGGAGCACTCATCCACTAAAGGAGTGGAGGGAAGGTACCAATACTGGCAGGGATAGTGCCAGGCTCTCATGGTGTCCCAGAGCACTTGCACATTATGTGGGCTCAGCATGCAGGGAAATTGGAAGTGGGATTTCCAGCAGCAGCTGGAAAACCTGTGCAAGGACATGGGCTCTGGTCCTGCAGAGATCCTGCTGGACTGGCAGCTCCTGTCTTCATCTGCTGCTGCATCGGCAGGGTTGTGGTCACAGAGGCCCCAGGAGGTGTTCCTATGGGGAGGTGGGCTGGATCTGCCACAGGGACACCACGATAAGGGGTCCAAGGACAGGGCATGCTTGGCCTTTCAGAGCAGAGAGTGCCCATGCTGGGTAGGGTGTTCCTGAATTCCCAGATAAGGTCCTTGACTGTTCCTCACAATGTTCAGGCAGCGTGTCCCCTGTATCTCCAGCTGCTGCTTCCTATGGATGCTTGTGGATGCTGGGTTGCTCCCAGGCCAGCACCCAAGCCACAGACCAGCTCACCCATGGAGCGGGTGCCTGGCAGCCCCTTCCCTTTGCTCTTCTCAGGTATGGAGTCAACAAGCTGGAGGGGATGCTGCGTCCCCTCGTTGAGGACGGTCTGAAGTGTGTGCTCATCTTCGGGGTGCCCAGCAAGGTCCACAAGGTCAGTGTGTGCAGGGGGGTGGCAGGGGTAACCACAGGGGTGTGGGAGAGCAGAGTGGGGCCAGGGAGGTTCTGCTGATCAAACAGGAGCAGCTCAGGGTCTCTGGCCTTGCTTGCACCTCACTCAGTAGAGCAGGATGGGGATGGGAGGCTGTAGTGACACCCAAAAACCTCTTGCAGGTGGGCTTGAGACCTGCACTGGCTGCTCAGAAGCCCAACTCCATCACCCTTTTCCATGGCTGCCGCTCACACTGCCCGGTGTGACAGGGTCTCAGGGTTCAGAAATGGATCCCTGGGCAGAGCCTCCGCCATGGAGGAGTGGGTGGGAAGCCCTGGGCTGTGCGTGCTGAGGCATTTCTCTCCTCACAGGATGAGGAGGGCTCTGCTGCTGATGCAGAGGACACTCCGGCCATCCAGGCCATCAAGAAGATCCGCTCAACCTTCCCAGAGCTGCTGATTGCCTGCGATGTCTGCTTGTGCCCTTACACCTCCCATGGGCACTGTGGTGAGCGCACAGCCTGGATCCTGCGTTGCTCCTCGGGCATTTTCCTGGCACTGGGAATCTCCAGGGAGTCATTTTCTGCTAAGGGGCTCCATGTGCTGGTGAGGTCTGACCAGCCCCTGCACCAGGACTTGGCTCCCCCGTACTGGTGCAGCTGAGCCTGGGAGACCTCTCCTAAGGTTTTGACAGCAGCATGGGAGGCACAAGCGCTTGAGGCACCCACTCCGGCTATCTGAGTCTGTCTGAGCACACATCTCCATCTTCCCTTCTCCAGAGCACCCATGTGGTTGTTGGTCTCCTGGTCCTTATCCATCCCCCTTGACATACTCCCCACTGTTGCTCTGAATATCCTCATAGCTTGTCCCCAGAGCCACCTCCTACCCTAGAGATGGAGGCAGGGTCCGTCCAGCCCCTCGGTAACCCGGCTTTGTCTCACAGGCATCCTGCGTGAGGATGGCACCATCCAGAACGAGCTGAGCTGCCAGCGCCTGGCACAAGTGGCACTGGCCTACGCCAAGGCAGGTGAGGGTTGCCCGCAGCGGTACCCAGGCTCAGACATGTGCCGTCTCTCTTTCAGCTGCACACAAAGCAAACAGGGCCTGGCTCCAACTGGGAGGGATTTGTTCCAAGATGGGGGAGCTGCAGGCACCCAGGACCCCTTCAGCACTGGGGTCTCCTGCTCCTTCTACAGGCAAAGCCAAAGCCTCAGGCACTCCTCAGTGTCTGTTGTTTCCCTGCAGGCTGCCACATCGTTGCCCCCTCTGATATGATGGACGGTCGCATCGCGGCCATGAAGGCAGCGCTGATCTCCAATGACCTGGGCAACAAGGTGAGCTCAGGGTCTGCATGAGCCAGAGGCAGAAGTGATGACCACGGGGAGCCTGTGCCACCACAGCACCTGGGAGAGCAGTAGGGGGAGCAAACCCCTGCCTTGCCCAGGGTGTAGGGACAGGCCAAGGGAATGGGTTTAACCTGCCAGAAGGGAGACTGAGATGAGCTCTTAGGCAGAAGCTGTTCCCTGTGAGGGTGCTAAGGCGCTGGCACAGGGTGCCCAGAGAAGCTGTGGCTGCCCCATCACTGGCAGTGTTCAAGGCCAGGTTGGACACAGGGGCTTGGAGCAAGCTGCTCTAGTGGAAGGTGTCCCTGCCCATGGCAGGGGTTGGAACTGGATGAGCTTTAAGGTCCCTTCAACCCAAACCACTCTGTTATTCCATGTGCCACAGGCATTTCCCTGTCCTGTTACACACAGGAAGGGAATGTCCTTGGCTGGACATAGGGACAGTGAGATGCCAGCGGTCTGGCAGGCAAAGGGGGATGTGGGGCAGAGTATAAAACAGCTGTGGGAGGGAATCACTTCTGCCCTGCTGCCGGGATGCAGCACCCACCTTCTGGCCCTCACAGCTCCGCTCTCCTCTGCAGGTCTCGGTGATGAGCTACAGCGCCAAGTTTGCTTCATGCTTCTACGGTCCCTTCAGGTGGGTCTGTTCCTCAGCTGGGAGCTGCATTCCCAGGCAGTCATTTGGGAAGGGGGCTTGGCCAGAGGCTGGAGCGCAGCTGGGTCCATGCTGGTCCCTCTGGCGCGCACTCCTCCTGCTTCTGAGTGGGAGAGGGAGATAAACGTACCTTGCCCAGGAGAGGCAGGCTGGTGGGAAGATCCGGGGTGGGATGGAGACCACCTTGGTCACCTGCTCATCCAAGGCAGGCAGGGAGGGAGCTGCCTGCAGCTGCCAGAAGCAGTGAGGAGGGGAGTTGCAGGAGCTGGTGTTGCCCCAAAGGGTGGCTTCAGGGTCAAGCTCAGCTCAGCTGTTAGACCTCGTCCCAAGAACGGCCTGACCCTGACGGGGCATCCCTGAGGAACCTGCCTTGGAACACGATTTTACCCCATACTCTGGGCATGGGGAGGGCACCGGGTGTTGAAGCATGGCTCAGACCTCCCAGAGTGCTGCTGGGCGCTGAGGTGGGACAGAAGAACCCTACCCAAGTGCTTGTCCTGTTCTGAAGCTGTACAAGGTGAGAGGCAGGGAGCGGTGCGGGTCCTCATCCCCTGCCCTGCCTCTCGCCAGGGATGCTGCTCTATCCAAACCTGCCTTCGGAGACAGGCGATGCTACCAGCTGCCCCCGGGCGCCAGGGGCCTGGCCATGCGTGCTGTGGTGAGTGAGGGTGTGAGAGCGGGTCTGTGGCTGTGGGGACCAGAACACCCTCACACGTGGTGACAGTTCTTCACACAGTGCAGCAGGGCTTGGGGAGAGCAAGGGCAGGGCTCTTGGAGTCAAAGGGGAGTAGGAGGCAGCAAAATGGCCAAGGGTCTTGCCCTTCAACAAGAGAAACCAGAGGCCCATCAGCCTCCCAGAGCTGGTGCCCAGCGTGGGCCCGAGGACTGTGCTGGGAGCTGTTGGTGATCCTGTACACTGCTGTGGCTTGGGATGTTGGGTCATAGGATCCCAGCCTGGTTTGTGTTGGAAGGGACCTCAAAGCTCCTCCAGCTCCAACCCCTGCCATGAGCAGGGACACCTTCCATAGAGCAGCTTGCTCCAAGCCCCTGTGTCCAACCTGGCCTTGAACACTGCCAGCGATGGAACTTGCCTGCCCCAGCACCGTGTGTCTGGCGGGGGGGAGCTTTGCCTCCCCCATCACAGCCCCTCTGTGGGCTCTTGTGGGCAAAAGCATGGACTTGCTGGAACGTTCTTGTCCCCGAGCTGCTGGGTTGTGCGTGCCCCTCACAGGACCGGGACGTGCGGGAGGGAGCCGACATGCTGATGGTGAAGCCGGGGATGCCCTACCTGGACCTCGTGAGGGACGTCAAGGCTCGAGTAAGCTCCTGCAGTCGGGGAGGGCGCTGGGTGTCCCCAGGGGACTGAAGGTGTGCGGTGGGGAGGGACGGCTGCGACACCCATGCGGGTCTCATGTTGGGGTCGGTGCTGCTGTGAGAGGGGGGACAGCGGACATGAGGTCCGACCCCACCGCTCCCCGCAGCACCCCACGCACCCGCTGGCCGTGTACCACGTCTCGGGGGAGTTCGCCATGCTGTGGCACGGGGCCCAGGCCGGCGCCTTCACCCTGGAGGCCGCGGTTAGGGAGGCGGTCACGGCCTTCAGGCGCGCAGGTGAGCCAGGCCCCCTGCCCCGGGCCTGCCCCGGGCCGCTGCCGCCGCGGGGCCGCTCCACTCGCCCGCTCTCTCTGCAGGAGCCGACGCCATCATCACCTACTTCACGCCGCAGCTGCTGCGGTGGCTGCGAGAGGAGGCGGCGGCGGGGCGGGCCTGAGCCGGGCGGAGCTTCCGGGGCGGGCAGCGGCGTTCCGCGGCCAAGGTGGGTGCGGGACGGGGCCGCGCGAGCCCCCGCGGCAGCCCCGCTCCTTCCCTCTTCGCCCGCACACCCCCGGTGCAGCTCCGCGGTGACCCTCGCACCCGGCCCCGCTGCGGCACCCACGGTGGGGGCTCAGCGCCCGGCCTGGGGCACTTTGCCCCGCGGACCTGCGAGGGGGCGTCCCCCCCCGGCTGTGTCAGTACCCTGAGCCCCCCCCGAGGGACGCGGGCACCCCCGGGTGCGATGCGGGCCACAGGCCGGTTCCCGCACCCCTGCGATAGTGACCGGGCTGAGCCTGCGGCGCCCCCGGCTCTGCCCTCCCCCGTTGTCCCGGGTCTCCCGCTGCACCGCGCTCCGCTGAGGCCATGCTGCGGCTCCGCTTGCTGACGTGGGATGTGAAGGACACGCTGCTGCGGCTGCGGCAGCCCGTGGGGCACAGCTACGCGGCCGAGGCCCGGGCTCACGGCGTCCGGGTGCAGCCAGAGGCGCTCAGCCGCTCGTTCCGGGAGGCGTACGGGGCCCAGCGCCGGCGCTTCCCCAACTACGGGCAGGGCCGGGGGCTGAGCTCCCGGCAGTGGTGGGTCGATGTTGTCAAGCAGACCTTCAGGCTCTCGGGCGTGCAGGACGAGAGCGTCCTTACGGCGATGGCAGAGAAGCTCTACCGAGACTACTGCAGCGCCCACAACTGGGAGACGCTGCCGGGCGCCAGCGAGACCCTGAGCCAGTGCCGCGGGCTCGGCTTCCGCATGGGGGTCGTCTCCAACTTCGACAAGCGGCTGGAAAACATCCTCTGCCAGTGCGAGCTGCGGCACCACTTCGACTTCGTGCTCACCTCCGAGACCGCGGGCTGCGAGAAGCCGGACCCGAGGATCTTCGAGCAGGCGCTGCGCCTCGGCGGGGTCCTGCCGCGGCAGGCAGCTCACGTCGGGGATGACTACCTCCGGGACTACAGGGCAGCGCGGGCCACGGGCATGCACAGCTTCCTGCTCCGGGCTGCGGGGCAGCGCGCGGAGCCGGAGGTGCCTCCCGAGCACGTCTTGCCCACGCTGAGCCACCTCCTGGCTCTTATTGAGAAGGAGTAGCTGGGTGCAGGGGGAGAACCGGGGCTGCTGAGCCATGAACTGGTCCCAGCGTGGGATTTCTTGCTGCTGGTTGGGCAGGGAAAAGAAACAAGAGTTTCCAGGGGCAGGGAGCCTGCTGCCTATGGAGCGAGAGGGGGTCCTGCAATAAAGTGTACCTGACACTCAGCATTGTGCCGCTGCTGCTTTCACAGCTCTAAAACACCGCAAGGTGAGCGGTGGTGTCTGTCCCTAACAGCTGGGGCCTGTGTTCCGCAGGCTTCTGGAGGAGGAGGGATGGAGGCAGCTGCTGAGGTTTATGCCTTCCCAGCCACGCTGGGAAGAGGCTCCAGCAGCCCCGGGTTGGTCTGTCCATGCAGGGCACCCACACGCAGTCCTGACCACCTCAGCACCCCCACGGCCCTCTTCCCAGCAGTGGCTGTGGGCCTCCTGCTGCCCACGAAAGAGAAGTTGAGCAATTTCACTTCATTTAATGTATTGCCAATTAAACTGTACCAATTTGGGCACTGAATAGTAAAGATGACAAATTTCAAACAGGGAAGCACCTTTCCTGCCCTTCTCCCTTGGCTCAACCTCAGTCCAACACCTCTCCTTCCTCCAGGCCTGACATCAGCTCCCTGGGGTTTTGCCACATTACACAGAACCCTCAAGCCTTTGGCAAGGTAAGGAGCAGCTCAGGTGGGGTTTGTGCTGCTCCTTGCTGCTTCCTCCTCTGCTCTGACAAGGGCTCCTCTATGGACAACAGCCCCTTGGGGTGCCTCTGCCTTGGCATAGGTCCCCACAGGTGACAGCCCCCTGCACTGTCCCTGCTCCTCCCAAAGCATGTCACCAGCGGTGTCCCAGTGACGTCCCTTTCCATGCGCCTCCTTCTTTCTGTTCCTCCAACCACGTCCAGAGCTGTCAAGCAGGAAACATTCCCTATTTCTCCTGCTTTATGGACCACCATCAGGCTGGGAGCTGCCCTTGGTCAGAGAGGAATTAAATAACAGATCAGGTGATGGAGCCAGGCATCACCCTGACCCCTTGCCCTGGCAGATAGGGTGGTGATCCTCCCGAAGGAGGGGAAAGCTGCTGTCAAACACATGGAGAACAGATGTAGTCTGAAGGCAGGTCCTGTGTGGTCTCCTTTCCCCCACAAAGGTACTGTATAGTGTCTGTACAGTCACTGTACACACAACTGTATATTCACCCCCTCAGTGAGCACAATGCTTCGCTCACTGGACAAGTGAGATGCTCTCATGTGCCACAGCGAAGACGGGGTACAGGGGCTCTGTGAAGGTCTCGCTATGGGAGAAGAGGATGGTGCAGGAATCGGGGTCGTAGAAGAACACTTCCCCTCCTGCCAAGTCAAGCAGCACCCCGATCTCTGCCGGAGCCTTGAGCAGCTCCACGGCCTGCAGGCGCCCGGCGTGCAGGAACCTGAACTCCCTGTCGTAGCGCGAGAAGACCCAAGAGGCAGCGTTGAAGCCCAGGCGGGCTTCGTTGGCGGAGCCCTTCCGTGGCAGGGAGCTGTAGCAAACCCCCAGCTTGTAGGCACAGCTCTTGTCCACGCTGATCCTCCACGCACAGACCCCGGAGTGGAAACCTGCAGTAGCCAAAGCGTTGGGCCAGTGGTCAAACCGCTCGGGGCCATCCAAGTCCACCTTTGCTTTCTTGGGGCTGAAGGTCAGGGTTTTCTTGTCCTCCGAGAGGCTGAGGTGGGGGCTGAGAGTTTTCTCATCGATGTGAATCTCCTGTGAGCCTGCAAGAGGAGCCACACTGTGAGCACTGACCCGGTGCCCACCACCTGGACCACCTGAAGAAGTCATGGCAATCAGAAACACAATCACAATCAACCTCCCCTTGCACATCGCTCCTGAGGAACCTGTCTGCCCCCATGGGGTGACACAGGCTGGGGGCCAGCACAGCAGCCCCCAATAGCTTCCCCTCTCAAACCAGACTCAACAGAGCACAGGCTTTACCCAGCACCTCTTCCCCCTTGCACTACAAGTGCTGCTGAGTCAGAGAAGATCATAGAATCACAGAGTGGTTTGGGATGAAGGGACCTTGAAGCTCCTCCGGCTCCAACCCCTGCCATGGGCAGGGACACCTTCCACTAGAGCAGCTTGCTCCAAGCCCCTGTGTCCAACCTGGCCCTGAACACTGCCAGGGATGGGGCAGCCACAGCTTCTCTGGGCACCCTGTGCCAGCGCCTCAGCACCCTCACAATAAGTGATTTCTTCCTAATGTCTGATCTAAATCAACCTTCTTTCAGCTTAAATCCCGCACTGTCTTATCACTACAGGCCCTTGTCCAAAGCCCCTCTCCAGGTTTCCTGCAGCCCCTTTAGGCACTGGAGCTGCTCAAAGGTCTCCCCGGAGCCCTCTCTTCTCCAGGCTGAACAAGGTGCTGCTCATCTTACTCTGTCCCATGCTCAGATCCCCACAAATCAGAACTCAGCGGGTTTGGCTCATCCCACTTTTGGGAGTGACCAAAACCTCAGCTCCTGTGTCCCTTCCCACCGCCGCTGTGGGTGAGCAGGAGCTGACTTCTCCTCCCCTAGCCCGGGTGAGTCAGGAGCCTGCCCATGGAGGGAGGGCTGTTTGCAGAAACCCTGCAGAGCTGGAAATACAGGAACGAGAAGGAATGGAGAGGGCTGGGCAGGGAAGTCCCTTTCCTCCTATGAAGCCCAAGTTATTTATCAAGCGAGCTGTTGGGAACAGTGGAGGGAGGAAGCACCGGGCATTAGAGATGAGCATGGCCACAACTTGGTTTTGCTGTGAATGAAGGGGCTGCCCTTGCACCACAGCACAAACCCAGTGGGCTGCAGCCCAGGGTGAGAGCCAGGCTGGCTGCAGGACACTGGCACCCACCAGGGCTCTGCACCACTGCAAACCCATGGGTGATAGCACCCAGCACTGCTCACCCTGTCCTGGCTGCATGACACCCCTCAGCAGACCATGTGTGCGTCCTGAATAACTACACGAGCCTCTCCCTCCCTCCGTAAATGCAAGAGACGAGGCCGATGCCCAACTGACTCACCTGCTCCCAAGGGATAGAGTTCCTACCTGTGGGTGCCCCTCCTTGCCCTGCCTTCCTCTGCCCTCACTGCACCCATTTTAGTCTTAAACTGCCAAGGAAGCAAGGCTGGAGCAGGTGAGTCATTTGCCAGCAAGAGCTCTACCATATCATGGAATCCCAGCCTGGTTTGGGTTGGAAGGGACCTTAAAGCTCCTCCAGCTCCAACCCCTGCCACGGCAGGGACACCTTCCACTGGAGCAGCTTGCTCCAAGCCCCTGTGTCCAACCTGGCCTTGAACACTGCCAGGGATGGGGCAGCCACAGCTTCTCTGGGCACCCTGTGCCAGCGCCTCAGCACCCTCACAGGGAAGAGCTTCTGCCTAAGAGCTCATCTCAGTCTCCCCTCTGGCAGGTTAAAGCCATTCCCTTGGCCTGTCCCTGCAGGCCTTTGTAAACCCCAAACCAAAGCAACACAGAAGCCTGGATGCCAAGTGAAGACATCAAAGGAACCGTGTTTATTCTGAGTGGGAAGTGAAGGTTCTGTTTCCTGCTGGCCTGCAGGTTTTTGAGAGGCTTCAGCACAAACCCTCAAGGCCAGGAATTCACTGTTTCCAAGCAAGCAAACAAACAAGGCTGCCGCCTGTTCAGCTGTCTCTGGAAGGAGGGCCCACCAAGTGGAACACAACGTTACTGTCTCTGGAAGAAAGCTGGGACAACCACAGTTAATACTCAATCTCTAAGGCTAGGTCCTGGGTGCACTATGGACTAATGAGGTATGCAAGGGTATGGCAGGCATCCTCGGCATGCAGTAATGGCACGTCAAATGAAACAACAGACAAACCCCCCCACCTAAAGCCAAACAGAATGAACGGTGTGTGAAGTGCACCGCTACAAGAGCTGAGTGCCTGAGAGCCATTCCATTTCAAAGGAGGCTGTTGGGAGAGGAAGCCAACAAAAAACCATGTGAAAACAAAGAGAATCATGGAAAGGTTTCCTGCTTGACTCATGGCTCTGACCCATCGAGAGGTTCCAAGGTGGCTGTTGGCTGAGGAGTTCCAAATACAAGAGTTTACACAACTGCCAGCACTCAGGCACCAAGAGGGAAATCAATCCCAACGGAAGAGCTGGACCAGAGTTTGCAGTAGAGGAAACGAATGATGATGGTGTTTGGTCCGGAAGCTAACACTCACAATGACGAGAGCAATAAAAGCCAGAAGTGCACACCTTTGAGAAGGACCTGGACACAGGGAACACTGGAAACAGGGAACACTGGAAACAGGGAACACTGGAAACAGCTCATCAGCATCAAAAGTGAGATGAGCCAAAATCAGAAGTTACTGCAGAAGCTTTGAAAGGTCACCCCAGGGCCTGCTCCCCAGGCAGCAAACAGGACACATGTTCTCTGGTTGGGAAGGATGGTGCCACCTTTGAGGAGCAAAGGATATAACTGAAGTGCTCTGAGGACGGCCTGAAAGCAGGAGTAAAAGCAAACATTTCGCACGCAGCCACTGGAGCAGAGCTCAGCCGGAAGCAAACCCTGCTCAACACAGCCAACGCCAGCCTGGTGAAGCCTGCCCGGAGCACAGACAGCTCCCATGGAACCTCAGCTGTACAGCAGGAGCTGAACAAACCTCGGGGGGTGCAGAGCCGCAGTCTCACCTGAGGACCAGAAAGCTACCGCGTTCCCTCCCTTCTCACTCCAGCGGGTCAGTGTCTCACAGACACCACACGGGTGACTTCACCCTCTTTAAAATCACCAGCAGGCCAATGCTGGACACAGGGAAGGATTTCTGTGACAGGGATTCCTGCAGCAGCATCCGCTCCTGTGCTGACAGTGACCCAGGGGACAGCAAACGAAACCAGGTGGGGCTAAGCCGCAGAGCTGACACGAGGCACAATCCTTCCAAACCCCAGTTCTCCTCCTAGCCAAAACCAGCTGCCTGCAGCCCCTATCCCCCCTCCCCAACCACTGTGCTGTTCCCCTGGCTGGGGGCTCCAAGCAGCTGGCAGGGGCTGGGCAGGACACAGCATCAGGGTGTTTCTTTAGGCACGATGTGAATGGGTGTACAGGGAGTGTGGGACCTGCAGGAGACACTGACCTGTGATGCAGCAGAGAACAGCAGAGGCCCACAGGCGATGCAGCAGTGGACTCTGAACACACGTCGGGTTAAAGTTTAACTTCAGGGACTCCTGTGGCTCTAAGATTCCCTCTGCCACCTCTGTCCTAGCAAGGGAAAACAAGAGGTATTTTGAAATACAGCGATCTATTGACCAGAGCTGGGAGGTGTTTATAGAGATCACCAGGAGGTACGGCAGAAATGCGAGCTGCAGCAGTTGCAAGAGGAGCACAGAGGAACTACAGCAGGAATTCCTAGACAAGCTCTTATCCTAAGTGATAGTTTCGGTTGGCTTCAATTACAGCCCCTGCTGAAAGGACTTCAGTGTTTGAAGAACAATCCCAGCAGCCTGGGCCAACAGCCTCCTCGCTCACCTGACACAGAGCAAATGCATCTGGGAGCAGGCACTCGGGTACAGGAGGACACAATGAAGAGGCTGCTGGGGGAGAGTCAGAATTCCCCCTGCGCCAACAGAGCCTGGTTCAGAGCAGGGGGGATGCAACGAGGGCAACTCCGGACTTCACAGAGCACAGCCAGGAGATGGAGGATCTGCTGGGCTCCCGTGGCCTGCAGCACGCACAGCTCATGGCTGCAAGTAAAGCCTGAGGCACAGGCTGCTGGGACGTGCTGGGGCAATTTCCTGCTCTCCATAGGTAGGTTCCAGGCAAAAATACCCCTGAAAGTCCTCTGGGCAGCAGAGTTCAGCCAGTGCCAGGCAGCGCCCTCGCAGCAGCCCCAGAAATCAACGCCTGTAAAATGCAGCCACCACACTGCAAGGCAAGGGCAGCCCCATGTTACCGGTGGTGACTGTTAGAAACCACAGAATCCCAGACTGGTTTGGGTTGGAAGGGACCTCAAAGCTCCTCCAGCTCCAACCCCTGCCATGGGCAGGGACACCTTCCACTAGAGCAGCTTGCTCCAAGCCCCTGTGTCCAACCTGGCCTTGGAATGCTGACATCAGCCCTTGGTTCAGCCCTCGGTGCAAGCTGCCTCTCAGGGGAGGAGGCAGCACAAGTCTGGGCACGCTGCTGCCCTGGGCAATGCGGTGCCAGCAGCCCCCCCAGGCTTGGAGCACTCCAGCTTTGGGGATGGACCATCCCATCTCCTGCCATCAGGCCAGGGTCAAGCATGCTCCATCTCCCTGTGAGCCCCGTGGAGTTTTCTGAGGAGCTGGAGAAGGTCCCCCATAAGCAAGAGCCAGTGCATCCAAAAAGACATTGCACATACAGCGCTTCTAGGTGCCAGACACCTCTGTCTCTTGCAGCACGTGAAGCAGAGACAAGAGGGATCTCTACTGTGTATCCTTGAACCCCACAAGAGCAGCGTGAGGGAGGAAGGAGGGGTGTCACCAGCTGCCTGAGCGAGGGCATGCTGCTCACAGCGGGAGCCAAGGGGTGCAGGCAAGCTTGGAGCAGGGAAAGGACCGGGAGCAGTCGGGCACTAACCTCTCGAAGATCTCTTGTTCCGCATGCTGGGGACAAGGAGAGAAAGAATCATCACAGCAGCAATCCCCACGGACAAAACCCCAAACACAGGCTGGGCACTGCAAACCCAGGCAGCACTGTTCTCCTTCCTGACCCACAGAAACCACTCCTCACCCACCGCTCGCCATGGGGAGCAGGGGGAACCAGCACCCATTTTCTCCAGTGGCAGCACTTTCCCCTCCCTGACTCAGGACTCAGCCAGCTCTAATTCCACACCCTCTGGTAGGCACCAGCCTGTCTGCATCAGGCTGCACCCTGCCTTGCCCAGAGCAGGAGAACCCCAGCCCTGAGGTCCCCTGTCCCTTATCCCATCAGGGCACACTGCAGGAGCACCCTGTGCTTGCAGCAAACACCCCCCAGAGCTGTCAGCGAGGGGTGAAGCTGTGGAGGACCCGAGTCAAGAGTCAAACAACCTCCTGGTCAGTCCCACTTGTTCCTGCATCCGCTGGCAACGATGTGCTCTCAGGGTACAGCTCCATTAACAAAGTGGTAGGAGAACATTTGATCCCTGCTCAAATAGGAGCTGCAGGGTGCTCTGCGTGCCTTTCACTGTCCTGACAGACATGAGCACCAACACCAACATCCCAAAGTGGGGAATGTGTGATCCCCACTTCCCCTCCACTATGTGGCAAACGGAGAAACTGAGGGCTGGTTCTCTGCCACACGCATGGGATGGATCTCGCTTGCTGCCCGCTGCTCTCCCCAGCGAGGCTGCAGCCCAGCCAGCCAAGGTGCTGCGGCAGGACTGGAGCTGCACTTCCCACCAAAGGAGCAGCATCTGCCCTCTGCCCGCGGGTTCCAGCAGAGCTGCTGCCCCCCTTTGCAAGTTACACCTCACAAGCAGAGGCTGAGAGCCGGGCAGGAGGTTGGTGCCTCCTGCTCGTGTCCAGGGAATCGCCTTGGCAAGCTGGGATGATTTAATAGCCAGAGGAACTGAGCATGGGAAGCACTGGCTGCTCTGCACAGTAAATATCCCCAGCAGGGATGTGCCCGATGACAGGGCAGGCTCTCAGGACAAGCTGCAGGTGCTCCCGGGGGTCATGTTGTGGTTAAAACTGGACAGAGCTCTAGAAACCTGGTGGCTCCATTCCCTGCTGTAAGAGCAGTTCCCAACCCAGAGCTGCCCTGGCTGCCCAGCCAAAGGGCATCTGAGGGCTGGCAGCTGCAAGCTTCAGGCTGGGAGACCTGAGCCTGGGTGCTTCTGAACCTCACTGCAAGCAGAAGCAGCAGTGGGCAGAGCAGATGCTCTAGGACCACAGGGGCTTGAGCCAGGTGAAGGAGCCGCAGGTTCCTGGCTCAAGGAAGCAGGTGGAGGAGGTTCCTTGAGCTAGATCTGCAAATGTAGGTCCTGTCCAACTCTGCCTCCATGCTATCAGTGCAGCAAGCTTCTGAACACTGTATTTAAGACCCATAATTAAAAGCTTAGGTCATGCCTGGGCTGACTGCGCTGTCCCCAGGTACAAGCAGCAGTACTCACCACCAGGCCCTGATCATCCAGCTTGGTGATCACGTCCACCAGGTAGGTTCGGAGGGCAGCCAGCTTCTGCAGAGCCTCACTCCAGTGCACCCGCTGGGTCAGGATGCTCTGGTGCGCCCGCTCCTCCTCCGCGTGCACCTTCTCCAGCAGCCGCTGCTCTTCGCTCTCACACGCGTTCCCCACGAAGATCAGCCTCTGGATCACCCGCTCCCGCGCCGCGCTGGCTGCGCTCTGCAGAGCGAGGGGACGCGAGGAGCATCCGCCTCGTGCAGCCCCGCCAACAGCACGGACCGCCCATGCCGGCGCTGTCAGCCGCTCGACCGCCCCTCACCGAGCCCCAGCCCCAGGCACCATCGGGACTCACCAGGACACCCTGGTCCTTGGCCGGCAGCACCTCGTCCACGTGTCGGGCGATGGCAGCGCTCTGCAGCTGGAGCCGCTCGCACCGGTCCACGATCTTGTTCTGGAACACAACACGGGGTCGTCGGGCACCACACAGAGGGGACATAGAGAGACCCCTTCCCTCCCCACGGCTGAACCATCCCATAGCCCCACATGGACCCCACAGACAGCCCCCATCACCCCTCACAGCCCCGCACCTCAACAGGGACCCCTCGAGCCCACAGCCGGCCAGAACGGACCCCATAGGAAGCCCCCATCCCCACAGGGACCTCTCGCACGGTCTCACACCCCACCAAGACCCCCCCGGACGGCCCCGGCCCCAGACCCGCCCCTCCTCAGGCAGCCCCGCGCTCCCCTCGGCCTCGGCGGGCATCGGGGAAAGGACCCGCCCGGAGGCTGAGGCACCCCCGGGGCAGGGTCCGGATCCCGATCCCAGTCCCGGTCCCCGCCGCCGCTCACCCGCAGCTCCGCCGCCCGCTCCGCCAGCGGCCGCGGCTCCCGACCCCGCTGGGCCATGCTGCGGCCCGGCACCTGCCGCGGGGCGGTGGCGGCCCCGCCCGGGCCTCGCGCTCCGCCCCTCCCCGTCACGGCACGGCCCAGGCACGGCACGGTACGGGCGCGGGCACGGGATCAGCACGGCTCCGGTACGGGCACGGAACGGGGACGGTACGGCTGCCGAGGAGCCGGGCGGCGCGGACGGGACGGGACGGGACGGGACGGACGCCGGGGCCCCGCCCGCTCCCGGTGAGTGCACGGCGGGAGCGGCCCCACACAGCGGGTCCCCGGGGCCGGCCCGGCTGCAGGGACCTGCAAAGTCCCCGTGCCCTTCCCAGGGGCTGCCCCGGCTACAGAGACCGGGTCTGTGCCCGCACCGCACCCACCAGGCTGCCCCCCGCCCTGCTGTGGGGGTCCCCCGTCTACAGGGGCACGGGATGCACCCCGTTAGCATCCACCGGGGCACCCCCGGCTGTAGACCCGGGTCATCACCGCCTGGTTACCCCCAGCTGCAGAGACCTGCGTCGCTGCCATGGGTCACTCCCGGCTATAGGGACCCAGGCCATCACTGTGGGGTCAACCCAGCTATAGGGTCCCACATCATCGCTATAGGGCCTTGGGGCTGCCCCTGCATCCACCCCTCTCTCCTAAGGGATGTTTAACACTCTGTGAAAGCAAGGAGGAAGCTCTGCCATGACTCCTGTGCTCACTGTTGTGGGTACGGTTGTTTCCCTATTCCATGGTTCGGATCCACTGCGATGCCTCAGGCTGAGGCAGCAGCGTGGGTTATGCTTTAAATACACCGTAGTGAAAAATGGGTTTGATCTCTGTTAAGCAACGCATGGGGGGAGGGAGGATGGGAGATCCTCCAGCGGGAAAATCAGCGTTCCAGAGGGGCAGCTCTGTGCGGATCGGCTGCTGCAGGGTCCCTGTGTTATCAGAGGGCTTTGATGGACCCGGCTCACGGGAAATGTGTAGGGCAGCCCCAGGTGAGCATCCTGCAGCTGCGGCTCTCGCTCAGGGCTCAGCACATGCGGCCCTTTGCGCAGTGCGCAGGAGGCGGCAGTTGGGCACAGGCGGACCCTGCTCGTGGCCGCGGCAGCTCTGTGCCCTGGGGCACTGCTCTGAGCTGTCCTGCAGGCAGGGAGGGTTGCGGGAGCACCCAGACCCGGAGCAGGACACGGGGGGCTGTGACACAGCAATGACCGCCGTTGAAACACCAGGATTTAGGGTCTGACTTTGCCCCAGAAGCTCGATGTGCAGGAGGAACGACTTGAGGGCTCTGCCGCTGCCAAAAATGGCTTCAAGGTCGCTTCCAGCCCAAACCAGGCTGGGATTCTGTGATTCCAAGGTACTGAAAGGACTCAGGTGCTTGGTCTGATTGGAAGAAGTGAATTGCTGAGCTCTCCCTGCTCCTTCTCCCCCTCTTCAGAGCCAGCAACCTCGGGGCAGAGCAGGTGGGGATTAGCGGGCTGTTACTGACTGCTAATCACAAAAGCTGCCAGGGTAAAGTTAGAAAGGGAATGGTTTGCAGAGCCCCGACCCCCTGCTCTGTGCTCCAGGCTTTGCTGTTGGCAGAGCCTGAAGCAGGGGTTTCTTTGCTGGAACAAGCGGCTGTGTTTTCTCTTCTGCTTTTCCTAGCAGAGCCCCACTGCCCCGGCAGCACCGATGTGCACTGGCTGCAGGCTACATCCCATTAGTGTGTCTGGAGCTCAGGAGAAGCCAATTACTGTCCACGGCGATTCACTGCCATTGAAACTGGCTTGTGCTGGGGCTGTGACCCTGAGGATTAGGGGGAAGGTGCTGCCTCTGGCCCTGCTCTAACCAAGGCTCCTGCAGCTGATGGGGCCTGGCTGCTGTGCGGGTTGGGAGGGGGCAGCGTGGACAGCAAGCGATTGTGTACTGAATGCATGTGGGTTATCAAGATGGTCTCATCTAGCCTGGGGCTGGGGCTGGAGTTTGGAGATGGGAAAACCACTCCGAGCTTCACATGAAGTCATCATAGAATGGTTTGGGTTGAAGGGACCTTAAAGATCATCCAATCCCACCCCTCCTTCTAGAGACCTCAGAGCAGCTCCAGTGCCTAAAGGGGCTACGGGAAACCTGGGGAGGGGCTTTGGCCAAGGGCCTGTAGGGACAGGACAAGGGAATGGCTTTAACCTGCCAGAGGGGAGACTGAGATGAGCTCTTAGGCAGAAGCTGCTCCCTGGGAGGGTGCTGAGGCGCTGGCACAGGGTGCCCAGAGAAGCTGTGGCTGCCCCATCCCTGTCAGTGTTCAAGGCCAGGTTGGACACAGGGGCTTGGAGCAAGCTGCTCCAGTGGAAGGTGTCCCTGCCTGTGGCAGGGGTTGGAGCTGGAGGAGCTTTAAGGCCCCTTCAACACAAACCAGGCTGTGATCCTGTGATTATCAGCAACTTCTCCTATCTATGTAACAAGCAGAAACCTCTCTGGGTTCCCACTAATGCTGTGTCCCCTCACCCCCAGGTCATGTCCCAGCAGCACGTACCCAAGATGCTGATGTGATGCTTGTCACTGCTGGCTGGAGCAGGAGCCGTGCTCATCAGCAGGGCTATGGGGAAACTGCAGAGCAAATTCAGCATCCACACCACCAAATACAGGTAAAGCAATGCCAGATGATTGTGGCAGGGGGTGGAACTGGATGAACTTTAAGGTCCCTTCCAACCCAAACTGGGATGGGGTTCTATGAAATAATTCCATATCTGGCAGCAGTGTGTGCAATCTCTGCCTTGGAAGCAGCTGAGAGCCCAGGGTGGCGGCACAGGGGACTCGATGTGCTTGGCAAGGAGGGTGCTGGGTGTCAGAGCACAGCGGGGCTCAGAGCCAGGCTGGTGTCAGTGGAAGAGGAGGCTGGGGAGATAGGAATTTCTTCATTGACCAGCACAGACAGAGCGAACACCTAAGTATTTAGCAGCTCTGGAGGTGAAACAGGTCTGTTCCATCACACCTAGTCCAGGAGATGCATTTGTCCATTCACAGCTTCTCTTTTGCTCTCTAAAGGCAGATGTTGTTCCTCTCCAGCCCAGCCATGAATGCCACCTCAGCCTCACTGGGCCAGGGCACCTCGACCATGGCGGGAGAACCCTGCCTGTGGCTGGAGCTCCTGGAGCACCCTGACTGTGCCCGGAGCACCCTGACTGTGCCCGGAGCTCCCTGACTGTGCCCGGAGCTCCCTGACTGTGCCCGGAGCACCCTGACTGTACCTAGAGCACCCTGACTGTGCCCGGAGCACCCTGACTGTGCCCGGAGCACCCTGACTGTACCTAGAGCACCCTGACTGTGCCCGGAGCACCCTGATTGTGCCCAGAGCACCCTGACTGTACCAAGAGCACCCTAACTGTGCCCAGAGCACCCTGACTGTACCAAGAGCACCCTAACTGTGCCCAGAGCACCCTGACTGTACCAACAGCACCCTGACTGTGCCCAGAGCACCCTGACTGTACCAACAGCACCCTGACTGTGCCCAGAGCACCCTGACTGTACCAAGAGCACCCTAACTGTGCCCAGAGCACCCTGACTGTACCAACAGCACCCTGACTGTGCCCAGAGCACCCTGACTGTACCAACAGCACCCTGACTGTGCCCAGAGCACCCTGACTGTACCAAGAGCACCCTAACTGTGCCCAGAGCACCCTGACTGTACCAAGAGCACCCTGACTGTGCCCGGAGCACCCTGACTGTGCCCGGAGCACCCTGACTGTACCAAGAGCACCCTGACTGTGCCCGGAGCACCCTGACTGTACCAAGAGCACCCTGACTGTGCCCGGAGCACCCTGACTGTGCCCAGAGCACCCTGACTGTGCCCGGAGCACCCTGACTGTGCCCGGAGCTCCCTGACTGTGCCCGGAGCACCCTGACTGTACCCAGAGCACCCTGACTGTACCAACAGCACCCTGACTGTGCCCGGAGCTCCCTGATTGTGCCCAGAGCACCCTGACTGTACCAAGAGCACCCTGACTGTACCAAGAGCACCCTGACTGTACCAACAGCACCCTGACTGTGCCCGGAGCACCAGCAGCTTCTGCCGCTGTCTCTGCCTGTGCAGGGCCGATGGCTCCATGGGAGAGGTGGGACCCGCTCAAGCTGATCCTCAGCACAGCCCCGCACACAGCGATGCCGTCACCGCTGTGGCTGCTCTCAACCCAGACCTGTGCGTGTCCGGAGCAAGGGACAAGGTGAGGCCCCCCCGGCACAGGGCACAGCACGGTCACAGGTGGGAAAGTGGATGGACAGGCTGGGGAAATGAGGTTTCTGTGTGAGCTTCAGACATTCCCGTGAGCGGTTCCAACCTTGTTGGTTCCTGAGCTTAGGAACATGAGATGAGCCTAGAGCGAGGGCAAACACTGAGCCAAGTTTGAGAAGCTCTGCAGAGCTCAGGTCACATCAAATGCTCTCACCCAGGCTTGGAATCACTGGACTGCCCCTTACGGTACGTGGCAGTGGATGGGCTCTAAAGACAGCTGTGTATGCTGTAGGAGCTCAAACCAGAAGAGCCCCTTCCCTCTCCGAGCACGGGGCTCAAAGTAACACGACCAAGGTGTGTGTGTCCGTGCTCACGGGCTGCTCTCCTTCCTGCTCCGCAGAGCGTGGCTCTCTGCAGCTGGAGGTCCGGGGCTGTGCTGCAGCGGTTCACCGGCCACCAGCGGGAGGTCACCAAGGTGAGTGACAATGGGCTGAGGGGGGGGGCTCCTGTGCTCCTTCTGGTCAGAAACCGGAGCCAGGAGTGATGGAGCAGTGGTTTGTCACCCACAGAGGGCTCATTCCTCTCCAGCCCAGCCATGAATGCCACCTCGGTGCGTCCACCGGGGTAGCAGGATGTGTTAGGTCTTTCCCAAGGTCCCAACTGATACTTTGCTGTCCAGGGAACTGGCATGGGGTGGCTGCATCCGGGTTAAACAGGGCTCCAGGAGGCTTGGACGTGTGCTTATCTTCCCTGCCAAGAGACTACTTAGCAGCAGCTCAGGAGGAATTTCTAGGTCAAGTTTTTGATCCAGAGATGCTGTTCACTTTCCATGAAACTCATCATTATTCTTGGGTTTTATTCTTGTTGGAGAGGGGCTTTGGACAAGGGGTGTAGGGACAGAACAAGGGAATGGCTTTAACCTGCCAGAGGGGAGACTGAGATGAGCTCTTAGGCAGAAGCTGTTCCCTGGGAGGGTGCTGAGGCGCTGGCACAGGGCGCCCAGAGAAGCTGTGGCTGCCCCATCCCTGGCAGTGTTCAAGGCCAGGTTGGACACAGGGGCTTGGAGCAAGATGGGAGGATGGGGGTCCTGGGAGGATGCTGCCCTATGCTCCCCACCACAACCTGCATGGTCACAGCAGGGGCTGCAGTGGGGCTGAGTGGTTCCCCTGGTCCCGCTGCTTCGGGGTTCGCCTGTGCCGGGATCTGGCAGAGCACAGGAGCAGGATTTTCAGTGTGAGCAGTCGGGCACAGGGACATCAGCGCAGGCAGAGCAGGGTTTGAAGGTCGGGCTCTCCCCAGTTGTGTTTCTGCACATCTTGGGCCCTGACACGGCCGCAGAGGGTGGTGCTGTCCCTGCTGGGCTGGTGGCGAGGCCGCAGCTTCTTCCATCATATCCCTCCCAGGTCACCTCAGCCCCTGGCTCCAGCAGAGTCTTCAGCGCATCCCGGGACAAGACAGCGATGATGTGGGAGCTCCAGGGGACCCCAGGACCAAGCCAGTGCTTCGCAGCGCATGACTTGGTTGTGACGGGCCTGGCTGCGAGCCCGGGTGAGGGACACTGCGCTCCCCTTCCTCATGGATTTCTTGACAACCTCTCCTGACCATCGCCAACATGAACTCGTGGTTGCAGATGCCTCCCAGCTGTGCACGGGCTCACGGGACAACACCGTGTGCAAGTGGGACACGGAGACCGGGCAGTGTCTGCGCAGAGCCATCACCTTCAGGAACCTGGTAGGAGCCGCTGCTTCCTCGCATCCCATCGCAGCACCTCGGTGCCAGTTTCTCAAGTGGAATTTGCGCTGAGCCTGGTGCTTCAGGAAAGCCCTGGGGCAGTGCTCAGGTTGCACCTGGGGAGGGCAGAGCTGGAGGCTGGGTACTGCCTTCTGCAGGTGAGAGCACAGCGCAAAGATGCCAAGAGCCACACAGCAACTGCTGAATGCTCCAAGTGGGAGCTGCTTGGAGCATGTGAGGGGAGGAGGTGGTGGGAAGCAAGACAAAAACTTCCCGTTTTCTGCTCAGAGCCCAGCAAGAGGGGAGGACGTGGCCTCGGTGGCTCAGTGTCTGCAGGACACCAGCCTGGGCTGCACAGGGGTGGCTTCTGCTCACCCTTTCCTTCCCGCAGGTCACACATCTGTGCTGGGTGCCTGGGGAGTCTTATGTCATCCAGAGCTCAGAGGATAAAACAGTCAGGTAAATGTCGGTGCCCCAGTGCCTGAAGGTGGGACAGGAAAGCTGGAGAGAGGCTTTGGACAAGGGCCTGTAGGGACAGGCCAAGGGGAATGGCTTTAACCTGCCAGAGGGGAGACTGAGATGAGTTCTTAGGCAGAAGCTCTTCCCTATGAGGGTGCTGAGGCGCTGGCACAGGGTGCCCAGAGAAGCTGTGGCTGCCCCATCCCTGGCAGTGTTCAAGGCCAGGTTGGACACAGGGGCTTGGAGCAAGCTGCTCCAGTGGAAGGTGTCCCTGCCCATGGCGGGGGGTGGAACTGGATGAGCTTTAAGGTCCCTTCAACCCAAACCAGGCTGGGATGCTGTGATTGTATGGAATTCTACACCTGGCCACATAGCTTGGGGCATGCTGGGATTATGGAAAATCCCAGAGCACAAAGGGCTGTTTCTGTTGTGGTTTGTCCTGACCCCCTGGCCTCCTGTACCCTGCTGGGGTGGACAGAAGCCACCTTCCAGCTCCCCTGGGTCTCGGAGCAGAGGCCAGGATGGGGACCCTGGTGGCTGTAAGCAGCACTGGTGGTGACTGGGTAGAAAGGAGGATTCATAAAGAGGAAACCTCAGCACAGCTCCAGTGGCTGGGGCTGGATCCTGAATGGATGAAGGAAAGGATGCAGAGAGAGCTTTGGGGGTTTGGGTTGCTGGGGGAAGGAGAGGGACAGCAGCAAGGGCAGTGCAGGGGGCATGGAGGGGCGCCCATCATGGCAATGATGCATCTCCCCCTTCCTCTCCCGGTTCCTCCCAGGCTGTGGGACCTGCGGCAGCTGGAGGTGGCTCACAGCTTCCCGGCCAAGCAGCACATCCAGACCTGCTGCGACGTGAGCCCCGACGGGCGGCTCTGCCTGAGCACCAGCAGCGGCACCGCGGGCGAGGGCTGCGAGGCCACGGTAAGAGACAGCCCCGCAGCGGCAGTGCGCCAGCCCTGCAGCCAGCTCCTGCCCTTGGTTTTCCGTTCCCGTGTCCACGGCACGCAGCAGAGGGCAGCAGGCTGCCGCTCCAAGGACCCGCTTGCCTCTGCTTAGCGTCTTCCTGGCAGTCCCTTTGGCAAGTCCTGTGCTCGGGGGCAGTCTGAGCTCTTGGCTGAAGCCCTGGGATTTCGTTCCATGGCGTTGAGGAGCACGAGGCTCGCACAGAAAGCCCATCAGGAGCCCCCGTGCTGGAGGCATTTCCAAACCGTGGTTCAGTCCTGCAGGCTCCCAGCCCTGTGTGTGAGCATCGGGAGGGTGAGACCTGCGGGTGTGAGTCTCACATCGAAGACAGCTCAGGACCTTGCCAAGTTGGCAAAGTGTCTGAAAGGGGGTGACTCTGCAGCTTGAGTGCAACCCTTCCAGGATGTCCTTGAGTAATGAATGTCGACTGTTCCATCCTCATTATCCACCCCAATTGGAGTCCAAAGTCTGCCATAGTGTAACATGAACGACTCACCACGTCCTTGAAACGATGCCTGCGGCACCCAGCTCTGACCTCTGCCTGTGCCCTGCAGCTGTGGGACCTGCGGCAGACGAGGAGCCACGTGTGTGAGTACAGAGGGCACTTCCAGACCACCACCTCGGGTGTTTTCCTCCCGTGGGGCCCCGTGCTCACCCCCAGCATCGCCACGGCCTCACTTGACAGCACCGTGAAGGTCTGGGACCGAGACACTGCAGGTAGGGCAGGGCCCTGCCCGCTCAGTGCCCTGCTCTGGGTAACAGAGCTGCTGCCTTGTGTCTGTCTCCTGGTGCTGATGGGCACGATGAAGCCTGAGATCTCTGGGTTTTCCTCTAATCCAGCAGCAGGGCAGGGTGGAGCTGCCCCAGAGCAAACCCAAGGGGCTTCTGCTTGTTCCCCAGCCAAGGAAATGGGAAATGACTTCTCTTTCCCGTTCGGAGGCTTATCAAAACTGCACGTTGTGTTGCACAGCACGTAGGAAAGATTTTTCTGGAGCATAAGCAATTTGGGAGAAAAAGGGATGTTGGGAACGTGTCCACACAGCCCTGCAGCTCTGCTCAGTGGGGTCTGTCCATCCAGTCCATCCCTGCCTCCTCCCCAGGGAAGGGGCAGAGCCTGACCTCAGCCTGCATTCCTCTTTGCTGCCCACTGCCTGACTGGGCAACACAGACCCACAGTGGGGCTTACAGGGATGGAGAGTCCCACGTTCAAAGGGCACATCCCGATGTGGGGATGCGGCAAAGGGACAGACACACAGAGCAGAGGAGGTGGGAGGTTGGTGTGGTCGTGTCTCAGCTCAGTGACTTCTCTGTTCCCTCCTCAGCCTGCCTGGCCACGCTGTACCTGGATGGAGCAGGACCATTGTCCTCGCTGGCTGCCTGTGACAGCTCCACGCTGCTCTGTGCCACTTCCAACTCGGGGATCCATGTCCTCCAGCTGCGTGATGGCGTGGAGCCGGGGCTGGAGGAGGTGGCGGTGCTCTGACCACAGCCTTTCCAACAGAGGGCAATGTGGCTCCCCAGGCGGAGCAGCGATGTGTGATCAGCGGGGACGGGACTCGCTGGTTTCAGACTGTGGGAGGGAAGGCACTGGAGCTGCCCGGAACAGCCAAATCATGGATGCGTCCAGGCCACGGTCTTGTTCCTGAGTGAGCCTCGTGTGTTACAAACCTCCCCACAGGCAGCTCCCCGCGGAGCCAAGGGGCAGCACTGAGGGGTGTCAGGTCAGCCTGAGCTCAGCTGCTCTTGGAATGGGGCAAGTCACCATGAGAGGTGGCTGCCTGTACAACCCGTATGACTGTGCCCAACGGTGCTCTGTGAGCTGCTCAGCTCCATCGACCTGCTGGCTATGGTCCTGTTGATGCAGGACAAGGTTGGCGTTCTGACCTCTCATCCCATAGTATTTTCCCTGGGAGTAAATAAGAGCTGGCACAGAACACATGGGAGGTGCCACCCCACTGCTCAGAAGGGAGGAGAAAGCCCACAACATGCTTTCCAGAAGAAAAGTAACTTGTGAGTGGGTTTTTTTCTTACAACACCATCTCCACTGCAGGTGCTGAGAGCAGAACCATGTTCCTGCTCCCAAGGAACACGGAGCTGCTCCAGCTGACAGTGAGGACATGAACCAGTCTCCTCTTTTCTCCTGATGGGTTTTGATGGTGGCAGACAGAAAGCAAACTGTGCTGTGAAGTTCCTGTAATTTCTCCATCCCTCACTCAGGCCCAGAGGCACATTCAAAACATGCTTTGATTTTCCAGAACATTTGCAAAGCCTCAATCTAAAGAATAAACATCAAGTAAGAAAGCTCCCTGCAGTGTGTATGTTAGAACAAGTCCTACACTGAAACACCCTTTTTCACATCACCTCAGGTGAGGCACAGCAAAAACTTACACAGGAGATGCCCACGTGCATCTGAAACACCCAGCTCATCAAGGACATGAGGTGGTACATGGAAAAGAAACTTCCCCGGCCTTTAACGCCTCCTGTGGGTAAACACAAAGGGCACACAGACCTCCACGCTCAGGGTACCATGTTCCTCTAACACTGACACCAAGTTTTTCCTTCTTTAAATGCAAATCAAGTTTGAAGCCACAGACTCCTTCCAACGGCTCCTGGAAATGGAAGGTAAGAAGGGAATGAGCAGAGGCTGAACAACACAGCACACCTGAGGGGTGTGTGGTGAGCCACAGATGCGTAAAATGGACTGGAGGAAACCTGTGAGCCTAATGTGGAAGGGAGGGTGGAAGCAGATGGATCATCTCCAAACGACAGCAGGAAGTATCTGTGGTATGAAACCAGCATCCTACAGGGTAGGCAAACATGACCCAAGATTTGCCTCCAGCAAACACAGGTACTTCACAACCACCTCAACCCAAGCCCAGCCAGTGCCCAGTTGCCCTATCACATGCTGCAATAGCCCATTCCTTTCTTTACTATAAAAAAGCTTGTCCTAGCTGATGGCCACGAACACCTCTTTCAGTTCATGTCAGCAGCTCTGAGCTACTCCGCTGTCCACAGCTTGAAGGTTCTGTCATAGGAGCAGGTTGCTATCAGCTGGCCATCGAGGGAGATGTCCAGTCCCATCACCTTTCCCTCATGACCAGCCAGTGTTTTCAGCGGGGACCAGCCGGGGTGAGTCCAGATCTTGGCTGTGTTGTCGTAGGCGCCCGTAAGCAGGAAGTTTCCGTGGTTGGCTGCAGCAGAGGATGAGAACAAGGGAGAGGTGAGATTGCAGATAAAACCATCCCACATCCTGACCTTCTCGACCTGAAGGTTTCATCCACTGCCACCTCAGCTCAGGAGGTACTTACGTTCAAACTTCACCCCCGTCACCAGGTTCTGGTGGGCAGGAATGGTGTAGATGCACTTCCTCTGGCGCAGGTCCCACACCTTGCATGTGTTGTCACCACTGCCAGTCGCAACGTGGTACCTGCCAAAGGGTGGAGGAAGGTGGTGTTGGGAGCTTTGTACTCAGAGCTCCCAATTACACCACCCAAACACTCTTCTTACCCATTAGGGGAGAAGTTAATCCCATAGATCTCCTTCAGGTGGCCTTCCAGGAACATGATGCAGCGGCCAGTGCGCAAGTCCCACACCCGGCCAAAAGCATCCAGTCCTCTAGGAAGGGAGAACATGAGTGTTACCCATCAGAGCCTTCCACAAGTGCCAGAGCTCAGCCTCACCAGCAGCATCACTGGGGCACCTGGCATCGGTCAGCAACCAAACCTTGATACCATTTCATATCTGGTCCCAATGCAAAGCACACTCACCCAGTGCCCGCAAGGGACCCGTCCGTGTGAAAGGCAATGTCATAGACCCCTTTGCTGTGCCCCTCCTGATGGAGAATCTCCTCCTGAGCTTCCAGGTCCCACAAGCGCCACGAGTGATCGTAGCTGTAAAAACAAAGCATGTGTCCAACCCAGTGGATCTCCAAGGAGAACAAGAGGGTATTTCACTAACTCTGGGGAGCGAGGGTTCCAGATGGAGACCAACAGGGTCTCCCATGAGGGGCTCACAAAGGAATCCCAGTGCCTTGATGTTCCTTACACTGCAGCAGCCAAGCTGCTGTCAATGCCCACACTCGGCTCCTCTGGACAAGCAACAGCACCCACTGGGCTACCAGACAGAGAGCTAATGGTAATGGCCGAAGGAAATAACCAAACCTCCCTACCAGGTGGTACCCAGGAACCGGCCTGACGGGTGCCACATCACACGTGCCACTCTCATGCTGTGTCCTTCAATATCTGCCACCGGTTCATCACTGAAAGACAAAAATCAGGCACTGGTCAGAGGCGGGGGCTCCTGGAGGCCTTTGCAGATGTTCTGCTCGCAGCACAAGATCTGCTCATTAAACGTCATCCAGACAGAACGTCAGAGCTTTAACTAATGGCTCTGAATTCTGGCTTTGCTCACACAGGTGCAGCTGTAAGTGGAACCCCTTGATCCACACTCATGTTGGTTATAAAGTTCTCCTAGGATAATTATTATCATCATTCCTGAAAAGGCCCCTGTCATTAGCACTTTAAAATGCAGAAGCAAAACACAGACTACTCTAACAGCAGGAGATTCACTGTGACTTCACAGAACTAGAGCAAATCCTGCTCTTCTGCAGAGCCGCAGGGAGGCAGGAGAGAGGGAATATTCTCCCAGAATTACAAGCAGCAGGTCAGCAACCTTCAGCAGGAGACCTGAGCAGCATTTCCTTTCTTTCCAACGGGGTAACTAAAGAGATGTGGTCATCTGAGACTAATAGGCAGCCTGTGCCTGTGCAGAGCTGTGCTTCTGTCACTGGAAACACTGACTGCCAGCTAAGGATAAACCCCTGAGCACTTCCACTGCATGAGGTGCACTGCAGGGCTCCACCTTCAAACACAGCCAATGCCAGGGCTCAGTCTCTACACCTTCTCTTCTTCACAGCCTTGAGATAGATGCTGCACATCTTCCAAAACTACACTGCCATGACAGAGCCACTGAGAGGCTGAAGCTTTTGTGCATCCTCCTGTATTTGGTTAGTCCCTCTCCAGATACTGGTGCTTTCTAGCAACTCTAAAGTTCATTTTTTAATATCCACAGAATCAACTAGGTTGGAAAAGACCTTTAAGACCATCAAGTCCAGTCAAGAGGGCAAATTTTCTCCTAAATGAAAGGTTAGAATGAAACAATCTCCAAATCTTCCATCCATCACCCAAAGTATTCAGCAGAGCCCCAGCAATAACTCAGACTTGATTCTCTTCAGATGACTTTCCCTCACCTGGATTTCCCTATTCAGGTGATCTCTTTTCCTGCTGAAGAAGGTGGCATATACTGAGGCCGGGAATTGCACTAGTATAACTACAAGAAAAGGCTGTATCTGCAGGAGGCTGGTGAACGTCTAATGTTCAGCAGCATGAAATAAACCTCAAACCAACCCCGCTGCAGTGTGCTTGTCTTGTATCATTCTGACCTTTCAAGGCTCCAGAGTTTGACAGAACCATCAGCTGCACAGGAGGCCAGGTTAACATCCTTCTTGTCCAGGGAGACGGTGGCTTTGGGATGGAAAACTATTGCTCCTACATTGGTGCTGTGTCCTTAAGAGAAAGGAAGATCAAAAATCACAGCCTGCCACATGATCTTGGCCAGTTCTTCAGATAAGCAGCATTTTTTGTTGCTCATTAGCTGGATACCAGTTAACATTGTTGCTGTGTCCTCTAACGTTGGGTGAAGGTGCATTGTAACCACCAGCCACAGCTGCCAACAGCTACACTGCACTTCCAGTAGCACCCACTTCAGCATGTCCAACACAAAGGTTTGTGACACTCAAAATGTAGTGAAAATCCAACATATGAATCCAGAAATGCGTCCTCACCTTTGTACTTAGTCAAAGTTGCGCCCACTGTTCAAAGAACCTCACCGCTGGTAAGTGACTGGCCAAAAATGCTGCTATTGCCTCCAAATAATTCAAACCGGGTTTTGAAACAAAACCAAACCCCATTTAGAATCAGGAACAGCAAACTGTGGTCTCAGCTCTAAGAGAAGCGGCAGGACTTCCTCCTCATTACCTGACTCGTGCCCCAGCTCCCCAGTGCTCTCATGAGAACAAAACCTGCCCAAAGATCACTACATACGGGGCCACAAAGTAATTGAGGAACTCAGCCCAGAAAGGAACAAAAGAACTCAGCAAAGTCGCGCTCACCTCGTAAGGTGTGGACAAGGTTGCAGTCAGGCACGGACCAGAGCTTGCACAACCCACTCCTGTTGATGACAAGAAATAGGTGTCAGTGTAGGCAGGAATGTCAAAGAGCAGATCAAACCCAGAGCTGCAAAACCACCTGGCTATGGGGGGCTGCGATGGCTGAAATACCAACACACCTGGGGGAACCAGCCATGGCAACTAATGGACTTGGACTGAAATATCTCCTAGGCTCTAAAGTGAAGGGAAAAGAGTTCAGAGTAGAAAGAAAAAGCATTTCTGAACTCTCCTGATTCACCGGCCTGCAGCAGCACCCCTCTCCTTCACTCCTGCTGTGCTCTCCAGCCCTTAAAGCAAGTGCTGTGGAAGGAAGCTTACCAGCAGGCAGTAGCGAGGAGTTTGGAATTGGGGCTGAAGTGGCAGTAGGACAGTGGGCGATCATCTCCAATCTGGCTGCAGAAGTTATTCAAGGACTGAAACCAAAGACAAAGAAAACAACTGAGCAAAGTACAACCTGCAGAAAGCCCCAGGCAAAGAATGAGGTGAAGGAGAAGGCAGAGGTCTTTGGAAAGTCACTTTCAAAGGGAGGAGCTGCCCTAGAGCCACTCCAGCTCCAAGCAGGCCACAGAGCTGGACTGATACAGGCCTGGGGCACAGTGCAGCTCTCCAGTGCCACCCATGGTACTGGTCACTAGGAACCCCTCAGGCCTGCTTTGCAACTGTGGCTTTGATAAAGAACATCCTGTAGCTTTGCTTTCTTCCTACCCCTCATCCAATGAAAGCATCCAGACAGAGGAGGGCGGGCACTGTGCTGCGCTGAGGGGAGAAGCAAACCCTCTGGCAAGTAATGCCTCTGGGTGTAAACTGGATTTGAGTGGCTCAAGCCTCTCTGCTGGATTAAGCTGGGAATCTAACTTCACCCACTCACACGGGTGCCTCAGAGTCATCTAAAGATGGTTATGGTGTTGCTCATATTTTCCCTTGGGTTTATGCACTGGTGACTGCTGTACAGGAGAGGAAAGTGAGCAGTCCCTTCCTCACCAGCTAAACCCGTGACAGAGCCAGGCGCAAATCCCTTTACCTTCACAGGCAAGTGGCAAGGCAGTGCAGGGATGTCTGCTCATCCCTCTGCCACGCAAAGGGACAACTAAAGCACATCTCTGAATCCCTGAAGGAACTAGAACACGCTTTTTGCACACCACAGGGGAAGGGAGAATAAGGAGAGCTTCCCAACAGGTGACAGTGCAGAAAACTGCACACATCTGCATAGCACCTCTGGGCACTGACCCCTTCCTGGGGTCTTTGGAGGAGTAGCAAGAAGCTGCAAAAGCAGCAGCCAAACCTACCCGCAGGGATTTGTGTAGCTCCTGCCTCTGTGATGTCCTGGTTGCCTCTGGGATCTCTTTGAGCAGTCGGGCTTCTTCCAACCGCTTCGCTGCCCTGTGGAGGGCAACAGTGGAGTAACAAACACATACATTGTCCTACCCTGCTGCTGGAAACTGGCCATGCCCTCAGCCTCCCCTGAGCTGCGCTGATGTTAGAGTCAGTCATGGAGCACTCGAGTTCCACACTCACTGGACTCGTCTACCTGCGTATGTTCCCCATTCCTTTGGCCTCAGATTTCCTGCGCTACCCGCAATGGGATGAGCAGCCAGACTTCACACCAGGTTGTGCCTCCTCCTTCCTTTGAGCTGCTGGGTCTCACCTGGGGAGTGAGTAGTTTGCAAGCCAGAGCCGCGCTGTTTTCAGGCTGCGTGGTCCTTCATGGTACCAGGTTTGCTGATACTGCAAGGGAAAGAACACAGCTGATGTGATGCTGCTCTTCCACTCAGTGACCTCCTCTTAGCAGATAAGTGCCACCACAGTGCCTGCTCTTATATCTCACTGTGTTAAGGCCTCTTTTTAAAGGCATTTTGCATAACTATCAGCCCTAGAAAAAGCGATTAAAGAGACAAGCCAAACTCTGCCCTGCAGATAAAATCCTGACATGCAGCCATTTCACAAGAGAATATTCCAGTTCTGACTCACTTGTACTTGATGAATTACAGCTCCCTCCTTCTCCACACATTTCCCCGGAAAAGGAAAGCCCAGAGCTGCAGAAATTATCCTTGTTTCTTACAGCAACCCCCCAAAATAAGAAGGGAAAAATGGACTTAGAAAAGAGAGAGGAGAAGCAGAAAGAAGAATCACAGGCAGAAACAGATGCAGCAGCAGGAACATATTTTCTTTTCTTCCCAAGTACAAAGACAACAATAAAGGACCTGCTAGACTAAGGAACAGTTCAAACACCTGCTCTCCTCTTTTACATGCAGCACGGAATCTGTCCTGCAAGCACAGGCGAACTTAACGCTCCTGATTTAGAGTCCCTAAGAGAGGCAACACAGAATAAGCATGAAGGGATAACATGAGAACCCACAGACTGACCCAAACCAAGAGTCCTGGGCAGAGCAGAGCCCATCAAAGCCAGGTATCACACAAGCTTCCCTCAGAACTGAGGGAACAGGGAGATCATTACCTCTTCTCTGGACTTTTTAGACCTGTCGTCATCTTTCCTGGTCTTTTTTAACGCGTCTGTGCCAACCACTGAAAGGATATTTCTTAACCTGGAAGGAAACACACCAAGTTGTGTTCAGGCTGTGAATTCTCAGCTAAGCTGACAATGAGCTCCTGCCAACTGCTCTTTCTTCCTCAGTGTTCTTGCAGCACTGTAAGGAAGTGTTACAGAGCAGTGGCACTTGCTGTACCCCAACTACATGGAAAACATCCATCATGAATTAGATAAACACCAAGCTCCCCATATGCAGAACTCAGACACACAGCACCTCTCCCTCCTTTCTGCAGGACCTTCTCCAAAGAGGGTGATGGGCTCCCCAAGCGCCCGCAAACAGGCTTTGACTTCAGAGTCATCAGTGGACACGTTGATCTGCCGGGCTCGCTTCCTGCGCTCAAACTCTGCCAGCACCTCAGCCTGACGCTCAGTCATGTGGTCTTCGAGGTCAAAGACCTCACCTAAGCAACAAACAGCTTTCAGCTCACAGCAGTGCTGGAGGAGAGACCATCACAGAATCCCAGACTGGTTTGGGTTGGAAGGGACCTTAAAGCTCATCCAGTCCCAACCCCTGCCACGGCCAGGGACACCTTCCACTAGAGCAGCTTGCTCCAAGCCCCTGTGTCCAACCTGGCCTTGAACACTGCCAGGGATGGGGCAGCCACAGCTTCTCTGGGCACCCTGTGCCAGCGCCTCAGCACCCTCCCAGGGAAGAGCTTCTGCCTAAGAGCTCATCTCAGTGCCCCCTCTGGTAGGTTAAAGCCATTCCCCTTGGCCTGTCCCTACAGCCCCTTGTCCAAAGCCCCTCTCCAGCTTTCCTGGGGCCCCTTTAGGCACTGGAGCTGCTCTAAGGTCTCCCCTTAAGGGGCCTTCTCTTCTCCAGGCTGACCCAGCCCAGTTCTCTCAGCCTGGCTCCAAAGCAGAGCTGTTCCAGCCCTGTGTTTGTGCTGGGGGTTGCCCCAACCCAGAGGTAGGATCAGATCCCTCTCCAACAAGAAATGCCAAAGAGCCATTGGTCCAGGCAACAGCCTCATTGGTTTGACTTTAAGTTACCCCAAAAGCTGACCACAGCCTTTTGAAAGCATCACACTGCACAACATGGGTCAGTATTCTCACCACTGCTAATGTTGATGTTTCCAGCTTCGATCGCCGCTTTCATCCCCTCTTTCCCCAGCAGCCCCGACTCCCCCTTTGCCAGACGCTCTCTCTCCTTCTCTTCAAGGCTGCCATAGAAGATGGGGGCTCTCTTGGCCGGGGGAGCATCGCTCTCTTCTGCAGGCTTGGTCTTGGTGGCCTGGAAGGTAAAGGCAGAACTTAAAGTGTGTTTTGGTTAACAAGGAGACAGCAACCAGCTCCTGGTGCAGGGGAGGACAGTGGGGACGTTGTGATGAGACTCGGACACTCTTTGAGGCAGCAGCTTTGGCCCAAGCGCAAAGGGCAGAAGCAAAATGCCCCATTAAACACTGCCGCAATCAGACTGTGTTGCGTTCTGGGCCACTGTTGCCTGCTCAGACCTCACTTTTAAGGTTGTTTGCTGGATTACAATGAATAACAACGCTGTAACTCAGAGCTTTACCCCTCCCGCTGAGGGAGGAGGTGATGCCGCCACCCGCGCTCGGTGGCGCTCCGCAAGCGGAGGGAGGCGGCGGCTGACCGGTTCCTGCTCCCAGGAGAGGGGCCTCGAACAAACACCCCGGAACGAACCAGAGGCTCCCGTGAAACCACCCACAAACGCGGCGGGGCAGCTCCGGCCGCGGCGAACGCCGCAGGTCGCAAGAGCACACATTGTCCCGTGCGGGCGCGCCGCCGAGCGGGTAACGGGCCCGCCGCCGAGCGGGTAACGGGCCCGCCGCCCCCCCCCCCGGGACACCCACCTCTGCGGGCGCGGGGGCCCGCACGAGCGGGCGAGCGCCGCCCCGCGCTGCCGGGGCCCGAGCCGAGGCCATGGCGGCGGCAAGGGGAACGGGAACCAGCGCGGCGCGGAGGCGCCGGCGCCTCACGAGCGCTGCCGGGGGCGCGGGGCACGGCGGGAAGCGCAGCAGCCACCCGCGGCGGGGCTCGCAAGGGACGCCGGGAGGAACGGGCGGTGCCCGCGCAAGGCACGCTGGGAGATGTAGTCCTGGGGGGCGGTGCGCCCCGGTGGGTGTGGCCTGGGGCACGCAAGGCACGTCGGGAGGCGTGGCCTTGGCGGGCTCGGCCCGCGGCGTGGCTGGGGCTCTCGGTCTCGCTCGGGATGCTGCGGCGGAAGCCGACGCGGCTGGAGCTGAAGCTGGACGACATCGAGGAGTTCGAGAGCATCCGGAAGGACCTGGAGGTGCGAGCGGGGCTTCCCGCGGCGCGGCACTGCCTCCCTCCCTCCCTCCCTCCCTCCCGCCCGCTTGGGATCGCGCTGATGCGGCCCCTCTGCCCCGCAGGGCCGCAGGAAGCAGCGGGAGGACGGGGAGGCGGCGGGGGCCGGTGAGGAGGCGGCGGCGGCGGCGCTGGGCACCGACCACAAGAGCCGGGAGCAGATGATCAATGACCGCATCGGGTACAAGCCGCAGCCCAAGGCCGGCGGCCGCGCCGCGCACTTCGGCACCTTCGAGTTCTAACGGCGGGGCCGGGCCCGGGCCCGGCAGCGGCCGCGCTGCTCGGTCTGTGGTGAACGCGCCCGTGGCAAGTGCTGTGTTTAAATAAATATATCCTTTTTTATTGCTATTGTTAAATACTGACCGCACGAGCCGAGGGGCCGGAGGGAAACACCGGTGTATCCTGCGCTCTGTGTGCGATGCAGCCCAGAGGTGAAGCACAACCACTGGAGAAGGGTCTGCTCGGGACCTTTTGGTTTTGTGGCCTTAAAAATGGAGACAGTGAAGGGAGTTTGTGTAAACGTTCACCCTGTGAGCAGGTGGCCCCCATTAAGGAGAAGGTACCGGGGTGTTACAAACTTTCACATGGGTCGGGGCAATCCCCAGCAAGAGCACAGGCTGGGAGATGAAGGGATGGAGCAGCCCTGAGGAGAAGGACATTGGGGGCGTTGATCAATGAGAAACTCCCCATGAACTGGCTTCAGTGAGCGCTTGAGCCCAGACCCCCCCCCCCCCCATGTGCTGGGCTGCACCCCCAGAGCGTGAGCAGCAGCTCAGGGAGGGGATCCTGCCCCTCTGCTGTGCTCTGGGGAGACCCCCCCTGCAGTCCTGATCCAGCTCTGGGGCAGCAGCACAAGAGGGATGGGGGCTGTCGGAGTGAGGCCAGAGGAGGCTATGGAGATGCTGCGAGGGCTGGAGCAGCTCTGCTCTGGAGCCAGGCTGAGAGAGCTGGGCTGGGTCAGCCTGGAGAAGAGAAGGCTCCTGAAGGGGAGACCTTAGAGCAGCTCCAGTGCCTAAAGGGGCCTCAGGAAACCTGGAGAGGGGCTTTGGACAAGGGGCTGTAGGGATAGGCCAAGGGGAATGGCTTTAACCTGCCAGAGGGGAGACTGAGATGAGCTCTTAGGCAGAAGCTGTTCCCTGTGAGGGTGCTGAGGTGCTGGCACAGGGTGCCCAGAGAAGCTGTGGCTGCCCCATCCCTGGCAGTGTTCAAGGCCAGGTTGGACACAGGGGCTTGGAGCAAGCTGCTCCGGTGGAAGGTGTCCCTGCCCGTGGCAGGGGTTGGGACTGGATGAGCTTTGGGGTCCCTTCCAACACAAACCAGGCTGGGATGCTGTGACTCCCAGTCACTCTGATTGCTGTGGTGAGAGCCGCCAGCCCTCACTTCAGCTGCAGTCTCTGCACCAAGGAGTGTTTCCAAAGCACATATCCACCACAGTAAAATGCAATCTAGTTTATTGGTTAATTATATACAGGAGACTCTGGATATTCACAGTAATATCAGACACGTTACCGCCACATAGAGCAAGACAAAAACAAAAGTGACAGTCCACTGTAAACAGAACTCAAACCCTGCTCGATGTGGGGCTGCTCCTGGCAAACCGAACAGGCACTGAAGGAACGAGAACAGCGGCGGGTGACAGCCTCGTGCTCGGGCACTTCTGAGATGATGGATCTAGACGCACGTGTGGAGACCAAAGATGGGGTACAAACAGAGGACATCACATTCCATGCGGGCTACACCATGGTGACATGAATTTAGTTTACTCAAGTCTTGCAGAGCCCTCAGCTCCCTCCGAGCACCACCTCATTTGGGTTTAGTGTCATCAGCACAACTGTCAATGGGACCGCCCTGGGTGCAGTGGGTGAAGCCATCGGGAGGCAGCTGGTTCTGCTCAGCAGCCTGGGCCAGGGACACGCAATCAGTGGCACTGGAGGCACAGGGGAGGCTGCTCCAGATTGTCTGAAGCTAAAGGAAGCACATCCAAAGCTGAAGGGGAGGTGGTCATGGAGAGGTGGAGGCTGTCCCTTCCTCAGCAGCAGAGGGGATGCAGCCTTTGTCCCTCCATGATCATCCTCCCCTTCAGACCATCCTTCCCTGGCTCAGCTCTCCCCTGTCTGACAGGTGCTGCTCCTGCTCCAACCATCGCTGCCAGGGTACCAGGGACTGTTGCCGGGGCTCCTGCCATGCAGGTGACCACAGCTGGGGCAGCATCAGCACCCAGCTGCATATTGAACACAGAGGGATCACCTCTAGGGGGAAACAGTTTCCATGCTACAGGTAGAACAAGGCAGAAAAGCTAAGGAGAACCCAGTTTAGATTGTGAAAGCCACAGCTATTGCCTAATCTCTGAGTCATCCATCTCTGGTCACTTGAACCAGAGAATTGGGTGGCCAGAAGATGACAGCAGGATCAGGCGAAGGGAAGGTTCTATTTTAGAGGAAGACACAGCAACAGGTACATGGAGTAACTGGAGGGACTGTAACCCCTGGGGCAGCAGCTCCAGCTCACTGCAGAGAAATGACCAGAGCAGTGCTGGCACTGCCGGTTCTGAGCAACTCCAGGGATCAAGCCCTGCAGGTTAAAGCTTCCAAACCAGAACCCACCATCTCCAGCACTCAACTGCTCCAGTCTTCCCGGACAAGCTCTCAGACTCCCTCACAGCTCTCAGGGTGGAAGGGTCTGGTTTCTGCTCTCACAGACACGCAGGATAGCTTACAGAGATTTTTACCTTTGGGGCAGATGCAGAGAGCAGCATCTGTCCTTCTGCAGCCTGGTAGATTAACTCCCTTCAAAGGTCACACTGGGGAAGAGCTTTTCCTCTCTGTCTCCAGGAGGGTCTTGGATTCTTCAATGAAAATAACTTTGCCTTTCTCACCCAGATTCAAATTCACTGCAGAAAGCAGCTCTTTAGGAACTGAAGCTTGCCTTTAACTCATCAAATTGCATGCTGTGCTTGTGCTGCCCTAAGAAAACAAGATGTCCAAGCAAATAGATGGCACCAACCTGGGAGAGTCAACTTCAGGTGGAGCAATTCAGGATCGTGGCACTGGCAGTAATGGACTTCCTGCTGCCCTTCACGGTAGGGTGAGGATGGGCTCTGGGGATCATGGCATCAACACAGAAGAACCTACCTCCACAGGGACGGGCCTCGCTTATGGGCTAAAACGTAATTCCCAGCTTTCCTTACCCAGCTACTGTGGGACCAGTTGCATCTCTGGAGAGAAAAGTGCTAACGCACGTGCCCAGACACTTTTACCTCAAGAGGATTCCCTGTTCTCAGGGCGGATCCCAGGCATCAGTCCCAGTCTGTAGGTGGTGCCTGTTTTCCAGTGAAAATCCCACCTTCATCCCTTTCAGCCAGTTACAAGCACAAACTGAGCATCCCGAGTGCGATGGAGACTCCAGCTTTGCACCACGCTCTGCACAACACTCCCTGCAACAAGCAGCAGCTCAATAACAAAGTGCTAAACCAAAGCTGCTCCCCAGAAAACCCGGGGTGTGTGGTGGGCAGCACACGCAGGAGGCTGCCTCTGCCCGTGTCACAGCCTGTCCTGCCCATGACAAGTGGAAGCTCTTCGCTGCATGGCCAGCACAGTAACTCCTGCACCTCCAAGCTCACGTCACGGCACAATTATTAAGACAAAAAAGAGTCATCTGGGTCAGGAACACTTTTTAATCAGCCCGAACTGCTCCACATTTCACCTGAGAAGAGACCAAAGCCTGTTCAGTTCTATCTTTTCTTTTTTCTCTTCCCCAGATCTCTCCTTCACAGGAACACGACTGTTTTACTGCCTTCATCTGCATCAGGGAATGCCCTCTTCAGACATCTCAACCTTTAGTGTCATGAACTCATTATTTAGCTCTTGCTTCATTTACAGAGCTAGTTTTTGTCAACCAGAGGCCACCTCTAGCTCCACCCAGGTGCAATCCAACATGAAGTAAATGCAGGTTCAATGGGTTATTTACAGTCTTTTTGCCCTGTAAATACACAATTGTCCTGCATCTACTTCATGTATTTCCACGACTGGGAAGTGAAAGCAGCCAAACCTAAATGTTACCACCTGAAGCTGAATACTGCTGCTGGATACATCCAGTTATCAACACTCATCATACACGGATGGGCTTAGGGACAGGCCATTGAGACCCCAGGTCACACACTTACATCAAGGACTCCCTTGCAGCACACACCTGAGCGTGTCTGAGGTGCAGCATCAAAACTTCCTTCTGCATCAGAAGGTGTCACTGGCCCCAAAAGCCACAGTGCCAGGGAGCTGTCCCCTGGCATTCTGTACAGCTTGAAACAAGTAGAATTAAAACAGCCATTCACACATGTAGCTCCATGGGTGACTCCAGTCTTTCCCTGCTGTTCATAAAACCCCCCCAGATGAGCTTTTACAATTTAAAAATAAAATGCTTTTTGTTTTCTTGTTTTGTTTTTTAAACAATAATTTCTACATTTCTGTCAGCCAACTAATTTCAATCACGGCATAATCTAAGACTAAAGCAAATGCTGGCCCAGAGTGGCAACCATGGGACCCTCGAGTCAATGCCGCTGCCCTGCAGCAAGGGAGCAGCACACCCCAGCTCCTCACATCCCTGCACCCCAGCCAGGAACCTGTGGTGAACTCCAGTTGATTTTCTGTACATTGATTCTCTGTCAGCTTCGGAAGGATCCCTCCCTTCAAGAGATCCCTTTTCTTCAAGAGAGCAGTGAGGTGGAGAGGCTTCTGGGCAGTGTCCACTGTTAATGGCAGTGCTCTGTGATATCCACAACAACTGCCTTTTTCCAGCTGAAGAAGAAATAGCCCATCCCCGCCCCTGCTGCCACGGCTATGCAGAGGTATCCGTTGTACGTCATGAAGATCAGCATGAGGAAGTAACTGACCACGACCTGGATGATGTGCAGCACAGTCTGCAGGAGGTGAGGGAAGCTCAGCATCTGCTGTCTGGGAACACAAAACCCAAAGAGCACTCAGCATCCATGAGACAGAGGAGGGAAAACACACATCCCCCAAAGAGAAAATGCAGCTCAGCTTAGGCTGACGGGATGCCAGGGGGGGTGTGAGGTGGCAGACAAGGTAACAGAGCAGCACGGACACAGACTTCTGCATCCGTCTGTCCAGTGTAACTGTGGTTTTCCCCCCAGAGCTGACCGATGACAAAGAGAGCACGGTGCTTACCGGAGGACCACACTTTTACCTGAGAAACAGAGCTCTCCAGTGTATTTTACCCCACATTCAATAAGCAGAATGGCTTTTTTCTGAGTAAAGGCTTTGCCTATCTGTCAGCAGAAGGATCCCAGATAATTCCTGTCGGAGACACTTGTCTCTAACACCTAAATTCTGTTCATGGGAACTCCCCGAATATGTTTAACAACTGCTCTGGAGAACAACCAGGCTTATCTGACTCCTTGTTGCTTTCCTCCTCTTGCTCCCCATCCTAAAGGGTGGGCAAGTGACTGCAGCACAGTGTGGAGCAGCATTACATTACCCAGTCTGCAGCCATTACACTTTGCAGAGGGTAATACTGGATGCATAAAGTGTTTCTTTTTCTGTCCCCATTTTCATCTTTGTCAGCTGCTGAAGAAATGTGTCTTAGAATGCAGGGAAATTCTTACCCCACAGTTTTGTGTGTCTCCATCAGGATGGTGCCATTGGGACCTGGCACTGGCATGGAGTTGTAGCGAATGCTGACCTGGGATTTACGGAGCAGACACTCCCTGGCAATCTTAAGGCCTTCATAAAACATGGCCAGGAAGAAGACAGCCACAAAAGCACCAGCCATTTCTGCCAAGAGAGGAGATGTTATTGCATCTGAGCAACAGGAGACATTTGCTTCGAAACACATCAGAAAAGACACTGTGTGACTCCACCGCCACGTCCCATTGCCCAGGCTATGGCTGGTCATGCACGTGTGGATGGTAAATGTGAGTTTCAGACAGGCACTATCTGGCATTCCATCCATGAAGTGAAACCAGCGCTCGCTTTTGTAGTAAAACCAGTGAACTTCTTGAACTACACAGAGCATCTCCCCTTTGCTTTCACCCCACAGATGCCATTTCAAACACACTCAATGCAGTGCACCTGCGTGGTTTTGGCATAAAGAGCAAATTGGTTCCTGAAACATTCATCACTGGTAAACCTTTTGTTGGGACTGGACAAGAGAGTTTTACTAACCTCCAGGAGTATTGATTGTAAGTCCAGAAAACAGCAATGGCACGTTCTCATAGCTGAAGTGGAAAGTCATTGCCTGCCCAAAACATAAAGAACATCAAGATGAGCCTGAGGAGCTCAGCCTGAGACAGAGCTCACAAGATTTAGCAAAGGCTTTTGTGTTACGGCAAGCACGTGGCTCCTTTCAGTCAGTCACCAGAGAGACTCAAAGAAACTCCTCAGTAAATCCAGTGTAACACACACAAGCGAGACATGGCCAATGATGCTCCAGGTTCCAGTGGGCAGCTCTTTGAGGCAGTGCCCCTGGGCAGATCTCTCCTTTACAGTACCTGCTACAGGAAAATGCCTTCTCCTTGCTTTCAGAGTTCTTCTCTGCAGCATCAGAAGCAGTCAGGGACTGGGGATGTCTCTGTGGAGCTCACCCCTGCCTCCCCATGACTGCTCATGGCCTCGGGGTGCACAGAGCACTTTCCTCCCCCCACCCTGACCTCGTGTGAGCTTATATAAAGATTTCTGTAGCTGAATCCTCTGGCCCAGGATCGTGCCAGCAGACTATTGTCTCCCCACAGAACCTCCTAATATCCTATGGGAAACAGAAGCCTAAATACAGGTACAACAAGGAGTATATAAACCAGGAGCACAGCTTCCCCTGGGTACAAATAAGAGCTCCTGAACCTGCAGAGTGAATGCTGTGTGAAGGGGAGACAGTGATCCCCGGCCAGCTGGGATCTATGTCATCTTCCCATCCAGCTACATACACCGTGGTTCAGCATGTCCTGACCACAGTGTTTTCACATGCGAAGCACTCACTAAGCTGGAGGAACTTCTCTTTCAACTCTGCTCATTGCTTTGTGAAGGTTACTTGCTGAAGGTCACTTATGACTAATTTCAGTGTCTCTAAGCCGCAGCATTCACTACCCTGAGAGCAGGAACCACAGAGCAGCTTTTACAGAGCACTTCTGTTTCTTTAATGAATGTAACGTTTTCACATTTAAAACAAACCTCACCCAAAACACAGAACGTTACAGAGTTCTGTAACCCACAGCTGGAACAGGGCCTGTCCTTGGGGCAAGTGGGGAATGGGAACACATATATGTTAAATGTGTTCAGTCCATGATCTAAGGTGCTGGTACCTATTTACTTCCTTCCCTGGCAGTTTTACATGCAACATTAGTTCAGAATCTTGTGCAATGCATCACAGTTTCCAGTTGCAGGGTTAGGCAGGGTCCTGCAACCACCACTGAAGGTCAGAGCACTTGGCACTGGCAAAGAACCAGCAATTAGAAGGAAAGTAACAGATGAGTGAATGCCAGTGCTGAGCTGTTAGATTAGATGAGCTTTGCAAGAGCATCAGTGACAACGCTGGACTGGAAGTACCACAAGCACCCCTGGCTTTGCACTGGGCCATGCTCCCAAAGGGGAGGCAGCTCTGGTCCTCTCCTGCTATGATGCTGTTTGAGGTGTAAGTAGAATCAGTGATTCTTGCTGCCTTCCTCAGGGCACACAGCTGAGCAAACTCTAACTGAAGGCTTGCAATGTACTCCAAGTACATTCCCATCTGGAAAGGAAATGCACCCTCTCTCCCCTCCTTTCAAAGTTTAATCCTATAGAGTCAGGTTTTAATAACCTGAAACTCACTCCAGAAGTACTTAGAAAAGGGAGAAAAAGCTGAAAACATCCCGAGAACTGGCTACACACAAACACACATCCCTGGTCATCTCCAGGGAAACTGGCCAGGAAAGAGGCCAGCAAAGCTTCTGTGCGGTCAGCACACCCAAGTCTGAACCTGTTTAAATCAGAGTTAGCTAGAGCAGCAGGATTCAGCACCAACACAGCCTTAATGCCAACATGGCGAAGAGCCCTGGTAGCAGTTTGCTCCCCGAGCCCAGTGCATAGCGAGCTCAGAAGGGAAAGAGCACAGAGGCTGGTCGTGCGCAGGTCAGCACAATCCATCATACTGGTGTGCAGCCCCCTCAGCGCCAGTTAAGGCTTTTGCTAACACCAACAGCCCGGAAAACTCCATCCGTGTCTGTTTCTTGCAGGAAACAGCTTACCTGGCATTCCTGCCTTTAGCTGGCTGGAGAGCAGACACCAGGCTGCTTGCTAGAAAGGTCTTTGCTGGAAAAGACCACTTTGCCAAAGGATCTCCAGCTCTGAAATGCGTTTTGTGTTACCTATTACCTCATGCCACTCCTTCATTCCAGAAGAGCCACGATGGGGCCTGTGTTTGGGTCTCAAGAACACCTTCCAAAGCTAAGCTTCATTTCTGGATAAACTTAAGCCCTGGCACAGGGTGCCCAGAGAAGCTGTGGCTGCCCCATCCCTGGCAGTGTTGAAGGCCAGGTTGGACACAGGGGCTTGGAGCAAGCTGCTCCAGTGGAAGGTGTCCCTGCCCATGGCAGGGGCTGGAACTGGAGGAGCTTTAAGCTCCCTCTCACCTAGACCAGTCTATGATTCTCAAGAGCACAGTCGTTAAGATGACAAGTCACTCTGAGCCACAGACAAGGAAAAGCTCTCTGGTTAACTATAATTTTTCCACTTACCATCATCATCATGTCAGATCCATGGCTGTGTTCTGAGGATGCCATCGTGTGGTGATGGTCAGGAGGATGAGTGGCTGGAAACATGGAGCTGTTCATGTGGTGATCGTGAGGTATCTTTACCACAGAGATTCAAAAAGGCACGTAGAAAAGTGGGACCCTGAGAAAGAAACCAAAACTACAATAAGCACTTCTCTAATCAGAATATGGTTTCTCTGGTGCTACTGCAAGAGAAAATACTCTAAGCCACTGACAGGATAGGCTTCAGAAGCATCCTTGTGGTCCTGCACTGTGACTACAGAGAACTCAGAGTAAAGCCAGCAGGACAATTTAAAGGAGGTGTGTCCCTCTCAGCTTTACATCATCCTATTGCTGCACCACCCTCAACCCTCCTGCCAGCAAGGCAGCCTAATGTGATTGAGGTAGCACATGGGGACAAGTGTTCAGTATAAAGGAACATTTCTTATCTGTAAAAGGACAAAAAACCCACATCTCTTCTCAATTGCAGTCATGCAAGATGCAAAAATACCTCGAGCCCCATTTTAAATTGCATACACTAAGGAATCAGATGTCAATATTTCTCCTAATTGACAGTTATACGTTTATTTGGGACATGTGTAACAAAGAAATTATGTTAGGTGGTACAAGACCTATTCCCAGGCAAAGGTCTGCAACAGCCCCAGGCACTCCAGTTTCATTTCCATGAGCTTTATGTTGTCACATCTCCCCTCTAATCACATCACACACAATGAGAGAAACACTCCAAAGGCTGCCAGTACAAATCCCTAATCTGATTACTGCAAATCAATGTGTCTGGACACACTGCTTTAAAAGTACAGCTCTTGGGTAGGTGGGGACATGGCTTCTGCACTCTGCACCCAGCGCAGCTCTAGATGGACTTGGGACAATTTCTGGTGTGAAAGAACAGCCTGGTTTGTTTTGGAAGGGACCTTAAAGTTCACCCAGTCCCAACCCCTGCCACGGGCAGGGACACCTTCCACTGGAGCAGCTTGCTCCAAGCCCCTGTGTCCAACCTGGCCTTGAACACTGCCAGGGATGGGGCAGCCACAGCTTCTCTGGGCACCCTGTGCCAGCGCCTCAGCACCCTCACAGGGAACAGCTTCTGCCTAAGAGCTCAGCTCAGTCTCCCCTCTGGCAGGTTAAAGCCATTCCCCTTGGCCTGTCCCTACATCCCTTGTCCAAAGCCCCTCTCCAGCTTTCCTGGGGCCCCTTTAGGCACTGGAGCTGCTCTAAGGTCTCCCCTTCAGGAGCCTTCTCTTCTCCAGGCTGCCCCAGCCCAGCTCTCTCAGCCTGGCTCCAGAGCAGAGCTGCTCCAGCCCTCGCAGCATCTCCATGGCCTCCTCTGGCCTCACTCCAACAGCTCCAGGTCCCTCTTGTGCTGTTGCCCCAGAGCTGGATCAGGAGTGCACGGGGGGTCTCCCCAGAGCACAGCAGAGGGGCAAGATCCCCTCCCTGAGCTGCTGTTCGTGCTCTAGGGGTGCAGCCCAGCACATACATGATGGAAAGTCACCAGGTGGAAGGAGCAAGCTGGGAACACCATCAGGCTTGAAATAACAGCATCTCTCAGTGCGACAGAGACAGGCAGAGGCAACCCCCACACAGTCCAGGTGAGACACCACTGAACGTAAGTACTGACACTGCTGTGCCAGACCCTGTCTGGAACCCTGTGTACCCCGTACTCCACTGAAGTAAACCCAAGTGAAATAAAAAACAAAGTACAGACACTTTATTAAACCAAAGTTTAACACAAAACTTGAGATGAGGCTGCCCTGGTTCGGGCTGGGGTAGTGTTAATTTTGTCCCGAGCAGCGGGGGCAGCGCTGCGGTTCGACTTCAGCCCAAGAACAATGCTGGTAGCACACTGATGGTTTAGCTGTTGCTCAGTAGCACTACCCTCATCAAGGACTTTTCAGTCTCATGCTCTGCCAGTGTGGAGGGGCATAAGGAGCCGGGAGGAAGCGGAGACAGGACACCTGACCTGAAGTAGCCAAAGGGGTGCCCCATCCCACAGCACGTCATGCCCAGGACAGAAACTGGGGAGGTTGGTCAGGAGGAGCCGATCGGTGCTCAGGATGAGCTGGCATCAGTCCACGGGTGGTGAGAATTGTGCTGTGTGCCACTTGTTCTTCTTGGGTTTCACTCCTCTGTCCCTTTCTATTTCCTACCCCTATTATTATATTTCACTTTCTTTCAATTATTAAACTGGTTTTAACTCATTGGTTTTACCTTTTTCCAACTCTCCCCCCACATTCCACCAGTGGCTCCACGGTGCTCAGGTGCTGACTGGGGTTAAACCCCAACAGAGAAGTGCTTCCTCCCAGATCAACCACCAGGAGTGCTTACAACTGGGGAAAAGGAGCTTTCTAAGCTAAAAGCCACTATGGGTTTTGAACAGATGGGTGTGGATACATATAGACTGGAAAGGGGAAATGAAACTCCAGAGGAGCTTTCAGCAAACAAACACCAAAGGGCAATCAGCCCATGGTAGAGCTGGCTCTGAGACAGTGACACTGGTGTGCAGGAACCACTGGTGGCCCAGGACATGCAGCATGGCAGAGCATCAGGGACACAGCATCTCAACAGGCTTTGGAGTAAAGTTAAAAAGTGCAACGACAGAGGTTAAAGACTGGGGGAAGATAAGGAAACGAAGCCAGAAGTGCTGGGGAGAACTCCAGAATTAAGGTCTTAATTAAATTAAGTTCTTCATTAAATGAAGAATTAACACTCATGCAAGCAGCCGCACACCTGACACCAAAAGACATTCCCAAAGGATAGCTACAGAACACATGGTGCAATTTTTGCACCGCACGGCTTTGAAGATGATCCCATTCAGAGATTAAATGTTCAAGCACTGAGGTCCCAAAATATAAACATTTGGGAAAGGAACCCTGTGCCAAGACACACAAACTTCAAATCATCTTGTGCAGCAGGGAAGGAAGAAGAACAGCCCAAGGGAATCACACCATGGGATCAAAGGTGAGTGTGCCGTGAGAGGAAAGTAAGGGAAGAACTTCCCCTCTCCCCAGCTAAAACTCATCTCCTCCCTCTTCTTCCTCCATGTGACTGACACATTGCTTGTGCTTTGGCTGCAACATTCCTGCTAGTGACTACTGTCCAATTCCATTATTTATTCTTCTCAGGATCTCATGCTCCTGCCAAACTCTGCAGGTTCCAACATGCCCCACAGCAGCCCTGGCTGTTCACCACATTAAAAACTCCCTTCACGGTCGGGTTGTGTCCAACTGCTCACTGATTTACCACCATGGTCTTCAGAAAGGAGAAACAGGGGATGTGTTCTCTAGATATTGACAGGGTGTTGGCAAACACGTGGCTGCACGTGGATGAGCAGGGACCTGGTGGAGGTTACAAACAGCGAGTCCAGAGGAGGCCATGGAGATGCTGTGAGGGCTGGAGCAGCTCTGCTCTGGAGCCAGGCTGAGAGAGCTGGGCTGGGGCAGCCTGGAGAAGAGAAGGCTCCTGAAGGGGAGACCTTAGAGCAGCTCCAGTGCCTAAAGGGGCTGCAGGAAACCTGGAGAGGGGCTTTGGACAAGGGCCTGTAGGGACAGGCCAAGGGGAATGGCTTTAACCTGCCAGAGGGGAGACTGAGAGGAGCTCTTAGGCAGACGTTCTTAAGATCTATTAATTAGATATTAGGAAGATGATCTTTCATGTTCCTTCCAACCCAAACCAGTTTGTGATTGTATGATATTAAGTAGAATAAGAGGAAATAACCCAGACTGAGGCACTTCAGCTGCCTTTTGTGTTACTAAAGATAACCTGTTTAAAAATAAACCACTTCCAGTGGAACACCCCAGTACAATCAGTCAGAGTTACAACTTAGGAGGTCTCGACCTGTGCTTTGGGGTAAAACACAACACCTAGAGCAGCAGCAGCAAGAGGTTTATGGCTGTGTAATATTTCAAGCTGCAAATGTCTGTTTGCTTGCACAGACCCTAAGAGACGAGCTGACCGAGATGGAGCTGTGTGTATCACAAAAAGAAAGGCACCTTTTAACAAGTCCGACTCCACACCTGGAGAAAACCTCCCCCCTCCATAAGTTTCTATTATTGCCATCTCTTTAAATAGGCTTAGTCTTGCACCAACCCAGCACTCCAGCAGGTATTTTTGCCTGAATGGGTGACTTGTCTCACCCTGCTCCCATGTTTGCAGAGAGATAAAGAGGCTTTGTCGCGGATTCCTCGGCACGCCCTGGTGAGGGGTCTGGAGCAGACCCTGGCTGCAGCAGGCTCAGGTATGTCAAAGCATTTACCCACCTGAAGGGCACAGACCTCAGGGTGCCCCCACCTCCATGCTGCAGTTACCAGGGACACACACGCGTTTTTTCTGTACTCTGCAATAGCTTCACCACAATAGAAAACAAACAGGGTGGGACAGGAGACAGGAATGAGGAAATTCTCTCCAGGGCTTCTTTCTTTCCCTCCTGGCGCTGTCACCCCAGGGAAAAGGAGCCACAGCCTCCATTTCACAAGAGCCCTCAAATCCTTAAGGAAAACAGCAAGACTCAGAGCTACACACAGGAGTTCTCCTTGGAGCAGGACTCAGCACTCAGGCAGGCTCTGCTCAGAGGTTTCTACCCCTCTGCTGCAATGGAATACCCCTGCAGTTGGGTCAGGCAGATGTGCAGCAGGGAGCAGCATCTGACAACTGCAACCTCCCAAACCCAAACTCAGCATCAGGATGCACGTTCACCCTCCACCAACATGTAACCTCATCCCACACACACACCAGGAAGCCACATTGCAACTCCAGGGCACAGGAAAGGGAGGAGAGATGGTATCTTCTGCCAGCGCAACAGAAACAAGGGGCAAATGGGCTGCACCTGCTGAGATGCCAAACACAAAGCAGTCTTCTCAAGCAGGTCTTAACCATAAGATGATGTACATTATGTAGAACCTCCACCACAGTTTCCCAACTGGTTGCTTCTGCCCTGTTAACTGAGCATCCTGCCACTCCTGCCACAGTTCCTCCTGTGGTAAACAGCCTTCTAGACCCCCAACAACAAGAGATAACAACCTTTTAATGCAGAAACACAGGACACGCACAAACAAGACAGGCTGTGAGAAGGATCTGCCAAGCTCCCAGAAAGTACTTTACAAATCAGCTGGGTCTGAAACATGGTGTGCAAACAGCTTCCTTAAAGCCACATTCAAAAGGAAGGAAACCCCTTTCCAAATCAGAAGTCTGACAGGGTTAACAACAGAGCCCTAAATCAACACCCATTACAGCAGCAAACCCTTCCCTTTGAAACAGCGCCTCATCTTTTCCATGCCAGTGCTGAGAAAGCAAGGAATAAAACTAATTCCACTGGCGGTGCCCAAAAGTACCAGAGCCCTAAGAAAACCCTCTTCAGCCTCCTTTAAACCAGTTACTGGTTCACCAGAGCCATGCTGATGGGGCTGGCTCCTGTGCAGAAGCCTCCAGAGTCCTGCCTCCGCACAGCCGGAGTGAGTCTTACCTAGGGTCTCTCCACGTGCGCTGCTGGTAGCCAGAGCAGGGTCAGGAGCTCCTCTGTTCTCCTGAAAAAGAAGGGAGAAACCCCTGGTAAGATTTACTGAGAATTCAAATGAAAGCTCTTGAGAGTAATCCAAGGGAAAAAGGGTCAGAAATAACACATTGGAAAGGCAAAGATCTCCTGCTTGCACATCACGTCCGCCTCAGTCCTGCATGCCACAAAGGAATGCCACGTATAAAACACGAGTAATGGAAAAGGCAACCAGAAGTTATCAGTGCTCTACTTACAGCAGCCCAGCTGGCAACTGCGGGAGCTCCACGGGCTCCCAGCTTGTGGTCTCAAGCCCAATCCTTGTTTTTCCCCTGAAGTGCTATAAACGGGGGTGGGAGGGAAGGGAGGCAGCTGCAGACACTGCTGCACTGTTCCCTGGCTAAACCCTGCTCTCCACTGACTGCTCTGAGCCAGTCACCCTGAGGCTGAAGCACTGCTTCATTTCTTCAGTTTCCTGGCAAACAGGACAACTTTAACTGCTTCCTCTCCAAAGGGGGGCACTTGCTGCGACTCCCACGGAATCCAGGCTTAGCTCCTAAAGGCACAGCCTAATCCTACCTGTTCATACTACAGGGGTAGTCAGACACAGCAGGCAGAGCCCTCCTGGGCCAAGCTATCTAGGCACACTAAAGCTTATGGAATCCCAGACCGGTTTGGGTTGAAGGGACCTTAAAGCTCATCCAGTTCCAACACCTTCCACTAGAGCAGCTTGCTCCAAGCCCCATCCAGCCTGGCCCTGAACACTGCCAGGGATGGGGCAGCCACAGCTTCTCTGGGCACTCTGTGCCAGTGCCCCAGCACTGGAAAAATACTTGGAACAAACAGATCATTCTTCAGTAAGGTAATGGAAGTGTTTCACAGACACACACCAATGTTCTCCAATGCCAAAATTCCCCTCAGAACTCTCCTGAGCAGCTCCAGCAACCCCAGGCAGGAACTCAGCCACACAGGAGGGACTGTGCTGTGCCCAGCACACCCCATAATTGCACACCTCTGCCCTTCCCTTGCTCAACTCCTGCAGGAGCTCTGAATGCTATATTAAGGATTTAAGGGATGTTTTCAAGCTCACAGCAGAGCTGTGGCTTGGCCTGGTCCTGTGTTACCTCCTCAGAGTCCCAACCAAAAGCCTTTACCAGACATTTAAGGTTTCCTAAAAGCCCTACACACTAGAAGGGGTTTGGATAAGGAGCAAGAAAGAGAAGGGAATGGCTCGGGAGAGGAGCACATTGTCCATCTTCACCTGTGAGCAGAAGGGATACAGCTGAGCTACGTGAACAGTTGGGTTTCAGAAGCTCTGACAACAGGTACCCTGGAGGATGTCCAGCTCGTGATGCCCAAGGGCAGGGTACAGGGAGTGGAGAACGATGGGCAAAAAGAGAGCCGAGCAGGGCTACAGACAACAGCTTGTGTGCAGCTTCCAAAGGGGCCGCTGGCTGGGCAGCCTGGGACATGCACAGGTGGAAGCAGTCAGCAGGGATGTGGAAGGGAGATGCAGCCAAGCTGGCAGCATGGAGACAGAGCAGCTCTTCAGCAGCTATCACACATGGTACAAGCAGGAGAATGGGCCCTTATCAATAACCTACAGGGCTGTTAGTTCTTCATGAGGAGAGGTGATCCTCCTCCACCACGGAGCTCAGGCTGGAACCCTTGCAGCCCAGTCCTGGATGTTGAAGGGGACAGCAGAAAACAGCACATCAAGAATGCCCCATGGCTCCTGAGCCCACAGGTGATGGCGCCCGCCCAGGCTGAGACAGACCCTTTCCTCAGGTGCCTCTGACAAACCCTGTGGGCAGGATGCGAGCAGGGAGTGGATCAAAGCCTCCCACCACGCACTCAGGGAGGTTTGGGGGTGAAAGATTCAGCCAAGGTTCAGCTCAGGTTCTCGGCAGCACACCCACATCCCGCTGCTGGGGCCAACAGTCACCCTCTGCGAGTACATGCCCCTTCCCTGGAGCCTGGGGGAACGCACGGGGGGGTCCGTGGGGCTCTGCCCTGCCAAGTGGAGTCGTTTTGCTGTTTTCTCACACTTACCTGAGCTGCAAAGCTCCATCCCGCAGGGCTCTGGCTGCCACCCCTTGCTTGCCTTATTCTTATCAAATCCTTGGGTTTCTTTCCCACATTCCACATTTCCAGCACACGTTTGTCCCTCTCATCATAGAGCTGCTCTGTCCCAACAGCTCCCTCCACATAACTATCACACAGCACTCATGGACATGGCAAAAAACTCTCTAAAGTGGTCCCGTTTCAGACCACAGGTTCCAGCTGAGATGCCGGCTCACACAGGCTTCCCACAGTCACACACTATTTGACAGCTTGGTGCAGTTATACACATTAATCAACTTTAAATTAAAATTAAAGGAAGTCAATGAAGTATCAGCATGGGTTCGAGCCCTAAGGTGCTGTGCTTTGCTGTGAACTACAGCTCTAGAGCTAAGGCAGAGCTGGTGGCTTTCACTCAGCACAGCCCCCATCACTCAAGGAAGGGCCAGAGCTCTTCCTCTCAGCATGGCCACAATCACGTCCCTTTGATGGGGTTTATTTTCATAGCAAACTTGTCTGGTCACCTTCTGTTAAGAGACCCTGCTTGATCTGCTGCCCTACATAGGGACGGTCATTCCTCATCCTCCAGCTTCTGCAGACTCCTCAGGAAATCCCTACATATTTGAACAAGAAGAAGAAAAAACAACCAAGGACAGAGTGTTCCTTACGGGACAATGCCCTGAGCTCCATGAAGTGCAGCATCACACCAGCCCATGTCATTAACGGGCCCAGTGAAGTGAAAGGCAGGAGAAAACAACCCTGCAGAGCAGAAAGCCCAACACGAAGACGGATCAGAGGAAAGGCTGAGAAGTGCTGGCAGGAGATGTGTATAGGTGGAGAAAATAATGGAGAGTTAAGTAGGCTGAGCAAGAAGCAGCCTCCTCGGCAGCCAAGCGTTTTGCTCATATCAAACTCCAGGAGATGGAAAAGCAATAAAGGAAGGATACTGCTGAGAAGCACGGCAAAACTGCAGGGTCCTTGCCAAGAGTCTCCTGGCTCTTAACCTTGTTTCTGCAAGAGGAGTCTGATGCTCACAGCCCAGGCTCAATCACCTGGAGCACACACAAAGCTTTGCATCGAGATCACGGGTGCTCCTGGGCTGGCTCACAAAGGGTCCCAAACTCTAACCTGGCAGTTAGACTAGATGACTGGTGTAGGTCCCTTCCAACTCAGCTACCCTATCCTATCCTACAACAGCTCTCCGCTCATGCTGGCCACCTCTCAGTCCTTGCCTCGGTGGAGCAGGTTACTTCCACAGCGACCACATCAACATTAAGCAAGAGGTGACAGAACCAACACCAGAACTCCTCGGTTTGTCTCTCAAACACTGGGTCGACAATGCAGGGAGTACCACATCAGCTCAGGAATCAGCATTTTCATGCAACTACGACAGTCCTTGCCCCAAGATGCAAAACATAGGAAGCGCACAGTATCAGGAATGGCACTGGGATTGGAGCTGGCAGCTCCTGTGAACACCACCAGGTACAAGCTTGCAACATGCAGACACTGCTCAGCACCCATTTGTCACAGAAGCGTGGTGCAAAGGAGCTGTTCTGAGTGATGGACAGATGGGAAAGCTGTCGTGGTGAACTGTGCGCATGGCTCTTACCCACACACAGGACCACCAGGCAGGACACAGCAAACAAGTGTTGGAGAAACACATCAGAAATAACGTGAAGTATTCTGCTACCCCAGCAATAACCTGCTATCACCCTGGTCAAACATGAGTACTTCCAACCTGAGCGAGCCCAAATTAACCCCAAGTCCCCAGTGGGATGCTTTCAAAGGACCTGAGCACATTCCACCCTCTGCTGTCTTTGACCACCCCAGCTGGAGAGACTGTTCTGAGCTGGGCAAGTCAAAAGTGCAGCTCAGGAACAAAGCACAGCTCTCCTGGCGCAGAGCCTCCTGCCCGCTGACCACAGCAGAGGGCCAGGAACAGACATGTCAAACACAGGTTGGATTCCTCACTAACAAACACCAAGAAACGTTAGTCAGCGTTCAGAAGGGTGAGATGCAGCATCAGCAGACACAGAACCCAAGTGGTGGCAAAGGTGATGCCAATTAAAAGGTGATAAGGATCACAGAATCATCTCAGAGTGGTTTAGGTCAGAAGGGATCTTAAAGCTCATCCAGTTTCAACCCCCTGCCATGGGCAGGGACACCTTCCACAAGAGCAGCTTGCTCCAAGCCCCATCCAACCTGGCCTACCAGCTTCCAAAGCAGAGAAGGTGCCATACAAAAGCTGACTCAAGCACTTATCTGGAGAGCAAACCATGGCGCTAGGGATGCCAAAACTGACACAGGACGCTACGTTACAATTTCTTTATACAACATCCAGGCTAATGACTCCTACATCTTGTCAGACACCAGAACTCCTTGCAGCCAATGCCAGCGTGGATTCAGAGCTAGTACTAACAAGTCTCCATCAAAGGCAATTCCCAGGGGGCATCGACAGAAGAACCTCTTCATCAGCCCTGCGCATGCCAAAGACTGCTGAAGCAATTATCCCAGGTCCACAGCCTGGCAGGCCACTTACCCCAGCTGCATCTCTCTTCCTCAGATCATCCAGAGTATGAACAACACCCATGTCATGATACATAACCAATGTCACAAAATGCCCAGTATTCAGCACCTAGGGAGCAGAAACCCAAAGGCCTCTTCCCCAGAGGGACCAGGCTGTGTTTAAGCAGAGGTAAGGCAGAACAGCTTTAAATCCCAGTGGCTTCACAGTGGGATAGCTGAGAGCTGCGTATGACCAGCCAGAGGACCTTCCGCTCACTGGTCAGCAGAAGCTGCCCAACCCTCATCCTTACTGGTGGAGAGAACCAGGACAGCAGTGGGGCAGAGGAGACAGAAAGGAAGTGCCGTGTGACCCCTATCTTCCAACATTATGTAAAATTACGAACAAATAAGGCACTTCCTTATCCTCTGTGTGGTTTCTGCAGGGTCGTTACACAACCGAGCACATGAACGGTGACCAGGGAGATGTGATCCACACAGCCAGACACGGGAAACATGCTGCTGCCTTGGTGTATGCTGAGGAATGCGTGAGACACAGCCATAGAATCCCAGCCTGGTTTGTGTTGGAAGGGACCTTAAAGTTCACCCACTCCCAACCCCTGCCACGGGCAGGGACACCTTCCACTGGAGCAGCTTGCTCCAAGCCCTGTGTCCAACCTGGCCTTGAACACTGCCAGGGATGGGGCAGCCACAGCTTCTCTGGGCACCCTGTGCCAGCGCCTCAGCACCCTCACGGGGAACAGCTTCTGCCTAAGAGCTCATCTCAGTCTCCCCTCTGGCAGGTTGAAGAGTTCTAAGACTTGCAATACACTTCAAACACTTTTTAATCTAAGAAAATTATTAATATCTGGAACCGTATATTGCAAGATCTGTATCATGCATCCTATGAGATTACACAAACTGTGCTTCCTTAGAAAGCCCAGGCCTAGTGAAGAATTTCTCTTCCTCTTTTATAGGCCTCAATCAAGAACAGCTTCCAGCATGGATTCTTCTAGCTATCACAGACTAAATGAAGGGACAACCTAAATCTTAACATGGAAACAAAACCCTTTGGCACACAAGATTCTTCATGGTGCTCATGAACTCAGCACCAGATTCCTGCAGGTTCACACCACCTGCAGCACTGGTATGTATGAAAGGAGCCAGCCTGTCTCATGCTAAAAGGTGTCTCTGCCCAGGGGATAAGCAGATGTGTTCCTGTTTGTGACCATCCAGTGGCCACATGCAGAAGCATTCAATCCCTAAGGAACGCTGGGTACAACAGGATATCAGCCAGGGCACTGTGTCCAAGTCAGTACCCGATCAGCCGTTGCTCCATGGTTTCCTGAGGTGGGAAGGACACGCACCAGGCTGAACAGTAAAAGCAGCTCTGACCAGACTTGCTTCAAATGGGGCCTTCCAGCCTTTAGCCTTGTAAGACTGTAAATAATCTCAGGAGACACAAAAGACCTGAGTGAGCGCAGAGGAGGCCACAGAGATGCTGCGAGGGCTGGAGCAGCTCTGCTCTGGAGCCAGGCTGAGAGAGCTGGGCTGGGGCAGCTTGGAGAAGAGAAGGCTCCTGAAGGGGAGACCTTAGAGCAGCTCCAGTGCCTAAAGGGGCTGCAGGAAACCTGGAGAGGGGCTTTGGACAAGGGATGGAGGGACAGGCCAAGGGGAATGGCTTTAACCTGCCAGAGGGGAGACTGAGATGAGCTCTTAGGCAGAAGCTCTTCCCTGGGAGGGTTCTGAGGCGCTGGCACAGGGTGCCCAGAGAAGCTGTGGCTGCCCCATCCCTGGCAGTGTTCAAGGCCAGGTTGGACACAGGGGCTTGGAGCAAGCTGCTCTATGGAAGGTGTCCCTGCCCGTGGCAGGGGTTGGAACTGGAGGAGCTTTAAGGTCCCTTCCAACACAAACAAGTCTGGGATGCTGTGATTCTGAAATGAAACCAGGAGTCAGCAAACGCATTCCCAAGCAAGTTTCCTCAGCTGCAAAAATGCAACATGACTCAATGTGGCCTAAAAGTGCATCTCCTGGCCTCTAATACAGGTGCAAGATTGCAGATGATATCCACCACCACCATAAATACCTTTGTCTTGCATAGATAAAACTAATGCTGAGGGTAATAAAATGGGTAGCTTAGTACAAGCCTCATAAAAGGGAGCCTAAAGTCCATCGACACAGATGATTCAGGAGACTCACAGAAGGATGATTCCCAGATCTTACCCTCTCTGCCCCTCTTCCACAGGTCACCACAGGAGGACCACTGGTTAAGATTTTCAGTCACAGAACCACTGGGATTTAGGAGACCTCCTGCAATGATCTAGCTCAAGCTCCCTGCTCAAGCAGGCTTGGTGGGAGCAGGATGCCCCCCGTCAGCACCCCTCCAAGCATGACAACTGCCCATCTAGTTTGAGACTCTGCATACGCTGAGGACTTACCTGTTCCTGCAGAGATGGTGAGAAGCAGCTCTGTGCTCTGGAGAGCTGGACCCAGATACAGATCCTGCAGTTGAACCAAAAGCCTCCCACTCTTGAGCACCCTGCAAATCCTTTGGCAGAGAACTCTCCCCTCCTGGGAACTTGGGCAATGCCCGAGGCACAGCAGCACAGTGGTAACAAGTTAATGGGTCAGCTGATAACAGCCCAGCATTTACACAAACCTCCACACCCCGAAAACAAGCTCATTTTCCCCCTCTGGCTGTTTTTCAACATCTTAATGAGACTTAGCCCAGAAAGGGCAACATCTGTACAAGCTCTGCACTGGCTTCCAGGTGCGCTTGGAGAATCTCACCAATAGAAAACCACCCTCTACAAGTCAGGGGTAATTTTCAGGACTCTGTTCCACACATGGTACAAGAGACACTGGTTTAAGCAATTCACACACATTTTGCCATGTCCAGTACTGCCACACATTCATCAAAGAGAAACACCTTTATTGTCCCATTGGCTTCCACCACATATGACGCTTCCTTGACCAACAATCCCAGGAGCAAGTTTCATCCCTTGCTTTTCACATGTAAGCAGTTGTTTGCCTACAGTGACTCCTCAGATGTGTGTCCATGTGCAAACACAGCATTTTAAGGTGGCCACTCAAGCATTCACCTTCCCTGGGGCTGTCACGTTCTGGCCTGTGCCAGATGTTGCCGCAATAGCCCTGTGCTGTTGATGTCAGCTCCTACAGGAACACACTGGGGCTTTCAACTCCAGCTCTGGTGGGTCAGGGTCACCTTTGCAATGCAGGCTTCCGACTACAGACCTGAGAGTTCACAAGAATGACTTTTAGAAACATGCTTTCCCTGCTTGCAGAAGGGAAATGAATGTGTGTTCACTGCCTTGTGCATCAATGACTTCCCCTCATAACAAAAGCTTGCTCCACCACAGCCAGGAATCAAACTCACCTGTTTAAAACACCTCTTGTTTTGAGAAGCCTGAAGCTGTTTCTGAACAAAATGCAGGGTAGAACCCAGGGCAGCAGCAGCAAAATCCATCGCACTGTGTTTCCAATTAAGCTCGGGAAGTCAGTCTCTGAGCTGATGGTTAAGACCAAACTATACATCACCATAGGCACATTCCTACTCTTCCTCCATGATCTTAAACAACAAGCAAGAAGATGGAACATGTGACATACAAATAGCTCCCAGGCAGTAACGCAAATACTCATAGGAGTTTGGAGAACAAATTCATAGCCCTAGTCCATGGAACAGAGCAACCCTACATATTCACTGTGGGAAATGCCAAATACAACCCCACCTTCACTCAAGTCAGCAAGGGAGAAGACCTCCTGCTATATGAACAAAAGGGCAACCAAACCAAACCAAACCATTCTCTGTGAAGGAACTTGTCTATGGAAGAGCCTTGGCCTCATGACACTCTTCTGACAGGACCACCTCTAGGGCATGGAATGCTGGAACAAACAGCCATCAACAGGGGTTTTGTTTCAGTTATGAGTGACTCCAGGACTAAGCTTCAAAAACAGCCTTTTCCACCCAGCTTCCAAACCCCTGTGCTGCCACAGAGCTGCTACTCCAAACAGACATGATTCAGAGCTCAAAAAGCTGAGTACTCACTATTCCAGAGCCAGGTTTTCCACCTCCTGACTCCAGGAGTGCAGTTTGTCTTCTCCAAACAGGCAACAAGTCTGAGACGGATCAAAGTTTCTAAACTCACAGATAAAGCTGACAAGCAGAACCCACATCAGTATCTGTACGAAAGGCTAATCATTAACCACTGCTCAGATTTACCTACGAGCACTTTTACTCCGCTTTAAGCCTATTTATTGCCTGACCTACAGCCCATTCCAAACCAGACCCATGACTTGTAGTATGTTCAAGTGGGAAATATTTGTGTTCAGCTTCTCTGAGCTGTGCTGAATGGGGGTAAGGGATGGGGGCAGCAGGGATTCCTGTTACATTCTGCTGTGGGGGAAACGATCCCTCACAAAACATTGACAACCCCTATTGTTACAGCAAAGACTTCATCTGACCCAAGATAAATATTTACTGTTTGGACTATGCAGCCTACTGAACATAAGCTCATCCCGGTAGGACCAGCTCAAGGACTGGGATGCTCACAGAAAGATCCATTAACAGCAAAAGCAACTCCTGAGTCTTTCTTATGAGGTCTTTGCAAAAATGCAAAGATTTTAGAACTCCCTGACCTGAAAGGTGTGCAGGGAGGGTGCCTCTTCAGAGGGACATTCCACAGGCCACCTGCACAGGTCAGGGCACTCATCCTACCTGACCCTCAGGGATTATGGTGGGCACTTATTGGAAAGCAAAGGCAGCAGCTCCAGGGGGGTCTGACCATTTGCCCTGGTGGTGGCCAATGTCTTCACTTGGAGCTGCTGAAGGGACAGGCTGCAGTAGTGCCCAGACCCTTCTCCTAGGGCAGGGACAGGCAGCGAACTAACAACAGCAACCAGGAAAAGGTGACGGGTGATAGTAGTAGGTGATGTACAACAGATTGTGCAGGAATTCGACAGTGTGTACAAGACAAGCCCTGTCAGGGCAGCTGACTCCCTGACCTCCTGATCCCAAAGCTGGCGTCAGCAACTGTGGTGGAAGAGAAAATGTGACAGAGGAGAAGGAGTGCAAGGAGTAAGGCTCTACTGTGCTCTGCAATGCACGGGTCTTCATTGGGGGTAGTGGTTTCAAGCAAGATCAAAAGCAAGAGTATGAAAGCAGCGCACATGATCCTACTGTCATGATGTACTGGAAGGAATTCAGCAAATTAAGGGAAGTTGTGCTGCTGCCAAAAGGTGTTTTAAGCTACTTTAAACTACTTCTTACCATAGAGGCTAACCAGAATAAAATGTATGAGGCTCTACCATCCTTACAGCAGGACATCTTACAGGCACTGCTCTATGCCTCCTATGAAGAGAGCAGCACAAAAATGGCTTTACAAGTATAACCAAACCTGTAGCAGGAACATGAGGGCACTGTCAAAGTCCCAAGTATCTTTCTTCTACACTTTCAGTTCAGGCTTCAGTTTGACAGTACCTGTACCATACTCCTCCAGCATACTTCAGCCTCACCTGACATCACCTTAAACATTAAGGGTGAGCACATCCTTGTGATAAGGTCCTATCCCAAGGTAATGAAGGCCACCAAAGCTGATGCCACCTTTATTTGTATAAAACTCTCCTGGCAGAGAACCCAGAACTTCTGACTCGGCCTCTTGTCAAGTCCATCAGACCAGGAGCGCAGACAAACAAGGGAACCATAAAAAAGGCAACTGAGAAAGCCAGACACACACTGGGAGTTGCATTTGACTGCCACAGTATTCCAGAGCCAGGTGTGCCCCTCAGGAGCTTGCACTTCTGCTTCCCTTATCACTTTGATGTACAAGGCTTGTCTCACCGTATAGGAAGTGCATGTGGTATCTCACAGCTCTCCCATGGAGCGCTCTGCTGGCAGCACCCGCTGCTGCCACTTCCGGAGGGCTGGAGTCAGTGACCTGGGATCACCTGCTCATTGGGAGCGCTGGTTTGAGCCTGCTCCATGCTTGTTAGTGTTTTTATTTCCCAAGTAAAAGATGCAAGCTTGAAAATGCAGCCAAGCTGTGACAACGTGCTGTCAAGTCTCTGTAGAACAGTGCCTTTCAGAGCAGGAAACATTAACTGAGGCAGAGCTGATGGCCTGGATCCCTGGCTCCCAGCTGTTCCCAATGGCTCTCAGTGCAGCCTCTGTCAAAATACAGTGTGGAGGAAGCCAGCCGGGATATGCAGGGAGCTGCTGGGCTGCACCCAGGCACACAGCCTGCACCAAGCTTCTCCAGCATTCCTATAAGGAGCACATGCACCATTTGACAGAAATCCAAGAAGGAGCAGGGCAGGTTGGTTCATAGGGACAAGCACCTCCATGAGGAGGCTGAACCATAAACATTTCCAACAGCTGCCTTCCCAGCTCCCAAAGGAGCAGCCAAACCGCTGGCTGGGGAGCAGCAGCCTGTCAGCTCAGGAAGTGCTCTGCAGCTTGGAGGTAGCCTGAAAGCACTTTTACTCCTACAAACCCAACTCCATGTAAAAGCCAATGTGAAAAAAAGCTGAAAGCCAATTTACCACCTGCACTCTTTCTTGCTGGAGAGACTCATGAAGTGTTTAAGAAGGAAAAAAAGCCAAGATGTTCAGATTTCTCTCACCCAGGTTAGCCAGAAGATCGCCTAAATATATCCCTAAGCTCATATACCTTCATCAGAGGGATGAGATCTGAATCCTTGATAACCAATGAGCATGTGTGGGAAAAGAAAACTTAATTAAAGTGAAGCAGCTCTCATGAAGTCTCAGGAGAGACCTCAGTGAACTCACTGTTCAGTTCATACAGCTATATCCTTTTCTAGCACCTTCCCCAGCTTCTCAGGCTTGATACACAGAATCATGGTCTGGTCTGTGTCAGAAGTGACCTTAAAGCTCATCCAGCTCCAACCCCTGCCACGGGCAGGGACACCTTCCACTGGAGCAGCTTGCTCCAAGCCCCTGTGTCCAACCTGGCCTTCAACACTGCCAGGGATGGGGCAGCCACAGCTTCTCTGGGCACCCTGTGCCAGCGCCTCAGCACCCTCACAGGGAAGAGCTTCTGCCTAAGAGCTCATCTCAATCTCCCCTCTGGCAGGTTAAAGCCATTCCCCTTGTCCTGTCCCTACAGGCCCTGATGAAGAGTCTCTCTACAGCATCCTTGTAGGCCCCCTTCCCCTCAGGAAGTGTGCTGAGCATTAGCGAGAATAGGAGATGCTCAGTCCCGTACAACATCTTGGCCTGTAATGCAGAGCTGTCACAGTCTACTATGTTAATTTAGATAAACTGTAGAGACTATATGTAGGTTATAGATTATATATGTATATAGATTATATTGAACAGATTATACATAGGTACAACTTTTTAAACTGATCATAAATGACATTCACATCTGTGGTACAACTGTGGCACCTTCTAACATTATATATGTGCAAGGTGAAAAGAGCTAAAAGAAAAGCAATTGTTCCAGCCAGCAGGCACAGGAATCAACAGGGCCCTGGCAGGTATGAACTGGTGAGACACAGGGAAGAAAAGATGTTGGGAAACACTATGCTGCGAAGATGACATTAAAGATTGTAGAAACAGAGAAGAGCATCCCAGCCTCCTGCTTCCAGATTAGCTTCTAAACAAGAGAAGTCTAATTCCAGGACCAACTGATGAAAAGCTTTAGAAAGTTAATTTCCAGAGCAGCAAAATAGGAGTTTAATTCATTTACAATAACTAGTCCCATTATTCCCTGCATTAGCAGATTCCAGCTCTCGGCTGAAAAAAGTTACTGAAGAAATCACTGGTCTGGAGTCCCAGGGATTTGATTTGGACCACATCCAGAAAATTAGACCGAAACAAAAGACAATGGAGCAGATTAACCAAGATTGGATTTGCCAGAGAAAAGCAACAGACTGGACTGAATCTTTTTCATCTTTCCCTAAGATAAAGCTGCCAGGACACCCAGGGATTTCCTGGCAGACTCTGGAGAAGGTCACAGCAGCAGCCTGCTCCAGCTGAACCTCACCAAGCACTGCTGGGGCCAATGCTGCCTTTCAGATGACCTTCAGCTAAGCTGGAGGGGCAGGTCTGCAGGGACAGGGAGTTTCCTGTTGAGTACAGGGGTCCTTGCAGCAAAAGCAGGCCTCAAAAGGAAAGGAGAAAAGAGCGCAGTTTAGTTCAAAGAGCGGAAGGTTTTCTCTTCTCTCTGACCTAATGTCTGACTGGGAATCAAGAGAGCAGGAAGGAAGCTCCTTGAGCCCTGAGTCCAAACTCCCTGTGTGAATGCAGTCAATCTTCTCCTCTGTACAATAAGACTTAAAGATTAGCATTCCCCACACCCTCCCTCCTCAAGCATAGAACGGGTCTTACTGATCCAAAACTTGAAGCAACAATGTAAAGGGGGAAGTGAAAGAAGAATCGCCCCAAACTTCTTGCCTGAAAAGGGGAGAAAAGAAGAAACCACAAACCTTTTTGTCCTTGCAGCACTGCAACTCAGAGCACTTGGCAGGGGGAATACTCCTTTAAAACAAAGCAGCAAACATGCAAAAGTAACCTGGAAAGCTGATTTAATTCCTCCTCTCTACTGGCAGAAATGCTTCTAATTCCCAGCCTAGTTATAAAGCTGCGCTAGATTAGAATCTATGAAATTAAAGTAATTCTTTGTAACTCCCAACGAGCAGCAAGTTCTCAGTGGAAAACAGCCACAAAAAATTCCCAGTCAGTTGTGGGAGAGTCTGAAACTCCTCAACTGCTGGTTTTATTCCTTCCAATCCTTCTTTTTTTTTGGTTGGAGGGCAGGAGTGGAAGGACAAACCTGCTTACTGCAACAGTTTGGTGCTGGGAGCCAAAAGCACCGCTTGGCTTCTGTGCAGCGTCAGCTTCACCAACACAACCACACTTACAAAGCCAACGTGCACTTAAACAGAAATATTGACACATTCCAGGACCCCTTTTTCATGGAGGATGGGAAAAAGGTGATGTGCAATCCATAGCTTGAGGAAAGCCTCAGGAGATATTACATCATAAATGCCATGAATCGGGACTATTGAACTGAACACTAGCCTGACTAGAAGATCACTTATGAAAAGCACTGCAGCAGCTTTACCTCAGGCTCAAGCAGAGGCAAGTTAAGATCAAATGGGTTAAAAGTGAATTTAATAAACACCTGAAGAGCATTTAATCACCTCTGCACAAAACGCCACACTATTAAGCATTCCAAGGCTTGGAATTTGAGCACAAACAGGAAAAATTGGTCTATGACTGGGAACTTGTATAAGGCCATGAGGCCACTGCAAACTCCATCACAGAGGAGGGGTGTGAATAAAGCTGGAATTAAGAAAGGCAAGTGGCCTAGGCCGGGATTAGCCAGGATGCTGGCCATGGCTGCAGGATGTCCTGCCAGCTCCCTCCTACCTCAGCTACATCCCAACTTGCCAGCGCTGAACCTCAGTGTGGGAAAGCATGAGGGGTTCTCAGGTAAGATGCTGCTCCCAGGATGGGAATCCTTTCCAAGTTAAACTTTGTACTAAGGGCAAAAGTTGGGTACAGAAATAACATTATCTGGACCTAAAGTACCTAAACTCAAGTGCCTCAGTAAGACTTGGACACACAGGTCTTCAGTGTTTAAAATACCTATCTTGACTGCCCACTTGATGGAAATACAGAAGGAGGCAAAGCAGGGAGCTATCTCTTCATCTGAGGAAGGCAGGAACCACATGTTCTATTTGAAGATCATATCTACCTGTCATATCAAGATAGAGCAACCTGCTCCCATCAGGAATTTACATCAAATCACAGAATCCCAGCATCATTAGGGTTGGAGATCATCCAGTGCAACCCCTGCCAAGGTAGGGCCACCCAGAGCAGGTTACACAGGAACAAGTCCAAGTGGGTTTGGAAGGTCTCCAGACAGGGAGACTCCACACCCCCCCAGAGACCCTGTTCCAGTGCTCTGACACCCTCAACAGAAAGAAGCTCTTCCTCCTGTTGAGGCGTCTGTTACTGTATAACTGTCCGTGTGTGAGTTGGTTTGGTGTTTTTTAACAGACAAAAGGCTTTTGAACTTCACGTTTTATTCCAACATAATTACACATTCTGCAATAAAAAAATACTTAATACTCCCCCTACTCAAGTGAAATCGTCAATAGACCAATTGTGCTGGATTCTCATTGCAATAAACCCCAAACTGCTGCAAACACAGTGCTACAAGACACCTGGAAACTTTGTGCTCAGACTCAACCACCACAGACTGGTTTGTGTTAGAAAGGACCTTAAAGCTCACCCAGTCCCAACCCCTGCCATGGGCAGGGACACCTTCCACTAGAGCAGCTTGCTCCAAGCCCCTGTGTCCAACCTGGCCTTGAACACTGCCAGGGATGGGGCAGCCACAGCTTCTCTGGGCACCCTGTGCCAGCGCCTCAGCAACCTCACAGGGAAGAGCTTCTGCCTAAGAGCTCATCTCAGTCTCCCCTCTGGCAGGTTAAAGCCATTCCCCTTGTCCTTTAAGTAGCTATTACTACAAATTCCCAAGCAGTGCCAGAAAACACCCAAAGGCAGCAAACCACTCAACCCTCGCTGCCGTTTCACTCTCCCTGCGTTCAGTTTTGCTGCATTTCAACACCACTTGGTTCTGTAACACTGACACTGAAGCCAGAGCAGCAGGTCCACAGAGCACCAGCCGGTACCAGCTTTTCATGAGGAAAAAACCAAACCGAACAGACAAATTTCTAGAGCTACAAGGCGAAGGTGGAAAAGTACTTAACGAGGGGCAACTCGGGTGTGAACAACCTCCGAACTCTTCCTACGCGCAGCGATCAGGTGTGTGTTACACACCAGCTGCCGCCCCTCGGTAACTCAACGGCAGAGCCAAACCCGGCGCGGAGCGGCGCCCATGCCCGGACGGAGCGCACGGAGTCCGCGGGCAGAGCCGTGAGGCCACCCCTGGCCTCACCATGCACCCCGCGGGGCTCCCGGGTCCCCGGCCCGCTGCGGGGCAGGGCGGCGGGGCGAGGGCGGCCCGGGGCGAGCTGTCACCTTATGGACAACCGCTGCCGCTTGCCGCGCCGGGCCTGCAGCAATACCGCGTCTCGGGCCCTGCCGCACCCCCCAAACCCCGCGCCTCAGCGAGACCGCCCAGCCGAGAAGGCCGCCCCCCGGCCCCGGGGAGCCCCGCCGAGGCCTCGGCCACCCCGAGCACCGCACAGCCCTTCCTCGGGGAGCCCCGCCGAGGCCTCAGCCACCCCGAGCACCGTACAGCCCGGCCTCGGGGAGCCCCGCACGGGCTGAGGCCCCCTCAGGCACCGGGCCACGGGACCACCGTGACCCCGGTACGTCACTCACCACGCGACCGCCACGAGCACCGGCTGCCCTGCCCCGCCCCACACGGGAAGCTCCGCCCCCCTCTGACGTGCACACAACAAACCACGCCCATCTTACGTATCCGCTGCAAGCCCCGCCCCCTGCGCTGCCCTTCCTCTTCCCGCTTTCCTTCCCCGCCCTTCCCGCAGCTCTCCTATCCCGCCGCTGCCGGAAAGCGCCGCTGTCAGGTAACGCGTTTACGACATCGCCGGTGACGGCGAGACCGAGAACGAGACCGAAACTGGGAGCGGGGCCATGTTCGGGGCGGCGGCGGAGGAGGACGACGCGGATTTCCTGTCCCCCGCCAGCGGGTGAGCGGCGCCGGACCCTGCTGGTTCTGCGGGCAGCCCCGGCCCTCCATTCTCGCTGCCGTTATGGGCTGGCAGCACTGGGGGACTCCCGGAGAACGGGCCCGTGGAGCCCTTCCCACTGCTGGCAGGGCCCTGCCGCTGGCTCGGGGGTGGTTCACCGGGTGACGGGGATCAGAGGAGCGGCGGGAGCCGTTCTCCCTTTACAAGAGTCAGCAGCGGCTCTGCGCCCACCTCGCTGCGGGCGTAGGGAGGGCCCGGGCCCGGCCCCGGCAAGGGGCTGGCGGCAGGAACGGACCGGGCCTGGGGCCTCCGTGGCCTGAGGCCTCTGCCCAGGGACCATGAGCAGTGCCTGTGGGAGGAGGCGCGGCCGCTCCCGCAGTCCCGGGGGCACAGGCGGGGGAAACGGGCTCCTTCCACTCAGCCTGCGGGGCCCGCGGGTGCCGGCTTCTGGGGGTTAAGCAGGGGTGGGTGCTGCGCGCTCAGCAGCTCCTGGGCCGCGGGTATCGTTTCAGTGTGCAGCATACTGGGATTTCCCACTTGTTGCTCCTTGGAAGGTTTCTTCACAGTTGTGCTTCCAGCTGTGCTCGTTCCTTGCCCTCCAAGGAGCTCCTGACAAGTGCTGTGAGCTGCTCCTCTCCTTTTAGCAAACAGTTATGCTTTAAAAGACAAGAGGAACGTGGAGCTGTTGGAGTGAGTCCAGAGGAGAGCACGGAGATGCTGCGAGGGCTGGAGCAGCTCTGCTCTGGAGCCAGGCTGGGAGAGCTGGGGTGGGTCAGCCTGGGGAAGAGAAGGCTCCTGAAGGGGAGACCTTAGAGCAGCTCCAGTGCCTAAAGGGGCTCCAGGAAAGCTGGAGAGGGGCTTTGGCCAAGGGCCTGTAGGGACAGGCCAAGGGGAATGGCTTTAACCTTCCAGAGGGGAGACTGAGCTGAGCTCTTAGGCAGAAGCTCTTCCCTGTGAGGGTGCTGAGGTGCTGGCACAGGGTGCCCAGAGAAGCTGTGGCTGCCCCATCCCTGGCAGTGTTGAATTCTTGGTTAGGTTGAATTATTCACTTGTCCCACATGGCCATGTGCTTAAACAGGCTTAAAACAGTAAAACTTCCAATGTGTCTTGTAAGAATAACCTGTTTGCCTGCAGCATTAAACCCTCTGCCCTCAGTCAGCAGAGTGTTTGATCTTTTAAAACTTGATGGAGAACATGTTCCCTGGGCATGTCAAAAGGAAAACTTCTTATGTGGAATGATGGCTTCTCCATTGTCACAAAGTTTTTCCAGTACTGTAGCCATCAACTGTTCCATCCAAGAGTAGTCCTAGGCATCGCTTTAAAAGTAACTTTCCTTTTTAGTGTAGTTTCAGTCCTTGTTTCTTCATTACAGTAGCTTTTGAGGAAGTGAAACACAAACCACTTTCAGCCTCTTTGTCTAAAAGTTCTGCTTATTCAAAAAGAAATGGTTAATTAGGATAGAGCTGTTTCATGTGCATCCCTTTGCTTATTTCTGAAGTAATGGTAAGCGCTTTACAACTTAGAATTAATGGTGTTTGTTATCTGTAAAGCCAGTGTTGAATAAGGTGAACTAGTTTAATTCTCTTTCTAGTGCCAGATTGGCCTCTCTGTTTGGTTTGGATCAAACAGTCTCAAGCCATGGAAATGAATTCTTCCAGTATACTGCACCAAAGCAGCCTAAGAAGACCCAAACAGCAGCTGGTGAGGAGTTGGGCTTGGATGTGGGGAAATAACTTGGCAGCATGTGTCGTGGTGGCTGTTTGTGAAGAATGCTCAAATCCTGTGTTATTTCTGGGCCTCTCACTACAAGAGAGACATTGGGGTGCTGGAGTGGGGCCAGAGAAGGGCAATGGAGCTGGTGCGGGGCCTGGAGCACAGTGTGATGGGGAACGGCTGAGGGACCTGGGGGGTTCAGATGAAGAAGAGAATGCTCAGGGGGGACCTGATCTCTCCCTACAACTGCCTGAGAGGAGGATGGAGCCAGGAGGGGGCTGGGCTCTGCTCCCAAGGAACAAGGGATGGGACAAGAGGAAACGGCCTCAAACTACACCAGGGCAGGTTTAGATGGAGCTGGGGAACAATTCCTGCCCCAAAGGGTGCTCAGCATTGGAACAGGCTGCCCAGGGCAGGGCTGCAGTCACTGTCCTTGCAAGTGTTCACACACCATGGAGACGAGGCCTCAGTGCCATGGGTCAGTGGTGGCCTTGGCACTGCTGGGAACGGTTGGACTGGATGGGCTTAAAGGTCTTTTCCAACCTGGTTGATTCTGTGATTCTAGGAACAGCTGTGTAAATAATCGTCTTAGTTGTCTTATATTGATATAATTTATTATTATATTATTATATTGATTATTATTATATTGATTATATTAGATTGATGATTATATTTTTCTCTAGTATGTGTGTCTACTCAATGGTCTTTGGTGACTTTGGAATGTTACTCTTTGATGTTGGTTTTTTAATCTTCTTCTAGAGTTATTTTAACTTGGGGGAAGGAATGTGCGTGGCATTGTGGCTGTTCTGTCTCGCTCATGCTGTCCCTGCTCTTGGTTCCTCAGCAGGCCAAGCAGCCCAGAAGGCTCCTGTGGCCCCAGCAGCTTCAGGAGCTCCATGTGTGTTTGTGGCCACTGCAGTTCATGCTTATCGATAGTAAGTGCAGTTTCCTGCCTGACCTGTTAGTCTGCATCTCTGGGAGCTGGAGACCTGGTCATAGAGGGAAGTTATTTTTGGATGAGTGGGATGAGACTGTGGTTATAGATATGGGTCTGCATGGCAGTAATGCTACAAATCAGTGTAAGTTTCTGCACAAAACCAAGTCTGCAGTCCTGGGTAATGCAGTTGTCAAATAAATAGCAAGTTTCTTATTTGGCCATTACAGGGAACTGCATCCTGAGGCATCAGCCTGACATTCACACTGTTTCCAGGCAGCTCTGTCAGGTGCTTATGTCTCACATTCCCTTCTGCAGAGCTGAGGCTCTGAGCATGAGTGACAGCAGTAAAATCCTCTGTTCATTTGACACTTCCATCATGCCCTGGCTCTCTTGAAAGAGCAGTTTTCAACTCAGACTTCATAATGTATGCTCCTGTGATCTGTGGGCAAGCAAGACATGTAATGGTTTTTAAGCTTAAGAAAGACTGCCTGATCCTTGAGGCGTGAGGACAAGAGACTTGAACTCTAAAGAAGAAAAACTCAGCAGCAGTAGAAAGAAATGTGAGGAAGGGATGGTTCCACAGCTGAATATCTCACTTGTCTTCCAGTACAAATGGGCAGTACTTGAAGCAAGGCAAGTATGGAGCAGCTGTAGTGGGGAACCACGCCACTAAAGAGGTGAGGAGCACTTCACTCCTTCAGCGTTTTCATGTTGAGAGCACGCTCCTATGGGGTAGTGTTTCTCTGAACTCACTGGCATGTCTTTGCTTTTGATGTTGGAGGTCTGGGTTCCACTGGTGCTTCCACCTCCCAGCTCTCCTGGGCTTTCTTAGGGCTCAGCCATTTGCCTTGGTGACCTCTTTCTTTTCTGTGGTCAACAAGTTTGTAAGATCTTTTACAACTTATGCCTGAGAAATTTAATGTGTTGAGTGCAGGTGCATGAAGGAAAGCACTTAATAAAGCCAAATATGTCAATATGATGCTATGTCTGCATTGTTTAACACTTGGAATACTCCCTCCAACTTATTACTCTATCTATTACACTGGCTTATACCTGTATGGCATGTACTGAGTTTTGTGTATTGAAGGGTTGGTGCACCATCCTTTTACACAGTAACTGTGACAAATGTAGAGTTAGTCAAAGCATCTTGCTTACTGCAAAGTAATTAGTTTAAATTGCTTGATCCATGCATGGATTGCTTAATCCATGTGCATGGATATAGCTGGTGTCTAAATCCATGCACATTTTCCATGGGATTTAAGAGGCGTTACAATATTGCATTAGGTATTTTTGCTGTGGAAAATGGTGCTGCTGGGTGTATTTGACAAATCAATACTGTAGCCTTGGGCTCAGAATTTGAGCAAGCATGTGAGAATTGAAGACGTTTTGAGTTCCTGCTTTTTGTTCTTTTTCCCCTGCCCAATTCCTTGTGGAATCCAGTACAGGCTCCTCCTTTACATCAGTCAGCAGCAGCAGATCACAGCTGCAAGAATCCATCCAGGCTTTGTGTTCACGGTAAGACTGTGGCTTAGAAAAGCGTTCAGGGGTCTATGTTATTCGCAGCAAACAGAAGCTGACTCTGAAATACTTAAGTCTTAATTTATAGCCTTTGAGATCAGACATCTGACACAGCAAGAGGGGTCTTGGTGACTGGAAGCGCTAGCGCTGTTCTCCTCCTCCTCCTTGTATTGCACAAGGGATTATTACATCTGCCTTTGCAGAGCAGTAGATTTCATAATGTGAGTTCATCTGCTGTGGGAGGTGTATTATTACCTCTATATCATGGAGGAGGTGGTTTGAGTTTTGCAGCCCTGCAGTGGATAGAAACAGAACAATTCCTTTTGCTGATAACTTCCAACTGAGCAAGCAGAAGGAAATGTTTTCTCTCAGAAATCTGACACTCAGCATTTTCCTGTTGATAAGAACAATTTGGAGCATTGCAAGTCCTAAAATGGGATCTCTCCAGAAGTTCTGTTTTCTGCCAGCTTTACAGAAAATTGGTGTGTTGATTTACTGCTCCCAGCTCGTCATCAGGTGATGTGAAAATTCTTGATTTGATAGATGAAGTTTTACTCTGAAATGGTAGAATTTCAGTCCAGATTTCTGCTGAGGGCGGCAGTTTTGTTTTCTGATTTTATAAGTGCATTTTGGGTTCTGTAGTCAGCTTCTGGTGGCATGGATTAAAAATCAAGGACTCCTCCAATTGATTGTGGAAGTCTAAATATAGTCAATACTTTTGAAAAGTAGTTTATTCCCACTTAAAAATCTCAGCATGTATGATATGACCTAGCTTCAGAGAAGCTTGTGAACGCTATCACCACCTTGTGAAAGCTGCAGCATCTCTAATGAACTTCATATTTCCTCATGTACTTGAGTTATAATAATTCTTCCAAGATAATGAGCACATAAATAAAAGCTATTTTGTGCATTTAGAACTTGGGTGGTAACACAGCAGGATTCTGCCTCTGCTTAATTTCAGTAGCTCTTATTTTAAGCTTGTTTTGGGATGTGGATTTTTTAATTTCTTTCAGTTGAATGTATCATTTAATGTATAATACAGGACTGATTTCCTTTCTCACAGGTCCAACCCAACAATTACAGTACCTTCTATGATGATCAGAGACAAAACTGGTCCATCATGTTTGAGTCAGAAAAGGCTGCAATGGATTTCAGCAAGCAGGTAACTACTGTGTGTGGGGCAGGACTTGCTGCCCTGTTAGAAGTACAGGCAACTCAGACCTGTCTCTGAGGTCACCTTATTGCAGAAAGGCTCCAAGTTGTTTGTACTTTCACATTGCAAGTTCGGCCTTGAGTATCTGCATGGCTGTGGTGGAGGCAGATCTGCCGTGAGCCTGGTGAAGTTCTATTGTTAGATACAGGTCTCTGAGGCAGAGAGCCTATTACTTCTAGGGGATCTTTTGATCCAGGTTCTGAAGTACTGTAAGACCAATGGCTCTGTAGAGCAGGGGGTGTTTACTCAGCAGGATTCAGCATAAGGAAACATTAAATGCCTCCTAAGTGTATCTATAGCCTGGGCTTGATCAGTACAGTAAGAAATGCATCAGATCTGTAGTGAGTCGCAGTGGAACTTATCACTCTGTTTAAATGACCAGACTTTGCTTCTGCAGGTGTGCATTGCCAAATGCAACAGCTCACCAGTGCTGGATTCAGTACTCTCCCAGGATCTCCTTCTCGGAGAGGGACAGGGAGCAGAAGGAGGAGACTCTGTGGAGGTTGCCTATACGGGTTGGCTGTTCCAGAACAATGGGCTTGGACAGGTAAAGGCATTTCTGCTTCTTCCTAATACTGAGTGTGACAGCACCTGAAAGGAACCTGCCACATCAAGCATAGTATTGGTGTTGATGGTAAAGGGATTTTGTCAGTACTTATGGCACTGTAATTGAGATCTGAAGTGTTACCTATGGAATAATAAAGGATCCCATTACTGTTCAGGAGGAGGTGATTGAAAGGCATTTAACTTTCATTAATACGAATGTGTGAGAACTATGAAACTTGTGAGAACAGACAGGGAAGCCAGCTCTGCTCCTCTGGAAGCAGCTTGAGGAAGTGATAAGAAGGGCCTTGTCTGACATGAAGCATATCTCCAGCTATTAAAAGAATGAGAATGCTTTCACATCCTCTGCAGCTAATAAAAAAATGCTTTGTCATTCCAAAGCATTACTTCTAAAATACTTCTGCTGGCAAAATTAACAGCAAAGGGTTTGCATCTGTATCCATCTGCAGCTGAATCTTTTTGCTATAAAAAAGGGCTTTATGTTTTCCATCTGTAGGGGATGTTTTGTTTTTCTTGGCCTGCCTGGCATGCCTCTCATTCTGTGTACCAGTGGTACATAGCAGAGCCTACTTCTAATCTGAAAGAGTTGTTCAGCTGCATAGTTTAATGTGCAAACATTAAGTACAAACAGCTGCTGTTGTAGTTTAATGTACAAAACTTGTAGACAGTTACTTGCTGCTTGATAGAAGCCTGTTGTGTGGTGTTCTGGTTGGCCCAATCCTGTCCTGGCCGTCAAGCTCAAAGCAGTTGTAAAGCCTGAGTTTCCAGCTAGTGTTCACTATAAGAAATTGGACTGGATTACGCTAGAAGCTGTAGCCATGCTCTGTCTTATGTCTGGTAACTAATTTTGGAAATGGCAGAATGAGAAACAGCACCTGAGTGCTTGTAGGAGTTTATAAAATGCGTTAAGTAAAGTTCAGAGTCCTGAAATCATTGGGAAATCCATATCTTCTGTGTTTTTGTTCCTCAACTCTGTAGGTATTTGACTCAAATGTCAACAAAGACAAGCTGCTGCGCCTAAAGCTGGGATCTGGAAAGGTCATCAAGGTAGAACTTCTGGCACTTTCATTGCAACAACTGAAGTCTGAGCTTTGAATTACTGAGGATCTTGTTCTGGATTCTTTGTCTCCTGAATTTGCACAATATGGCCCAGTCTCCTTCATAGTGGCACTGTTAGACGTTGTCCTGTTTGGTAAAAAAGAAGCTTCCTGGTTTCAGGAGCTGGGTTTTTCAGTTGTCTGTGTTTTTCTGGAAGCCACTTACTCCATTCCCTTGTTCCCAGGGAGTTCTATTTCTGAAGGAGGATTTCAATTTGGGAACAACTTCATATTCCTCCACACTGATTGTGCCTCAAAAGCAGAGAATCAGATAGCCCTGACTCATCACCTGGGTCGAGGGCATGGGAGGGTGAGGACAACTGCCAAGTTCTTAGGATGGTCAATTAAAACATAGTACTACAAGTGGTTTTACCTTCTAAGTAAGGTTTTGACTGTGTGATAATTTTTCACTCTAGGTGGTGTGATGCTCCCTTATGTTATTCCAGAAAACCAGGTTGTGAATCAGAGATGGTAGAATCGGAGTGATTGGGTTGGAAGGGACCTTAAAGCTCCTCCAGTTCCAGCCCCTTGCCACGAGCAGGGACACCTTCCACTAGAGCAGCTTGCTCCAAGCCCCTGTGTCCAACCTGGCCTTGGACACTGCCAGGGATGGGGCAGCCATGGCTTCTCTAGGCACCCTGTGCTCACCACTCAGACCTCAGCCTACCTTCATAGAGATGCTTATGTTCAAGTCACTTCCATTACCTGAGTAACTCATAGATGACCTATTACAAATTTTTCTTCATTGGAGATACATTATTTTTCTACTTTATTTGTTTTAATGTCCATCTTATTAATGTTGCTTGGGTGCATTAGTCATCCTGTTAAATGCTGGCATCTATTTGACCATTTGTATTGTTCTGGCTTATAAATCTCCTTCACTACAACTGTTTTCTGTGGGTGCTTTATAAATCCAACCACAGCGATTCAGAAGTGATCTCACAAGGTCGTGGTGTCCTGTTCTTTCCCTGAATCCCGAGAGGTCACCACTGAGTGCTCTGCACGCTCCTGCAATTGCAGAGTCTGTGCACACAGCACAGCATGCCGCTCTGTTCTCCAGGATGTCAGTGGCATCTGTGATAGCTGGTTTAAGTTATGGTATTTAAAACTTAAACCAGATTTGTGGTACCTGCAGAGATCTGGAAGCCTCCAGCCTTCATGCTAGGCGTTGCTGCATGATTTCATTATCAGCATGTTGGGAGCTGCTTCTTTATTCTTAAGTCAATGTTGCAACTTGCAAGTGGCCATTACGATTTATTGTAAGACACGGGTTTAGTGCTGCAGACTGAAACCAAACAGGATTTTACAAGAATCTCTATATGGGTTTTGATATCTCCCATAGCCAGTGCCTGAAGATGTCTTAATGAGAACATTGTCATGTCCCTGATCAAACTGTTTGCTCTCTGTTCTGTTGTATCTCTGAAAACCAAAGGGCTGGGAAGAAGGAATGATGGGGATGAAGAAAGGAGGCCGAAGGTGTCTCATCATTCCTCCAGCATGGGCCTATGGAGCTCAGGGAGTGGCTGGCCGAGTCCCTCCAGACTCCACTTTAGTTTTTGAGGTGGAAGTGAGGCGGGTGAGTGTCTCCTGCCACATGTTTATTTTACATCTACTTTGTGGCTCTTGAGTGGCAGCATTTGTCTGCAGGGTGAAAACCTGCTGTTGGTATGAGAACTACAGCTCAGAAACTGTTATAAACCAAATACCACAGGAAGATGCATATCTTTAATTAAAAAAAAACCAAATTCCCAAAAATCCCTCTGGGCTGTTTACTGAGACGTGTCTGTTTCTAACTGTCTTGGGATCTTTTCGTTGTCTTATTTGTGAGTCACTTGGGAAAACAGCACTCAGTAGGGAATGACAGGATGCAAAGACTCAGCTTCTCCAGTTCTGAATCAGTCATAAACCCTAATTGAAGGGGATGAGCTTGACAAAGGAGTAGTCATAAAAAATAAAGAAGTTGCTGAAAACTTATTTTGGGAACCCAAAATAACCTGTGTTTTGTTACATGGCTTTTAAGGTGAAGCTGGTAAAGGACTGCTCTGGTTCGGATGGGCAGAGCATCAGCTCACGGGGTTCTCCTGCACCTTCTCCAGTCCCCAGTTCAGATGGTTTCTCTGCAGACACTGGTTTACTGCCCCCATCTACAATACCTCCAAAGCCTGGGTAAGAGGCAGCTGCATTAAAAGATGGCAGTGATCATAGACGCATGGCACAACCCTGCATTAACACAATCATTTGGCAAATGTGGGTCCTTTGTGTGCCAGCCTGGTGCTGTCAGTGTGGCAGAGAAATGCTTGCTAATGAGGCTTGCAGGAAATTTGCTGCTGGAATATGCTGACTTTCAGATTGAAAGAGATTGAAATGGGCACAGATTAAGTCATTCCTGTATAGCATTACTGAGATCTGGCCTGGTTAAGCAGTATGGGTACTGCTACAACAGCCTGCTTGTCTCAGGTGGCAGTGTGGTCATCAGCTGCTCTTGGGTAATGGCTCATTTGTTTAATTGCAAATTTTACATTGTCATTTGTTTCTTAACTGTGTCAGCCATCCTTTTTAGGGAGCTCAAGTTGAAGTGCTGCTCTAGTTGTCGTATGTAGTTTGTTATTAGACTTGATTAAAATTGTTTGTACCAAGATGTGGTTGTTGCAGCAATCCATGAAATCATCTTTCTGTAATCAGCTGTTCCACAGCCATGGAACTTGTCCATAAGGATGTTCAGAAACCTACAGGCAACGTTGCAAAGAATCTGCCAAAAGCAAGCTAAACTTAATGCTTATGGTAGAAGAAAATGTTTTTCCTATGGGGAGGTGTATTTGGCAGTATTTAGAAATGCATACTGTTGGATCCTGAATTTCTTGTTAATCTCTAGCATCAGCATACACTTGTTTGTTTTTCAGGGAGCCAGCTGTTCGGGCCAAGTCAAACTCTATCAGTGAGCAGCTAGCAGTAAGTGTTGGCTTTTTCCTAATTTGAAGCCTTAAGTAGGGAAGCTTGATTGTTTTACCTTTCCATTTGGTATTGCTGAAGATAAAGTGAACATGGGGCAAGGAAGACTCTTCAATGCTCACCCTACTGGCAGTAGGTTTGGGCCTTGTTTTTGGAGGGATTAGCAGGACATGAACCTCAGTCCTAGTTCCTAGTCTTAAATGTAAAGTTACTTTTGACCATGTGGATGATCACAGGCTAGTTGTCTTTTCAGATAGATGGATAAAAATAAAATGGGTTACAAAGAGTAAATGGGACATTTGGTATAACTTTATAGAGCCGCATGGGAAGATGACTTCTTGTGAGTACCTCAGGATAGAAGCAGCTGCTAAGCAGCTTCCTCAATTCACAAATTTTCACCCTGTTGCTGTGCTTTGTGCAGGAATAAATTTTAATATGTGGTGACAGCAATGTCATCCCAGAAGGAGGGTACATAAAGCAAGCCAGATGAACAAACCCAGTGTTATCTTGTGTGCTTGAAAATCAGCTTTTCACGCAGTCATTGAAAAATTGAAAGAGCCAGAATTAACTCAATGATTTAGAAGAGTCTAATCCTGACAGCTGTGTCTGTAATGTCTGAAAAGCCTGGGCTGGGAGACCAAGGGAGAGTAACTGCAAACATTTCTTTTAGAACCCAGATGTAGCAAAGGCAAAGCTTATTTCTCGGATGGCTAAAATGGGACAGCCCATGCTGCCTTTCCTGGCTGGGACAGCAGGTAGTCAGCTGGACTCCAGTGACTCGGAGATAGAGGTACATCATTATAGGACTTCTTTGATGCTTTCTTTCCTGTGTGAATCCCTAAAAGGGGAATCTGTAGCAGCAGCTCTCCCTTTGTACAGGGAAGCATACCCTGTTCCAGTGGCAAAAGGGTTGAACAAACCCACTAGACAGTTCAGTTGGGTTAATTGGGTAACACCTGCTCTGAAGTGATCTTGGGTTCAAACTGGTTGCTTGTTCTTCAGCATTCATTGTAATATGCAGAAATGTTTTTAGGATCCAAATACCCTCAGAGGGACAGCACAACCAGTGGCTTCATCTTCTGTGAGATCAGCCCAGCCAGCTCATGCGGTACTGCCCACGGTCTCCACACAAGGTAGTGTGCTGGTGAGCTGGGATTGGGATAGCAAAATGGCACTTATTTGCAGGCTTCAGGCACAAGGTTGTACAAATAGAGGATTTGTTTTGGGAACTGAAATAGGAACCAATAGGTATGTTCCTGGGTCAGGGCAATCCCAAGCACAAACACAGGCTGAATGGAGACTGGAATGGAGCAGCCCTGAGGAAAAGGACTTGGGGGTGTTGTCAATCAGAAGCTCTCCATGACCAGGCTTCAGTGTGCACTTGAGCACAGAACCACCCGCTGTGTGCTGGGCTGCACCCCCAGAGCATGAGCCAGCAGGTCAAGGGAGTGCTCTGCTGCACTGTGGGGAGACCCCCCTCCTGCAGTCCTGATCCAGCTCTGGGGCAGTGGCACAAAGAGGGATGCGGAGCTGCTGGAGCAAGTCCAGAGGAGGCCATGGAGATGCTACGAGAGCTGGAGCAGCTCTGCTCTGGAGCCAGGCTGAGAGACCTGGGCTGGAGCAGCCTGGAGAAGAGAAGGCTCCTGAAGGGGAGACCTTAGAGCAGCTCCAGTGCCTAAAGGGGCTGCAGGAAACCTGGAGAGGGGCTTTGGCCAAGGGCCTGTAGGGACAGGCCAAGGGAATGGCTTTAACCTGCCAGAGGGGAGACTGAGATGAGCTCTTAGGCAGAAGCTCTTCCCTGTGAGGGTGCTGAGGCGCTGGCACAGGGTGCCCAGAGAAGCTGTGGCTGCCCCATCCCTGGCAGTGTTCAAGGCCAGGTTGGACACAGGGGCTTGGAGCAAGCTGCTCCAGTGGAAGGTGTCCCTGGCCGTGGCAGGGGTTGGGACTGGATGAGCTTTAAGGTCCCTTCTGACCCAAACCAGGCTGGGATTCTGCGATATGATTTTAGTGAGGCTTGTTGATCCAAAGCTCCATAGGTAGACTAATTCATAAAGCACAAGACTAAAGTCCTTGGATTATGACTTTACTTTGATCCTGTAACATTGCCGCTTGAGGAAGAGCGTGGGCTGCTCTGTCATCAAGTGTGCTGGGATGGTAGGGATATTTCTAGGACTTGTGATTTGTAAGTGAAACTGTTACAAATCCTTTCTCTGTGAATAGAAACCGTTTTGTTTGAAAAGAATGGAGATAAGAGTGAAGGGCATCAGAGGCTGACAGCTTTGGAGGGGGCTTGGCTTGTCTTCCCATGATGGACTACTAATGTCAGCTGAGCAGGCTTCAGAGTCAGCATGAGTAACATCTCATGTCAGTAACCTTCAGAGCTTCCTTTCTTTGAGTGAAAAGAGGTTGCCTAAATGTAGGTAGAAGTGGAATCTCTGTGAAAGATTACCTTTAATCACTCGTTTTACTGGAGTTAATTTTCACAAGGCTGCACACAGACTTGTATTAAATTTTTGTGTATTTGGTTAAATTTTTTGTCCTTTTCACTCTGGGTGAATTAAATTATTTCTAGCTACTTTGTGGCGCACTGAATTTCTTTCTTCCTTTTCAGTACCTCAAGCATCTGGTTCTGCACCCCCAGTATCTTCTGCTGCTTTAATTCCTGCAACGATCCAGCCCCATTCAGCTCTGCCTGCAGGAGCACAGGGCTTTCAGGTACCAGAATGAAATCAAAGAGAGTATTGGTGCTCCTGTCCTTTCTCCTAAGTCTTACTTCTCTGTTGCTAGGTCAAGGATGAAGATGAGAATCACAGGTTCCTTCCTGTGATACTCTGTCATTCTCAGGTTTCCATCACATGCCTCTAATTTAATCAAAAAGGGCAAATTTTCTGCTTGCTGATGTCTTCTTTCAGTTGGACCAAGAATTAACCAGACTTTTTTAAATATCTGCTTTTGTAGTGGATAAAATAAAAACTTCCAAGTATTTGTAAAGCAGAAACCAGAAGAATTTTAATTGCAGCTTTTCTTGGTCCTGGTGTGGTTTTCCATGAGAGCTCATTTACATGCTCCAGGTGTTTGTGGGTCATGGTTTTCACCCAGTGAAAGAACAAGCCTTTTAAAAGGCTCGTGGTGCTGCAGTGAAGTGATGCAAACTGCTTGCTAAACAAGGAAACTTTAACCACACGATGTGTTTTCCACATCAGATGGTAAAGACTTACTGCAAAGCTATCATGCAAACCGTTCCATAAAGTCTAAACCCAAGCCTTTTACTGTCTGCTTTCTGTGGTTATTTTCACTCAACGTAATTTCTGGAGCTTTTGGAAACCAGTGGCCTATGTCACAAGGAGTCTGTTTACTTCTAAAGGGTTGAAGCAGGGGAAGAAAGTATTTGATAATGAATAAAACCACTACGTGATGATAACACCCGCCACCACCCCAAAAATCACCCCAAAACCCCACAGCAAACCCAGATCTGATGTGGCCTTTCAGTGCTTTGGCTTTGCACTTTCCTTGTGTTGGAAATGAGGAAGATTTGGCAAGTAACAGGATAAAGGAAGGCTTTTCTGTTTGTTGAAATAGAAACTGTGCCTTAAAATAAAGTTTTAATCCGACAGTGATATGGATGTATTCACTTTGAATGTTTTCAAAGTTTGACCGTGATACCCTGAATTCTTCTTGAACCTTGGCCCAAGTTGTATTGTAATCTTTCCTTTTTCCTTGCCTGAGAGTTAATTGGTACATAGGAGATAGCTGTAGTATTTAATACATGCTTCAGTCTGTTTAGCCGCTCCTTCAGTGGTGAATGTTAAGGTTGCAATCAAGTTGTGTTGCACTTTTTAAGCCCTTCCTAGGAAGTGCTTGTGTTAAAATTAAGCTAACTCCAAAGTGAGCTGCTCATGTGCTGGCATTTGCCTCTCCCAAATGTAAGATAACATATTTTTGCTTGAAGTTCAGTGAAGAAGATAACTTAGTAAGCTATGATAACTTGAACACGTATTTAAGTCTTGAAAGAAGTGACTGGTACTTTCCCTTTACTATGGCTTGTGTCACTTGACTTCCAGCTTCTTACTTCTGTTCCTTTTTTCTTTCCAAATATCATCCTTGCTCCTGGGGCTTAAAAACCCCATGAAATTCACTTAAGTGTGGGGAGGGGGAAAATATCAAAACATATTCTAATCTTATTAAACTTGTTCTGCAAGGCATATCCAGGAATGGCATTTGCTTACCCCCAGTCGGCTGCATCCGCTTCTCAACTCCAGCCTGTGGGACAGATGTATCCTGCACCTTACCAAGGTATGTTTAAAAAAGTTCTTGCTTTCCAGAAGGTTGTAATACCTGCAGTGAACTGTTCAGAATGATGATGTCAGTAGCAATAGTAGCAAACACGTGCATACTCATTTTGTCTGTCATAGAATCAGACTGGTTTGTGTTGGAAGGGACCTCAAAGCTCCTCCAGCTCCAACCCCTGCCACGGGCAGGGACACCTTCCACTAGAGCAGCTTGCTCCAAGCCCCTGTGTCCAACCTGGCCTTGAACACTGCCAGGGATGGGGCAGCCACAGCTTCTCTGGGCACCCTGTGCCAGCGCCTCAGCACCCTCACAGGGAAGAGCTTCTGCCTAAGAGCTCATCTCAGTCTCCCCTCTGGCAGGTTAAAGCCATTCCCTTGGCCTGTCCCTACAGGCCCTTGCCCAAAGTCCCCGTGCTGTTTCACAAATCCCTATTTCTTAAATAGGGGTATATATTTTCCAATAAATATCCATCTTTTTTTCTTTTTTTTTTTTTTTACCTTACATAACTTTGTGCAATGTGAAGGGGAGTAGACTTTCCAGGTGTGCTCCCAAGGCTGTGTGTTACTAAACGTATTTTATAGGTGGTTCTTCCAATCGTATTTATAACTGTAATAGTAAAAAGCTCTCCTACCAGCCAGGGAAGGAATTGAAGTGTACATGTAGAGGCCTTTAAGTGTGAGGATGTAGCAACCTAGGAAGGACGTAGGGTGTTAAGGAACTTCAGAGTTTCAAAAGTCAGCCTTTGTGCCTTTTGTTTGACTGTTCTCTTTGCACACTACTGTTCCTGTGTGTCTGGGGGCTTCCCTCTTGTTGACCCAAGTGCTGTCACATTGCTCAAGAATTTTTTGTAGTCATAAACCTGCCTGCTCATGTTATTTGGAAAACACCTACATTGTTATTTTTCCAGATATCGTGTCACTTTTATTTGTGGGAAGAGAGTGGCTGTCTTGTCTGGCAGGCTTGAAACAGCTAAGCATGGCTTTTTGGTCTGTCTGTGTGGAGGCATTTTCCCCTTGTGACTATAGATCTCTCTTCTTTCCATTCAAGCTCCTGGGGATATTACTTCCTTCTTGATGACAGAAGCTCGGCAGCATAACATTGAAATCCGAATGGCTGTTAGCAAAGTGGTAGATAAGATGGATCATCTGGCTGCCAAGGTAATGTATGCACAGGCAGGCTTGTTAGTGATGGTACTGCTTGGTCTTCAGGTGTAGTCTGAGGAGCTGGCTCTGTTTAAATGCTGTATTAAGTTTGTAGGTGATGTTAGTAACAGTGAAAACTTCAATGTTAGCAGACCTTGAAGCAGTAACAATTCACTTACTGTGCAAAAGCTAAGCCTGGGCTTGGGGCAAGTTGTTGTCTCTCTCTTTAACATCATACGCCCCATTGTATTTGGGGAGATTCACTGCCCTTCAGGAGGTTTCACAGTAGATGCAGTAGCATATATCCAACAGCGGATGAGACACAGCAGTGGATTTTTGTGGATGTCTAACTCTGATCTACACCCATAAATACATTTCCTCTGGTTTAAGAATGGCATATCCCTGCAGGTGGAGGAGTTGAGGAAACAAAGTGCTGGTAACAGCTCACTCCTACCTGGTATCTCCTCTGTTACTATGGAAGCTTCCATGATCATGAGCAATATCCAACGCATAATCCAGGTGAGCGTAGCCAGCTTTATTTGACTGCTTCCATCAGGAACTGCAGCCCACTGTTACCCCTAATGAGGACAGCTCTACTAGTTTGGCTCAAATGTCCATCTGCCCATGTGTTCTATCTTTGCATGGCCAAAACCAGTTGCCTAGGTGAGATCATGAGATACCACTGATTTCCACCCCCCTGCCTCCTAAGAAAGCTCTGCTCAGCAGTTTGTGGTTTGTGTGCTTTCTGAGCCAGAGTTGATACACTGGTATTTAATAGGCCTTGGCAAAAGGTTCATGTGAGAGAAATTCAGCCTCTGCTTAAACCTTTGTGGATTTAACCCACAGCATCCTGCAGAACAGTTTCACACCTGAAGTACCACATTGCAAGAACCACCTACTTCTGGTTTTCACTACTTAGTATTATGCTTTGTAGTTTTCCTAGGAAGCAGCTTTACAATCTTGTGTTTTGTGGGTGAAAAAGTCAACCAGATGCAGTACCTTCTAGAATGTGGTTTGGCAACCGCTGTCCCATGCCAGGATTCCTGCTAAATGCAGCACGGCGCCTTCCAGTGGTGTGACCACAGGAGGTGGTATCTCACCACTGTACTGTGTCTGTACAAAACAAAGGTTTAGGTACTGCTGCAGGGAAGTCTGAGTAAGATGAATATTCATGCTGGGCTATGCTTTAGGAGAATGAGAGGCTGAAGCAAGAGATATTTGAGAAGAGCAGTCGAATTGAGGAGCAGAACGAGAAGATCAGCGAGTTGATTGAGCGGAATCAGAGGTAAGGAGTGGGAGGGTGCAGCCTGTGCATTTGCAAAGACTGTCTGTCTAGCTTACACATGGTTAGGCATAACCAGGAGAGGTGCTCTTTAGAGTAGAGACGTGTTCTGACATATTTAATTACGTTGTTTAAGGTATTAAAAGTGTGGGGTGTTGTCGTCCCCCCCTCCCCGGAGAGCTTATCTCCAAAACTGTGGTTTACTGTGTAGACAGGGATGTGTAAAAGGGGTAAAACCTCATGAGCACACTTGCTCTGCTTCTGGGAGTTTTTGCTTTTGCTAGGTTTTTAGCAAGGTGGAAGAAATTGTAGACGTGGTGTCCCTACTCCCACTGGGTGTGTGTTCCATTTGGTTAAAGAAGGGGAATAACTTGTTTAAGGATATGGCAGAGATCAGTGGGTATCAGGTTATCACAACTCTTGACTGGGTGGTAGGAACATTAGTCTCATTAGAGAGGTAAAGCAGGTATCCAGACTGATGCAAAGTCTGCCATGTAAGGCATGCCCAATCCACCCTTTTGAGATCATGGCCTTAGTGCAGGCCACCATGCAAAATGGTCTGGGACTTGTCATGAAGAAAACTGATGTGAAATACTGTGTTTTCTCTCTGAGCCTTTTGCTCCAAATCATGTGCTTACATAGATGCTCATCCAGTCTTCCCCCATTCACAGATACGTCGAGCAAAGTAACTTACTAATGGAGCAGAGGAACCATTCCCTGCAAACAACAACTGAAAACACACAGGCAAGAGTGTTGCATGCAGAGCAGGAGAAGGTAATGGTGACAATGAGCAGAGCCATTAATCTCCAGCTGCAGCCAGGAGAGGGGCTGCTGGTGGCACTAAAACGCACTGAAGCCTTGTTAGTCAAGGCTGAAGTTAGTTGTCTTACAAGACAAATGTAGTTCTGGACTTATGTTTTGAAAGCTGTTCTGAGAAACACTGTGTATTCATGACAAAGTCAGCGCAGAGGGTGATCTTTATGCTGTCATAGCTTTCATATTCCTGTCTTACAGAGAGGTGTCTGATTTATTGTTAACTTTGTAGGTATATGTCCAACATGTTGAGGAATTGTGTATCGCAGGGCTTCGTATTTAAGTGAGATAGAATGAATATAGCTGTAAGAAAAAGTGCTTCCTACTGAAGTTTCCTCATTGCACTTTTGCGCTTTTGTTTTTTTATAGTAATATTCAAGAGCTCTTTGTTTCTACCAATAACGTGTTGTGCTTTTGTGAAAGGGGCTATTGGGAAATAGCTTTCAGACCACTTAAATGCACTTGTGCATGGCTGCATATCCTGTAATGTCCACTTAGGACAGCCTAGCCCAGGCTGGCTCTGAGATCAGTAATTGCATGGTGTCTTCTATGCTTTCTCAAGCACTGGCTTCTTAAATAACACGAAGCTCAGTCTTGCACTGTGCTCCTCTGCTGAACTGTGCATTTCTCCAATTCAAATGTGAGATGATAAATGCTTGCTCTGCATGAGAACCATGACAAAGTGCAGCTTTCCAGAGTATGCCAACAAGTGTGCTAAAGAACAGCACAATACATGGCTGATAACTGTGTGCTGATGTGAGCAGGCAGTGAAGGTGGACTGTTCTAACGCTGGGAGCCCATGCTGCATACCTGTAATAATGTAGTGAGAGATTCTAACCAGGAGTAAGTCAGTCAGATTGAAATAATGAATAAAATCCCTTCTGTCAGTGAGCACAACATCCAGCTTGTGCATTACCCTGGGGAGGAAGTGTTTTGGGAAGTATAAGATGATCTTCAGGGATCTTTTGGGCCTCATCTTCAATAGGACTCCACTTGACACAGCAGTCACTGCCTGGATAAGAGCACTGTTGCATGAATAGACTTCAGGCTGCACCAGAAAAGCCATGACTTGCATTGGGTGATTTCCCCTACTTCTGTGGGAGTATTGACTGTAAATATGACAGCTGATATTCCTTCCTCTTCTGTTTATCTAAGCTAGCTTGCTCTGTGACTGCAGTCCCAGAGAACACTATGGACAGACAGAATCAGGGAAGAGAGTTTTAAGCTATCTTATCTGTTCTTTAATTAAAAATAGGGACTCGCCACTTACTTTGTGATACAGGCCAGGCATCTGTGCCCAAGATCACTGAGAAGAGGTATTAGTAGCTTGCTGCTTTTGGGTGTTAGGTCTTCAACCCTGACAGAGCACATCACAGCTTTAGATGAAGGCTTTGTGTCCCATAGTGACAATAATACCACACAATCTCTAGTGCAGGGAAATGGTAGTCCCAAGTAGGACCCACTACTCCTACATCTGCAGTGTGAAATGTGCCTTTAGCTTCTTTCTTTTTAAGCCAGGCTTCACTACCTTTTTCTGTCAAAGTTTTTACCGTTCTTGGAATAATTTAAAGGCTTCTCTGGCATGTCTTAGGCTCCTGCAATGAGGCACTTTGCTTTTCTGATGATGATTAATGCTTCTGCCTTTCAAGTTGTGTTCTTAACTCTCCCTGTTTCCTGTCACTGCTTTCTCTTCCCAGCACATGCTGCCAGTGGATCGGGGCTGGGACCAGGTGAGGCAGTGTGTCTGCAGACTGTGTAGGCCATAGATAACTGTGCCCTGGGTAGTGCCCGCCCAGCTTCCTCTTGCATAGCTAGAAGCTGATTGGCATCAAAAGAATTGCCTCAGATCTTGAATTACCATGGATCTTCCACTTGGAAAAAGGCTTTGGAAAAGGGCTTTCTATCTGGCAGTGTAGCCACTGGCCCCCTCTTTCTTAGGGAGTCCTTGCAAAGAACTTTGGCACATTGCTGCTTGTTTCACCTCCCCCATGGTAGGAATAGGACATGATCATGTAATTATTAGAGCAGATACAGATCACGTAAGATTCTTGGTACCTGAAAGCTGGAGGCTGGAGCTCAGCTAGTATAGATACGAAGCATTCACTACAGAAACTGAAGTCTAGTAACAGTTCCTGGCATAGGATTTCCTTTTTTATTTTCTTGATTTGCTATTAAAGATAAGTGTTAAAATAACCTTTAGATATGCCACAGGGTTTGGTTTTGGTTTTAGCATGCTAGGAGTTAGCATCTTGAACTGCAGTGAGACATGTATGGAAACTTAAGAGAAAAGCAGGTCAGTCTCTGAAATACTGCCTCCTCTTTAAAATGAATGGTGTGATATCCCAGCCCTCAAGGTCAGCACATATTCACCCTCACCATAGCTGGAACAGTTTTGCTCACAGCTCTTCTCTGCCCGAGGTGGTGGTCCCAGTCCGAGGAGAACACTCTAGTTCTTCTATGGGGATAAAGCAGAGAGAAACTCCAGTGCTCCTGAACTTGCCAATTACAAGAATGTGAAAGCCTGTTGGGCATCTGGTTGTAGGCATAGAGAGATAAGCTGTTTGGATATTCCCTGCAGCAAGTGAGGTTTCCTCATGGGTGTAGTTCTGTCTTTGCAGGGCATCGTCTGAGTTTTGTGTGTCATGCAACAAGATTGGGAACGTGACTTTATCTTGATGCCTTGAGCCTCTCCTAATAGATTGTTTACAAGTTGTCTGACAAGCTGTGGTAGTACCGGGTTTTACTGAGTCACTGACTCTGAGCAATAGTAAATCTAAGCAAGTCAACAAATTACCTTGAGATCTGTGCTCCAGAATGCCAGCCCTGCCCCTGCGGGCACCTCAAGGTGTCTACGTGCCGAGTGCTCTGGAGGGAAGGTGCTCTTGTGGCTGGAACAAGCCTGTGTTTTGTGTGGCTTTTCAGTCATTTGTAAGCTTATTGAAGGTAATTGCATGTTGGAGCCCAGGCTTTTACTTGAACAGACATTGTCATAGCCTGAAAACTCTGGGCAGAGCCGCCAGGCACTGCTGCTAGTCTTAAACACATATAAGCTTTTCAAGGCAAACTCCCTGAGTTGACCTGGTGAGGGGATAAGGTTGGTGGTGGCCCTGTGCAGCTCTCTGGTCAGTCTGGACAGCTTACAGCCAAACACAGTAACATGGCAAAAAAAGTTATCGTTACATCTTCTATTTGGAGGTGCCTGTGAGGTGCTGGATCAGCACTCCCTGATCACATCTCCAGGGCCTTGTCAGCTCCTCCTGCAAGAGCAGTTGTGGTTGTCTCCTCAGACTCACAGATCCTCTTTCTTTCCCTTCCTTGCCCCATTTTGTACAGGCCAAAGTTGCAGAGGAGTTGGCAGCTGCCACAGCACAGGTTTCCCAGCTGCAGTTGGAGCTGACTGCACACCAGAAGAAGGAGATGGACCTGCGGAAGCAGCTCTCTGCCGCCCTGCAGGAGGCTGAGCTGCACGAGACACAGCTCAACAAGCTGCAGGCACAGTTAGCAGGTGAGGCTTCCTGTGCCTGCTCCAGCAGAGCTCCGTTGTCATTGGTGTTCCTCTTTTGTAAGCCATAGGCTTTTCCTTTCTTCTGGGGTATCTATTCCTGCTTTTCCTAGGGTCAGTCACAGGGTACTGAAGGAGGATGTTGATGCACTGAAGGGTATGTGCATCCTTGTCAGCACTAAAAGGAATCAGTGAACAAAATCATTCCATGACAGGGCTCCCTTTTGCAGAAGCAATATCTTGGCATTGCTGTCTAAGTCTTGTAGAGGAACTGAAATGTTCCAGTAGGTGAAAAGTTAAAAGCTGAGGTATAAGCACTTCCGTGTCACAGAAGCTTCTCATCAGTCTAGCCCCCATTCAGGTGCAAGCTGTGTTGTTGATCTCGTTGTGCAAGAGACACTGTTCCTTCCCCTCAGCCCCGAATGTGTTCACCTGAAATACACACAGTGCTAAAACCCACAGTAAATTGTATTTTTGCAGAGCTCCAGGAGGCCTCTGAGGACACCCAGACCAGATTCAAAGCTGAGAAGCAGAGCCGCAAACAGCTGGACATGAAGATCTCTGCACTGGAAGAAGAGCTCACAGACCTGAAAGTGGAGAAGGAAACCCTGGAAAGGGTATGTCCTGTGCCAGCATCACAGAGATACAGAGAGGGCTTCAGTTTGCTGAAATTTAACCCAACATCCTTGTATGTTAGAATCATAATTCTATGATAATATCATGATTCTATGATCTTAGGGTCCTTTCCAACCCTAACCATTCTAGGAATCTGTGTAAATACCGAAGCTGGGTAAACCTTAACTCATCAGCAGGAAGGATCCCTGGTGGATCCTTTGTGCTTATGTGGGTTCTTTGGTTTCTTTTTTAATATCTTAGCCAGTAATATGTCAACCTTCCTACCTTTAAAACAATATCTCCTTGATTTTAAAGTGATAAGATTCCCTGCTGAAAGCAGCTCTTTCTGCACAAGCAAGGGAAGCTTCTTGGGTACAGTCTGGCCTATTCTATGTCCTGTTCTGTATTGCAGAATCTTGCAGAGAGGAAGAAGAAATCTCTGTCAGAGAGAGCTCAGGCAGAGGAAGAGATGGAAGAAATCCGCAGATCCTATCAGCAGGAGCTGGACAAGCTTCGCCAGCTGCTGAAAAAGGCACGGACTTCGACTGACCAGGCAGCAGCAGAGCAGGTGAGGAGCCAGGGGAGCTTCAACAAGTGTCTGAAAGCCTTGTAGGAACTTATTACTTCCTACCTATGGTGCAAGAGATGCTGTGAGTACACTATGGTGCAAGAGACCTATGGTAGGGAATAATTGTACAAATGCTCAGGTAGTGGAAGAATAAAAACATTATCGGCTTGATTTTAGGGTTTAACACAGGGCACACTTTATGTTTCTTAACTATGTTTGCTGGTGTTTGGTCCTGTTTTTGACTCCTGACTTTCTAAGGCAATGCCTGATTTGGGTGGGCGGGAAGAGTGCCAGGTCCCAGTTGTTCTCTGACTCAAATCCCAGGCCACTGACATGGCTGCAGAGCTTTGCTGCAGCGTTGATGCAGGCTGGCAGGCAGCACCAGATGCAGACTGTGTTAAAGAGTGTCAAACTGAGGAAAGCAGAGGCACCAAATTGAGCTCATAGTAGAAAGAAGAGGACAGGACTGCTGATGAGTGAAGGACTGCTTAGAAATATACCAAGAGGTCTGAAATGGGAGTGAGAGCTTCAGGTCAGCCTGAGGGACTGTGGCTGGAATTGAGCTGAGGGTTGGGCAGGAGCTGGTGACGGCTGCAGGGCTGCCATCTGCACGTAGGTGTTGCGTGTTGTCCAGCCTCAAGCTTTCAGCCACTTCTTGTGCAAATACCCATTGCGTGTGTGTGTTTCTAATGATTTATCTTACATGATGAGCAGCTGTCACTCATCCAGGCAGAGCTGGAATCCCAGTGGGAAGCTAAATGTGAACGTATGCTGGCATCGGCCAAGGAGCAGCACATGAGGCAGTACCAGGAGGTGTGTGAGCAGAGAGATGCCCTGCAGCAACAGGTGTCCCAGCTGGAAGAGAAGGTAAAGGGCTAAAATGTAATACCAAATAACCAGTAACCAGCATCTCCCACCTAAGTGCAGCTTGACTTTAACTTCTTGACTGTTATGGAATTTGGTCTTGTGCATGGGATGTCTGTATTGTATCTGCTCCATTGGGTTGGTGGGCCAGTGGATTTACTGCTGCAGTTCTGAATGAGGGAGACCTGAGATGCTTTTACTCTGAGACTGACATCAGCAATCTCTTCTGCTTTTCTGCACTGATCTCTGGGTTTGAGCAGAAATTGGGTTTTGAGGTGGGTGACACTGAAGGGGCTGTAGCTGACGGGCTCTAGTTCTTGTGTTTCAGCTTAAGGCTCTAAAGCACTCAAAAAAAGCAGAGGAGCAGAAATTGTCTGAATTCCAGCAACGTTTGGAGCAACTGGAGCCTATCAAAGAGAAGGTAAAGGGAGTAACACAGCAGCTGAATGTGAATCGGAATGCAGTAATTGCTAACCTCAGACTTCCAGTGTCCATAATAACAAGAACGTGAGAGGGGAAGGAATAACTTCACATTGCTTCCAGCAAACGAGAACAGGTCCAGTGATGAGACCTGGTCCTGCTTTCACTGGGATCTCAGTAATGCCGTGCCTGTTGGTGTTACTTAAAGACCTATTGACACAGTTGGGGATCTCCGAGGTTGTGGCTTGGTTGGGTGTATTTGGGTGCTGTTACTTTCAGCAACTCTCTTTCAAAGCCCTGCTTAAAACTTCACTCAGCCATTTACCCCCTTTACAAGAAGCTGATTACAGGTAACCCGCCCGTGATGAGGTTCACTGTGGTGGTGTCTGAGAGCTGTTCTAACATCCAGTTTCTCTTTGGCAGTGTTCAGCCTTGCAGTCTGATATTGTGGCACTGAAGGCTCACTATGAAGAGCGCATCCAGGACTTGGAGAAGGATCAGGCTGGATCTTCACCTGCAGACTTCACAGAAGAAGTGAGCTTTATTATCCAATATTTCTCCTTCCTAAGCAAATGTATTTACCTCGAATGATTTCTCTTTGAGCAGAGATAAGGAAGAAAACCATTATTTTCTCCACAGAAGCACTACATTTCCAGTATCAGGATCTATAGAGTAAGAAAGGGTGTGATATTCCTACTGCCATTTGGTTGCTTCATTTTATTCTGTACAGTAAAATAAAGATTTGAGGTTTAGATGAAAAAATTGAACGATTAAGAAGTGTCAGTCTGCCTTGGGTTTGTGCAGCCTCAGGTCTGGAGGAAAGGGTTTGGTGTGTGTGTAGTGGTTCTGAATTAAGATGACATGATGTATTCTGCTTTGTTATGGGAACTTCTGATTTGGAAAGTAGCATCTTTGAAAACCATGTGTGTGTCTGGATTTGTTGTTCCTTCACCTGGAGAAGGATCAGCTGTTGAGGCCAGTGCTTCACATGTTAATGAATTGTGTCTTTGTTTTCTGTTTTGATCTTTTCCAGGTAAAGAAAATAATGAATGGGGTGTTTCAGTCTCTTCGGGGTGAATTTGAGCTGGAGGAGGCATACAGTGGCAGGACAGTTCTGGGTGTTGTCATGAACACTATTAAGGTACAACAGTGCTAAGAGGCACAAGGTGATCAATGAGAGAGAGCAAGTCTTAGGCTAAACCCACAAATTTATGTTGTGGGGCTGAAATAACTGAAGCAGAAATCTGTGGGTGGCAAAGCAGCCCAGCAGTAGAAGATACAGGGCTCTGTGATGGTTTATGTTCAGACGATAACCTGTGTTCTCTCTACTCACATTTTTCAGACTGTAACACTGCAGCTACTCAGTAGGCAGCAGGAGAAACCAGATCAGGACAGTGAAAAGGAGGAATCTGAACCAGGAGCAGTGAGACAGGAGGGATCACCTGGAGCAAAGCCTAGCCATGAGGAGCCCATGCAGCGTAGCCCAGCACAGAGTGCCACATTCCCAGCTGATCCTGAGGAAGCAGCCACAGGCTCCGTGGTGCCTGGCCAGGAAGGCGAGTCTGCTCCTCTGACTGCCAGGCCCACAGCCTCTGAGGAGGAGCCGGTGACACAGAGCAGTGGGGTGTCAGAAGAGAAGATCCAGGGGGAGCATCTGTCTTCCACAGCTGAATCCCACCTGGATCCTGATAAGGGGCCTGTGCTTGCCGGACAGCCTGTTCCTGAGGTGGATGAGGACTTTATCCCAGCTGAGCAAGGACAGGAGAGCAGTCCCATCAGGAAAGCTGCGACTGAACGCAGTCCCTCCAGACTATCTTTGCAGGCAGAAGCTGCAGAGCCCTCTGTTCTAGAGGCCAAGCCAGAAGAAGCAGATGTGGCAGTGTTTCCAGGCAAGCCAGCTGTGGAGCAGAAGGCAGAGGAGCCTGTGGGAGGTTTAGAGCCCCCGCCCTTAAACGGTGAGGGAGGGAACTGCACAGACCCGTTGTATGAAGCCACCTCTGAGGACCCTGCTTCAGCATCCAACAGAGCAGAGCTGAGCTCAGCTGTCATCAGAGAAACCCCAGGACAGCAGGAACTGGACTCCAGCCCCAGGCAGAAAGAGTCCAGGTAAGATGTGACTCCTGGAGTAGCCACAGTCCCGCTTTGCTGCTGGTCAGTTCAGGCTGGTACAGCAGCACACAGGGAGGCTGGTGCAGCCACTCTGCTGCAGTGGTGCATGTAGGGGGGCTGAAGCTGATTTGAATGCTGCCAGGTCCCAGTATCATCTGCCCTGGTGAATGGTGTGCGCTTTAAGTTTACCTCAGCAACAAAGGTCTTTCCTCATTCATTAATAGAATTTGTCAAACCAAGATACTGTCATCTGCAAGTGAACTGTTCGTTCTTTATCTTCTTCCAGCCTCTTTGAGGATGATGACTTCTTTGAAACAGCATCTCAGAAACCACTGAAGCCTCGAGTGCTCTCTGAAGAGGAGGATGAGGAGGAAGTGGTGTGTATTTGTATCTTTCTGCTCCCACTGAACTGGTTCAGGTTTAACTGGAGCTTGTCTGTGAAATCCTCCCCATGGCAGTGGGGTCTAACGGGCTCCTGCAGCAGAGTTCAGCACTTCCCCTGCATCCTCCATCTCAATCGAGTATCTGGATGTTTTGGTTGTTGAGGTTCAAGGGGTTGCCTGGCCTGAGGTAGCTATGACCAGTTCCTGCTGGCATGAAGTTAGTGGGAGCTCCCAGGTTAAGGAAAGGGGTTTAGTGCCTTGTATCCTTGTTACCCTGAGAACATCTCTCCTGGAATATTAAGACATCATGTGAGAAATGCAACAACTTCACTAATGGGGTTTCTTGCTACTATCTCCTTAAAGTTGGAGAGTTCAGAGCCAGAACTGCATAGCAATTACTACTGGGAAGCTGCTAAGACTGACGAGTTTCCTTCTGGTTTGACTTCCAGAGCATGAAGGGGCGTCCCCCTCCAGCTCCACTCTTTGGTGATGACGACGACGATGATCTGGACTGGCTGGGATGAAGATGTGCTGGTGAGCCTGAGGGCCCTCTCCTTTGAGCATGGCCTCTTCCTCTGCACTGAGCACATTTAAGTGCCCATCTGAGCTGCATACATGGGACTGTTGTGAACAACCAGGGACTTCCCAAGCTCTGGTACTGCAGACTAATGGAGCCTGAGGGCAGGTAGCTCTTTGGCACCCCCAGGCACTCAGACCCATCATTCTGACCTGACAAACGTGGGCAGGGGGTGGGATGAGCTGAAGGAACCAGCCAGTCTCTGCACGTTTGTATTGTTCTCCTCCTGCAAACAGTTGATTCATTAATCTGAAACTTGATGCAAATATCAACTCTGTAAAGTGCTTCAGAAAACCAAGGCTGGCAGGACCTGTAGTAGTACGTGCTTTTTAAAAGAAACAGACTAAAGTCTTGTCTGCTTCCCCCGTCAGGATCTCCTGGAAATACTTCTTAGTTCCAAGGGGCTCTACAGCATCCCATCACCATCTATGAACACTGTGTGGTGAGAGGCTGAGCTGAGAGACCCCACTGCTGTCACATGTTCAGTGCTGTGGTACCTGGGGCTGAGACCCACAACTCTAGGCAGGGACAGGGACCCCTGTTTGTGTGGTGGGTGAGGGTTCTGTTACACCAATGCTCCAAGCACAGATGTAGCATCTACTAGTTGCTGTTGCAAGAAGCCAAATCCCCAGCTATGCTCTATGGAGGACCCTGAGGCTCAGATCACTGCAGCCAGCTCCCTTCCTCTCTGTTTGCAGCCAGAGGTGAGGTTTTGGGGTTTGCTGCCTTGTGTTCCACTGGCAGTGGAGGCAGCAACATGGGTGGGTAATGGGCTGTGTGTTCCGAGAGAGGAGTTCCTGCAGGCAGGCAGGCCCCATCTCCTGTGCCTTTTCCTCTGCTGCTCTTTGAAGTGTGATGATCACATCACGAGTTCAAACCTGGGCTCTGCTGAGAGCTTGGGGTGTAACTGTTCAGTCTAAGTGGACCAAGAGGGGAAGGCAGAGAGCACAGACAGCAGGGCCACCACATCGCGTTCCTCGTAGCACTTCTATGCTCATGGGCAATAACACAGGTTCAAACTAGGAGCAGGTCTTCGTGTCTTTAAAACAAGTAACCCCTTTCCCTTAATAAAATGGAAGCGCTTCAACTAATCCTGCTACAGTTTAGTTTAAAACTGCCTTTTATCATCTCTGAACAGATTTGGTCTTTGGCCTGCCGACAGCCATGGCTTGGGAATGGGGCAGGTCCCTGTGCTGCGTGCTCAGAGCAGCGAGTGGCCAAATGCAGCTGAAACTGGAAGAAACCAAAGGCTGTGAGATGAGGTCTGTGGGCAGCAGGTTGGGTACCTCACAGGGTGACCTCAGCTGGGGCTCCTGGGAGCCGCTCTACAAGTCATTGCACAACCTGGTTATTCAGTGATGGGTGTGAGATCGGGATGTTAAGGGGGCACCTGGCTGTGGCCCTTGGCCCCCCTGGGGGTGGCAGTGTCCTAGTGGAGGCTGTGGCCAATACTAAGCAATTCCACTTGTTTCCTGTTAGTTTCCAACCTGAGGGATGTGCATTCCCTTCTTGAAAAATAAAGTGCAATTAAACCTGCTTGTTTTGCTCGCCTGCGTTTTAGTTCAGTCTGGCTTCATTGGCTCCAGGCACGTGAGTACTGCCTGACCTCTGCCTCACATCAGGAATAATTGGATACAGGAAACTGTTCTCAGCTTGTTCCTGAGTCCCTCTCCTGGGAAAGGTGAGAAGGTCCTGGTGGGACATTGTGCTGGGTTCGTGTGAAAACCTTAAGTCCCAACAATGATTGTGATTGATCCACGGTCACCTGGTTCTCCTCAAGGTATAGGAGAGAGGGACCTCGAGCGTCTCACAGGGGTTTTACTCTCTCCTGAGCTGGTTGGGTGAAGGCAGGAGGGGCCCACTCAAGCTGTGTTGTGGCTTCTCACAGCTCTGCTATGACTACGGGTGGGGGCAGGAGTTAAGGTATGAAACTTGTCTCTTGTAGGACATATTTATAGAATCACAATATCCCAGCCTGGTTTCTGTTGGAAGGGATCTCAAAGCTCCTCCAGCTCCAACCCCTGCCACGGGCAGGGACACCTTCCACTAGAGCAGCTTGCTCCAAGCCCCTGTGTCCAACCTGGCCTTGTGGCTGCCCCATCCCTGGCAGTGCTCAGCTTCTCTGGGCACCCTATGCCAGCGCCTCAGCACCCTCACAGGGAAGGATTTTCTCCTATCTAAATACCCTCAGATTTGTCCCAGTTTGATGTGGGAGAGGAGGCGACACAGGGACAGCCATGCACGTGGTGGCTCTACCACTGCTCTGCAGCCCCTGGCTTTCAAGCATCCTCCCCTGCAGAAGGAAATGGGCAGCAAACAAGCACCAGCAGAAACCAGCTGCTCTTTAATAGCTTCTCCTGAGGAGGGGCCATGGTGGGACGGGGCTTAATGATGCATCTTATACTTCAGGGTCAAGAGATGGAAGATGCTCTGGGGTCACTTCATACTGATGAAGATCTACCTACCACCAGTGCAGGGAGGCACCTGGGACAGCCCCAGCCCCTCTCCCTCACTGCTGGACTCCTGCTCCAACACGTTCTTCACCTGTGGGATTCCACTGGGCCCTTGAGTCCTGGAGCTTGAATTAGGGGTCAGGGAGCTCCTCACGCTGCCCTGGCACCTGCAGCCCCTGACACACCCCTGTGGGTCACCGGAGCAAAGCCCCCGAGCTCTGCCATGACACAGGCACGAGGCACTGTCAGCATCTCCCACCCCCAGGCACCACGCTCTATGCAGGCACATGGCAGAGCCCGGCCCCAGCAGGGAGCAGCACTGACAGTGTCCCTGCTGAGAGAGGGCATCTCCGAAGGCAACTGCATCCACGAGCAAAGAGGGGCCACAGGGGCTCCCCCATCCATCCCACAGCAAGAGGACGCTGGGTGGGCAGGGGCAGGCAGGAGGGGACGCAGGTGAAGAAGGAACCCAAGGTGGAGGCTGAGCAACCATCGGGGAACACAGGGGACACCGAGACTCCTGCGTGCAGCTGCAGCCAGCCCAGGCCGTGCATGGGGAGGGCAGGGCTGACCATGGTGCGAGTGTGTGACACTGACATGGAGCAGCAGAGGAGCATCACTCCAGGCGGGGGTGGCAGCAGCGGTGCGGGGCAGCATTGTGCTCCTTCGGCCTGCCCCTAGCCGCTGTGGAAGATGCGGATGCGCTGGGTGACGTCCCTGCGGCACAGGGGACAAGTGAGCAGCCGCTCGCAGCAGCTCTGGCAGCAGCAGACGTGGCCACAGGGCAGGAAAACCATCTGGGTCTGGAGGAGAGACAGAGGACATGGAGAGTGGTGCTGTGCCATAACGCTTATCCCAGCACTGCTCTGCTCCAGCACAGGAAGGGATGGGGATCACCTGGGGGTGTCACAATGTGGCACCCCAATCTCCAGTGATGGGGCTGTGACACCCGTGCAGTGGGTCTGAGGCAGGGACACGGGTAAGGGCTGAACTGAGCAGCCCCCTGAATGCTTCCCATGGTTGGTCCATGGACAGAGCAGCACAGGAGCTCAGCAAGGCCCTCCCCAAGCCCACAAGGAGCCCAGCCCTGCCGTGCCTTCCTCCCCATGGTGATGCCTGAGCCCAGCTGTGCCGGGGAGCTGCGGGACCATTGCCCAGGGCTATAGGGCTGCTGCCCTCAGTCCACCCCTGCTCCAGCACCACGCGTGTGCGGGGTCTCACCTCCTGCTCCATGCAGACAACGCACTCCGACTTCTTCTCATCCCACTGCAGCAGCGGGGCCGTTGGGACCACAGGGCTCGGAGGCTCCTCACAGGGAGCGCTGGGCTCTGGGGCTGCAGGGACCTCGGTGTCCTCCATCAGCTCTGCAACCACAGGCAGGAGGTCTGAGCACCAGGGCTGCTGCCCTCCTCCCACCCACCCGATGGGCATTGAGGTGACTGCAAGAAGATGGGTGCCCGGGGATCCAATAAATAGGGATGTCAATGGGAGCAGCCTGACACTGCAGCCCACGCTGCGCACAGCAGCTCCCCAGAGGGAGGCATCTGGCCCCCCAGATTCCCCCCCTCAAGGCTCAGGTACCTGCTGTAAGTGTAAAAGGCATCGAGAAGCCAGACAGGAACTGGTGGTACCTGGGATGGTCTTGGCCACAGCCAGGATCTCCTGAGCCCGCTGGAGGATGGCGCGCTGCAGGCCGGCCTCTGCCACACCGATCTGCGGTGCAAGAGGGGGGCTCAGCTCTTGCAGGGAAAAGGACACTTGTGGCCCCAAGGGGACACGGCAAACGCTTGGCACGACCCCGCCATGCCCAGGGAAGCGCCTCCATCAGTGTGAAAGCAGAGAAGGGAATTCCCCCGGTGCCATTTCTACCGCAAAGAGCATCTGGCGGATGCTGCAAGGCAGGCACAGCCCAGCCCAGTGCTCCGGGGAGCTGCGGCAACCCGGGGTGGCACAGAGCAGCTCCGGCACCTCCCCTTGCCGGGGCTGACACCGGGGCCATGACCACGGCCTCCGGCCAGACCCGCCCTGGGCAGCCCCACGGGCACGGCTCGCAGCGAGGGCAGGCGGGGTCGGGGTCACCCCGCTCCGTGCACCCGCTGCCTCGTACCTTCTCCAGGTCGCTGGCACTCATGGTGCTGAGGGCTCGCAAGGACACCCGGTGGTGGGCAAAGATGGGCACGTACTGCTCAGCACACAGCTCCGTCAGCAGGGTCACCAGCGGCCGCTCCAAGCCCTCCTCCTGCAAACACAAGCCCCAGATGAGGCCCTGAGCGCAGGCAGGGGGACAGGCAGCGTGCTCAGCCCTGCCCTCTGCCCTGCTCAGAACATTCTGCACCCCAGGAGACAGCTCAAAAGGCGCTGCAGGGCTCTGGCCCGAGGGGGTTGATGAGCACAGCTCAAAACGTGTTTTGGGAAGACTGAAACGCTGCTGATGGCTGCAGCAGCCCCAGCATTGCCAGCTCCAGCTGATAACAGCATGGGCAGAGCTCGGCTCCGTCTCCTTGTGGCTGGATTTGAGCAGCAGACTCCTGGCTCAGTCTGTTAGGCAGGGATGGGCAGGAGCTGCTGCATTCAGATGGACTGGCAAGGGAACTTGGTTGTTAAGAAGAGGCCCTGCCTGGGAGGTACGGGAGCGCTCTGCTCCTGGCAAGCAGGTTGACAATGAGATGATGGAGGTATTTGCTCCTCACAGACCGCAGCCCCATAACCTCCAATGCACAGCACTGGGAGAGCGCTGCTGGGCACCCTGCTCAGGGCTTGGTGGCCAAAGCAGCAGCTGTGAGGGGTCTGTGCCCTGCTCCCTGCCCTGGCTGAGCCCATGGCTGCAGCAGGGCAGAGCACAGCTACAGGGGCAGCAGGGACTGAGCAGTGACCTGGACTTTCAGCGAGAGGGGCTTCTGGTTCAGCAGGCGCTGGTACTGGATCAGCCAGTAGTTCTCCCGGTGGGTTTCGCTCTTCGCCTCCATTTCCAGCTGCAAAACAAACTCATTCATTGCACAGCCTGAGGGACCATTGGGAGGGGTGTCCAGGGAAGCTGGAGGTGGATGTGAGGGAGGGGAAACCAACAGCCTGGGCTGTGCAGGGCGAGCTCAGAGCACTGCAATGGCCACAGCTGGGGTAACATGGGCACTTGGGGCCTTCTGCAGCCCGGTCCCACCAGGCAGCCCAGGGCTCTGCATCCCCCTGTTCACTGCCCCAGGCCCTGCAGCCCGGTCCCACCAGGCAGCCCAGGGCTCTGCATCCCCCTGCTCACTGCCCCAGGCCCTGCAGCCCGGTCTCCAGAAGCTCAGGAGGGGATGGAGGCCTCCGCTTTACAAGACATCATGAGGCACTTGTGGCACTGTGCTTATTCCCCCTCCCCAGCTCCCTTTCCCAGCGGGGGGCTGATGCCAGCAGTGCCTCACACTGCAGTACTGCAACCTGGATGGGGGCCCAACCCCTCAGAGCCCCCTTTATTCCCATGCTGGCCCCTGGACCCTTGCCCTGCAGCCAGCCCATGCACTTCCTCATTACAGCACCTAATGGAGAGCCTTCATTACCAGTATCTGCTGCAGCTCTTCCTCCCTTTGCTTCTTCTCCTTGAGCAGCTGCTGCAGCAGGTAGCCAAGTGCTTGGCGTTGCTCTGTGATCACCCCCTGCAACAGAAGGACTGTGGCATCCACATCTCCTCATACCCAGCACAGCACCCACCATACCCAGCACAGCACCAGCAGAGGTGGCAGTCTGAGCTCCACGTCTCTCAGCCCTGGCGCAGACAGCCCCAGTCCTCTCCTAGGAACTGGCACAGCAGAGCCGAGCTGAACCCATTCCTTTGGGTCCTGCACTGACCATTGCCCGTGGTCCAGCCCCCAGCACGCCCCAGGCAGCCCAGGACCTGCAGCAGCTCTCACCTCCATCACACGTTCAGTCAATGGCATTGCAAGTGTTTGTGGTTTCCCTCCCTTAACTGAGAAAGACCACCTGAAACTAGGTCTAGAAGCCTGCAGGCACGTGGGACAGGTAGGGCTGCAACCTCCTCATGCCCTTGGGCAGCTTGCTTTCATTGGGGTCTCACACCAAGCCCCATGGGTGCCAGGGCAAGGTGGGCCAGCACTGAGCCACTCCGCTGGGAGATGAGGAGAGGGGAACTGTCTCAGGAACATCCTTGGGGCATCTCTGCAGGGATCAGCCCCAGCTGAACCAGGCAGCACCCAGGAGGCTCCAGCGAACCTCGAGATGCGCTCTGCTGCCCACCCGCACTGCAGCACCCCCAGGTCACTCCCTGGACCTGGCAATAGACCTGAGCAAACACGTCCCTTGCTCAGGGGCTCTTCCTGCTCTTCAGAGGTCTAAGAAGTTCCCCACCTGTGCACTGGGGAGGAAGCATCTCCACTGCAGGGGGTATGGGGCACCTCTGCAGAAAAGCTTCTGCTGCTCTGTGGGCACTGCCCCTGCACTGGGGGCTCAGCCACCGCAGGGAACCCTCGGGCTGGAGCCCACCAAAGGGCAGGGGAGATTCAGACACATGAAGGAGTCTGTGCCTCGTTTCTCAGCATCCAGTGCTGAAGCTGCAACCATCCTGTGCTGCCCGCTGGGCTGCAGAGGGGTACCAGGGCAGATCCACTGCACTGGAGCTCCTGTGGTCAGCCCAGTCCAGCGTCATCTGCCTGAGGTTCCTTGGTCTTCCCTGCACACACTTCGGGCTGTCCCCCATCATCAGACCCCCCAACGCTGCAGCACTGTATGGAGGAGCTGTGTGAATTAAGGCAGCAGAACCCAAATCTTGCTCTCCCAGGAGCCCAGCACAGGGCTCAGAGGCAGTCCCGTGTGAAGCCAGCACCCACCAACCCGCTCTGTGCACCACGTGTGGAAAGTCCATGCTGTTTGCTACTGCTTTGGGGCTGACTGAGGAGGTGACCTGACCTGGCAAGCAGCACACATGGGACAACAACTGATGCAAAGGTGCACAAACAGAATTTAAAGCCAAGCTGAAGCCAAACTTGATATTCCTCAATGTGCAGCTGCTGATGGAGTCGGCCCCTCCAATGGTGGGATGGTGGGGCACAGCCTGGGAGAGAGGGCTTAGGAACGAAGGGGAAAGCTGACAGCCATCACTGGTGGGTGTTTAAAACCAAAGCACAATGCAGCAGTGTGAGAACATGCGATGCACAGCAGGCGGTGTTCCTGGGACAGACAACAACTGCATCCCAAACTCCTTCCCCACCCAGCAAACCTGGCTCTGCCCCTGCTTTGTCCCTGCCCTGAAATGCATTGAGAGGAGGAGCAGCAGCGATGTTCCCACAACAGAGGGGTTTGTGGTGTCCTGGGGGTAAGTTCCCTCCTGACTGAGCATAAAACATTCTGGAGCAGAAGCAGGAAGTGGCGCTTTTGCGATCCCAGAGCAGAGAGAGGGTGGGGGCAGCCCCAGAGCCCTACATACCTGCAGCGTCTCTGTGTCCAGTTCTTGCCTCTTTAACTCCAGCTGTGTCAGCTGCAATAACTCTGTTTCTATTAATTTAATCTAAACAGAAGATGAAACATTTTTTACTGACATTTGAAATGATTTCCATTGATGCTCTTTGAAGACAAGGTCTAACTGCTGCCAGGGGAGGGACAGCACTGCAGAGCCACCCAGACGTCTGGGGAGACTGCTAATGCCCTTCCACGATGCATGCTCATAGGGTCACTCTTTGGTTGCTGCCTGAGGAGCTGTGTCCCTGCTCCCTACTTGTCTCTCTAAACACCTTGTGTTCAAGTCTAGGAGCACGCTGCAATCAGTTTGTTCAGCCAGCCCTTTAGCAGCCACTCTGGAAGGCAGCAGCTGGCGGTCAAAGCCCTGGCACCACTGCTCAAACTGCAGGTTAGCTGGGGCAGGGTCCTGCTTTCCAGAAGCTCCAGCAAACCCCATCATGATAGGTGCTCTTTCAGGTGGGGCAACTCGGACACAGAGACGTGACGTGAGTTGCCCAAGATCCCAGAGCAAAGCCAAGATGAGAGCCCAGCTCACCCATCTGCCAGGCCAGCGACATCCCCAGGCCATGCTGCTTAATGTGTGCCATGACCATGGAAGTCCAGCTGACACCAGGGCCCTGCAGCAGGCGGTACCCAGGGCTCCTGCCCGCTCACAGCCCATGCAGGGTGCTGGGGGGTGGCTGGACTTCAACAGTAAAAGGTCCAGCCATGGTAGCAAGGCACAAACTGCCTTTCTTTACAAATGTGAGCAAACTGCAGGCTCTTACTGATGAACATGAGCAATGGAGACTCAGATCCTGGATTGTCTGTGTGCAACTCATAGGCTTCTAGAGCAAATGGTCACTGAGTGACTCAGTGTAACCAAGCTCTTAAGCTCATCCACCAAATCCTGATGTGAGACTTTTCTGTTAGTGTAGATGAGGAAAGATTCTGGAGCCCTGTGTCAGAAACCAGCCTCCATCTTCCTGCATCAACCACCGCTACTTTCTCCACCAGCTTTTGCTCTTCCCGCCAACTATTGCATTGCACCTTCAGCAGAATGGACCTCAGAAAGGCAGGCTGGGAATGGGAAAGAAAAGGTGAACTTGTGGCCGAAGGTGCAGTTCTGATGTGCTAGATGGAGATGCAGTGGCCTCATGTGGAAACAGCAGCCCTGCCAAGTGCACAACCTGAAGGAAATCACAGTTGCAATTGCAGGTCACCCCGCAGAGCCAGTGCAGGTCTGTCCTTCAGCGACAACTCTCCAGCACTTCATCCACATTAGTGCTGAGATGATTGAAGCAATCGCAATTCCACTGCTTCCATGAATCTGCACTGAGCTGGGAGACTGCAGTTTAACCAACACTGCCCGAGGCTTTGGTACGGAGCTCTCAGCACTACAAGAGCTCTTTACTGCCTCCAGACCCCTCTCTGTGCTCACAGTGCCTGGATCCTCCTCAGAAGTGTCTCATTGAATGCTGTATGAGCTGAGCTGCTCTTTGCTGTTGACCCACCTGGTTCCGGATCTGCCTGTGCGTCAGATCCTTCTTCACTTGGAGAGCTTCAAAGGCAGCTTTCTGCATCTCAATCTAAGGGATAGGCAAAATCCTGCTTAGTGAGGCTGCTGATGCAGCTGCAAACAGGTTATGAGACTCTGGTGCCTTGCAGTGACTCATGTACAAGCACCTGCACAGTGCTTACCCTGGGCAACAGTGCCCTGACGACACCATGTCTTGGACCCCAGAGTCCCAGAAGGTAAAACCCCACTTCACAGACACACACAGAGCTTACATTCATGTTCTCCATCACACATCTGGAATGCTCTGTCTGAAGCCCACCTCTCACTTTCAGCAGCACTGAGCCCCAAGGCTGTGCAATAGGACAGGGCTGCCCAGCACTGAAAAATGAGCTGCAGAGGTCTCAGCTTCAGAAAGAGCAGGCTTTGAAAATGCCCCAACCCCCCCAGGAAACCTGCCAAAGAGACAGGGCTTCTGCCTCAACATCCTCGCTGTTAATCACAGAGCAGCTTTGCTCCTCATGGTCTTTGCCTTTCTCTTCTTAAATGAATGCACTTCCCTTTCACCCCCCAAATCAATTTGTCAGAATAACAGCTTCACAAAGTTCAGCGCAGTGTCAAATGAAATCACTCCTGCATCAGCCCAGCACAGCCACTGCTGCTCCGGTGATCCACTCCCAACCCCGCTTTCACAAGCAGTTGCTTTCCCTGACCCCCCTTTGCCTACCTGCTGCAAGATCTGACTGACAGCTTTGTTCTGATCCAGCTGCTGCCAAGCCAGGATTTGCTGGAACTTCTGATCCATCTCAGCTAGGCTGCAAGAGATGGATTTGTCACGGAGTTACTGCTGGGGCTGAGACTCTTGATGCAAACAAGAGGAAAAGCAAACAAGGACTCCAGGACTGGGGAGATGTGTTACTGGACAAGGGGGAAGAGCCCTGGCATTGCACAGCTGAAGGCTGACAGATTTCAAACCTCCTTCCCTACAACCAGAGCAATGCAACACGGAGCCAGGCAGAGCAGTTGCACTGCTGCCTGCATACGCACAGCGTGAGGTCCAAACCAGGGCTGCTGCTGCCCCAACAAGCTGCTGGGTTGGCATTCTGTACTGCAGGGGGTGTGCTGATGATGGAGACCCAGACAACGTGGCCAGCCATGTATTGCCTGCACTTGCAGGCAGGACAGTGTCTGCCCACTCCCCTGTTGGGCAGGTCGCAGGCACACAATGTTGGTTCTGTTCAGCTCTTTCTTACCTCTTGTAAATAGAGCAGGCCAGAACACTCTCTGCACCTGCAGCAATGCAATAAGTCCTACAGATGGACAAAGCACCCTTGAGACAACGCTGGGAGGTGAGGAAAGGAGTCCTGTGCTGGAGCTGGACCCTGAACTGGCTAACAAACCAGGAAAACCAGTCTAATTTCATCCTCCATATTTAGCAGAATGTATAAAGTCAAATAAACAGTGCAAAAAGTGAGAGTTCATCAAAGGTATGATGAACATGCACATTCTTGTGATCAGAGCTTGGTTCATTTAACCAAGTTTGATAGTTTCTTTACATTGCAGTGCCACCTGCTCTCACCACTGTGCTGCTGTACTCCAGTGGCTGCAGGAGTTCCTGGGTGTGTGTACATACGGGAATCACCCCAGGGACTGCTGGAAAGAAAGGGATTTACGGCAGTACCACCAGCCCCAGCCACCTCTCCCTGTACCTGGAGCAGGCCTGGTTGACAAGGTCTTGCCGACGAGACTCGTTGGTCATCTGGATGAGCTTGTTCTTGTAGCTCTCGGCCAGCATTTGTTGCATGGCAGCTGAGGGACAGAAGGGCTATCAGTCTGCATTGAAGAGGGTGTCTACAACAGGCTACACTTGCAGGTAACAGTGACTTTCTCTCATCTCCAGCCTGTCCTTGCTTTTTCCTTTTCATTCCGTTCACAGCAGACTCGTTCAGCTGCAAGAATCACAGCTATTTTGGGGGAAATCAGCTGAGCAAACTCTGCTCTGCCTCCGCTGGCACCTCTTCAGTGCTTGGAGGAACCCAGTCACTGCTCTACTGAAGCTCAGATGGCTGCAGCTCTGCCTGCCCCACTGCGAGTAACCCATCCTCAGGGTGACAACACCCACACCCCATTTCCCTTGCACCCGCAGTGATCATCACCCGTGTGGTCATCACAAGCAGCAAAGGCTCCCTGGGACCATTCCCCTCCTGCCTCATGAACTTCATCAGTTAATGTGTGTTTGGTACCTTGGAAATATGAAACACTTTGTGTGCTTATATCCAGCCTAGTGTGAAAAGCAGTAGGGCCTGTAGGGACAGGCCAAGGGAATGGCTTTAACCTGCCAGAAGGGAGACTGAGCTGAGCTCTTAGGCAGAAGCCCTTCCCTGGGAGGGTGCTGAGGCGCTGGCACAGGGTGCCCAGAGAAGCTGTGGCTGCCCCCTCCCTGGCAGTGTTCAAGGCCAGGTTGGACACAGGGGCTTGGAGCAAGCTGCTCTAGTGGAAGGTGTCCCTGCCCATGGCAGGGGTTGGAGCAGGGCAAGCCTTAAGGTCACAGACCATACTATGAGTCTATGACACATGAGCACAGCCTGCACCTCAAGAACCAGCAGTGAGCTGAAGGGGAAGCATGGGATCAGCTATGGTACATGTGCAGTGCTCCTCCCCACAGCTCCACCCTACTGCACCAAGCAACTCAGCAAGAACGTGTGTGCGACACAGCATCTTCCACATCACCTATTCAGGACATCTCCAGAGGAACCAGGTCTCTCCTGCACCTTACCACCCCAAAGAGCTATTTGGACGTACCGGCCACTTCCTTTCTGCGTAGCTGCTCTGTCTCCTCCTGCGTTATTGCCATCAGCTGTTCCATCCTTATTCTGTTGAACAAACAAGAACAATTCAGCCACTTCTTCAAACAAGTCTCTCACTTCTCCACCCACCCACCTCAGAGCCTAAGGGATGCTTAGATTCACCCTGCCAGCGGCCCAGGAAAGCCATGTGCTTATCAGAGACACAAAAGTCTCCATGATTTCTTGGTGAGGAGCCTCTAAGTCTACGGGAGACAACGTAAATTTTGCTCAAAACCATGGGGACAATTGCTTCTTAGACTGAAATGCTGATCCTTCTGAGAGACAGCGTATGCAATGTGCATCCACTCCCACCAACACCATGCTGGTCCCTTATTTTACTTTCCTTTTCCTAAGGCTTGAGGAGCACTTTAAAGCTGACCTAACTGAGCAGTGCCACTGAAAGCAGCAGCCTGGCCTCCATTCCCACCTCCCCTGCCCTTGCCCTAGCACAAACACACTCAACCCCACTGACCAGATCAGGAACTGGTGGGACTGGAAAACTATCAAACAAAGGGACTATTTCCAGCCAGGTCAGTGTCCCCATGCAGTTTACTGTGTCACAGCACAGTTGGCTGAAGGGAGGAAGAGTTCAGAGTGCTGGCTGAATGGCAGCATTGCTTTCAATGTATCCCTCCCAGCCTGTACACATTACCCTCCATAAATGCCCTGCTTTCCAACAAATGTAGGATTCCTTGACAGTGGAATACAGGGTTTCGTTCCCAAAATCCTTAGCTAGGACATTCACAGATGAAAAAGAGGTAAATTCACCATCCCGTTGGGTTTGCCAGACTGGGCAAGCCCACACACATCTAGTCCAGTGTCTTGCCTCCAGCAGTGACCAGAACCAGCTGCAGGTATGAGATGAACTTCTCCTGACTTAAGGTGGATTCAGGCGTGGCTCTGAAAGGAAGGTCCCAGAACCACTTCCCAGCTCCTCTCCCCTTTTCTAGAAGAGCCTATTCCAAGGAGACTCACCTCTCATTCTCCAAGGACTTCAGAATGTCTGCACTTTGTTTTCGTCTAAAAAAGAAGAGAAAACAAGAGGTTTCCATCAAGCTGAGCAGGACATCCTACTCCCCCAGGGCAGAAAACGACTTTGCTCCTCACGTGCAGAAGAGCAGCTTTAGGCAGACTGGTAACCCTGTGTCTGCAGCAGGGCTAGGCACATCAAATACTTCAAATATGCACCTTCCATGAGGAATTCTGGTTTTCTCCAGTGCTGCAAAACTCTGACAGCGCACATATGTGTGAAACACTTTCTAATGTGTCAGAGTCCACTTCTTTTAAATGGGACTTTGTCAGTTCAACTCCTGTGACCAGCCCCATAACACAGAGAGCAAAATGAGCCACCCAGAATGGAACACAGTAACATGAGCCCCTGGGGGACAGAGAGCACTGAAAACCCCTGGGACCCCACCTCTGGTTGTCCTCCAGCAGCTTCTGGATACGGCTGGCAATGCCCTGCTCTGCCTGCTTCAACTGCTGCAGCAGCTTCAGGCGCTCCTCCTCGAGGTAGCGCTGGTGCTTGGTCAGACCCTCCTCCAGCCTCATCTGGTCCTAAAGCAAGGGAGAAGCAAAGGAGGATGTGGTCAGTTTGGGAAAGGCAGTGTCCTGTATGGAGCCTGCGAGGAGGAGACCAACCTCTCTCACTGTCTGCAGTATCTCGTCCTTCTGACTGTTGAGCTGCTGGACCAGCAGAGCATGTTCTCTCTGCCCCATGTTCAGGCGTCGCTCAAATTCCAGCTTCTCCTGCATTTTCTGTTCCTGAGAGGAATAAGAAGAAAGATGAATGCCAGAGCTCAGTAGTTGCTGGCTCTGCTCCTTGCCATGCAAGAACCAATGCTGGCAGAACTGTAAACCAAGGCACAGTGATCCCCTTGGTGACAAGGAAGCCAGCCAAACGGCAGACGGGAGCCTGACTAGGGAATGGAAATGTTCTCCCCTTTGGAACCCAAAAGCTGTGAAGCAGAAGCTGCTGCTCTCTTTATGACAGTCTCCAAACTCCCCACTGCTCACTTCATAGCCACCAAGCCAAAGTCCCTGGGCATCAGCCCATATAACTGAAACAGCCAATGCAGAGGGAGGGCCCAAACTAAGGCTGTTTCAGTTCCAGACGGAGAGGGGACTCTCTTGTCTGGGGACAACAGAGCAAAGGAGGCAGCCAGCTGTGAGCAGCTCTAACCAAAGGGAAAGGTGAATGCATTGACAGGAGCCTCTCCCTATTTCAAAGTGAGCCTTGCACAGGGGAAGAGACAGAGACAGTGAAATAAAAAGAAGAGCAAACTAAAAATGCAGCCAGATGAAGGGAATGGAGGACAGGAACAAGGAATGTGAGGAGACAGCAGGAATGGTGGCACTCTGAGCTAAAGGGCTGAGGCAGGACTTCGACTGCAGCTCATCAGCTTTGTGTGTCAGACAAGTCCAGCACAGGCTCTCCCATGTCTCCTGCAGTAAGAAGTGAGCAGCTTTGGGGGGGGTTCTACAAGAACTTAGTTCTCAAACATTCACTTTAGGCTGAAAAAACAGATAAAGGGATGGAAAACAAGAAGCAGAAGCCGACCGATGCTGCAAAGCATCTGCAGGCATTCATCCTCACCTTCCTCTTCTCATAATCCAAGAACTTGTTCTGAAAATAAGCAACATCAGCAGACGTTTACTCTCAGGAGCAATTTATTGTAGATATTATTAGCCCACATTATATCTTCCCCTAAGTGAGTAAAGACATCAACCCAAGGCACAAGAAAATTACCACAGGCACAAAGTGCAGTCCTTCCCTTCTCCAGGGACAAAGGAATCCAGTCTGCACTTGCCAAGGAATTAGCAGAGCTTCTCACAGTTATACACCTACCCTCACCCTTCCCAGGTAGAGCTGAACACATCTAGCACTTGGCTGGCAGCCACGAGGCTCTTCTCCCCAAAATCCACGTGTCACCATGCTGCACACACACACTGTGCCCCATCGTCACCCCTGTCCCCTGACTGTGTCATTGCTTTCAAGGACAGACCTTTGCGATGTGTCTTCCAGGAGCCTGCAGTGGTAGCCCCATCCCCAGCTCTCAGAAAGATGAGCCACCCGTGCCCAGGCTGCTATGCCTGGTTCTGGGCACCGACGCCCTCTTAATGCCAAAAGACCCATCTCATGGCAGGGAAGGTAATGAGGAATGATGTGCTAAGTGCTGTGAGACCCACTGATGGAGCAGAGACAAATCCAAACCCCTCTCACATGACTTCACACCCAGTGCAGCCTCACCTGCCATGCGTCCTCCTCCTCCAGGTACTTATGCACTGCCCTGTCCACCCCATCCACAGATGTTCCTCCTCCATCACTCTCCAGGGCAGGGAGCGGGTACTGAGCGGGGGGGTAGTATGCAATTCCACATTCTGGAAGTCATCAGACACAGAACATTTGGTGCTTACAGAGCTCCTTGGCAGCATGGCTGCTGTGTGAGACTGCTTCCAACTGTGCTCCTCCTCACACACAGATGAGTCTCCAGAAGAGCTCCTTTAGCTCAGGCAGGCTTAGGAACAAGAAGCTCTGAGACAGTGCCACCCCTTCCCACCAGGAAGATGGTCAAAGCTGCTCAGATTGAAACATTGCCCTCACACAGGTACAGGCATGTTGACTTCTGCAGGGCTGTGAGTGTTCGGGCCCCCACCAGAGTAAGTTCTGACTGTCCTTTTCTTTCAGGGATCAGCTCAAGCTCTGGCGAGGCTCTACCCCTGCATAGAACCTACCAAACCTTCCTGTCTGCATTAAACACAGTGATTACAAGCTCACAGGATATTATCCTTGTCCTCTTGAGTTTTCCATCTGGTTTTCACCTTTCTCTAACGACCTGTCAGTCTGCAGGCCCCTGGTCCTTCCTCGTAGAAAATGAGGGTAGGAGGGACCTCAAGTGACTACTGAGTCTATCTCATTGTCCCAAGGCAGCTGTATCTGGGCAATGCCCAATCCTCCCACTGGAGAAAACAAACCCATGGGAGATGCAATGACTTGTTACAGTCATTTGGGCAGTCCTCGACCCGGTTATTCTGATGTCTTAACAAAGCCATTATCAATTTCACTGTGACAGCGAGAAGGAAGCCTCAAAGAAGGGCTCCTGTTTTGCTGTTTGCCAGCAAAGGCACAGAACTCAGTGACCAGTCTGCCAGGCACGCGGTCAGGAACCACCCCAAGCAGAGCCAATGTGAAGTTTGTCCTTCATAAATACAGTTTCTGAACATGCCACAGCACCACAGCACCCCGTCAGAGCACAGAGCAGTCCCCAGGTTCTCACTGCCATCCCCAGGCTCTCCTTGCTTACCTTTGCAGAGGAACTGCTGAATGGACTCTGTACCTGCACTGCAGATGTCAGGGGATGGGTAGGTCATGGAAGAGGTATCCAGGGTCAGCGTCTCCAAAAAGAGAGCACACAGAGCTTCAGGTTAACCTGATGGACCAGCCAGAGTCCCACTGCAGTTATCCTTGCAGCTCCCCAGAATTTCACGTATGGAGTGAAGACTTCATGTTACCCTAATCCTGACATAAATATGAGGTTTTGCCTTTCTGCTGGGTGCTTGAGACCTTTCAGAGGTCATTCCACTGTCCCTTATTTGGGAGCTTCTGAGCTGGCACTTCAGTGGAACATTCCCCTCATGCAGACGTGCCTACTTCGTGTTTAAGTACAAGCAGGCACAGCGCTTCTCAGTGGGCTGGAGCCCTTCAGCATGATGCATGGAAGGGATAGTGATACAAAGGGCACAGAGAGAAGTACCATAAAGAATGAGCAGAAGGACCACTTGCTGTTTTGTCCTACTGTGGTCATCAAAAGGACCTAATGCTGCCTCCTGTAGAGAAGGGTATAGCAGGAAGGCCTAGAAAGGAACAACTTTATCAAACATAGCAGGGCAAGCTGCATAGATCCCTCACCTCAGAGACTGCCCACAAGAGAAATGAAGCCTAGTGTTGTGTGTTTGAGACCAGAGAGCATTTATTTCCATCCGCTGTGCTGGTGGCAGGGTCAGCCCTGTTGTCTGACGTTTGCACCATTCAGCACTAACAAGTCTAGCAGCCAGAAGGTAACACATCCATTAGAACCCTGATGCTTGTCCTATTTTGACTGCGCGCTGCAGGGAGCCAGAAGCCCATGGGGGCTGACATTGACTCAGGGATCTGTCACAGCAATGGAGGCAAAAACCTCATGGGAAATATCCCACCTGCTCATTCAGACTCAGCTATGGTGCAAGGGGGCTGAGTCCACCTGAGCCCACAGGCACAGTCTGTGCTCTCAGAGACAGCCCTGCCAGGTAACTCCTTGAGGTTCACTCGTTGTGGACTCCTTTTGTACGATTAAACCATGGCAAAAAGTGATAAGGAAAGACCAAAGAAGGGAGGGTGCACAAAAGCTCTTTTGGACCCCATGAACCGCATCTGTTGCAACTTGTTCCAGCTCCCAAACCCCCAAAATTCACTTTCTATGCCGAATTTGTTATCATTCTGAGCAAGAGGGAAGGGGAGCAGCAGCAGGAGCAGCCTGTGGAGTGAAGCAGACGGGCTGGGTGCCTACCTCCAGTGTGCGGATGTGCGCCAGCCCCCGCGGCAGCTCCACAACCATGTTCCCACTGATGTCTAGGGTGCGCAGGCTCCGCAGGCTGCTCACAGTCACAGGCAGGTCCTTCAGCTTGTTACCTTGAGAGACACAAAAGCCACTTGGTACCATGGAACCCTTCCAAAGCCTGACCCAGCACTTCACCTCCTGGAGTCCCAAACCATAACCATGTGTACGTCTCATTTTCTACACTCTACTGCAGGCTGAGGAAGGACTCCAAAGGCTGCCATTGCCCACCAAGGCACCTGGGAATCAAGCTCTACTTGCACACAGTGACAGCGCACAGGTCCAGCTATGTGAGGCACGTTTTGGCATGCGACTCACGCCAAAAGGACCATCTCGCTGCTGCAGGCTGGATCCATGCTCTTTATCAGGAGAATATTTGTAACAGAATCGTAGAATGGTTTGGGTTGGAAAGGACCTTAAGATCGCCCAGTTCCAACCCCCTGCCATGATCTCATCTTCCCTTTGTTATAAGTATCACAGATGGAGAAAGGGGGCTGAGTGTGGGACTCCATATCTACGGGTCAGAGGCCAGGTGCTGCAGACAGATACGGCAATGAACTGAGCTGCACTTCCAAGTTCCTCACCCTCTGTGTACTTCCCTGTTTCAGCAGTAGCTCCCTCTAACAGTCCCCTTTTCCTCCCAAATTTATACAGACCAAGTTTGACTCATTTGGGGCATAGATGATTTCTCCTGCCTTGACATCTATTTGAACTGAAATATTTCTTGTGCTCTTCCTCAGCATTTGTAGCACAAACCATTTGGTGCTTGCGCTGGTTGAAAGGAGTAATCACTAACGCAGCTCAATATGACCCAGACCATTAAGTAGGGTTTTGCCCAGAGCACCAGCAAGAAACATTTGCCATACCTTTCACATTGAGCATCTGGAGCTGGGCAAGGTCTCCTATAGATTGTGGAAGACATTTTAAAAGATTCCTTTCGAGGTTTAGGACCTAAGGTATCAACAGAAAAGATATTAAAGATCCTTTATGCAAGTCTCAGGTCTTCTACACACCTACGCTGTTGGGACTACTTCTAGGCCCACAAGGACAACTTGAAATTAGGTTTAGACAGTACTTTCCGGGTTAAACATACACATGCATTTTCCAGAAGCTGTGGATACAGGGCACATCTGGCTACCACATGCAGTGAGAAACCCTACTCTCAACCCACAGCATTAGTAGGTGCTGAGCCCAGAGGCAGGAACTGGGAAGCAGTGTCCTCTCCTGCAGGGCAGTACAGGAAGCAGTGGCTGAACCCAGCGGTGCACCCCGAGCAGAGAGGACCCTCAGCACGCACTGCAACATGCTGCACCCTCCACGTTATCACACCAGGGAGAATGTAAAACCTGAGTATCTGGGGAAATCCACAGGACTGGAAGCTGCTGCTCTGCTTGGCAGTGTGAGGCACTTGGACTGAGCCCTTGCACTAAACTGGGACTACATAACTCAGCATGCCCGCTCTTCTCCTGCTCTCCCTTTCCAATAAGCCAGTTCAACAATGACAGTCAAGTCAATGAGATAGATCTGACAGTATCAGCACCCTCCTTTAAGTTGTGATTAATTATAAAGCAAATAGCATGTCCTTGCTGTCCTGTAACACTTGGGATGCAGTCACAAATCTGTTACCTGGAGAGATGCCAGCTGACCGACATCAGCAGGAAGTGATGCCAGCTGGTTGTCATGCAGGTCCAGAACCTGGAAGAGTGAGTGATTTCACCACATCAGGCTGGGAAAAGAAGTCGTGGTGCAAGGACAAAAGGTCATGAGTTATCTAGCAAAGAAAATTACTTTCCTTCCAATGGGGCATTGAAAAGTGGCGTAAGTTTTCAAGGAGCACTTGATTCCTGCAGGCCTTTGGAAAACTGAAGCCTCTATAGATGGATAAACAAACCAAAGACTGAGGAGAGCACTGACACCAACGGAGCTGTTCCAGAAAACTGGATGAGCCACCTGGTTAAATCACCTCCATAGAGCCAGCCTGGCAGAGAAAGACATTTTCCACAGAAGCAGTGAGCTGAGCTGCTCCATGGAAGCTGAACTGCTCCAACGGCAGCGTTGGCATGGGGAGAGAACAGGAATACGCCTGGAGACCTCCCTCCACGGGGAGACGTGAGCAGCAGGAATAACTCTGCCCCTTGTGCAAGCACAGCACGAGGGTGGTGGAGCTGAGAGCCGTGTGACAGCTATGGCCCCATCACACACCGTCACCCACCACCAGTTTCATTCACATTCAAATGACCCACCAGTGCAGAAGAGAAATGCATCTACCTCATAACACACTCAGCTCTGACTGAGCACCACCAGGAGAGGCTGTTGAGGGATTGTGAAAGGGATAAATGAGCCCTGGGACTGATTCTGATCTTACATAAACTGCTCAGTGACGGGTATCTGTCCACCAGGGAGGTGGACCTGGGACAGGAGGTTTCACATCTTGTTACTGATTCTTGGCAAAGGCAGTCACACAGAAGGGATTTATCTGGGCCAGTGGGTTTTAATGCAGCTGGAATGCAAGGAAAATGGATTAACTGCAGATTAACTGTTCAGAATCACATTTACCTTCACAGTCACAAGACTCATGAGGCTGCAGGACTTTGGAACTAAAGATGTCAGGTTATTCGTATGCATAATCAGCACCTGAGGAGGAAAAATCCCATTGAAACATGAACACAAGAGGCACTCCTATCTAGAACAAGCACATCTGTTGAGATTTGATTGTGGATGCTGTGTAAGAGCTCACTAGCACATAAAATATTAAAATAGTAAATGGATTTTCACAGAAGGTCAAACATTTACCATAAGGTCTAAACGGGAGCCTAGTTCCTTACATGGGAAATACCATTAGATAGGCTAAGGTAGAAACAATATTGGCACAGGGTGCCCAGAGAAGCTGTGGCTGCCCCATCCCTGGCAGCGTTCAAGGCCAGGTTGGACACAGGGGCTTGGAGCAAGCTGCTCTAGTGGAAGGTGTCCCTGCCTGCGGCAGGGGCTGGAGCTGGGTGAGCTTTACGGTCCCTTCCAACACAAACCAGGCTGGGATTCTGTGAGTCTATGATCTTTTATCACAGAAGTTAGCTCTAAAGCACACAGACAGGATTTGTTCCTACCCAAAGTGCTCTCTATGTATTATCACACAAGTGGCCAAATTCATTATAAGCAAACTTCTGCAGCAAGACATAAACAGCCCCATAGAGTCATTTCAAACGCAACAGTAATACTCAAGCATAATAATGGAATTTGCTAATAAGCTCTGACTGCGACATTACCTTTTTCTGCAAGACTTTACAAGTTGCAAAGGCCCCATAAGGAACCTAAAAACAATTAAAGAACAGTGGTGTCAGCCTTCTCACAATACTGCCTTTGTAAGCACTTCTACGGCATCCACCTGCAAGGTGCGAATAAGTAATGAAAACACAAGTGACACTTAGAACGCCTGGCCCAGTCTTGGCCCAGGATGCCAGGACTTCTTGGTTAGGTTCCACTTAAACAGCTTGCAGCAGGTCAACACACTAAGAGCTGTGCACAGCACAGACTGGGGGTTAGGCAGGGGTTCGAGTCCTGCAATGGTTTAATATTCACTGTGCTGATGACTCGAGAGGCCAGGCACACTTTCAGTTACTCACAAAAGTACTCAATGGTTTTGCAACCTCAGCACACACTGGGGGCTCAATGTGAAAGGTGAGCAATGGGCAGGACTGAGTGTCCTCAAGCGCTGCAGGGCAGACAGAAAGGGAATATGCCAGCAAATCCAGCCCCGCCAGGAGGGACTGAGCACTGCGACCTGCTCTGCAGCATGGGTCCCAAACAAACTCTTGTCCAGAGTTAATTTTAAGCCCAAACTGATGGATCAGTTTATTTAGTGAAACAACAAAGGCTGAAAAGAAACAGCAAGACAGAGTTTTGTGGTACCAACCCAAACAGAGCACTGGGGATGCAAAACCAGCTACGGCTATGAATGGAGCTGGCTCAGTGCATCCTCTCTCTGCCACCCTCTTACCCAGCCTGGCCTGCAGACTGTCCCACAGAGCTCACAAACCAACACACAAGATGCTGTTGGCTTCTGACCTTGGAGCAAAACATCCCAAAGTCTCTGCCAAGCCATTTCATACTGCACAGCAGACAGCTATCCTCCCCAGCACGGTCCTAAATCTCTCCCCAAAGAGCAGCGCAGTACCTTTGAGCTTGCTTGGCAAAAGCATCCTGTGACAAAAGGTCACAGACACCAACATTTTAGGAACAAAGACAATGATAAAAACTGCAAGTGAAACAGAAACAGGTTTCTGCTCACCAGGATTGCCTGGCTGCCAGAAGGAAGAGCTGTGCCTCCTCTGCAAGCCTGGCAGTCTGTCACTAACTGCTCATGCTCCAGCACACAGCTTGTTCCTAGTTTAGTTGGCTCCCACAAAAGCAGCCAAGCTGGAAGTGAGATTTCCATCCTTAGGCAGCAGCCTGGAACCAGGATTTTCACTTATACAGGAAAATAACCGCAGGTGGCAGACTTTGGAGCCCTGAGATCAGAAACAGCCTTTGGCAAACAAATTCCCTTATGACTAGCAAAACCAGGCCGTGAGGTCCCACACTAGGGTCCTACTGAGGTACTGGTGGACGGTGTGACACCACTCCACCCTTCCCATCTGGTCAATGGGAAAAGGATCCCCAGGACAGAAATCTTGTTGAAGCATCATGTAAGAGAGGCAATTCCTCCCCACAAATGGGGGGCAAAGCCTCCACCTGAAAGCCAGAGCTCAGCAGACACAGGAAGAAGTGGACCCATTTCTGCCTCAAGGCTCACAGCCATACTAAATCTGACAGCTGGTAACAAGAAGCAGACAGAGGAATCAGACTCTAACACTGCGTGAGTGTGAGCTAACACCGGAAGCTGTAGCGAACCCACCTCTGAGAGCTCACATTTGGATATGTCCAGCGTGTCATCAGCACCCGCTTCTTTTGCCTGAAGAGAGAAGATACCCACCCAGAGGATAAGACCATGCAGGAACACACGACCCCTTGCTGCACATTGACTAAAGTACTCACTGTCCCTCCCTGGAACATGCAATCCCAGCTCTCTGCCACAACTCCATAACTCAATGACACTAAAAGCAGAGAGTGTTGCTGCAGCAAGCAAAAGCAGCCAGGAAACCAAACTGCAGATAAAGCCTTTTAGTGCAATAAATGAATTTCTGCACAAAGAACCGAAGCACATCCTAATTCTGCAATTTTAACTGAAAGGATGCATAAAGCAAATGCTGGGTTCTCAAGTGCTTCATGGCAACAGCAGCAGAGCCACCCCGGCCTCTGAAGAGCCTGCTGTGTCCCTGGCCTGTCCCACCCAGCACAGCAACCTTCTGCCGAGCTGTACACAGAAATCAAACTCATGTTGCCTTTCTGCTGCCATGGGCCCTGCAGAGCAGCTCTGCTGTGCAAGATGGACCAAAGACCCTCTGCTTCTGTACAGAAGTGTATTTCCATGTTCAAATCAGCCACATCCATTATTTTCTTAAATTAAAGGTAATCAAAGGCAATAAAACCTGCTTGTGTCACTGCCTCTGTTAAGTCTTCAGAACTGGATACCCTGGCCCTAAGCTGAGCACATTGCAATACACAACTAACCCTAGAATGGACAGATTAAGCTGTCCCTCCCCAGCCCCACAGGCACTGAACAGAAACCCTCCAACTGAATAAATTCAGTGGTTTCATGACTGGTATATAATGAAGCCTTCCTTTCCAAAACACATTACAGACACCCAACACGTATCATTTTGTCACTTCTAAAACGCAGCTGCCTCTGGGGTAGAGCACAGAGATCCCCTGTGCCAGCACCAGTCCACAGCTCCTACAGCACAGCAGCAAGAGAAGTCAGAAGCAGATTGCTTTCAGAAAGGCAACTTTGAGTCTGTGCTGCTGCAGGACAGGTAGTTCTGGCGACCACACTGGCATGACAGCAACCTGTTGAGGATCCACTCCAGAGCATCCTGGCTAAATCCTAGCCCAGGAAAACAAACAGCAACATCTAACAAGTTCATCTTCCAAATGCCAGGAAGAAATGGTATCAAATGAGAAGTAAAAGAGGGCCACAAGTAAAGCCAGGTGTGGTGGGAAAGGGGATGTTATGGGGTCCTTGGTAGGGAAAGTGTAGTGGGAGAGCTGTAAGAGTGAAGGGGCACAGAGGAGAAAGGAGTGATAGGGTCCCATATGCAGGCCGGCAGGACGTGGGTGGTTGAGGACATTACATGGAACCACAGACGCAGAGAGGAGTGGAAGCAGCACAAAGGGGACCTGTGGATGAGAGAGTAAAGGGAGATAGGGAAAGCAGGAATTCTCTGATGTACACTAGGAAGGTGACCTGCTGTCTCAGTGAGATCAGTAACAGGATTAGTGGTAACACAGGGGAGGTGCCGAGTCACGGGGCATCCAGGAGCAGACACAGAACAGCCCCTGCCATTGCTTACCAGGCACATTTGGTATTCAAGGCGCTTCCGAGCATCATCACTGGGTTTCTTCTTACGGAAGAAAAGTGGCATCTTCAGTCTGGACTAGAGCTGTGTCTCAGTGGCACAAACCATCAGCATACAGAAGGGCAGAGGGCTCCTGGAGTACGTGTCTGCTGGGGAGCCCGGGCTACACAACTGTGCTCTAAGGTGGGGGGGGGGGGTGGAAGGAAAAACACAAACATCACTGTCTCAGCAACTGTCTTTGTTTAATCGCCTTCTGTGACTTGATCAAACAGGCAGATCCCAGCACTCCTCCATGGAAGAGGTGTTAATACGAGCTGTAAAAGCACTGCTGTGCCTGAGATGGGTTGATTGTCTTGGTCACCCCTGCACAAGATCAACGAAGTCAGGCTGGAGCACATACAGAGAAAGGCTTTTGAATGATCAGGAAAACACAGGGTCCACTCTAGGATAGCAATTAAAAAAGCTGTATCAAGAGCAAGCACCAAGAACAAACCCCAAACTACTTAAATCCAAAGTTAATTCTGGCAAATAATAAACAATTGTAAAATCTTCTAGAATAAAGTTAGGCTACAAGTAAGAAAAACTCCTAATCCTGACAGCAGCACAGCTGCTTCCCCTTCCAGGGCAAGGGGGAATAAACAGGACCCCACTGCAGTTCAGAATACAGGCAACCTGATGTGCAAGGAACCTGATGTGCAGCAGAGCCTCTCCTGGCACATCACACCATCCATCCTAGTCACTGCCAGGGATGTCACAGGGACCCCAGGCAAGCACAAGAATTGGGGTGCCAGAGCTAAACTTGGCTTCTCAGTGTTAGGGGTTGTCCCATGTTGACAGAGCACTTGGTTCATCTGCTTTCCAGGCAGCAGCAGTCTCACACAGGAATACCTACTCCATGTTAGTCACACAGTGAGATGAAAAGATTCTGCTTAAACACCTCATAGCTTAAAGTCATTTTGTAATGACTTGAGTCAGGTTTATAGAGCCAAATCAATTTTCAATAGTCTAATACTTTGGCCAAGGGCTTGTAGGGACAGGACAAGGGGAATGGCTTTAACCTGCCAGAGGGGAGACCGAGATGAGCTCTTAGGCAGAAGCTGTTCCCTGTGAGGGTGCTGAGGCGCTGGCACAGGGTGCCCAGAGAAGCTGTGGCTGCCCCATCCCTGTCAGTGTTCAAGGCCAGGTTGGACACAGGGGCTTGGAGCAAGCTGCTCCAGTGGAAGGTGCCCCTGCCCATGGCAGGGGTTGGAGCTGGAGGAGCTTTAAGGTCCTTTCCAGCACAAACCAGGCTGGGATGCTGTGAATAACTGCCTGTAAAGCTAAATGAACCTAACTTCAGAAAAACTCTGACTACAAACCAGAGCCGATCGCTGCTGCCCCGGCCCCGTGCTGGGACGTGTCCTCTGCCTTCCCAGGCACTCCAGCTTTGCCCACACTGTGTCTGCAGGTCAGATTGACATATGCCATCCTGTGTCCACAGGGCAGAGACCATCCCACAACACGGGTTTGGGTTTTCCGGGGACTGAGAGCTGGAGAATGCTTTTCTGTTAATTTAACCCGATCGGTTGCAATGACAGCGGATGATGCAAGGGCGAAGGGAAGAGAAATTGAAGCAGAAAGAGAGGGAGGAATGGACGGCAGCAAGATCCCTGCTGGCATCAGGATTGCAGGTGGGTGAAGGGGTGACAGAAACCTGTCAGCTCTGACCCAGCAGGGGAGAAAAAGAGTCTGCTGGCAGGTCTTGAGGAGAGGGCAGAAAGCTAAGGCTGGACAAGAAATGGGGACACCAGCTGGTAATTAGATGGGTACCAGTTGGGATGCTGGGAAAAGGGAGGTGGGGACCAGCTGAGCAATAAAACTAAGGAGAAAAAGTTGACCTGAGGCTATATGAGAGCAAGGGGCAAAAACCAGCAACGCAGAAAGAGTCAGCCGGGGATAAGGCTGGGATAAAGCGTGAGAAGGGAGTGTAACAGTGAGCCCGGAAGAGGGAGACTTGAACTGTCTGGGCAAGAACTGAGTTTATTTTCTCTGGGATACACGCTCAGGAGCACAGCAATGGAGCTGTGCGCCAGCGTCTGGATCTGAGCACGGCTCCTGCAGAGGTGCTGCTTAGTCATGAAGGACAGAGCTGTCCTCAGCCATCTCTGCGGGTCTGGCTCACTGACAGGAAGGTTACCGAGGCCTGCAGCCCAAAACGCACGGGAACAAGGCCCAGGAAGGAGACAGAAAGGAACTTACTCTGCCACAGCACGTTTGCTTTCTTGGCTGGAGCTGCCACACCAGTCCAGCCACCCCCTATCATAACCACACTCTGCCTGATCCTGCCCCAGCCCTCCCCTGGCACTGCCTGAAACAAACCTCTCCGCCAGCTCCAGCTCCGCCTCCCGGTCCTTTCTTTCCCTTTTTGTCACTGTTCTCTTCTCCCGTTTAAGGATTCCCTGCTGCGCCCCCCTCCCAGGCTCCGCACAGCTCCCGGAGGCTCTTCCGCAGTCCTCCCTTTTTCCTCTTTTATCCGACAGAACGGAGCCGGGCTACGCCTGCGGCCCCGCACCGGAGCGGAGCGGGCCCCAGCGACGAGCCGAGACAGCGCATCCTCGGCACCGCCGGCTCCCAGACCGCCGCTCGCCCCTGCGGAGGCAGCAGCACCGGGTGCCCGGTGCCCGCCCCGCCGAACAGCCCGGGTGCCGCCTGAGGGATCTTGCACGACACCCTCCCCCGGAGCCGGGGACGCTCGGGAGGCGCAGAAGCCGGCCGCGACACGCAGCAGCCCGGCCCGCACGTTCCCGGCCCCGCACGTTCCGAGGCCCCGGTGCCGGTGCCGCCCCACCCCCCATCGGCCGAGCCCCACTCACCGCTGCCCGCCGCCATGATGCTACACAGCCGCGGTCACATGACACCACGAGAACCATAGAGAAAGCAGTCAAAGCGCCTCACTCTACACAAAGTCCCGCTTAGCGTCACACCGCGCTCGTACGCCCCCAAGCGGCATGGCTGTCCGCCCTGCCCACTGCCCCCCCCCCCCCGCCGCCTCGAACTCTCGCGAGATCTAGCTGGGTATATCTAGGGCTCGCTGAGGGTGCGTAGCCTTTCCGCTGCCCCGTCCGGCCGTGGTGGGGTATATCGGACTGCATCCGCCTTCATCCACCGCCATCCGCCGTCATGCCGCCCAAGTTCGACCCCAACGAGATCAAAGTCGGTACGTCCCGGGTGGCGAAGGGGTGGATGGGGTGCGGAGCTGGCAGTGAGGACGGGCCGGGCCCGGCGGAGCCCAGCTGACGCGCGTTGTGTCCCCGCAGTATACCTGCGCTGCACCGGTGGGGAGGTCGGCGCCACCTCCGCTCTGGCTCCCAAGATCGGCCCCCTCGGCCTGGTACGTGCCGCGGCACCGGGCGGGGGACGGGACCGGGGAGGCCTCGTGGGGCGGAGCGGTGTGGGGTGAGGCGCTTCACGGGGATGGGGTGTGGGGGTACCGGACCTTGCGCTCCAGTCTTTGCCGTGGTTTAACGTCTGTTCTCTTGTTAGTCCCCCAAGAAGGTCGGGGATGACATCGCCAAGGCCACGGGAGACTGGAAGGGGCTGCGGATCACGGTGAAGCTCACCATCCAGAACAGGCAAGCCCAGGTACTGAACGCCACAAGGGATGGCGCCGTGGGCAAGCACGAGGCTCAGCCCTGTGCTGCTTGCTGCAACCATGAGCGTCAGTCCCGGCAGGGTCCACTCAGCCCTTCATCCTTCCGAGGTGGATAAAATGAGTGCCACACAGCGCAGTGTGGGGGTCTTCAGAGGGACCTGGAAACGTGCAGGGAGCACTCGGAGTGCTGCTGGCTCAGAGCCCGCAGCAGTTGTGTGTGTGTGAACCTGGGGCTACCGGGCTGAGGGTCCGGGTCTGCAAGTGATGGGGGAAGATGTGCTCATGGAATGGTGTGCGCTGGAAAGGAGGTTTAAGACCATTCAGTCCCAACCCCTGCCACAGGCAGGGACACCTTCCACTAGAGCAGCTTGTTCCAAGCCCCTGTGTCCAACCTGGCCTTGAACACTGCCAGGGATGGGGCAGCCACAGCTTCTCTGGGCACCCTGTGCCAAAGCCCCTCTTCAGGGTTCTTGTAGTCCCTTTAGGCACTGGGAGATGCTCTGAGCTCTCTCTGGAGCCTTCTCCATGTGCCAAAGTTGATCTTTTGTCCTGTTTTAGGTAAATTGGGCTTTGTGCAGGACATCTGAGCAGGAAGAAGCTGTTTTACCCCACGCAGAAATTACTGCAAACCTCCTTCAAATAACCTTACAGCCACCTGCCACTATACCTGCCCTGCATTCCGTGGCTGGTATATTCCAGTGGTGAGCTGAGAGGAAGCCCAGTCTAGGAAGCAGCCCTCTCCTGGCTGTGGGGAGGCCTGTGCCGAAAGCCTGGGAACACGCTTCTCAATCCCAAAAGTCTGTGTCCTGGAGAGCCAACCAGAGCCCTCCTGCTCTGGCAACTGGCTTCCCAGGCACTGGGTCCAGTGTCTGTGTTAGCTCCCTGCTGCTGCTTACAGGGGGGGAAGAATTAATCTCTCTTTGTTTAGATAGAGGTTGTTCCTTCTGCCTCTGCTCTGATTATCAAAGCTCTGAAGGAGCCTCCTCGTGACAGGAAGAAGCAGAAAAACAGTAAGTGTTCATTTTTGGCTTTAGTTCTGTGTGGCTTTGGGGAAGGAGAGGAACGGGTGCCCACCTCCTAGGTTATCCAGGATAAACTGGCAAACAAGCAGTGATGAGGGGCTGTGTCTTGGGCAGCCCTGAGTGCAGACATAAGTGTGTAGCCAGCAGAATTTGGGTTCTTGATGGTGGGTTAGAACAGCCACTGCCGCCGTTCCTGTCCTGCAGCACTGGGCACTGCAGCCTGGAGGCGAGCTGACAGAAGGTGACTCATGAAATGGAGTCACTCTTGGAATGCCAGACTGGTCTGGGTCGGGAGGGACTGTAAAGCACTTCCAGGCACTGGGCAGCTCTTACAGGGTCTCCCTGGAGCCTCCTCTTCTCCAGCTGAACCAGCCCAGCTCTCAGCCTGTCTTCTCATGGGTGTCTTTGGGCCCAAGCCTGGGAGCAGATGTGCTGAGGCGTAAAGAGGTTCCCATTGCTCTGAGGCTGGGGGGGAGCTGCAGTGTCTGTGCTTACATGACCCTTCCTTCCCAGTCAAGCACAGCGGCAGTGTCAGCTTCGATGAGATCGTGGCCATCGCGCGGCAGATGCGGCACCGGTCCCTGGCCCGCGAGCTCTCAGGTAGGTGCTGTGGTGGGATGCACAGTCCTGCTCTGCTCCCCTCAGAGCCTGAGCTGGGGCCTGCTCCCATTCCTGGGTGAGCCCTGTGCTGTGGTAACAGCTCCCATGGGATGCTGGGCCCGGCCTACCTCCTGGTGGAGGTTGTACAGGAGGGTGGTGGTACACATGATGCTTTCTGGTGTGCTCCTTGTGAAACTGGTGTTTTAGACCCAGTGTGGGTGACTTGGTGTCCTTGGTGAGCCTTACAACACCCCCCGGGAGGGTAGGTGGGATGGTGGGGAGGCGAAGAGTGAAGTTTCCAGTTGCTCTTCACAGCTTTTCTTGTGGTAGCGCACTGATGAGCTGTCTTTTCCCACTGCAGGGACCATCAAGGAGATCCTTGGGACTGCCCAGTCAGTGGGCTGCAGCGTGGATGGTCGGCACCCACATGACATCATTGATGACATCAATAATGGTGCAATTGAGTGCCCAGCTGTAAGTACCCACCATTGAAACTTGCTGTATTGGACCAGGCACTAGAAGACTTGCACTAACGAGCTGTACTTGCTTCTTTCAACAGAGCTAAGGCTGCAGAAATGAAGTTGCTGTGTAAAGGCTCCTGAAGTTTTTTGTAGCACTTTAAGTACTTAATAAAAGACCCAGTTGTCTGCAGGCAGTGCTGCTGCCTTCCTTGTCCTGTGTTGTGTGAGCAGTGGGTCCTGGCTGGGGACCACCTGCTCTCTCTCGACCAAGGTGCTGGTTCTTAATGCACTTTAAAGCCAGATGATCATTTCCCATCTGCTTCCCTGAAACCCTCTGTTTCAGGCAGCGCTGAGCTGGGAGGAGTTCCCTCTTCAGCTCTCCAGTCAGGAACAATCATGCTCACTGAGCACTCCTTGGGGCAGGAAGTGGTGTCTGCCGGGGCAAGTGCTGTGGTAATGGGTCGAGCTTTCCCGGAGCCCCGACAGCATGCCACAGCCATGCACTGAGGCTTCACAGGATCCCAGACTGGTTTGGGTTGAAGAGACCTTAAAGCTCCAAGCCCGTGTGTCCAGCCTGGCCTTGAACGCTGCCAGGGATGGGGCAGCCACAGCTCTGAGCACTCTGTGCCAGTGCCTCAGCACCCCCACAGGGAAGAATTTCCTCAAAGGTAATCCAAATCTCCCCTCTGGCAGGTTGAAGCCATTCTCCCTTATTCTGTCCCTGCATGTCCTTGCCAAAGCCCCCTCTGGGTTTCTTGTAGCCCCATTAGGCACTGAGAGCTGCTCTAAGGTTCTCTTCCACAGGCTCCAGGAACAGCATTCCCAGGGATTACAGGACCTGGGGAGAACAGGGTTGTGTGCCTTGATTGCTCAGACACCCATGTGTGCCATGATAGCTCATAGACTTGTTGGGGTTGGAAGGGACCTCTGGAGATGATCCTAGTCGTGCCCTTGGTTACCAGGAGGGACCTGTGGCCTGTGTGGTACTGTTGGTTGGGAGAGGAGAAGTCTCCCAGCCTGCTCTTGCAGGATCCAAACTGCCAGGTCAGCATTGGGGCTAGCCCAAAGAGTCTGCAGCCCTCGTCTGTTCCACCATGGCCCTGCTGAGTGAAAGTTTCAACTCCCATTTTGCCCTGAGCTTATGGGCAGATGGTGCTGCCTGGATCCCTGGTGAGCTGGACTGGCAGCTGTACCTAAAGCAGAAGTGACCAAGCCCTGTTTCAGGTGCCCCCAGGGATGGTGGTTCTGCTCCATCTGAGGTTTTGCCCTGTTCTGGACCCATCTCCTGTGCAACTGGGCTGGACTTCGGGCACCTCCATGTGCTGCTGCCACCCCACCCTGCCCCGAGCCTGGGCCAGGTCCTGCGCAGCTCCATCAGCTGCTGGATGCACAAACAGAGAGTTGGAGGCTTTGCTCTTTCATTTGCTTTCCTCCCACTGTAGGGTTTTTTTTTGGAGGCAACTGGGCAGTGAAGAGGAAACCTCACCCGAATCCCAGCCAGTGGCTACCTTGGCTTGGAGCTGATGGTCTCAAGCTTGGAATGCGGCCTGGATACTCCCTGAGCCAGGGGCGGACCCAGTTCCTGCTCTGCAGCCTGCCCCTTCCCCACCTCGCGAAGCACAGGGGACTGCAGCACCCCTTTAGTTTAAACCAGCTCAGTGTTTGGTGTCCCTGGTGTTAGAAGCCCCCCACCTTGGTGTGAACCCCAGACTCTTGGGAGCTCTTGGCTCAAGGGCTCCCCGGGCTGTCCTGGGTACCCTGCACACATCCTATGGGGTTTCCCCACTTGGCAGTGCTGCAAATAATTGGAAAAGGGATTTCTTCTGCTCAAGGGGAGTTCTCCTGGGGCAGGACACAGCCATTGCCATGCTGCCCTGCGCTGGTAGAAGGGATGTAGAGCTTGGAAGCAGGGCACTACCCAAACCAGGCTTCTTAAAAAGGAGGCAGGGGATGGATAGTAATGACCTACATTAACTTCACATTTAAAATCCATGTTCGTGGTAACTGCATCTGAGCTCTGAAGCCAGGAGGTCTTCCCACCCTAGTGACCGGCATCATCCAGGATAAAGGGAAGGGGCTACTGAGAAGCAGTGAGCTGTTTGCCAGGAGCCCTGTGCTCCGGTGCCATAAGGGTTTTGTGCATGTGGGGAATGAGCTGTCCATTTCCCTGAGACAAACAGGCCTTGGAAAGCCAAATCTTTGGGATTCATACATGAAATTTTAGAGGGGCTTTGGCCAAGGGCCTGTAGGGACAGACCAAGGGGAATGGCTTTAACCTGCCAGGGGGGAGACTGAGATGAGCTCTTAGGCAGAAGCTCTTCCCTGGGAGGGTGCTGAGGCGCTGGCACAGGGTGCCCAGAGAAGCTGTGGCTGCCCCATCCCTGGCAGTGTTCAAGGCCAGGTTGGACACAGGGGCTTGGAGCAAGCTGCTCCAGTGGAAGGTGTCCCTGCCTGTGGCAGGGGCTGGAGCTGGGTGAGCTTTAAGGTCCCTTCTGACCCAAACCAGGCTGAGATACGATACTTGGAGCCATCCAGTACCAGCACATTGACCCACATGATCTGGGAGCTCTGCAGCTCCAGCAGAACTGGCACCCGTTTGGGCACAGCAGTGCAGCAGAGGGGCACAATGTGACAGGCAACAGCAGTTGTGGGTAACGGAAAAGCCAGTCCAAGTTGTTGAATGGAAACCAAATACCTCCCTGGTAAAAAGGATGTTTTGCTTTTTAAAGGATTCATAAGGGAAAAAACATAAATAAAAACTCAAACTGTGGAAAGGCGCCTCAGCACCCTCAGAATGGAGAACTTTTGCCTAAGATCTCCCCCTTGGCCTGTCCCTACAGGCCCTTGTCCAAAGCCCCTCTCCAGGTTCCCTGTAGCCCCTTTAGGCACTGGAGCTGCTCTAAGGTCTCCCTTTAAGGAGCCTTCTCTTCTCCAGGCTGACCCAGCCCAGCTCTCACAGTTACACCTCCCTGTGTTTGACTTCCCCCTGCTCTCTGAGGGTCTTCTCCATCACAGGGAGGGAAGACAGAAATTTTCCAGGATTCAGCTTTGGATTCAGTATTTGTCTTGTTTCGGTGCTTCCGGCTCTGGCTTAAACCTTTCGTGTCACCCATGTTCTTCAGGCTGTGGTTGTCCCATCCCACCCTTGGGATGCGTCACTTTGGATATGGGATCCGCGTCACCCGCCCATCGATTCGTACTTTGAATCCCGTGTCCCATGTTTCAAGTGTCCTTGCGGAGCGCGGAGGAGGCCGCAGATGTCCGGCAGGAGCGCACGGGACGCACGTGCTCGGCTCCGGAGTCCTCGCGCGGGGAAGCTCCGAGAGCCCCTTTGGGTTCAATTGGCGCCAAGCAGGGGTTCGGTCGCGGTTCGCGCTTCAGCGGGGCCCGGGGTCCTTCAGCCGCCGCTCCCGGTGGGGTCGCGACTGCAGGGCCTGCCCGGCCCTGCCGCGCACCGGGTGCCCCCGCGGCCGCTCGGCACCTCCTTTAACCCCGCCCCCTCCTACCCCCCGCGCTCTCCCATGTTGGCGGCACAAAGCTTCCCGCGAACGTGACGTCACCACCCGCACCTCCCTCTCCCGCTCGGAGCCCGCGCCCGCGCGCGGCGCGGCTGTTCCCTCCGCCCCCCCCAACTCCTCTCCCCCACGTGACCCTGCGCCTCCCTCCGGTTGGGCTATCCGGCGGCGTAGTAAGAGTGACGCAGCGCGCGGCGCGGGCCGCCATTGGCAGGGCTCGCGCTGGTGGGAGGTGGTGCGGTGCCCCCTCCCCCCCGCCCGGGTGTGCGCGAGGCGGCGGCGCGTGGCAGCGGCTCGGCGGGGCGCGCGCGCGGGCCCGGCCCGTTCCCGCCATGACCGACTTCAAGCTGGGCATCGTGCGGCTCGGCCGGGTGGCGGGAAAGGTGCGGGGGGGCCGCTGCTGCGGAGGGGGGGGCCGGGTCCGGGGGGGGCCGCGGGAGGGCCGGGCCGGGGCGTGCGGCCGCGCTGACGGCCGCGGTCCCGCTGTGTTTCAGACCAAGTACACGCTGATCGACGAGCAGGACATCCCGCTGGTGGAGAGCTTCTCCTTCGAGGTGAGGCCCCGCCGCCCCCGTGCCCCTTCCGCGCAGCCCCTCTCCCCGCGGGACCCGCCTCTGCCTTAGCCCGGTTCTTCCCTCTCGCCCCCCCCCCCCCCCCCTGCCGTGTGCCCCGAACCCGCCGCCATGCCCCGCGGTGAGCAGCGGGTCCGGGCGGCGCTGCCCGAGGTCCCCGTTCCCCTCGTGGGCCGCGCGTAAGGAGCTGCCGTGGGAGGGCCCGGCCCGCTGGCGGGGGGTGGGGGGAGTGGTGGGGAGCGTTTGCCATCGCTGCAGGACCGGTGGGAGCGTTTTCCACCGGGAAAAGTTCCGTTTTCGTGTTTGAAATGAGCGTTTGTTTAAAGCAAATCGGTCTTGTGTAGCTTTAAACAAATGAATGCATTGGGGAGTTAAAAAAACCCGAATTTTTCTGCATTTCTGGTCCTTATTTTATAGTCCTAAATTTACCGTGTGGGGTTTTTGTTTCATCGTTCCGTGCGTGCCCGTGCTGAGAACCGCTCATTTCCCTGCCCGTGCTGGGGCTGCCGGCCTTCAAACTGCTCCCCCCGCACCCGGCCCTGATGAGTAAATCTGCTCCGAGTTAACTTGCTGCCTCCCAGGGAACCCGTTGTCTCAGGCACCCGCTGCAGGTGGATCCTGCGAGGCTCTGGGGGAAGGACTGCAGGGGTTTTGGAGGAGGGACCGTGGTTTGCTCACTGCCTGCGTGCAGTGGGTGCTCGGGGGCATAGGAGGAGCTGAGCTCGCTCCTCCATGGTGGTTGCTCACCATAAGCATGTCCTAGCGCTGCAAGCACCTGAAGTTTGTCTGGTCCTTAGTACAGCTCTGGAGCATCAAGGTTGGGGAGGGGAGAGAGAAGGGCAGGACCATTCCTCCCACTGGTAGCCCCTCATTAGGTTGGTATAAAGCAGCTTCATCTTTGTGAAGCCTTAGTGCCATGAGGGCACTGTGGAATTTATACCTGAGTGGAGATGGAGCCTCCAGGATTCCAGCCATGTTGGGGCTGTGCTTTGTCCAGTGGGACACATCCATGCTCAGCCTCCTTTTCCCCCTTCCTAAGCCCCAGTAGCAGAGCCGGTAGTTTCCCTGTGGAGGTTTGAAACAACTCAAATTCCACTGAGCTTGAGCAGCCTCAAGGAAACAAGTGCTCAGTGGTGGGTCCTTGCCTCCTTGCATGTGCTCTGCCGTGTGGTGGTGGATGCGCTCACAGCCTTTCCCTCTTCCCTAGGCTCGGATGGAGGTCGATGCTGATGGAAATGGTGCTAAAATCTTTGCTTATGCCTTCGACAAGAACCGCGGGAGAGGATCCGGCCGCCTCCTGCACGAGCTGCTCTGGTAGGTGTGCTCAGGAAAGCTGAAGGCTTTGGGGGTCACCGAGGTGGCGTTTGCTGCCATCACCTTGTGTGGTGTTCATCCCTTTGCCTGTAGTATGTGAAGTCTTTGCAGGAGGCTTGCAGCTCCACTCGCTTGCAAACCCAGCACAGGGGATGCCCAGAGGTGTTAGTGGGGTTTGGTTTTGCACTGTGCCTCTAAAAATGCTATACACAAGGGAAGGAGAGGTGGGTACTGTTCCAGCAGACACTGTTTAAGTGTGAGAAATGCTGGTGCAACTTCAGTGGAGGCGGGGAGCAGGGGCCTGGCTCTGTTTAATGGGTGAAGACAAGCTTTGAAGTCAGATTTGTGGTTCTTTTTCATCCTGTGATGCCCAGGTACCTGTTACTGGCACCAATGCAAATGGGCAGAGCACTGGAGAGAGACAGAGCTGATGATAACTGAAAACTTGGGGCGTTTTGTTTGGCTCCTTGGAAAGCTGCCTGCAGGGGTGCAGATTCATATTGTCCAGAGAGGTGGTGGGTGCCTCATCCTTGGAGACATCCAGGGCCAGGCTGGATGTGACTCCAGGCAACCTGATCTAGATGAAGATGTCCCCACTCATTGGAGGGGGTTGGAGCTGGATGAGCTTTAAGGTCCCTTCCAACCCCAGCTAGTCTGGGGTTCTATATCAGCTGCAGTGTCTTATTGTCCATGTTCTAAGAGTCATTTCTGGACACCACTCGTAGCTGCCCGTTAGGTTTCAGAGGCCAACTTGCTTGTGAGAGATCGGCTCATGCAGTGAGCTGAGGTGTTGCTCTCTGTAGGTGTTCCTGGGGTTGTAGAACAGATGCAGTCTGCTAAAGAGCTGTTACTGCTTCCGAAAGCCTTTCTAAGAAGTTCAGCATGTTTCCTATTCAGTTCCATAAGCCATCCTTAGGAGTCCTCGTGCCCAAGGTACAGCTGTGCTTTCTGTTAGTGTTCCAGGTTGCTTTTCATTCCCAGTCTGGTCTCTACCAGAGGAAGGAGACAGGAAGAGCAGCGGAGACTATTAGTATTATTTACAACCAGCTCATTAAATATGGATTTTAACCTGCATCTGTTAATGTTTAATCCTGTTGCATGTATAACTTTGGTGAAAATGATTATGAAGTTGGCTGCAGTGTGTGGGGTAAGTCACTGTCGGCTCCTAACTGTGACCCTCAGACAGTAACAGTTGTCTGTAAGTGCACTGAGCAGCACCTTCACAGCCTTCCAGCTGGCTGGTGCAGGCCAGGTAGGTGATGGCAGCCCTGCTCTGTGCTCATGCCCATCATTGCCTCTTCAGGTTTGTTTTACTTACATTAGGAAATAACCCTGGTGTATTCAGTTAGTAATTCAGAGGCAGAACTTGCCCTTAGTGAGAAGGGTCATGCTGAAGGGTTTGGAGCTTTGAAAGGCAAGAGAGATGGGCAGTGCTGGTCATTGCTGTTTGCAGGGCCAGCCTTCTTGGGGAAACAAAAAGCAAAGAACTTGAATTACTGCAGGTGTAGCAGTGTATTTTACCTGTTCTGCCCATAGGTACCCCAAAAAATCAGCTCACTCTGAAAACTCTCACCCAACTATGTGCTTCTGGTTTAAGGTAAAGGACACGGGCACGTGTTGGATGCTATTGCTGGCAAAGCAGGTTTAAAACCATGTGCTCTTAATTTGGTTAAGCAGGTCTCTTCGCTTACGTAGAGAGCAGGGAGCTTGTAGCCACCACAGGGACCTTCTCCCACTCCTGCCCCAAAGCCCTCCCTGCTGCTGACTCTGCTGAGAGTGAACTGCGGCACAAAATGGGCACCAGGATCTGAAAAACACCCACATGTGCTGCAAATCCTCCTTCAGGAAGAACTTCTGCAGCCTCCCTTGTGCTCACTGTGTCTCAGGCTGGGCTGTCAGCAACTCCAGGGTTTGAATGTCTCTGGGTAGGACCTGCAAGTAAGTCTGTCATCTTCTCACCCTGTTCCCTGTATAGAAAGCCCAGCTTGCTGTATTTTGGCTGGGTGCAGTGATGTTCCCTGGGGAACAGCAGCATCAGATTAGTCATAAGTATCAGTAACTGCCTGCTCAAAAAGACATCGAAGACCTGATTTCTTTTTAAGGGCACTTACCATCACACTGTGTTAGCCTACTCAGTGCCGGTTCCTGACTTAAATCGGTGCGGTTTGTGCTTGGCACTTCCATCACTGGCCTCAGTTCCTAAGTTAGCTGCTGAAATACTTAAAGAACAGGATCCAGTTAATTCCCTGCATTTCTGGTTGAAATTTTGGGTGAAGTGTTTTGCCTGGCGTCTTGTAGGAGCTCGGTGTGCTGAGGGATGTAGAAGCTTTGGCTCTACTGAAGAGTTGGCTGTGTTACGGAGCCTGCTTCTTTTCTGTCCCCTTCTGCAAGAAACAAGGGGGGGTTCTTCCGTGAGCCAGATATTCCCTGAGCATTTCTGGTTAGCTTAGAATCATCCCAGCCTGGTTTGTGTTGGAAGGGACCTTAAAGCTCATCCAGCTCCAACCCCTGCCACGGCCAGGGACACCTTCCACTGGAGCAGCTTGCTCCAAGCCCTGTGTCCAACCTGGCCTTGAACACTGCCAGGGATGGGGCAGCCACAGCTTCTCTGGGCACCCTGTGCCAGCGCCTCAGCACCCTCCCAGGGAAGAGCTTCTGCCTAAGAGCTCATCTCAGTCTCCCCTCTGGCAGGTTAAAGCCATTCCCTTGGCCTGTCCCTACAGGCCCTTGTCCAAAGCCCCTCTCCAGGTTTCCTGCAGCCCCTTTAGGCACTGGAGCTGCTCTAAGGTCTCCCCTTCAGGAGCCTTCTCTTCTCCAGGCTGCCCCAGCCCAGCTCTCTCAGCCTGGCTCCAGAGCAGAGCTGCTCCAGCCCTCGCAGCATCTCCATGGCCTCCTCTGGCCTCGCTCCAACAGCTCCAGGTCCTTCTTGTGCCCTTGCCCCAGAGCTGGATCAGGACTGCAGGGGGGGTCTCCCCAGAGCACAGCAGAGGGGCAGGATCCCCTCCGTGAGCTGCTGCTCACAGAATGCACACTACTGGCTCACGTTGAGCTTCTCATCACCCGGCACCCCCAAGTCCTTCTCCCCACGGCTGCTCTGAGTCCAATCTCTGCCCAGCCTGTATTTGTGCTTAGGATTGTCCTCACCCAGGCACAGGACCTTGCACTTGGCCTATCTTCTGGAGATGGTCCATGCTGCGCATTTGTGGAGTATAGATCTAGGCTGAGCAGTACTGTGTGCAAAGGTTGCTTCGTTATAGGTAGAGGGAAGGGACCGTTATGGTTTTGTTAGCACTAATTCTGACATCTCAGTCAGGTGAAATTGCATTGACACTTTCACTGCACAGCAGCAAGGCCCAGTTTCCACTTTTCCGTTGGCCTTGTCACTTGAGGTAATAGAGGAACTGACAGCAATGTGAACAAATGGGGTTTATACCGAAGTGAGGAAGATGGGCTCACTGTGGCAGTGGCTTTTGTCAGTATTTGCTTATGGGGGTTGTGGGTGCAGATCCAGACTCTGTAGGAGCAGTGGTAGGTCTGTGCCACTCTGCTGTGGCTTCCTGGTGTTATGACCAGTCTCTTGTAATTCTCTCTCCTTCTCCAACTCCAACCTTTATTAAACTGGCATTATCTAATCTATTTAACAACATTTCTTTGCTTGCTCTTAGCCTCCTTTCCCGCCCCGCAGGGTTTGCTCTTGCTCTGGCCTCCCTCCTCCTCCTGCTATCTCTCTTGTTGGCACTTTGTCCTGGTCTCAGTTGCAGGACCTTAACTCCTCCCCTGGCTCTGTGACCGATGCTCACCTTCATCTGTTTGGATCCATCTACCTTCTGGGTTCCCACTTGTAGCCCTCGGGGTTCCTGATGTCCTTTGCCAGGCCCTTTGGGAGCCTTCAACAGCACAGAAGTAGCTTTTCCTCCTCTAGAGCATTGCAGCAGGCTCCTTTCCGTAGCTGTTTGCTGTTGTTGGGGTTTTATCCCCTCTCCATGTTCTGTTCTCCTGCAGGGCTGTGTGCTGCGTGTAGCCTCTCCCAGGGAATTTTACTCATTAAATTCTAGGGAGTTTGGGGTATATGTGAATTGCAAGTGGTTTTCTTTCCCCCAAAGTATAGAATTTAAACATACCTGGGTGGATTTTGACGAAACAAAAGGCAAAATTTTTCGTTATCAGTCTCATTGGAATGAATTTCCCTGTTCTGCTGGATAAAGCTTTGTAAAGGGAAGAAAAAAGTGGGAATTTTTTACCTTGGGCAAATGTTCTGTCTTCACAATTGAATCCCTGTTTGAACTGAAGTGTTCAGTAAACATTGAGCAGGAAGCAGCATCCAGACTAGACTTGGGTAAAGTTGTGAGTAGCTGTTGGAAGTGTCTCCTAGAAGGAGATGTTGGGTAACCCTCAGGCAGGTGCTGACAGTTTTACCACCTTTAATGCTGTCAGGCTGTTCTCTCTGTGCATGGAATCCTTCATGGCACAGCAGGCATTCCATAACACGACTGCTGCCCAAGCCTTACGTTTCAGGTGGGATGGGGATTCCTGCAAGAAGTGATACGGAAACTTGTCCAGGCGCAGGGGTGTTTGACAGTGAACTTGATACCTCCTGAAAGGAGAGCTGAAAGGAAGGTGGAATGGGAAATGCAAACTGTTAAAGGCAATAAGGAAGAATTGCAGCAAGGCTTAATGAGCAGCTATCCTCTGGTTTGGCTTCGAGCACATTTCAGATGTCTCTTGGTCAGCTGTGGAGTCATTGCAGACTTTCTGTGTGTTACACTCGGAGTCTAAAAGGCATTTGCATACTTGGTGAAACCTCTGTCCTGTTGCTTGTTAGGAGACATTTCTTCATAAATAACAAAGTTCACACCAGTGCCACGCTTGCATTAAGGTGTCTGATAGAATTTCTTATTAAAGTGATAAAACACTATTGGCACCTTTCAGCTCTGCTCTGGGGAGCTCAGTAATTGCGGAGATGCTCTTGCGGTAACTGGAGTAATCATGTCTGGAACTTTCTTTGGAATATGTTTACAATTGTACTGTGCCATGATTGTCTTTTGATTCAACTCATTTATAATGGAAATAACCTCCTGGACCAAGTCTCTTTCTTCTGGGGGCAGGTATATCTAATGTCTCTGAGTAACTCAAGGTTTACTGAGCCTGTTCTGGGGACAGCAGGCTAAAATGCAGCATGTCCTCCAGAATTAGTGTGATTCTTTGCCTTTTAGCTATAGAGTCTGTTCATTGCTGACCTCGATGTTGGTTTTGTCTCCTGCAGGGAGAGACACCGGGGAGGGATTGCTCCTGGGTTTCAGGTTGTACATCTGAACTTGGTGACGGTGGACAACCGCCTCGACAATCTGCGCCTAGTTCCTTGGGGGTGGAAACCCAAAGCTGAAGACATCTCTAGTAAACAAAGGTATGTCAATGGTTGGCAGGGGGCTGCCATCAAGAGACTTGAAAATATCTGAAATTGTCTCCTTTTAGTGATTTTTCATCTGGCAGAGCCTTTTGCATTTGACCTTGGGCTACTTACACATCACTGCACATCTTCACTTCCGCACTTGGAGACCAGAGTTAATGCTCAGTGTTCCTGCTGGCTGTGAGGGGACCAGCTCACCCCATGGTATTATTGTGCAGAGGTTCTGCCATGCCAGAGGTTGTCATCACAGTGAAACAGGAACCTTGTGTTCCCTTGCACTTGAGTGGTGGCATGTGGGCATGCTGAATTAAGTGTGCAGGTTTTACTGGCTTGTGGCTCTCAGGCACTGGAATTCTAACACAGGCTGTAGAAGCCAGCAGCTGCTTGCACTTGTAATGGTGTATCTGAGTTGAAACCCAGATAAGTTCCTGGGATCAGCTCCCATCACCTTTCGCTAGTAGGTCTTGGGAACACCCTACATGCCATATTGCACTAATGTGACTCAAAGCACATCAGTCCCTTATGTCGGGATGGATTTGGCTAATCCAGGATGTAACACTGGCATGTTCATTTTTGGTGGGAGATCCAAAACTTACCATTTCACTAGGCAGTTGAAACACTTGCAGGACCCATCAAATAAGGATGTTCAGAGCTTATTAAACTGGGTCTGAGAAGCAATAGTGAATGGCAGCGATACTACGGTGATGCTCCCCATGAGCCTGGGAGTTTAAGAACAAGGAACAGACCTCAAGCCATGTACATAGAAACAATTTTGCTCCATGTACATGTTTCTTGATAGATACTTTTTAACTTACTTTGCATTTAAGCTAAAATAACCCTGACAATATCCAGTGTATGAGGAGTGTGTGTAAGCTGAGGCTTAACAGGCTCAATACAGTGTTAATGCTACTTATTTAATTTGGTTAATACTAAGTTAATAAATGTCTCTGTGTGCTCATCATGAATTTATGGACCTTATTTGTGCTTGGTTTTTTCCCAGGGAACAAAGTCTGTACTGGCTGGCAATCCAGCAGCTTCCTACGGATCCTATAGAAGAGCAGTTCCCTGTACTGAATGTGACGCGATACTACAACGCTAACGGGGATGTGGTGGAGGAGGAAGAGAACTCGTGCACATACTATGAATGTCACTACCCCCCATGCACAATGATCGAAAAGCAGGTTTGTGAGGACTCAGGCTGCTCTGTGTGTGTGTCCGGGGATGTGTTCCTTACAATGTAAAGCTTTACACAGTTGCTAAGAGTGGTAGTGCTTTTTAGTCAGGTTTTCTTTGGCGTGAATCTTCAGGCCCTGTGATTATCTTCTGTTTGAGAGAAGGTAGTTGTGAATCTGAACAGCAAATGACCGACCTGGTGGTTTGCTGGGAGGAGCCTGATTTTTGCAGAGTGCACAGAAAGACAGGTGGAAGCGTTCCTCTTGGGACGCAGAGCTGGAATGAGCAGGCAGCTGGGTAGGACAGGAAAAAGCATTGTAAGAGGGTTTGGGCGGTAGTGGAATCGAAAAATAAACTGCTTCACCTTTCATGAGGAGAGGGTGAATTGAGTGGCCTTTATCCAGTGGGGAACTGGGAGGAAGGCTGGTGCTAGTGCTTCACTGTGGGTGGATGAAGTGAAGCAGCATACACAGAGAATGGCAGAGAACAAAATGTACAAGGGCTGTGCCTCTTTGTCAGACACATGTTCTTATCGATGAATATGCAGGGCTCTTCTGTGATAACAAAAGCTGAGTAGGCTAAAACCATTGCGTTCCACTTCTTTCTTTGGGGAAGGGAATGTTTGCAAAGATGGTCTTAAATGCCCTGTTTGGCAAAGAGTGAGCTTTACCTTTGATTGGGGTCTGAATACAAGTTTCCTGTGTAGCTGTATGGCAACAGCTGAGCTTGTGCAGCTCTCCTGGTCATTTCTGAGTTTAAGATGTTTGTGGTTGAAAACAGACCTGAAGTGCTCCAGTAGTTTGTCTACTAAGCCCCCCCTGCAGAAGCAACTGAAAAATCCAACAGATGCAATCACTTCAGAACCTTCTGACACTCGTGGTGGGATGCTCATGTTTGTGATGGGTGCGAAAGACCTGCTCATACTCTTTCTTGGGAAACGATGTTAGGGTGCTTGGAGCAGGCTCACTGACACTGTCTTGTGTTCTTCCTAGCTACGTGAATTCAACATCTGTGGCCGCTGCCAGGTCGCGAGGTACTGTGGGTCCCAGTGCCAGCAGAAGGACTGGCCTGCTCACAAGAAGCACTGTCGGGAGAAGAAACGGACCTTCCAGCAGGAGCTGGGACCAGAGCGATGACCGGGCGGCGCAGGCCTCTTAGCAGCAGGATTCCTTCTCAAAGGCATTGGACTCTTGCTTTTGCACAGTAACAGACTGCTTATTGAAGCCAGAGGCACTGAAGAAGAAAAAACCCTGTGATGCTTGAGCAGAACGGCTGACTGGACTGAGCCAGCGCTGACTGGTGCTGTGGGAAGGGCTTGGGACAACCCTTTCCAGTATTATATTCTCAAGCAAACAGACTACTGTGGAGGCTCCAGGCAGGAAGCTTCTCGTTATTTATATGTTAATACGTTTGTAAACTCATGTACAGTTTTTGTTAGAAACTCTCGCTAGGGCTCATTAACTGTCATGTCCAGAGAACACGGTGTTGGCCTCAACGTTTGAAAAAAGGAAACAAAAGGCACGTAGCAAACGCTTTTCCTCCCCTGTGGCTGCAGTAGCTGTGGTGGTGCCAAGGCCCGAGGCTGGCCCCGGCCTCAGCAGTTGCTCTGGAGAACTCTGCATGGAAGTTATATTTAAGAATAAAAGGGGAGGGGGGAGCAAACCAAGTAAAGGTTGGAATGAATCCTTGTCTGCTCTCTAGCTTTCTCCTATCCCCTTCCAGCTGCTTCCAGAGCACGGTCGTGCTTGGACGTTGGGAATACCCACTCAGTTTGGGGTCTGTGGGCACAGGCAGACTCCAGTGTTCCTGCTTTAGGAGAAGGGCTGCTGGACACAGCGTGCTTTAAGCAACTGGTGTTTGGGAAGCGGAATGAGCTTTCTTGTTGTGAATCCTTTACATAAAGCAGTGTTAGGGAAGCTCAGATGGTCAGCTCTATGGGGATGTGGTTGCCCTCATGGCTCCCCTATAAGCATAGTGAGGGCTGCAGTGATTTGCAGATGTGTTTAAGTGATTGAAAATGGCAATTTGAGTTAGCTGTTTTTTAAAGAGATGCCATCAATCCAAGAATCATTTTTTGATGTTTTTCTATTGTAATAATGAGTAAAAATAGGAAGGAGGCCTTGGCTCGCAGGGAACATGCCTGATTTTCTTTTTGGACATCTTGTCTTGCATAATCTGATAGGTTTTTTTCCTTTTACATTTTTACCTTAGAAATACAAGGAATATCAACTGAGAGTCCTGAAGGAAATGGATAACTTAGTGCCAGGTCTTAGTGTTGCTTCACAGGAGAACTTTGGGAGCTGCTGAATGCTTAATGCAGAGCCTTCCTCAGAGTGCTCCGTGAAATAGGTGTTCAGTTCCTTTGGAAAAGCTCTTAGGAGTTTGATTTGTTCAGTCAGGTTTCACTTTGCCACTTTGTGTTGCAGCCTTGGTCCTGCCTGTGTTCAGTCCATTAGCAAATGAAGCTGCTGTGGACTTCCAGTATTCTGATATGTGCACAGGAAGTTCTTAATTTTAGGTTTTGGGTGGGTTTTTGTACTGTGGCTTTAAGCATCTTAGGAAATAACAAAAGTTCTGAAGCTTCCTGCTGGAAGGTCACTTCTCAGGCACTTTGTCAAGTTGCAGCTCTTGAATCGTGGTTATACTGTAACTTTTCTGTTCAGGCAGCCTAAAATGCCCTGAAGTGTGAAGATGTCAGGCAGGACCTCATCCCATTTTCCTGTCGTGGGTTATTTTTTATGGAAACGTTCAGTGCTTTGCTTCAAATGAACTGAGGTTTTGATGAATATAAAATGGGACACGAATATTTTTTTGAGATAATCCACTGAAAAGGGCAAAAGTTTTTCCTTTTTTGTTTTTTTTTTTTTTTTTTTTCCTTTTTAAAGGCTGCCATTTGTCCTGCCAGTTTTCCATTGGCAGAAATGGTGTTTAGCAAAGCAAAGTGCAGCCTTGGAGCATGGAAACACTTCTGCAGCGCTGAGCAGGGAAAGTGTCTACGCCTGATGTATGTGATGTTGCTGCAATAAGAAATGAGGACAAGGAAAGGCTGCAGGTAACATCCCGGTGGGACAACAGGTAGATTCCTTATGAGCAGCAGATGAAGGAAGGGTGAGACTCAAACTGCAAGACTAGGATGGTAGGAACCTCTGGCAATCCCGATCCCAGTGAGTGTGGGAGGGAAGTAAGAGGTGAAGCCAGAGGGGAGGGAAGCTGTCCACGTAGAGGTCTGTTAAACCATCAACCAAATGAAAAGCTGCCCAGACATCCTGAAAGGGCTTGGTGGTACCACAGGATCTGACTCCAGTGAGCAGCCTCTGGCTCCAGCCTGCCCTTGTGCCATGGAGGGAAGCGGCTGCAGGGGTTTGAGCCTTGGAGAGGTGCCTGCAGTAGGCATGTCCCTGCCTGCAGAACAGCTTTTCCTGCTTGGTGTGGGAAGTTGTGTGACTGATTCTGGCAGAAGATATTTGTAACTCACAGAGACCTTTCTGTAAGGTGTGTCAAAGAGGAACCAGTTACACGTGCACATGGCAGCTCTGCTTCATACAGCCCGTGTGTGTTTTCAGAGGATGAGGCTCTCCTTTCCCCTCTTAAAGAAACCAGGCTGAAATGGATATCCTCGTATGGGCAAGCATTCCAAAAGCACAGGGTTAGAGCACATGGACATTTATCTTGGAGTAGGCCTGGTAAATGAGCCCACTTTCAAGGACTTATCCTGAAGGAGATACTCTAAATCTTTTCCTGCAGGGAACAAAACATGCATCTTTCACTCCTTGGTTTTCTGAAGCATGGAGTACTCTGCACACACCCCTGCTTCACCTGGGGACCAAAACAAGGCTTAGTGGGTCAGGTTTCCTACCTAGGAAGGTGTTTGGAAGAGGAGCTCCAGAGGACTTCTAGGGAGAAATACTGGCATGCCTGAGGGGCTGTGAAGGGTTGTGGAGAATGGGAGCAGTGGGTGAAGATCAGGGTACTGTGCCCCTCCACAGCCTGCTGTACAGTTGTCTTCCTCCAGGCTGGAATCTCTGGCAAGCTGCTTGGGGATCTGTGGATTCATGTGCTTTTTGGGAGGTGGAATTCAGCTGTTCAAGGCAGTGCAATCCTGTTGGCGTGGCTTAACCACCAGCCATCTTCCTGTGTCCTTGGGAACGCACGTGGCATCTTGTGCAGCTGGGGGATGAAAGAGTGCCTGCTGGTGTGTCACACTGGTTGATCTTGAGTCGCCAGGAGTGGGTGAACATCTTTCTGGTGTAAGGCAGTTCCAGGAGGGCCCTGTAAGCTTCCAGACCCTTTGGGAGAGCCTGGAGAAAGATTTCGGCCACAGCTGCAAAGCGTCAAATCCAGCTCATGTCAGGAGCCTGCAGCGTCACTGATGCTGGCTGTAACAGAGGGGTGCGCACACCGTGTAAATGCATCACAAAGCATTGACACCTTCCTTCCAGGTACTCCTTCATATCAAAGCAGGCTGGTGTCACCAGTCCCAAACATCCAAAAGTGACGATTAAAACTGATGACATTCATGGCTGGCTTAAGGAACACAAAATCTGAAATCTAATGTATTCCAGGGCTCAATAACCTTTCAATATGAGCCTTTAATACACCCAAGGGATTATACTTCGTTTTTCCTCCGTGGTGGTGATTTAATTTTTGAAGGTAAAAGGGACAGCTGAAAGACTTAAACGCTTGTGGGTGGCATGGAGACAGTGTAAGTCACCACACTGAGGCCAGGAACAAATGTTAAACCCATTAAACCTGCCTATTAAAAGAGCTGAGGACACAAGGAGGTTGGTGTGATCAAACAGCAGCATGTGGGATGCTTGCAGAGTAAAAACTCTATAAACTAGACTTGTGCTGAGTGTAGAAGATGGAAAGAGAGCTCAACAGAGAATTGTTTAGAACTGCAAGTGCCTTTAGGAGAGATTGAAGTTCACATGAAATGAGCAGCAGCACATTGCCAGGATGCACGGTCCCACCTGCAGGCTCTGAGGGAGCTTGAGGATGAACAAGCCGAGCTGCCGGCTGGGATGGGGACTGCTGCCCTGGGACCCACAGCAAATGACAGCAGCTTCTGAAGTGAGTTTCAGGGCAGCTGTGGCAAACTCTGGCCAGGTGAATACAGCAAATTCATAGATGCACCATCAGTGGGTAAATATTGGGAAGCGGTCCCTGCAGGTTTGGTATGGGGAGATTCTGCTTCAGAACTCCATGGGAATTGCTCTAATTGCACCAACAAGCAGGGGCTAGAGGGATTTGGTTGGTACAGTGCTTGAACTTCCACAATGCATTTGATCATGACTGTGCTCTAGGACTTAAGGAAAAAAAAAAAGCTATAGGAAGAGGGGGAATGCTGTCACATAGACTAAATGAAGTTAAAGGGAAGGGTTTTGTGTTGGAGGGAAGGCAATAGTTGGATGCTCACTATATTAAAAAATAATTGGGGGAAAAGTAATGAATCAGGAAGGTTGGAACATCCACTGACATGGCTATCCAGTGCACTGACACAATAAAGGCTGAGTGAGGAATTGCAGAGGGATCTCACGAGACAGGCTGGGAGATGAAATTCAGCGTCAATAAAGTACTGCTGCTCATGGGGAAACCTCAACAGGGAGCCCCTGGCTGGTGGCTCTCACTCAGCAACGGGAGCTTTGGGCTGTGAAACACGGTCCTGCAGACCCTTCTGCCCGGGGAGCGGCAGCAAACCAGGCTCGAGGGAAGGATGGGGAGCAGAGACCAGCGCCATGGGGTGAATGAGCCACACGCCACGACCCGAGGGTGCAGCTCTCACTATCCCCTTGGACAGGGCTGCGGGGGAAGAAGGCTCTGGGCAGGGAGCGGGACCTCTCATGGTCTGGAACATGTGGGAAGTGCCGCTACATCAGCCCGGTCTCTGCGGGATGAGGAAGGGCTGCAACAGCGGCGGAAGGAGGTGGATGCCAAGGGAACACCGGTCTCTCTCAGCTGGGTTCAACCCGAGCAGCAGCCGGTCACCTCACACGCCTTTGCGCCGCAGGCCCCTTCCCTTGGGACACAGTGGGGCCTGCAGAAGGGCGCGTTTGGGGCGTTAATGGACAACCCCTCCCCGCGAGGGTTGAGGATGGAGCTCGGCGCACCCTCGAGCTGCCTGTGCTGGCGATCCCGGCCCGGCCCGCAGGGCTCCCCCTTCTGCCGCCGCGGGAGCGGGCAGGCTCGGGGGCCTCCCTTGACCGGGAAGCAGACGGGCGGTGGTTCCGCCGCGCCGGCGCGCCCGGAGCCGCCCCGCAGCATGAGCCCGCCCCGAGATGGCGGCGCCGTGCCGGACGCGGACGCTGCAGGTGGTGGACACGGAGTTCAGCGCGGACGCTGTGGAGTGGTGCCCGGTGGAGGGCTGGCACAGCATCCTGGCCTGCGGCACCTACCACCTGCGCCCGCCCGCCCAGGTGAGCCCGGCACCGCGCTGCCTTCCCCCCTCACCCCGGCCGCCTCAGCCCCCGGCTCGGCGGCGTTTCCCGCCCTTCGCGGCCCCCTCAGCCGGGCCCGAGGGTCCCCTGGGCCGCCTCAGCGGGGCCCGGCGGTGGTTTCCCGCCCTTCGCGGCCGCCTCAGCCCCGCGCCGGGCCGTGGCTCGCCGCAGTGGGGTTGGCTGGAGGTGGCCGCACCGTGCGGGGCTGGCTTCCTGTGGAGCTGCGTTGGCTTTAACCCCGCAAGGGAGGGACTTAACAAGCGGGAGCCCCCGGCTCTGCTCCCGCAGCACCTCTGGTGCGGGGAGGTCTGTGGGAGGAGAACACAGTGGTAAACCAGTGGTTTGCTTTGCTGTTTCTGATGCAGACTGACTCCCGGGGAAGCAATGGGGCTTGTGACCGCACTGGGCGCCTCTACCTCTATCACTACAACGAGGAGCAGCCTTTCATCCCGCTGACCGAAATCCAGAGGATCGACACCGCTGCCATCCTGGACATCAAATGGTAACACTGGCCCAGCAGGGATTGGAGCAGCGCTGCTGTTCTGGGGATCCTTTTTGCCTGTTGGTGAGGCAGCAAGAGTCGTATTTGTTAATTAAGCTGTCCCTGACTTCTTGGAGGGAAGTGTTCTCTGGTTTGTTCCAGTAAGCAGAGATCATGCTCATTTCTGTGTTATGCTCTTGTGCTGGCTTATGAGCAGCTGCTCAGTGACTGTGGGCCTCTTGTTTTAATAGTATATGTAATATGTTTGGATATGTTTATACAATATGTATATATCTGAGATTCATGGAATCTGTAAGGTTGGAAAAGCCCTTTAAGCTCATCCAGTCCAACCGTTCCCAGCACTGCCAAGGCCACCACTGACCCGTGGCACTGAGGCCTCGTCTCCACGGTGTGTGAACACTTGCAGGGACGGTGACTCCAGCCCTGCCCTGGGCAGCCTGTTCCAATGCTGAGCACCCTGTGGGGAAGGAATTGTTCCTCAGCTCCATCTAAACCTGCCCTGATGCACTTGAGGCCATTTCCTCTTGTCCCATCCCTTGTTCCTTGGGAGCAGAGCGCAGCCCCCTCCTGGCTCCATCCTCCTCTCAGGCAGTTGTAGGGAGCGATCAGGTCCCCCCTGAGCCTTCCCTTCTCCATCTGAACCCCCAGGTCCCTCAGCCGTTCCCCATCACACTGTGCTCCAGGCCCTGCACCAGCTCCGTTGCTGTTCTGTGCATGTGGAACTTGAGGAGCCCAAGGTTTTCTTCATAAGATTTTTTTTTTGGTCAAGTACCTTCTCATGCATCCTGGAATAAAAGTGGTGACCTTGTCCTCTGCCTAAGATACAAGGAAGGTGGATATTCAAGACTTGTTTCACTTGATCGTTTAGGTGCCACATTCCTGTTGCAGAACATCCCATGGTTGGCATTGCAGACTCCACAGGCGCCGTGGAGTTTTGCCACCTGACGGGAAGCGAGGTAGGTGGCTGTAACGTCTGCTGCTGTTGGAGCAGGGTTTAGTCCATATTTGATATGATTCTATGATATATCTCTGGTGTTATTAGCAGTGTGTGGAGGCTTGCAGGAAAGCTGCATGGTTTCCATGGCTTCCTCAGTATGCTTAGCTTTTGAAGCACTGCTTTTGTCTCCTGATAATGTTCCTCATAAATTCCACAAATTCGCACTAGAGAGGCTGGCTGCTGGCTGGGCTCTACCCACCTGCAGGTGGTGGCAGATGAGGGGCATAGAAGCATATCCTGGGAACTGTCACTTTAGAATAAGTACACACTAAGTGGTAAACGTAGCAGAAGGTGCAGAGTTACTAAAAGCGGGGACATTTCATTTCTTCTTTAGTGTGGGTCCCTAATATACTCAGCTGTCTCTGGAAAGAGACAGTGGAAGTAAGCAGTTACAGGTATTGCTATATACCTGCTGTCTTGCCAGTCTTAACCCATTCCTTTTCTTTCCAGTAGAAGAACAGCTGCATGTTGGAGCCGTGCTTCAGGGTTGATCTCGGTGCACGGTGTCTGGCTTTGTCTTTAGACTGGTCCACTGGACGAGAGCAGTGGTGAGCATGGGAGATAAAGGAGTTTGTTGTACATGCGACAGCTTTCAGGCATAAGTTGAGGGCTTTGATGAATGACTCTTTGGTGGCTTTTTCTGTGGGTGCCACTTCTCTGGGCACCCTGTGCCAGTGCCTCAGCACCCTCACAGGGAAGAGCTTCTGCCTAAGAGCTCATCTCAATCTCCCCTCTGGCAGGTTAAAGCCATTCTCCTTGGCCTATCCCTACAGGCCCTTGTCCAAAGCCTCTCTCCAGGTTTCCTGCAGCCCCTTTAGGCACTGGAGCTGCTCTAAGGTCTCCCCTTCAGGAGCCTCCTCTTCTCCATGCTGCCCCAGCCCAGCTCTCTCAGCCTGGCTCCAGAGCAGAGCTGCTCCAGCCCTCGCAGCATCTCTGTGGCCTCCTCTGGCCTTACTCCAACAGCTCCACGTCCCGCTTGTGTTGGGGGCCACAGGAAGAGAGCAGGAACAGTCAGGATCAGCCAGTGCTTCCGATGTCTGTGACAGAAGGGAAATAAAACATTTCTTTGCACTCCAGAGGAGGGAAGAGACTTTGAAAGGTCCATGTCAGTCTGAAAAATTAAAATCCCTCTTCATATGGAATTTAATGATGTAATATCAAGCATGTGAGAAATCAGATTTTGCATAGAATCACAGAATCATAGAATAGTTAGGGTTGGAAAGGACCTCAAGATCATCGAGTTCCAACCCCCCTGCCATGGGCAGGGACACCTCCCACTAAACCATGCCATCCAAGGCTGTGTCCAACCCCACCTTGAACGCCGCCAGGGATGAAGCATCCACAACCTCCCTGGGCAACCCATTCCAGGGCCCCACCACCCTCACAGTAAAGAATTTCTTCCTCAGATCCAATCTAAACTTCCCCTGTTTAAGTTTAAACCCATTACCCCTTGTCCTCTCCCCACAGTCCCTAATGAAGAGTCCCTCCCCAGCATCCCTATAGGCCCCCTTCAGGTATTGGAAGGCTGCTATGAGGTCTCCACGCAGCCTTCTCTTCTCCAGGCTCAACAGCCTCAATTTTCTCAGCCTGTCTTCATACGAGAGGTGCTCCAGTCCCCTGATCATCCTCGTGGCCCTCCTCTGCACTTGTTCTAACACTTCCATGCCCTTTTTATGTTGAGGACACCAGAACTGCACACAATACTCCAAGTGAGGTCTCACAGAGCAGAGTAGAGGGGCAGGATCACCTCCCTCGACCTGCTGGTCACACTCCTTTTGATGCAGCCCAGGATACGGTTGGCCTTCTGGGCTGCAAGCGCACACTGCCGGCTCATGTTCATTTTTCCATCAACCCACACCCCCAAGTCCTTCTCCGCAGGGCTGCTCTCAATCTCCTCCCCGCCCAATCTGTAGCTGTGCCTGGCATTGCTCCGACCCAGGTGTAGGACTTTGCACTTAGCATGGTTAAACTTCATTAGGTTGGCATCAGCCCACCTCACAAGCGTGTCAAGGTCCCTCTGGATGGCATTCCTTCCCTCCAACGTATCAACCGAACCACACAGCTTGGTGTCATGGGCAAACTTGCTGAGGGCGCACTCAATCCCACTGTCCATGTCACTTCACAAAGATGTTGAACAAGACCGGTCCCAACAGGACAGAGCCAGGGCTTGTTTTCTTTCCCTCATATGAGCAGTGTGCTCCTGCTGTGAGTCAGGGAATGGGGATCATTAGTATAGATGGTTTTAAGATGGGATGGGCTAAAGAACAGTATAAATCTGTGCATTCCTTCTGCTGTAGTACCAGTTTCTGACAATGTTCAGTTGAACCAAACATCTCTGATTGTTTCAGTAATTTCCAGTGTTTTATCTGTTTTCCATTCTAGTGGATGTCCTTTGAGAGTGATCAGCAGTGACTCAGAGGGGAAGCTGAATCTTTTGGCCATAGATGAATCTGCTCCTTCTGTGCATATTCTGAACCAGTGGGAAGCTCACAAATTTGAGGCTTGGATTTCTGCTTTTAATTACTGGGACATGGATGTTGTGTATTCTGGTCTGTAAGGGCTGAGAATCTCATTTGGGAGTGTTGGGGTGGGGGCACCTTGTTTAGGGATGTGTATTTCTTGGGATATTCCTTTCCAGGGATGAGTATGCTGCTGGCATCACACATCTTGAAAGAGGTGGGGCCTCTGCTGGGGGAAAAGGCTTCTGGATTGTGGGAAGTGGTTGGATTTAATTAGGAGAAGCGGTACCTTATAAACTGTACTTTGGGTAATGGCAAAAAAGATGGCAATCTCTTGTGGTGTGCAAGAGCCAGAGAGTTTCTAGAGTCTCTCTTTTGCTTAGCAAAGTGAGGGTGTTGTTAACACATCTCTTCTGTGGTGAAGAGCACTGTGAGCCTCAAATGGTGCTTGGTCTCTTCAACACTGCGATCCCAGAGCTGGAAAGCATCAGCTCTGTATTAACAGCTCTGTCTCAGAGCCCTGTGCTGGTGATTTGGGTGGTGCTCAGGGCAGTTATGTTCTGCCATTGTGCAGGAGGAGACGACAACCTGCTGAAGGGCTGGGACACCAGGCGCAGGCCAGAGGCACCTGTCTTCACCAGCCGGAGGTGAGTGGGTGGTGTCTGCGGCTGGACCCTGCAGTGTGTGTGTGATCACACCATGCTCCCATCCCCTTCCTGAGGCATGGAATTCAGTGACATGCAGGGACAGTGGAGTCCTGGTTTTGCCACCTTGGGGAAATGGAGACATCTGTTAGGGTTTGTCATCAGGGACTATTCATCAGGGGTTGTAGGGACAGGACAAGGGGTGGTGGGTTTAAACAGAGAGGAGATTGAGATGAGCTCTTAGGCAGAAGCTGTTCCCTGTGAGGGTGCTGAGGCGCTGGCACAGGGTGCCCAGAGAAGCTGTGGCTGCCCCATCCCTGGCAGTGTTCAAGGCCAGGCTGGACACAGGGGCTTGGAGCAAGCTGGTCTAGTGGAAGGTGTCCCTGCCGGTGGCAGGGGTTGGAACTGGATGAGCTTTAAGGCCCCTTCCAACACAAACCTTTCTTTGACTCTGTAATCAGGAGAACTTAAGGTTGAAACTTTCTTCTCCATGTCCTTCAACATAATAAACCAACTGATATAGCTTCTTTCTAAAAGAAGGATCCTGATTTACACTTTCATTTTGGGAATTTCTGTGTGTGTAAAATTTGGATATCTTATTATGGAATGATTTCAGAAAATATGTTGTTCTCCACTGTTCATTCACTTAAAGTAATCTCTTTTTTTCCTGGTGGCATAACCTATCTTTTAGAATATGATTAAACCAATATACAGAGCTCTGGTGAAATTTGATACATAACCTGAAAATATGCTATGGATTATTGCTATGGAAATAGTAATATTGGGAGGAAAGACTCCTGGGAATGCAGCTGCTTTGCTGAAATTCTTGCAGGCTTTGAACAGCAGTTCATGGTGCAAATATTAGTAGAAAATCTTTGTGCTGAGACACTGTGAGTAGAAGTTTTGCCCTGGAAAGGATGTAGGACTGTGTAGGAGAACTCTGCTTCGGTGTTTCACTGGGCTGAACTTTGAGCTTACCTTATTCTCCTTTCCTGACACGTTGATGCAGTAATGTGGCCCCAAACCCTTTGAAACTTAAGGAAGAATTTCTTCTCAAATCGTCTCTTCCCTCTGCTCTATGTTCCTCTTTGCAGACATTCCATGGGTGTGTGCAGCATTCAGTGCAGTCCCCACCGGGAGAACCTTCTGGCTACTGGCAGGTAAGTCCCTTTGGGCTGCTCTTCATTAGTGTGACCAGTCTCCTGTTACTCTGAACATGCTCCTGCTGCTGAAGGTGTGGCCTCTTCAGAAATCTGGTGTGGTGGAGAGCATGTGATCTTCCCTAAGTTTCTCCTGTACTTCCTGCTCTGCACCAGCATCGCTGCTTGTCTGCCCATTTACCTGTGACCTGTCTCCAGCTATGACGAGCATGTGCTGCTGTGGGACACGAGGAACATGAAGCAGCCGCTGGCAGACACCCATGTTGAAGGTGGCGTTTGGAGGCTGAAGTGGCACCCAACCTGTGACTTCGTGCTGCTGGCAGCCTGCATGCAGAGTGGCTTCAAAATTCTTGACTGCCGTGGGAGCTTGGGTGAGTGGTCCATGGATTGGAGGTGCCCTTGTGCTGCTCTCCTGTCCTACCCCTGGGTTAACGGGGAGGTTCCAGCTCTGAGCTTGCCAGAACGATCTAGATGTTGTTAGTAGCCAGATTTCATTCCAAATTGAGGTAACTCTTCCAGCTTTCCCAGAGCTGTCCTCATACCGGCCTGATGGGCTGTGCACAGGCACTGTTGTCACTCATCTGTTAATATCTCATCACTTCACTTTGAGGGCAGAAAGCCTGTTTGGTTTAGTGCGAAGGCTTTGCCTGTCAATGTGACCCTTCTGGTTTTTATTCATCTAGATGGTTTCAGAGAGGTTCTTCTGAATGTCAGGTGATGCTTTACTGTCAGCAGAAGTTACTGACCTGCTGGTGGATTGGTTGTTGCTTCAACAAGGAAGTGCTATGCAGTCTGGTTAATCTAGAATAGCACGAATAAGCCCTCTGTGTGAATCAGAGGCTATTTGCATGATTAAAAAGCGTTTTGCATTTACATTACAAATACAACCTGGCATAAAATGGTTGCCTCCCTTCTGGCCTTGGGCAGAGCTGCAGCTTGTGAAATAAGGATAACATTTCTCCCCTGTAGGAGAGGGAGAACCTGATGTCCACTTGATGTCACAGGCAGATGCTGAAAGCTCACACATGTGCAGTTTCTTGCCCACCAGAACCTGGCCTGGCAATGTCCTCAGGTGCGTTTGGGCTCAGTGCAGGTCACCCTGTGAGCTGCCTTGGCTTTCTTGAGCCTTATTGGGTGTTCTGAATTATGAGGCTCTTGATCCTCATGCATGTTAAAGCCTCTCCTGCCATCCACTTACTGAACCAGGGAAAATCAAGAAAAATGAGAAGTGGCTGAGAAATCAGGAGAGGCAGGACCTCATTGCTCCTACAGCAATAACCAGAGAATTCTTCCTGTAGGACACAGCCAATGCTAGGATGGAGTCTGGGCAGGCTGCCACCATTTCCCAACTTGATTTCTGCTCATTTCATATGTTATTATTTCTTTCAAGCGGAAAACACAGAGGAGTGCACCATCCTGTCATCCTATGTCTTGCACAATTCCTTGGCCTATGGGGCTGACTGGTCAAGGCTGTGTCCAAGGGGTTCCTTGACTGCCACACAGGACTCCATTGCTGAATGCCAGTCTTCAGAGGAGCTTGTGGGAAGATCAGAGGAAGGAGATGAGAGACTGAATTTGCAGGTCCAAAACCTCAAGATCATTTATGAGTCTCCTACAGCTACTTTTGATGTGATACTGGATGAGGAGAGCGAAGGCCCTGCCCCACCGCTCAAAGCAGAGCCAGGTCCTGAGCTGCCCAGGGCTCCTGAGCTGGCTGGGGGCTCTGATTTAAAGGGGAGCTTGGATTTGGCTGTGGGTCCAGCCCGAGGGGTAGGTTCTGGCTCAGGAGCCAAGAGACCCTCAGGCATGGGCCTGGCCGGTGATTCAGCCACATCTCTTGACAGCCCCAAGGAAATGAGCATTGTAGCAACTTGTTCCTTCTATGACAATATCCTCCATGTGTGGAAGTGGGAGATGAGCTTGATTACAAGTGCTGGATCTCCACCTGAAAGAACAGCCCAAAGTTTGCACTGACCAGAACTGGGGAGAGGGGGAGGAAAATTCCTGTGCCAAGAGTGACATCTGCACTTGGTCCTGTTTGATTTCTGTTGGGCTTCTCCAGTTTTGTTGTTGAGCTTGTGAGTCTTGTAAGGCTGATGCTGATGGAATTCCTGGGGTTTTACTTTGCTTTGAGGCCTGTGGCCAAGCACAAACACGTTTATTTAGTTTTCCCTTATTGTACTCACTCCGAGCAGGACACCGTCCTCTCAGAGGCCGCTTGTTTGTACCTTGTATTTGAATCCCTCCGAGGCTGGTTTGCATTTGCCTGGTTGATAATCTTAATCCTGATCTCCTCCTTCCATCACAAACCAAACCCGTCTGCGCTGCTGCATGTAGATGAACACAGTGTGTGCTCAAAGGATCCCTGAGTGTCTTGGAAAAGCCCACGAGCAGAGGTGTGGCTGTGCAACCTGCCAACTGGGATGGACTTGGAGAAGATGTTCACAGCCAGGGGCTTATGGTGATCTTCCCAAGGGAGAAAGCCTTTTCTGGAAGGAAATCCCGACCGACCGGTGTGACCAGCAGCAGTTTGGTGGCTTTGCTCCTAGCGGGGCCTTTCCTGTAAGGATTCTGGTGTCTCCACAGCCTGACAACCACCTGGTTGTCATCTTGCTGAGCACCTCCGAGCTGAGCACAGCCTGGCTTGGCAGAACCAGTACCGTGAGCAGTACCGTGTGCCGGTGCCGTGCTTCCCGCTCTCCACAGCAAGGTGTATCTTTATCTCCAAAGTCAAGAGCTTTCAGTTCTTTAAAGGTGAACAGCTTTAAGATCCAAACCTCCAAAAAGTATAAGCAGTGTTTCCTGACATCTTTTAAGGTCAAATTAAGTACAGGAACCAAAATCTTACCAACGTTGCCCTAACTACCTCCAGGGATGGCTGCAGGTTTCTCATGGTTGCTCCATTAGCTTTCGTTTTTCACTGTGAAATAGCAGCAAAACACCAGTTCTGGAACACTTTCTCTTATTACCTTCCTAGAAACAGAAAACCAGCTTAAACTAGGTAAGTAACATCTAGCTTGCGTCGTTTCTGTTTGAGGGTCCTAAAGAATTAGTTGTCTGGAAGGAAAGAAACACCAGCACCAGGGATCTGTCTGTAACAGTGCTGCTTGTGAACTGACGTACAGCCGGGAAGGATCATGCTGCTTCAAACCCCCTTGTTCAAGGGTGAATGTGTAATTTGGAGAACATTCTTGAGCTCTGTTACATGGGGATTCGTATTAGTATTGTGAACAAGAGCTTTTGTTACAAAAACCACCCTATTTTTGGATGTTTCTAAAATAAAATCAATAGAAGTGATTTGTCTTTCTTGAGTATTTTGGTTTTAAGAGGTTCTTCGGTGAGGTTCTCCAGTGAGGACCTTCCACCCTGTTCTGCAGTGCTCGGGGTGTGTGGTGGCAGTGAGCATTCTCTGGAGTGTTCTCTAGGGGTTGGAGCAGAGGATCCTCACATAGAATCAACCAGGTTGGAAAAGACCTTTAAGATTATCAAGTCCAACTGTTCTGCCAGCACTGCCAAGGCCACCACTAAACCATGTCACTAAGTGCCTCATCTACATGGTTTGTGAACACTTGCAGGGACCCCAGCACTGCCCTGAGCACCCTCTTTGTGAAGAAAACTACCTCTCAGGCAGTTGTAGGGAGCGATCAGGTCCCCCCTGAACCTTCTCTTCTCCAGACTGAACCCCCCCATTCCCTCAGTCATTCCTCATCACACTGTGCTCCAGGCCCTGCACCAGCTCTGTTGCCCTTCTCTTGACCCGCTCCATCACCTCAATGTCCCTGTTGTAGTGAGGGGGCCCAGAACGGAACACAGGATTTGATGCGCAGCCTCACCAGTGCCCAGTACAGGGGGATGATCACTGCCCTGGCCCTGCTGGTCACACTGTTTCAGCTTTATCGGCTATAGCTTTTTCAGCTATATCAGCTCTACAACCAGATCTTTTGAATCAACTAGAAAACATTTATCATGGTATTGGCCATTTAAGACTATTCCTGTCCCTTGAATGTCACTGCAAATCATTTATATTTAATGTCACCATTCAGTTAATAAATGCACACCATAGCTTGACCAAAGGATGTGAAATAAAGTGACCTGCTATTACCCAGGCATAAGGCACGGCTGCAGGTGCTTATGACTAAAACCTGTGTCAATACCAGTGTCAGTACAGCCTGCACCTATATCACACCCAATTGTGCTGCTTCACAAAAATAGAAGGGTTTTTTGGACAGGGGTCAGAAAATCGCAACCAGAGTTACAAGTGTCTCACCTGTATCCATCCTTTCCTTTTGGACAGTATTTCTCTAATGACACTGAAAATCATCTACTTCAGTTGGGTAGCTGCTGTTCAGAGCAGTACATGAGTGAAAATGAACAGCACAGTTTGGCAAAGAAAAAACCCCAGCGTTTTGGTTTGTATTTGTTAATGAAAATTAAGTTTAGCCTTTACCAGTCCAGAGGCCTTTCAGGGTTCTCTAGGAAGAAACTAGCACTTGGAAAGGACACTAAATTTGGACTGGCACTGCCACCAAAAGTCCACCACTAGAACTGAACAAAGTCACTAGTCTTTTACCCTGCATTAGTGTTTTCCTCAGCTCTTCATGTTGGCTTATTGGGATTGGCATGAGAACTTGCTATCAAATGCCAGTGTTGGAAAGATGTGCAACTTTATTATCCCAAAGGAAATTCAATTTAGAGAAGAAGCTCAATTTAGAAGTTTAATCTCAGTGAGAGCACCCAGGGCATGTCCCTGTAGTGACATAGCTTCTGACTACAACTCCATCTTAAAACTTTGTAATGCTTTTTTATTGCCACATGAGATTGAGTCCAAGGTGGGCAAAGCTGGAGAGGGGTCACCAGTGTGCCCAGTCTGGGGCACTTCAGTTATGTGTTCTGCCAGACTTACTTTGCCTGAGGGGTGAGGAGTCTCCTGTTTAATCAGCCCTTGTGCAGGGAAGGTGAATTGTTGAACCCAAGTTGGTGTGGGCATTCCAGGCTGCAGGACTTGCTACTCTACAGCCCTGCATTCAGCTCTGGGCCTATGGCAGAGCTGATCCTTCTGGAACGAGCCAGTGGAGCCCAAGAAGCATCTCCAGAGGGAAGGGGCACAACACCACCTCTGCCCACAGCACCCTGTCCCCAGCTGGAGGCAGAAAACTGCTTTGTGCAACCATTACTCTGATGGGCTTACAGATGAATGAAGCCCCCTGCAGTCCTGATCCAGCTCTGGGGCAGCAGCACAAGAGGGATGTGGAGCTGTTGAAGCCAGTCCAGAGAAGGCCATGGAGATGCTGCGAGGGCTGGAGCAGCTCTGCTCTGGAGCCAGGCTGAGAGAGCTGGGCTGGGGCAGCCTGGAGAAGAGAAGGCTCCTGAAGGGGAGACCTTAGAGCAGCTCCAGTGCCTAAAGGGGCTGCAGGAAACCTGGAGAGGGGCTTTGGACAAGGGCCTGTAGGGACAGGACAAGGGGGAATGGCTTTAACCTGCCAGAGGGGAGACTGAGATGAGCTCTTAGGCAGAAGCTGTTCCCTGTGAGGGTGCTGAGGCGCTGGCACAGGGTGCCCAGAGAAGCTGTGGCTGCCCCATCCCTGGCAGTGTTCAAGGCCAGGTTGGACACGGGGGCTTGGAGCAAGCTGCTCTAGTGGAAGGTGTCCCTGCCCGTGGCAGGGGGTGGGGCTGGAGGAGCTTTAAGGTCCCTTCCAGCCCAGCCCAACCCAGTCTGGGAATTCTATGAAAACATGTTCTTCCCAATGACACCAAACATTCAGAACTCAGCAGCTTCTACTTTAAACCACTACACACAGTTATGGGTCACTTGTATCCACTTAATTTGATGATCAGGAAAACTGCCAGGAAATTTATATCCAAAGATAACAATTCCTGGGCTATGCTTCACATGTAATCAGTTACTCTGTAGCCTCAAGCAGCTGCACTAAGAACCTACTCATGAACTGCATCTGGAGTTACTCCAAAGGAAACCTTTACCCCTGGAAAAGCTGTGGTGCTCATCACGGGCTGCAGGTCTCTCCTCAGAGGGAGTCAAGGGTGTGGACAGGTTCCCACTGCCTGTGGCTGCTGCGCAGTGCGAGTGGCAGCAGCAGCACCCTGCTCCCCATAGCTGCGGAGCCCCACGCTGCCCTAGGCTGACGCGCTGTGCCCTCCCCTGTTCCCCGAGCCAGGAGTTCCTTCCGCGAAGGAAGCGCTGATGTTTCAACCCAGAGAGAAGCCGCCTCCCGCAGCGCCATGCCATAATGGGAGATAAGCACCAACTGCACACACACACCCCCCCCCCCCGGCAATGTGTATCAGACACTGCAGACAGACCGAGGAGGAAGGCTTTGCTTTTAATGGCCGGTGCCCGGAGCAGTCCCGTTCTGGTGCCGGTGCGGGTCGTGCCTCGCCGGGCGGCGCCGCTTCCGCCTACCGCATGTAGTTCTTGGGGAAGAGCTGGAAGAGCTTGCCGTCCTGCGTGGGCTCGAAGCCGTACTTCTGCAGGTTGTCGGGGTCGAAGGTGCCGTCCTTCACGTCCTTCTCGATACGCGGAGCCACCAGCTCGGTGAAGAGCTGCTTGGCCGTGGCGGGCGGCTCGGAGCCCTCCGGAGCGCGGTACGACACGTAGGGCTTCAGCTTGAAGCCGGCGAGGTCGGGCACGACGAACTCGGGCACCATCTCCGGGACGCGGATGAACTTCTTCCCCGCGGTGAGCACCCCTGCGCGCCGGGCGCCACGGCCCTTGTAGTGCGTGCGGGGCCCGCGCTTGCTCGTGAACGGCGACACGCGGTCCGCACCGCGGAGCAGCCCGCGGCAAAGCCCCCGCAGCAGCCCCATGGCGGCACACACTGCAACACCGCCCCATCCCATTGGCCGAAACACCGCGGCCTACCGTGCCCCCCGGAAGGCGGGACGGGGACTCCTCCGCCAATCAGCAGCGAGGAGCCCTCGGTGTGGGCGGGAATTGCGGCTCCCCGCAGCGGCGGCGGCGGCGGTGGCGGTGGCAGTGGCGGGCGGGGTCTTCGCTTCGCCCCCGGCCCGCGGGGATGACCTTTGACCTGGCGGTGGCGGGTGAGTGGGGTGCTGGCGGCAGGGAGCGGGGCCCGGTAGGGCCGCGCTGTGCTATGCCGTACCGTGCTATGCTATGCTGTGCCGGACCGGGGCGGGACGGTGCCCCGGGGACCTGCTTTTAGCTTCCGTGCTGCGTGGTTTGGTGTAATGGGGCTTACGGGGGAGCTCGGTCTGACGGGAGGCCCGCGGTGGCGGGGCCGCGCTGCTCTATGCGGGGTCTGCCCCGTTAAGCAGTGTCCCCCGGCAGCAGCTGCTCTGGGGTCTTTCCGGAACCAGGAAATGGTTTGTGTTGGAAGGGACCTTAAAGCTCCTCCAGCTCCAACCCCTGCCATGGGCAGGGACACCTTCCATAGAGCAGCTTGCTCCAAGCCCCTGTGTCCAACCTGGCCTTGAACACTGCCAGGGATGGGGCAATGTTCGGTTCCTTACAGACACCGACCCCCTGCGGTGGCTCCTCGGGTGCTGCCGGGTGTAGGCAGCGAGGTCCTGTGCCCGTGGGTGCTCCCAGTGCTTGGTGCTGTGCCGGGGGGAGGCTCCTCTGAGGGAGAGCAGAGCCAAGCCCCGTCATGCACTTCCCAGAGGACTTGAGCGTTGTCCGTGCCAGTAGCAGAGCCTCTCCTCGAAAGGGTGCTGGGTTTGTTGCTCAACTCAGAGAAAAAGGGCAAAGAAGTAGAAAACCACCCAGCTTCCCCTGCCCTGGCTGGTTCTGCCGGGCAGGAAGAGCTGTTCTGGTGATGCTTCATGTTGCGGAGTTCAGAAGAGTTTGGGTTAGAGAGTGAGGCCTTCTCTTAACTGGCTCTTGTCCTGTTTGCATCTGTGCTCCTGCCCTATCTCCAGACATGGATGAAGACAGCAACAGCACCAGCCTTGAGGTACGATATGCTTTGTTGTTGAGTTTGGATGTCTTTATTTCCCCTTTGCTGTCTGCAGAAGCTGAAAGCTGCCGTGCTGAATTTGATAACATTTGTGTAATGTCTTTAGCTGCCTTTACCTTGAGAACACAAGGTTTTTGACTTTCCAAAAATTTCAGTATTAGTCCAATTTGTGTGTGTGTGTTTAGTATTTTAATATTAACATGTTTTTTACTGCAAGCCACTCAAAATCTGCTTCATGTTCCAAGCTGTTAGTGTGATGATCTGATTTTTGCCTTTTGCTAGAACAGTATGTCTTTTAGCCTAAAGACAGCAGAATGTGGTGTTCTTTGGCCACCAGCTCTTGAGTTTGTTCTTGCTTATAAATACAAACCTCATAGTCCAGCAAGGCCCATGGTGCTTGTCACAGCCATGAAGGACAAGGCCCACAATAGGAAATAATTCTTTCCATGACTGAAACCAGCACACAGCCCCCCTGCACACTGCTCAGAAGTGTTCTGTGAAAATCCAGTACCTGTAGGCAAGCCGTGGGTGTATAGAGTTGTGTGGGAGCTGCAGGGAGAGCTGAGCTTTTGTTCAAGCCTAATCCAACCTGGCCTTGAACACTGCCAGGGATGGGGCAGCCACAGCTTCTATGGGCACCCTGTGCCAGCACCTCAGCACCCTCACAGGGAAGAGCTTCTGCCTAAGAGCTCATCTCGATCTCTCCTCTGGCAGGTTAAAGCCATTCCTTTGTCCTGTCCCTATAGGCCCTTGTCCAAAGCCCCTCTCCAGGTTTCCTGGAGCCCCGTTAGGTATTGGAATACTCTGTGTAAGACACAGAGGAAGTTCTGGACTGTTGCTGGAGCCGTCCTCTGAGAGGTCCTGCAGGCTCGGGCTATCAGATGGCCCTGCAGAGCTGATGACTTCACCACCACCTCATACTTCTCTCAAATGCTGTCCTGTATCGGTAGATGCTGACGTGTCTCAAGTATCTGTACGAGTGCAACCTATGCTTCCTTGGTCTGCTTTTCCTGGAGGATTGTCAGTGCTTGAGAGGACATCTCACTGGGCATGGAGGGGAAATACCATGTGTTCACTGGTGTTCATGGGAAATCTTGCAAGAACCTCTTGGTTTTTCTTGGAGGTGTGAATTTCCTCTTTCCCTTGTTGCCTTTCTGCATTGAGGCATGAGGGCTCAGGCTGTGTGTGTATGTGGTTTTTTCTTTTGCTCCTGGATTTGTTTCTTCTCCTGACAGCAGCAATGTGACTGTCAGTTGGCAACTACTATGGTTGCTGTTATTTGAGACCCCACAGGCCTGCACAGTAGCAGAACTGAGCGTGTCCCTGACACTGTCAAGGGGAAATCAATGCAGTGACCACAACAGGCACACCAAGAACATTTTACCAGCATGTGTTGGATTTGTTGCTAGCAATTTTTCAGCTTTTCATTTGTTTTTTCAAATTCTTGTGACTTTCCACTACAATCCCACTAATAATAGTCTGACAAGTGTGGTGGTAGGGTTAGTTTGACTCAGGCTGGGAAGACATCTTGTTGATATGCCATGTTAAAAGCAGCCTAAGATGACAAGCTGCTCTGTTTGAGTTGGCTGCTTAGGCAGGAGTTTATTTATGCTGTAGAACTGGAATGCATTCCATGAGCAGGACTAGTTCGATGGCTCCCAGTGTGCATTTCAGTTTCCTCTTGGTGACAAAGCTGAATGAGGAGGTCATCTCAGGAGCTGAGGGCAAACACTGGGCCTAGAGCTGCCTGTAAATTCAGGTCCTTGTAAGGCTGAAGACTTATAGGGGGATGTATCTGTCCTTGTACTCTGTTTCCTGCTTGTTCCTAATATTTGGTTTGCTTCCCCCACTCCTCCCCATTCTGGTGAGTTTTGAGCTGGCATTTGTATGCTTATTTTAACTGCCAGGTTTTCTCCTGATCAGAATGGTCAGCACAGTCCCAGGACACTATACCTGCAGTTAGAGCTTGTTCCCATGTGCTTGGTTTTCTTTTGATGCTGCTTTATGACTTCTTTTCTCAGCCTCATAAAGCCCATCACATACAGTTCTCATCCTTGTTGCTCCAACTAAGATAGGATCACGAGCAAATGTTATCCCCTCACTGTCTGACCCTGGTTTAGGATGCTTAGGAATTTGTTGAATTGATGCTCCATTGATGACCCCTCTCCCTTGTCCTGTGGTGGCAAAGTGGGCTGTAGATGAAAGAAAGACTTTGGAAAATACAATCAAGTTGTGTTGTATGCAGCAAGCCAGGTGTTGAGATGCTTTACAGAGGTTTTTTGCTAATGGGAGACTAATCTCACCTTACTTTCATGGGCAGGCTGTGCTGCCAGCCGGCGGGACGCGGATTCTCCGGTTTGTAGAAGACAGGATACAGACCACTATGGTAAGTGCAGCTTCCATCAGCTGCGGGAGGACTGACTGTGCAAAACCAGGGGATAGCTTCGTGCAAGGTGTGAAGTCACAGCCAAAGTGAGTGTTTCTTTACTGTTGCTGTGCATGAGGCAGGAGTTATTCCTGTTGTTTCGTCTTGTGCACATGGAGTTGATCACAGATCTCTGGGGAAATGTGCTGAATATCTCATATGTGAGCTTATGAGTGGATTAACTATTTATGAATGTACTTGACTTGTAGACATTTCACTGAGCTCAGTGTGCTCCAGCCCTCCACAAAGTACTTAATAATTCTCAACATTAGAAGTTACTAACTTCTTTCCGTGCTAAATTCCTCTCACAGCTGACTGGAATTGCAATTGGAGCTGCAGTCGCATTACTACTCATAGCAGTTGTGGTGTTTGTCGTTTACAGAAGAGTGAGACAATCTAGTAAGTACTTAATGACTCTGTGTGTTTTAAACACAGTTTTCTCTGCTACCTTCAGTGTGTTTATAACAACGCGTGGTAGATGTTAGCTGTGAAGGTTGTGGTTCTGGCAGGAAAACAGCTTTAAAAGGGTGAAGAACTTGTGTTGATTCACTCACCCAGGTCTGAAGATAGAATTCCTGTCACGTACAGGATGCTGCAGGGTTTTATTTCTCTGCTGTGTGATATCTTTAGTATCAGTTGCAAATCATGCAAAGAATTTCAACCCTGCTACGACTTCAGTGTCACAGTAGTGAGAAACGGGTGAATTGGAGGTTTCCCATGTGAGATTAAAATTACCTGAGCCTTATATCCATGGAGAGAGCCTTTTTCTCTCCCCTGGTGATTAGGTAGAGCCTGAAGCCAGCTCTTCCCTAGTCTGCCTTGGCTAACCAGAGCTGGGTAATGAGGTATCTTATGTTGGTTTACATTCCAAAGCTTGATGCATAGCAGACAGGAGCCATGGCTGTTACAGTGTGTGTTATAGCACAGTTACCAACCTGTGCTCAGTGTCCTTCCCTTCAGTGTGGAGCTGCAGGTGGTGGTCTCTGATGTGGTGCTTCTGTGTTCCAGAACAACCTCAGCCTCAGGTGCCTCAGTACCGATTTCGCAAGCGGGACAAGGTGATGTTCTACGGGCGGAAGATCATGAGGAAGGTGAGTGCCTCTGGCACAGGGGGAAGGAAGTAAAGGTTAAAATCCAGTCTGGGAGGTGCTGTGGACTTTGCAGTGCTTCACTTCCTTACCTTGGCCCAGGGCCTTCAGCATGTAAAATTCCATTGGATTTTTGGGGATGTTTCAAGACTTCTGGAATTCTGACAATCTCTGGTGGAACAGGGATGGCTTCTGCTCCTGGCCAGGCCTTCCTTTTCAAGAATATCTGCAACAGTTGAGGTAGTAGTAAATTAGTGACTTCTGTATGGATTTGATGATTGTTTAGTCCATTCTTCTTAGTATTCAGGATTTCAATCAAGATACCTTAGGCCTGTATTCAGGATTGTCCTTTTCAGATAATGACTTCCAGTACTGCCTTTGCTTTCCAAGCTGACACCTTCTCTCCCACCTGAGTCTGCAGAGCAGATACTTGTGTCTATGTTCTGCAGCCTGGCTGGGAGGAGCGCAAGCACCCCTCTGAGCTCTTGTGTTCTTGTCCTGGGTTCAGCAGCAGCAGTCATTTTTCTCCTTCTTAGCTGGTGCAGCACTGTGTTTTTGACTTTCTGCCTGGGAACAGCGCTGATAACACCGATGTTTATAGTTATGGCTTAGAATGTTTGGTTTGACCAAGGACTTTCTGAGTCTCATGCTCTGCCAGGGAGGAGGGGAAGACAGGAGGAAGCAGAGACAGGACACCTGACCCAAACTGACCAAAGAGGTATTCCATACCACAGCACATCATGCCCAGGATGTAAAAACTAAGGGCAGAGACCTGGAAGGGGTTGGGGTTCACTGCTGGGTCGGGCTTGGTATCGGGTGGTGAGCAGTTGTATTCTCTTTCCTTGTATTTGCCTTGTCGTTATTATTATTGGTGGCAGCAGCAGTGGTTTGTGTTACACCTCAGTTACTGAACTGTTCTTATCTCAACCTGTGGGAGTTGCATTCTTTCGATTCTCCTCCCCATCCCTCTGGGACTGGAGGAAGAAAGGGGGGGCAGTGAGTGAGCAAACTGCGTGAGGGGCTTCAACCACGACAGTTCTGTGCTCACCTGCAACAGGACTTGTCCGACTGTCTCATTAGAGACTGTTCAAGGAGGGTTTATCCCAAGGTTGAAGTCTTTGCCTTGGATTGTCCCAGGGAATCCCACCTGTGCCCTCAGGTTCCTGTCCCGATGTCATTCCTGTCCCATTATTCCGAAATGTCTCATCAAGAATTTTCCATCAGCTGGGACTCTTTCAGCATCAGCTGGTTAAGTCCTTCAGGGCCATGGCTGCCTTTGATATGAACTGCCCCTTTTATTTATTTCTTTGGTTTTTTACTCTTATCTTTGCAGGTGGCTCTTCCTGGGAAATTGTTGCAAGGTGAATTGAGGAAACCTGCAGACAGCCATTTCCCTTAGAGGATTAGGTTACTGTCAGTGAGTGTGCTGGGGGTTCAGCACCAAGTCCAGTTATCTGAGGAGATTAATCTTCCTGTCTTTCTCCTCAAGATATGTTTCCTTTGAAGCTACTGGAGGAGAGTCTCCCAGTGCCTAAAGGGGCTCCAGGAAACCTGGAAAGGGGCTTTGCCAAGGGCCTGTAGGGACAGGCCAAGGGGAATGGCTTTAACCTGCCAGAGGGGAGATTGAGAGGAGCTCTTAGGCAGAAGCTGTTCCCTGTGAGGGTGCTGAGGCGCTGGCACAGGGTGCCCAGAGAAGCTGTGGCTGCCCCATCCCTGGCAGTGTTCAAGGCCAGGTTGGACAGAGGGGCTTGGAGCAAGCTGCTCCAGTGGAAGGTGTCCCTGCCCGTGGCAGGGGTTGGAACCGGATGGGCTTTAAGGTCTCTTCCAATCTCAACCATTCTGTGGTTCTACATAGTATGTGTAGAATGTGAGATTCATTTGTTTTCCTGACTGACAGTACCACTGTGGTCAAAATAGCTCATCCTTTCAGCAGGGTCAGGAGGGGCTGTGTCAGTACAGAGGTTTTGTTTGGTGGTGTTACAAGCTGTGCAGTAGGTCCTGGAGGCTGAGGTGACTTCCTTACTTAACAGTTCCCATACCAAAATCTGTGTAGTGGCTTTGTGGACCTCCATGTGCAGTTTTTAGTATATAAGATTCTATTGCTAACTCCTGTCTTTGGGAAGCTGCCTGTTACTCAGGTGGGAACCCAGACCCCTTTTCAGAGTACCAGGTGGTTATTGATTGCTTGTAGTCATCTGTTGAATGATGGTGGGTACAGAGAGTGAAGGAGAAAGGCTGTTTAATCCTAACTAAGTGCTCTCTGCCATCCCTATTATAGAGCCAGAACCAGGGTGTGGGTCTGGTGGGCTCCCAGAGGGAGCTGGGAGGCAGGAATGGGACCGTCCCCCTTTGGGAACAAAGCCAGAGCATGGCTGAGGGGTCTGAGCTGTGCCCTGTAGAGTGACAGGCTTGAATATGTGTGCTCCTATGTTGCTGGGGCACCTAAACCCAACATCTGTATTAAAACAAGGTGCAGGTAAGTAACCTGGCTTTGTTAGTCCCTGCTTATTGAGGAACACTGCAGCCCTCTGCCTCCACACTGCTGTTCTGTGCTGGGGTGAATTCAGATGCTTGGGCTTAATTAGACACTGTGCTGGGTTTAATGCTCAGTTCTGGAGCTCTGTTTTGTAGTGGAGGGAGGAGGTTACTCCTGAGCCTTGCTTTTGCTTTGCAGAGCAGTCTTTGCTTAGAACTTGGCCAAAAAAAAGCCCTCAGTGAAAGAAGTTGTGCGTGTTGCCAGTGATTTTAATGTTCTTCGACACAGCTGTTCATATGGAGCACAAGAAGTAAAGAATGCTTAGAATTCCCCATGGTAAATCATTTCAGGTAGTGTTTGGTTTGGAGTTTTAGACCTTGCTTTTTGCTGTTATTCCTGAATAAGACAGAATATAACAAACCAGCCTCTGATGATTGTACTTCGTGGAGTTTTGATAAAGTACCGAGATTTTTCTTAAACGAAAAACCCCCACAGAAATCCACCAAAGAGCCTCCAAACTAATTTCAGATCCTTTTTGTGAGAGAAACTTCTTCCTGGGGTTCAACTCTCAGAGAAACAAAGGGAGAATGTTTTAGAAGTAACTCAGGAAGGGTTTTTCTGCTCTTGCAGTTGTTGCGTTTCTCCAGTAGGTGGCACTTTGTCACCGTTAAAACCGGGTGAACGCTTTGCTGCGGGCCTGGGTGCTGCTGGTCTCCGGCTCAAACATGAGCCGGGCACTAGTTTGGGAGCAGCCCAGCCTGCCATGGGAGCATCAGTGCTTTACATGTCACTTGGCTGCCTGGTACTGAGTGTTCCTGAGTACGAACCCGATACCTAAGGGCTCTTTTCCTCTAGCTTCCATTACCACCATACTAATCACTTACTAAACTTGTTTTCTAGAAGAAACTGATCCTGGAATCGATGTTGTTCCACTCCTCTGGGGTCTCACACGAGTGCTTCACTCTGCTCATGATCTAATGACTTGCTAGATGAGAGTTGGAGCCTCTGCAGGTTGGAATAATGTGTTAGTGTTCCGGTTTTTAGTGAATGGTTTTGTTGTTGTTATTTCCCTCTAGGTTACAACCCTCCCAAACTCCCTGGTTGGGAACACTGTGCCTCGCCAGCGGATGCGGAAGCGTGCAAAAGTGTTATCTTTGGCTAAAAGGTACTTGGGCCTTTGGGAAGGAGAATATTCGTGCCATGGAGGCTGGTTTGGGGGTTTGTTCTTTGTGGTGTGGAACCTGTCCCAAGCATCACACTTCTCCATAGCTGCTGGTTTTTCACAGCCTGGCACTTTCCAGGAAGTTTTGCTGACCCAGAGTGGTTTGTGCCTGCAGCAGCATCTCTCATTTTGCTGAAGGAGGGCAGGAGGGTGGAACACCCCTGTTTTATCTGGTTGATAACAGTTGTTTTTAGGCACAGTGTGCTCTAGTATTGCACTCAGCCATGGTGGCAGTGCAAAGCCCATGCTTAAGACAAATGGAGTTCCTGAACTTCCTCACTTGTGTTTTTCTCCGCAGGATTCTGCGGATTAAGAAGGAATGTCCAACTCTGCAGCGCAAAGAACCTCCTCCCTCTTTGCTAGAGGCAGATCTGACAGAGTTTGATGTCAAGAATTCCCATTTGCCTTCTGAAGTCCTATACATGCTTAAAAATGTCAGGTAATGTTAAATGGGAAGATCAGCTTGGATGTGGGTTTTGTTGGATGTTCAGGTGATCTGAGTATTTGGCAGTTTGTGTCAGATATTACATTTTATCACTGCATGGTCAGAACCTTTAGGGAGTTGACTGGAAATTCATCTGAGCATGAGGAAAGAATAAATCATAGAATCCCAGACTGGTTTGTGTTGGAAGGGACCTTGAAGCTCATCCAGTTCCAGCCCCTGCCATGGTCAGGGACACCTTCCACTAGAGCAGCTTGCTCCAAGCCCCTGTCTCCAACCTGGCCTTGAACACTGCCAGGGATGACATCTAATTCTCTAAAAGCTCTGGGGAAATCTTTGAGTGCATTTAAAAACCTAAAGGACATGGATTAGTGGCCTGAATTCAGGATAGTGATTGTAAAGCTATTCTAACATGAGCAGATTCCTGTCAGTGCATTTGAAAAATCCCCTGTAGACTATATCAGCTATTTTTTTGGTACAGAAAACACCAAAATTGGTAAATGTTAATTGGATCCCATACTGACAACTCCACAAACTGCAGAATCGTCACTTCTCAGGCTAAAAAGTGTGCAGGTGGAATCGAAGTTAACTTAATCCCCACAGTTCTTTGGTGGGTTGAGATAAGGGATGGGCTTTGTGCCTGTTCAGCAAGGGGTTAAATTTGCTGACCCAGCAAAGAGGATGAGATCTTCTGATCTGTAATTTTGCTTTTGTTTATGCATGCTCATTTCTCTCCCGGTTATGGTACAATTTAGTCCTGAAGGTCAAACATGCTCTATTAAAACTGCTATTTAAGTCACCTGAACTTTCTGCTGTGGAATTCTGACCTCCTGTGACTAATTGATGTTGCAGTCAATTTTGATAGATTGAGGCTGTTAAATCTGAGCTTGTGGGGCCGTGAGAGGGTCCCTTTGGTGCTGTGCTGATCAGCTTTAAGATGCATGTTTCTGTCTGCCTGGTAGCAAATGGCTAGTTTCCGTGTTAGAGGAGCCCAATTGCACTTTACTGGCAGGAGATGGAATATTCCAGACTTACAAGTACATGCAGTGATAGGAGTTTTCCCCTTTGTTTTCAGTATTCCACATGTTCTGGTTTGTGGGCAGGGAGCTGTACTGAAAGGGAAAGCTCCATGGGGTAACTCCGTGTGCAGTGTGTGAATCTTGCAGGCTTTTGTATTCCTCCCCCTTCCAAAGCTGCTGTTGGCTTGAGGAAGACTGGATGTATTTCCTTTGGAGCCTGCTGGTGTTGCTTAGGGAGCTACTCAAAAAAGGAGCTCCACAGTGCTCTGCACTGTGTTGAGGACTCCTGCTCTTCCTGCCATGCCACGACCAGCTCTGGGGTTTCTCTGCTATTTGTGCAAAGGGCTCTGCTAATATAGGAAAGATTTTCCAAGATCAGTGTTAATTTTAGGTTTGCCTTTGCCTTTTCTTCCCTGCAGGGTCCTCGGCCACTTTGAGAAGCCTCTTTTCCTGGAACTGTGCAAGCACATGTTCTTTGTGCAGCTGCATGAAGGTGAATACATCTTCCGCCCTGGGCAGCTGGATAACAGCATCTACGTGGTGCAGGATGGCAAGCTGGAAGTCTGCATTCAGGAGAGTGTAAGAACAAACTGGTCTGTGCTTCTTGAGATAAATCACTTGGTGGAGCATACAGGCCCGCATGAATCATTAAGCATTGATTAAACTTAGACATTTGAATCATCATGATTTAGAAAGGATTGCCTCAAACTACTTCAGAGCTGTGGTATTTATAAAGATCAAGGTTTTTAGGTATGGTGCCCAGTGTCTTAGAGGAGAGAATAAAGCCCAGTACTGACCAGGCATTCTGAAGTGTTCTCATGAGCTCTAGCTGCATAGTTACTGAGGGAGGGCAGGGTGCAAGATAGGCTCTGTGTGCTGTTGGAAACATTCTTCTCTTGGCTGGTAGCTGTGTAGACCAGTTTGGTATCCAGAGCCGAAGAACCTGAGTACACTCTATGCCTTAACACTCTGCTGTGGTAGTAGCAGGGTTGCCTGGGAGGGGGAACATCCAGAATTCACTTTTGGGTAAAGATGGAAAAGAAATGATGGCTTGGTTTGTGGGTGAGTCTTGAAATGCTGCGTGGCAGCCCTTGCCACCCCTTCTGCCAATTTAGACAGGATGGCTTCCTGGCTGAGCTTTGAGTTTAGCTTTAACTTATGAACTGTTTTCTTGTGGCTGAAAATGCAGGGGTTTGTCATAGTAAATTATACTACATTTCATGATTCCTTTATAATTTTGCATTTTGCTGTTGTTTTGTTCAAAACATTGGCATGTCATCCCTCTTGACATGTAACCCCTGGAATAGAGGGAGATGATTCTGTGTCAAAGTGAAGGGAGCTGTTTCAAAGTGGTTGTTCCACAGCAAACACAAGCGGGTCACATCCCCCTTGGAGCAAACTGGTTTTTAGTTTCTTTTAATTCATCACTTTCAGAGTGGTGGTTTAAACCTTTGGTGGTTTGAAGTAGCACATTTCCAGAGTGGAGAGAAAGCAAACACCCAAGTTACAGTGATGGACTGTTTCTTTTAGGGCTGCTCAGAGGCTGAGCAGCTTCCTGAGGTGCTTCCTATCTGCCAGGTGTGCAGCTCTGAGCCTGCACTGATTTTCTGTGCTTCACTTGCAGGATGGAACAGAAGTGGTTGTGAAGGAGGTGCTGGCAGGAGACAGTGTCCACAGCCTTCTCAGCATTCTCGATGTGATCACGGTAAGTTCATGACCATGCAGTGCTGCTTTGTCACAGAGCTCTTTGGCAGGAGATGACTCTGAATATCACTAGGAAAGGGTCAGAATGGAAAATGTTCCTTTGAGCAGTTCTCCTTCTCCCAGGCCTCCCCAGTTGTAAGCTTTGCTCTGTGTGAGCTGATTGTGGGGTGTGTGGCCTGACAGTGTAACGCTGACTATTTCTGATAAGCAATAGGATTGGAGTTACTCTTCTATGGCTGGAAAACTGAGGTATGGTTTGATTTGCTCAAGGTCACAGAGCAGTCGCAGGAGGAGCAGGTTAGGGCCACAAGTCCGGGCTTTTACACTGTTTGATTTGTTACTGATTGAATTTATTTAGTCTAATGAGAATAAATCTGCCAGTTGTTATTGCTGTAATTACACTGTGACACCAGTTGATGGGTTCAGTTTCTGCCTCCCATGTTCGTGCAGCTGGTGCCCCTCTGAAGGTTGTGCTCTTTGACAGGCAACGAGCTAAAGGCTTATGGGTTCTGTTTATTGCACAGATTAGTACTGTGGATTTTGTTACAGATGGAATTCCAATGCCGGAATTGTCACAGTGCATCTATTTTGTAATACCTGAATAGAAGGTGGGGAATTCATCATCTTTGATAATACACAAGCACTTAAAGTGCTTCCTTGGAAGATTTTGATAGTTGAGAGGGTGAAGATAATGTAACCAGTAAGTTGTTCATATTTGACCTTGTACCATGTTCCTCTTGTGCCTGGCTGTCTCCTTTCATTACAAGGTGCTGTTATTCTCTGTGTAGGTAGTTTTCATGGTTCTGTGGAGTGTTCTTTGCCACTATTAGATGCAGGTGTATCTCAATGTATCTATAACTTCCATGAAACCTGTGGAAAGAGAAACAAATTTAAAGCTCGGTCACACTTTCTTCTGTAGAAAGCAGTGGCACTGGAATGATTTGGGCTGGGCAAGTCTGGTTCTTGCTGTCAGATCCATGTTAATAGCAGATTCAGAGGTATCTTTGCCCTTTACTTCCACCAGTAAATTTTCGTAATGCCAATATTCCAAAGAGCAGGACCGTCATATAGGGACACCAATACCAGTCGTGTTCTTTGCCTATATTCTGTTGGAATAAACAAGAAGGAATCCTTCTGGTATTCAGGGGTGTGTGGGTTTGGTTTCTCAGAGCGTGGTTGCCATTCATTATGTGTTGTGGTTGGTTTCTTATTGTTGGTTTTGCTTTTGTAATTCTCATTCTATCGTTTTTTTCTCTCATTAGTTACAGCACTGGTAAATGAGAAAATCAAAATGATTGAAAGTGTTGCCAAGAGTTCCCAGTGTGCAGATGGGTACATAACAAACCCTTTACCATTCCTCTTGCTAATGTAACTTGTTCTCATTTATTTTTACAACTCTCTGTCTTGTTTTCCAGCTTTGTGAGCTGTGTGTTTTATTTCTGTTTTTCCTCTTCCTTATGCTCTTTGCTGACTTTAGGCATAGGGAGTAGTATGAAAATGGGCAAGAAGAGAGAAAGTAGCATTGATCAGAATAGAGGGGATGTGGCAGTGGCATTCAGATTAGCGAATGAGTACCTGCAGACACCAGAGCCTGAATGAAGTTTCACTGTACCACCAAACGTGGATCTGACATGAAGAAAGAAATGTATCAGAGAGGATTTCAGTTGTCTGAGCTGAATTATGTGAGTCCTTTGGCTGACTTTATAATACATGCTGTAGCACTGATCACCCATTGGATTGAGGGATGTGCAGGAAAATTGGAGGTTGCTGCAAGAAGTGGCAACATCTTGCTGGATCTAGAAGAAAGTCACACAAGAGGCACTTTTCCATTTGAATTTGCCAGTTGTTTAAATTGAAAAGTCCCCTTAGATCCACTAACTACAAAGGTAGTGGCTGTGACATGAGGCGTGTTCTGCACATCTCACTTATTCTGACCAGCTAAATGCTGCTTGCTCAAAACTCAGAGGAGGAACACACACAGTGCTTGCTGTTGATTACTGGAGCTTTGGGGTTTACTCTTCTTTTGTCTTCCATATGGAGATGGTATTTGGAAAACTGTGAGCAGGTGGCACAGTAGCAATGAAGAAGAAGGGACTGGAAGGAATATGGATCAATTGAGAGTGACTTAGGAGGGGAAAAAAGAAAGTCTGAGAATTAAAAGAAGCTGAAGATCCACTTGGATGAAGGCGAGCCTGCTGGGCTCGAGTGTGTTTAAATGCAGTGGACCTGGTGGATGAGGTTATAAAGAAGTGACTGGTTGCTGCAAGAGCCTTGGGTTGCAGCCCTGCTGGTGTAGTGTGGAGGATGGCAGACTAGAGCAGAAGATGATGAAATTCAAGCAAGGGGACAGGGAGAATACAGCAGGTTTTCTGTGTCTCTTGTAGCAGATTTCTTAACCAAATTTATTTGGACTTGGCCATAAGAAGGACACGGAGCTGTTGGAGTGAGTCCAGAGGAGGCCATGGAGCTGCTGAGAGGGCTGGAGCTCTGGAGCCAGGCTGAGAGAGCTGGGCTGGGGCAGCCTGGACAAGAGAAGGCTCCCTCAGGGGTGACCTGAGAGCAGCTCCAGTGCCTAAAGGGGCTGCAGGAAACCTGGAGAGGGGCTTTGGCCAAGGGATGTAGGGACAGGCCAAGGGGAATGGCTTTAACCTGCCAGAGGGGAGACTGAGATGAGCTCTTAGGCAGAAGCTGTTCCCTGTGAGGGTGCTGAGGCGCTGGCACAGGGTGCCCAGAGAAGCTGTGGCTGCCCCATCCCTGGCAGTGTTCAAGGCCAGGTTGGACACAGGGGCTTGGAGCAAGCTGCTCCAGTGGAAGGTGTCACTGCCCATGGCAGGGGTTGGAGCTGGGTGAGCTTGCAGGTCCTTTCCAACGCAAACCAAACCATTCTATGAGTCTGTGATTAGCTGTCATCTGGATTCAGCTACTCCTCTAGCTGTGACATTTCTCACCTACAGTGCTTAATTACTCTGCAGCTCTTAGAACAAGACAGAAGTTAATAGTTACCTGTGAGAACATAAAGTTCTCTGTTAAAAGAACCCCTAGTTCACTACTGATTATAACTTACCTGTTCCTTGTGAACTCAGTGCGTGATTGTAGAACTGTGGAATTTAAGCATAGTAAAAATGCCATGTATTCAGGGCAGAGATTCATAAGGCATGGAGTTAATGGCATGTGCAGTGGTGTATACATACATTTTCATTTATATTTGAGTATAGGAGAATTGTAAATGACCTCTTTGTCTAAAGCCAGGCTTTAGGCTGGGCTGTACAAGAGGAATATTGTATTTATTTTGGGGTTCAGCAAAAGCCCAGAAATGTCATTTGTTAATTTCTTTACTTAGTTAAAAGGAGCTCAGGATTCTGAGGGCTCCTGGGAGCTCTGCACTGGAGGTCAGAGATGTTGAAAGTTTCGACTCCCACAGGAGCAGGGAAATCAAAGCTATTAATGAAGCCCCCGTGTTGCATAGGCAGGGCAGCTGGAGTTGGGTAATTAAGAAATTGGTTCCAATTAATTTAATTTAATTTATAATCTGCCTCATTCTGACTTTCAGAGCAGCAGACACAGCTGGAGCTTCAGCTTCCATGGTGGTGATAGCTGTATAGAACATACGTTGTTTGGTTTTGCTGTGCTCCCTGGGCAGGAATTCTTTTGCAGTGATGGTGGTCAGCTGGCTGATGCTCTGGAAGTCTTGCAGATCAGAGTGTGTGTAATCAGTGTGTAACATCTGTGTGTTCAGTGTTTACCTTCTGCTGCTCAGGAACCTTCAGAAGGTTCTGAAGGAGGGTGGCTGTTGAAGTAGAAACTCCATTTCTTCCCTAGCTCCTATTCTGTAGCACAGAAGGGCTCTGTTTCATAGGATCCCAGCCTGGTTTGTGTTGGAAGGGACCTTAAAGCTCATCCAGTTCCAACCCCTGCCACAGGCAGGGACACCTTCCACTAGAGCAGCTTGCTCCAAGCCCCTGTGTCCAACCTGGCCTTGAACACTGCCAGGGATGGGGCAGCCACAGCTTCTCTGGGCACCCTGTGCCAGCGCCTCAGCACCCTCACAGGGAAGAACTTGTGCCTAAGAGCTCATCTCAATCTCCACTCTATAAATTTGATACTGATACTGTCTTACAGTTACTAACCAAACCCAGGAATACAGTTAAACCCTGCACATTCACATCTGAGGGAGTCCCTGGGACCAAGCAGCAGCTATTCCAAACCACCAGCTGAGTTCCCAATATAAATGTTTTCTCAAGGATATTTGGTGCCTCACAGCTCCTGGGCAAACAGTGCAGCTAAGACTTGGCTGATAAATGCTCCTCTTTGCTAGTTGGAGTGCCCTGGCCATTCTGAAAACCTTGACAGTTGGGTGTGGTAGAGCTTCTGCCTAAGAGCTCATCTCAGTCTCCCCTCTGGCAGGTTAAAGCCATTCCCCTTGGTCTGCCCCTACAGGCCCTTGTCCAAAGCCCCTCTCCAGGTTTCCTGCAGCCCCTTCAGGCACTGGAGCTGCTCTAAGGTCTCCCCTTCAGGAGCCTTCTCTTCTCCAGGCTGCCCCAGCCCAGCTCTCTCAGCCTGGCTCCAGAGCAGAGCTGCTCCAGCCCTCGCAGCATCTCCATGCCCTACTCTGGCCTCACTCCAGCAGCTCCACGTCCCTCTTGTGCTGTTGCCCCAGAGCTGGATCAGGACTGCAGGGGGGGTCTCCCCTGAGCACAGCAGAGGGGGAGAATCCCCTCCCTGAGCTGCTGCTCATGCTCTGGGGGTGCAGCTCAGCACATGAGGGGGTTCTGGGCTCATGTACACACTTAGCTGGTTCATGAGGAGCTTCTCATCCTTCAATACCACAAAATTCTTCTCAGGGCTGCTCCATTCCTTCATCTCTCAGCCAGTTTCTGTGCTGAGGGTTGCACCAAGCCAGGTGCAGAACCTTGCACTTAGCTTTGTTGAACTTCATGCAGTTTTATCTTAGAAATATTGGATAAATCCATATTTTATGTGTTACTAAATGAATTCATGACTTAAATACTCTTCAGCATTTACTACTAGTGGGCTAGCAGGGGTGCTGTTCTTTAGCTTAGAGTTTGGTGATAGGTTTTTGTTAAGTTCTGTTCTGATTCAAGGGGGAAAATCCTAAACCACATTTTTGCCTTCTAGGGTAAAAAGATCTCTGTTGTACCCACTTACAGTTTTATCTGTCATTGATTTGTTATTTCTCCATCTGTTCTTCAAGCAGCTCAGGATGGTCTGGACTCATTTTATCTCGCATCAAGAGCTGTTTGTCTTTGTCATTTGGAATATTTCATATGGATAGATATGCATATCTACACGAAGATACAAGCAGATATATATATCTTAGAACACAGGAGGTCTGCCTGCTGTTTGTCTCATTCCATTTTGTATGTGATTGTAATACAGCTTTGTTATATTTTTGCTGATGGGCGAGTCTATCACTCTTGCTGCAGCAAGCAGCTTGGTCATCAGTTCAGATAATAAAACCAAGAATACCTCCTTTCTCTGCAGTCTGGAATAGCTGAAGTTGAAATACCCCAAACCTGCCTGTGTCTGTAATAAATCTGTGTCAGAGCTGATGGACTTACTCCCCTGAACCTGGTACACCTCCCTGTAGCTCTTATTCCCCTGTCTCTGTTCAATGCCAGTGAAGTTGCTGCTGTGAGTTCTCCTGGCCACATTGCCCGCGTTGCACCACCTGCAGGTCGTGGAGCGCAAGCTTGAAGCTTTTTGTGATCAGAGGATGTCTGTCAGGCATCTGTGACATCAGAGTAGAAACATGGGCAGTGATTGGGAAGGATTGGGTCTGATAATTGGTGGATTAACTTTGTGTCCCTGAAACTTTCCCTTAGGGTCACCCTGCTCCCTACAAAACAGTCTCAGCCCGAGCAGCCATCCCATCCACCATACTGCGGCTTCCAGCAAGTGCCTTTCAGGACATCTTCCAGAAATATCCTGAAACTCTGGTTCGAGTGGTACAGGTAAGCTTCGGGTGAGGTTGGGTTGGGCTGGGGGCAGAAATCACCCTAGTTTCAAAGTTACAAGGAAGATGTGTTGAAGTTCAGCAAGCTCATCATGCCTGTGCAGGTATGGAACTGCTCCATACAGCTTCTTGTCAAGATTTGGACTAGTTCTGCTGCTCCTCTTGCTGTTAGAGCCCTAGACTTAATGCTCTCAGCGTTAATCATGTCCAGGAAGAAATAATGCAGATGTGTGGGTGTTACACACACACACACACATATTGAATTGGTTTCTGCATGTGATCGCCTCTCAAGTCAGCCTGACCTGCCTATAAGCTCATTGGTCCTGGTGGAGTAGAGCATGCTGGCATGGGCTCTGCTTCATGGTTATGCTTCAAAATGGCTTAGAGTGTGGAAGAGACTGTTCCATGTTTTGAAAAAGGACCGATATACTGTTAGAAGCTGTTTGTTAGGGGGTGATGCTTTGTAAAGTTCAAAGAACTCAAACTGATGTGAATGTCCACCTGAGAAGGAATTGTCAGCACCTGAGGAAAGAGCTGTACTTTGTGTTGGTTTTAAGTTCACCGTTCCTTGCTTTGCTTAGTCAGGTCTCAGGTGAGCACTGCGTCTGTCTCTTGATTACAAGAGAGGGAGATTTAGATTAGATACTAGATAAAGAGAGGAAACTGAGGTGAGCTCTGAGGCAGAAGTTCTTCCCTGTGAGGGTGCTGAGGCGCTGGCACAGGGTGCCCAGAGAAGCTGTGGCTGCCCCATCCCTGGCAGTGTTCAAGGCCAGGTTGGACACAGGGCTTGGAGCAAGCTGCTCTAGTGGAAGGTAGCAGGGGGTTGGGACTGGATGAGCTTTAAGGTCTTTTCCAACACAAACTGTTCTATGATCCTGCGAGTGGAAGCCTGCACAGGGACCTGTGTACTCAGGATCTCAGTTTGGAGGGTTTGCAGTATTGTCCCACAGGGCAGGAGTCATTCAGGTCTGTCCTTTTGTTTTGCTTGCACTTCTGCATCTTTTGTCCTTGTACCTGGATAATTTGAATGACACATGAACCTCCTAATGCTGATGGCAGAGGAGAACAGATCATTATGCGAATTTAATCTGCTCCATGTGAGCGGATACGAAAGAGGAGATGGCTTAAGAGTGGGAATAAGCTGCAGGGCAGGGGAAGGTCAGGTGGCAGTGGTGGCTTACGTGAGTGTAGTGCTCGTAGAGCAGGAGAACAGGCTCTGTATGGGGACAGCTAGAATAATGAGGGCAAAAAATAGAAGGAAATGCTTTTATTTCAGGGCACATTTGTTATTAGTGTTTACAGAAAACAAAAAGCATTATTTGGTGTTTGGGAGTAAGACTTTAGATTTCTGTGCCATCAGATGATTGTGTAGTCTTTGGTAAATCACTTCGTCTTTGCCTTAATTTATCAGTTGCTAAAACGGAGTTTCAGCTTAGGGTACAGTCTATCTTAAGAAGTCCCTTCAGGTACCCTGGTGCGTAACTGTTTAAATGCAAGAACAAGTGTGGGAGAACCCTAAATCCATTCTGTTGCTTCTTTATTTCCATTTCTAGATCATCATGGTGAGGCTGCAGAGAGTGACATTCCTGGCATTGCACAACTACCTTGGTCTGACTACAGAGCTCTTCAACTGTGTAAGTTTGGGGTACACTTTAGCTGCTCTCCCTGTCTGTGTCTTGGCACGGGGAGGTTTTCCTTCTTTCAGAAGATCATAAAGCAAATGTTACATATTAATTGAATACAAGGTCCTTGTTACAGACAGCCTGTAAAACCTTGGCCATGCTGATGTCTGGGGAATGGGAGGGAAGCTTAAATTTGAGAAGTTTGAAGAAGTGCATTGCTTCACACTGGTGTATCTGCCCCACTGTGCACATATGTGAGTATGTGTCAGTGCTCATAGAATGGTTTGGGTTGGAAGGGAGCTCTTCCAGTCCCAGCCCCCTGCCATGGGCAGGGACACCTTCCACTAGAGCAGCTTGCTCCAAGCCCCTGTGTCCAACCTGGCCTTGAACACTGCCAGGGATGGGGCAGCCACAGCTTCTCTGGGCACCCTGTGCCAGTGGCTGAACAGTCCTGACATTTATTAATGAGACTGAGTCATTTCTACCTACACCAGTTCAAAGAAGGGTGTAGCCTCAGGAGAAGAGTATCAGATCAGGGAATACTTAAGTGAACTGGACTTACCTAAGCGCATGGGCTGTGATGGGATGTACCTCAGGGTGCTGAGGGAGCTGGCAGATACCTGACAGTCTTTCTTTGACTACCACAAGTGGGTGAAGGCCCTGGGGTCAGCACAGGCTCCAGTCTTGCTTAAGATGTAAGAGGGGGTGGGTTATGTTTGCTTTGCACTTTGTGTCTTGCAGCAGAGCCAAGCCATCCCCCTCATCTCTGTGACAAGTGTCACAGCTGCAGGAGGCTCAAGCAAAGCAGTGAAGAGACAAGTGTCTAATGTATCAGAGGAGGATCGTGGAGAGAAGCTGGAAAAGGCTGGGGAAGCACTGGAAATAGGTAATGTCTCTGGAAGTGTGTGGTAACTGTCCTTTGTCATGTTCTTTACTCATTGTGCTCTTGATCTTTATTTGATTAGGGTATTTAGGGATTGCAGTTTCAGGTTTGAAGTCTTTGGATTGTCCTTTGCTTTAATAGGAAGTTACTGCTGTGTTGATGATATTGGCGGGGGGGGGAAGTGGCTACTAACACTGACTTTGTAGGAGAGGCGTGAAAATGCTGCACTCAGATGCTGGCAGGATTGCTGGGTAAGTGCAGGCTTCCAGGTTGAAGTGTCAGGATGAAACCTAAAGCTACAAATATAGATTGAGTTGAATTTTGCCTCTGAGCCTGAAAGTTTTTAATTGAATGGAAAGCAGGAAGCAGGTTTAGACAATGTTTGACACTGGAGTTTCAAAGCCTTTAACGCAGCCTTTAGTGAGTTTTCAAAGTGGGCAGTGAGAGCTTCTTGCTGTCAGTGAAATTTATTGCTTGAAGGACTGTCTTGTGCTTAGATCTGTGTGACTTCTGTTTCTGAATTTCAGACCCACTGAAGATTTCTGGTACTGAAAACCCTGAGCATATTTTCAGAAGAAGCCTTTCGTCACCTCCCTGTGCAGGGTCTCCAGAGACCTCTAGTAAGTAGTGCTTGGCAAAGCTGTGGGCAATGGGTTATGTATCTAATCCTGTGGAGCAGCTGTACTCTCTGGAGCGCTGAGCTACTCTTCCTCTGTGTTGGACAGTCATCTTGCAGTGGAGCTGCTTCCTAACTCGTGTGTCAGAAATGTATTTTCTGAAGTCACAAATGCTTTATTATCCAAGAGAGTGTTCCCTTGCTGTCTTTGCTAGCAGTGGGGAGCATACAATGATTTGTCTTCCAAGACACCTGCAAAAATGAAGAGCTTTATTAATTGATATAACTGAAACAGTGAGTTATGATGATATGCTGTCATCTTTCATGCAAAAGATGACACATGATTCTTGCTTGGCTGATGGTCCCACAGAGCACATCACATGGATTTGTTGCTTGTAGAGGAATGTTTTTTGAGTGGGTAATGAAGGTGACTTATCACTGAATGCTCTGGTGAGACATTTATGAGCTGTTTTGATGCTGCAGTGTTCAGTTTGGTGAACTTCTGTCGTCTCCATTTAGACATCCTCTCTGAGCCAGCTGTTTAGGTTAGCTTTGTGTTCAGGTTGCAGAAACTGCAACTTCTTGGGTGAATCACAGGAGGAAAGCATCTGTCTTTCCTTAGCTGAGTACTGAACCAACCATCTTGAGGTAGTTAATGTCATGCTTAGATACTGTAGCCACTATGAAGGTACTGTTAATAGAGAAGTCATTTAATGGGTGGAGTAAAGGTTCTCTGGATACATTAGGAGATAACACGTATTGCTTATGTTGACTGTTAAATGGCTTAGGAGATCAGAACATACTGTGAGTGAGGCTTAGAGAGTATGGAGACAAGGAAGAAGGAGGAAGGTGGGCTGAGGGAGCCCTCAGTGCTGAGGGCTTTCCCAGTGTAAGGCTTCTAACACTGGCTGCTATCAAGTTAAGTTGGTTGTGTACAGGGAGGAGAAGAACGGGTATCATAGAACCATGAACTGGTTTGTGTTGAAAGGGACCTTAAAGCTCACCCAGCTCCAGCCCCTGCCATGGGCAGGGACACCTTCCACTAGAGCAGCTTGCTCCAAGCCCCTGTGTCCAACCGGGCCTTGAACACTGCCACAGATGGGGCAGCCACAGCTTCTCTGGGCACCCTGTGCCAGCGCCTCAGCACCCTCACAGGGAAGAGCTTCTTCCTGATATCTAATCTAAATAGATATCAGGAAGATATCTGTTCATTTTTAGTAATGGAGAGCTGATTCACTCACTCCCTCTTCTGTTTCTGCTGTGCAGATGTACAAGGTCCCAGTTACATTTTTGCATCATTCATGTTACTGTACAGAGAGATGGGTGTGACAGGGAAGCAGGATTTGGCTAGGGATAAGTAGGTCATATTTCTGAACCAGAGAAACCAATTAAAGGAAAATACTGAGCTGACCCAGGCAAGACTTGGCTTTATTTTCACGCATGTTGGGTTGTTTTGCACTGTGCATTTTAAAATGGACCAGCAGACTTGAATCAGTGGTGAGTTAAGTAATGCTGGCTCTGAATGTAGCCACTTTCCCCCAGCTACAGTAGTTCAGTGAGGTCTGGCTGCAAGCAGCCCTGTCACACTTAAGGTAGAGTCCCTGTGTGTTCTTTGAAGCTTTTATGTGGAAGGATCCTGCATACTTAGCAGTGAATATGTCCAATTGTCCTCCTCTCTCGTTCTACATGTCTTAAGAGTTATGTCAGAGTACACAGAGCTTAGCGGAGAGAGAAGATGAAGTTTTACTGACGGAAGGAGCATATCGAATGGATAATCATGATTTGCCTCAGTGCCCAGAGCTGATTCTGCTCACAGCTCTGGGATTGCAGTCACTCTTTAGCTTCATGGGAGAAAGATGTAAATAAGTCAAGGCGGAGCATCTGGGCTGGTGGACAGAAGAATTAGATGAAAGAAATAAAATGACAGGGTCTTTTGTATGTGATAACTTCACCAGTTCGGTTGCTCCTGGAAGTAAGTGGTCATAAGTTCAGGTGCGAAGGACCTGGGGAATGATAAGTTAACCATGAGCAGGCAGTGTGACCTTGTGGCCAGGAGGGCCAAGAGTATCCTGGGCTGCATGGGGAGCAGTGTGGCAGCAGGTCGACGGAGGTGATTCCTCCCCCTCTACTGACCCTGGTGAGGCCACATCTGGAGCAGTGTCCAGTGCTGGGCTCTCAGTACAAGACAGACAAGGAGCTGCTGGAGAGGGCCCAGTGGAGGCCACAAGGATGCTCAGGGTCTGGAGCATCTCTCTGATGGACCTGGTTAGTCTGGAGAAGAGCAGCCTGAAAGGGGATCCCATCAACACAGATCAGTATCTCAAAGGTGGGTGCCAGCAGGATGGTGCCAGACCCTTTCCAGTGGTGCCCAGTGACAGGATGAGGAGCAATGGCCATAAACTAAATCACAAGTGTCACCTCAACATGCGCAAGAACTTCTTCACATTGAGGGTGGCAGAGCCCTGGCACTTATCAGGAGTCAAGAGAAGCTGCTTTTCCTTCTTCAACACCGAGGCCTTGACCCTGCAGCACAGATGCAGGAGTGTAGGACCCCGTGTCAGAAGCTGGTAGCTCAGTGAGTGAGTGCTTGGGAGGAGGGAGGCAGCTGAAACACCTCAGAGACAGGGTCGGCTGCCGGTGGTGTTGCAGTGACTTCCGCACCAGTGGTGTGTGGGATCCCAGCTGCATATGGTCACCAAACAGGATTGCATCCCCCCCGAGTTTCCCACTGCCTTCTGTTCTTTGACTCAACACCTTTAGTTGAAGCTTGTTCTGCTGTGTCCTTTCTAGCTCCCATTTGAGCAACAGGACGGTTTAATTAATCGCTTTGTGGGAATCTTGTACCTGTGAATGAGATGAAGGTGTCTCTTTGAATACAAGTCTGGGAGACATAAGCTTTCTTTCTTAGAATGCATCCTCTTTCTCCTCTCTTGATTTTTCACTATGCAGAGCTGTGCAGAGGATGCTTTTTGTGCCTCCATGCCCACCCATCATCAGATTGTTTAGGTTTAACCCGGGAAGTGTGTGTTTAGATTTCAAATGCACTTGGTGTATTTGGGCTTAGTAATTCTGCTGACCCTGTGATATGTGGGGCAGTGGAATTGACAGGCAGTCAGATCAGCCCATATGGAGTTCCAGGCTGCTATTTCTACTATTCCAGCTCTTTTTTATTGTTGTTTATAACTCATTTAGGGTCTTTAATGTTGCAGTGTGTACCAAATTCAGCAGCATCAACAGTGTTGGTTTGTGGATTGGGATTGGCTGGTTTTGGTGGTGGTCTTTTGGGGTTTTGGTCTTACGGTTTGGAAGTTAAGTTTTGCTGATGACAATTGTCAGGTCAACTTGTTGGGTTTCTTGTTTGGAGGCTGATCTTTAAGTGATGTTGTGATCCCAGTGGCAAACGTGGATTTTCTACGTGAAAAGGTTTGTCCGTATTTGTAGGTACCATGGAAAAGAGCCCTCTGAGGTAGGTCTGAACCTCTGGGACAGCAGGATTTGCTCAAGTCCAAGATGGGGTGGGGGAGGAATTCAGAATTGGAAGTTCCAGACCTGCCAGTGTTAAGTCAGTTACAAGTTCAACAGTCAGGACGGACAGTTGTGTTTTCTAAGGGCTTATCCTATTTTTGAGCAGCAGTTTGTATTTAAGAAAGCAAAAGTGTAAGAACAATGGAGGAGCAGAAAGAAAAAGGTTAAAGGGAGAAGATTGAAACTTTTCTGAGTATAGATTTCAGATCTGTTAGGCATAGAAATGTGATGGGAAGAATAGGTTTATTAAAGGAAACTGCAATCTCTGCGTGATTCTTAAACTCATCTGTGAATCACCAGCCTGAATCATGGGCATCCTCTTCAAGGTAATGAAATGAGAGGCATTTCCCAGACATCTGTGTTATTGCTTCTCTCAGCTAGGTTCCTAGAAGGTGGATGGGACAGCCAAGGAGCTAATATAATTAAGATGTATTAAAACTGGGAAATAAGGAGTGGAAGTTGTTAGTGACAGGTTCATGGAATAAATGAGGCCTGGAAGGGAATTGCTCAGGAATCTCTCAGCATATGAAAGTGTGGACAAGTTATAGAAAAGAGCTGAAACGACTTTAGGCATCATTTAGGGGATGATGCCTGTGGAGAGGCTTTAAGAAGTTGCTGATGATAATATTCTCCCTCTGAAAGTTCTTGCTGTATATTTGCTACAAAAGAAGTGCTTTGGTTCGGTGGGGGAAGGTTCATAGCAATCATTTCCTGAAAGCAATGGGGAATTTCTGTTTGGTGAATTTGCTCTTCCTGTCAATCTTCATATCCAAATGGCCCTGTTTTGTCTACCCCAAAGTAATCATAGAATCATAGAACAGAGTGGATGTGGGAATTTGGGGATGTGTTTTATACATGAGCTCAGATGAGCAGGCTGAGAGTTCCCATCAGATCTTCTGGGTCAAAAGGAGCTGGGAAACAAATAAGAATATGAGGATCCCACTTTCTAGTGTATCCTCAGCTTCAGAAATGAAAAACCAAACAATGCTGCTCACCTGTGTGTACTTTCTGAGAAGCAGTAACAAAAGAGGTGCTTACAAAAGGCTTTCTGTATTGCTTGTAGACAACTCCAGTGGTGCGAAGTCAGACATGGACATGGCATATGAAAGAGCCCGGGTGCACTTTGCCTTGGAGGATGCGGCCAGCAGCCCAGCTGTGGGCAAGGTAAATCCTGGCTCTTGGAGAGCCCGGTGTGGTGCTTGCATTGTGCTGCTTCACATCATTGTTCTTTGAGTAATTTCCCTTACTTCAAAGCGCTGCCCCTACAACTCTGTATGAGTTGTGATTTTGGTCCTCTTGTACCAGTGTATTTTAACCTGTAGTTGTTTCAGTAGATTTGGGTGACTGTTTAGGCTTTCTGGAGCAGATCTTGAAACTCTGTGGAGATTCTCTTGGCAAGTAATGGGAAAGCACTGCTGCAACATCTTGGTTGTTGGTATTTGTAGAATCCCAACCTGGTTTGTGTTGGAAGGGACCTTAAAGCTCATCCAGTTCCAACCCCTGCAAAGGGCAGGGACACCTTCCACCAGAGCAGCTTGCTCCAAGCCCCTGTGTCCAACCTGGCCTTGAACACTGCCAGGGATGGGGCAGCCACAGCTTCTCTGGGCACCCTGTGCCAGCGCCTCAGCACCCTCCCAGGGAAGAGCTTCTGCCTAAGAGCTCATCTCAGTCTCCCCTCTGGCAGGTTAAAGCCATTCCCCTTGTCCTGTCCCTACAGGCCCTTGTCCAAAGCCCCTCTCCAGGTTTCTTATAGGCCCCCTTTAGTTATTATTGCTTTTCTCTGACTCAGGAAAAGGGTTGTTTAGAAAGGTGAGCATGTCAGAGCATGCTTCATTTGCGAAAATAAAAATGAGAAACTTGTCTCAGCCTCTGAATTTCCTGCAGGGTTTCAGTCATGATTTATCAATCTGTGTTTCCGTTCATGGTGTGGTTTTTATGAGCACTGACCTGGAAGTTAAGGGTGCTTTTGAATTACAAAACTGCAAACCAAAATCTGAAGAGAATCTGTGGCTCAGTGGGACCTTTACAGACACTTCATCCTTTCTTCAGCTTTCCGTACAGTGTTGATCAGGTTTTAGTTCTATCCAGCTGGCAGCTGCCCAGTTTCTGAGAAGTCTCTTACTCCCCCCTTCCACAAGCTGTGATGAGTAACTTTGTTTGACTTGAGTGTCAAGCCTTGCAGAGAAATACCAGGGTAATGAAGTTAGCAAGCTGTTGCTTTTAAAAACCTAGCTTTTTTTTCCTGCAGGCCACCAGCTGTGGGTAGAGAACACAGATGATACGACAAGTTTTTGCTGGGTAGGCGCCAGTTCTGATCTTTAAATCAATACTTGTGTACCTGTTCTTGCAGTCGATACTGAAGAAGTCTGTGACAGTGGCAGAAGCTCCTTCAGCAGTTTTCCATTATAGTGCTGCGCAAGATGTCTGTAACACCAAACATATTGATGCCATCGTCGAAGCAGCAAAGAAAGACCTTTCGACCTTGATGAAACTTGATGTAAGTAATCGCTGGAAGAAGTGGCTTTGGTTTTGCTTTTCATCTCATTCTGCTAAGCACTAAGAAGTAAATTGTGTCCCTAGTATACTGTGGACTGGCTGAGAGGTTTGTTCTCTGCTCTGTTGAAGTTATTAGCAGCGCTGCAATAAATCTGCATTGTTCTGCCATACGAAAAGACCCTGTGAAATGGAGTGCATGGATCTCTGCACTGTGTACAGAGTTATCTGGGTAAGAAGTAAATGTGCAATTTCTGCTGCCTTGTAATTTCATTCTCTCATGCCCTGTGTGAAGGCATTCATGCTCATGCCGTGGAAAGGCATTCAGGTGGTGACTGAATCCATTAATCTGTTGGCACAGCACTGAGTGCCTTGATGGGTTTTGGAATTGAAGCTGTGTGTTTGGCCAAGGGCTGCAAGTGCATTTCAGAGCTGAGGGACTGTGCCATGCCCATTGGTGCCCTCGCAGGCACCACTGGTGAGCTGAGCCCCTGCTTATCACTTCTGTGTTGTAAGAAGGAATTAAAATGTTGTGGGTGACATGGACAGTGGGATTGAGTGCGCCCTCAGCAAGTTTGCCGATGACACCAAGCTGTGTGGTTCGGTTGATACGTTGGAGGGAAGGAATGCCATCCAGAGGGACCTTGACACGCTTGTGAGGTGGGTTGATGCCAACCTAATGAAGTTTAACCATGCTAAATGCAAAGTCCTCCACCTGGGTCGGAGCAATGCCAGGCACAGCTACAGATTGGGCGGGGAGGAGATTGAGAGCAGCCCTGCGGAGAAGGACTTGGGGGTGTGGGTTGATGAAAAAATGAACATGAGCCGGCAGTGTGCGCTTACAGCCCAGAAGGCCAACCGTATCCTGGGCTGCATCAAAAGGAGTGTGACCAGCAGGTCGAGGGAGGTGCTCCTGCCCCTTTACTCTGCTCTTGTGAGACCTCACTTGGAGTATTGTGTGCAGTTCTGGTGTCCTCAACATCAAAAGGACATGGAACTGTTAGAACAAGTGCAGAGGAGGGCCACGAGGATGATCAGGGGACTGGAGCACCTCCCGTATGAAGATAGGCTGAGAAAATTGGGGCTGTTGAGCCTGGAGAAGAGAAGGCTGCGTGGAGACCTCATAGCAGCCTTCCAATAGCTGAAGGGGGCCTATAGGGATGCTGGGGAGGGACTCTTCATTAGGGACTGTGGTGAGAGGACAAGGGGTAATGGGTTTAAACTTAAACAGGGGAGGTTTAGATTGGATCTGAGGAAGAAATTCTTTACTGTGAGGGTGGTGGGGCCCTGGAATGGGTTGCCCAGGGAAGTTGTGAATGCTTCATCCCTGGCGGCGTTCAAGGTGGGGTTGGACATAGCCTTGGATGGCATGGTTTAGTGGGAGGTGTCCCTGCCCATGGCGAGGGGGTTGGAACTCGATGATCTTGAGGTCCTTTTCAACCCTTACTATTCTATGATTCTATGATTCTATGATTCCTATGACACCAGCTGCATTTCACTGCTGAGGTGTCTCACTTCGTGCAGCTAATAGGGCAGTTTGTGGAAACAGTACATCTATCTCCATCAGTCCCAGCCACCCTGGTTTTCTTTTAGCATGTATTTCACTGACTGAAGGGTGTGATGCTGCCAGAGGCCTGGGCACAGATGCTGCAGCCTTGTCCTCAGCTTCAAGAGCTCTCACCAAACAACACTTGATAGAACTGAAAAGCATTTACTTTTGGATTTTAACATTCCGAATTATTCCTCTTGCGTCTTCCAGTTCTTGGTTGTGATCCTTCAGTTGCCAGCAGTGGGGCTTGAGATACATGATCTGCAGCCTCTGGTTTGACAGAAGGTGCTGTACTGTCTGTGGCCTGCAGGAGATTGAACTCTCTTGTTAGGTTAATTGTAAGTTTTGGGGTTTTTTTCTGGCGTTTATCTCCTCATGAAAGGTTACAGATTACTTTACAATTATGTTAGTTGCAGAAGGAATAAAGCAGGACTAGATACCTCCATCTGTTCTGATCAGCTCCTGTTCCTGCCAGGACTGGCCTCATACACTGCCTGTGACACAAGTTTGTATCCAATATACAACTGGTGTCTTCCTTTTTAGACTTTTGGATCATGAGCAAAAATTCCAAGATCACTGAAGCTCCCAATTACAGCATTCTGGTTTATTTTCTTAATCTAGAATAAATTTCTTAGTAATTGACAAGTGAACAGATTAAAGTTATTTGGAACAGGATCATAGAATCCCAGGCTGGTTTAGGTTGGAAGGGTCTTTAAAGCTCACCCAGTTCTAATCCCCTGCCATGGGCAGGGACACCTTCCACTAGAGCAGCTTGCTCCAAGCCCCTGTGTCCAACCTGGCCTTGAACACTGCCAGGGATGGAGCAGCCACAGCTTCTCTGTGCCAGTATAGGCAGTGTCTGTAGCATGAGGATCTAAGTAATCATGAATAAGTGTCCTGGGTTCAGCAGTAGCAGTCATTTTTCTCCTTCTCGGTAGCTGGTGCAGCACTGTGTTTTTGATTTTGCGCCTGGGAACAGCGCTGATAACACCAGTGTTTTCAGTTACTGCTTGGTGATGTTTAGGCTGGCCAAGGACTTTGTGAGTCTCATGCTCTGCCAGGGAGGAGGGGAAGCCGGGAGGAAGGAGAGACAGGACATCTGACCCAGACTAACCAAAGAGGTTATTCTGTACCACAGCACGTCATGTCCAGGAGGTAGAAACGGAGAGGAGAGACCCGGAAGGGTGGTGGGGGTGCACAGTGGGGGCTGCACTGCTTGTTCGGGCTTGATATCGGGTGGTGAGCAATTGTATTCTTTTTCCTTGTGTTTCTCTTGTCATTATTATTATTGGTGGTAGCAGTAGTGATTTGTGTTATACCTTAGTTACTGAACTGTTCTTATCTCAACCTGCGGGAGTTGCGTTCTTTTGATTCTCCTCCCCATCCCCTCGGGAGCTGGGGGGAGGAAAGAGGGAGTCAGTGAGTGAGCAAAACTGCGTGGTTGAGAGACTTAAACCACGACAATAAGGTAGGACATCTAAATAGTGAAATAAGGGAGGTTTTTCAGACTTTGATGTTGTAGCAACTCAGTTTGTCACAAGCAAATAAGAAGTGGATGGAATGTAGCCCGATCTCATTTAAAGGTCAGTGTTAGTTTTTTCTATCCAGGATTAGCAAAAGTCAAGTCTTCTTCAGGCAATGGAATTAAAATCTTACTGTGGTTTGAAATGTTTGTGTTCAATACTGCTTCCGTAGAGGAAGGAAATGAATTCTGTGAGCTCTTCTCTTAAAAAATCATCTCAGACCTTTTATTTCTCAGCTGGTTGGAGGCACTTGAAGGTGTCATTTTTCCGAGCAGCCCATCTGTATGAATCAAACCCTGATGTTACGATGTCATGGGGTTTATGGTTAGGTGGGTTTTTTATGAGAGGGGATCTTTTGCTGTAGGAGGAAGGTGGTGTTATTTCAAATGCCGTTTAGGTATTTGACTTCAGAATTAAGATTTTTCCTTTTGTTTTAAATAACTTGAATTCCTTGGATCCCTGTCACAAATGGTTTTCAGTCTCAATTTCAGCTTTATCTGCAGCTAGGAATAAGAGTAAATGTTGCAGGGCATATCTTCTGCCTGAGTTACAACAAAACAATGGTGTGTCCCAGTGAATTCCTGCTTTTGGTTAGTGTTTAGAAGTGTTGTGCTTTCACTTCTGCATCATAAACCTCCGCTAGTGACACCAAGAAGGAAACTTGCTGTGAAATGGGTTCAGTTGTGCTGGTGACTTCTTTTCCTAAAAGCAAGTGGCTGGAGGAGGCCGGAGGGGATCAGTGGGAGGTTGTTCAGCTCAAACCCTGTAACTGTGCCGTGCTGGATTTGGGGTTGCTGGTCTGGCCCATTCAAGAGAGTACGTGCCAGACAGGATGGACCATGTCTGTGATCTCGTTTTAACATCTTCATTGCTTACTCAGGGTTGTAATAGCACAGAAAATAGGATTTCAAGGTCTGCTTGGAGGTCATTCAGGCTCTTTTCATGCCCAGGGCAGAATCCAGTGTTGCTCAGTCATTTCTGGCAGTGTTTTGGCTCAGCTGCACTTAAAGCTCTCCAGTGCTGAGCACAGCTTTGTGTGCAATCTACTCCAGGCCTTCAGGAGTCTGAGGCATGAGGAAGATCCTTGCAACAGTTTTTGTTGGAGCTAATGCAGCAGAGAAAGCTGTTGGTAAGCAGAGCTCGCTGGGAAGCCTGTATTCCCTTACTGTGAGACACTTCCATAGTTAGAGCTCTGCCTATAAGAGTAGGTAATTCCCTACAACCATAAATGTATAAATATAGCAGAACCATCACAGGAATTAGTTGCTATTGCTGAACTGCAATATTTTGACAGGTGCTTGTCAGGTTCCCTGCATTGGACACGTTCCCATCAAACAGATTGCTTTCAATAAAACTGTTTTTTCATTAAGATCTGTTCTTTCTATCTGCTGGAGGTGGAAAGAATAATTCTGATTATTTCACTTGCTCTATTTTTTCCAACCAAAATGAATAGAGGAAACCCTGCAGAGCAATGGCAATGGCAAAGTGTTTATGTCTTTGCTGTTGTTTCCTGCTGCAATGAGGTTCATGACTACGAGCAGGTTCTGCTGAGGGGGTTGTGCTGAGCTGTATCACTGTGCGCACAGCTCTTGCTCATGGTGGTTCTGCCTCTGTGGGGAAGTCCTGGACTTAGCTTAATGCAAGAGTCATGTAACTGAGCCGAGGTTTTACCCCTACCCATTCGGATGATGATGATGATAAAATCGTACAATCCCACCCTGGTTTGTGTTGGAAGGGACCTTAAAGCTCATCCAGTTCCAACCCCTGCCACGGGCAGGGACACCTTCCACTAGAGCAGATTGCTCCAAGCCCCTGTGTCCAACGTGGCCTTGAACACTGCCAGGGATGGGGCAGCCACAGCTTCTCTGGGCACCCTGTGCCAGCGCCTCAGCACCCTCACAGGGAAGAGCTTCTGCCTAAGAGCTCATCTCAGTCTCCCCTCTGGCAGGTTAAAGCCAGAAATGTTGAGATTCTGAAGATTTGCTGCTTTGGGTGGAAGATTTGCCAAACCAAAGGTGGCCTCAAGCGTTAGGGTTTGACATTGACTGCACGTGGGACACCAAATTGTATGGGCGGTTCTTTGAGATGGGAAGAAAAGATTCTCTCCCTGCCTGCTGGTTGTCTCTCTGCTCTCAGGATTATGGTGGAGACCACCTTTGGAGCTGGAATCTCTGATCAGCTGAGACACTTAACTGGATCAGCTCCTTGCCATTGCAAGGGTTTGGGTTCAAGTCCACACCAAGGGCAGGCTTTTAGACAGACCCTCCTGTGTGCTTTTCAGTCAGGAGGAAAGTTCCCATTCTCCTGTGCAGTCCGCATGGGCATGGACACAAGGATTCATTACTTCAGGGAAGCTTCCTTTGAAAGTAACTTCGTATTTCATGATTTCCATACCAGCTGATCGGGGTCTTATTTTGTTGTAGACCCTTAAAAGAGTCTGGGGGCAGGACTGGCAAATATAAACTCCTTGAGAATCCAAGTCTGATCGTTGAAATGAATTAAACCTGGTTTTTCTTTTGGAAGAAATGGCTGTTGGGGAGAGAAGCCCAAAAATCATGCACCGTCTTTTAAAGAGACTCAAGCACTTATAACACTGGCTTTAGTAATTGTTCTTGTTCGCTTTCTTTGGATGCTTCCTCACATCTTGGGTCTTTACATGAGCACAGACTAGTGAATTGTACCCTCTATACCCTTTCTCTCCAGGATCCTTCACTGCTGAATGGCAAAGTGACGCTGCACCAGGTCACTGCTGGGACTGTGCTGTCGAGGCAAGGAGATCAGGTGAGTGAGCATCTCCTTGGGAGGTGAGAGCACCCAAGTGTGGCTCAGTCTTTGCCCCCCATCGTAAGGTATTTATACACATTGATGGTAAATAAAACATTCCCACATGACCCCTCCCGAGGCTTCTCTTCTCCAGGTGAAGCAATCCCAGCTTGTAGCCTTCCTGTGCATGGGGAGTAGCAGTGCAGCCAGAGCTAGAGCCTCTGGTGCCTGTCTGTGTTCAGCTCATAGGTACCTTCAGAGAAGGTACAGGCTGTCAGAACTCCATCCTTCCCGAGGAGCTGCAGAGTGAGGAAGTCTTTTGCCATGCTCCACTCTGCAGGCTTTCAGTGCTGTCTCTCAGTTGCGGTATTTTTTCCCCCCATACAATAGAAATTCCATGTTATTTGTTTATAGAAAACTCTATTTAGGATACAGTAAGATTCCTTTATAATAACACTGTGTAAATAGAGCAGGTTGTGCAAAGCAGCTGAGGGGCTGCTCCAGTTCCAGAGCTCCTTTGTTCTGCTCAGCTGACCTGGGATGTCACTCTCCATGCAGCTGCCATTACCCTGTTATCTCCATTTGCAATTGTGTTGTTATTCCTCGAGATCTCACAGATGCAGCCTTCATTTTTCATAACCATACAAAGAGAAACACATTTGTCAATATTGTGGCTGCTTAGTTTTAAATATTCATAACCTGCTTTTAATAATTCACTATTGTGTCTTATTTTATCACCTAATTGTTCAAAACCAGAGGGAGCTTTGTGGAAGACAGATTGGTCATGATAGTGCTGTCACTGTGATAATTGCTTTAGAATCTTGGGGGATTTTATTGAGCTCTTCTTCCATTTTCTCCAGGATGTTAATGTTTGCTTTGTGGTTTCGGGGATGCTTCATGTGTACCAGCGAAAGATAGACTCAGAGGAGGACACCTGCCTGTTCATTACCCACCCAGGAGAGCTTGTGGGGCAGCTTGCGGTCCTGACTGGGGAACCACTGATCTTCACCATCAAGGCCAATCGAGACTGCAGCTTCCTCTCCATCTCCAAGTCCCATTTCTATGAGTGAGTTCTGATGTAAAAACATATATTGATTTCTTTTCTCTTTTTTCTTTGAAATCATGTATTGATGTTGGGAATGGATGGAGAGCAGCCCAGAAACCAACCATGTGCTGGGCTGCGTCCCCTGAGCATGAGCAGCAGGTTGAGGAAGGGGGTTCTCCTCTGCTGCACTCTGGGGAGACCCCCCCTGCAGTCCTGATCCAGCTCTGGGGCAACAGCACAAGAGGGACGTGGAGCTGTTGGAGCGAGGCCAGAGGAGGCCATGGAGATGCTGCAAGGGCTGGAGCAGCTCTGCTCTGGAGCCAGGCTGAGAGAGCTGGGCTGGGGCAGCCTGGAGAAGAGAAGGCTCCTGAAGAGGAGACCTTAGAGCAGCTCCAGTGCGTAAAGGGGCTGCAGGAAACCTGGAGAGGGGCTTTGGCCAAGGGCCTGTAGGAACAGGCCAAGGGGAATGGCTTTAACCTGCCAGAGGGGAGACTGAGATGAGCTCTTAGGCAGAAGCTCTTCCCTGTGAGGGTGCTGAGGTGCTGGCACAGGGTGCCCAGAGAAGCTGTGGCTGCCCCATCCCTGGCAGTGTTGAAGGCCAGGTTGGACACAGGGGCTTGGAGCAAGCTGCTCCAGTGGAAGGTGTCCCTGCCCATGGCAGGGGTTGGAACTGGATGAGCTTTAAGGTCCCTTCCAACACATAGCAGGCTGGGATTCTATGATTAAGCCTTTACCAGTCAGTCATCTCAAGCCCATCAGTATATCAGCTCTTCAGTGTTTTGGGACGATTGCAAATTTTTCGTTTTCTCCTCTAAAAAGCCTGTTGCCAATTCTCTGCATTTTAGGCTCAATGTGATCTTCCAGCTTTGCATCTTCGCAAGTTCTCTTGAATCCCAAGCTTTATATCACTTCTATCTCCTGTTCCCATATTTAAGAGTGTCATTGTAGACAGTCTGTGAGAGCCATGAAGTTTCTGTGAGTTTGTTCTTTTTCGTTTAGAACTCTGAGAATAAAAAACTTGTTGATAAAATTAGAAGTAAGTTTTGTCTTTCTCTTTGTGTTCCAGATTCTGTACTCGTAGTTCTACGGCACCAGGCTTTGTCCTGTGCTCAGAGCCTTCCAGGAATGACTGGTTCTTGGCTCTTACCTTACTGGCAAGAAGTTTAACAAGAACCTCCATTATTCTCCAGAATTCCTTTCTTTTCTTGTCACATACATGACTCTGTTTCTTTGAGCTGCCTGGAGCATTGTATTAGGGCTTTTTTTCAGTAATTAATGGGAGGGCAAAGCAGAAAGAACATGGTCAATAATTGCCATTAGGCAACAAGCACAGTAATGGAATAGCCCATGGTTTAGAATTACATGTTGGATGTTGGACAACAGATTCAGTCCTTTTCACTGCAACTTTGGGGCAGGAGCCTTTTACTTGGTGGTAACATGACTGAATAACTGTCTGTAAATGTAGGGTTTAAGCACAAGGGTGACACCACCTAATTATGTAGTATATACCTGAACTGCTCTGCTGTTTTGCTGGAGTGATGTACTAAGTGTGCAGTGCCTACGCTGCAACTGTTGGTGTCTCCTGAGGAGCAGTGTAATCAAGCTGTCACCAGCTCTCCTGAGGGAGCATGTTCAGGTTCTGCAGTGCAAGGGGCTCGTGTTTCTGCTTCAGTAATTCTCTCAGTTTGGAGCCTGAGCCATGTGTGCTTGCCAGAGAAGCAGGAATTGTTTGATTTGTGTTTGCTATTGCCAGCCAAGCTGAGTATCACATTGCATCCACATCCCCGAGAATATCTGCGTAAGACCCAGGCTTTCGCAGACACCAGTTTAGCCCTTGATGTATCTGGGGAGCTTTCTAATAAAAAAGCCTCAGATTCCCTTCACAAACACGCTTCTTCAGTACAGAGCTTTGGGGTTTAATTTTCCCAGTGCCAGCTATGTTTGAAGCAGAAGGGCAAAGATGAAAATGCCCAAGTGAGAGGAAGGGAACCTGGCTGATAAATGGGGAAACCCCCTGCTTTCCTTTTCTTGTGCATGAGGGTGGCCTTTTACCTTCTGTGCTAATACTCTTGTAGAAGCTCTACAGCACTGAGTGAAATAACAGAGAGCCCCAGATGGAGATAAAAGCAGCCTGTTAGTAGTTTACATTCTGAATGCATTAAGTATTAAGATATGTATCTTGAGGGAGGAACAGGAGTAAATGGCTTTTATTGATCACAGCAAACAGCATGTGTAGGAGGTGGCTTTGAGTGGTAAATAGGCAAGTAGAGTAAAACCAGTCAGCTAAACCAGTTGGGGACTTTCAGGGGTGTTTATTTAGCTCTTGGATCAGCCAAGAAGGGGGATAGGGCTGGGCTGGGTGTTCTATGTGTGATGGGCAATTAGGCTTGTCTGTTTATCAGTGCTTCTCCTGGTGTTCCTCTTCCAGCTGTCTGTCTTTTGATCCAAGTTAGGTTCATGTGGTAAGGTTTCCATAAGATAACATGTTTTCGCATGCCATAGTAGCTTATCAGACTCAAGGTGGTCTGTAGGTATCTGGGTGAGGGACATGGAAACCTCAGGGCAGGAGAGGAAAACTGTCCTGCTTTTCCATAACCTTTTGGTGGATGGATTTTAAACCATGCTGAATGGAGGAGCTGTGTTCAGTTTAGTTCATCTTCTAGCACATACAGGTGCAGGGGTATAAGTTTGATGAGCTCAGTGTGGAACTGGGGTAGATGCAGATGAATCTCTTCTTCTTCAATTTCAGGTATTTAAGCTTCGTTATGGCAAAAAGTTGGAATAGGAGGCACTGGGTAAGGCGAGCAGGTAGCAGGAACGTTGCCTGTAGCACCCTGTGTGCTGCATGGATCCACAGCCGCTGTCAGCTTGGGTCTCTTGCTGCAGCTACAGGACTAAGGAATGAGAGATCTGATGGGTTGGAAACTTTAGGGCAGGTTCTGTGCTACATACAGGCAGTAAAGAGCTCCTGTTGAGTCTGCTTTTGTTGTTGTGTTCCAGGGTTAAGAACTGTGTCTCTGCTGGGGAGCAAAGAGAATGCTGCTTCTGTGCCTTTCTGTCCTCTATTCATAAGGGTGCAAGGTTAGATACAAAGCTCACATAGTTGGTGCTTAGTGAGAGTTCCCATGTAGGCCGAATGATCATAGAATCCCAGTCTGGTTTGGGTTGAAAGGGACCTTAAAGCTCCTCCAGTTCCAACCCCTGCCATGGGCAGGGACACCTTCCACTGGAGCAGCTTGCTCCAAACCCCATCCAACCTGGCTATGTTTAGTTTCCTAACTAGATTTTATTATGGCAGTCCAGTATCTTTCACTGTAAAGGGAACTCTGATGCAGAAAACATACCAAGCAGTTATCATTTTCTCTCTTTGTTTCAGTCCATGTGTGGCTTTAACGTAGCTCCCTCACCTCACTGTGTGTGCCCGTCGCGTACCAGCTCCATGTACACGTACCTGCTCCGTTGTGAATCGTGCTGTCTGCTGTGAAATAACTGAGTTTTGGTAGTCTGCCATCAGTTGTTCTTGGTGCTGCTCAGCAACAGGAAAGATAAGATGTCCTAATGAGTACCCCAGCTCGAGATGCGTGTGATCAGTCCACTCCTGCGGAGTAGTGCTTCAGTAGGAATGGGAGTGCTTACTCACTGATTGTTAGTCTGAAAGGAGGGAGAAATAACTGCTCAGGAATGGCTTACGGGTGTCTGTGGGAGCCATTTCCTGGCAGTCAGGGTGTTTGCAGTTAGCCCTGGCAGAACCTTCTCAGAGTTTTCCAGTGTGGGACAGGCGTGGAATGACGTGGTGTCTCTATTACTGGAGACTTTCAAGCATCACTCAAAAGACTTGAGTGTGACGATCAGAAGTTTTCTTAGATGTTTCAATTCTCTGTGGTCTTTGCAACAGGGAAAAGGGAACATTTGCAATATCAAGCTGCTCTCTTGTTTTCAAGAGCATCACGCTGTACATACAATACATTTCTGACCTCATGTAAAATCATGGGGGAACGGTGAGCACATGCATGTGTGAGAGACTGGGAGGTGCAGAACAGCAGGAAGAGCTCATCCTCTGGCAGTGTGAACATTTCCTGAGTCATAAGTGACCTACGAGAAGGGGAGGTTGGGAGGGTGGTTCAAACAACTGCTTCAATGGTTCCTTCCGTCCCTCTGCTCTCTCAGGAAAGGGAGTTGGGCCGGGCAGCAGGATTAGTTGGCATCCTACTAGCTCAATCCTGCTGCTCGTGGGACAGTGCTGCCTTTGAGTGGCATTGCATCTGGATGGGTTAGAAGGCTGGCCAGCCCCGTGCTTTGTCAGGTTGTCACTGATGTGGTATGGTTGGGCAGTAAAGTGTGTGTATACAGAGATGTATGAACTTCTGTGTTAGCACCTGTATAAGTGTCTTAAGTTGCATTGGGACATTGGGCCTCTATGTACAGGTTCCTGTTTCGGGGAAGTTCTTGACTAGCACTTCTGTTTTCCCCTCCAGGATAATGCGGTCGCAGCCAAGTGTGGTTCTTGGCGTGGCCCACACTGTGGTGAAGAGGATGTCCCCGTTTGTTAGGCAAATGGACTTTGCCCTGGACTGGATGGAGGTTGAGGCTGGACGAGCTGTTTACAGGTGAGGTGTGGACAGAATTGTATCTTATCTGTTGAATACTTCAGATCTCATAGTTCAGGAGCTCTGCTCCTTTGGTCATATATAGCCGAAGAAACTCCCTGGGCTAAGTGTATTGGCTGTTCATCCGGTTTTTCTGTTTGCCTGTTCTGAGATGATTTTCTTTGTGCAGTACCCTTCAACATTGCGTCAGTCCCTCATCTCCAGATGTAATTAAAATTCCTTCATACTGTTCCTTATCCTTTATGAGCCTCAGCAAGCTTTTAAAGTGACTTGAACTGAAAGGCGCTGGCACAGGGTGCCCAGAGAAGCTGTGGCTGCCCCATCCCTGTCAGTGTTCAAGGCCAGGTTGGACACAGGGGCTTGGAGCAAGCTGCTCCAGTGGAAGGTGTCCATGCCTGTGGCAGGGGTTGGAACAGGATGAGCTTTAAGGTCCCTTCCAACACCAAGCAGTCTGTGGCTAAGAAATAGAAGGTAGTATGTTCTGGTGGTAGCTTCTATATTGGTAAGGGCATGGACATCTTTTGCTCAGATAGTTTTTCAGCCTTTCCAAGTTAAACAACAAAACTCAAAGGTTAGGCTTATTCAGTGATAAATTGAAAATAGGCACTGCGCGTTATGTTTAAGGGGCAAAAGTTATCCTTGGGAAAACTTAATTTATGGATTTTTGTACTAGGATGCATTTGAGCAATTATAAAGTTGCTGCAGTGGTGGGAGAATAAAGGTCTGATTTAATGTGTGTTCTATACAATTGTAATTTTAGTTTTCATAACTAGACCTTCAGCACCGATGCTAAAGAAAGTTTTGGATTACTCTGTGCATCAAAGCATAGAATCAAAGAAAGGTCTGTGTTGGAAGGGACCTTAAAGCTCCTCCAGCTCCAACTGCTGCCACAGGCAAGGACACTTTGCACTAGAGCAGCTTGCTCCAAGCCCCTGTGTCCAGCCTGGCCTTGAACACTGCCAGGGATGGGGCAGCCACAGCTTCTCTGGGCACCCTGTGCCAGCGCCTCAGCACCCTCACAGGGAAGAGCTTCTGCCTTAAATCTAATTCAGATCTCCCCTCTTCAAGATTAAAGCCATTTCCCCTTATCCTATCACCTTTAAACAGGTGCCTGCTTGGTTTCGTTTGCTTGTTACGTTAAACTGTTAACTAAATAGGAACAAATATGTTCCTATGTCCTCTAAGCCAGGCAGGGAAAGCTGATCAGCTTTTGGAGACTCTTGATGCCTTTGCTGAGCGGAGCTGCTTCACTGGTCCTTGTTCCTGGTTATTCTCTCTGCAGGCAGGGAGACAAGTCAGACTGCACGTACATTGTGTTGAACGGTCGCCTTCGCTCAGTCATTCGGGTGGATGATGGCAAAAAGCACCTGACGGGTGAATACGGCCGAGGAGACCTCATCGGGGTGGTAAGAGCAGGTTTCTGAATGCATTGTTTGCCTGAGAAAGACACTAAAACCACCAAAATCTTGCTCTGATCCATTGTTAATCTTAGTGAAGGGCTTTCACGTGCTGGAAAGATGGAAAATCCTTTCTACTGGGAAACTTTCTATACTAATATATGAATGGGATTATTAAGCTTGATATAGAAAGAAAGTAAACAACTGAAAAGCCACAACCCAAACAAAAAGCCCTGCCCAGTGCTCTTCTGTGGTGTGGGTTACTCGTTTTCACACTGAGAGGAGCACAGCCTGGAAGAATAGTTCAGGAATTGCAGGAATGTGCACTAAATGGTGATTTGAATAAATTCAATGTCAAGGAAAGATTCCTTCTGGCTGGGGCGCCCTGGAAGTGTCTAGTCCTGCCTCTCAGAGGTAACTCCAGAGCTGCATCAGGCTGTCCAGGGAATGCGTAGTTATTAAAGCAACTTTGGATTTCAAAGTTGTGGCATTTATCCGTGTTTAATTTCTCTATGTTCGTTTGTTGTTTCTCGGGCCTCATTCACAACTGGAGTAGGGTCCTACATCGTCAGTACGCATGGCTTGTTTGATTTCTGTGTTTAGCATTGGAGGGTTTCTGAAGGTGTGATATTGTTGTTCAGGCCCTATTCTGCTTTCTAAGCTGAAAACTGAATATTTCATGTGTAACTGTTAATAGCCAGAATGAGCCTGCCTCTGAGTAAAGGAAACACAATAGCTGGTGTTCATCCTGTGGGAAGAAATTCTTGTTTATAGAGATCAAGAGGAGGAGGAAGGAGCTGTATGAGGCTGTTTCCCTCTAGAGAGCTGATTCAAGGCTGTGCTGACTGCAAAAGATTATGGGTTTCGACAGGGGCATGATCCAGCAGTTGAGCATTACCTGAGGTTCTCCCCTGCTGCCGTGCCTGTCTCCTGTCAGCCCTGGCTCTCTCTGTCCCTGGGGCAAGAGCACAGTGCCAGCAATGTGAGACTCCCGGGTGTCCTCTGGTGACCCACAGACCAGGAAGCACACACTGCAGCCGGCTCATGTGCATTTTCTCATCGACCAACACCCCCAAGTCCTTCTCCACAGGGCTGCTCTGAATCTCTTCCCTGCCCAAACTGGAGCTGTGCCTGGGATTGCTCCAACCCAGGTGCAGGACCTTGCACTTGTCATGGTTAAACTTCATCAGGTTGGCATCAGCCCACCTCACAAGCGTGTCAAAGTTCCTCTGGATGGCATGTGCAGTTCTGGTGTCCTCAACATAAAAAGGACATGGAACTGTTGGAACAAGTCCAGAGGAGGCCACGAGGATGATCAGGAGACTGGAGCACCTCCCGTATGAAGACAAGATGAGAAAGTTGGGGCTGTTCAGCCTGCAGAAGAGAAGGCTGCGTGGAGACCTCATAGCAGCCGTCCAATACCTGAAGGGGGCCTATAGGGATGCTGGGGAGGGACTCTTCATGAGGGACTGTAGTGAGAGGACAAGGGGTAATGGGTTCAAACTTAAACAGGGGAAGTTTAGATTGGATCTGAGGAAGAAATTCTTTACTGTGAGGGTGGTGAGGCCCTGGAATGGGTTGCCCAGGGGAGTTGTGAATGCTTCATCCCTGGCGGTGTTCAAGTTGGGGTTAGACAGAGCCTTGGGTGGCATGGTTTAGTGGGAGGTGTCCCTGCCATGGCAAGGGGTTGGAACTCGATGATCTTAAGGTCCTTTCCAACCCCAACTATTCTATGATTCTATGATTCTATGATCTGTGTTATACAGGGTTTGTGGCAGAGGTCACGTGCTCTGAGAGACTGGGAGCTGACCTGACATAGAATCCCAGCCTGGTTTGTGTTGGAAGGGACCTCAAAGCTCCTCCAGCTCCAACCCCTGCCACGGGCAGGGACACCTTCCACTGGAGCAGCTTGCTCCAAGCCCCTGTGTCCAACCTGGCCTTGAACATTGCCGGGGATGGGGCAGCCACAGCTTAAAGATGTCTTCTCAAGATCAGTGCTGCTCCTGGCTGAGGAGTTCTGTGAGCTTGGGATGTCCTTAGAGAAGCAAGGGCTGTTCTTGAGTGTGCTGGAACAGTCACAAATTTAGCTTGCTCTTTTTTGGGCTATCTCTTCAGGTACCTCATAAAAGGTAAAATGACATGGTTTGGCAGGAACAAAAGCTGAGATCTTTTGTGACTAATCCTGCTGGTATGAGGCCTTTTAGTGTGTGAATAAGGGTTTGTCAGTTTTGTCACATACAAGCATTTTCCTGCTCTTTTCCCTGCTTCCTTTCACCAGTGGTGGTTTGCAGCTTCACTCCCAAGCCTCTGGAGTTTTGCAGAACTCCTGCATTAAAACAACAGATCTGTTGTACCTTCTGAAAACAGTTCTGACCATGGAGTGCAGGCTCTGAACTCTACCTCCCTGTACACTTGAGCAGGTTTTGGCACAATGTTTCATGCTGGCACAACCGTTGGGTGCAGAGAAATGGAGGTTAATTGGGTGGATGGACTGGGATGTGTTGGCTGTGACAATGCCATGTTGACTGCTGAGTCATAGAATCATAGAATAGTAGTCCCTGGGCATGGGTACAGAAACACCAATAGAGTTGATGTTTAAAGCATAAGTCACTGTTCTGGAGCCATATTTGGGGAGGGGCTTTGGCCAAGGGCCTGTAGGGACAGGCCAAGGGGAATGGCTTTAACCTGCCAGAGGGGAGACTGAGATGAGCTCTTAGGCAGAAGCTCTTCCCTGGGAGGGTGCTGAGGCGCTGGCACAGGGTGCCCAGAGAAGCTGTGGCTGCCCCATCCCTGGCAGTGTTGAAGGCCAGGTTGGACACAGGGGCTTGGAGCAAGCTGCTCCAGTGGAAGGTGTCCCTGCCCGTGGCAGGGGTTGGAGCTGGAGGAGCTTTGAGGTCCTTTCTAACACAAATCACTCCATGTTATGACATGAATCACTTTGAAGACTTTTGTGACTCTGTGGATGTCATCTGCTCCTTCCTGCCCACAGCTCCCAGGCCCACTGACTCACGCTGCCATTTGTTGAACGAATCCTGATGCTCTGGCTGTCTTCAAAACATGGGGGAGGATTTGTGAAGCCTGCCAGGATGAACGTGGCCATGCTTTGCCGAGGACATTGCTAAAATGGCATTTTTCCTTTTATAAAGATTTGTTTGTCCCCATCTGCACGATTTGTTACAGCCTTTAAAAGCCTGCTGCAGGGTTGGGGATTTTCCCCTGAAATTAAAGTAACTGGATGGGTCGAGGTGCTTGCAGGGCATGGAATGAGCAGTTGGTAATTGGTGTTATGGTCACCTGGTGGCATGTTCCTCCCTGGAGCCCCTCCAAGACCCCCCATGGGCTCTAAAAAGCTGCATGAGTCTGTAGTCGATGTAGTTTTGTTTACTGCCTTTATTTCAGAGCTTCAGAACTGCCATGTGTCAGATGCAGGAGATGAGTCTCTGCCATGCCTGCTTGCAGAAGGAAAGCATGAAAAACTGAAGGATTTCAGACAAGATGTTTTTTTTCAAGCATGTGCGTGTGCTCCGAGGCTGAACTTGTGGCTCAAACTGTTTTGTTCCTTGTACTGACTCAATGGCATCTGTTTTGGAGGTCTGTCAGTTCAGGGGAAGAAGAACAGATCCGAAACTGAAGTTTGCCTTCAAGTGGGGACTTGAAGAGCTGACGAGGACACTTATGTCCGGGGAAAATGATCCCAGCTCCGTAAGAGCCTTTGTGGAGAGATGCTGCCCGCTGCTTGCTGCTGCTGCCCCTCTCCATGGGCAACTTCGGTTGCAGTATCTGGTCAAATCAAGTCCAAACTTGATTGGAAGCCTTCCAGGTAGTTTTTAAAGGACAGGGAGGAATCTGCTAGATGCAGTTGACAGAATTTGACCCCTCTGGGGTGGAATCTTTTATTTGTTGGTGCTGTTGCTACAGAAGCACTTATGGAAGGATGTTGATGTGTTAATTTTATTAATCATTATGTGAGCTAAAGGGTGACTCACAAGTGCTGTGCCCAGGTATCCCCAGAGGAAACTGGAAAAGCCCACTGGAAGGGCTTCTCTTTACTGAGTTATTGATTTAAGATGACTGTATAATGGTTGGTTGGGTTTGGGTTTGGATTTGGTTTGTTTTCTTTTTTTTCCCTTGATGCTGCTGCTTTGGTTCTGATCTTGGTTTACTGCTCCAGACTGTAGGTTTTACTCGTTATTTTGATCTCATTAACACATTGTTTCTTTGTTGTCATAGAATCCCAGCCTGGTTTGTGTTGGAAGGGACCTTGAAGCTCACCCAGCTCCAACCCCTGCCACAGGCAGGGACACCTTCCACTGGAGCAGCTTGCTCCAAGCCCCTGTGTCCAACCTGGCCTTGAACACTGCCAGGGATGGGGCAGCCACAGCTTCTCTGGGCACTCTGTGCCAGCGCCTCAGCACCCTCACAGGGAACAGCTTCTGCCTAAGAGCTCATCTCAGTCTCCCCTCTGGCAGGTTAAAGCCATTCCCCTACAGGCCCTTGTCCAAAGCCCCTCTCCAGGTTTCCTGGAGCCCCTTCAGGCACTGGAGCTGCTCTGAGGTCTCCCGTTAAGGAGCCTTCTCTTCTCCAGGCTGGCCCAGCCCAGCTCTCTCAGCCCGTTGATAGGCCTATAGATAACCAGCAGCCAGGCCCAGGCTGTGGCATTCAGTGCTTTCCTAGCACCACTGATGATGCTGGAGCAGTTCTTCAGTGTTTTTTTACAACCTGCAGAAGAAGTTGTCCCAGAGGGGTGACAGGATCCCCGCTCCACGCATCTGTTGCCATGGATGTTCTTAGCTTTTTGCACTGTTGGCAGGACAGTAGTGGGTGAGGAGAAGGGAAAAAATCCAACCAAGCTCTTGCAGAATAATCTCCCGAAGGATAAGTTATTTGTGTACTGCCTGCTCCCTTCCCGCATCTGAAGGTGACAGAACCTTCTATGCAGTTGGCTTTTTATGCAAGTCAACACCTTGTCTCAGTTGGGTTCCTGGAGAATGGCAGCAGTGTTGGGAAGATGACTCAGTGCCAGCAGTTCTTAGGGGCCTTGGTGACAGCTGTTGTGCTTAGAGTATTTTTAAAGCTGTCTCTTATGGAGTTTATAGCCAGACTTTCTGGTGGGCACCTGCCTCTTACCACTTGTCTGCAGTGCCTTAACCACAAACCTGCCAGCTCTCAAAGCACCCTATGGAGCAGGCAAGCTGCAGCGACGTCGTGGTTCGTACAACCCCATGCAACGCTCCAGGTTTGGTGAAGAGTAGCTGGGAAGCTGCTTATGGAAAACGACCTGAGGGTGCTGATTGACAGAGCTGAACATAAGCAGCTTGTGCCCAGGCAGCCAAGAAAGCCAGCAGCATCCTGCCCTTACCAGCAATATTGTGACCAGCAGGACTGGGGCAGTGATCATCCCCCTGTCCTGGGCACAGGTGAGGCTGCACCTCAAATCCTGTGTTCAGTTCTGGGCCCCTCACTACCAGAGAGACATTGAGGTGCTGGAGCGGGGCCAGAGAAGGGAACTGGTGCTGATGCAGGCCCTGGAGCACAGTGTGATGGGGAAGGGCTGAGGGACCTGGGGGGTTCAGATGGAGAAGAGAAGGCTCAGGGGGGACCTGATCGCTGCCTACAACTGCCTGAGAGGAGGATGGAGCCGGGGGGGGCTGGGCTCTGCTCCCAAGGAACAAGGGATGGGACAAGAGGAAACGGCCTCAAGTGCACCAGGGCAGGTTTAGATGGAGCTGAGGAACAATTCCTTCCCCAGAGGGTGCTCAGCATTGGAACAGGCTGCCCAGGGCAGGGCTGGAGACACCGTCCCTGCAAGTGTTCACACACCATGGAGACGAGGCCTCAGTGCCATGGGTCAGTGGTGGCCTTGGCAGTGCTGGGAATGGTTGGACTGGATGAGCTTAAAGGCTTTTCTAATCTGGTTGATTCTGTGATTCTACACAAGATCTTTTCTTATTCTCTTCAACAACCAGAATTCCCCTTCTCAATAGTAGGGCTATATCCAGTTGTTTCAGGGTAGCAATATAGCAAGGCAAGCGCAGGAAGGCATTTGTGCACTACGATTTTATCTTAGGGCAGCAAAAGCGATAGTTTGCAGAAGAATCCTCGTATCAATGCTGCAGCACAGCAGCTCTGCTGTGGAAGAAATCACACTTCACATCCTAGAAATAGTAGATATTTTAATTATTTTAGAGGTTAAGCTGTTCACTCATTAGGACGGTTAAATGTGCATGGCTTTTATGCCTCTCAAAAGTTGAACACTGAGCAGAATCTGTAAATGGCTTATCATTTCCTCCGGGGCTTGGAGCCTTGGCCTTTTGAAATGTAACACTAACTGCTAGAAATCTTTAATTGCTGAATAATCCTCAAAGGAAACACCCGTATCAGGATTACACTTGTCAGGCCTTTGTTCTTTGTCATTGTTAATGTTATCTACACCTCCATCCTCTGATGAGTGCTCCTGTGTACAACAACCGCGCTACTGCTGGGCGAGCACCACTCTGCCGGCTACTTTCCTGGGTCATGTTTAAGCATGTGAGTGGTTTTTGGCCAATTATTGGACTGTGATTTTTCTTTCAAACCAAGACTACTTCATTTGCTAAAGCTTTAAGTTACTAAAAGATCTGTTTTGGGTTAATTCAGGTTAATGGTGCCTCGGGCACGCTCTGTGTGCAGCCTGTATCTGTGGAAACTGGAGGCGGCTGAGGTCCAAGACATGGTTGGAGAAGGAGGTGTTCTCTTTCCATCTTTTCCACCATCTGTCTTGATGATGCATTACTAAAAAATATTATTTTCCTAGCAGGGTCTTAGGTGTGAAATTGTGTTTTAAGAAAACAAAGCCAAAACCCAACCAAACAAAACCCTAATCCCAACCAATCCAAACCCAAAGCACACAGCAGCAACCCCCTGGTATCTACCAGCAGCAGGGAAACAGGGGAAGCTCTGGGGAATGAGTTCTCATTTGCACAGCTGAATTAAGGTCAGACTGAAGTGAGAAGCAAACTGTCCTGATTTCCAAACCCCTCCTGAGGGTGAATTTGCCTGAATTCAAATCACTGGTCTGAGCCATCTGAACCTTGGTTTCCTACAAGCACCTTCACCTACAGTGTGACCTGTGGGTTCTGTTTTTCCCCAATCTTATCTCTACAATAATATATTCTTTTATCCATAACAACTTACCTTTTATCTTCATTTTCCTCAAGTTCTAAACAGCTGATGAAAGAAAGAGACCATTCACAGCTGGAAGTTCTTGTGGGACAATTTTGGTCTCAGTGCTGGCTGGGAAAACCACAGGCACAGATTGACAGGCTCTGGTGTTACGTTATGTGGCATTAGAGTTATGTGGGTAAGTCATTTGGCTTTGTAGCTTTATCTCCTTAGCCAGATTCTTTTTAGAGAGTATGAAGATCTTTGATGACAGATAGCGATAAGGTGATGACCTGCTGGGTTTCTGATAGGTGATTACACACATTCAATTGTCATTCCTTAAGCTATTTTATGTCTCCCTCCTGCTTCAGCTGGACTCTCTTGTGATGATATCGTTGGTAGTGTCCAACAATGATACAACTTCTGATCCCCCCTCAGGACAATCTTCCACCTCCCTTGCCTCCTTCTGCTTTCTCCCTTCCACTTTGGGAGGTGCTGCATGGGACTCAACTGGCTGGTGAGTGGCCAGGGTTAACATTGCATTCACATGTTCCCTTGCAGCTACATGGCTCAGCTGATTATGAAAACTTAAGATAAAGCTTCTTTCTTCCCCCAACTCCTTCCTTATGGCATTCCTCTAGAAATACACATCATTTTTAACAGCAAGCATCCAACCCAGCAGAAGCCACAGAAAGTATTCACAGGGGAAGAGTCAGCAGTGGCGAATGAGAGGGATGTTGTTGAAGTTCAGCCAGCTTTACAATTCTTGTGTGTGAAGCTGGATTAAAGGCAATCAGCTCTCATCTTGGTTGGAAAGGATACGAGCAGGTCATAGTGTTCTGTTATCTCTTCATCCACTGCTGAAATTAAGGTGTAATTTCACCATCAGAGGAGCTTGCTGCCTCCCATCAGTGGTGTTGCACTTCAGAGACTCTTGAAACCTGGACGAATCTGTTGGATTTGTTGGGTGTTTTTTGTGTGTGCTTCAGAGAGCTTTTGGGATGTTTCGTGGTGTTTTGACTGTAACATTGGATTAAGGAAGCAAAATGTGCGTGTATGAGGGTGCTGAGGCACTGGCACAGGGTGCCCAGAGAAGCTGTGGCTGCCCCATCCCTGGCAGTGTTCAAGGCCAGGTTGGACACAGGGGCTTGGAGCAAGCTGCTCTAGTGGAAGGTGTCCCTGCCTGTGGCAGGGGGTGGCGCTGGGTGAGCTTTAAGGTCCCTTCCAACACAAACCAGGCTGGGATTCTATGCAAGTTCCCATCTTTTCTATAGCCACACATATTGAGTGAAACTTGAATACATGAGGTAGGACTGCTACTGGTTCCTTCCCCAGCTATAACCTTCCCCCTTTCTGTCCCTTAATGACGTTCACTGGTGCCACAGGGCTGTCATTGCACTGCTACAAAATGCAGGCTCAGGCCTTTGGGGAGAACCTGTAGCATGATTCTGCTGCCTTCATTAGACAAGGTAGCAAGCTCAGCTTATTTAATTTCTACATGCATTTTGTATATGCTCTTACGCATACGGACATACAACGTAACGCTTGCGTTTATGAGTGTGTGTATATGTATGTATTTTATGTAACTATTTTATATTTTTATATATATATTTATATATATATAATGGGAAAGGGAGGTTTGGATTCTTCTTCCTGCACTGCAAAAGTGCAGGATGTCCTCAGTCACAGGGTTAACTTGGCACATGAAAGATTGCAGAAGGTGGTTGTTAGAACAACTTTCAAGAGTACATGGTGTACTGCATTCAGTCCTGGCACTGCTCCCACAAATAGCATCGATTTGCAGCTTGTCTAGTTGCTCTTCCCACTCATTCATTGCTTCCAGCAATGTCTCCTCCTTTGTCCTTTTCTGATACAAGCAAGTTAATGTTTCGGATCCTTCCAAACCGGTGGCTTCAGGAAGCACCTCTGACAGTAGCATCCTCTGCTGCTTCAGGTGCAAATGAGCTGAAGAAGGGTAGCTTGCTTAAACTGGAAAAAGAATGTTGTGTGTAGTGTTTGGTTGCCCTTCATGCAACATTGATCTCGTTCCGTTGCTGTGTCCAGGTGCAGCAGCAGCATCTCCTGCCCTTGTTGTAACAAAGACACTCTGAAAATCCACCTGCATGTGTCTGTTGTGCCTCTGCTGTTCCAGTGCTTGTGCTGACCACTTGGATACGGGGGTGCTGTCTGGTACCTGTACAACTCACTGGTTGCCCATCCCTTTCCTTGAGCCCCCTAAACTATCAGCAGATGTCAGTGTTGGTACTTCTTCTTATGCCTTCATGGGTGCATCTACGCTTCCTTGCACAGTGTTTCATCCCGGTCCCTTGCGTATCCCGTGCTTTTAGTTAAGTGTGATGTTGCTTCTGCTGAAGCACAGCAGGATGCGTCCTGACTGATCTCCTTTGAGGGAGGGTGCATGTTTGGGGCTGTTGGGTCCTGCCAGAGCTCTTGTGACCATGAAAACTTGACGCCTACAAACACCAAGCTAAGTGAGAGATGGTGGTGGGAGCTTTTGTGAACGAGGATTTGGAAGGTGAAGAGTTTAAGCTACATCGTTTAATAATCCTTGGGATGCTGTCCTGCTTCCCAGGCTCATAAGTAGTGCTTTCCTTTCTTCCTTTGCAGTAAGAGGTGGTCCCTTGTACTGCACCATGGCTGGGGTTTGGCAGGGCAAGGGCTGACACGGAGGGCACCCTCAACGTGGAGAGGTTGCTGTGTTTTGTGAGCTGATATCAAGGAAAAGGCTGATCTGAGAGAAGGAAATGCAGTGTGTGAGGTAATAAAAGATTCTCGGGTGGAATTCTGGCCATAATGGAGAGAAACTGCAAGCAGTGTATTACAAACTGGATGGGAAGGGAATGCCTGGGAAGAGCCACAAGAGCATATGTACATGTATATGTATGTATATATACATATACATATATATATATGCCTGAAGGTGGTGAATGGACCTGTGACCATGAACACCGTCCTGTTGACTTGCATTGCTAATTCAGACTGGACCTATCTTCTCTTGTACCAGCCATACTTCAAAACTGACTTGAAAAGAAATGAACAACACAAGAAACTATTTTGAAATCATGTTAATTTTACTGTTTGCTGACTGTTAGGAAAGCCACCCTATAACTTGTTAAAGTGAGGCTGGATTTGTATGGAGGAGCAAGGTTCTGTTGCCAGCAAATAGATCAACATAGAGCAGCTCCAATTCTGGTCAGGTCCTCTATGCAATCTCAGAGCTGCTTGAGGCTAAGCATGAAAATAGCTGTGCTTATTGCACTGGGGCTGTGCACACACTTAAAGTTAAGCAAATATTCAAAGTGGTTTGTTGGCTGTAGCTCAAAAAGGGGTTGGGAGCAATTAGACCCACTTGCAGAAGACGACACTTGCTGGTTTTTACTTTCCAAGTGTGTAATTTGGAAAGCTGTAAGAAGAACTGTCAGGAAGGGCTGTTGAAAATGAAGTCAGAAGAGGTCAGGAGAATATAAATTGCTTTTTCTCCTCCTTTTAAAACATTTATAATAACATTTTTTCTTTGTAAAGAGCTTGTAAGCCAGGGCTGTGAATCACATGCATTGTGCACAATGGAGGCATTGTATGTGTTTTTGTCACTATTTGATACTGAACTAAGAGAAGATAGGAGAAACTGAGCTGTCAGAATTAACAGAAGCAGTGAAAAGAGCATAGGTCTACAGCTGGTTGGGTTTGTGGTTTTCTTCCCTTCCTGTTAGTGTTAGGACCAACAGAACTGCAGCAGTGCTTGAGGGACCATCACCCATGGTAATATCTGCTATCGATGACAAGAACCACGGCGTGTGTAACACTAGACTGACACGTGCTCCTTGATGCAAAATGCTATGGCATTTGAGGCATGGCTTCATTCAGCTCTTGGGGGAAATGGAGCTAAAGGCAATGATGGACAGACAGATTCTTGAGGGTGTGATGGAGAGGAGGCGTTGATGTTTGCTGTAATCGAGGAGCTCAGGGGTAGACCTCGGAGCCAGGGGAGCAATGAACAGAATGCGCAGTGTGTTTGCATGGCTGCTAAAATATGATGTAGCAGTTGGATTTCAGAGAGATGGATTTCAGAGTGGAAATAGCGCTGTGAAGTGGGTTAGATGAGTTAAAACAGGCAGGAAGAACGAACAGCACTGGGTTGTCAGACGGCAAAGAGAAGAACAGCCAGTCCAGACAGAGCAGAAGAGGCGATGGCCTTCTGTGGATCCACGAAAGCCGGAGGATTGTTGGAGAGGAAGAGCAAGGCTATGGGTAATTAAAAATTGAAAGAGAAGACCAGAAATGGGCGATGAGGCAGAACTGCTCAGAGGCTTGTTACTAAGGAGAAGGAATGGATGTTAGAGGAGATGAACCAGAGATGAGCTGTTGCCCATTGACTTGGATTTGAAAAGGGGTGGGAAAGAGTGCATGGATTCCTCCTGGCACTCAAGCAAATGCTGTAGCTGTGTTTGTGCTGATGTGGGTAAAGGATGATAATGGGAGTCTGGGGAGGAGCTCAGAAGAGACCCTTGGGTGATTATATAGGCAAATATTTATTCCCCCCCCCCCCCCCCCCCCCCGGGTTGAGTAGGATTTAGGAGATAATAATACAATTTCTTGACACATCTGTGTGTTGATGTTGTTATGGAGGTGTCTTTGGGTGCTTTGCTGCAGCTCTGCTGGGTGACCAAAATGTCGCATTTCTTCTTTATGACCAAGGAGATAATCCTATAGGGTTGATGTGATTGCAGGTGGGTTTTAGTCACGTTCAAGGTCAAGCTTCATCTCAAAGTCTTGTACTGTTTCAAACCTGTAAAACAAGAAAACTTGTTCAACAGGTTCATTGGAGAGAGTTGCCCAGGGATTTGGATGTGGCTTAAGAGTGGGATAGTTTCAAGTACGCGTTTGCCTGAAACTTCTTTTTTCTAAGCAAGAAAAAAAATCCTCAGTAGATGACATCTGAAATGGTTTATTAAGAACAAATACAAAGAAAAATGTCACTTACAGGGAGAACTATGACTCAGTGTTAGAATGGGGTTTTGATCTCCAGAAAAGGTGAGAATAGGCAAACACGTATTTAATTGGCAGATTCCTATGTGCAGAAAATCTAAAACCAGTGCAAAGAAGATTATAACCACCTTCCACTGGAGCAGCTTGCTCCGAGCCCCTGTGTCCAACCTGCCCTTGAACACTGCCAGGGATGGGGCAGCCACAGCTCCTCTGGGCACCCTGTGCCAGCACCTCAGCACCCTCCCAGGGAACAGCTTCTGCCTAAGAGCTCATCTCAGTCTCCCCTCTGGCAGGTTAAAGCCATTCCCCTTGGCCTGTCCCTACAGCTCTCTCTTGTAATACTGTCTGTCTGGTCCTGCGTGTTCTGTTTCTGTGAAAAACTAACTTTCCACCAGCAGAGCAGAGATTCTAGTACTTTGCTGCAGGTGGATGTGCCCCGGGAAGCTCCTTCTGCAGCCCTCTTGGAGGAAAGCACCATTTGGTTTTGAATGTGTGTGATCAACAACTGTGACAGTCTGGACCCTGGGGATTGTTCCATTTCTTCATGCTGACATGTGATTCTTGCAGCGTGTCGTGGATTCTCTTTCATGTTTTGCCTGTGTACTCTTTCAGGTAGAGGCATTAACCAATCAACCCAGAGCCACCACGGTACATGCCGTCAGAGATTCCGAACTTGCCAAACTCCCTGAGGGAGCACTGGTATCGATCAAGCGCAAATTCCCCCAGGTAAGGAAATGAAAACTCATTTCTGTCTGCCTCAGATGATGTCTGAGGAGCTAAAACTCTCCATTAGCACCAAGTCCTTTGAGATTTTTTATGTTGATGCATACTGAGAAACATCTGGTTTTCTTTGTCTGCCTAACCTGATCTATACCAGACTTTCATCAGTTTCTCTTACTTCAGCATGCTTTATTGCAGGGCTGTTTTGTGTGTCTGGCAGGAGCTCGTGTGAATGCAGGCCATGCTTATTTAGCAAAGTGGAAATCACTTAGTGCTATTGGTACTAAATGGAGTTTGACTTCTAAAATCACTTTAAAATGTTGTTACTCATTTGTCTTGCTCACCAGGACGTGGAACCCTGGAGTCTTGGTTACACGTACCTTTATTCCCAGAGCACTGATATTTGGGGTTTGGCTTTCCCTGCATTTTAGGCTGTCACTCCTTATTCTGTGGCCGCCAGATCTGTCTGTGTCTTGAAGACTGGGATTGCTCCCTGTGAATCCATCAACTCATCCGTCTCCTGTAATTCACTTGACATTATACCTCCCTCCTGCACAACTGGAGTCTGACGGACTCAAAATGTAATTCTTTTGTCCCTAAGTGCATCAGGGACATTATACTAAGCACTAAATCGTTGCATTAGCCTTAAAGGCAGCTTTTTAATGCTGTTACTTCAAATGATTTCTGATTTTTCTTTTTGCTGTCTTTAAGGCATATACTTACTTTCCACATGTCTTAAAAAGACCTGCAAAAGTAATAAACCAAGTTAGGATCCTTGCATAAATCCTGGCATGCTGCTGCTTTCCTATGACACAGTAACTTCTTAATTACTATTTGTTATCTGTATAACATAAAGCCTATATTCGCGTGCTCTCCTGTTACAAAAGCTGGGGGGTTTTGTCTCTACGATTGCAGTAGGTGCTCAGAAGTTATGTCAATGAAAAATGGTTTCTCTGTGAGCATTATTTTGGCTGAAGTGTTTCTGAACTTGCGGTGTGGGTTGTTGAGGCCCTTCTGTGCTCGGGGGCTGTCTTGAATCGTCCTCTGAGCCTCTTCTCTATTTAATGTAACGGGTTTCCTGCCCTGATTTATGACCTGGTAGCAGTGTTCAACTTGTGAGTATAAAAGGAAGAAGTTCTTCCCTGTGAGGGTGCTGAGGCGCTGGCACGGGGTGCCCAGAGAAGCTGTGGCTGCCCCATCCCTGGCAGTGTTCAAGGCCGCGTTAGATGGGGCTCGGAGCCATCTGCTGCAGTGGAAGGTGTCCCTGCCTGTGGCAGGGATTGGAACTGGATGAGCTTTAAGGTCCCTTCCAACCCAAAGCAGTCTGAGATTCTGCAATTCTTTAACTGAGCTGATCAGAAGATGCTTTGAGAGCTGGAGCACCTCCTCTGCTGTGGAGACAGGCTGAGAAAGGCTGGAAAATACACTGCATATATATAAATTTTTATATATATATTTATATATATATAACCATATATATATATGTGTGTGTGTGGCAGCACATATGAAGGAAGAGGCAGTCCAAGAGAAGAGAGTCTAGAGCACACAGCAGGTGGCTGGTTGGTGCTTAGAAGTCACGTATAAAGGCAAAGAGACGGTGGAAGGTTAGGGGAAGTCATGGCAGCTATTTTCAAATGGATAAAGTTGTTCCCTGATAGAAGGGCACGAGCTACTCACCATATTGAATAGAGCAAATGGTGGGGTACTGGAATTGCAGCAGCTGAGTATTGAGGAAAAGCTGATTGTACTCTCTAGAAAGGCTGACATATTGTTACTTGGTTTTATAACCTCTTAAAAAGCTATGCCTGAGGTAGTGCTAAGTGCTGAGCGGTGGATGTGCCAAGTGAATTCTCTCTGTCTGATTTTTCTCTCCTGTTATTCTAGTGGAATGATTTGCACACAGGATTTATGATGCTGTTTTCCTCATCCATCCAGAAGTACTGCAGCAATGAAGGGATAGCTGGTGCGGGAGTTTGAAACAACTGGCAAAGTTGCAGAAGCTTGTTTGTGATTCAGCAGTGGAATGGAGGGTTTCCGTCTCAGTCCTCTCCACATCAGAAAAGCATCTTTTATAGAATCCCAGCCTCGTTTGTGTTTGAAGGTTCCTTAAAGCTCCTCCAGCTCCAACCCCTGCCACAGGCAGTGACACCTTCCACTAGAGCAGCTTGCTCCAAGCCCTGTGTCCAACCTGGCCTTGAACACTGCCAGGGATGGGGCAGCCACAGCTTCTCTGGGCACCCTGTGCCAGCGCCTCAGCACCCTCCCAGGGAAGAGCTTCTGCCTAAGAGCTCATCTCAGTCTCCCCTCTGGCAGGTTAAAGCCATTCCCTTTGTCCTGTCCCTACAGGCCCTTGTCCAAAGCCCTTCTCCAGCTTCTCTGTAGCCCTTTGAGGTATTTGAGCTGCTCTCAGGTCTCCCCTTAAGGAGCCTTGTCTTCTCCAGGCTGAACAAGCCTGAGTCTCTTTGCCTGTCTTCACATGGTATCCCAGACATTCCCTATTGAAAGTGGTTCATGGTGCAAAACTTCCTTGTTTTCTCCAGGCTCAGCTCTTGCCTGAGGGCCCAGCTCTCCAGCGCAACTGTCAGGGCACGCAGCCAGTGGGAGCATTTGCTACTCCGACAGCCTCTGTGCTTGCTTCTGGTGCTGCTTGAAGCTTTTCAGTGTTGCAGGAATGGAAGGGAATTGATTCTTTCTATTTTCATCGCTGCCTTCAGTTCTGGAAAGTAGGACAGAGAATCAGCTCACGATTTTTGGCACCTCAAAGCAGCTTCGAAGCAGTAGCGAGAGTGCAGCATTTGTGAACAGATTATAGAGATGTTCTAACAGCAGCATGTAACTTGGATCACATTTCCTAGATTAGCTTTGCCTCTACCAAGCTGAGATTGTTTTTCTCATTCGAAATTGAAACCTGCTGTAACTGATGAAAATTGCTCTGAGAAATTGCTTAGGAGCTGGGGGGGGACACACGACTGTGAGACAGCCTTCCGTGTGCTAGAAAATACACAGGTTTTCTGCATCTTCCTTTTAATTCCCTACGCCTGCCCTTGGGGTTTCAGTACATGCAGAACCCAGCACCCATCCTGAACAGTGAGTCCTGCTGCCTTTGTGTGCTTTCCTGAGGTGCATGGAGCCTTCCCTGGGGTTATCTGCCTCTCAAAGCACGCTCTGTTATGTGCCCTCTATTCAAAACGCTTTCTTCTGCTTTGGGTGTACTGTGCATCGCGTTATTGCAGCTTGATGTAGCACTGGAATAGGTCAGGAGAGGTCGTGCTTCTGGATTTTTCTGTATTTGTTCTCCTGGTCCGTTCAGATCGGTTTTCTCTTGACTGTAGAAGTGGATGTGAAAATTTGAGAAGAAAAATGTTCCTTGGGAGCATGGTCACTGCCTGTAGCTGCCCAACGCGAGGCAGGCGGGAGCGAGGGCTGAATCACCGCAGCGATGTGACAATGCCATTTTTCTTCAAGACACCATTGATCACAAGTGTTAGAAGCTCAAAGAGCCCCAGGATAAAGCTTCAGTTCTCCTGTGTGCTGCAGCAGCGTTTGAAAGGTGCCACAAATGGTTGTGAGTGAGCCTCGAACATTTGCATTGTCACAGCGGTTCTCCAAGTGTCAGAAGTTTTCACGGGAGACCCCTTGCTAAGCTCCCTGACTGTGTGACAAGCAGAGTGTTTAGCAGAGCTGGGGCCGTGGAAGGCTTCAGTAATGCCCTGGTTTTATTCAAGTTGAGGATCTAATTTACCTCTCCTCCTCCCTTGTCCCTCATGAAGAAAAAAAGCTGAAGAAAGCTGGGAAAGAATAATCTCGGCTCCTGGCAAGAGCTCTGCAGAAATGAACCTGCTATTATGTGACTTTATATAGGAGAATTGTTCTTATTACTGTTTTACCCCAATTGCATTTACTTTGTAGAACAGAAAGCCCTGGGCAGCCCTGATTTCCATGCTAGCTTATTCACAGTGGATCTCTGTGGTAGAAAGCACTTTTACGTGTCCTTTAACAAAATTCACGTATGTTAAGGTCTATAATACCCTGTGAAGGCACCAAGAAATTGTTATTTGACATATTTTTATTTGACATATTTAATTTAAAGGTGGCTGCTGGATGACTGCTTTGAATTTTAAAGACCTGTTAAGAACCTTATATTTGAAATTCACACTCACCTGAGAAAGTCTTTAGCTCACCTGTGAGCCCTCTTGTTCACTGCAAGAGTCATAGAACCCCAGTCTGGTTTGTGCTGGAAGGGAACTTAAAGCTCATCCAGCTCCAACCCCTGCCACGGGCAGGGACACCTTCCACTGGAGCAGCTTGCTCCAAGCCCCTGTGTCCAACCTGGCCTTGAACACTGCCAGGGATGGGACAGCCACAGCTTCTCTGGGCACCCTGTGCCAGCGCCTCAGCACCCTCACAGGGAACAGCTTCTGCCTAAGAGCCCGGCTCAGTCTCCCCTCTGTCAGGTTAAAGCCATTCCCCTTGTCCTGTCCCTACAGGCCCTTGTCCAAAGCCCCTCTCCAGGTTTCCTGCAGCCCCTTTAGACACTGGAGCTGCTCTAAGGTCTCCCCTTCAGGAGCCTTCTCTTGTCCAGGCTGCCCCAGCCCAGCTCTCTCAGGCTGATGTGCACTACACAGCACCTTTAACATTGATTAGTTGTTACTGTGAATTTGGATATTTGTGTAGATTGTGTCAATTTTCCATGGTTTCTCTAAATCAGTTTTGTTAGCCAAGATGGGAAAAAGCTTTGCTTGTTCCCCCTGTTATCTATTAGGAGAGAGTCTGTTTGCCAGGCAATCCCTACTGTTCACACACTGAAAGAAATTTCCATAGGGAAGTATTTTACAGCTGAATTCTCATGAAAATCCTTTTCAAAAGGGCTTATTGTAAAGCAACTCTTAAGTTTCACAGTTGAATAGGAACAAAAAGCTTTAACTCGAACCCAGCCATGGAAGATTAGCTGGGTGTGGATAATAGGTAGAAATATTTAAAGGGATTATAGGAAACAGAATGCTATAGCGTGACTGTATCCACTTGGTGTGGAAATTGGAGTAGCCGTGAAGCAAGTTGTGCTCAGGAGGATCCCCAGGACCCGTGATGGATGGAGCAGTGTCTGCACCAGCACTGGCAGATGGTGGGAAGCTGTAATTCTGCGTGGCCACCTCCACGAAGGTCATTTGTTTTGGAACTGGAATTAGTCATCCTAAAGAGGCAAATACAGTCCCCTTGGGAATGGGAAGTTCAGTCCTTGCCCTGCAATGCAGAGGCTGCAGGTTGGTTGAGTAATTTAATGTTAGTTAAGCAGAGGGAGAATTAATGGTTTCCTGGAGCCTTCTCTGTAGCTAATGCCGGACCAGACATTCCCATTCAATACGGGGGAGCTGGGGGGATTGGAGGCTGCGAAGAGAGCTTGAGTGGGTCTTACTGGGGATGGAGCTGATTCAGAAACAGTCAGGAAGACAACATGTTTCTAGGTGCATGGTAAGCTGGGTCAGGGGGTGGAATTGTGCTGAATAAAGTGCTTTCTATTGCCATTTGAGAAAGAAGAATACTCTTTATCCTGTTTTGCCCTGCACAAGAGTGTTGTGGTGACTCAGTCTGGAAAGGTGAGGAGGTGGGAGGATGAACATTTCATTTCCTTTGTCTACCTGGAGAGGGGCTTTGGCCAAGGGCCTGTAGGGACAGGCCAAGGGGAATGGCTTTAACCTGCCAGAGGGGAGACTGAGATGAGCTCTTAGGCAGAAGCTGTTCCCTGTGAGGGTGCTGAGGCGCTGGCACAGGGTGCCCAGAGAAGCTGTGGCTGCCCCATCCCTGGCAGTGTTCAAGGCCAGGTTGGACACAGGGCTTGGAGCAAGCTGCTCCAGTGGAAGGTGTCCCTGCCCGTGGCAGGGGTTGGAGCTGGATGAGCTTTAAGGTCCCTTCCACACAAACCAGTCTGGGATTCTACGTTTCTATATAGATTTTTCCCTCAGACGGATGGACAAGCCTCTTTCCAAGGGAAACCTTGCCCTCTTGTGAAAGGAATCTGGCGTATTAACAGAGCACTCAGGAAATTTCAGTTCAGTTGTTAGCTCTGGTCTCAGGCGCCGTTCTTCGGCGTTGCCATGACTGCGGCAGTGACTCATCCCGTTGTGGTTGGTGACTTGCTTGTCTTACAAAGTCACCAGGGAAATAATTGCTCCATATCTTACGTAGCAAGGCTGCGAGGTCTGCTCCAGCAAACAGGCAAAGAATATTTCCCTGCAATAGGAGCAGCCAGCTGGAAAATGAGACCAATAGGTTTTATTCTAAGTTCCATCGTTAACCTTGGATGTTTTCTTTAACGGAGCTGAAGCTCTCCTGAGCTTTCTGTAAAGCAGAAACAGTGCTAAATACCGGAGATGGTTTTAGTGAGTAATTAAAATTTGGGTGTTTAAAGTGGCTCAGAAGTGTAAGATGTTCATCACACCTTCCAAATCTGCTGATGGGAAGTGCTGGTTGTGCAGATACGGGTCGTTGGGTGAACGCATGTGAGCTAGATACTCCGGAACGCTCTCAGGAGGCACGTTGTCTCCTTAGGAAGGACAATTGGTCTCTTTTACTAAGAATTCCCTCTTTCCCTCCCTGCTCCCCATAGTTGGGTCAGTTTTCCATAGCTACACTCAGTGCTCTTTATTGAATTTCAGAACTGCAGCTCTTGCTGTTGCTGAAGTGGTAACGAGTCTGCTGGGTGATCATCAGCTCTTGTTATGTTTTGGACAAATGGAAGCAGTTTAGATGCTGTCTGGGATTCCAGAATAAGGGAGGAGCTGGGAAAGCATTGCTGCTGTCAGTGCAGTGAGTATGGACAATCTGTGTGTGCCACTGGGGCAAATAAGAGGAACTTTAAAGAAGTTGGTCTTGGACCACTGTGGAGGTGGATCCCTGCCCATGGCAGGGGTTGAAACTGGATGCTCTTAAGGTCCTTTGCAACCCTAAGCATTCTGTGATTCTATGGTTGATATGGCGCCTTCAGGACAGTGCAGTTATCGCTGTAGACAGATTACTGGAGTAACTTTGCCTAGCTCTTACTCCTTGCTCTGCTCAAAGTCACCCTGTGTTAGAAGCTGCCTGTTTGCTCTTCCCCCTGCCTCCTACAGATGCTTAATTAATCTTGGTGCTTATTAAAGCGATGAGTTGCACAGTCTGGGGCCATTTATTGCATTTCATTTTCAAAGCAGGCTATAGAAATGATTCTGATGGACGTGCTGACCTGGCTTAATGCTTACACGGCCTTTTACTTGAAAGGTGCACCCTGAAGTGCCTGTTCCTGTGGGAACAATGCATCTCTCTTTGTCCAAAGTCCAAGGTAGCCATTTCTTGCTTCTTATTGAGCTTACGAAGAGTCTGGGGAACATTTCTTGTGTTGGTTTTGGGGTATTTTATGCCCTCCTGAAGATCAGAGTTATTTTGACCTTGAATTATTTATTAGGGAGACAGTGTCTAATGATTGCTCTATTAATTCTTAATGCATTTAAATATCTCTTTTCCTTGTTCGGTAAAGCACTTGCACAAAGCTTTGCGGAATGAATGACACATTCCCCATGTCTGTCACTCCTTGGCATTGAAATTGTTAGGCTTTGGCTACAGCCCTTGTTGGGAGTATGGACTGTTGGGGAGGAGCTGGTCAGCTCCCAGCCGTGCTGGGCTAGTTGAGTATTGGTTTATATCCATGTGAGTCCTGTTGGAAAAACTGGGAAAAAAATCTGTCCCTAAAAAGGTTTGAGAAACGTGACTTGGGGGGAGAGCAGTTCGTTAGGTACTTTGTTCTGATGCTGCAGACAGTGCGTCTGTATCCCTTTTATTCAAGATACCTTGTATTGATTACTGTAAATATGGACTAATTCCTAAAGGTCAGGTGGCAGCAGGATTGTGGGGGAGATTCTGTAGCCTCGAGGCTTTTTGAGCCCTTAGTACCGACAGACAGCGGAGGTGGCAACAGCCGCCCAGGAGTGAGAGTGACCCAGAGGTGCCAGTGCCCTGCAGGGAGAAACAAGAACTGGAAATGCAGCTGGATGTGTTTGGGAAAATAGTTGGATTTTTTAATCTCTTCTGCTCTCTGGGGAGACCCCCCCTGAGTCCTGATCCAGCTCTGGGGCAGCAGCACAAGAGGAACGTGGAGCTGTTGGAGCGAGGCCAGAGGAGGCCATGGAGATGCTGCGAGGGCTGGAGCAGCTTTGCTCTGGAGCCAGGCTGAGAGAGCTGGGCTGGGGCAGCCTGGAGAAGAGAAGGCTCCTGAAGGGGAGACCTTAGAGCAGCTCCAGTGCCTAAAGGGGCTGCAGGAAACCTGGAGAGAGGGGCTTTGGCCAAGGGCCTGTAGGGACAGGCCAAGGGGAATGGCTTTAACCTGCCAGAGGGGAGACTGAGATGAGCTCTTAGGCAGAAGCTGTTCCCTGGGAGGGTGCTGAGGCGCTGGCACAGGGTGCCCAGAGAAGCTGTGGCTGCCCCATCCCTGGCAGTGTTCAAGGCCAGGTTGGACACAGGGGCTTGGAGCAAGCTGCTCCAGTGGAAGGTGACCCTGCCCATGGCAGGGGTTGGAGCTGGATGAGCTTTAAGTTTCCTTCCAGCACAAACCAGGCTGGGATTCTATGTTTTTCTTTTGTTCCCCATAATAAGATAAACACTGCCTGTTTGGAGTTCACTTTGTTTTCTTGTTCTTCCAGATTAAACTAAAATAAGGTAAAAGAAATCCAGACAAATGATAAGTCACCATATGTTCCAGCCAGCAAAGAAGCCCTGCTTATAAACCCTGTCTCTGTACAGTTTAACTTGATATGATGTTTTACAAGAGGTTGAAATGATCCATTCAGATGCACTATTTTTAGTACATTCTGCCTGAATGTTTGTTTCTCTTCTTTCTTTCTCTCCCATTGCTAGGTTGTGACTAGACTTATTCACTTGCTGGGCGAGAAGATTCTTGGCAGTCTTCAGCAGGGAGGTAAGACTCAGTCCTGGACTACTCCATTGATGCTGATGCTTCCTGAGAGCTGGATTTATACCCTCAAATCTGGAACCAGAAAAGCACATCCTTGAAATGAGAATTTGTCTCTAAATATTTTAGCTGTTGTCACAAGTGAACGGTGATTTTATTATATATATGTGCACAATTTCTTTTGGCAGAGCATAGGTAATTCAGTGTGGGAATGGGTTGATTTGCAATTAAGATAGAAAAGGAGTGCTGCTTGTGTGCACTGAAATTTCTTTGAGTTTCTTGTGCAAAGAGCTCCAAGGGAGCATTGGAAATAGCAGCTGTAATAGACTTGAATCAGGCAGTGTGAGTGGCAGCTCCTGGAGACTGACTTAATCTGTCTGTATTTGCATTATATTACTGTATTAATTGAGAGGAAATGGTCCTATGGGTTGGTTCTTAAGCGTTTTGTATGTGGCACAGGCAAAACAAAGTGTATTTACTGATAGAAGTGAGTAGGAGGAAATGTTGAAGGTGCAATGGTTTGAAACTGAAACAGGGGCAGTTCAGGTTAGATAAAAGGAAGTAGCTGCTCTGCTGTGGAACAGGATGTCCACAGAAGTAGAGAATGTCCCATCCCTGGCAGTGTTTAAGGCCAGAGTGGACAGAGTCTTGGGCAACATGGTGTGGTGTGATGTGTCCCTGCCCATGGCAGGGGTTGGAACTGAATGAGAATTTCATGTCCCTTCCAACACAAACCAGTCTGGGATACTTCAGATGTTGCCACAGCTTCTCTGGGCACCCTGTGCCAGCGCCTCAGCACCCTCACAGGGAACAGCTTCTGCCTAAGAGCTCATCTCAGTCTCCCCTCTGGCAGGTTAAAGCCATTCCCCTTGGCCTGTCGCTGCCTGCCCTTGTGCAAAGTGCCTTGCAAAAGTGCCTGTTTATCTTTCTCTTAACATGTCAGGTAAATGCACATCACATTTAAAAAGCAATTTTACCATTGCCTAACTTCCATGGCAGCAGCCAAAAATGACAGAAATTGATCTTCATCTTCTTAAGTAGGAGATCTGTGGGAACTCTTTTATGTGCCCTGGAGGATGTGACATTTCTCTTGGGTTAAGCAATTCTCTGGCACTTTCCCTGCTGCCTGGCAGTTGAAAACCACGAAGTGACACTGAAGTGACACACAGCTCCTGGGTTGGCTGATGGCAAGTCTTTTCTTTCCGAACAGGTCATCCCCTTGGATATCACAGCTCGGGCAGCAAGTGGGATGCTGGGAATCCTGCCAGCAATCTGTCCACAGTGGCAATTATGCCGGTGTCTGAAGAGGTGCCGCTGACAGCTTTTACTCTGGAGCTCAAGCATGCTCTCAGTGCTGTGGGTAAGAGGTGTTCATGTGTTACTGCATCACGGGGAAGGAATGCTGCTTGCCTTTGTGGAGAGGTATGGCCAGGTACATGGCGTCAGCCAGAGGTGGATACATGTTGCTTTGGGTGCTCTGAGAGCTTTTCAGGCTTCCTCAATTGTACAGCTTAATCCACCAAAGGATCTCATGTGCACTTTTCTTCTGTTGAGGTAGTGCAGTGAGTGGTAAGCATAAGACTTGATGGAGGAGGCTTGTGGAGGAGATGCAGGCTGGCACTGGAAGTTCCAGCTTTAGTCTTAGATCATTGTCCAATTTGTTGCCAGCTTGTTTGTCTCTCCTGTGCTCACAAACCCATGTATTCAGCTCACAGCTGAGTCATTAATTGCTTTACCCATTGGTGCAGTTGTGTCTGCAAGTTCCAGTTGCTCACAAACCCCTGTATTTAATTCACAATTCAGTTCATGCTCAGTACTACAGTTTGACATTTCTTGAACATCCTTTTCTCATCCTCAGACACTATCACACATCTCTTGAGTAAATCTGCTGTAATCCTTTGATGAATTGTTAGTCTGCTATCTCATGGCTTTTGGTTTTGAAAAGTGCAGGTTATACGATGCTTGAGGTACAACCACTCACATTTATTGGTTATTGCCTTTTTGACCTCAAGGGTATCTGGAGCTGGCACTTACTATTCTGCTATAAAAAATCTATTAGGTGAGCAGGCGCAGGAAAAAGCTGTTGTCGCTTAATCCCTTTAACCTTTGAAATGTGAATTTGTGTGCAGCTTATGGTGGAGTCACAGTGAGAACTGATTTGTGGGCGGTTGAAGATTCCTCTTCCTTTGAGATGCTCCATCCCTAATGGAGCACAGCTCCCAGCTATACTGCTAATGGGTACTTCTTATGGATTGGTGCCAGCTTGTTTTGACGTGTGACAGCACTCGGAGCCTGTAAATAAAACAAACAGACATTTAAGTAGGTAGATGGACTATTTGGGAATAAAAATAACCTCTCCAGTTGAAAGCGACTGGAATGAGGGGGTTTGTGATGATCACTTCACCTTTCCTCGGTCACCCTTTTCTCTTTTCCTAAACTGATGTCTGTGTGGTGCTCGGCAGCTGTGGATGGTACTGCACAACCTCGGCCTCTGAAGTTCTTGCCAAAATGGAGCAGTGGGAAGAGAAAAGTGTTGTGTGAAAACACAGCTAGCCATGTGGCTCCCAGCACAGCTGGCAGAGCAAGCCTGCCAGCCTTTAGAGCCTCTGCTCACTGGGACAGTCCATCAGCAGTGCTCTGGGACAGTGGTGAACCTTCTGCCAGTGCTTCACTGTGAGGGGCTTGCTGTATGCTAGTTATTTCTTTCTCAGCAGCAGCAAGCTCTACTTGCTTTTGAACCTTTTCTATTTCTTCCTTTTCTCCTCTTGTGTTTTCTCCTGTCCCTGCCCGGAGAAGCTGTGGCTGCCCCATCCCTGGCAGTGTTCAAGGCCAGGTTGGACACAGGGGCTTGGAGCAAGCTGCTCTAGTGGAAGATGTCCCTGCCCGTGGCAGGGGTTGGAACTGGATGAGCTTTAAGGTCCCTTCCAACCCAAACCACTTTGGGATTCTATGATTATTATTCTTCCTGTTAATCCTGGTGGAACTGAGTGCATCTTTCATTAAAAAGCTCTTCTGCAGTATTCAGATTTTTAAGAAGTATTTGCTTAACTATTTTTTGTTCTTTTTCTGGGGCCAGCTCAGAGATACCACGTGGCTTTGAATGCTGGTTCTATGTGGGAGCCCTCTGATCATATATAATTTCAAAGCAATGTAGGGAGGAATTCAAATCCAACATATGTGTCTCTCCTTCCTTTCTGCCCTTTAAATAAAAGCTTTCTCTCCATTTCTAAAAATGTAAAGTGTATTGGGAAGCTCACTGAAATATCTGCTAATACTTTAGAGGAGTTTTGAATTGTACTTCTGCCTGCTTTTCCCTTCTTTACACACAGATCACACTTAAGTGTTAAGTGTTTAATGTGATGCCTTGACCCTGGCACAACGGAGTATTTCATGCTGGGAAATCAAACTCATTTATCAGTTCTGTCTCTGGCACACAATTTTATAGACTTCTATTAGGCCAATTGTAAATTCTCTTTTGATGAAGTCCAGGCAAGGAAGTTGCTGTGCTAAAATCTTCCCTCAGTGCATTCTGGACTGGATGTATCTTGTGCCAGTATTTCTTCAGGTGAGGTGGCTTTCATGAGCAGGCTGCTCTAGCGGAAGGTGTCCCCGCCTGTGGCAGGGGTTGGAAGTGAATGAGCTTTAAGGTCCCTTCCACCCAAACCGTTCTATGATTCTCTGATTTGCAATGATTTCTAAGCATCAGAGATCAAACCTTGACCTCTGGGCCTCTGATTTCCCTAGGCAACTTCATGACTATGTTTTGTGAGACTTAGAACGAGGGTATCTGTATTCCCACTCCTGCATACTGTATGAAGCTGATGTGGAGAACAGTTACCAAAGTGAGAACCATGCTCATCTTTGGAAAGAAAGGAAGAGTTTTGTCTCTTCTGTGTGATGCTTGTGTCTCCTCCCCGGGGCACTTTGAGCCTGGGAGCCTTGCTGAAGGGTTTTCTCAGCCTTTCCTCGAGTGCCTTTTAAAATAGAAAATGAGCTAGTCCTCAGATGTTTGCCAGCATTTTGTTCTCCTCTCTCCTTCATGGCATTGTAGTTCTGTACTGAAGAACAGATGATTCTGGAGTACCAGTTTAGATGCTCCATGAGGTTTCCCCATGAATCGTGATCCTCTGTGCCTGAGGGTAAGACTGCTGCTGTGTGGTTTTCTCACCTGAAGCACATCAAGGCCCAGAATTCAGAATCCCAACAAGGTCACAGCATGAAAAGGTCCCTCAGGGGCTGTTAAAAGTCACCACCTCTGGCTTGAGAATCTCATGAACTGCATCTCATGAAATTGCTGGCGCCTGGGAGAATGTCATTAGCTTTTCCTTGCTCTAATACTCTTCCCCAGCAATCTGCTGCTGTTAGATGCACTATTAGGCTTAGACAAATATTTAATGTTACCTCATATCACCTTCTGCTGTGTTCTTAACTTTGAGCTTATCACCCTGTGTCTAAGGCTACTGCAAAAGAACAGTCTTTGAGGGGAGTAGGTGGCTGCTGGAGAATGGAGGATCATAGAACCGCAGCCTGGTTTATGTTGGAAGGGGCCTTAAAGCTCATCCAGCCCCAAACCCCTGCCACTGGCAGGGACACCTTCCGCTAGAGCAGCTTGCTTCAAGCCCCATCCAATGTGGCCTGTCATGTAGATGTTTTCATGACTCCAGCAGCAGCTGTAAATGGCCTATGGGGCTGATGGCAGGGGTGGGAAGAGCATCACTAGGTGATGATCTGTAACTATGATAATGCAAGTTTAGGAGGCACTAACTAACTAACATTCTTTTGGGTGCTCCTGCCTGCTGGTGTGGCTGTCCAAGCAGGATGTACTTGAGAAGGAGAGCTTTTTATTACTTTGTTGCTCTCTCACGTTTAGTTTAAATAACACTTTTGGTCATTCTGGTCTATGAGAACACATATGTTGTTGTTCTTGATCACATTAATGGAGGGTTATTTAATGGTTTGTTAATTGGGAGCTTGCTAAAAATTGGGAGTGGAGAGCAGATGGTTGTTATTTCGAAACAAACCAGAGTGGGTTCAGTTGGAAGCATCCATGTGGTCTCTGCTGGGGATGAACAAGGGTCTGGGCACCTCTGTCGCATGTGTCAGTGTGCAGGGGAATGCCTTGCAGGCTTAGACCTTGGAGCAGCTCCAGTGCCTGAAGGTGCTCCAGGAAACCTGGAGAGGGGCTTTGGCCAAGGGCCTGTAGGGACAGGACAAGGAAATGGCTTTAACCCACCATAGGGGAGATTGAGATGAGCTCTTAGGCAGGAGCTCTTCCCTGTGAGGGTACTGAGGCACTGGCACAGGGTGCCCCGAGAAGCTGTGGCTGCCCCATCCGTGGCAGTGTTCAAGGCCAGGTTGGACACAGGGGCTTGGAGCAAGCTGCTCTAGTGGAAGGTGTCCCTGCCCTTTGCAGGGGGTTGGAACTGGATGAGCTTTAAGGTTCCTTCCAGCCCAAACCAGTCTGGGATTCTGTGATATGCTCATCCAAGGCTTTTTTCATGCTTGATGGAGATGTGTTGTCCCCATTCAGGTCATGTGTGGGTGACATAGCCATCACCTTGACTAACACAGAGATGCACCTTGGCTCTACAAGCCTGCCTGTCGCCTGTACAGAAGGTTCTGGCTGCCAGGGTGTCTGGGTTGATGGTTCCTCTGTAGGGCATGGCCCTGTGTGTCAGAGCTGCGTGGTGCCCTCCCACCTCCTCCTGATGTTCTTGGATCTTGGTGAGCTGGTGCAGGGAGGTAGCAGGCAAGCGCAGGTGCAACGTTATGCTTCCTCCTCAGTGTTTGTCTCTCTTGATGTTTTTATTGCATTCCTTGGTTCATTTTGCATTCCTACTGTTCATCTTTGTTGCTGAGCTTCCACCACTGTTATGAGGCTTTGTAAGTCACTTATAATGGAAGAACATTTGGTCAGTATATCACTTCTGTTTTGCTAAGAACTTTGGCACATTAAAGAACACAAATGGTAACTCTGCTGTTGAATGCTTTTTCAGAGTTGACCTGCCCTCTCTCCCTTGCTGTCTTCATCATGTGCAATGCCATCAGTATTTCTTCTGGGAGACCGCTTTCAGTCCTGTTATGCTATCCAGTGTTGTGCTAGACCAACTGTTGCGAGGCTGAATGATGAATCCGATCAAAGGATCTACCCATGTTAAAAAAGAGGTGGTAAAAGCCCCACAAGAATTGGGTCTCAGAATCCCAGCCTGGTTTGTCTTGAAGGGACCTTAAAGCTCATCCAACTGCAACCCCTGCCACGGGTAGGAACACCTTCCACTGGAGCAGCTTGCTCCAAGCCCCTGTGTCCAGCCTGGCCTTGAAGAAGCTCCGTGCAGAAGGATGGTTCAGTGAGCACCAGGGAGGAGCAGCACAGATGCAGGAGTGAAGGGCAGGTTAAACCAGCTCTGCTCTTGAAGTGTGTATGAACTAATTCTGTCTGCTTGGAACTTGATGCTTTCATAGGAACCAACTCCCAGGGACTGTACTGGAGGATGAGGAAGCTCAGTTCTCCTCTCAGGTCATCCTCCTTTCTGTGCTTTCTTACCAGCTTTTACTTGGTACCCCTTGGTCTTCACTTATGGATATTTTTGTCCCTATTTATTTGCTCTTCCTACCTCATCAGTGTCACAAAGAACAAACATGATTTGGATGTTGGAAAGTACATCGTACTTCTGAGTGTTTTCAAGTCTGACCCTGAACTGTGTTAAAGCAGACTGAAGTCTTTGCAGGAGGAATTGAGCATCGTGAGCTGGCCTGGAGCTCGTGGTGCTCAGCTCTAGGTGCTGGACTTGCAGCTTTTCTTTATGGAGCAGAGAAGGGTGAAATTGCAAGCTCACCATGTTGTTCCTTCATGGTTCCTTGATTTTTACCAAACACATTGAACTTGCTGTTTCATTAGTGCCTTGAGAGACCTCACATAATGAAGCGTTTTGTTATTTGGAACATAAATCTCAGTTCTTTTTTAATGAAAATCTGAAGGATTGCACAACGAAAGCATGAATACAAAGCAACTGCTCCTTCCTGCTTTGTAAATGTGCATTTCTCTCTCAGTATGAGACAGATAATGTTTCCTTTAGGTGCAAGGTTAATCTCTTCAGGTTTCTTTGCTTTTTAATTCAGCTGCAGTTATTCTGCAACCTCCAGCACATAAAGCACGTAGTGCTGCTGCTGAAACAGGATTGCTAATAAGGAAAATCAAGTGAGTGCTTGAAGGAAAGTTGATGTGCCCCCGAATCCATTCTGGCTGTAACGTGGTTGCCAGGCCTGTCCCTGTGCCTGTCTCTGGAGTGGAAGTCATGTGGGTCAGTGTAGGCCCCACAGATTTGGGAGTCTCTCTCGTTGGGGTCCATGGTGGCCCAGGCTCCTGTTGGCCTATTGATTGGGTAGCACTACTCTAGAGAGCTTTAGGATTTACATGGGGAGCTGGTTCAGTGCAGGATGAGCAAATGATGTATTTCAGTATGTCAATACAATCGCTTTTCTGTTTGAAACCAGATTCCTGGGCTTTCTGGGGCTGCAAAGGTCTGTGATGTTCTGAATGTTGTACTGGTGCAAATGCAGCTGCGGTAAAAACCCTCATCCTACGTGACACAACGAATGTGATAGAAGAGAGCTTGTAGGTTATGACTAATGCAGTAACAGAGCTCTGGGAATATGGAGAATGGGAAGATGTTACTATAGATAAATGTGCAAGGTTTTTGTGAAGGCTTCGTGCTGGCTCTTTCTTCTATGCTCACTGCACCAATCCATCATGATCCTCAAAGCAGGCTCACAGAACTGCGTTTGCTAGAGCTGCATTTCCTCAGTGTGGTTTGTCAGGAGCTCTAGGGCAGTTCATACCCAAAATGTCTTGTTCTTGCAGGTCCTGCTTTGCTGCTCACCAGTGATAACATCAAACAGCGACTTGGTGCTGCTGCACTGGACAGGTACTGGCCCTCACTGATATCTATGAACAAATCATAGAGTAAGAATGGGTTGGGTTAGAAGGGACCAGCCAGTTCTAACCCCTACCATTGGCAGGAACATCTTCCACTAGAGCAGATTGCTCCAAGCCTTGTCCAGCCTGGCCTTGAACACTGCCAGGGGTGGGGAATATAGGCAGTGCTTGGGAATAAAATCCTGTGTTCCAACCTAGGTTATGGTTTCTCATCAAGGGGGTTTAAGACAACTGTGTTTCAGGAGGATTTGGTTCAAATGCAGGTGTTTTTTCCCATAACTTCTTTCTCACTTGTGAGATGGGAAAAGTTGATTTGCTCCAGGTGGGTATTGTGTTCCCAGTCTTAGAGGTTCCATGGAAGTCTTGTTGAAGTTAGGCATCACTGCAGTCTCTTTCCTCTGTCTCTCTCTGTATATAATGTATACATAATGGAGAAATACAGAAAGGAGGAGCCTGGAAATGTGAGCAGATAAGGTTCTTAGACTGGATGAGCAAAAGAGGCAGTTCTCTGATGCCCTTAAGAGTTTGTGCTTGACATGTAAGATTTCTCCCTAGTCTGTTAGGAGCTGTGATGTAAAACCATCTGAAATTTGCTATCTGTTTTCACTCTCTTCTGTCCCCAGTATCCATGAATACAGACTAACCAGCTGGCTGGGACAACAGGAGGACATCCACCGCATTGTGCTCTACCAGGCAGACAGCACCCTCACGCCCTGGACCCAGCGCTGCATCCGGCAGGCTGACTGCATCCTGATTGTAGGGCTGGGAGACCAGGAGCCGACTGTTGGAGAGGTGTGGAACCAGCTCTTTCCCATACTTGCAGCGTCCATCATCATAGAATCCCAGCCTGGTTTGTGTTGGAAGGGACCTTAAAGCTCACCCAGTTCTACCCCCTGCCACAGCCAGGGATGCCTTCCACTAGAGCAGCTTGCTCCAAGCCCCTGTGTCCAACCTGGCCTTGAACACTGCCAGGGATGGGGCAGCCACAGCTTCTCTGGGCACCCTGTGCCAGCGCCTCAGCACCCTCACAGGGAACAGCTTCTGCCTAAGAGCTCATCTCAGTCTCCCCTCTGGCAGGTTAAAGCCATTCCCCTTGTCCTGCCCTACAGGCCCTTGTCCAAAGCCCCTCTCCAGGTTTCGTGGAGCCCCTTTAGGCACTGGAGCTGCTCTAAGGTCTCCTCTTCAGGAACCTTCTCTTCTCCAGGCTGCCCCAGCCCAGCTCTCTCAGCCTGGCTCCAGAGCAGAGCTGCTCCGGCCCTCGCAGCATCTCTGTGGCTTCTTCTGGCCTTGCTCCAGCAGCTCCGCATGCGTCTTGTGTTGTTGCCCCAGAGCTGGATCAGGACTGCAGGGGGGGTCTCAAAGAAGCTTGTTTCACACTCATGAGTTTTGCTGGGTTTAGTACCCAGTGAAACGTAAATAATAAAATGTTCCTGAGAAACATGTATTATAAATAGAAGAGGAATTGAACTGAAATGGCAAGGTTGATGTGCAAGTACTTCCAGCTAAGCTCGCTGCCTCTGAGGATTCATTTTGGCCAATGGTAAATCAAAAGTCAAATTGCTTTGAAGCTTTGCATTTTTGTCCAGAAGTTCTTTGCAGCATCTCCACACAGAGAGAGAAATTATTCTCTGCCAGGGTGGAATTGATGGTGTGTACCTAGGAAAAGCAGGAAGGAATTGTATCGTGTGAATAATTGAATATGTTTTGTTACAGGTTGTAAGCTGTATTTTTTCCTCCCTTGCTATCTGTTTTGAATATTTTATTACCAGAGTTGTTTGAGCAGTACATAAATTCTACAGCACATATAAAAAGGAGGACACAAGTAGGTTTGTTAGGTTTGTGAAGTGCTGAGTCTGACCTCCAAAGAGCCTGGCGCTGGTGCCACCAGCAGTGTGCTTGTGTGTCACTCTATGTTGGTTCCTGACTGCTCGTGGGAGGCAGGAAGCACAGAACAAGCAAGTTGCCATCAGTTGTCTAAACCAACAAAAATAAGGAATGCAAGAGGAAAAAGGGATCTGATTGTACGTGAAAGAACAAAACATGCTGAACATTTGAAGGCTTAGGTATGACTTGGGGAGCAGTCTCATTTTGCATGGACAGCATGTATCTGTGCTGTGCATTCAATGGTCTGTTTCAGGTAAAAAGCATTCCCTGTTAAGCAGTCAGGTTTGAATCCTGGTCAGATTTCAGACTTCTGTGTGCCACATAAGCCCACAGCTAACAGTGCAGTTGTCTAAATCAATCTTGTTTGAGGGTTCTTTGTGTGTACGGTTGCCTGCAATATTCAGATAGGAGTAGTGGTCAGATGTATATATGTGTGCATGTGCATATATAGATATATATGTATTTCACAATGCAGTATTCTGTTAGACTGATGCTGGAGCAGCAAATACCTGATACCCCCATATCTCTTGTGTTATAACCTGCTGTAGCTGGAAAGGATGCTGGAGAACACTGCGGTCCGAGCCCAGAAGCAACTGATCCTGCTTCATAAGGAGGATGGGCCTCTCCCTTCCCGCACTGTGGAATGGCTCAACATGCGGAGCTGGTGTTCTGGTCATCTTCATCTCCATTGTCCACGCAGAGTCTTTTCCAGAAGAAGCCTGACCAAGCTGGTAAGAGATTCCTGCTTCAGTGGCTGGTCCCTCAGCTGTAGTACATGTACTCTGTATATCAAACTTAACCTGAGACAGTGTCACTGTCATATTCTGAAGTGCAACTGAGTGTTACACAGGGAATGTTCTCTTTTAATCTGTTTGGACTCAATTTACTATGGGAAGCAGAGATAAGGGACTTGGGTCTTCTTTTTTGATGAATACTTGCCTTTTTTGATAGGCTGAAGACAGTAAATACTACCTCAAGGTCATATTGATAGGTATGCACTTGTGGTAGAGTGCTTTTCATCAGGCAGATCCCCATGCTTGCAAAAGCAGTGCTAGAGGTAAAGCAGAGGCAGACTTGGGGTGCTTCCCAGTAACTTCAAATCCTTGTCAAGAAAGAGAAACAGCTCCAAGGAAAATATTGTGATGGGGTTGGAACTGGATGATCTTAAGGTTCTTTCCAACCCTAACTATTCTATGATTCTATGACGAAATCCTCCCAGCTACTGTGAAAGTATGAGAGGTGCCTGTGGTCACTAGAACTGTCTGGGTAGTTCATGAACCCTCTTTCATTTGAAGAACAGCTCTCCACTTCCTAACAGTACATCGTTGGCTAGTAGTGTAGTCTCTGCTCTGCCTTTGCAGTGACCATCCTCTGCCTCTCTCCTGCAGATAGAGATGTACGAACGCATATGCCAGAAACCTCCCGATCGTCACTCCGACTTTTCCCGCCTGGCTCGTGTTCTGACTGGGAATGCCATTGCACTGGTGCTTGGTGGTGGAGGAGCAAGGTAGGTAGCTTATCCCAGCACCAGCATCTGTCACCAGGCTATGACAGATTCCTCAGGATAACAGGCTTCCTGTAAAATCATCACTGTTCTGTAAGCAGCATCTGGGGGAGACACTGAGGAGTGAACCTGCTATGTGGTTTGTGCTTGGATTTCTGCACAAGGAACATGAGCGTGACCTCTTGAGACCTTTTGTAAGTTGGGCTTAACACCAGGAGGTGACCAGGGCACTAAATCTGACACTTCTTTCTTTTGTTGGCTTACACTATGGATTTTTTTCCCCTCTGAATTCTTATATTAGAAAGTGGCTCATGATATTTCAAAGGTCCCCAGAGCTCTTCATAGTTTGAGCAGCAGGAGGAGTTACGTCCTGTAATGGGAGAATGTTCTCTTCTCTATAATCACCCCTACCCCCGGGTATCTGTACATTTCTGACAGCCTTACTTTACAGAAAGGCTGTGTTCTTGCAGACATGCGGCAGGGTGTGTACTGAACAGTGTTGGAATTCCATCTGGATTCCTGGTGAGCTTTGGAAATGAATCCTTACTGACTTTTTTCCTCTGACAGTTTCATACTGAGACAAAATGTAGTAGCCCTTTGTCTCAAGAGCGCCCGGTCTTCATCACCGGGTTCTTGAAGCCCTTCTTTAAACAGTGCTTTGAAATACTGCTCTCAAAACTAAAGCAATATAATTTGCACGTGCTCTGTCTTCTTAACTCCATGGAAATATCACACTTTTGTCTTTGGGCCAGTGCGTGCTTTGAGGGGGGCATTCGCCCCGCTGAAGGTTTGAGCTGCTTTGTGACAGCTTGTCCTGATAAGTCACTTGGTGCTGAGACAGCCAGTGCTGAGGCTGTTGCTTTGAGTGCCTGTAAAGATGCCTGTATCCTGCTTTCGGTGATTTCGGTATTTCACTTCAGAGATAAGTGCTGTCCTATGGAGACACAAAGGGAAGGAGAGGAGGGGAGCTTCTGCTTAATCTGGACATCTCAGGAGGCTTCTGATCGACTGATGCAAAGCATTCATTGGTTGCTTTTTTTGTTCCAGGCTGTCTGATACCTCTGTCTCTACTGAAGCCTGTGTCATGCTAAAATACGGGCACTTCTATATTTCTGGCAGCACATTTTGCTCATTCCCTTCCTTTCTTCCTCTGTAAACACTGCTGTAATTTTTTGCCAAACTATTTATTTCCTATTACTTGCAAGCTACCACCTGCTGGTTTTCAAGAGCAGAGGTAAGAAAGAGCGGGATTGTTGAGCCTGTGTGTTGGTCCTATGTCATCCTCCTCCACAAAGCTGAGCCACTGCACTGCTGCTGTGTTGGCTTGAGGATTTCTGGATGCTTGCCCCCCATTCTGCAACGTGACCATGTGCCATTAGCAATGAGTTTGCTCATTTCTGCGTCTGTGTCACATGGAGAACTTCAGGAGGATTAAATGGCAGAACAGAGAATTTCTTCTTTCTCTGAAACCCTATTTATGTTGTGGACTAAAAGGCTTTTTCCAAGGGTTCAGGCTGACATAGGTGGTTTGAGCATTGTGTTTCCAGTGGAAAGGTACAGAATGCTATTTCTGTGGTCGAATTGTCATCTAAATTGTGGTTGGATGAAAGATCTCTTAAAAGCTGGTTTTCAAAGTGAGAATATAATTAAAACCCTGGGGAAAGGACAGAGTTACACTGAGCTCTCTAAATAGCTGCCTTTGTCAGGTCAGAATAGGTTCTTAGGTCCCCATTCTACTGGCAAAGGAACTTTAAAGAGGTTATGCAGTAAGTACTTCAAATCATCTTCTGATTAAAGCCCATCCTAGCTACAAGTATCTCCATGGGTCCCTGCACAGACTCTTGATAGTTAGCATAGCCCTTGGATAATGCAGTATATGGAGTAACCTCCCACCTTGTTCCATGGATCATACTGGTCACCGAAACAAGAGCGCTGATAGTTACAGGGTGCTGGTGGTTATTTCTGTTCCAGTTCTTGTGTTTTGTGGCTCCAGTAATCCCCGTTCTTGAGCTGTTGTTTGGTGTTTATCTGGCTTTCCAGTGGCAGCCAGATAGGAGGTTTTACCCGGGCAGCTTCCTAGTAATTATCTTTGTGGTTTGTCATGACAAAAGGCTCCTTGGAAGTAAAGGTTTTCTTTCTCTTGTGAGTATAAGAATAACACAAATCGAAGTGATACAGTTCTAAAATTACACTGTTCTGCTGTAGTTAAGTGCTAACTTAATTTCAGTTAGAAACATGGTGGAGTTAGAGGAAGGAAATGGGATTTGCCTTTAGGAAAACAATACATTTGAAATGTAGTTGCAAAAATAATGACACATCAAACTCTGCAACAAAGGCATAAGCCCTCCTGTAAATCATTCTCATGACCTTTAGCCATCCCACGTACAGCCCTCCCTTTCTTTGGTTTTGGACTGCAAAGCTCTTTGACAACTAAAATTTATGGGGAGTAAATAATTAATGCAAAAGGATGTGGGAATCCCTGGGGCTTGGGGAAAGAGTTGGGTTCTGCTGTTTCACAAGACTGATTTAAGCAGAACGGTGATGACAAGCTTTGTTGTTGATTATAATGTTGTTATTGTAGGAGTGAGAGCTGGGCTTGTGAGAGCTGAGAGAGCTGGGCTGGTTCAGCCTGGAGAAGAGAAGGCTCCTGAAGGGGAGACCTTAGAGCAGCTCCAGTGCCTAAAGGGGCTGCAGGAAACCTGGAGAGGGGCTTTGGACAAGGGCCTGTAGGGACAGGCCAAGGGGAATGGCTTTAACCTGCCAGAGGGGAGACCGAGATGAGCTCTTAGGCAGAAGCTGTTCCCTGGGAGGGTGCTGAGGCACTGGCACAGGGTGCCCAGAGAAGCTGTGGCTGCCCCATCCCTGGCAGTGTTCAAGGCCAGGTTGGACAGAGGGGCTTGGAGCAAACTGTTCTAGTGGAAGGTGTCCCTGCCCGTGGCAGGGGTTGGAGCTGGAGGAGCTTTAAGGTCCCTTCCAACACAAACCAGGCTGGGATTCTATGATTCTGAGTGACTTTGGTCCACCATGCCTTATTCCACATAGGCAAAATGGAAAGCACAAAGTATTAGACCTGTTCCAGTTGGTTATTTCGATAAGCTTTTTTTGCAGTAATACACAAGATCCAGATACATGATGTGCATCAGAAAAGCTTATTGAGAAGGAAAGTGCTATTGTTAGAAGAGGTTACTTGCCTTTTGGGATGTACTACCTAGCATAAGACATAGTAATCAGCTGGATGTTCATGCTGGGAATGAACATGCATGGTGCCATAGACTGTGACCAGCCGGTACTTAAGCATCCTGCATATCCTGCCGCATCCAGGCCCGGTGATGGGTGGCAAGAGGGGGCTCTGCAGCACTCTGTGCCTTTCCCTTCTCCCACCCCCTGCAGAGCATTGAAGCCTTCCCTGAGAAGGTGGGGATGCCTGCACCCACCTTTGGATGTGATGCGTGCACATGTGCATCTCCCAGGGCAGGTAAAAAGAGCTCTGATTTGGTGGCAGCATGTTGAGAGGTTTCCTAGCTGTCCCTGTGCCCTCTGGCGCTTCTGAGCAATTGAGGTAGAAAAGAATTAATGAAAAGCTTCCAGCATAGCAGAGGAAAACCTTGAAATGGTCATTTTGAGAGCTTGAGAAGATCCTGTTCCTTTTCTGAATGTTGATCCATGCTTTTAGCAAGTTTGGCTAACTCTAAGGAGCCCTGGCATAGGAACAAACCCCGTAGGTGCTTCCTTTGCTCCGTCTTGTTTGAAAAGGAATTGAATTTGGGTATTGATGATCTGACCTATCCTTGTAAAACACTTGAAAGCAAGTAAATGCCCTGCTGTAAGAGATTCTGGTCCTACTGTGGTGTCTTTTCAGGTTGCTGTCCCACTTCAGCAGATGAAGGGACATGTTGCTGGTGTTCTATGGCCTCTAGCACAGCACTTGAATTACGCTCCCAGCAATGAAGTGGTATCAGAGTTGGCACAAGCGCAGAATTTGCAGTAAGCTTATGTGAGGAGTCAGGAATGATTAATAAAGATACTAGTATGTTCTGGGGGGTTGCTTTTCTGTCTCTTTTGTTATTCTGACTTGGAGGGGAGCCTTAAAATAACCAAAAGTCTTGTGGTCTCATCCCGTATGAGGGCAGTCTGTTTCTTAGTGTCCTTTCCTTGTGAAAATTGAGAACAGAAGGTGTTTTGTAGTTACCTTGCTTCTTTGTTGCTCAGTGCTTCCTACTGAATTGGGTTTTCCCATCCAAACTCTGAGAAACTTGCGCTTGTTCACTGCATGATACAGGTCTGTGCTGTGTGGCAGGAGGATGCCTGCAGGCAGCAGATATTCTGCTTTCATCTCCTGTAAATTCCATCAGGTTTTTATCATAGAATCATAGAATAGTTAGGGTTGGAAAGGACCTTAAGATCATCCACTTCCAACCCCCCTGCCATGGGCAGGGACACCTCACACTTTTCTCTGAGAGGAGCCATGAAGTCACTATGTTCTTTGCCTGGCTTGAATTGGTTAAGGAAGAGTTGACAAGCTGGCACAGTTAATGAACATGCAAATACTCAGCAGCATAGCATGGTAACACAACAGTTGGGCTTACCGGGGCCATGTGCTGCAAGGAAGGGATCTTAGAAATAAAACCACCTCTGTTTTGGGGCTGTTGTTAGTTCTGCCAAAGACCATGGTCAAAAGGCAATGCAGAAAGGTCATTTCCAGCAGTGCTGCCATGGAGAAGGGCACTGTGCAAGTTACCTGGTGGCTGAGATCCCTTCTGGACTGTCATGGTCCACAAAAGCAGAAAGAAGCATGTCTCTTCCTTGAAACAGGGAAGGCTGCACAGAAGATGTCTAAGCTTAGTGAGTCTTCTAGGGTGTAATAAGAGGAAAGGCTTCTACGTGAGGACTGAGCTTTGCACACCATGGGGTGAAGTGAGCTGGCTGGTGGTGCAGTGGTGGAGCTGGCATCTCATAGCCCAGCTTTCAGTGTGTGATGAAACATCCAAGGACTAAAACGCTGAAATTTAAGGTGGAAACAGTGTTCCAATGACAAAGTGCCATCCTTGGAATGGACAGGTTGCTCACATGATGCAGAGAACTAACACTTTCCATGCTGTAGCTTCTCGTCCTGTGGTGCAGGTGATAGCAGCTTCATGGTTATGAAGCCCTGATATTCAGTCCCAGGCAATAACAGCACCTCCTGGGGAGACCGTGTGGAGTTTTATGGTGCAGGTGCTTCAGACTCAGTGCCAGCAGTTAAGGAAGATTAATTCTCATTCCCCCACTAAACCAGGTAACTAATGGTGTGAGGCTTTTTACTTCTGTTAGTGGCAGAAGTGTGTGCATGGACAGTGTCTTAAAGCTATGACTGCAGAGCTGCAGTAGTTGAAATGGAGACGGTGGGCTTGTAAGGTCCATTGCTGCACCTCAGGTACAGGGAGGTAACTGGAAGTTTAGGGAGTTGCTTTTCTAAACTATTAGACTTGACCTCAAGCACCCGGACACAATGCACTAGTAAAGGAATGGGGGGGAGAGGGAAGGAATTTGCTGCTTGAATTCAGAAGCTGCCTCCAGAGATGTGTGCTGAAAATATTGATGTAACAAACATAGAGCAGTTGTTTTCCCTAAGGGATCCTGAACGTACTCCATATGGAGATTACAGAGGGGATAAAAAAAATCCTATGGGAATTTCCTGGACTCCTCATGTTCTTTGTATAAACTGGACCACAGTAAATGTTTTTCTGCTCCTTCGCTGGGTTCAGAACTCTGTATAGACTGAAGCCCATGAGTGACACCCAAAGGTACAAGGGGTAGGGATCTGTGGAGCCCAAATGTGCTGGTATTACCAGTTCCTTGTGCTGGAGAATCACAGTAAAGCTTACTTAATAACGCTTTCTCCACGCTTCCATTCCTGTCTCAGTCATATATAATCTACTTACCCTTTTTCCACCTGGCTACCTCTCTGTTAGTCTGTAAGCTTTGATTTTCCCTTTCTGACACATCCAAGACCCAAGATTACCCAGTTTCTTCACACCCTTTTCATTCCACTGTCACTCCTGCTTGTCTTCATATCCACCCTTTAGTTCCTTTCTCAGTCTTTGCTTTCAAGTCCCCTCTCAAAAGAGCTATCACAAAAATTGTGGTTTGCCACCAGCTTCTGCCGTACTGGGGTGTCCTTATTTGTCAACAGGAGCACACTTTGAAATAGTTCTCAGATGATGCAGGGAGCTTCAGGACACACTGCCTTTTGCAAACAGATGATTGCTAGCAGTGTTTAAGGTTGCTCTCAGTGGTTTATAATGGGCTACAGGTATCCCCTTCATTTGTTATCTCTATCTCACAGTGCTTAAAATTGACAGTGAGCAGGGGCTGGCAGCTTGAAGAATGTGTAAAAATAGGTTCTGATTCTTTGAAGTATTCAAAAAACATGGTCTGATAAAACACTTGTTCTGGAGTAAATGAAGAGACAAAATTCTTGCTATACCCACTGCTCTTTGTTCTGACCTTGGCTGCGATAGTTCTGGAAAAGCAGCAGCAGCCTCTGCGAAGTGCTCAGTGTCAGCAGTTTCTGCAGCTGGTGAGGGTGAAACCCCAAAGTGAGGGATGTGCAGTCAGGGTTTCCCTGTGCTGGTGTTTGGCTCCTCACTGCTCCAAGCCCCTGTGTCCCACCTGGCCTTGAGCACTGCCAGGGATGGGGCAGCCACAGCTTCTCTGGGCACCCTGTGCCAGCGCCTCAGCACCCTCACAGGGAAGAGCTTCTGCCTAAGAGCTCATCTCAGTCTCCCGTCTGGCAGGTTAAAGCCATTCCGCTTGGCCTGTCCCTACAGGCCGTTGTCCAAAGCCCCTCTTCAGGTTTCTTGTAACCTATTTAGGCACTGGAAGTCTCCAGGTTGGTGCCTGGCAGTGCTGTGTGGGGCTGGTCTAGCACAGACTGTGTCCTTCTGCACTCAGTACACACCATTTCCTAATCTCTACTTATGATACAGTCAGGCAGCATCCATGAAACTTGTGTTTCAGTTCTGCTGGCTTGATCAAGATTCTGAGATGCCGCATAAGGACTCTGCTTTCCTTTTCTATAGCAAGACAGGTCTTGAAGAATATGCACTGCTAAAAGGATCCCATTCCTCATCCTGACAGTGCTGTAAAGGGTGCCAGGAAACAACTGAAATACAAAACCAGAAAAATGCTTCTTCCCTTCTTTCTAAACTGAAGAATGAAGCTTGTCATCCAGCATCTGTCAGCAGCCAGGAATGGCTGAGAGAGCAAGATTTCTGCAGGATGGAAGTATCTGAATGATATAAAGGAGCTGAATCTGCTTTGTGTCATGGAAAGAAACCCTGAATACTTGAAATATCCCTCCTCCAGATCCCTTTCGTCAAAGTTATCCATTTGTACAGCAGGCCAAATCTGTCTTTTGACATTTGGAAGGGCAGAAAGTTGGCAGCCCCAAGGTTAATCCTCATGACCTTTGCATTACTCAGCCTATAGTACTTGCCTTCCACATGTGGTCAGCTTCCGGCTGCTGGGTGCGTTTCAGATGAAGGGAAGCTCTCTGATGACCTGGAATACGTTTTTGTGTGTGTAGATAGATCTCAGTGCGCAGTGGAGTTGTAATTTGTCTTTATTATATCGCTTTTTGAAGCTCAGATTGATGTACGGGGGCTTCGGAGCTTGTAATTGTCCATAAAGGTGCTTGGAGATGCAGCCTGTGCCCTGGGTGTTTGTGCTCTTGTCACTCATAGAGCATCCATTGCCACGTGCAGATCAACCAGACTGAGATCCGAATTCCAGTGTCAGCCACACGCTCCGGCTCCTGGATTCCTGATGTCTTTCAAAAAGCAGATTTGGTTTCACTGCAAAATCCAGGAGCTGAGATTATAGAGAAGAGCCTGAACTCTTTATCCTCAAAGATAAAATTACAGCTTTGACTTTGTGCTTTACGTTTGGTGCTGTGTTGTAGAGGCTCAAGGAGAAAGATAAGGAACCTGGGCTCTGCCTTGGAAAAGATGATGGTGTTTGGATGCCTGATTCAAGGCTTACCCAGGTCAGCCTGAGAGTGTATTGTTTGAACAAACAAAACCCAAGTCCTAAAAATGCGAGTGAGTTCTGAGTATTTGCTTTTGTTGTCTCTCTCCTGAGACGTGGCTGTGAACTTGTACTGAAGGCTCCAGACTTCGTGTTTGCAGAGGGTTGGTAACAGACTGCGCAGTAATTCCCCCTGAGAGGCTTTGCTTTGATTTCTTCAGGGATGGACCATCTTGTGTATTACCCGAGAGCTCAACCACATCAAACATGTTTATGCATCCAGTCAAAATCCTGTCTCAAAGTGCAGTTGGCTGTTATCAGATCCAAACGCAATTGCTGTGTGGGTTGTGTAGTAGTTGGGTTACCCCCTGCACATAAAAGCGCTGTTCAGATGGCTTAGCACCTATGTAATGCTTCGTGATCTGATTTTTCTTTCTCCCATCTGTAGCACCTCTGTAATTGCTCATTTGCTCCTATTTGCCATGGAGGTTGAAGATATTAATGGCTTCTATTAAATCCTCCAAGCAGCAGAAACTTGGGAGCCATCAACTTCCATGCTATGACTTAATAAAAATTAATTGCAAGTGGTTTATTTGGACTGTCCTGTTCTGATCTCCAGTCTTCAACCCACCAAAATCATTTATTCATAGCAGTGCTTTGATATACAGATGAAATTAAGCAAGAAGGTGGAGTTGTGCTTCTGCTGCTGCTAGTGGTTTTGCACCTCTCTTTTTCAGCTGAAGAAACGCGTGCTGTGTTACAGAGCTGCAAGCTTGAGGGAACACTTTCCACGCAGCAGTTGCAATGCCCTGCTGCAATTCCACGTGCTTTCAGGAAGATGCTCTCGCATTGCTGTGATTTTTAGGAATCTCTGTCCAACCTCATCTGGGCAGTGGGTTTTCCTGTCAAAAAAGAAGGGATTGGAGTAGTTGTAAGTGAAATCACAGCTCAATTCTTTAAAGTGTTCTGCTTTGGTCTTATTTCTGCAGCTTCCAGATGTTGTGCTCAAAATGGGTCCTTTGAAGACATTTCACAGCTGAGTCTCCGAGGGGCGGAGGAAGGAGGATGTATTTGTTTTCCAAAGAAATTCTCTTTCTTTGTAGATAACTGAGTTATTTCTTGGCTCAGAGTAAGAGACAGGGTTTTGTTTGGCATCCCCAAGCAGAGGGAGTTGGGGGGGTTGCAGCTTGCCGTCAGCCTCTCCCCTCCTTCCTCCTTCTGCTCACACCTACTGGAGTGTGCTGCTGGCAGGTAGATGAGAAAAGAAAAACCCTGGGGCATTTCCTGATGTACTGTTCTGGTTTTGCTTTGTGGTTTTCCCCTCCTCAATGGATTACTCAGGTATCCATCCGTGCCTCCGGACTGGGTAGACCTGACAGTTCTCTTGGAAGGGCTGGACAACTTTTGTTCATTTCCTTCTGTGTCAGGCACAAATCTCTCTGTTTAAAGCTTCTCTGAAGTCAGTACATAGAGCAGAAATAAGATCAGTGCTAAAAGGACATTGTATTTGGATTTTCTTGCAGGAAGGTAGTTTCACTGGGCTTGTGATACATAGAAGTTGCTTTTTGTTGTCCAGATTGGAAACTTCCTTGTAAATGCCTAAGTAGGAGCAGCCATGCAGAGGTTCTGTTTTCTGTTATCCTTTGGAGCTGACAGATCATCACTGTAATTACCCTGGCGAATTGATGATATTGGGAAGTTTTATGGTCAGGAAAACTGTGAAATAATGTTGTTGGAAGGACACAAGTACAATTAGACTTCAGAGCAATGTTTGTATCTATTGATGCAGCTGCAAAAGACTGAAGGTGCCAAATTGGATATAATGTAGTTGCAACTTATAGGCTTGCTTGATTTGCAAGCCAGTGACTATGTCACTCAATGTCAGGATCAGCAACAAAACACATACCAAAAAATGCTGCTTGTTTAAAGAAGAAACTTCTCTTTATCTCACATTTCCAGATAGCACCCTATATAGCCCCTCATTTATCTTTATATATCTTCTGTATCTTTATATATTAATATATCTTAAATAATATCATTAGATCTCAGGCAGAAATTCTTCCCTGGGAGGGTGCTGAGGTGCTGGCACAGGGTGCCCAGAGAAGCTGTGGCTGCCCCATCCCTGGCAGTGTTCAAGGCCAGGTTGGACACAGGGGCTTGGAGCAATCTGCTCTAGTGGAAGGTGTCCCTGCCTGTGACAGTGGTCGGGACTGGATGAGCTTTAAGGTCCCTTCACTCCCTTTAGAGTGAAGAATCTCTAAAGTTGATATAATAAATACGTATTCATCTGCACTGAGCCCATGAGCTGGGTGATCTAATCACTGCTCGTAACATGCTTTGAATCAAAGCTGTTACGTGAGGGAAAAGCTGGTTTTAGTTGTACAGCTTTGCTTCTTCAGGAGATTTAAGGTTATGGGGGTGCCTTGGTTCAGGTTTGTTAGGCTCCAGTGGAGCTTAGCAAAGTCCCCGTGGCAATTTCTCTGTTTTTTACCTACTTTGCCAGTTAACTCCATCAGGAAGGTGGTGCAGCAAGCCATGTCCCCTGCTTGGGGAGGCTTTGGTTAGTGACACAGCAAAGCTCTGGAACAGCCCTCACCTTAATCCGGCTTTTAACCAAAGGAAATAGCATCTCTTCAGTGCACTCTGAGAGATCTCCTTCATCCTGCTGAGTCAGTCAGGGGAAGAGGTGGGTGCTGAAGGGGCCTGAGCTGTATTTTCTCTTCCTTTCTCAAACTGAAGCAGGCTCTGGAGGTGGCACCGCGATCGAGCTGCAGCTCTGCCTTGCTGCTCCCTTAGTCCCAGTGTGGAAACCAAGTGTCCCCTCTCTGTGTGCTCGCAGGATTGTGTTTTTCTTTCTAACACTGACAGGCAGCATCCCACTGATATATTGAATGTGGTTTGTGGATAAAACACTGGTGCACAGGCTCTGGTTTTGTATTCATTGTGCTTTCTTCAACCCTGACCTGAGCACAGAGGAGAGCCGTAGTCCTGCTGATACTTTAATGTGAAATGACCCAGTGCATTTGCTCGCTCCTTCCTGCGGGCTGCATCTAATCTGAGCTCAGGCAGGCACGTGTGGAGCTGACACATGCACATCTCGCAGAAGAATGTTTCTTCTATCAGTTGTGCTCTGGCCTTCATGCTCTACAGCCACATGCCAGGGGCATTTCCCAGGGGATGAAAGCAAGGGCTGTGTCAGGGGCAGGAATTTTCCTGCAATCGCTCCTGCCAGCGAGGCGGTGCTCCCTGCTTGCTGTGCTGTGTTATTTCAGGGAAGCACGTCCTCAGCCCCATAACTCCTCTCCCTGCTTCGTGGTCATTTATTTGTGGCCGTTAGTAGTCACAAATAAATGTAGTAGTAAAACAGAAATGGGGCTCTGGAATTCAGGTACTGCACTGCTTTGGGAGGCTTTTGAAGCACGTTGAGAATGAGTTTGGGGTGGAAATGGAGCAGGGCTCTTGTTTCCAGGTCCTCCTTGACCTGGTTGATGCCATTTCTGCTCTCTCCACGAATTCATCATGCCAGTCCTAGAGAGTGATACGTGATGGAAAAGGGGCTTTGTTAATACATAGCTGCTGCGCTGCTTGGGCAGATCTTTGGGTTCTGATGCAAATTATTTGACAGTAATCTTCTCTGTCACTTGTCCTTGGTGCCAGGAGCCCTTGTCCCTGTCCTGGGGCAGGCGTTAGTCCTGGCAGGGGAAGTGCTCCATCCAACTGCACCATCAGGCAGCTTTAAGGCAAAGAACAGCCACGGGTACAGCTCCAGAACCGTGCTGTGCTCATCCCCCTGCTGAGGCACTCCTTCCTCATATCTACACAGACCCCTGCTCCTGCTTTCCTCCAGAGTAAGTGACATTTAGCTCCAGGTAACTGGAGATTTCCTCCACTCCGTGCAAGTACCCTTCACTGATGTGTACAAACAGCTCAGCACCAGCGATCTTCCCTTGTACTCTTCTTGCCAAACACTTGTATTTTCACGTTTCCCTAAACCAGGACAAGTCCCCTGTGAAGCCATGTCTGGTACTACAAGAAGTGCACAACCCCTGTTTTCTCTCCACTGATGCCGAGCATTAACAGGGACTCGGCTCCTGGCTTTGGTTTCTTTTCCTCTTGAGCTGAAGCAAGAGAGCTGCGCACCCCGGCTGTCCATGGGGCTCCTGCAGGTTGTGGCTGGACAGGATCCATGCTGCTGGCACACAGTTCCCTGGCAGCCTGCCCCTGTGCACCGGGAGCTGCGGAGCACGGCCGGGAGAGAACCAACCGCGAGGAGCTGGTGAGAAGTTTCACCTAGAAGTGTTGCTGGGTAATGATGGCCTAAAGCTATAGGGAGGAGGAACAAAAACCCATTTACATCTTTCAGGAGGCTGTGCGGTACATGGAGAAGTAGGGGGGGGATTCATGTGCGTTTGCTTTTCTTCAGGATTTATCATATATGTGATACACAGAATGGTTTGGGCTGGAAGCCCTGTTCAACCTGGCCTTGAGCACTGCCAGGGATGGGGCAGCCACAGCTTCTCTGGGCACCCTGTGCCAGCGCCTCAGCACCCTCACAGGGAAGAAATGTTTCGCACAAATGCAATTTAGTTTACACAGATACATCCAGTCATGAATCCTCCTCTTCTGGGTGCTGGAAGTGAAAGAATAAGCTTTGTATGTGTTTATAAATGAAACATAATTTAGTTTGGCAGTTTATAGGAGCAAGAAAAGTACTTTCAGTCCCATCTCACAGGTCAGTGCTTCAGAATTGATGCTTGTGTTGGTGGTAACGTGGCTGTTACACGTTTAGCTGGGTATTGGCAGGGACTCTGCTGATGCACGACACAGGGGTGATGAAATAGCAGTAATCAATTGTTATTCATTGAAGGGTGTCATGCAGCAAAAAAACAAATCCAGCATGGTCACAGCAAACCCTTTGTATTTTCTGAATGCAGGAATAAGGAAATTGAGCTTCAGAAAAGGTTAAAGGGAGAGAATCCAATCTGGAGCTGCCCAGTTTAAAATCACCCTCTGAGCAGGCAATTTCTTACAGTACTTATCCTGGGGGTTTGTTAGGACATGTTGTAGGCTTTCTCCAGAAAGCAGGTTGGATAGTGTAAGGTCTGCTCCTCAGCAAAACAGCAGCGTCAGCCTCTGACTTACACGCAGGGGTAAGGCTGAAGTAGGCGCCAGGCACTAGAAGCAGATTGCAGAAATAGCTGTGATCTAAAAGCCTAAAACCAACGAGCTCCTCTGGCAGGGATAGAAATATGGTTCTTTTAACTTAGGGCATCTTATGAGAAGAAGTAGTAGCAAGGCCAGCTTGGATGGGGCTTTGAACAATCTGGGCTAGTGGAAGGTGGATGAGCTTTAAGGTCCCTTCCAACACAAACCAGTCTGGGATGCTATGAAAGCAGGGGAAGGAGCATTTGGAAAGGAAACTAAATGAGCCAGTTCCTGCTCTTGGATTACACCAGTACAGATCTGTCATTGAAGTCACTTACACCAGTATAACCGAGAACCTGTCCCAAAGCATTCCAGCAGCTGGAGAGGATTTATTTAGATGGAAAGAATGTGTTCAGCATAGCTTGGCCAGATGACACCTATGGTGCACTTGGCAGCTGTCAGCAAGTATTTATAGGATGTAAACAGCAAGGGGAAGGAGGATGGAAATAGAGCACAGGGGGAACAGGGAAATAGGCTGAAAATGAGCAAAGGAAGATTTTTGCTGCTCTGTGGCTTAGATTGCAAACTGTCCATCCAGGAGGAATGAAATAATTGACATGCTTGGTATTAAGTGGACAAAGCATTTGGATGCAGGGGCCTGATAAGGCGGAGATCAGCTTCCGCTGCTGATGTCTGTTCCTGTAATGGTTCTGTAGGACAGGTCCCCTCTCCCATTAGGGGATCACTATAAGATCAGATCAGATGTTCCACCTCTGCACTCTCATTTCTGGTTGCAGGTTGTAGCAGTTACTTCAGAAACATGTATGTGCAGCAATTAGCAGCCTCTGAGCTTTTGAACCTGAGGTTGCGCCCCGAGTTTTAGTGTTCAGTGGCCACTGACAGCCTGGTACCTTTGATTCAGCCAACCCACTCTTAAATCCATTTGTGATTTGACCTTGTCAGCAAGTGGTGGCAGTGGTTTCGTCAATTTGTGCTCTCTACATACCCATGTCTGTGTCAATTCTTTCCTTTACGTTTAACTTCCTGCGTGGAGGTGTCATTGCCTGGCCCTGCGTGTCCCAGTCAGAGATTTGAGTCCGGTTTCTTCTCATGTGGAGTCCTTTCCAAATTCTGCTCAGTTCTTCTTCTCTCTGTCATTTTCTAGCTGTGCTGTTTCCTTTTAGTGAGGAGCCTGAGCTTGCTTGCACGTTTCCAAGTGCTGGTCCATCCTGCATGTGTGTTCTTAAGTTTTCTGGTTTATTCTGCCTTCTTTGATTCGCCTTTTGGATTTCCACTGACCACTAGGTCGATATTTCTCAGGGAATGTCCAGAGCACTTCCGAAATCTCTCCAAGTGAGCAGAGCTTGTCAAGAGCTCATTGCTGTAGGGGCTTTGCTACTTCAGTTCTTCTCTTATCCCGCCAGCACTGAGGTTTATCTGTTGTTTATCACTTTTCTCCACCACTGCTCTGAGTTCCTTCTGCACTTCTTGAAATCAAGGAATACATTCAGTGTCCTGAAGGAATTTGTCTCATCCTGATACCACAGCATCCCAGACTGGTTTGGGCTGGAAGGGACATTAAAGCTCATCCAATTCCAACCCCTGCCATGGGCAGGGACACCTTCCACTAGAGCAGCTTGCTCCAAGCCTGTGTCCAACCTGGCCTTGAACACTGCCAGGGATGGGGCAGCCACAGCTTCTCTGTTGCCTCTTTATCCGCCCCTTCCCTGGCTCTGTGTGTAGATTAAACTTCAGCCTTCTCATTACTGTTTGTCTCCTCTTGCTCTTCATCTTCCATCTTTGAATTCATTATTAATCCATGCAGTGACCCATCCTGTGGTCCAGCTGGCTGAGTTTATTTGAAGAATTGCTGGGAAAAAAGCTTGTGGAAAGGTCTCTGAAATCCAGCCATCCTGGCTGCTTTGGAAGAACCCCAATAGATGTTTCGATGTCATTGCTGCCTTAAATCGATGTTGACTTTTCCCTCACATATCCTCTGGCTTGACTCTTGGCTGCTGTTTTCATGTCGCTGCCTTTCACACTGTAGTCAGGCTCCTGCTCAGCAGCTCCTGGGACCCTCAGGGGGTCTCTTTGAACATTCGTGCATTCCTAATATTTGTTTCTGGCAGTTCAGCTGATGCACGCTCGCGTTCCCTTAGAAGGTGGCATCCATGTCTTTATGCTCTTTCAGTGGCTGTTTGTCTGATCATGCCTTTTTCTTTCCTTGGCACAGGGGCTGCTCCCAAGTGGGAGTGATCAGAGCACTGATTGAAGCTGGCATCCCTGTGGATATGATCGGAGGAACATCTATTGGTGCCTTCATGAGTGCCTTGTACGCTGAAGAGCGCAGCTACAATCAGATGAGGATCAAAGCCAGGCAGTGGGCCATGGTAAGTGCTGGAAATGGTGCAGTTTTCTCCTCAGATGGAGTGCAAAAGCTTAACCACAAGCTTTCACAGGCAGCAGCCACCCAAGGCACGTTCTGGTGTCTGCACAGCCAAACCAGCCCTGCCTGGCACGAGGGAATAGGCTTGGGGAAGCTGGTGGCTATGACAAGTTCTAGTCACACTATAAACGTAGAGTGATGTTGTTCAAGTGTGTTACTCTGTGTTTATCGTTGTTTTATCTTCTCTTTTGAGGTGCTGGAATCCGTTTCCTTTCCAACTCCCAACAAATGTGTTTCTCTTTTGTATAACTTTCTCTCTTTCGTTCTCACATGCTGTCATTTTTCAGTGGAACTGATTGACAGAGGTAATCCTTCTCTAAACTAAATACGAAGTGTGACAATCACGGGGTAGCCTCATTGCTCCAGAGTGGTGGTACCCTGGTTCAGGAGAAACATTTAGCTTTAAATATGTATTAGAAGCAGAAACATACCATCATAGTTAAACCAGGTTTTGGGAAGGATGCTTTAAATAGTGACTCCTGTGAGTGAATTTATTGTTAATATATTGGGGAAGAATTGTACTAGCACCAGGTGACACAGGTCGAATTGACTAAAGGTGAAGATTGGTGTTACTTCTAAAGTCCGTTAGTTACAACTTTGTATTGTTCCTATGAAAACCACGTTTTCCTCTTGGTTTTCTTATTGAAAGGGAATTTTCTGAATTAGGTTAAGCTCTGGGTCTGCTCAGATCTTGGGTTTTAGGAGCCTGCAGCTGGCCTGTGAGTACTGCGTACCTTCCCCAGGCGTCTTCTAAGCCACCATGACGTTGAGATGAAATCTGCTGTATCGTATCACTTTGCAAGCCAGATAGCCCAGCTTACTGAGGCCCCAGCTTGTTTGTGCTGTCCTGGTGGGCAGAGGACCGTGGGACCCTCTTTTGCCTCCCTGTCACTGTTTGCTAGAAGAACATGGATTTTTGTGCTTCTTATGTAAGAACAGCCTGCGCCTGGCTGGGTTGGGAAGTGCCCAACTCAGAAACTGTTTATGATACATAGCAGTTTGCTGGAGTCACAAAACTGGAGGAGGCTTGAGAATAAGGGCATAAAATAACTGTACTGAATCGTATCAGAAATCCATTTAACCTTGGACTCCTCATTTCCCACCTTGGGCACTTCCAAATGCGACTGAGCAGGACGGGCACATGGCAATCCCTCCCTGCAGTGTTTTCTGGCCTCACTGCCTTCCCTCCCTTGCTCCTGCTTAGGCTACAGAGATGAAATTTTCCTCTGTGCACTTGTCGAGAGGATTATCTCCTCTTGTCTGTGAACTTGTCAGATCTCTCCTGCACAGGGGTGATGAGAGCAGGAAATTCTCCTTTCTGGGCTTCTCAGCACTGTGTTCCCATTGAAGCCGCTTCGTTTCCATCACGGCAGCTCTCGAGCTGGCCAACCAGCTGTGGAATCACACAGGGATAGTTAAAGGTGAAATGGAGAAATGTAACCTATTGGTTAACTTTTTGAATGCAAATCGCAAAGCTCAGGAAACATTTCACTAAGGAAAAGAAAGGTTATGGCCCAGCCTTGAGCTGTTTCATGTATTGGAACCTTGAAATCTGCAAGTAAGTCACTGGAGGAGAGGCTGATAACCTCTGTTAGAGCAAACACCTCATCTTCTTAATGAAGAATGGATTTTCTTGAGGTTTGTCATGAGTGTTCTGAGCTCCACATCTAAACCACAAATTGTTCAGGTTTGAGAATGAAAAGAGGGGAGACTGCTCTGTTTGAAGCCCTTTCCACCATTAACAGCACGGTCCAGCAAAACGATTGCTTTGTGAGCTGCAGAAAGCCCTGAAAACCCTCCCTCCAGATCAGAGCACAGTTAATGGACAAAGTGAAGTGAAGGATTATAAATCTTTTTAACACTGACTCTTCTGAGTTATTTTCCCTCATACTGTGTTGCAGCAGATGTACTCTGAGCCAGGAGAGTGGCTCCTTTCACTGGGCACCAGCTCTGTGGTAATGCAGGGAGCTTTGGGGATTCACAGGACAGCAGGTTGAGGGAGGGGATTCTCCCCCTCTGCTGCACTCTGGGCCCCCCCCCCCCTGCAGTCCTGATCCAGCTCTGGGGCGACAGCACAAGAGGGACGTGGAGCTGTTGGAGTGAGGCCAGAGGAGGCCATGGAGATGCTGCGAGGGCTGGAGCAGCTCTGCTCTGGAGCCAGGCTGAGAGAGCTGGGCTGGGGCAGCCTGGAGAAGAGGAGGCTCCTGAAGGGGAGACCTTAGAGCAGCTCCAGTGCCTAAAGGGGCTGCAGGAAACCTGGAGAGGGGCTTTGGACAAGGGCCTGTAGGAACAGGACAAGGGGAATGGCTTTAACCTGCCAGAGGGGAGACTGAGATGAGCTCTTAGGCAAAAGCTGTTCCCTGTGAGGGTGCAGAGGCACTGGCACAGGGTGCCCAGAGAAGCTGTGGCTGCCCCATCCCTGGTAGTGCTCAAGGCCAGGCTGGACACAGGGCCTTGGAGCAAGCTGCTCCAGTGGAAGGTGTCCCTGCCCTTTGCAGGGGTTGGAGCTGGATGAGCCTTAAGGTCCCTTCCAACACAAAAGCAGTCTGTCATTCTGTGATATCCACCCAGACAGGCTAAGCACAAGTGAGGTGACAAATCCATCAGCTAAGCCCCACATTCCCAGTGTCCACAAGTTGCAGGCCTGTTCCTGCTATCCTGCGGAGCAGCATCACTGCTGGCCCAGGACCACAGCAGGAGGCAGCTGCTGGGCAGGAGCTGTTCTGGGGACCATCCTTCATTATGCCCATATTATGCCCAAAGGCTGGGATGCTCCCTGCTGCTGGTTCTGCTCTTCTAAAGCCTGTGAGCTGTTGCTGGGGAAGGTGAGTGCTGAGTGCTCTTTGTGCAGAGCCTTGCAGCCTGGCGTTCTTAGCCTGTGGGGGTTCTGAAATGTCTTCATTGTGATGGATTAGATAACTCTGATAGTTTTTGATTTATTTTGCTATCCATCAAAGTAAATGTCCTGCAGTTATTTCTCTTTTGGGTATTTTTAGCAATCTCTGGCTGTACGCTTGGGGCGGGGGGAAGGGATGTTTTTAATGGGATGCGTTTTTTGGACCTAATGAAGCAGGAAAGAAATAAATGACTCTTTTATCAAAATACAGAGGGTATGAAATTACCAGTCAGGCTATTTGCTATGTACTGCCTCTGTGTGTCCCCTGTGCCTGTGTTCAACCAGCAAGGCAAACAATCAAGAGCTTTCGTGCTTGCCCATGGTTGGGTTTTCTTGACTTTTTTGTTTAATTGAAGAATTGCTATTTTAATGTATAAATATTTCCCAAGGAATGGAATTTCTGCTGTTGGAGGGAATATGGTCATAGGAATGTGGAGCTTTAGCTTCCCAGAACGGAATTAAGAGCTGGTGAGCAGGATGCTGCAGGCGTTTGCTCTCTGCAGTTGCAAACCAGCTAAAATAAATGGGGGGTTCATGGGGTTCTGCCTCTCCCTAACGCTGCTGCGGTCTTTGCACACTGGGACATTCTGTGGTTTAATGAGCTGGTCTGGCCAAAACCTCATCTTGGTTTTATTTCCTCTGTCACACTGTTTCTGCCAACTCAGCTCCTCGAGCTGCTCGCTGCAAAGGCAGCAGTGCTGGCCCAGGCCAGGGGCACCATCAGCCTCAGTTGGGGCAGATCAAGCTGCTGTTGGACTGGGTCCCTGTACTCTTGGTCTCTTATACCTGTTGTTTTGAGGGAAAAAAGCTGTTCTCTGCCAAAGCAAGGTGATGCCTGAGCCTGTGTTGGACCTGGTGCAGGTTGAGGATGGCTTGGGAGCGTGACTCAGGAGAAGGGATGGTGGGGAAGGGTGGGATGCCCACCTGACAGGGACCACAAAGGTCCTTTTGCTGTGGGTGTCAGAGGGAGAGCATCGTTGGGAGGTGCAGTGTTCTGTAACGCTCTTTGCATCCCACACTGTTCCTGTGTGACAACAGCTACAAGGACGGATCTCTGCCAACAAACACCAGGCAAACGTTGCCAAACTAGGTTGGCATGAAGAGCAGGCAGGATATTATGGGAAAGATACCTCCTGACTAGAGGAGACCCACCAAACAAGCTGATCCCCAGCTAAAGGGAGTCTTGGTTTCTGTGCCTTAGCCCCAGATCAGCCACAGCAAGAGGTAAGATGGGCTAAAGCAGCTTTAAAGCACACAGTGAATCCTAAATAAAGAAGAGACTCATTACAGATTGCCCACTAATGAATGTGCATATGTTGTCTCTTCAGTTGGGTTGATGAGCTGTGAACCTGCTTTGGGTGTCCTCCAGCCCGCTGGTGCTTGACACAGGCACTCAGCAGCGCCTCCGGGCTCTTCAATTGCATCCCTAAAACTTCATCAACCCATTTGGGAAGTTTGAGCCACTACCTGCAAAGATTAAACCAGGGCAGGTTGCTTTTCCTTTGTAAGCCAACTGAAGGGTTCCCTCTGGTTGCCTTTCAGCTGGAATTCTGTAGTCAAGATTATCCACTACAGGATACAAACACACTGGGTGTGTGTTTGTTAAATCTTAGAGGTACAGGCAAAACCTATTTTTATGTAGTGATAAGGCCTGATGGTTCATATTTACCATTCCAATTGTATTAGTTGGGCTGTTAAAATTAACCCCAAATCAAGCATTATCATTTGGGAAATTCAGATAGAAGGCTGCATGCAAAATGTGAACATGCCTGCTGCTTTGAAATGCCCAGTGAAGGCACCAAGCCATCCTGCCTCTACCCTGGGGCCATCACGTCAACTGATGACCATGTAGGTGGCACGTTAATGCTGCAGGCTTGGAACACGTGAATCTGATTTGAAACATGCAGTTACTTGCCTGGGTCTCTGCTTTGCCCGACTCTGAGTTGGCTGCAGTTTCTTAGATGGATTAATCATCATTTTCTTCAACTCTTAGATTTCTTAATAGTTTACATTTAAATCTGAGCTCCCATTATCTGTAATTCCTGCCCTTGGGATAAATCTGTCCCTGTGGCGCTGTTAATCTCTTGGCCTGAGTTATGTTTTGTCTTCCGTCTGTAACATTTTTCTCTTGGTGAGTTCCTTTGCTGTTTCACTGCAAAGGCACCGCAGGGAATTCCTGAGGCCATCTCGAGTGGCTTGAAAAAGATTTCATCTGGTTTGCTGGTTTAAAGTTTTGCTCTTGCACCAAGTTTTCCCCCGTCCTGGCTTTATTTTATACTCTGGAACATTGAAATATGTTGTTTTTTAACACCAGTTTACCACCATTCTGCATCAAGTAACAACGTAGCCAGAGGTTATAATTCAGGGCTTTTTGTCCATTACCCCAGAATCATAGAATCCCAGCCTGGTTTGTGTTGGAAGGGACCTTAAAGCTCATCCAGTTTCAACCCCTGCCACGAGCAGGGACACCTTCCACTGGAGCAGCTTGCTCCAAGCTCTGAGCTTTCTGCAGCCCCTTTAGGCACTGGAGCTGCTCTAAGGTCTCCCCTTCAGGAGCCTTCTCTTCTCCAGGCTGCCCCAGCCCAGCTCTCTCAGCCTGGCTCCAGAGCAGAGCTGCTCCAGCGCTCGCAGCATCTCCGTGCCCTCCTCTGGCCTCGCTCCAACAGCTCCACATCCCTCTTGTGCTGCTGCCCCAGAGCTGGATCAGGACTGCAGGGGGGGTCTCCCCAGAGCACAGCAGAGGGGCAGGATCCCCCCCCGAGCTGCTGCTCATGCTCTGGGGGTGCAGCCCAGCATCATGCGAGTTTGCCCTTGTCCCTTTCTTGCTGAAGTTGCCTTTTTCCACAGGGTGGCTTTTAACAATAACAGGATTGAAGGTGGCCTCTTTAAGAAGAAAGCTCATCGTACAGCAGAGCTGTAGGAATGAAAGTTCATGGGAAGTTAATGAAGAATTGTGAAGTAGCTGCTCCCTCCCAAGAGAACCGGTACAGATGCCATGAGGCCAGGCTGGGCTTCCCATCACAGTGCAGTAGGGAACTGGAGCTGCATTGTTCTTGGGGACACTGGTGCTGGCCCTTGTGCATTGGTCAGTAGAGAAGTCTGAGGGGAAGCACAAGTCTGGAGGCTCTGGCAGCCTTTCAAATGGTGGTCTTCAACTTGATTTATCTTGAGAGCAGTAGGTGGTAGCCGCTATTCTTGGAAGGCAGAGGGAGGCTGTTGGCCATCAGCGTTTGGAAGGGCATCTTCCAGTTATGAGAAATGAGAATATTAAGAAATAACTGTTAATTAGGAGTATTTTGTTCACGTACAGTATTACTGCAAGCATTAATTGAGGGGAAAATGTAGAGGCTCAGCATTATAAAGATCACTTGCAACAAGGATGGCCCCAATGTTTGATGCTGAGTTGGAGAGGTTTTTCTTTGGTATTAAATAAAGAACTTTCTGTAAATGCCTTTCCCTGATTTAATCATTCTAAGTGATGTCAGAGACCAAATCCCTATTTTAAGTACAAACCTAATTCCATTTAACTCTGACGCTGTGGGTAGCATGTCTATAGTTAGGTTGGCACACTGTCCTCACCCCCTCAGAGCCCAACACGAAGATGTGAATGAAGGTGACAGGTTCCTAATGGGTTTTGTGCAAAGGCTTTTACATTCTCCCACGTTTCCTGTTTATATGCTTGTTTTTAAGGATCTTTTTTAATACTTGGACATGTATGCTCTGGGCAGATACCTAATACGTTTTTAAAAGCAGCTGGACATGACAATGTAGGCTAATCCTGCTCTTCTTGAAGTCATTGCTAGAGTAAAGCCAAGGCCAGATGTTGATCACAAATGCTGCAGGGTCAGAGGCTGTCTCGTGCTGTACATCTCTGCCTGGGTATGATGCTGTGTTGTCTGTTGTTTTTGAAATTATAGAGAACACATAGGGAGAAGATACCACGTCTAATAGAAGTACTTCATCCAGTGAAGCTCTATTTCATTGCAAATGAGTTAATTGGTAGTTTTGGTCTTCAATTGCATGGAAGCCACAGCTTTCTCTGGGCACCCTGTGCCAGCGCCTCAGCACCCTCACAGGGAACAGCTTCTGCCTAAGAGCTCATCTCAGTCTCCTCTCTGGCAGGTTAAAGCCATTCCCCTTGGCCTGTCCCTATAGGCCCTTGTCCAAAGCCCCTCTCCAGGTTTCCTGCAGCCCCTTTAGGCACTGGAGCTGCTCTAAGGTCTCCCCTTCAGGAGCCTTCTCTTCTCCAGGCTGCCCCAGCCCAGCTCTCTCAGCCTGGCTCCAGAGCAGAGCTGCTCCAGCCCTCGCAGCATCTCCATGGCCTCCTCTGGCCTCGCTCCAACAGCTCCACGTCCCTCCTGTGCTGTTGCCCCAGAGCTGGATCAGGACTGCAGGGGGGGCCTCCCCAGAGCACAGCAGAGGGGCAGGATCCCCTCCCTGAGCTGCTGCTCACGCTCTGGGGGTGCAGCCGAGCGCATGGGGGGGTTCTGGGCTCAAGCGCTCACTGAAGCTGGGTCATGGGGAGCTTCTCATTTATCAACACCCCCAAGTCCTTCTCAGGGCTGCTCCATCGCCTCTTTCCCCAGCTGTGTTTGTGCTTGGGATTGCCTCGACCCAGATTCAGGACCTTGCACTTGGCCTTGTTGAACTTCATGAATTTTTTAACTGAGTATGATGTAATATGTATATTAGGCATTGAATTTTGGTGGGACTTACTAGGATTTGGCACCAATGGTTATGGTCCCATAGCCCATAGTTATGGGACAAATACAGTGGCCTCTATGCTGTAGTTTAGGTGTTTTCATAATTTTATCTTGTAGGTTAGTGCACAGATGCGACGCAATTGAAATGGGGAAAAAAGAGAAAACAGAATCCGTGAAAGCTTAATTACAGTATTTGTGTGTTTAGAAGAGACACGTTTGACAGTGCCTGCCAGTGTTGTTTGATACAGCAGGTATCAACAGTGCTTGAAGTAAGCCTGCCATGACCTAATTTGTCTCCCTTGGGTAGGGTGCCCTTTGCAGTATCCAAATGCTGGCTGCCAAGTAGCAGGTGAAGGGCACAACTGCCTCTGGGCATGACAAATAACAGACACTGGTTCATAGACAGTGGGTTTTAAGCTCTTTAACATGGACTGACTTCACCTTGTTGCGGTGCTAGAGAATCACATACACGTTTTTGTAAGCTCTGACACTGAGGCAGATAAAAGATTTAAGGCTGGAATTAGAATTAGGTGTGATCCAGAATGAGAAGAGCAATGCACAGATTCCAATATTACAGATTTAGGATTTCCTTTCCACACAGTGAACTGGGGAAGGGTGATGAAGAGGGAGATAACGGATAATATCTTTTTGTTATTAAAAGAAATAAGAAAGCAAGCATTAAACTGTACCGTTCGTGTGCATTCTTTAGTGCAGAAACCTGTGTCTGTGCATGCTTATGTAGAGCACTGCTTTGATTTATGGGTAGAAAGGAAGCAATGTGAATGTACCTTCTTCCACAGCCTTATTGCAGACTGCCCACAGGGTTTGCTGCATTTTGGGTTAAATTTATGGCACCGCAAACCAGAAGGTAAGTAACAAGGTGTTACTGGTTGTAGGATTCATAGTTGTTTTTCTGTCCCCTTGATAACTTCGTACTTGCAATAGCGATGCTTCCAACATGTTGGCTGTAGGATCTGGAATACGATGTCTCTCCAACTGCAGACATTAATGCCCGCATTAATATGGATTCTTGCATATATTTACCTTTCAAATGGCTTTTCTTTTTTTTCTTTTTAGGTTATGAACTCCGTGTTTAAGGCTATTCTGGACTTGACGTATCCAATAACTTCTATGTTTTCGGGAGCAGCTTTTAACAACAGCATCAACAACATCTTCAAAGATAAGCAGATAGAGGTAGGTTGCTTATTCACTTCCTGCACAGTAAGTGATGCCACTGTGTTCTGTTGCAGCAGAAATAGCTTTCTTCCATGCTAATGTGAGATGCAGGACTGTGGGATGACTGAAAACATGTGAAAACTGGGACTGTGGTGTTACATGAATATAGGATAGAACCTGTGAGGGTGCTGAGGCGCTGGCACAGGGTGCCCAGAGAAGCTGTGGCTGCCCCATCCCTGGCAGTGTTCAAGGCCAGGTTGGACACAGGGGCTTGGAGCAAGCTGCTCCAGTGGAAGGTGTCCCTGCCCATGGCAGGGGTTGGAACTGGGTGAGTTTTAAGGTTCCTTCCAACCCAAACTATTCCATGACTCTGTGATTTTGGTGGATTCAGAAAACACAAGGAGTAGATTATTTGTAGATACTTCTTTTCTGTTTGACAAACTGGTGTCTGAGAGCAGAAGTTAAAATTGTGTCACTAAAGTAGAATTTCTCAGACTGTTTTGTTGTTGTTATTCTGCAAATCAGGTCTCAGAGACCCTTCAGGCACAGCAGCAGAAGGTCTCAAAGAGGTTAGCAATGGGTTGGGCTTTCTTTTTACTTTAGTTCTTCTGTTGGAAGCTAGAGTGAGTCTTCATGAACAGCCCATTGAAAACTGCAATAGCATCCAAGTGTTTGGGTTCCTGTTTTGCATTGGTGACCTTTCTGTAATTGCTACATGTGTGGTGTGCCTGAGCTGATGGCCACCCTCGGAATCCCACCTACCCTCCATCCTTCAGCAGTAGCAATTCATAAAGCACCTTATCAATGATTGCCTTCCTAGATCACCAAGTCCTGCAATCTTACCTCATTTGCAATTTTAAGTAAATTATTCCTTTGCTTGGAATCCTTGCGATGAAAGATTAAGTAGCAAATTAATACTATATATGCTTATAGAAACACAGAATCCCAGCCTGGTTTGGGTTGGAAGAGACCTTAAAGCTCATCCAGTTCCAACCTCCTGCCATGGGTAGGGACACCTTCCACTAGAGCAGCTTGCTCCAAGCCCTGTCCAGTCCAGCCTTGGTAATTTTCTGCCAAGAAACCAAAACTTCAGGTATATTTATTAAAAATCATGTAAGATAGAACTACTTTGAATGTATTTATTAAAAATAATCTAAACCATTCCCTGCTTACATGCAAGTATAAAGTGATTAATCATCACGTGGCTTAAAATAGCATCTTGCTGTGCAGAGTGGGGCTGGGAACAAGCAGGTTTGAGAGTGATAAAGCCTTCTGAGGCTGGAATTATTTTTGTTCCGTCGTTGGGCAGCACCAGCCCCTCTCTGTCAGCTCTTTGATCAGGTGTGTCCCTTCCTGAAGCCCTCCAGCTCCTATCTTTGGTTTCAGCAGTGCCTGATAGGCAAACATGTGATTGTCCGATGACTGAGGCAGCCGAGGAGCTGCCGTGCAAAGCCCCCAGCCCTTCTCGGTGGTGGGAAGTGTGGTCTCCTCTTGGGTAACGTGGTGTGAACTGCAGGTGGTACATTGCAGTGTGAGGCTGTAGGATAACACCAAGCAGAGCTTTGAGAGGGAGGAGTGACAAAACTGAAGAGAATCGCTGAGCTTAGTTGGCCCCAGCTTCTCTTGCTCGCCCCATCGCTGCTTTTGATTTCAGCAGTCAGTTTATTTGTACTTGCCTTCAAGATGCAGCAGATTCCTTCCCTATGATTGTTGCAGGTGAAGTTGTGTGGTCTTTTCTGACCTTGCAGTCGCCGGAATGTTTGGTCCAAGAGAAATCCAGTTCCAAGGCATGCAGCAGTGTCATGGAACCATAGACTTGTTTGGGTTGGAACGGACCTTTAAAGTCATCCAGTTCCAAGCCCCTGCCACGGGCAGGGACACCTTCCACTAGAGCAGGTTGCTCCAAGCCCCTGTGTCCAACCTGGCTGTGAACATCTTTGTGGGCATGTGCTGATCCTTCAGTCAGAATCCTTCAGTCTGTGCTTGAGCATTCCCTCACGTTGGAAGATTTCCATCAGATAAAGAAGGAGAAGTGCTGTGTAGCACTGCAGGGAAGGAGGCATTTACTCCTCCATTGCAACTTGTGTTATCACTGCAGGGTAACCAGCCATGTCACTAGACAGATGGAAATTGAAAGCTGCCCAAGTGTAAAGGGTGACTTAGAAAGTCACAGAAGCTGAACTCGGAAGCATTCAGCCTTGAACAGATGCTTTCTTAAAGCATTATTTCAAAGCACCTAACTGCAAACATCCGTCTTCCCTCAGTAGCTGGAGTGGTTTTGGAGGGAGGTGAGTAGCAATGATTTCCAACTGGAAATACGTAGTAACTGGACTTGTGTAAAGCCTTTGACACTGTCTCCCATGACATCCTTCTCTCTAAGTTGGAGAGACATCAATTCGATAGGTGGACCACTCGGTGGATAAAGAACTGGCTGGATGGCCGCACACAAAGAGTAGTGCTCAATGGCTCAGTGTCCAGCTGGAGACCAGTAACGAGTGGTGTCCCCCAGGGATCGGTGTTGGGACCGGTCTTGTTCAACATCTTTGTGGGTGACATGGACAGTGGGATTGAGTGCGCCCTCAGCAAGTTTGCCCATGACACCAAGCTGTGTGGTTCGGTTGATACATTGGAGGGAAGGAATGCCATCCAGAGGGACACGCTTGTGAGGTGGGCTGATGCCAACCTGATGAAGTTTAACCATGCTAAGTGCAAGGTCCTACACCTGGGTCGGAGCAATGCCAGGCACAGCTACAGGTTGGGTGGGGAGGAGATTCAGAGCAGCCCTGCGGAGAAGGACTTGGGGGTGTGGGTTGATGGAAAAATGAACATGAGCCGGCAGTGTGCGCTTGCAGCCCAGAAGGCCAACCGTATCCTGGGCTGCATCAAAAGGAGTGTGACCAGCAGGTCGAGGGAGGTGCTCCTGTCCCTTTACTCTGCTCTGTGAGACCTCACTTGGAGTATTGTGTGCAGTTCTGGTGTCCTCAACATAAAAAGGACATGGAACTGTTGGAACAAGTGCAGAGGAGGGCCACGAGGATGATCAGGGGACTGGAGCACCTCCCGTATGAAGATAGGCTGAGAAAGTTGGGGCTGTTCAGCCTGGAGAAGAGAAGGCTGCGTGGAGACCTCATAGCAGCCTTCCAATACCTGAAGGGGGCCTATAGGGATGCTGGGGAGGGACTCTTCATTAGGGACTGTAGTGACAGGACAAGGGGTAACGGGTTCAAACTTAAACAGGGGAGGTTTAGATTGGATATGAGGAAGAAATTCTTTACTATGAGCGTGGTGAGGCCCTGGAATGGGTTGCCCAGGGAGGTTGTGGATGCTTCATCCCTGGCGGCGTTCAAGGTGGGGTTGGACATAGCCTTGGATGGCATGGTTTAGTGGGAGGTGTCCCTGCCCATAGCAGGGGGGGTGGAACTGGATGATCTTGAGGTCCTTTCCAACCCTTACTATTCTATGATTCTATGATTCTATAATTACAGGCTTACAAACAGGTTATGTTTGGATGCTTGGCCACAGCTGCTCCATCCTGGGAGCATCCACAGTGACCAAGGCTGAACCTCAGGATGCTGGGATGCGCTTTGGCCCTTGTGTCTCGACAAAAGCTTAAAATCAGGAAGCACTGGGCCAGATCCTCCTGTTCACCCCCCGTGCCTGTGAGGTGGCACTCCCGCACGTGTCATGCGTGCCCTCCTCCCTCTCCTGCAGCAGCAGCGCTTACGTTGAACTGTTATTTCTGCCATTGAACGGGGGTTCCATTTTCTCCTCACTTTGCTCTCCAGCAGCTGGTGGAACGTAGGAGGCTCCCGGTTCCCGGCACGCTGGCTGGGGGTAGCCCTGGTTACCAGCCACCCCCGGGGCTGCTGCTGCAGATGTCAGCCAAAGGCGCTCCGCCACAAGAGCTCAGCCTGTGCAAGCTCTTCAGGAAAGCACACGGGGGTCCAGGGCAGGGATTAAAGGAGACTTCACCAGAAACACGCTTATTATCCTCTGAAATGACCCATCCTTATGAGAGAGCACCAAGCTCCGGAAATCTTATCCCCGTGCTGGAATCACAAAATGCTCTTGCAAGGCATCTCAGCTGGAGGCTCAGGTGTGAGGAATCAGAAAATTCTTATATCAAGCCCTGCTTCAGACTTGACTAATGCTCTGTCCTCAAAAGACATGGAATGATATCTGAGAAACAGTCTTCATTACTGTGTGATAGGTCTTACTTTAGTTTCCTTCGTGCACGTGTCTGCATGAATTTGAAATGAAGACAGACTTTTTTCCCTGTTCCCCTATTTTTGCTTAGAATATGGTTGATGCACTGAGATCTGCAATCATCAGAATATCTTTAGCATGGAGAGGCACCCCTAATACTCTCGTAGTCACACTTTATTCATCCGCCTTCCCGTGGCATTTATAGCAGATGGGTTGCAATACTGGTGCAGCATCTGTTAGTCCTCCCCAATTCCACCATCTTTGCAGAGCTGCTTAAGAGATTAAACCCACTAGGAAAAAAGCCTCTTTGAGTTGAAGAGCACAGAAACTTCCACCAGAGATGCAGCCTGGCCATTGGGGGGGTGCTTCTCAGGTCCTGCTGGTAGCTGCTGTCCAAACCCATGCTTGGTTTGAGTTCAAGGCACATCAGAGCTGTGCTGGAGAAGTCCCGGACACCTTGCCCTGTGACCAAAGAGGCTGGCTGCATGGGAAGGCAGTTTTACCTCTTCAGTCTTGATTAACTTTGCTGATTGACAGAGGTCTCTCAGCTGTTGTTCTCTGGGCATAAGCTCCATTTACTCAGACAGGTCCTCCTGCTGCCCCTTTGCAGGCTACCCTTTCACTAGGGACCATGAGGACTTCCCAGAACTATCCTCTCTGACAAACTCCTGTGCAGTGGTGGAGGTCACCTCCCGTTCAGTTTTCCAGCTAGTGGGATGTGAGTACAGACACGGGTGAAACACAAATGAGAACTTCCCCTGCCGGGAGCAGCGCTTGTTGGTTTGGCTGTTGAGTAAGCTTGTAATGCACTTAGCATGGCCATTCTCTTTGTATATCATCCTCCTCCTTATGTACCGCACTCCGCACTGTTCTTGCACCCTGCAGTATCTCAGGCAACCTCTGGGGTCTTCTTGAAGATGAACCTTGCAGGATCCTTTGTTCCTGTAGGGAATGCTGCAGAGCTTTATGTTTTCCTCTTTGGCTTGAGGCACTTTGGGTCTCAGCAGCATTGCTCTTGCCTCTCCTGCTGAAATGATCCCTAGCTTCATCACCACAAGGTAGAAATCGAATATCCTTTGGTCAAGAGGCCGTGACTCACGTTCTTCCCTCTTTGTTTTGGGCTGAGGCAAGGGAGATGGTGCCTGTTACAGTCTTAGGTTGGGGCTGGGGAAAGCTGAGTAGTTGCATGCTCCGTGTAGATCAACACCACCGTGAATGGAAACAGGCGGGTGAGGTGCAAGAATGGCCACACTGGGTGAGATCCAAGGTCTTTCTAGTTTGGTGCCATGTCTTCAGGGGAGGCCAAAAGCAGCAGCTATTTAGTGACCTAGATAAGAACTGAATATATAAAGGTGAGACTTCCCTTCACGTTGTCCTCCAGCAGTAAGCAGCCCAGGGATCATTCTAGATGAGCGTTACCATCAGACCCCCACGCTTCGTCTGGAAATAAAACAGGGATCAGAAAGAAGATGAGCTCCAGTTTGAGTGATGAGGCTTCCGTGCTGCTCGGGATGCGGGGCAGTCTTCAGGAGCAATTCTTTCCTGCTAGTAAAAAAAAGAAAGAAGGAGTTTTGCCTGCCTTGGTTCTAATGTTTGCATTAGAAACAAATTTATGAACTCAAGCACAGGGCTGGTGGGTTTTCCTCCATCCGTACAGGCATTTGTGTCATAGATACATAGGTTGTTGCTTTGGTTTGTGTTAGAAATGGGCTTCTGACCTCCTCTGTTGCAGGACCTGTGGATTCCTTACTTTGCCATCACAACTGACATCACTGCCTCAACAATGCGGGTCCACACGGACGGTGAGTATGCAAGGGGGCCTGAAATGATGCTGCAAGACTTCCCTGGCACCCTTGCTCCTGGAGTTTTCCTTGCCTTTAAATTCACCTTTCTTCTGTTTCTCCCTTCTCTATTACTTGCTGAGCACCAAACTGTGGCTGTTCACAGATAATAAGGAACAGAGCTGTTGAGAAGCAGTAAAATGAGATGCTTTATTCACTGTTTAGAGAGAAAATGGGTCTATTGACACCATTCTGTTTCCTTAAAGCATCCCATTAAATGCAGTTGTTAGCCATAAATTAGACCCTTAAGATATAATTTCCCATAAATGAAGCAGTTTTCCAAATAAAGGGTCCTACACAAGCAGAGGCTGGGCTAGATTCTTATTTGTGTCCAGTGCCCTTTATTTCTCTGGTGGAAAACTGTGATGCAGTTCACTGACTGAACAGAGAAAGATCTGAGCTCCTGCTCTGCTGCCAGGAAGCGGTGACAGCCCTGTGGGACGCCTGCTTTAGCTTTTGTCTATTTGGGGTAACTGTGCCATGACTCAGGCTGCAGTGAAGACAGTAAAGCCTCCAGGTGCCCCAGGTATTTTGGGTAGCTGGAGCCTTTGCTGCCAGGTCTCTGATGTTTTATCTTTTGAGCTGGCTCAGCTCCTATCTGTTCCTGCCATTAAATTATTCTGACACTGGGGCTTTGGTGACTGAAGACGACCAAGGGAGCTAAAACAAGCAGAAAAAGGAATAACCTTTCTGAGAGGTTTTGTGTTTCCATTCTGCAGCAGGTTAAGCCAGTTGAGGTCAGGAAACTCACCCCATCCAGCCTCTTGTCCCTGTGGAAGTTTAATATAAGGATAGAAATCAGCTGGAGAACGGTTATAGATGTCTCCAGAATTCCCTGACAGGAGAAGAAGGAAGGTCAAGGTCAGGTTGGAGCAAGCTGCTCTAGTGGAAGGTGTCCCTGCCCATGTCAGGGGTTTGGAGCTGCATGAGCTTTAAGGTCCTTTCCAACCCAAACCAGTCTGGGATTCTATGGGAAGTTCCCCACTGCTGCAAGTTCCCCTCTTGGTCTCATCTGGGGGGTGTAGCACAAGGAGTCAGCATTTTTCTTGTGTGGAAGTTGCAATTCAACAAGAACTATTAATAATAAACCCCAAATGTGCTAGTACTGACCTGTGCTAAACAGTAGGAGGTAGAATTGAACAGAACTGTCGCGTATGTTTAAAAATAGAAGAGAATAAAAAAGATCAATTCCCAGCTTGCTGGAGAGCTGCTGATTGAAGCACCAAGCAGTTACTTATTGACAAGTGAGCTAAGACTGCAGGTCTGACTTGTTCTGGTAATTTAAAGAGTCGCTTCTCAGACAAGACTCTTGGCCTCACTGGAAGCGCAGCATCACCCCAGTTCAGCTGATGCAGATGCTGAGAGAAATCATGAAATGAGAGCCTTAAAGCTGAATGTTTGACAGGAAACAGATCAGTCAGTTTCCTTGATTAAACTTCCTGGTTCTACCAGCTTAACGGATTAGAACTTTCTGCTTTACAGTGCTATGAGCAGCAGTGTCCTAGGAAGAAATAAGATCTCCACCGTGTGCTTACCCAGGTTTTATAAGTGAAAATACTCGGTTATTGCAGAACAGGGAAAACAGACTTTTGGGGCTTTTACAGCATCTGTTTTTCATGTTCAGCTCCTGCTAAATGTCTGGGGTTAGTGGATCCCTGTAGAACATAATGGCTTTAGCTGCCCTTCGAGCTGCTTATTCTTTCTATCCCTTTGTCCCCAGGGAAGCCTTTTCCTTTCCTTATCTGTGTAAGCAGAACAAAGCACTGAAGATCATCCCTGCAGGCTGGCATATGCTGAAATCTCCTTGAAGGCAATAAACATGAGGCATGGGCTTAAAGCTGCGGTTTCTGAGGCCTTTGCCTGATATGGTGTCTGAATTATGTGGGGATTTTGGTGTTGGGGTTTTTGGGGGGGTTGCCCTATCCAGGATTATGGTATAGAAAGTAATAAACTGCATTAATAACTTTCTAACAGTATCCTCAGGAGGGCCTCTATCTCCTGATTATTTTCATGAGTGCAAAAGCCTACCCCACCTCTGTGGCAGTATTTAATGCTGTTGCCATTCCCTCCCTCTCATGCCTGCAGGCTCTCTGTGGAGATACGTCCGTGCCAGCATGTCCCTCTCTGGGTATATGCCTCCTCTGTGTGACCCGAAGGATGGGCACCTCTTGATGGATGGAGGCTACATCAACAACCTTCCAGGTAGGTGTCCAGGTCAGCAGGGAAGAACCCAGCCCATCAACCAGCCTGCAAACCTTTGTCCCCTTAGTGCTTTCTCAATGAAGAAAATAAGGAGTGTTATCTTTCCACCAGGGCTGTATTTGCTCAAAACACAGAAATGGAAATAGCACAAAATAGAAACCCAGAATCTCCATCTGACACTACCTGTGTCTGTAAGGAAAAGGAGGAATTGCAAACCACACTTTCCACCTGCACAGATTGGAGAGGGCAAAGGGCACACATGCAGGTGACACTGGGTGGAAAAGACACAATAAACTGAAGGAGCCCAGGGACAGAAATCCAAGTTACAGAAAGATCTGATTTAAATAAGTTCCTAAATTAAACATTTAAATTGGCTCCTCAGAGCTGTGGTTTTCCTACGCGTAACTATTCTGGAAACTGCAACTATCTTGGACTCAGGGGGTGTGGAGAAAAATATACAGTGATTCTGTGAGGTATGTGTCCTTCTCTTCCCTCCCTTGGCACTTCCCATATCCAAAGGCTGCAGCTAGTCCTTTTACTGACCTTCGAGTAGGAGGTGTTGCCTCATTTCTCTCTCACTTTCAAATATGGTTCTTACTCTTGCATCCCAAAGCTTTTCTTAGACTGAAATCCTCTGTGCTCCTCCTTTCCTTCATTACCTTCTATCTGCAGGGTTGACCCAGCACTGCTGACTCTCCTCTTTAAGACCACTTATTCCTTCGACAGGTCCCCAGATCTTTTGTTCTTGTGAGAAATGTGCTGCACGAGGTAGAATTAATGTGGCTTCAATGTGTTCTTTCACATTATACCTCATGGTGTAACTGTGGACTCGGGCTGTGGCTGTCCCACCTCCTCCGTGCTGCTGCCTTCACATGGGTTCTGGTGACAGTGTGAGAGGGTCAGGTCATCCCACTGATCTGGGGCAAAACATACCCCAGAAGGGCTGGTCCCAGCAGTCCAGCAATGGGAGCTCACCTGAGGTTACACAGGGGCTTGGTCCGTGTGGAGTGGGCAGCACACTGGGATCTCAGCGTTGAAGTGGAGCATGGGGGGCAGGGCAGGAACCTCCCCGAGGGGAGAATGGTCTCTGCGCAGAGTTTACTGCAGGTATTTATATCTGAGCCTGGTCATATAGAGGTAGGTGGGTCCAATGTCAGGTGATGTACTGCCTCGCGTTGTGTTAGTCCTCTTGCCCAGAGAAGCTGTGGCTGGCCCATCCCTGGCAGTGTTCAGTGCCAGGGTGGATGCGGCTTGGAGCTCCCTACTCTAGTGGAAGGTGTCCCTGCCATGGGAGCTTTAAGGTCCCTTCCAACCCAAACCAGTCTGTGATTCTATGTACATAAGCTTTGACTGAGCAGTCCTGGGGTTGCAGCTCTGGTACTGATGTGACCTTCTTTCCGCAGCTGATGTTGCACGGTCCATGGGTGCAAAGGTGGTGATTGCCATCGATGTGGGGAGCCGGGATGAGACTGACCTCACCAACTATGGCGACTGCTTGTCTGGCTGGTGGCTGCTCTGGAAGAGGTGGAATCCACTGGCCGAGAAAGTCAAGGTATTACAGACTACTTTAAAGTCTAGGTGCTTTATGGACAGAGCAGGAAGCTTCCCCTTGTTCTTTCAGGGAGCAAGGCTGGTGACAGAGCTTCATCTGTCTTGGGTCTGAGCTCTTACTTGTGGAGGAAGACAGCTGGGCCCAAAGGAGGGGATGGGAGAAGGTAGAGCCCCAGTCTGGGAAAGGAATAATACAATTGATAGAGCAAAGAAACCTTTTCTTAGAGGTGCTTTACGTTTTGATAAAGTCAGAATTTATTAACTTTACCAAGAGAAGTGCCTTTGTCCAGTTCAGTGTTTCTGTGTGTCTTTGAACTGTTGATTTCGGGACATTTTTAGCAATAGGCCAGTAATTCACATTACTACTACTGTTGTGGGAGTGTTTGGGAGAGTGGGGCTGCAAGACTCAAACTCTTCTCAGTAGTGCCCAGTGAAATATTACAGCTGCCCAAATGGCCATAAGCACATGTAGAAACCTGAGATTCCTTATGAACACCAGAAAACACTTTCTACTGGCAGTAATGAAGCACTGGCCAGCCAGGCAGACTGTAGAGTCTCCGTGTGTGGAGACACTCAGAACTCAGCTGGACATGGTCTTGAACAACCTGCCTCAGCTGCCCCTGCCTGAGCCAGAGGGGTTGGACTGGTTGATCTCGAGAGGTCCCTGACAACCTCAGCCATCCTGTGAAATCTCTGCCATGGTGCTGTAGAGATCATCACTGATGGAAGGGTCATCACATGTCTTGAAGGATCAATGTGCCCCTCACTTCAGCACAGGTCTGCCTCTTAAGGTACTGCTGTATCTTGGAATGAAAGACTCGGTTCAACCTTGAACTGCAGCAGTATGTTTGAAGGCAATTCCTTTTCTGTTGGTTATGGAGCCTGGGAAGCAGCCGGAGGTGCTGATGTGTGAAGGCTTCATCAGGCTTCTGTGCGAAAACAAACAGATAGATAACTTCATTTGTCCCCAGTGTGAATAGAGACCATGTTCCCTATGGGAATTCTGAGTGCTGTGTGTGGCCTGGCTGGCAGGTGCTGAACATGGCTGAGATCCAGACGCGCCTGGCGTACGTGTGCTGCGTGCGGCAGCTGGAGATGGTGAAGAACAGCGACTACTGCGAGTACATCCGCCCGCCCATCGACCGCTACGGCACGCTGGACTTCGGCAAGTTCGATGAGATCTGTGTAAGTGCATCCTGGGCAAGGCAGTGCTGCTGCTCCTCCCAACTCTGCTGCTCTGTGGTGCTCATTAGTGCCCAGGCGGCTGGAGAACAAGACAAGTCGTTGGCACAGAGGGAATAATTGATGCTAAATAATGCTGGGGAATGATTTCATGGCTGTGAGGTTGGATTAACAGCAGGAATATGGTTGGCAGTCCTCATTATGCAATGGCCTGTGAGCGGATGGGTTGCCTCATTCTGTTTCATCACAAGTCTTGCTAAGCTGCTTGGTTAAAACTCTGGGGTGTCTGAGCTGCTTCGGGCACTTGGGGTTTGTCAGATGGTGTCATTTCTCTCCCTTCATTATGTGGCTTGTTGTTGGATGAAAGATTTGCTGAAGTCTGTACGGGAGGCTGTGAATCACTGAAGTGGAGGGCTAAAATATCTGGCTCAGTTAATGTTTCAACACTTCTATTAATAAAACACATCATCCGTAATGCCTGTGCACCTGATAGCAGGAAAATGGCACCAGGGTCAGTGGAAGGACGTTGTAAAAAGGGTGTTACCAGGTTACGCATCTCTGGGGTTTAGTTCTGTTTGTTTATGTACCAGAAAGCAGCATGGGAAGAACTGACCCCCGATGTGCAGTGAATTGTCTGAGTGACAAAACCCTCTCTGCCCAGGTTGCGGTAATGAGAGCAGTTGTGGCTCATTGTCTCTGGTCAAGCAAGTTGGTTCACTGTGTCCTTCCCTTCTCTGCCTGCTTCTTCCATCTTCAGGTGTTTCTGCAGGGTTTTGCTCTTCTCCTAGGCTGGAGCCTGCCCAGTTTTCTTTAACTCCCATCTCCTTTATGGATGTAGTGACCCTACAATACTCTGGTATATACTCCACAACACCTGGTAGTCTATGATTCTATGAATACTCATTAGGCTGCAGATTGATTTAGAATCATAGATTCGCGGAATGGTTTGGCTTGGAGAGGACCTTAAATCTCCTCCAATTCCAACCCCTGCCATGGGCAGGGACACCTTCCACTGGAGCAGTTTGCTCCAAGCCCCTGTGTCCAACCTGGCCTTGAACACTGCCAGGGATGGGGCAGCCACAGCTTCTCTGGGCACCCTGTGCCAGCACCTCAACACCCTCACAGGGAAGAACAGGGGAGATTTAGGTGAGATATAAGTTTGATACTGATACTGTCTTACAGATACTAACCAAACCCAGGAATACAGTTAAACCCTGCACATTCACATCCGAGGGAGTCCCTGGGACCAAGCAGCAGCTATTCCAAACCACCAGCTGAGTTCCCAATATAAATGTTTTCTCAAGGATATTTGGTGTCTCACAGCTCCTGGGCAAACAGTGCAGCTAAGACTTGGCTGATAAATGCTCCTCTTTGCTAGATGGAGTGCCCTGGCTGTTTTGACAGTCAGGTCCAGTAGTTCGTCACAGTAACAGATAGTGAAGTGTCAAATCATTGTTATGTCTCTAAGTTGGTGTCATTAAAGAGATTTAAAGAGGCCAGGGAAATTTTTCTCAGTGGAGTAAAACTTGAGGAAAATGCAGCTTCTCAAAGATGGGATTGAGGGCGCCCTCAGCAAGTTTGCCCATGACACCAAGCTGTGTGGTTCGGTTGATACTCTGGAGGGAAGGAATGCCATCCAGAGGGACCTTGACACGCTTGTGAGGTGGGCTGATGCCAACCTGATGAAGTTTAACCATGACAAGTGCAAGGTCCTGCACCTGCATCGGAGCAACCCCAGGCACAGCTCCAGGTTGGGCAGGGAAGAGATTCAGAGCAGCCCTGTGGAGAAGGACTTGGGGGGTGTTGGTGGATGACAAAATGAACATGAGCATCAGTGTGTGATCACAGCCCAGAAGGCCAACCGTATCCTGGGCTGCATCAAAAGGAGCGTGACCAGCAGGTCGAGGGAGGTGATCCTGCCCCTCTACTCTGCTCTCGTGAGACCTCACTTGGAGTATTGTGTGCAGTTCTGGTGTCCTCAACATAAAAAGGACATGGAACTGTTGGAACGAGTGCAGAGGAGGGCCACGAGGATGATCAGGGGACTGGAGCACCTCTCGTATGAAGATAGGCTGAGAAAGTTGGGGCTGTTGAGCCTGGAGAAGAGAAGGCTGCGTGGAGACCTCATAGCAGCCTTCCAGTATCTGAAGGGGGCCTATAGGGAAGCTGGGGAGGGACTCTTCATTAGGGACTGTGGTGAGAGGACAAGGGGTAATGGGTTCAAACTTCAACAAGGGAAGTTTAGATTGGATCTAAGGAGGAAGTTCTTTACTGTAAGGGTGGTGAGGCACTGGAATGGGTTGCCCAGGGAAGTTGTGAATGCTCCGTCGCTGGCAGTGTTCAAGGCGGGGTTGGACATAGCCTTGGATGGCATGGTTTAGTGTGAGATGTCCCTGCCCATGGCAGGGGGTTGGAACTCGATGATCTTAAGGTCCTTTCCAACCCCAGCTATTCTATGATTCTATGATTCTATGTCACTGTCTGTGAGCAAGTCCTTAGCATAGGACACTGCAGGGATGGAGGGGCAGCACCTCCTGGGGTTGCATTCCCTGCACTGTGGCTAAAATAACCTTTGTCCACGGGGCAGCTTCAACCTGTGCTGACCTTAAAGGAAAGGGCAATCTCCACATTCCTTCATCGTTACAGGCTAGGCACTAGTGGGGATTTTAGTTTCAGCTGTACACCTGGATCTTACATGAAATAGAAGTGAGCACCATTCAGCATGTTTGAAAGTACAATAGTCCCTTTTCCTGTAGAAACCCCTCTTCTGGAGCAGCTTAGAGTGACATCAGCTGCATGTCTGTCCTTTCCTGAAGCTCAGGTTCTCACGGTGATTTTGGATCTGACGTAGCCAGCTATAGATCTGTCAGGTCCATTTCCTCTTGAGTAATGACATCCACCCTGGGCTGAGAAGCTGTGATAAATGACAGGAGGTGAATTCAAGCCTGAGTGCCTCCCCTGCTTTGAACCTGGGTCCAAAAGTCAGAGGGGAGGCAGCAACAGCTCACCCAGGGCTGCTTCCAGCACTCAGAGTTGGCACACAAGCCTGAGGTATAGTGTGTGCTGCCAGCATGAGAGCTGGAAATAGGACCCAGGACTCCTGTCACCTGCTGCTCCATCTTTTTGATGTGAGTTTTCAACACCATTTCTACCATCTTGTTAGAAAGAATAAAACCTGCAGCAATCTATGTATTTTTCCAGTTGTTTCCATGCTAATGCTGCAGTGCCATGTTATTAGAATCCCACACTGGTTTGTGCTGGAAGGGACCTTAAAGCTCCTCCAGCTCCAACCCCTGCCACGGGCAGGGACACCTTCCACTGGAGCAGCTTGCTCCAAGCCCCTGTGTCCAACCTGGCCTTGAACACTGCCAGGGATGGGGCAGCCACAGCTTCTCTGGGCACCCTGTGCCAGCGCCTCAGCACCCTCCCAGGGAACAGCTTCTGCCTAAGAGCTCATCTCAGTCTCCCCTCTGCCAGGTTAAAGCCATTCCCTTGGCCTATCCCTACAGGCTCTTGGCCAAAGCCCCTCTCCAGGTTTCCTGCAGCCCCTTTAGGCACTGGAGCTGCTCTAAGGTCTCCCCTTCAGGAGCCTTCTCTTCTCCAGGCTGCCCCAGCCCAGCTCTCTCAGCCTGGCTCCAGAGCAGAGCTGCTCCAGCCCTCGCAGCATCTCCATGGCCTCCTTTGGACTCACTATTGTTCCAAGTGCAAGTTAGTTTATACTTTTAAATTAGAGGAATGCAGGGTCTTGGCGGTTTGATGATGTCCATGTGCCATCATTTTTGCTCCAGCAAACTGCCACTTGCATGTTCCTTGCTGCCTGGCTTAGCTTTTCACAAGTGATTTTGGGAGCAGGTGACCTGCAGTAACTTTCCTTTTCTCGGCCCTTCCTGAGCTAAGCAGGTAGGAGACATGAATTATTTGTGTTGTTACCTTTTCCAAAGAAAGAGCAGTACTGGAAGGGTGACACACGTGTCCTGAGGGCCTCTTTGTAAGGCATTACTCAGTGAGCAGCCTGCTGGAAGCCACTGCTGTAAAAATAGCTGTGTCAGGCAGCACTTTTCATTGCATCCTGTGGCATGAAAGGTCAGGGGAGTGGTTGGACTTAAAATAGCACCTTGTTTGCTTGATCATTCCCTTTATTTCTTAGGCTGAAGAGCTCATGTAGCTGAGGCTGGAAGGTAGCGAAAGTACATCCTGGCCGTGGGCTAAACCTCTGGAATTCCTTCTAATTTGCAGGTGATGTGACAGAATGTCTTTTTCAGTTAGTAATTTTTTTTTTCCTGACTCTCTTTTTTCCAGGAAGTGGGATATCAGCACGGGAAAACCGTATTTAATGTCTGGTGCAGGAGTGGAGTCCTTGACAAGATGCTAAGAGACAGGCAAGAGACTCGCAAGTCCAAAACTGATGTAAGTGTTGGGTTTTAATGGACTATTGATTCACACCAGATTGTGTGCTGCACAGTAACTGCCCAGGGGTATGAAAGACACTGATTGATGGCTTCCAGTCTGTATTGTGAGCAGGCTTGTTTTAGCTGCAACTTGTATTTGGGGCAAGAGAGAAGATACCAGTTTTTCAAACTTCTTTCCTTGTGCCACATCCTGCACTTCTCCAGCCATCAGCTACAAGTGGCCAGATTGGGCCCTTGCTACAGCTCAGGCTCTGATGCCTGCTTGTACAGACCTCAGGAAGTACAATGGGGTCTTGGAAACCCCCAGAATTGATTTGCAGTCTATAGGGGAGCTCTTCTGTTGCTATTTCATCCTAACAGGATCTTCATACCTGGTTTATAACCTGGAACCATTCACAGCACAGATATCTTTGAAGGAGTCATAGAATCCCAGCCTGGTTTGTGTTGAAAGGGACCTTAAAGCTCATCCAGTTCCAACCCTCTGCCAAGGGCAGGGACACCTTCCACCAGAGCAGCTTGCTCCAAGCTCTGTCCAACCTGGCCTTGAACACTGCCAGGGATGGGGCAGCCACAGCTTCCCTGGGCACCCTGTGCCAGCGCCTCAGCACCAGGCGGGATGTTCACCAGTCACCAGCATTTTCTGATACATGTAACTGATGTGTACATGTTTACGTGCCCACTTCTTTACCGTGTGTGTCAGCAATCCTTGTCACAGAGGACACAAATTGGTATCACTGTCATTGATCTTGGCCATTGTTGGCTTTCAGGATGTGACTCAAATAGTTCTCAGATGCTTCCTTGACTTAAACCCTTGCTGGAGATGTGGTTTTAGCCAAGAGCTAAAACCTGCGAGGCTCTAGACTTCTTGCTTTGTTGCTTTTCTTCCTCAGCCCTCTACTATAAAAGGCTTTTTGAGGAGCAGCTTGCAGTGCTGTCAAGGTGCTGTCTTTCATGCCATCTGAGCACATTATGATTATGGTAAATCTACAGGCTATGTGGTGTTGCTGTGTGGTTTTAGTCCCATTAAGATATCTACTCAGAAGTGGGATGAAAATGTCTTGGGTTTGCAGCTGAAGGATTGAGGTCAGGCTCTAGTGCTGGGTTGAACTCAGTGAGCTGGCTGAATTTCTTGGTGGCGAAGTTTCAGTTGTTTTTATGAAACACTTATCACCTTTTTGGGGACTTGGGTACAATACTGTAATATATTGGCATATTACCCATACCTGCCTTTGAATTCCTCTGATTTAAATCCCAAGTGCCACAAAGGCTTTGTGTTTTACCCAGTAATTCATCTTTATTGTCTTCTACAGCTGGGGAAATGAGCAGTAATATTTTAAGTGCTTGCCAAAATCTGTCAGAACTGTAGTGAGCCTTCACTAAGGCAAGTCAATAGAGGTGAAAAATGGCGTTGAGGATTTGCAGCTCTTCCAGAGATGGGTGGGAAGAACACTTGGCTGGGAGTGAGATGGCATGAGGAAGAGCAGTGCTTGCATACACGGACATTAGTGCAGCAATGAGAGGTAGATGACACCCACATCTGAGCTGGTTGTGCTTAGACACCCATTTGTCACCTCTGTATGGTGTGAGTCACTTGATGAAGTGGAAACAGCTCCACTGGGATAAGGTGAATGGCACCCTCAGCTCCAGCTCCGGTGTGTGGAGGGAGCCAAGGGGACTAGCACTGGTGACTTGCCATCATCAGATGAATCCCACCCGAGCTGCCTGGCAGGGTGAGTGGCTCTGAGAGGATCACACAGGGACTGAGCTTTGTGGGAAACCAGTTGGAGATCCAGGTAGCCTGAGGAGCCCCAAAGCATGTTATTTCTTACCGGGAGGATGACCTTGACTACGAGGTACTTCAGTCTGAGCTGCAGAAGCCGAGTCCCCATCCTGCCCCTGACAGCTTTTGTTCAGACTAATTATAAGCTGGTATGTGTTTGATTTTGTGTATTAATAGACATAAGGAGAAGTCATGGGAGAGAAAACTGGTTTTGTTTCAGAAATGGTTTCATGTTCCTATTTCATAGAATCATGGAATGGTTTGTGTTGGAAGGTTCCTTAAAGCTCATCCATCTCCAACCCCCTGCCATGGGCAGAGACACCTTCCACCAGAGCAGCTTGCTCCAAGCCCCTGTGTCCAACCTGGCCTTGAACACTGCCAGGGATGGGGCAGACACAGCTTCTCTGGGCACCCCCTGACAGCGCCTCAGCACCCTCACAGGGAAGAGCTTCTGCCTAAGAGCTCATCTCAGTCTCCCCTCTGGCAGGTTAAAGCCATTCCTCTTGTCCTGTCCCTACAGGCCCTTGTCCAAAGCCCCTCTCCAGGTTTCCTGCAGCCCCTTTAGGCACTGGAGCTGCTCTAAGGTCTCCCCTTCAGGAGCCTTCTCTTCTCCAGGCTGCCCCAGCCCAGCTCTCTCAGCCTCTAATTTCATCCTGTATTTTTTATCACAAGCTGGTAACAAGCTCAAACATATTCACTGCTGTAACAAATGCTTCTTTTAAAGAAGACTTCTTTAAAAATGGTCCATTATGTGAGATACAGAAATTCAGGCTGATATTTCAGTTGAATCACGATGTTACAGTCATGCATCAAGCAGCATGTTTTACATCTGTCACAGTTTACCCTGCTTTGTAAAACCCAAGGGCCCTTCACCTGCCCTGGAGATCAAATATGTCACGTATTCATTGTAGCTGTAGCCTCTCATTGCATTCCTGTGTGTGCGCTTGGTACCAGGGCAGAAAGCGTTCACTGCTTTTTTCATCTGCCTTTTGTTTCAGTAGACTTCAGTTTCGACAGCAAGTTCTGCAGCTCCGCTGGGGTGGCTGTCTCTTTTTCGGTAGTCCATTAGAGGCAGTGCAGTCCTTGAGCTCTGCTGCCTTCCCAGGATAACAGCTGATATTTTTAACTTGCCTTTCATTAGCAAAGGTTTCGATGCTTTATATATTTTAGTTCTTCAGCTATTTCCGGCGCGTTCAACATCCGAGCGAGCTGAGCAGTTTCTTATCGTCTCGTTTCCATGTTGTAAGCATGGCATTTTTGCCTAAAACCTCCAGTATTTAATCACTGAGATACTTTGCCTTTGCTTTCATCATTCAGTCCCTTTTATCTTGTCTCCAAAATGCAAATGCTGAAGACGCAAGCAACAGGAACCTTACATAAACTTCACTTGAACGGCCCTTACTCTGCCCTAGCACAGAGTAATTCAGTGCTGTTAATTGGATCTCCTTGGGAGGTTTTATCCATTGAAGTGTTATTCACAGTCAAAGTTAAATATAATCCAGCAGACTACAATAGGAACTGTCTTCTCTAATTTATTTAATAAAGATGGTACCAAAGAGGATAGTTTCAGCCTTGGGAAAAGAAAACAGCAGCAGAAAGGATTTGGAGTAGGTTTCAAATGAATTTGAGACACTTCTTTGCCTGGTGTTAAGCGATGGAGCGTGGTTTGGTCCTTAAAAGTAGTAAGAGGATGGGCTTAAACGTTGAATTCCTGTTGGCAAAGCATCAGATGAGTGTGGGAAGTCACCTGGTTTCCCAGGAGTGGTTCCAGTCTCAGTGCTGAGACTTTGGGGTGCAACCGCCTCATCCTCCAGCAGGCCTACATGGGGGTCATCTGTGTGATGACAGTGACAGTGACGGATGGTCCCATGGGGATGGTCACACTCGGGATTGCTTCCTACCCACGTGAGCTGATGGTGGCTCTCCTGAATCACCCTTTGGTGATGGTGCCTGCAGGATTTGTTCAGCTGTTCAGGTAGTTCCTTGGACTCCCATCCACTCCAAAGCTGGTCCCTGCCTGCTCCCTGCTCCCAGGACTGCTCAGGCATGTGTCTCCCTGAGTGCTCTGTGCAGTCCCTTTGCTCACTAAGAGTCCACGTTTGGAGAGCCACAGCCTGGCACGGTGCTGTGCCTCTTGGTGGCCATAGTTTGCCCATATCCCTCAGTCATACGGCACAAAATGAAGATGTAGATGCCTTTTCCCCCTGTCCTGGGGAGCAACCTTCTGCAGACACCTCAGTGGGACCATTCAGGTCGGATGTTCAATATGAGGCTGGCCTGACTCGCCCTCTTGGTGATTCCTCAATGGTCACACTGAGCTTCCTGACTTCTTTATGTTTAGAAGTGTGTCCTGAGCTACTGCTGTTTCATCCCATACAGGTATGTTTAATTCCCTCTGGGCTTGTCTCTGTGCCCTGCTCCCCACCACGTTTGTCCTGGATCCACACCTTGCTGCAGCTGTACTAAATCACATCAGAAGTTAGTTGTGGATTAAAGGTCAACTGAGAGCAGTCTGCTGCAGCTGTAACGGGCTTCTGCTGTGACCCCCACGGGGGCTGCATGATTCATAGGGTCAGTGCTTTTGCCAGAAGAGCAAAGAATTGCTCATAAAACCCCTGTGTAAGCAAACTGCCCTCTCTGGAAGCACATGAGCAGGTCTAGGTGTTTAGAAAAATGACTGTCACAGCAATTCCTGGCAGCCTGGTGTCAATGACATAGAATCAGCCTGGTTTGGGTGGAAGGGACCTTAAAGCTCACCCAGTTCCACCCCCTGCAAAGGGCAGGGACACCTTCCACTAGAGCAGCTTGCTCCAAGCCCCTGTGTCCAACCTGGCCTTGAACACTGCCAGGGATGGGGCAGCCACAGCTTCTCTGGGCACCCTGTGCCAGCGCCTCAGCACCCTCACAGGGAACAGCTTCTGCCTAAGAGCTCATCTCAGTCTCCCCTCTGGCAGGTTAAAGCCATTCCCCTTGGCCTGTCCCTACAGGCCCTTGTCCAAAGCCCCTCTCCAGGTTTCCTGCAGCCCCTTTAGGCACTGGAGCTGCTCTAAGGTCTCCCCTTCAGGAGCCTTCTCTTCTCCAGGCTGCCCCAGCCCAGCTCTCTCAGCCTGGCTCCAGAGCAGAGCTGCTCCAGCCCTCGCAGCATCTCCATGGCCTCCTCTGGCCTCACTCCAGCAGCTCCACATCCCTCTTGTGCTGCTGCCCCAGAGTGGATCAGGACTGCAGGGGGGGTCTCCCCAGAGCACAGCAGAGGGGCAGGATCCCCTCCCTGAGCTGCTGCTCATGCTCTGGGGGTGCAGCCCAGCACACGGGGGGCTTCTGGGCTCAAGCGCACACTGAAGCCGGGTCTTGTGGAGCTTCTCATCTGTAACACCCCTAAGTCCCTCTCCTCAGGGCTGTCCCTGCCAGCAGTTCCCCATCTCTCTGCTCTGAGGTGGGGGTTGCTGTTGTGCTAATTAAAATCACTGGGTTTAAAGAAAGGTGAGAGCTGTTCAGGTCTCCATCCTGTGACCTTGTCCCTCGCCCTGCAGGGGCAGGTAGGGCTACTCAGGGCATTGCACATGGGAATACCAAAATGGTCTTAAATGCCAAAGTTGTGTTTTATTAGAGGAGAAATGGAGCAAGCAGCTTCTCAAAATAGAGAACACTGAGCCCACTGCTTAGGTGAGACAGTGAAAATAGAAAGGGGCTGTTGAAAAGAGGATTTAAATTGGGAAATACCTCTCCTTGCGGCAGGAGCACGTGCCTCAGGCTCTTGGTCACTGCAGCACCTCCAGCTCCACATCTTGCTGTGGTCCCTCGGTGGCTTCTGCTCACCCCAGTGCTCAGCTGCTCCCACTGGTCCGTGCAGCCTCTCACAGCATCTCTGCAGGGTGGGCCGTGTGCAGGGTCTGACCTGAGCTCTCCTCCTTCTCCCAAGGGAAGGCAGAAGGTCCCCGGGCTGCTCATGGCCCAGCCAGTGCCTCTTGTGGTAACAAACAAGTCAGATGAGCCCTGTCTGTCTGGACCAGACCCTCCAGTTCTTGTCCTCATGATCTTTTCTGGAGTTCACTGAATTCTCAATAAGACTTCTTGTTGCTTGGATGCAGAAGGAGCCATTAGAGGTTGTCCCACTGTTTGCACTTGGGAATCCCGTCTCTGCCACCAGGAGAGTTGTTTCAGGAGTTACTCACTGATGAGTAATGGCTTTTGCGGGGGCAACTGGAGAATTTGTGCATCTGGAGCTTTGTCTGTGCAGTATCGCGTTCATGCAGTCCTGACTTGTTTGCATTTCCATGTGTGTTTGTTACCGTACCTAAGCCCTGTCACTGCCTTCCAGAACGTGACCTGTCCCACCACCTCCTTCACCGACCTGGCAGAAATCGTGTCCCGGATCGAGCCCGTGAAGGCGCCGGTGGCAGATGGTGAGTGGGGTGATCCCAGCGGCACTGCGGGAGCGTTGGGAAGGGCAGGGGTGGCTGCTCCCCCCCGTGTGCCCCTGCTTCACGGCCCCAGGCTCTAAGCTGTGGTGGTTCAGGGCAGCTCCAGGCACTGCAGAGCACGGCCAGCAGAGCGCTGTCTCATGCTCCATCCAGGGCCTCTGCCCGAGATGTGCCTGAGCTCACCCCAGGCCAGGCCCTCTGCATCCCCCTCAGGCACAGTCAGATGTTGTTGCCATGGTGAGACATCCCCTGGCAGCCCGTTACCGGTGTGGTCCAGTGCCGCTTCCTGGTGGGAGCAATCCCTGCTCCAGTTTGCCTCATCTGAGCGGACTAACACGTGTGGCAGCTCCTGCAGCGATGAGTTTGCACCCCCTGTGCTGGCCTGTGTACCTGTGATGGCCTCACTCTTGCATCCATGTCCTGGCATGGGAGGAGGCTGATTTAAAGCTTGGACTGAAGGGATTTTCCCTGCTGTTGTGAGCAGGATCTGGAGTGACTCACTGGCTCCAATGCTTTTGTATGCTCCTGTTACAGGAAGCCCTAGTGAACTGTTAAGGAACAGGTAACAGCACCTGCATCTTTACATGAAGGTACATTGAGTGCCTTGTGCCTCATCTGTGCCTTGTGCCATACAGGAACTTGGCTGGAATGCTGAGAGCTTTCCAGGCCTGAAATCTCCAGTGCTAGAGCTCTTTATAAACAGTCTGTCCCCTCCTCCTGATTCTTGTTCTTGCCGAGGGAAATCTAAAGTTAGCAGTCCTCCCATCTGTGGCTGTTTGTAGAGATGTCCCTGTGGTAATTTGAAATGCTAATTGCAATCATATGCCTTAAGAAGACAATATTAATCAAATGTGGCTGAAACAGTGTGAATAAAGATGAAGAGTTCATGTAACATGATTATTTAAGGCAGAGGCACTGGGACCTGCTGAGATTTAACCGGGGTACTGGGACAGATCTTCCTGCTTGATAGAGTTTCCAGTCGTTCTCCCCCTTAGGAAGATCTGCTTCCTGCTGGGTGAGGCCGTGGACACCAGTGTAAGAAAGGGACGTGCGTCTCAGAAAGTAGATGTGGCAGATTCTGGGCTAAGGAGGGCCTGTGCAGGGCTGCCTGGGATGGGGCAGGCAGGTGCCACGTGCTCCTCATGGATGCTGGAATCTGTTGGTTATAGAGACTCCAGAGGAGCAGAAGGAGCATGGAATCCCAGCCTGGTTTGTGTTGGAAGGGACCTTAAAGCTCCTCCAGTTCCAACCGCTGCTACCTTCCACTAGAGCAGCTTGCTCCAAGCCCCTGTGTCCAACCTGGCCTTGAACACTGCCAGGGATGGGGCAGCCACAGCTTCTCTGGGCACCCTGTGCCAGCGCCTCTCAGTTTCAGTCCCTTGGAAAGGCTTGCCAAGGCAATGTAAAGGGTGAGGTGTCAGGAGCTCTGGGGGAAGCAGCCTGTACCTTGAGAGCTCAGGGAGAGGGTGACACCCCCCTGACAACGGCCTTGTGGCTGTCGGATGGTTCCTGTACCTGCTGGTGACTCTGCGTTTGTCTGCTCGTGATGGCAGTGATGATGGTGCGACTGCTGTGTCCCTGTAGCTGACCAGCTTCTAGCTGCTGTGGCATGGCACTGTCCAAGAGGGTGACACCTCTTCCCTCCTAGAATCCCCTCCTGAGTGAGGCCTCTGACTGCAAGGATTTGGAAGGGCTCTGCCTGTCCTCATGCATAGCACAGGTCTCAGGCTGGGTGATTGTGTCAGTAATTCTGTTGTAAAGCAAGAAGATGGAAATGTTCGTGTTCTGATGGGCTGGGAAGCATCAGAACAAGGGGCGAAAGGCCCCAGTGGGCAGAGGCTGGCAGAGCCTCTCAGTCAGAAGTCGTATCTCTGGGGGAGAGGGCTCTGAAGTCTCCTCTCCACCCTTGAGCAAAGTGAGAGCAATGACTGGAGAAGCAAAAGGGAGACAGTCCCCTAGGAAGGGGGAATAGAGGGAAGTGGGATGAAGCCCTGTGCTGGGGCCGGACACTGGTGCTGCCGGTGAGCAGGGGGTGAAGATCTGCAGGAGAGCAGCAGCTGAGCCCCTGCAGTGTTTGTGTTCTGCATCCAGAGACCCCTCGAGAGGCATTCTGTGTCTCTGTTCAGCTGCCCTTGTGTTCTGTACAGCGGTGGCCAGGGGAGCGCGGATGCCCTGCTCCAAGGGTGGCTCAGCCGCATCCCTGGCCACGCTCCCACCAAGAGGGATTTCCCAGCTGCCAGAGCTGTGCAGGCTCCGTGGTGATGTCCCACAGCAGGTTTGGTGCGGATGTTTTGGGCTGTCCCCATCACCCCTGGTCTCACAGAATGAGCTGAGGCGGCACATGGGGGCTGGGGGAGACCCAGTCACGCAGCAGAACGACTGCAGCAACAGGCGCTTGGGTGGGAGGATCTGGGGGAATGTTCATTGCAGTGACAGCTGCCTGGGTTTGCCATAGGGGAGGCACCCCCAGCTCTCAGGGGACGCAGTGATCAGCACCCCTAAAAAGTACTTGAAAAGTACTTCTATCAAGTAGCAATAGTGCGCCTTGGGTTGCCATGAGCTACCGGGTGCCCTGCCTCACACTGGAGCCTGTCAGTGTTCCCGAACCAAAAGCCCTGCAGCCGCACAGCACCCATTTCCCTCAAGTGCACAGAAATGAGGTGTGCATGTAAGAAATGCTAAAGCTCCAGAATCCCAAAGCACATCTTTGGCGTGAGAAGGGTGTCTGTGTCCTTCCTGCTGGGAACTGCTCCCCCTGCAGTGGTGGGGCAGACCCCCCTCTTCACGGGCCCAGTTCTGAGCTGCGCTGGTTGGGTGTTGGTGCATGGAGCAACGAGCCCTGGGTCCTGCTTGGTGCTGCCGGGGGTGTTTGTAGTGTCCCAGAGCAGTCACTGGGTGAGCCCCAGTGCCTGGAGCTGGGCAGTGGGTGATGGTGTTGGGGACAGCAGGACCACCTTCTGGTCTCCATTCCCCTCCAGCCCCCCAGCACCCAGAGCTGCTGTGTGAAGGGTGTGAGAAGGGACCCCCCCCCCGCCTTGATTTTGGTATCTGTGCAAAGACCTGTTTAATGCTGAATAGTGCTGGGGAAATCAAGGTGTTTGGGTTTGATGGCAGTCGCTTTTATTGGAGCTGTAAACCTCACACTGTTGTTTGTGCTGCCTGTTGCTGCTCAGGTGAGTTTCCAGGTCCTCTGGTGTGTTTTATCCAGGTGGGTTTAGCATAAACTGACGGTAATTCTGTGCTCCACAGTAAAAAATAACTAAAAAGTCAAGAAAAAGCCCAACTGTTTTTCCTCCTCCTGTTGTAGCAGTTGGGTGTAGTTCTCGTGTTAAAGGCACTGTGGAACAGACTGTGCTGTTGTCTTCAGCGTGGAGCAGATGCTATTGACTGTTCCCTAAAGAAATACTTACTCAAGAACCCGGTTTCACCACGAGCCACTTTCCTCACTGCTGGGCTAAACACCAGAGATTGCTTCAGCAACATGGAGCACGCTGGGACTCACAGGACAAGGGTCACAAACAGCATTTTCTGCCACTTTAACACCTTCACTTCCAGAGTGTGCAAGAGGAAGGCGGCCGTTTGCTGCCTGCTCTGCTGCCTGCACATCCTGCATCCGTGGCCATAGAGATGGGGCTCTGCTGTTGTTTCTGGTGGTGCATGGGGCCAGTGATGGGCACCTTCACGGAGCATTGAGTTGATGGGGAGAGTCAGCCCTGTGGGCAGTGAGGCTCCTGTTGTCTCTTCTATGGATCCTAAAGTGATGTCCTGGTGCTGGAAGTGGTATTGTCTCTGCAGTGGTTGATTGTGGAGTTGAGACATTGCCTCCTTGTTCCTTGGGAACAGGCTTTGGTGCCAGGGACTGTGCTTGGTGTCCTGTCCTGCTGCTCACTGCTGTGCTTGGTGTGCACAGCTCTTGAGCCTCTCTAAATTCTGCTGATGTGTTGGATTAGCAGAGAGGGCAGTGATTGTCCCTATGGAGAGGAAGGGGCTGTCAATGGCACCGTGTCCTGTGGACCAGAGGTTGTGAGACACATAATTATCATCTCTGCACCAGGAAGAGCTCACCTGTGCCTGCAGGTCCCTGTTTCCAGTGAGCTGTGAGTGATGTGCAGGGCAGTTTGGGTCAGGAGCTCGTGGCTTGTCTCGTGAAGGTCTGCAGGGCTGGTCTGGACTGATGGGTGGGAGACAGCAACTGCGCTGTGAAGAGCATTCACCAGGGAGCATCTCCCACTGCCAGCGCTTGTGTCCCATTGGGCTGGGCAGCCGGTGCCCGCCAGAAGAACACGGACAGATTGCTGCTGTTGCTGCAGGGTCCAGGAGACCAGCACACAGAGGACATGGTTTACTGTGTGACCTGGCTGGAGAGCCAGTGTCAGTGTTTGAGCTGTCCCAGTTCACTGATGGTGTCCAGCAGCCCCCTGCCCTGCGCCCATTCCCCTCCCAGTTCTCTGCACCTCTCCCAACACTGCCTACACCCGGTGCTTTTTCTCTCTCCCCCTGCAGATGAGTCAGATTACCAGACTGAGTACGAGGAGGAAGTTCTGGACGTCCAGAAGGATGATTACGTCGACTTCGCACGCCACCAGGCTGAGGAAGACTCCGACTCGGTACGAGCAACTACATAGTGCAGACACTGAACGTGTGCTCACCATGGTCAGACCTCGCCAGTGGTGCTGCCTGTGGCAGGACCTGGCCCTGCAGCACCAGGGCTTTGCTCCTGAGGTGGGTCAGGGGTGGACAGCTGAGGCTGAGGGAGCTGCTTCCTCCAGCCGGGAGGAGAGGAGCTGCAGTGAGGCCCTGGCTGGGTATGGGAACCATACCAGCAGAGGTGGACAGTAAAATGACATGAGGTGGCAGACACAGCTCGTGCTGAAGGAAATCCTCACCGGGTACAAGGGGAGGTTTTTCCCTGGGAGCATGGCCAAGAGCTGCAAGAGGCTGTGTAGGGAGATGGTGGAAACTCCATCCTTGCAAGTACTTGAAAACCAGGCGTGCCCTGAAGAGGCAGATGTGGCATTAGAGTTCACCTTGCTTAGACCAGGACCTTCCAGAGGTCCCTTCCAAGTTGGTTGCTTCTGTGGGACATCCGATGCACCCAGAGGAAACCTGCCCTGTGAGGCCAGACTTCACACCGTGCGGCACACAGCCCGAGAGCAAAGCTGGGGAGGATGTGGGGCTGCTCTTCCTTCAGCTCAAAAGGCCCGCGGGGTTCACAGGTGAAGCTGCCTGTTGGGTTGACAGGAGCAGCTTCTCAGTGGGAGCATGTGAATGGTTTGTGGAGGGACCTTAAAGCTCCTCCAGCTCCAACCCCTGCCACGGGCAGGGACACCTTCCACTGGAGCAGCTTGCTCCAAGCCCCTGTGTCCAACCTGGCCTTGAACACTGCCAGGGATGGGGCAGCCACAGCTTCTCTGGGCACCCTGTGCCAGCGCCTCAGCACCCTCCCAGGGAAGAGCTTCTGCCTAAGAGCTCATCTCAGTCTCCCCTCTGGCAGGTTAAAGAGTGGAAGGTGTCCCTGGCCGTGGCAGGGGTTGGAACTGGATGAGCTTTAGGGTCCCTTCCAACCCAAAGCAGTCTGTGTGATTCTATAAGGTGCTTGGCTTGGACAACTGCCCGGGAGAGGACGTGAGGTGGCTTCAGTGTATTGAGTGAGGAGCTGGAGTGATGGTGCAAAGATGATGTTTGTTGGGCTGATCCCCAGTGGGTGATGGTTGGTGGGTGGGAAGAGGACAGATTTCATCCAGCTCAGAGGGGCTGCTAAAGGATTTGTGCTTCCTTTCTTTTTCCTCCTTCAGGATGAAGGGATGCAGCTCAGAAAGCGCAGGAGCCTCCCCAGTGCAGACAGCCAGGCGAGCAGCGCGGGACAGCCGGAATAGTGCTCGGGATGGAGCCGAGCGCCACCTCCCATCCCACCTCCAGCAGCTCTGTTTATTTATTAACTATTTAAAGAATCAAACCACTGCTATAGTTGAAATTAAGCTTCTGTCCTTCTCCAGACAGGGTTTGGGGCATTCAGCTGCCAGCTCCGAGCACAGATCGTGCCCATCCCTGTGGTGAAGGGTGGCTGACATGGGCCGTGCTGCCTGTGCAGGTGCCTGAGGAGCAGCCGGGGGTTCATCACTCTGAGATGGGCAGAGGGGAAACGTGCTGGGAACGTGCAGTTTGGTGCTGCCTTGAGTCCTGCTGCTGTATGTTCTAGTCGCTGGTTTTACTGTGAAGGCCCAAAGAATGACGGGACATTAACTGATCATGTGCAGAAACGGGATATTATCCATGTGGGAAAAGGCTGGAGCAGCACCAGAGACAGGGAGAGGTTTGCAGGTCACTTTCTTTTTGTCTGGATCAGGTAATTGTAATGAACTCCTCAGTGACAGCCCCGAGCAGCTCTGACAGCAGCCAGCCTCAGTGTATTGCTCTCGAAATCTGAACCTAAGAAATGAATTGATGTGAACAGGAGCTATAGGGCCTGTATCCCCGAGCCACCAGCAGGACACTCACGGGCAGATCATGGAGCTGACACTCGCAGGTAACTCTGGAATCGCAATTGGCTGTAATTGCCCTGTGAAATAAAGTTCTTTTGCTGGATTGAAATGTCTGTCAACAGCTGAGAGCTCAGCTCGGCTCTGCTTGTATCAGACCTGCAGAGCAACACGTGTGGCTTTCATCCCCTCACGCCGGCAGGAGGCACTTGGATTGCCAAGCACTGGCACCTCCAGTGCCTCCCCTGCGGGGCTGCAGGGTTGACGTGAGCCGGACCACTGCACAAGTCCCAGCACTCGCTGCTCTTGTCTCAGGTCTCTCACTGCCGGCAGCTCCGCTTGGCTGCGTGATGAAGCTCATCCTTGCTCTAGATGAGCCCTTGTGCTCGGCACAGCTCTGAGTGCTGCTGCTGGAGGGGGTTTGTCATCCAGCCCAAGCACTGAGACACAGCAGCGATGCCTCCAGGCATGACCGGGGCTGCGCTGGGCCACTTGGAGGCCAGAAATGTGTTTGGTGGCACCAGCAGGGCTGTGGTGGTTGTAAGCACTGCAAAGTGTGACCTGCTCTGTTTGACCTCCTCACAGCAGAGCCTTTCCTCTCCCTGCCTGCATCAGGTGTCCTCTGAGGTGCCTGTGGATGTTCAGCCTTTACCCAGGGAGGCCCTTACTCCATGTGTCAGAGCCTCAGGTCAGTGTTGTCTTACAGAGGGACCCAGCCCATCCAGAAGCAGTGGAAGCGATCCATGACCTTCACCCAGACCGTGCAGGTCCTGAGCCAGGCTTTGGTTAACGCCATTGTGCAGAGCGTGCTGCAGTTGCTGGAGGTGGTTCCCTGCTGCTGGAAAGAAGTCATTCTCACAAAGAAAACTTGAACCTGGCTGCTGCAGTGGCGATGGAGCTGCGGGGGCTCTGTGCAGCACCGGCTGGAGGTGTTCAGTTCCCATTGAGGCTGGTACAGGGTGAGTTGGTGCCTGCAACGGGGCAAGCCTGGGGAGTCGGGGAGTGAGCAGAGCTGAGCGCCCACCGTAGGGCTGTGCCGAGCTGCTCCGAGCACGTCTCCTGCAGCAGCAGCACCGTTTGGAGCTCTGGTCCTGCTGAGGGGCTGCAGCAGCTCTGAGCTGTGGTGCTTACAGAGCAGGAACCTTCCCCTGGCAAGCTGAGAATGGGGCTGGAGTAGACCAAACCCTGCAGATGACCAAGGTCCTTTTACCGAGCCCATCCTGGGGCTTGAACACCTCCAGGGATGGAGCATTCACAGCTTCCCTGGGCAACCCATTCCAGTGCTCAACACCCTCACAGTAAAGAACTTCCTCCTTGTATCCAGCCTTGGAGGTTTTACGTGTAGCCTTTGAAGGACACGCGTAAGAACAAAAGTGCCTTCAGCAGAAGTTGGATGAAGCCTCCTGCTGATGGGCACGTTCTTGTTTGTCAGTCACCTGCACTGAGCCTCCCACAGCAGTGACCGAGTCTGCTCATTCCCTTTGCCAGCTGCTGGGCACGATGGGTGTCACTGGTTCCCTTGCAGGGGATGGTGGCTCTGTCAGCCTGAAACAGCTCTTGCGTTGCTCTGTGCTGTTCCAGGAGAGCTCTTCCCTCTGCTCACGTAATTCATTCCCAAGTTGTAGATTCCAGCTCCAAGCTTCCCAGCAGCCGGATTTGCTCCTGGAGCCGGGTAGAGCTGCTGGGCTGGTGACTGCATCGGTTGAAGGAGTCACAGCAAAACCGATCTCCTGGGGATGCAAATGAGAGCCCGTGTTTGCTCTGGGCCCTGTTCCACAGGGGAATGGTGCTTAGCTCAGGCGTGTGAAGGCAGAAGATAACCTTTGATGTGAGACTGGAAGTCTCTTCTAAACAACTGACCAGAGCTGCCCCCGAGCTGCATTCCCCATAGCTGAGCCCTGGACATGGAACAACCTCTTCCAGAGCAATGGCAAACAATGATGGTACAACTTTAAAAGCAAAGCTCTTGTCCCACTTTGCTTTGCTGTGGCCATGGCCTGCCCAGCACCCGCTCGGGCCATGCGGGGTCCTGCTGGTGGCCCGGCCCCATCCTGCCCTTACACCCCGGTGCATCGCAGTGGTCCTGCTCTCACGTGTGCACTTCTGTGCTCGGGGGTTTTACACAGTCCCTGCTCCCTTGGACACCCAACCCTGTGCCAAGGAGTCACTGCTGGGTCACTCCTCTGCACCCCGGCTCTCCAGTGATGGTGCCATTGCTGTTTGCTGGAGCAGGAGGAGGTGGTTTGGAGGAGCCTCTCCCGCTGTCCCGTGCCTGCCGGGTGCTGGGTTCAGCTGGGAGCTGCCTGCTCCCCCGGGAATTCTGTGTGACGCCCCCTAAAGCGGGGGCCTGGCCAGCGCTGGGTGAATCTGGCCTTGCTCAGGATGAAGAGCACACAGAGCTGCTCCCGCAGGAAGCCTGGTGCCAGCCAAGGCCAAGCGGGAAGCAGGGCTGCAGCAAGGTCCTGAGGAGCGGTGGCCATGAGCAGTAGCTATGGTGGGAAAGGTTCCCTTAAAGCCATTGTCTTGACTTGTCTGAGGGTTGCCCATTGCAGGGTAAAGCCTTGGCTGAGCTTTCAGTGATGGATTAGCAGCAGGACAAGCTTAGAGGGGGCTGAGCCCCTCCAAGCAGGGAAGCTGTGGCTGCCCCATCCCTGGCAGTGCCCAAGGCCAGGTTGGACACAGGGGCTTGGAGCAAGCTGCTCCAGTGGAAGGTGTCCCTGCCTGTGGCAGGGGTTGGAGCTGGAGGAGCTCTGAGGTCCCTTCAACACAAACCACTCCAGGATTTAGCTGCTTTGTCACCGTGGCCCCATGAGCTGTTCCGCTCCTAGCACCAGCACCCGCGGGGTTTGGGATGGACAAATCACTGCTGCCCATGGGGCAGTTGGAATCCCTCTGTCCCAACCTTCAGGAAGCCCTTCCCGGGCCGGGCAGAGCTCTGTGCTGTGCTGCGGGGCCCTGCCTCATGCAGGGCTGTCGGTGATGGCTCCCGCTGCGGATGCTCAGGTTTGTCCCCATGTGGAGCCGGTTGCGTCCCTGCAGCCCCGGGCTGTGCGGTGCCGCAGGAGCGGGGCTGCAGCAGGACCCTGCGCTGCTCCTCGCCAGGCAGACGTCATTCTCCCTGTGTGTTCGCTCCCGAATGGAGCTCATCCTATTTACTCGTGCTTCCATGACCCCGCAGCGTGCGCGCTTCCCTGCGTGCCGCCTGAGGGCTGCTTCAGCTCCGCGATGCAGGGGCTTTGCTGGGCCCCTGCGCTCACTTTATGTGGCTGTGAGTAAGAGCTGGAAATAAAATCAGCAAAGGAGAACCACAGCGAATGCTTTCCCTGCCGCGGGCCGGGCTGAGCCCACGGCGCTGCCGCCCTGCTGGGACACGGCCACGGGATGTGAGGTGCAACCATGGGACCGTGGATCCAGAGCAGGAGCCTTTGGGGCTGTTGAGGTGCTGATTGGTGAAGGTGGCTTTGTGGTGGGGCTTTTGCTGGTGCTGGGGCACAGGCTCCCATCTGCGTCCTCCGTGGTGGATGGGTAATTCCACTCCCATCAGGCTGCTGGGGTTTGTGTCCATGCTCCTCATCCCCATTCCCTCCTTCGGGTCAAGGAGGGGGGGTCTGACTTCTTTTTCCCAATGGCTCTCATTTGGGTTTTGATATCGACACCTTCCACTGGAGCAGCTTGCTCCAAGCCCCTGTGTCCAACCTGGCCTTGAACACTGCCAGGGATGGGGCAGCCACAGCTTCTCTGGGCACCCTGTGCCAGCGCCTCAGCACCCTCCCAGGGAACAGCTTCTGCCTAAGAGCTCATCTCAGTCCGCCCTCTGGCAGGTTAAAGCCATTCCCTTGTCCTGTCCCTACAGGCCCTTGTCCAAAGCCCCTCTCCAGGTTTCCTGCAGCCCCTTTAGGCACTGGAGCTGCTCTAAGGTCTCCCCTTCAGGCGCCTTCTCTTCTCCAGGCTGATCCAGCCCCGCTCAGCCTGGCTGAATTGTTCCTGGATGCACTCCACAGCCGCAGGATCAGCCCCGAGCAGCAGCGTTCCTGGGGCTGGGAATGCAGCTGGGGCTGAGCGTTACTGAGCACCAAGGTGGCATTTCCCTGGTAATTGGCTCTCGCTGGGGCCAGTACCAGCAGGGACGGCTCTAATTAAGGCTCAAATCATTACGGGGCTGCAGCCAGGAATGTGCTTCCCATCAGGAAGCAGCTGGGCCTCCGGCTCTGGCAGTGCAGGGGTTTATCCATGAGGGGTGACACTTTGGTCCAGTGTGGCCTCAGTACAGAGCGAGCCCCGGCTGGCTCCGGACACGCCGGTACCAGGCAGGCGCTGGTGCCAGTGAGGTACGGACACTGGAGGTGCTGCTGGCAGCACTGTTCCTGGCACTCCTGGCTTTGCTGGCAATGTCAGGGAGAGCAGGATTAGCTCCGCGGGCGATGCTGTCCTCGCAGGAGGAGCACAGCTCTGTGACTGCTCACGCGGTGTGGGATGCGGGCTCAGGAGGAGCACCAAATGCGCATCCATCTTAAGTGCACCAGAAACGACACGCTCTCCCTCGATGAAGGCGCTGGGCGGGATGCGCGGCCCCGCAGGGATGTGTCAGTAAGGCCGGGGCCACGCTCCGGCAGCCCTGCCCTGCCTGCGTGTTCCCAGGCACAAAGGGCTCTGCTTGAGCACGTTCCTGCTGCATGGGGCCACTGGGGGTGCTCAGGGGTGGCCCCAAACACCCCCTTTGCCCTTGGTGTTGGCTGCCAGGGTGCTCTGTGCCCCCAGGCGCAGGGAGCTCAGCTTGCTGGTGCTGCCTGAGCCTGAGGCTGCATCTGCGCCCCATACAACCCTTCCACTCCACCTTGGACACGGGCGCACGCACCTGCTCGTGGGCTGCGTCCTGAACCTCTTTCCTCGGTGGCTTCCACGCTGCCTCAGGGCAGAGGCACTCGGTGCCACGTTTCAGCTCCTCACTGCCATTGCCAGGAGGGGGTTTCTGCTCTGGGGAGGGGATGTGCCCAGGCTGGGCCGTGCGTTGGCTCTTGGCGGTTGGATGTGGTGTGAAGGACAACTGTGCCGGCTCTGTTGTCCATGGCTTCCTCATTCTCCTGCTCTTCCCTCTCCCGCTGGTGTGGGGCTGGTCCCCAGTGAGTGCCAGGATGTGGCCGCTCTCCCTCTCCCAGTTTAGGCATTGAATTGGCTGGAAGTGGCTGGTGGGTGACCTTCCTCCTTGCTGCGGAGCCGGGTGATGCCGGCCCCACTTGGGACATCCCCGCTGCTGCTGCTGCTCCGTGGCTCGGTCATGGCGCTAAGTCACTTGGGGGCTGTAAAATCCCACCCTCCGCTTGCTTCCTGTCTGGAAATAGAAAGCTTTTAACAAAGCAAGGCTCGGAAAAGCTTTTAGAGCAGCGCTAGCAGTGATGCACCCCTGGGACTTCAGGGTAATGAGGAGGGAAGAGCCGGTGGGCAGGAGGCTGTGCTGTGGATCTGTGCCTGGGCTGCAGTCAGGAGCGCTGCTGGGGCTGCCCGGCCCAGCCAGCCACGAGGCTCCTGCTGGGACTGCAGCTGCTGGTGAAGGAGACTCTGGTCCCTGAAGGCACAGGGGAGAGCTGAGCCCTGCCGGGCTCATTGGGGTGAGTGAGCCCCTTCCTGGGCTCCTCTTCTGCAAGGAATGGACCTTCCAGCGCACTCCAAGCGTCAGGAAGGTTTCCCAAGAGCCCAAGAGCTGCTGGGCTGAGCTCCCTGCTGGAGCCATGGGCAGGGTGGGCACCAGAGCCTGAGCGAGGACCACAGATCACAGCAGCTCCACTCCCCACCACCAGTCAGGCTGGATGGGGCTCCACAGGGGCAAAGCCAATGGGGTTTGGATGGGTGGAAGCTGAGTTATTGAAGGCAACTCCCTTGGGGACCCAAATCCAGGCTGTGTCCGTGGTGGCCTGGGAGCTGCTGCTTTGGCACGAGGCAAGGAAAGGAAAGGCTGCAGTCCCCATAGATCAGTGCCCGCCAGGGCCCTGCACACGTCCTGGCTCCCACAGGACCCTCCTCCTCCTCCCCAAAACCTGTGCTGGGGTTGGCTGTGCTGATCCACAGGGATGTGGAACTCCCAGGGGAGCCATTCCCAGGGCTGCCACCACCTGCACCAGCACATGGCCAAGCGGGGACACAGCGGGATGAGAGCTTCGCTGTGCTGTGCTGTGCTGTGCTGTGCTGTGCTGTGCTGTGCTGTGCCATGCCTTGCTTTCTTTGCTTTCTTTGCTTTCTTTGCTTTCTTTGCTTTCTTTGCTTTCTTTGCTTTCTTTGCTTTCTTTGCTTCACCAACCCAGGTCACACCGTGAACCCCGGCGCTGGTGACAGCTAAAAATAGCCTGAGCTGAGCTGAGCGCTTCCCCGGCAGCTGAGAAGGGCCATGGCCTCACTGGGTCACACCTTGAGCAGGAGATGCCCCAATCCTGGGGGTGTCTGGGCCCTTGTGCTGCTGGGGCCGGGGGCGATGCAGGAGCAGGTGATGGGAACGCTGCTCCGGGGCTGCAGGTCCAGAATCCAGATGGAAAACGCCTCTGCTGGTGGTGTAAATGTCACCATGAGGTGACTTGCAGCCAGGCCCCTGCTCCTTGCAGAGACCCTGAGCCTTGGGTGTCTCATCTCCAGCCTCCTCAGAAACCCCATCAGCTCCCCTTCCTTGTGTTAAAAACCAGTGGCAGAAAATAACTGCAGGGGAGGGATGTAACCCAGGCCTGATGCAAGGGACCACAAACCCGTCAGTCTTCTCTTCAGAGAGAGTGCTTTCAGTTCAGTGTCATAGAATCATAGAATTGTTGGGGTTGGAAAGGACCTTAAGATCATCCAGTTCCACCCCCCTGCCATGGGCAGGGACACCTCCCACTAAACCATGCCATCCAAGGCTATGTCCAACCTGGCCTTGAACTCCACCAGGGATGAAGCATTCACAACTTCCCTGGGCAACCCATTCCAGGGCCTCACCACCCTCACAGTAAAGAATTTCTTCCTCATATCCAATCTAAATTTCCCCTGTTTAAGTTTAAACCCATTACCCCTTGTCCTGTCACTACAGTCCCTAACGAAGAGTCCCTCCCAGCATCCCTATAGGCCCCATTCAGATACTGGAAGGCTGCTATGAGGTCTCCACACAGCCTTCTCTTCTCCAGGCTCAAGAGCCCCAATTTTCTCAGCCTATCTTCATAGGGGAGGTGCTCCAGTCCCCTGATCATCCTCGTGGCCTCCTCTGCACTTGTTCCAACAGTTCCATGTCCTTTTTATGTTGAGGACACCAGAACTGCACACAATACTCCAAGTGAGGTCCCACAGAGCAGAGTAGAGGGGCAGGATCACCTCCCTCAACCTGCTGGTCACACTCCTTTTGATGCAGCCCAGGATACAGTTGGCCTTCTGGGCTGCGAGCGCACACTGCAGCCGGCTCATGTTCATTCCACCAGCACCCCCAAGTCCTTCTCCGCAGGGTCACACTTTTGGAGGGTGCCAATAGGATGGGGGTGGGTGGCCTGAAGTGTGCTGCTGGGTCCTGGTGCTGCTGTGAGGTAGAGCTGGCAGTGGAGCCTGTCCCTCGCCCCATGGCTGGCACCCCATGGGGTGTCCGCAGCTTGGGGAGCTCTGGGCAGCCTGGTCTCATTGAAGGTGTCCCTGTCCGTGGCAGGGGTTGGATCTGGATGAGCTTTAAGGTCCCTTCATCCCAAACCAGGCTGGGATCCTGTGACTTTGTCTGCTCTTTGGGACTTTGCCTGACTCCTCTGGGACTTCTCTTTTGGGACTGCAGAGCTCGGTCAGGACAGCCCCACTTTTCTCATCCTCTGCCTCCAGTTTCTGCACCTGGGGCCGTGTTGCTGCAGTGCTGCACAAGCAACCGCCTCTGACTTCCCCTCCCCTCATGATGGCTCCGTTTTTTGCATCCCATCTCTTCGGGCTGAAACCCTTGCTCTGCTCCTGTTTGGGAGCTGCCCTACTTTACTGCTGCCAAGTGAGACGGGGTTTGTGCGCAGAAAGGATCCCAGTTGCTCTGTTTAACTGCTGTCATCATCATTCACTGCCAGTCTGCTCCCAGCAGCTGTAGCAACTCTCAGCTGTGTTTTGTGCTCATTTCTCAACCAATGTTGAAAACATTGATTAATGTCAGGCTGGGACCAACTCCTGCAGCACCCCTTTAAATCAGCTCTGTTTGCTGATGACTCCTTGTTTTGGAGATGGGTTTGCAGCTCTCCATCCATTTAATGTGGGCTTCGTTGAGATTGTGTAGCACTAAATTTGTAATTAGGGTGTCATATGCTATCAAGTCAAACACCCTTGCCAGAAGCTAAGCAAATAATGGCTATGTGGTAACCATGTGGTAACCTTTATCTACAAACGTGTCATTTTCTCAGAGGAGGAGATGAGGCCGTTTGACATGCTCCACTGCACCACACCGACGGTGTATTTTTAAGCCTTGAAGCCTGCATTAAATGAACCCTGTGTGTCCTCTCCACTCTTCAATCTCAGTGTCATCCTGGATGGAGCAGCTGTTAACCAGGGCCAGCATCACGTTAGCATCCTGCCCACCCTGGCATCTCCCCAGGCTTCGAGCCTGCTTGAGGCCCCTCAGTGCTGATTATGCGGATCTCTGATGTAGGAACCCCACAGATGTCACCTCAGATGCTCTCGGCTGCTCATAGACCACAGAGTATTCACCATCCTCATGGCTTACAGTTCCAACTTTCCTCGACGCAGCAGAGATGCAGAGGGCCCAGTCACTAGTGATGTACCTCCTGCAGTACCATCCAAGTGCACACCCCCTGAGCAAAGCGGGGTCACTTTGACACTGGGCCTGCTCCAAGCAGGATGTTGGACTGGAGACGCCTGAGGTTGCTCCTGACCAAAGCCTTTTTATGCTTCTCTAAGTTTGAGAAATGAACCGACAGCATCATTAATGCTTCTGTGTTTCTAATTTATTTAGTGAACGTCTTGCTGGCCGTGGCTTTGCCAGGCATGGATTTTCCTCTGCCCATTTACCCTCCTCTATCAATATCTGTGCTTCATAGCTCACTGCAGTGATTGCTGCAGATGGATTAATATCTATTACTTTCTTCCTCTTCATCTATATTGTCATTTTGCTTGGATTCAGGTTACTAACTGATGGGCTTTCAGCCAAAGTACATTTTCTTGACTGCAATATTTAGCTTACAAACAAAGGGGTTTGTTTCCTCTTCATTTCTCCTTTCAACTGGCACCATCTCTGAAGTTTGTGAAGCTGCTGGTTCCGTGGGTGATGAAGAGACCAACAGGCCATGCTGAGCCATGGGACAGCTACGTGACCCTGTAGCACGATGGCAAAACAGCCTGGAGGAGCTGTGCTGGACCATCACATCTGACCTGGTGCATCCGATACAGCAGCTCTCCCCATGCTGGAGCATCTCTGCTCTCCCTGGCAGCCTGTTCCCTCCTTCATTATCTTTGAGCGGTTTTTCTTTAGGTCTCATTCGAATTTCCCCACCACAGTTTAACCCCATTGCTTCCTGCCCTGTCCTGCCTTCAGCCTTGTACATAACTGCAGGGTGTTGCTGTGGCTCCCCCCAAGTCTTTAGTTTTTTGGGAAGGGCCAGGAAAACGCTCCAAGGGCTGAAGAACCTTTCCTATGGAGCCAGGCTGAGGTAGCGGGGCTGGGTCAGCTGGGGAACAGAAGGCTCCTGAAGGGGAGACCTGAGAGCAGCTCCAGTGCCTAAAGGGGCTGCAGGAAACGTGGAGAGGGGCTTTGGACAAGGGCCTATAGGGACAGGCCAAGGGGAATGGCTTTAACCTGCCAGAGGGGAGACTGAGATGAGCTCTTAGGCAGAAGCTCTTCCCTGTGAGGGTGCTGAGGCGCTGGCACAGGGTGCCCAGAGAAGCTGTGGCTGCCCCATCCCTGGCAGTGTTCAAGGCCAGGTTGGACACAGGGCTTGGAGCAAGCGGCTCCAGTGGAAGGTGCCCCTGCCCATGGCAGGGGTTGGAGCTGGATGAGCTTTAAGTTCCCTTCCAGCCCAGACCAGGCTGGGATGCTGTGATTCCATGAATCAGTCTCACTTCCAGCCTTTGCTCCCAGGCTGCCCTTTCACAGCACCCAACCCCTCCTGTGCTCCCTCTGAGCACTCTCCAACCAATGTCCCCTGAGATGTCACAGGCCAGCTCCCCATGTCGGTGTCACACCGGCCCTGTGCAGACTGTGCACGATGGCGCATTCCCCATCTCTCATCTCTGACACTCACCTCCTCTACACAAGCACAACACTTAGCTCTGGTTCAGCTGCAGATTTGCAGCAGCCTCCAGGTCCTTCCCTGCAGGTGGTTCAGCTCCTGCCCATCATGAGACCCCTCTGAGCCTCACTCAGCACCCATCTGATTTCTCTGTGCACCTTTGAGGGCTGCTCTGCTTCCTCTCCCCAGGACAGCTTGGAAGTGGCAGCCAGGCAGGGGCAGCAGAACAGACAACCTCCCCCTACCTCACACACCCCCATATCCACCCCTTCCCTGTGCCTTGGGCTTTCCTGTTTGTAATTGGGGAATTTATTAGCAACCTACAGGGTCTAACCTAGAGGTTCTTTACTGCCTGCCCCTTTGGTGATGGCCCAGCTGAAGCAGATGGCACCTATTTTGCTCCACCCTCACCTTGACTTGATGGCCCTGAATGTGTGTGCAGCTCTGTGTGAACCAGCCCAGACCCAGGTAAGAGAGCAGAGAGGAGCCGTGGGAAGCCCTGCAGTGCACACAGCCTAGCCCAGTGTGGAATAATGAGGAAATATGGGATAATTAGGAATTAAACTTATATTTTAAATGTAGCATTGTCCACACATAAGGGAAAAACGGACTTTCAAGGCCTCTCAGGGCGAGATGCAGCCGCACCGGGTATGCCAGGAATGTGCACTCCACCGCAATTCCCGTGGCAACGCGAAGACGAAGGGTAGGGCGAGGTGGAGATCTCGCAGTTACGCTTTGTCCTAACTTCAGCACAAAGATGGGAACGAGATGGTACAAGAAACTGATAAGCTGTGTAACTGGCAACACTGACCGGAAGGAGATGGTGCAAGAAGCTGATAAGCTGCGTGGTAGAGTGAGGTAGAGACCTTGCAAAAGCCGATAAGACTTCTTACCCTGGGCCAGCAGCCTGTCATCTTTTGACAGAATGCCGTCCTCAGTGTGGACTTTGCTTCATTATAGCGTCATTATAACACCCATCTCCAATGCGACCCCCCCCAAAATGAGATCACCCCTCTCTGAGTAATAATAATAGTACGTATGACTAGAGTCACTCAAGCTCCACCTTAAAGATAAAAAACAATATAAAAAGACCCAAGAAAGAGGGGGATATTGGGGAAGATACCATCGTGGACAGTCAAGGAAGATAACATCAACCGACTCCTGGGACTGGTCGACGGGCTGGACCTCTCTTCCCCCCGCATAGGGACGCCTGTGGGTAAGACTTGCACTGTGTTCGGTGCTTCCCTGGGAAACTTAGAATCTCTATAGAGTTACTTTTACTGTCATCTGTATATGTTATAGCTATAGTGTGTTAACTTTAGCAAGCGCTTGTATTCATGTAATCATTATTCGCACGTGCTTTTGCAGACAGTCTCTATCACCGGCAATCCATAAGAACCTGTGTCTATTGTGTCAATAAACTAATTTTCTCACTGAATACAACCCCATTTCTTGTTGTGGTGCACTATCGGTGAATCCGGATCAGTAAGGTTCGAAATAGCGAACGCGGCCAGACTGGTAGTTACATATTGGAGAACAAAACAAGGGGTTTATTTTTCCCCTTTTAACATAACACCCAGCACTCCTCTTTCCATCACCTCCCTTTCAGCTTCTCACTCCTTCTGCTGTGACCAGCACGAATAGTTTCTTTCCACCCACCAAGGAGGAAAGGCTAAATGCATCCTTCCTCATCCTCCTCTTGAGCTTCCCAAGTCATCCTCCCTGTACAGTTCTACCTTCTCTCCTTGCTCCCTGGGCTCACTCTAAGCACAATCTGTCCCCATGTGCACAACTGATGCTCCCTTATGTAGTCTCGTGATGAGCAGAAGCACTGTCGGAGGGAGGTGGCCTGGCCATGCCCTGGCCTGCATGGAGTACGAGCGCTGCATTTCCAGCTCTGCCTGAGCCCTTTTCCTAACAGTAGTAGCAAATGTGCAAGGCAACTGGAAATGGTCTCATTTCTGTGCCCAGCACCTTTAGATACAGCAAAGGTTGGACATGGTGCAGGGTAGGGTCGGAGCAGAGCTACAGCAGTGAGATGTTTATAGGGACACAGTCACACAAACTTTCCTTTGGTAGCAACATTTTTCCTTCCGCCTTAAATACAATGCAGCCATTTCAAACTTCAGCTCATCTTCTGCTGCGTGCTACCAATGTCAGGACAAAGTCAGACTGTTATTTTGCCAAAGAATGAAATACTGAGATGGGGATGGAGCACAAACTGAGTAATCACTGAATCATTGAGCAATCAATTACCATCAGATCTGATCCTGGAGCTGTTTCGGGAATCCGGACCTTGAGGAACCTCCATTGCAAGGGCCAAGTGCTCCATAGCTGCAGAACATGCTGGGGACCCCCGGAGTAGAACCTGGCTCTGGTGGGTGCAGAATTGTTTTCCCTTCCCTAGGAGAGTGTTGCTGTATGGTAAAATGGCATCCTGGGGAGGGGGAGCACCATCCAGCAAGAGGGTCTCAACTTGGCCAAGCAAAGTCACTCTAGAGTAAGTGAAAGCCTGGCTTTGAGCAGGCAGCAGGACCAGAGCCCTCCAGAGAGCATTCCCACCAGTGCCTAATCCACAAGAGGGATGTGGAGCTGCTGGAGCGAGGCCAGAGGAGGCCATGGAGATGCTGCGAGGGCTGGAGCAGCTCTGCTCTGGAGCCAGGCTGAGAGAGCTGGGCTGGGGCAGACTGGAGAAGAGAAGGCTCCTGAAGGGGAGACCTTAGAGCAGCTCCAGTGCCTAAAGGGGCTGCAGGAAACCTGGAGAGGGGCTTTGGACAAGGGCCTGTAGGGACAGGACAGGGGGAATGGCTTTAACCTGCCAGAGGGGAGACTGAGATGAGCTCTTAGGCAGAAGCTGTTCCCTGTGAGGGTGCTGAGGCGCTGGCACAGGGTGCCCAGAGAAGCTGTGGCTGCCCCATCCCTGGCAGTGTTCAAGGCCAGGTTGGACACAGGGGCTTGGAGCAAGCTGCTTTAGTGGAAGGTGTCCCTGCCCGTGGCAGGGGTTGGAGCTGGAGGAGCTTTGAGGTCCCTTCCAGCCCAAACCAGGCTGGGATTGTATGAATCTTTTCCCAGCATGAAATATCCACATTGTTGTTTCAATTGTTCAAACAATTGGTTTTAATTACTCCAGTTTATTCTGAGGGACTGGCTCATGTCAATGTGATGCCACCAATTTAGCTAACAGCAACGAGACGGTGTTACCACCCTGCTCGCATCCTCCCTCCTGTGACAGCCAATGCTCGTTTCTCGTTTCTCCCCACCTGCTGTACCATTTTAAGAAAAAAAGAGGTTATAATATTCTGCTGCTCTTGAAATGCCATCCTCCTGTCGGCTCTCCTGACTCGGAAACGTGCCTCATCCAGAGCCTCCCTCTCCTGGGCAGTCAGTCCCCTCAGGGATTTAGGAGCACAGTTCTGAAGGGATCCCCCTTAAAGGGGTGGGCACAGATTACTGAGGTCCCCCTTGGTGGCCCTTTCCCTTCCTGTGGGCTCTCTGGCAGCTCCACTTGCCTCTATTGGTTTTGATCACCAGCTCTGTTGCAGTCGCCCAATACTGGTGCTCAGGCACTCCTGGGCTCAGCAAATGGTCAGAAACCTGACTTGGCAGCAAGGGGCAAAGGCTTTCTGCTGGCATGAGATGGAGAGCAGGACTGGAGGGCCAGGAATGCAGGGGGTGGGCAGGAACAACAGGGAATGCTCTGGCTATGCTTGAGACGGAGTTTGGGAAAGAGCAGACAGATTTGAGAAGGGGCAGATGGGTTTATGTGGTTGGTGGGGTTGGACAGGCCGAGAACATTGGGGCTGTTGAGCCTGGAGAAGAGAAGCTGCGTGGAGACCTCAGAGCTGCTCCCAGTGTCTGAAGGGGGCCTGCAAGGAGGCCCTATAGTGCCCAAAGTACATTATCATTACTATTATTATTATTGCTACTGTTGGCACTTTACGAGCTGTTGTGCATGCATAAGAAGAAGGGTGTGCATGGACTGAGTGTACCTGGCTCCAGTGCACCTGGCACAAGGCATGGCTTGCACTTAGAAAATTATTTCAGGCTCCTGGTGCCACGTTTGAAGGCAGCGTTGGTCAATACTTCACGTTTCAAGGCCTCAGTCCTGAGCAGCCTTCCCATTTGCCATCAAATCTAATACATAACTGGCATGGCTGAGTGGTGAGACATCTCTGTGGCTTGTGTGTGAGCCTGTGTCTGCTGGCTGTTGGAATGCCAGTGAGACCTGGACAGAGCAGCCTGCTTGGGAAGGAGCAGCTCAAGATTTCAGCCAGCACAGTAATAACTAATTGAGTGTATTTCAATCATGAGAGCCACAGAAGGAAAGCAAACTCCACAGAGCAGAAGCAAATTGCATCTTAGGGTAATCTGAATGTGGGTAGATAATTAGGCTATATTTCATGGGAACATTTGCTGGGCAATATAATGAAAAGGCCAGCAACATAATTTTGTTTAAGTAGTGGGATGCCTCCCACCAGGGCCGGGCCCGTGCTGGTGCTGGTGCTGCACTGCAGCAGGAGCAGGGACAGGCACTGCCTGCCCAAAGGGGCTGCTGCATGATGGTGTGAAGCTGAACCTCGTCCTCCCTGCCCCTGATGTCTGCACAGAGAAAGCTGCTAAGGCTCCTGCACTGCTTGTGGCAAGAAGGTGGCAAAACAAATCCCACAACCTCATCACTTTCCCATAGGAGCAGCTCTGCTCTGGAGCCAGGCTGAGAGAGCTGGGCTGGGTCAGCCTGGAGAAGAGAAGGCTCCTGAAGGGGAGACCTTAGAGCAGCTCCAGTGCCTGAAGGGGCTGCAGGAAACTTGGAGAGGGGCTTTGGACAAGGGATGTAGGGACAGGACAGAGGAATGGCTTTAACCTGCCAGAGGGGAGACTGAGATGAGCTCTTAGGCAGAAGCTGTTCCCTGTGAGGGTGCTGAGGCGCTGGCACAGGGTGCCCAGAGAAGCTGTGGCTGCCCCATCCCTGGCAGTGTTCAAGGCCAGGTTGGACACAGGGGCTTGGAGCAAGCTGCTCTAGTGGAAGGTGTCCCTGCCCGTGGCAGGGGTTGGAGCTGGATGAGCTTTAAGGTCCCTTCCAGCCCAAACCAGGCTGTGACTATGATCTCTGTACAGCAGCCATAGCCGAGTCCATCAGGCTGTGCTTGCAGAGCCAGACAGACCCAGGGCAGCTCAGTGCTACGCTGGGGAAGTCAGGCTGCTACCATGAAACCCGGCCTGGAAGAGCTCCTGCTCTGAGTCATTGATCCAGCTTGGCAGGTCAGAGGGGCTGAGGGACACCTCTGTGGCTGGGGTTTGAGGGGAACACAGCCTGGCTGCCTGTGCTTGGGATACCCTCTCCTATGGGAAGCCCACAGGAAGCCCAGCCCAGGCAGCAGCAGTGCATGGCGCCCTCCAGTCCATGCTCATCCCAGGAGAGTGCACCAGCCCTCAAATCCCCCCATACTGTAGCTGTGCATGGGAAGTGAAGCTCCAAGGCTCTTTTCAACACTGTTTTCTCCAAATTTGGGATAGAAAGGCTCTGCTTTCCCACAACTTCCACCCCACGCTGAGCACAGATCCTCCCCTCCGAATGTCCAGTTCGGACCAGGGCTGCTTCTGGCTTGCCCTGCCACGGACCTTGCTGCCTTGTGCAGGAGCAGACAGATAATATAAAACAACATTTGGCTTCTTTATAATGCTGGCAAAATGACACGATTTGGGAAGGTGCAGTGTGGTGGAGAGGGTTTAATCTTCAAGCACAGGTAGTCCTGCGATCAGGGTCTAAATGGTCTCAATTCCTCTCCTGCCAGCACTATGCTCATTCACACGTCAGGGCTGGGACATGTCACATCACAGAAAGCAGCGCTGAGCCTGGATCCAGCCCGCATAGTTACTGATAAGGTCTTTTCCTAAATATAGCTGGGGTTGAGCTGGCCTAACACTGGGGCTGAGTGCTTCGTCCCAGCTGGTTCAGAAGAGGTGTTCATCTAGTGATCAGGACTGCCTTTGGGGCTGCATTTGAACAAGATCTTTCTGATGCCAAATGCTTGGCCATGTAAGAACAACTCTATTTAAATGAATTCGCTCAAAGCAAACCCATAATTCTTGGCTAACTCCAACTTGTTAGCTATTGCTATTGCTGCTGTGATGTATTGCCTTATTTTAATCACACCAGTGTTGGGAAAGTTATTTTCTTACAGTGCCTCATTAGAGTGAAGTTTCTAATCAAGGAATTCAATGGCAACATCTTGAATTGACTAAACTGGCCAAGTGGGATGGGGGTTAGATGATATCTGAGAGGCCCCCTGGGAGATCTTGAGCTTCCCAGTGCAGTTGGCCCTAACTATTGTCCTCAAACTCCTTCTGAACAGTAGTAGGTAGATACAACCTGACAGCTCCTCCAGCTCCCCCACCACCTTTGGTTTAGCACCATATCTCAGGTCTGTTGTGACTTGTCAGAAGAGCTGAACTGAGACACCACAAATTACCCTGGTCTCAGTTTGGACCAAAGAAACTAGAGCCATCTCACACGGCTTGTGAAACGTCCTGCTTTGTCCTGGGTTTATGCTTCCCATACTGCTGCCTCCCTTCCCGTTACTGCCTGGGTTTGTACTCGCTCCAAAGCCAGTGAGCAGAGCATGAGGCAGAAATGCAGCTTGTGGGGGTGGTATTCCGATGGACCTGGGAGATAAAGAGGACATTTCTGAGGATGAGCGCAGAGCCCAGTACTGTGCCATTGAAGCTGGGACTGCTTTCCTCCTATCTTTGTGTGCCTGTCTTCGTAATTATCTGCTCTGGATGTCCTGAGCCATTTCATAATGTAGTTCTTCACTATCATGCAGCCCTTGTAGAATTCCTTAGCATCGCATGTATTTATGACCCTGTAGCATCAGCAGCAAGCTTTGTCACCTCTTTATTTTCAATTAGTTTTCAGGATTATTTCTGACTATGCTCAAGTGAGCAGACCCCCAGCACAGGTCCCTGTGGGACTCCATTCAAGTCCCACCTCCTGTGGCTGTTGGTAGCTACTCTTTGAGATCCTTTAACCAGATATTCCAATATATTCCTGTATACAGAATTCAGGACCTATCTGTGAATCCCATGGTAGCTGCATTTCAGTGGCAGATCTTTTGGGGCTCTAGGCAGACGATACCCCATGCCTATTGACTCCTCTGAAGAGGTGTAACAGATTAATGAAGCATTCCTTTATTCAAGGAAAACCTCCTATTTTTGAATTCCCAGTATGTCAGATGTATCCAGCTGTGCACTAATCATATTCCTTATTACAATTTCTATCAGTCTGCCCAGGAGGGATCTCAGACTTCATGGTCTGTAATAACCCCAAACCCTTCCCATTTGTCACCTTGAAGCTCTCAGACACGGAGGCTGCATCAGGCAGTGATTACATGCTACAATTAAGTAATTAGACTGTTTCATCTCGGAGTTCCTGAGCACTCAGGTGAACCGGCTCAGCCTGGGGAATTTGCATTCTTTGCTTTGGCTATTTATTCCTCAACTTCAGCTGATGACACTTGAATAGGAGCCAAAGCCAGTGCCATGTCCATATAAAGCTGACTTCTGGCGCAGGACCTTCTCTGAGCTTTTCCTTGCTGACTGCAGATGCAAACTATTTCTTGTTGTTCTGTTCTGACCTTATCTCCTATGAATGCTTCTCTTGCACTGCAGCCAACTTCTGACTCTCCAGCAGGCTTCCTGTGCTTGATGTGTTTGAAGAAGTACTTGTTATTCTTTGCCTTTTGCAGGGTGCTCCTGTGACTGGTTTTGGCTTGCCATATTTCTCCTTGTTGCATTTAAATTGTCAGGATATACATTTATTTTCTTGTCCAGACAAAAATGGTTTTCTAAGCATAAAAATACTGGATCCTTAAAGTCAGAGAATCATCAGACTTCTCCTCTCAGGCTGATCTAACCAGGTCTAAGGTTCTGAGTTTTCCACTGGCAGATGTGCAGTTTGGTTTGACAGGATGCTGCAATACCAGAGTTTTCAGGTGTGATACCTTTATATGGACAAAAATGATCACTGGCAGGCTTAATTTTGCCTGGACTGGGCTTTGGGATATTGCACCTTCACCAGTGGAAGGAGGGGAGCATTTCTCTGTGTAGCTATGATTATTTAGGAAGCTGGTTTGGGATGTGCTTCCCATGGATGACGTGAGCCCCACAAGTGGAGGTTCGGGGCTCAGGTGGAGGGTCGGCACTCTGTGCCCGCCTCCTCGGCTGGTTTGCCTACGTGTGTGTCTGGAAGGCCTGTTGCCATGGAGAAGTGATGGGGAACAGTCTGCCTGGCTCACCCGGCTTTTTTCATCTCTCCAGCTGTAATGAGCCAGAGGCCCACTGCCTCCTCTTCTGTGACACATCAGGGCAATCCAGACCCCCAGATACCTGGGAGAAACCCAAGACAGGAAGGAAACCCTAAATGAAGGTAGGGAAGGAGCAGGGAGCAAGAGAGGACACTGCAGGGAGATGGGCCAGTGATGGTGGGGTGCTATGGTGTGATGGAGCCAGGTGCTTCTCAGGGGCATGCAGACCAACAGGAAGTGCGCACCTCTTGCAACAAGGGAAATTCCCATTAGATATGTGGAAAATGTCATTCACTGTGAGAGTGGTGCAGCCCTGGGGCATGGACTGGAGCAGTGGTGGCATCTGCACCCTTGGAGGTCTTCAAAACCCATGTGGCCAAGCTCCGAGCAGCCCATGTGCCTTTGAAGTGAGCCATACACTGGGCTGGACCCTCCCCAGCCTCAAAGAGTGAGACCTTGCCAGGGAATTCAAGAGTGGCTGCCCACAGAAGCTGTGGCTGCCCCATCCCTGGCAGTGTCCAAGGCCAGGTTGGACACAGGGGCTTGGAGCAAGCTGCTCCAGTGGAAGGTGTCCCTGCCCATGGCAGGGGTTGAAGCTGGATGGGCTTTAAGGTCCCTTCCAACACAAACCACTTTATGGTTCTATGAACAGACACCAAAGAGTTTGAAAGAGCTCCAAGAGGCACAAACGTGGCAGAGAGTGGTCTGAAAACAGAATGAAGGTGGAGGCATCCATGCTTTTTAATTTTGGGAACTGACGCTGCTGGGACTGTAACCGCTGCGCAGCTCAAGTTCTTCACAGGTTTCTTAAGGTGCTCCCTAAAAACAGTCTAACTTTCTGCTGCAGAAACTCTGGTGACATGACTGCAACAAAACCCAGGGCAGGGGGATAGTCACGAGGGGAAGTTTAATGGGAGTCACCTTCTGTGGGAAGAAATCCATTGCACTGGCACTGAGTTTTGTTTTGTGCCTGAGAAATGTCACTGTGAGCAACTTCAGGGGTTTCCAGGTAGATCTGGTGAGGATTATGCCAGGGATAGAGCACACCGGTCTGTTAGCTTTTGGTTTGCACTTCTAAGGAATAGCGTTTGCCACAAGTGACAAAATATTTAATCATCAAAATAAAGAGCACTTCCCCCCTTTAATTACTCAGCAAAAAAGGGGGGGAGGCATAGTCAAAGGCTTGGGCTGACCTTATTGTTCAAGTATTCCCATGCATTCCTCATCTCCCTTCTCTTGTCTGTGTGTGCACCTCCGGATCGCTGTGTCTAAAAGCAGGGTGAAGTCTTTGTCTTGCACACATGGCACTTTCTCCACTCACAGCTTGGGTGTAAGCGAAGATGAGTTTCTGAAAGGGTGTTATTCACTAGGAATTCTCCGGTGGCCGACAAAATTCCAGCTGATGGGGTATTTACATCCCGCTCCTGGGGTCCACACGCACCAGGGTAGCTGGGTCCGTTACTCATCCTTTTTTATGCTCTCTACTTGGATTCCCGTGCTTTCCAATTTGTAGATTAATGGACCTAAGAGACTTAATTTGTTCAAATCCTCATGTGTTTTCTTGCAGATTTCACTTTGGAGCCCATGAGAGGGAGGACTGAAGCTGTTCCTAAACTTTCAGTCTCTTCCACGCAGGGTCTCTGAAGGACAGCGACACATGAGCTTAGGTTACATACGGCCTTTCCTAAAGTACAGACAGGACATGGTGTCTGCTTGTCTGTCACTGCCTCCTTCCTCGCCTCTTTCTTCAAAGCCTGTAGGAAGTTTATCCACAAAACCTCCACCTGTCTGTCAAATACTGCTGCATGTGTTGGCTCGGAATTCCTGGGATTCGTGCGCCCGCTCGCAGAGCCGGAGGCCACCGAGTGCTTGTTCTCTATGGATTGTGAATATCCCATAAAAACTTGCTGCTGCGACTCAGGTGCACCAAAAGCAGATTTATAGAGTACTTTTCCAAACCCAGGGTACCAAATCCTACATCCACGAAACTGATGTCAGGGCTGGAACCCCTCTGCTGTGAAGACAGGCTGAAGGCACCAGGATTGTTCAGATGGAGAAGAGGAGGCTGCGGGGAGACCCTCCTGCAGCCTTTCAATATATAAAGGAGATTTATAAGAAAGGTGGAGAAAGGCCTGGACGAGGGGAATGGCTTTAACCTGCCAGAGGGGAGACTGAGATGAGCTCTTAGGCAGAAGCTGTTCCCTGTGAGGGTGCTGAGGCGCTGGCACAGGGTGCCCAGAGAAGCTGTGGCTGCCCCATCCCTGGCAGTGTTCAAGGCCAGGTTGGACACAGGGGCTTGGAGCAAGCTGCTCCAGTGGAAGGTGTCCCTGCCCATGGCAGGGGTTGGAAGAGCTTTCGGGTCCCTTCCAACCCAAGCAGTTCTGGTTCTACAGACTGCAGCCCCTCTAAGGCCTGGCTGCCCGAGCGGCCGAGCAGCATCTGATGACCCCAAGGAAGGTGTTTGCTCTGGGAGCTGACACCATGGACAGCACGTGGACAAACCGGTGGCAGACAACGGGCGTTGAGGCCATCCTTTAGAGACACCGCGCTCACAACCGGACGGCCCGACCGCTACAACCCCGCCTTGCAACCGTGCCCACCCGCGGGCACCGGGACCGGCGCTGTGGAAAACGCCCTTCCCCGGGGTCGGCGCCGCGTCCCCTCAGGCGGGGCCGCCATGATGTCAGCGGGGAGAGGCGGGAGCCGCCGGCCAAATATAGCGGCGCTTCCTGGGCGGGGGGCGGCGCCCGGTACCGGCCTCCTGCCGCAGTCAATGAGCCGCCGGCGGCCGCGGCGGAGCGCGGCATCGGCCGGGGGCAGCGCGGCGGGGCGGGGGTGCCGCGGCATGGCGGGGCGCTGAGGGAGCGCGGCGGCGAGCGGCGGCGGGCCCCGGCACCCGGCCCCAGCGCGGCATGGGCAGCCGCGGGGTCCTGCGATGAGCGCTCCCCCGGCGGCTCCCCCCCGCGCGAATATGGGCACAGCCGTGTCCAAAAGGAAGACGCTGAGGAACGAGGCCATGTCGTCGGTGGCGGCTAAAGTGAGGTGGGTGCCGGGGACCCGCCGAGCAGGGGGGAAGGCCCTGAGCCCCGGCGGGCGGCTGCGGGCGCGACCCCGGCGCTTGTCCAGCGGGGCAGAGAGCTCAGCCCCCGGGGCTGGGAGAGCTCGGAGGGAACCTGCGCCCGCGGGACGCCGCCGATGCCCCCTCGATGGCTGCTGCGGTGCCCCCCGAAAGCCTCCGCCCGCTCGCTGGTGGCTGCGGGACCGCGGTGCCCCGCGCTCGCGGACCCTCCGCCTCCGGAGGGTGGTTTGTCTCCAGAGGTGTCCCCGCTTCTCGCTGCCGGCCCGGCGGGCATCCCCGGCAGGTTCGGCTTGCTCGGGTGGCACAGAGCGGGTCACAAGTGGGTGGGTTTGTCAGGGCTGGATCTTTCCAATCTTGAGGAATCGGGAGGGCGGTCAGTTTGCGCGGTGGTTCCTCATCAGCTGGAATGCCGTCTGTGTGTCCGAGGGCAAAGTCAGCCGCTGTCTGCAACGGGTTTGATCCTTTGAATGGAAAATGCACAGCGTGAAAACCTGGAGCCGCCGCACCTGCCCTCGCTGGCAGTGTCCCAGGCCACTATATTAGCCAGTTAAAAGATTCGGGTTCTATATTTACCTGTTAATTTGTATATTGCCTGTCCTACAGTGTAGCGTTTCGTTACTGCCTGGTCCCAGTGCTTTTTAGTGTCAAACATGGGAGACGCTCTCAGCCGTGTTTGCTGCTGGGTTGTGCTTAGGTTTAAAGCTATTGCTGATGAGCTTTGCCATAGTGCCCTTTGCCTGGAAAGATGGAACCGACCCTTCTCGCACGCTGCAGTGCAAGTGTCACAGCCATCGGTGGGGACTATCTGGGGGCACTGGCGCAGGTCTCCAGCAGCACAGCCATGCACGGGGGGGGTCTGGCGGTGCCTCTCTTGGTTATGGAGTAGTTCCTTGGTAGCCTGACCAAAATGGGAAGAAATAAACTTTTCAGCTGCATTATGTAACATCTCCTTTGTGTTAGACAAAATTGCATTAGAATAACCCAGAGTCATGTGCAGGACTCGATCCGTGCTGCTGAGGGATCTCAGTCACCTCTCTGTGACTGTAACTCGGCATTACGGCATCTCTACCATGCCGGGAGGAGACAGAGTCTTGTGGCTTGAAGTGGAGAGATCTGAAGGTGTTTATATATTGCTGTCTGTCTGTGTTGTAAAGAAATCCATCCTTCAAAGTCTGGAGTGCCTCTGGAGGAAGCTGTCTGGGCAGAGCCTGGAACTTTTCCCCACTTTATGGTGCACCCTGTTCATAGCCAGTACCGAAAACGTGAGCGCTTTCAATGGTGTTCAGAGATCTGGAAGTGGGAGTCCTTTTGGCAGATGTCAGCCAGGTGGATATACAGAAATGACACAAAATGCACCGTAACTGTTGTAATGGGGTGCTGGGAATAGGATTAGACAGCCAGTCACACACAAACATCATCCTGGGTAATCACCAAGATTTCCAACGGGGGTGTGGGTGTTCGGGAGCGACTAACGTGTTTTGAATGCAATGATTTGTTAGCCTACACCAGGATGGGCAGATGCTACTCAAGTAGTATTAGCTATGTAGAGTTCAGGAGGTGCCTCTGGGGTTCTGGTTTGCTACATCCCTGCTGTAACTGCTGCCAGGCTGCTGCTTCTGTGTATGGGTGCTCCACAGTGTCTCTTGGTGGTGTGAATTGTGGTGGTTTGACCAGAACAGTTGGCTGAGTGGACTTGGGCTCACAAACATAAAGTGCTTAAGGAGTGTCTGGTCACACAGTGCGTGGCACAGGAGAGGTGCTCTTATGTGTCTCCCCGTTCATGCCCTGTGCTAGAAATGCCTTGCTTTGGCCAGGGCAGGGGACTGCTCTCTGCAGTGCCTCTGTGCTCAGAGAAGGTGCTGGTGGGGACAGGCACTGCCGGTGTGCTTCCACCCTGCCCCTCCAAGCACAGCTGAGTCCCTGCCTCGTGTGGTCTCAGCTACCCTTGGTGTCATTCACAGCAGTGATGACCTGCTGACAGGTTCCTCCTGGAGCACACCACACACAGCTCCTCTGCTCTGCCTCATGTCCTCCTCTATGTATCCCTTGTGTCCTTATCTTCCTTACCTACAGTGAGGACTCTGCAGGGCAGTAGAGAAAGCTACAGAGAGCCTACTCTGCCCTTCCCAAGGGGTCTGGGGACTTGGATCCCTGTGTGGGTAGCACTGCTGTCATGATCAGGTCCCCGGTGGTTTTGTGTAGGCAGCTATGGGATTCTGATCTCATGCTGCAGGAGATGCCCTGGGATTGTCTCTCTGCGCCGCCTGAGCTCTGCCCTGTTCATATTTCTCCTGACTTTTCATTTAGAGAGAAAAACCATCTCCTGAAACTCGCTGCAAATCCAAGTGGCCACTAATGTGTATTTATTGAGCACGACTGGAGCGTCCGTGTGCATTTGACTGTCTTCCCGAGCAGGGAGCATCATTTGTTTGCTAGCATGAGTAGTGTGAGCTAAGCAGAAGGTGCAGGCTCCCTAGATTCTTAAACTAAAATCTCTGCACAGCAACTCAGGGGAGCCTCTGTCCCAGGAGAAGCAATTAAGCTCCATGCAGTTTGTTGTGTGCTGGGTCTTTTAAACAGCCTCTCAAAACTAACGGCGTAGTTGCTCTGTGCTAACATTGTGGAGAGCATCCACGATGCTGCCAGCTTTGGCCTCTGTAGCCTTGTCTTCTCCTGGGAGAGCTGCAATGAACTGTGTATGGCACCCGAAGGGACTGTGGCTCCATGCTGTTGCTCTGATCACATCTCAAGTGCTTGGATGTGAGATCTTGCTGTGTCTCCTTCCTATCTGTGCTGGTTTTGCCTTGCAGCTTCTAGGGCAGGGATGACGCAGTTGTCCTTGAGCTGTGACCTTGGTGCTGCCCCTCTGCTGACAGTCCCAGGCTGCTGCAGGTTTGGGCTGTGCAGGTTCTGTTCAGACTCCTGGCCTGTGTGGTGCCTGATACACACTCCCCAGTTTCCTTAGCACACTTTGAAGGGCATAGATTAACCAAAGCTGTTAGAAATGGGCTCTCTTTGTCCTTGCTGCCTTGACGCCTACAGAACAATACTGGCACCCCAACTGTGGCAAAAAGTCTGTCTTTTCCTACAGCTCTGCTTTGTGTTATGCTGCCTTGTGGCTTTTCTTCGGGAGCAGACAGACATGAGACTTGCGCTCGCGTGTTCCAGAACCATCTCTCTGGGCTATAGTTAGCATAGGGAATATTGGAGTTGAAAGCGTGGTTCATCCTGCCCAATTTCAGGACTTTGGTCTCTAGTCCAAGGTACCCCACAGAGAGATGATAATTTGGTCTCGCTCCTTCTCTGTGGGCTAGAGAGTGGATTTAAACAGGGCCACCAAGTGTTAGTTGCTGTGAAAGGGTAGATCTTGCACTGACGAGTGCTGAGGTACTTCAGTGCGTTCCTTATTCCAGGTTTCTTGCTGCATGAGCAATTCTGGTCTTAGGCTGGGGTTCTTCCTGAGTCTGGATTCCTTTTTCCACTTGGCAGGTTTCCTGTGAGTGGTATGAACTCTTATGCCTTCTTTTAATTTCTCCTGGCTCCGTCCTCTCTCCTGTCCAAGATTTGAGTATAAATTCTCCCAGAACTGTGGGGTCTTTGACTTTAAGGTCCATTGCTGACCTCAGATTTCCCTTTCTTGAGAGTGGGAATTTGCAATTCTGACATTTAACATTAATTTTCCCAGCTACCGTCTCCCTGCAGAGATATTTCAGACAGCTGGTTTTTGTCAGGGTATTGTTACTATCAGGTTTAAACAACGTAGGTGTCAGCAGTCTTTAGTGATGGACCTGTTACCTGTGGATGTGCTGGCAGCGTTCCCATCCCTGCTTAGTGACAGAGGAGGATTGCTGCTGTAGGAGGACGTAGGTCCTGATGATGCAGGAGGTCTTTTCTCTCCTGGTTTCCTGAGGTGCAGCGCTGTCAGATGCTGTCACAACAGATTCCTGCTGCAGCTCCTCTGGGCATTGCTTCTGAAGGAACACAAGAAGGTGGTGGGTGTTCTTTATTTTTCCATATAGTGCTCCTGAACAGTCCAGGTTTTGCTTACCTCGCTGCTCTGCTCTAAATGGAGTTATCTCAGGTCTTTCCTGGATCTCTGAGTATGTCGGTACTCTTTTCTTCACTCGGTTCAGTGTCAGTTTGGTGGATTGCATATATTTGTGTGCATCAGTTTCTTGTAGCTGCTAGTAGGCATTGAGGCCCCTTTTATCCTGCTGATGTGATTGTTTTGGACACATGATGGCTCTTCCATGCTCATCACATTGTCACTGAGATCTTTGTTACTTAGCAGCTTCCTTCCTTCTAGCGAAGTCTCAGCCAACTTCTCTTTCAGACCTGAGCTCAGCTTTGACATCTAACGCCCAGTGAGTACTGAGGAGTGCCCTCAGAAGGGCAGCTGCCTGTGCTCCCATCCCACCCTCCGCATTCCCGAAGCCATGCTGGTGGAGAAGCTGCTGGTGTTTTCTCTGAGGCAGCAGCAGCGCTGTCTTCACTGGTTAGACTCCATAGCACAGCGTACTGAGGCTGTGGTGCCTGGTTGACGTCCTTTTGTTAAATCTGGCCGTGCTGACTGTGTAACGCGCAGATCTGATCTGCCACTAAAATGAAACCCTCTCTCTAGATGAGTCAGGGCTAAACTTGTCACGTTGTCAGCTGATTGCTCTTGGTCCTACCTGCTCATTGGTATGCAGCTCTTGCAGTGTCATACACTCAGGGTTATAGCTCATCTGCCCCTGTATCTGTGAGGCACCTCGTACTTCATCACATTTATGTGAACAAGTCTTTGGTTTTTAATCTCTTGCCAGTTAAATTATCCTGATGTGTCTCTGCTCTGAGCCCACTTGCAGCATTTTCTGCCCCGTGCCATCAGACCACTTAGAATCATAGAACAGTTAGGGCTGGAAAGGACCTTAAGATCATCCGGTTCCACCCCCCCTGCCATGGGCAGGGACACCTCCCACTAAACCATGCCACCCAAGGCTCTATCCAGCCGGGCCTTGAACACTGCCAGCAATGGAGCATTCACAACGTCACTCATTAAACTGTAATAGTGGAGGCAAAAGTGAGCTGGGAGTTTTGTGACTTCTGTTAACAGTGTGTTGTAAAAAAGAAATAGGAAAGAATGGGATGAATAGAGCACTGCCATCTGTTTGGCTTTTGCTCTGGCTTTAATTTGATTAAGTCAGTGGCTACCAAGGAGAGGGGGTGAATGGCACAATAACAATACACGCAGATGCTGGTAAACTGGGGTGACTGTGAGCACAGCGAGGGAGGAGAAGGGCCACGAAAGGCTTGGCAAGGGGAGACCAGGCATAAGGAGTTCGCATGGCCCACAGGGTCCCCTTGGCAAAGGGCATGTGTGGACATCTGTGGGAGATGAGCTGAGGCCCAGCCAAGGAGAAGCCGATGGCACTGGGGAAGCAGGAATGAAGAAGGGAACCACTGAGATAACAGGCAGAGATTTAGCCTGAGATTGCAGAGTAATTGGCTGGAAAACCCCCGTGGCACCTTGTGCTGTGCAGGCCTCATTGCCTTATTAGCTGTCACTGGATAACTGGGATCAAGTGTTCACATTCATCTGCTCTTGGCTTGGCCTGCAGCGTTGAAGAGCAGTGGAAGTGGCAGTGACGCAGCTGCAGGTCCAACCTGGGCAGGCAGCAGTGGCTTTGAGCAGTTCTATGCTCTGCCACTGTGCTTCTGCCTGCAAAGAGAGGTCCAGGTATCCCCTGGGAGCTCTGGTTTTACCCTCCTACCTCATCTGCTTGGGGCAACAGGAGCGTGAGGTTACAGACACTGCAGCACCTCCGAACTCAGGCTCTCATTCTGAGTGACGCTGTTTTCACTGTGGAACAAGGTGGGGTGGAGGGTGGCAGTGCTCCTCTCTGGCTCCATGTTGGCTCTTTGCACTTTGAGTCTTAGGAAGTGCTTGGTACTCTTTTTCGAGCCTGTGGTTTGCAAGCTAAGGGCAAACACTGGTTCTGATTTTAGGCAGACAGATCAGCTTCAGGCATTGGCAGAGATGAATCGAGAGAATGACAGATGAGCTAACATGCTCTTGGAGCTTTTGAACTAGTTGCAGACTATATTTTATCATCATATTTCAGTATTCTTTGTGTAAATCTCCATGTTCTCTCCCTGATAATTTACCTGAGAACTTCCTCGTTGTTATTTTCTCTGCATGGAATGACTGCTGATGGACAGAGAAGCCTCACAGTCTTTCCCAACCGTGTAAGTGCCCTGTTTGTGAATGGTTTTGATGATGACTTGCAAGGACAGATGTTTCTATGGGAAGCCTTGGAGTCCCAGAAGCGTTGGTGGAAGAGGTATTGGAAGTCTTGAGCACAACCATCTGCTCACAAGGCTGTTGCCAGTGCAGTGTGAGATCAGCCGTGGCTTTGGATGAGCCTTAAACCACCTCTAAGATGGAGTGGAGGAGTGTTCTTGCAGCTGGATAGCCTGATGGTAGAGCCATAGGATCATAGAATTATTTAGGTTGGAAAAGATCCTGAAGATCATCAGGTCCAACTGTAAACCTAAATGCTGCCAAGCCACCACTAAACCATGTCCCTAAGCACCACATCTACACCTCCAGGGATGGTGACTCAGATACCTCCAGGCATGGTGACTCTTCCACTTCCCTGAAGTTGCCACACTCCAGCTCCCAACTTTACACTTGTGTGTTGCCCCAGGACCAAGTCCTGCTTTCTGCCCAGGCAGCAAGGTGGTGGGTGAAGGAACATCCGTGAGGTGCCTGTCCTCCTGTGTGGGTGAGCCATGATGGTCATCCCTTCGTTCTTTGTAGTGAAGACTGTGTGCCAATTGTACAGCTCTCCCATGTAACAGAGCCCCTGTGTGACCATCTCTGGGCTGCTTAGGCACCGAGGAAGACAGCTGGGGCAACTCCTACCCCCATGTCTAAAGGCACAACCTAGTACTGGACAGGCAAGAATCTGCAAACAGCAAAGTCTGGGTACTGTGTGTTTGCCTGTCACGACACAGCAGGTTGAACCTGTCACGACACAGCAGGTTGAACCTTGCTTCTCACACAGCTCCAGCTGTGCTGCTCCAGAGCGTTTTGCATTTGGCTGTACTGAAATTTAGTCCCAGGGAGATTAAATCACTCTTTCTTCATCATTCATATTGATCTCCTGTTGTTGGCTGTGGATGACAAATGGACTTCCCACTCCTTCCAGCCCTCGTTGCTCTGGGAGGTATGTTGTAGCTTAGTTAATCTTTTCCCGTTGGGAGGAGGCGTGTAAAAGCAGTGGGGGGAAATCCTGGTGACACAAACTGGGATGTGCTGCTGGATTGGGTAGCAAAGCAGAAGAGGATTGCAGAAGGTTGTTTTGGAGATCAAAGCCATTTTCCACTCGGATGTTTTATAGCTGCTGTGAGCATAGCCTGTTGTGGAAGCTTGAACTGGAGACGGATGTTCTGAGGTTGAGCACCTTGAAGGAAGGGGACAGTGGACGTGATGCCTTGCTATGGAGAGTCTTCCCCTGTTGCAGTGTCTCTGTCTCCTCTCCCAGCAGATGCTGGTGTGCTTGTGGGCTGGGTGCCCTGCTGCTGGCTTTTGTTGGCTTGGCTTGCCAGGGAGGTTGGTGGCTGGTTTGTCCCCTGGATTGTCCATGGGCAAATGTCACCCTGCTTGTGATGCTGCTGACCTTGGGGAGATTGTTCTAAAAGCTGGGGAAATGGATGGCTGGATGAAAGCTGGTATTGACCGTCTTGCGTCACAGGTCTGTTGGGTACAGGACAACAAGCACAGCACCAAATGCCCTGCAGTAGGAGTCTGAAGATTGTATCTACTGTAGAGCAGGGAATGCATGCCTTGACCAAGGATGCGTTTCCTGTGTGGGTTGCAAGCTTTTTCCTGGTTGGAATATTCATAGGTTTGCTCTCTGACGTAGGCCCTGATGTGTGGTAAGGGTTGCACTCACCCTGCCTGGTTGATGCGTAATATATTGCAGTCAATTTCCAGTCATCCGTGGGACCTGAATCCATCAGAGAACCAGGGATGGCTTTTGTGGGGTGTTGTGGGGCCTCTCAAATCACATATCCAAATGCTAACGTAGTTGGTGCTTGAGCAGTTAGGGTTAAGGTAGGTAAAATGGGTATTGGTAGTAACATCTAAGTTGCGATGGCTTGCAGGCAGGAGCATTCAGAACCAGAGCAGAAGGCTGGGGTGATGGTTGGGGCTGGGCTGGAGATACCTTCTTCCTTGGACTGCCAGAAGGGGTTTAGCCTATGTGTATCACAGAAACAAGGCCAAGTTTAATGCAGGTGCATTTCAATGGTTTTTAACAGAGAAGCTGAAGACTAAAATAGTCCTGGGCTTGTTGTCCAACTGTGGTTACCCTTTTGGTGTGTTTACCAGGAACCCTCTCCTGCTGTTACAGCATGTTTAAATTGGTGTCACCAGAAATCGAGAGAAAGGCTGCTGCAGGAGAACAGTATATTGATATTAAACTGTTCCTTTTTTCCTTGGCCTTTAACCAATATTCATCTCTTTGTTTTTCTCCTTTGCTGCCTCCTGGGATGCTTGGACGTGCAGAGCAGCAAGGGCTTTTGGAGAATATCTTTCCCAAAACCATCCCGAAAGTAGAAACGGCTCAGGTAAGAGAACTGACATTGCTTATATCCTTATGTGCTTGCACCTATTTATTAACAGGCCTTCAAATGAAGGTGCATTTATTCATCATAAAGGGTTAGTGTGAGATCTCAGTGGGAGGAGTCATGCTCTAAATCGGTGGAGCCCTTGAGGAGAAAAGGCAGTTTGGTGACTCGAAGGTTGGGTGGGCTGTGCGGACAAGTTCAGTTGTAGGGAACAAGTGTCCTGTCGTAAATCCGGCCCTGGAGCTGATGTCCTTGGAAGATGTTTCCCCTGGGAGGGGAAGGACTGCACTGCACGAGGCATCTGCACTGCTTTGTCACTTCTAGGTCTTGCTTTCACTGGGGGATAAAAGCAGGTGAGTTTTAGTGTCAACTGACGTGCTTGGGGTGTGTGCAGCAGCCTGCCTTTGCTGGCAAAGGTAACATCTGGATTTATTCTAGGGTTTGCTTCAGCAGGGGTTCAAATGAGATTTGCCCTCTCTGGTTGAGGACACCAGCGTGTGCCAGCTAATGTGTTAATATTTTATACACAGGCATTGTCCTTATCAGCTTATGCTGAGTTCTGCTTGATGGGCAAGCGTGCACAAGAGAAACTCACTTGACTTCTAACAGGCCTGTGCCTGGTCTGTGGGGAAAGAAAACATGTTGCTGGCAATAAATTCACTATAAAACCTATCGAAAATCCCATGGAACCCACATAAAACCCTGTGTGAACAAGTAGCAGATTGTTCCCTAACACTGAACTGTTTTGCCAGGGGTAACAGTTTTAAATAGAACATAATTTAGAGTGATGTTACTATTTAATGTAAATTGTGTGTGTGCTTAAACCTCTGCAGGCAGGGAATGTGTCTTGCTGAGAGAGCAAGCCCAGTCCCACCAGCCTTTGGCAGGCAGCTGAATGAGTCCCTGCCTTTTCTCTTGGATCTAATGACCTTCAAGTTATCCTTGGCTGGGTTGTGCTACCTTTGGGAATGGAAGGGCTTTCAAACAATGTATTGCAGTTTTCCTTGATTTTCTTTCAGACATGAGAACTCCAGTGACACATTACTTCCAATATTTAGGTCCAAGAACAACCCATCGTAGTAGGAGGGGAAGGGTAGAAAAAGGCTGGGGTTTAATGCAGTGGAGGTGAGGTGTCTGAGGCAGAGGGAGGAAAGGGGTTGGACAGGCAGTGCAGGAGAGGCTGGGCAGGTCCCAGGAGGCCAGGCAGAAGTGATCTTTATCATGGCCATTTCTGTAGCTGCTTCTCTCAGCTGAAGTCTTTGCTGGTGCTTTTCTGCACATCCCCACCCCAGATGCCAGGAAGAAATTTCATTCTTCCCTATGATGGTGCTGAGGCGCTGGCACAGGGTGCCCAGAGAAGCTGTGGCTGCCCCATCCCTGGCAGTGTTCAAGGCCAGGTTGGACACAGGGGCTTGGAGCAAGCTGCTCTATGGAAGGTGTCCCTGCCCTTGGCAGGGGTTGGAGCTGGAGGAGCTTTAAGGTCCCTTCCAACACAAACTATTCTATGATTCTATAAGCTGTCTTCTGCTCACTTTGTAGCACCCTCACAGTGCCTGTGGGGTCACATTCAGGCCAGAAGGAGAATCTGGTGTTGATGAGGGGAAATTGCCTATCTGTTCAAGGGCCTGAGACCTGCAGAACCCTGATCAAAGCCGAGGAGTAGGACCCTCTCTCATGCACACTTACACAGCTGTCCTTTTACTCATCCTTATGGTTGCTCCTAGTTGCTCATTCCTCTCTTGACTATAGATAAGGAGAACATCGGAGTGGAGCTGATGTGACTCCTGGATAATGCACTGCTGTTGGGCCCTCCATACCAGTGCTTAAACCCACTCTGTGCTTGTATCCACTGCCCCCTTGGTGTATCAGGCTTGGGATCATACTTGAATCCAAGTGAATTTAGTTGCCATGTGTAAGAATCAAGCAGAGAGCTGTACACATGGAAATACACAATCCTTATGGGGTCCTTAAGTATTGCCTTGGAAATAAAGTTTCCTAGAGATTACTGTAAATGTTTAAAGAGCAAAAAATAAGAATCCTCTTTATTTAAGTAATCTTTTGCAGTCCTGCAGTGTATCATTTAACCCAGTCTGTAACATTCTTTTACAAATGACTGGTAGAAAGGTTGCTGTCCTATAAAAATGTTGAGAGTAGAAAATCTGGCTCCCTTTTATTCATCCCAGGAGTCCAATAACAGTGGAACCAAGTCTTTCCTTCCTCAGAAGTTCTGTATCTCTCAGTATGGCTTTCACAAGCTTCTGAACACTTCCCCTTTGGCTCAGCAGAGCACTTAAGCAAGAGGATGGGCTTTCATCCAGTGCCTGCAGTGAAACCAAGGAAGAGCCTCTTCTACGTGACTTGAAGATGTAGCACATGCATAGAGGTACCTGAATCTGCTCCAATTCATCAGAGAAGAGAGCAGCGGAGCAATGTTAGGGCTCTACCAGCCCACCAATATCCTGTAGTTAAATTCCTACTTGCATGTGTTGGTGGCTGAGGTCCAAGCTCAGCACACTAAGGATCTGGTTCCGCAGTGTGTGTACATCTCTGTTCACAGCACTCGGGGCTTTCACTAGGGGTGTCTTTACCTGGTGGGATGGGGCTGCTTTCCACTGTCATAACCCTGTCTACATGGATGCTCCCTGCATCGCTAGGAGACTGCAGCTGCTGTTAAGACTCTAGCCTAAATGCAGTTGGAAGGAGGCAGGCCTTGACTTCAGGAGTTTATAGTCAAGAAATAAAAGGGTCTAAGAAAGGCTTAAAGTCATTGATGAATGCAATGAGGGAAAAGGGTTGTGGTCTTTGAGGAGCAGAAAGTTGACAGAGCCATCAGTGGGACAGCGGAAGCCTAAAAAGCTCCTCTTCTCTGGATCCAGGAGCTGGAACCCTCCTCTCTGCAGATGGCAGTCCTCATGCAGAGAATGAGGGGGGTGTAAATCTTTGGGGTGCCAGTTCTGCTGCTGCTTTACCTGCTAATTCACCTCCTTGGCAGAAGGGTAGAGAGCTGGAACTCCCCAGGCAGACGCAGCAGGCGCTGTCAGATGGAGTCCCATGTGTACAGAGACTGCCTCAACTTCCTCCACTTCTGCTGCACTTTGTTCTCTGAGGATCATCCATTTTGGTTCAACTCTTTTTGCCTTTAGAGTCCGCCGACTCCCAGGAAAGGAGACGCTGTAACAGCTTTTGCATCCCTCCTCTTACTTCACATTCTGCAACTGATCAAAGAGCTTATTCTTTGGTGGTAACTTTTACACCTCAGTCTATTTTCGGTGGCTCCTCTGGAGAGCCTGTGTGAGTGTGTGCATCAAAATGTCTTTGAGATATTGGTGAAGAAGAACTACAGAGGGATTATGCATCAGCAGGATGGGCCAGCTGCCATGTCCGAGCACTATAATGAGGGTGAGCTATCTGCAAGGCTTTGTTCACCTTCTGCTTTTAATAGAATCACAGTCTGTCCATGTTCCACTCCCTTTACTAAGGCAGTGGCTGTGGAATTTAACATCACCAGGAGGTAAGGAGGATTGCAGCATACTACAGGGTGTACACATAGGAAGGAAAAGGTGGGGAGAGTATTTGTTGTTGGTTACAACTTCTGATTCTTCCTAATGTGAGGCCTGAGAACACCATGGCTGAGAAACACAGTGACCATCCCTATGCAGCTCCTCGATGGCTTGTTCTGGAGGAGGTTTTCCAGGTGACTGGGGCGTCCATTTACCTCTTCTCTGTTGCTTGGCTCGCAGTGCACTGACCATGTTCTCTGAGGTTACAGCAGGGATGACAGCAATACACATTTGTCTTCTCTTTGCTTCCCTTCTTCCCCCGCTGCCTGCTGACAGGGTATGAGTTACTGGCAGAGGATGAAGGAATTGTGCTTTTGGCATCTCTCAGATTTTTTCTCCTGCTCTTTAAGATATTCTGGGGAGCTAGAAAAAAGGGAGGGTTGGACTCCGCTGCTGCCAGGACATGGAGCTGTTAAGAGAGCTGGTGCTGAGGTGGTAATGCATCTCCCGCTCTTTTCCTGCCTGCGTTCATTGCTGGCTCATTCATGCAGGCTGAAGGTCTGGGAAGGTTCCCAAGAAGAGCACTCTCATGTTCAGCATTCATTCTGACTGCAGCGCTGCTGCCAGAGTCCTTGCTGACCCTCACGGCTTTCTGGTACTTTCCAAAGACTTTCCATCTTCTCTGTGGCGTGGTTGTAGTGTAGGAGTGGGTGTCCCCTGGGGCAGACCCAGAAGAAAGACAGGGAAAAGGGTTGTCGTGTTGCAAAAGGGAAATGTAAGGAGGCTGCAGAGAGCAAAATACAAACATAGAGGAAATAATCACTCTGAGTCCCACCAGAGCTCATGGGATGAGGAGTTTTGGACATTCCCAGAGTCCCCGTCTCACAGCACAGGTGTCAGAGGTCTCACACTGAGATGCTGCTTTAGGTTTATCTCCGTGTACTGGAACTGTGAGAGGGAAAAGACACCCAGAGCATGGAGCAGTGAAATGGGCAATAACAGCAAGCAGAGCACTTGAGAAACTTCCGCCTGTCAGGGGAAGCAGTGATGTGCTTGGTGAGATGGGGGTCGGCACAAGGGTCCTTCACTGAGGAAAGGAAGGGAGCTGTGCTGGGGCTTTTTCCTGGGGCTTTTTCATCAGGCAGTTTCTGGTTTGTTTGCCTGGGCTATTTGGAGGGCAGCTGGTGCTGCAGTGCTGGGTTTGCTGCTGTGGGATGTAGCACTGCTCTGCCCGCTGCAGGCTGGGGCTCTGGGCAACCTCCATCTGAAAGGCTGTGGAAACAAAAGGCAGGGAAAGATCCCAGCAAGTGTAAGGTGTGCTTGGTGCTGCAGAGATGGCGGGCTTTGGGCCAGAGCTGCCTAGTAGGTCTTGACCTAAATTCGCTGTGGTTCTTGCAGAATCAGCACGGCTGCTCTGACTGGTTTGCATCAGTACAGCCCAAAGGGGATAGTTACATGTAAGTGGAAGAAGCTCAAAAGAAGTCATCTTTGCTGCTTTTCTTTGGTTTTGCGTGATGTTTCAGCCATCAATGAAAACAGTGGGTGCAGAATGAGCACTCCTGAGCTTCCCCAAGCCAAATAGCAATGGGTAGTGGTGGCAGGAGAAAAATGTGTTTGCTGAGGCCACTGTGTCATGCACAGAGTCTGCACCAAAGCAACCACTTGTGTTTGCATCCTGGGCTTCTGAAGCTTCCCAAGAGGGGCTGTGAGTGCGTGTAAGGGCAGGAGCTGTGAAATGGAGGAGGGTCCTGATGCTGCCAGGAGCTGACACAGAGCTGGAGAAACTGCAGCATGAGCCTTTGCAGGTGCTTCAGGCCACGCAAGGGCCCTGTGAGCTGTGCTGTAGGAAGCCATGAAGAAAGGCTGCAGCTATACAGTGCTCTAAGAGGAACCTTCAATTTGCCACTGTGCATACTGTGGAGCTGCCAGTGGAGCCTGATTCAAGGTAAGCACCAAACCTGTGTTTTCTCCGTGGAGGCTGCTTGCCCTGTCCCCAGGGGGAACCCCAGAACTGTGCCTGGCCCAGCTCTTGGTGTACCCCTGTGCTGGAGCCGTGTGGCTGCCCTTGAGTAATGGAGGTGGCCTTTATAGAAAGTGCCCATGCTCCAGAGGGGGTAGGATGTATTCAGGGCAGAGCAGGGATGTAACGTCTCTTCTCTGAGGGTTTCAGGCTGCTTCCAGGATCGGCCAGCACAAATATTAGCATACCCCATATGCTAAAACTTGCTTCTAAAGTGAATAAAAAGGTAGGTCACAGTGTTACAATGGAAAACTGGTGGAGCCGTCACTTGCTCCTTTGGGTCATGTCTCTCAGTCCCAATTTCATCTCTTCACATTAAAGTTACAGGCCAGACTTAAAGGTTACTTCTCTATAAAGCACAACGTCAACAGCATCTTTAGTTGGTTGTTTTCAAGGCCCGTTTCAGCACTGAGGGCTAATTGGAAGTATTTTGTCACAGTTAAGTGACCTTCTGTTTCCTCAAAGCAGCTCCCTCACTGAGGCAGCCCTTGCCTCTTCCCTGGGGCCTTGCAGAGAAGTGTGTGACGTTCCTTCCTTGGGAGCAGTAGGGTCAGGGTGCCCCAAAAAGCCACTGCCTCGGTCAGGCTTCAGGTAATTTCATAGCAAACATTGTGCATGTCGTTCACTCACTTGACTCTGGAGCTACCGCGCAGCTGAAATGCCACTGTGACCTTTTTAATTGTTGTATCTCTGTTTTTATATCCCTGTCCCATGCTTCAAACCATTTTTCCTGGTTTCCATGCCTATTTCTTGCCTGTGTTTCAGCCCTGCAGAGCAGCGGGGTCAGCTGCCAGCCTGGCTCTGGAGGCAGGAGCCATGTGCTGATGGGGTCACGCTGTGGGATGTCGGCATTGGGAAGGACAGGGCTGATGTGTCATGGCTCTGGTGCTCGCTCGGAGAGGGAGCAGAGGAGAACAGGACCTGACAGCCCGACAGCCCACCTGCGGGGCAGTGGCAGGCATATGGGAGAACTCAGAACTGAGACTGAGAGGAGCTGCTCAGCTGGGCTGTCTGAAAAGATGTTCCTGGGTTTGCAGTGCCTGGGGCTCTAGCCACTGCATCCATCTGCTCTCCTCATCGGGGGTGTCACCTGGACCCCTCCTGGTGTAAAATAAAAGAGCATTAACTTCATTCCAACTGTTATGAACAGTGCTGCAGGTCCACGTACTGTACAGCTAAAATGTTCTCATTCTTCTTCAGTGGCTGAGACAGTTCTTTCATTTAAAGTCAGTACCATCAACATCTGGTCCAGAGTCCAGCTGAGGTAGAGCAGGGGAGAGAACTGTTTCTGTTAAATTTATGCTTTCTGAGATGACAGATGTGTTTTTAATAGGCCTTATCTGGATGCCCCTCTGCCACTTTGCTTCTGGTGCTGGAGCTGAGGCTTTAAATCTGAGGTGCTTTAATCATCAGTTTAGCTGTTAAATAGTCATAAATTTGGGACCTTTTTTTAAGCTTCTGCCTATGCCTTGTGGCTGTATTCCACCTTGATTTATAAGCTTCCCATTCCATGGGGTTAGAAGGCAGCCTGCATCAGAGATGAGTTTGGCTCGGTGAGTCCCTCCACTGTTATCAGTAGGCATCCTTGAGCTGAGGCTTGTCCCAGCATGTCGCCTCCTCTTGAGACACGTTGAGACAGCAAAAGAGAACATGGAAGTTCTTCCATGATTACCTGCCTGGGTCAGAGCAAGTGCTCAGGTTAGTTACTGAATGGAAAAGCATAATTGTAAGTATCTAATAGTAATAAGTGTCTAATTATTGGGAACTACGTGTACCAAGATAGCACACATTAGCCAGTACAGGTGATAGTTGCTGTTGGTGGTTATGTCTCTGGTGATACACATGCCCTAGCGATTGTGTTGTGTGGAAGGTGAGGAGAAATATCAGAGAGGAGCAAGTGAAGCCGAAGAAACGTGTGTTCAGTGAATAACAAGGGGGTTGAGAAGTGGATTCATTCCTGGCACTGGACTGTCAAGCCTCCAGGCTTGGGCCGGCTGTTAGACTTAGCCCAGGTAAACAGGGAAGTGATGAAAATATGTGCTTGTTATCAATGGAACTGTTGGAACAAGTCCAGAGGAGGCCACGAGGATGGTCAGGGCACTGGAGCACCTCCCGTATGAAGATAGGCTGAGAAAGTTGGGGCTGTTGAGCCTGGCGAAGAGAAGGCTGCGTGGAGACCTCATAGCAGCCTTCCAGTATCTGAAGGGGGCCTATAGGGATGCTGGGGGGGACTCTTCATTAGGGACTATGGTGATAGGACAAGGGGTAACGGGTTCAAACTTAAACAGGGGAAGTTTAGATTGGATATGAGGAAGAAGCTCTTTACTGTAAGGGTGGTGAGGCCCTGGAATGGGTTGCCCAGGGAAGTTGTGAATGCTCCATCGCTGGCGGTGTTCAAGGCCAGGTTGGACATAGCCTTGGATGGCATGGTTTAGTGGGAGGTTCCCTGCCCATGGCAGGGGGTTGGAACTGGATGATCTTAAGGTCCTTTCCAACCCCAACTATTCTATGATTCTAATAGACATGATTCACAGATCAAGCATGTTGGTCCTCTTCCCTTTGTTTTGCTGGTAAGTATCTCAGGCACAATAAATCCATGTAGACCACAGATCTAGTTGAAGAGAAATCTGTTTGAGTAACCTGATTTGTCTGCTCCAGGGCAAACAAAGGTGCTGCTGGTGAAAGAGGGAGAGCAGAGCTGTCACTGGGTCAGCTTTCCTCAGCGCCCTGGAGAGGAGGGAGCTGTGCCAGGCCTCCCAGGTTACACTGTCCTGGGCTGCAGAGCAGTTGGATGGAGCAGCTGGGTGTGGGAGAGGTGGCAAGAGTGACATGAAGATGAAATGTGACAGAGCAGCAGTACCCAAGCAGAGGATGTTAACAGCAGTCTGCTTCAGCTAACGCTGAGAAGGCAATTCCTGTTACTGCTGAAGTCCCCTCTTATCTTGTCCTCTTCACTGAGCATCCCTTTGGCTCAGGTTCAATTCAGCATTGATTTCAGACCAGCTTCACTTCTTTTCTAGCAGAACTATTGACCTGAAAGGCTATAGTGGAAGCAGGTGCAGTGCTTTGGCACCTGGAACCCACCACTGCAAGCACAGACGAGGGAATCAGTCCCTGGTGCCATCCCAGGGGTACTGGTGTATGTGAACACGTGTGTGTGTGAATGTTAGCACAGATTTGCTCCCTGAATGGTGCAGGTTTGTCTTTAGAAGCCAGTAATTCATTCTGATTGATGTTTGAATCTTTTCCTTTCATGCTATTTTTTTTTCTGTAGATATATTCTTTATTAACTTCAATACAGCTTCACATTCCCTTTGTATATGAAGGTGCTTCTCCAGTGTGTAGTTACCAGAGGTGCTAAATTGAATGAAAAGAAATAATTATCCAGTCCTTGGACAAAGAGAAAGAATACTGCTGTAGTGGCAGGACTGTGGAGGGTAGACCATGAAAACTCCTAGATAGGCACAGGTGAAGACACCTTGAGTAACAGGCAAGTAAGGTGGGAAGAAAGGATTCTGCTTGCATTCTGCATGCTACATCAGACAGGTAGTTTATGTCAAATATATCTGGTGAAGAGTTGTAACCCTGCCGTGATTGCAGTATAGTCACGTCCCACTTAAGTCTCTGAATCTTATGGGTTGAGCAGACCTCGGTGCTCGTGAGCAGAGGCAGGAATTGGTCTCTCTGCACTTGCAGCCATCAGCATTTTCAGACATACTGTACTTTGGGCCCTCCATTTTTCCATTTAGCCACCCACAGAGGTCCCAAGTTCTCAATCTGAACTGTGGCGCTGTCAGTGCGTGAGCAGAGGCGCGCAGTCCCGTGGGTTGCTCCAGAGAGGCTCCGCGTCTTCCATGGAAGTATTAATTTCAGGAGGAACAGGGCAGCTGTCAGCCACTATTTTGTGGTGTCTTAAGAAATCTGTAGCGTCACGGAGCCCACACACATTAGTAAGTTTGACAAGCTGAGATGGGTACTTGGAACTGGCCTTTGTTTTTCATTTTCAAGATGGTGTGCTTGGCACTATTAGCCAGCACACATCTTGGCAGATCTTGGAGTCATTTGCCGGTGTTTTCCCAAGACGTGCCTGCTCTGGAGCACAATCAGTCTTGGAGCTGGAGAGGGTCTGACTTGCTGGAAAACAAATGCAGTGGCTGCTGCCTCTTGGGGAGTGACAAGCGGATGGAGAGACTTTGGAGGCGCTTTCTGCGCTGGTTGGCCTGCGTGACTCCTCACTGCACCTAGGCATGGGTTTTAGACTCCACGTGAAGTCTGCAAAGACAAGATCAGAAGAGGCTCAAGAGGCTCTTTCTTTACAGGCAGCTCCTCCTGGTCAGCTCAAGCTGCCAGCTGCTGCCTTGTCCAGAGACTGTGAGGGCTCGCTAGGAGCCAAGTGGAATGAACCCAGGTTGTCAGTCTGAATGGTCCTGATGGTCACTTCTTGACCAGGAGTGGCCAGAGATGCATTTATCTCATAGTGGTGCCGAGGGAGTTGTGTCTCAAGCATTAAAACGAGATCAGGGTGACGCGCTGTGCCAGTACCAGCTCAATTCAGTTCAGTCTCAGCTGCAGACAGAGCAGGGGAGAGGCCCTGGCCAAGGTGGGCATAACCCAGGGTGGGCTTCAGAACCAAAAGCTGCAAATGTGCATTCCTCAGCTTGGGAGGGCTCTTTTCAGAGAGGCACAAGAGCACTTCATGGGAAGCAGAGTGTGGCAGCAGTGAAAGCTCTGTGTTGCACACATACATCAGACCATCATGGCCAGTTATGCGGGAGCCAAGATTATTGCTGCGGTCTTCCAGGTCGTGGCTCAGTAGCTAAAGGAAAGGCAATGAAGAAAAGGTTTGGGTTTGTTTCTGCCTGTGTTTCAAGTGCTGCTGTCTGTGCTGGCCACTGATGCTTTTAGGTTCCCCGGTAGCAATTGCATGAATAATGCATTCCCTGTTGAGCCCTTTCCCAACCCCTGCTGCTTCCCAGCTGAGGGAAGTCTGAGAGGTAATTAACAGCCACTTGAAAAGGATTAGCAGGTGGGTGGGAGCTACTGTTGGGTTCATGCATGGAATTGCCATGGAAATGCTGAGATTTCCTGGCACTCCATCCAGTGTGTGGGCTCCGAAGATAGTTGTGCTCATGGGCCTCTCTCCTTTCCATCTTCCTATCCTACAAAGGCAACGGCTGTGTTTTACTTCAGGACAGCATCCTCTGGCTGTGCTGTCACCATCTGCACACAGGATGAAGTCTGCTAACCAGGGGTGCTGTGGGGAGCAGGGTGCTGGTTGCAGCTGTCAGCTGAAGGCCTTCTGCAGTTCTTTCACATCAAACTGCATTTCTTTCACATCAAGAAAGGATCTGGGGGTGCTGACTGACAGAGCTGAACATGAGCCAGGCAGCCAAGAAAGCCACCAGCATCATGGCCTGTATCAGCAATAGCGTGACCAGCTGGACTGGGGCAGTGATCATCCCCCTGTCCTGGGCACTGGTGAGGCTGCACCTCAAATCCTGTGTTCAGTTCTGGGCCCCTCACTACCAGAGAGACATTGAGGTCCTGGAGCGGGGCCAGAGAAGGGCACTGGAGCTGGTGCAGGGCCTGGAGCACAGAGTGATGGGGAACGGCTGAGGGACCTGGGGGGTTCAGATGGAGAAGAGAAGGCTCAGGGGGGACCTGATCGCTGCCTACAACTGCCTGAGAGGAGGATGGAGCCAGGAGGGGGCTGGGCTCTGCTCCCAAGGAACAAGGGATGGGACAAGAGGAAATGGCCTCAAGCTGCACGAGGGCAGGTTTAGATGGAGCTGAGGAACAATTCCTTCCCCAAAGGGTGCTCAGCATTGGAACAGGCTGCCCAGGGCAGGGCTGCAGTCACCGTCCCTGCAAGTGTTCACACCGTGGAGATGAGGCCTCAGTGCCATGGGTTAGTGGTGGCCTTGGCAGTGCTGGGAACAGTTGAACTGAATGAGCTTAAAGGGCTTTTCCAACCTGGCTGATTCTGTGATTCTATGAAGCTAATTGGCAGAAAATCGGGGTGGTGGTGACGACACCCGAACCCTGGTGGTTTGCCCCTTACCCTTAGTTCTAAAAAGTAACTTGGTGCACAAAGCATTCATTGATTGTCACTTCCTCGAGCAGTTGGTGCTGGTCCTTGTCTTGCAAGCTCACACCAGCCCAGCAGCCCTTGCATGGCTAAACCTGCTGAAGGAGACAGCTGAATGCAGGCTCTTTTGCACATAAGCATTTTCAGGCTCTGCAGTGAGACCTGCATTTGCTTCAGGCCTTGTTTGGTGGCCAGGCACACTTGAAATACTGGGTGTGTTTGTGAGCAATGTGTCTCATTTCAGCACCAGCTCTGGAGGTTTAGACTGCTGTGGGCATGCATTCGTCTGAGAAGGTTCCTGGGGGAACCTACCATATCCCGCTCACCCCTTCCTTTCCTGCAGCAGTAACAAAGCGCCTCTTGAATGTGCTGGTGCCTGGAGTGCTTTGGTTTTGAGGGAAGTGTGCTGTTTGTTCCAGATCACCTCTTAGCAGACTCCTACATCGGGCAGGAGGACTCCCCAGAGATGCAGCAGGCAGCACAGAACAAGCGCAGGCTCTCCGTCATCTCCGATGGCAAGTTCGAGCGGGGCTTTACCGAGGAGCAGGCAGAGAAGATGCCAAGTGAGGGACCCAAGCCACGCGTCTACACCATCTCCGGCGAGAGGCCGATGCTGTCAGACCACGAGAATGAAAGTATGGAACTGGTGGTGATGAAGGGGGCTGCCCAAGAGGAATGCCACCACGGTCACCAAGTACACGGCGCTGGCGGCTCTCATGGTGTTGGCAGGCATTGCAAAGGCTGGCCAGGCAGCAGGCAGGGCTCCAAGGAGTGCCCAAACTGCACCCGACTGGCTGCCCCTTCCCAGCATTCCTTTGACCTGGAGCACCATCAGTCCAGCGAGACAGGGTGGCACAGGAAAAGGCTGGAGAGGATGTACAGTGTCGATCGAGTGTCTGGTAAGTAAGGGTGAGTGCTGGGGGCTGGAAGGACACAAAGGGACTCTTTGACACGGGGGTGGAGGGTGGTGCCCATCTCCTCCAAGTGTGGAGGTTTCATTGCCCTGTGTCTTGAGTTTGGGCCCTGCAGGGTTTCCCCTTTGCTGGTACCTTGCAGCAGCATTCATGGAAAGGGATTCTCTAAGGAGGAGTCTGAAAGCTCCGAGTTTAAGCTGAGCCGAGTTTGAGGTCAGCTTGTCCAAGCTCCATTGTCTCTGCTTCTAGATTGTAAGCAGCAGATGACCCGGGTGATTTTCATGCCAGCTTCATGTAGCTCAGTGAGGGTCATCTCTGTGGGGAGGAAGAGCAAGAGAGAAAGGGCTGTGTCAAAGCCTACATTAATGCTCAGCCAGGTGACCACTCAGAGCAGGACCCTCTTCTCTGCCTCATTCTGGGGCTGAGGCAGGTGAAATCTTTGTGAAAGTGCCAGGGTGCTCAGCAGGAGCCTCAGCTCAGCTCAGAGGGGGTGTTCTGTTCCTGGGTGCACCCCAAAGTGCTTGTCTGTATGGCTGGAGCCAGTGTAGCAGGCTCTCTGGGGTATGAGACATGCCTCCTCTTGGGCTTTCCATTCATACTAGCAAGTGACACAGTATTGGACTTTCTTCCCCCCTTACTGTGCATTTGCTCAGTGTTCTCAGGGAAGAGAGTTTGGAATTATTCAATTACGTTAAAAAAAATCCCTGATTGTCCTTAGAAACTTAACCATTCATCAAGTATGTGGCACCATCTCTGCACTCTGAGTTAGCAGTTAGAACACAGTCTATCTTTGCCTGTCAGCTCAGTATGTGGCTGGCAGAGAGTCTGACCTGAATTGTCTGATTTATTTTCTCCTGTAAAGACGCACCAAGGCTTTCAGAGCACAGTGTCGAGCCAGGAAAGGTCAAGGCTTCCTCCTTGTAAAGCAAGGGAGTATGAGGACTGTGGAGATCAGGCTGTGTTTCTTCCTGGGTTCCTAGTTTTCTAGTGAATATCATAGTGATATTTGCTGCAGGTAAAGGCACTGAAAGGTTGGGTTCTGGATCATATTTTCATACCTTGGTGCTTGAAGTGATGTGACTAAATACATGGCCTAACACCAAAGAAGAATAACAAAACCAGAGCTGGTTATCGAATGTACGGAACACCTGCAGTCCCACTAACCCCTCGTGTAGTTTTCCAAGCATTATCCCTCTGTTCCCTGAGATTCTGGGGCTTCCCATCAGACATTATATGTGCGTGTTTGGACTTCGTTATTGTTATTGCTGAAGTGCAAGAAAAGGAGTGAGGAGAGTTTTCCTGGAGGGAAGCCTGTAATGGTTGTATGATCATGTCTTGCCTGTTAAAGGTTGGCTCTGCATACAATGACCCAGCCAGAAAGCTTGGGGAAGGAGACAAAACCAAAACCATTTCAGGAGAGGAGATCACAACCCCGGGGGCTTGGTCTTCTGGAGGTGATGGTGCTGAGTTGATCTATTGCAGCCTTATGGTGTGAGCTGCTCAGCAGTGATTGAAACATCCCTGTGTGCTCAGCACTGCAGCACAAACCCAGAGCAGCACCCCAAACCTGCTACTGTGAAGAAAAACCAGCCCAAAGCAGCACAACCTGAACAAGTGAGAACTGTGCTGTGCACTGTGGGACTGAGGCAGATTATGTGATACAGAAGCGAAGGAAAGCTCCAGGTCACTACTAGAAAGTCTAACTCATAAACACCTCTGTTTGCTGGAAAAACGTGTCCTAGCAAATGCTTTGGAGGGGTGCCATGCTGTGTTTCTGGGCCTTGGGATCTACAGTGGATTGGCATCAGTTTTTGTTAGGGCCAGTTCTCAACGAGAAATGGAGATTTGCCTTTCTGAACATAGATCAGAGTAGTTACTTAAATGGGAACAAAATGGATGGTGCTGAAACTGGGGGGGTATTTTGTGTTCTCTACAAGCAGGCAGCAGCCACCCTCGGTGCTTGTCTCAAGCTTCTGAATGCATCCATGTGTGCTTCTGAGTCCAAATCCCATCGCAGCACTGGCACCATGGAATGAGAGTTTTCTCAGCTTGGTCTCATTTGCGTGCTCTATCCAAGTGTTGTTACTCAGAGGAAAACTGAGAATGGAATGGGATAACTGTCACAGGATGCAAGAAGTATTCCTTGGGATGTCCTTCGTGCATGGCTGGTGGAGAAAACAGAGTGGAGATGGGAGAGATGGACTGATTTCCCCAGAGGTTCACTTTACAGTGCTGCCTCCTCTGTTTGGATTTGCGTGATGTGTTACTGCTGCAGTTAGGCCAGATTGGCATGATTTATATGGATTTTTATGCTGAGTTTATGATGCCTAACACCATTCCAGAGAAGCACAAGCTGTCATCTCCTGCGCTGCTCCCCGTGTCTGGTACAAACACATCCACTCATGAACAGAGGTGCTGAGATGTGTTTGCGCCCTGGCATGTGGCTGGAGGTGCTGATGGTGGTGGTTGTGTGCCTCCAGTCTTACCCAGGCCCATGGTTCCTTCACTGTTTCTTCACAGTTGATGAAGAAAGCAGAAGAAGATGCTCTGCCTGGCCAAAGCAGTGCCTGTTGCCTGCTCCTGGAAGCAAAATAGCCACACTCAGGACCTGAGTCTTGTTTAGGGGATGAGCTCCGGAGCTGAGCTGTGCTCCTGGTCCCCTTCTCTGCTACTGCTCTACTTCTAGCTGGTAAAGAGGTGTCTCTGAAGGGTCTCAAATCCTTTATTCTCCATGGAGTGCTTTGGGTAGGGGAGTGATATCTTTCCTCTGTTGACTACTGTCTATCAGAAAAGGAGGGAGGCTGCAGTGATTGGCCAGGTAAAGCCTCATTAGACATTGGCTCTGGTTCACGTGCTCTGCTTTGAATCAAAGCTGGGGGCTTTAAAGCTGTAAAATTCATTAAGAGATTGCCAGTCCGTTGAGGTGTGTAGTGCTGGAGAAGTCTGAACTGAGTTGTTGGCTGAAAAGGAATTTGTCCAACTTCTCCTCCAGCACTTCTGTGGGTTTGAGACTTCAAAGCAGTAATTCATTTACAGCCTGAGCTCTTTTGCATTTCTTCTCCATCTGTTCTTTGGAGAAGAGCAGACATAGGAACTTCATAAGAAGTATTTAGCATACTGGAATGCAGTTTTCATTTAACATATATTTCCTTAGGGTGCCTTTATACAAGGCTTGACGTAAACTGTGAGCTGAGGAGTGTGTGTTAGAGCTTTCTATAGGATTCCTTGGGAGCTTCACTTCAGAGGGAGCCTCCCCAGTTGCATTTAGCATTTTTTTGCATCTCTAATTGCAGCCACTTTTCTGCTTCCAGGGAGCAGCAGGATGAGTCTGTAGCATAATGATCTGTGCAAATCACTGGGTAAGCTTTGGTCTGTAGTAATTATGTCTGCAGTAGGTGTGCAGGGTTTGATTGGGTTTGATTGGGTTTGGGCCAACTGAAGTGAATTAAAAGAATCCTCTTGACAATGCCAGAATATTAATGACTAAGATAACGCAGCTGATCTTAAACTTGAATAAGGGAAGCAAGCACGGGGTCAGCAGCCTATGGCAAGGCACTGAGAAGGAAGCCACAAACCAGGAGTGAAGCAAGATGAAAATCAGACCCAAATCCTTGAGCTCTGGCATGTCTTCTGTCAGTGGATCTTAATACATCCGAGTCCTTGCCTGACTGACTTCAGCCTGGGAGGCTCCAGAAGGAGATGCTTCTTGGTCAGGTTCCTCCTTCTGGTCACCACCATTCCACACTCATCATTAGTGACTCAGTTTGGTGCCTGCTTTTTGTCTTAGTGGTCACTGTTGGACGGGGCTTGGAGCAAGCTGCTCTAGTGGAAGGTGTTCCTGCCCATGGAAGGGGGTTGGAACTGAATGATCTTAAGGTCCTTTCCAACCCTAACTATGATTCTGTGGTTCTATGATTATGGGATGACGATGCAGTGTCCTAATGCAATGGAGCTAAGCAATGATCCACAGTTGATTCAGGCAGGGCAGTTTACAGACACAGACCAAAGCAGCACAGAGTTAGCTGCAGATTGTGCATCCGATGTGCTGTTTGACTTTTAAAACCAGGAAAAGAAGGCCATATCTCAGGTTTATGGTTCGGAGGAGAGGAAGGTAAATGCTTTTGTCTTTCACAGGAGGTTGTTTCAGAGAACTGGACAAATGGGACAGTTCAAATTAATGGTACCAAGGGAAAGGCAGAGGCTGGAAAATGCTTTTAATGACAAATATGTCTTTCCCCTGTATTTTCTTCTGGTTCAAATGTCTCTCCTGTAATTCCTGGATTATTCTAATCTTCCAGGCTTAGGACGGAGCTTTCATTCTTCTGTTAGCAGCCTGATAGATGGCTGAGCACAAATTTGCACTCAGTGGTAGTGTGCAGATATAGAGGAGGATGAGGCTTTTCTGTTTAGTACAGGGCAGGATGCTAAAGAACAGCACTAAAAGAAGGAGTTTGGGAAGTGTTGCTGCCTGAAGGATGTCTCTGCCTACTGGATTCTCAGGTTTTGCTCTCTTTTCCAGATGATGTCCCCATACGAACCTGGTTCCCAAAAGAGAACCTCTTCAGTTTCCAGACTGCTACTACAACTATGCAAGCGTAAGTGAAACCTCTGCTATAGCTTTTATTGTGCAGCTGAAAGCTCATGGCCCACTCAGAGCTATAGCTGGGAGCCTGAAGCAATCGAATTGCATGTTTGGCACTGCAGTGGGTGAGAGAGACGGCCTTGCCTCTTATTGATTTCTTTCTTGTGCTTATTAGTTCTCTTTCCCACTACTCCCACTTGTTTGGTTTTACCTTCTTTAACTCCTTGGGCTACTCAGCTCTCCTCTGCTTCCCTTATTTTCTCTGTGACGCTGTGTCTGTCCCTGGCTGCTGCTGCAGAGAGAGGGTCCTGTGGCAGCACCATGAGACCCTCCAGCACTTGCTTCTGCTGCAGCCGCTATCTCAAGGGAACATGATTCTGGGCTTGCCCTGCATCCATCAACCAGAGGAGTGCGTCTCTACGGGACGAGATGCAGCCCTGCAGCTTCTGTGCTGGTCTGGGCATTTGAGGAAGGTGTTGCTCTGTGAATTGTGGCTGGAGCTGGGTCAGGAACAGCCTTTCCCTTCAGGCTCATGCAGGTTTTGGTGCCCTGCTTGCTGCATGTTGGGAGGAGGCACTTCTCAAGGGACTGAATTGAGCAAGGGAAGCCTCATTTCCAGGTTGTACCCAACTTGTCAGGAAATGCTGTCTTCCAGGTTTCAAGTATTTCCTATCTGGCTGGAAAGCCAAGGCAAGCAATGAGGGAAATGAGACACTGTTCTGCTTCTATGGCCCTTCTCCAGCCTTGTCTTCTTCCCTGTGTTACCCTCAGCTCTGCTGCTCTCTAGACAAGGGGTAATGGGTTTAAACTTAAACAGGGGAAGTTTAGATTGGATATGAGGAAGAAATTCTTTACTGTAAGGGTGGTGAGGCCCTGGAATGGGTTGCCCAGGAAGCCGTGAATGCTTCATCCCTGGTGGCGTTCAAGGTGGGGTTGGACATAGCCTTGGATGGCATGGTTTAGTGGGAGGTGTCCCTGCCCATGGCAGGGGGGTTGGAACTGGATGATCTTGAGGTCCTTTCCAACCCTAACTATTCTATGATTCTATTATTCTATTTCTCCTTGTCTGGTGTCCTTTGTGTAATCTGTTTCTGCCATTTCTTCTTCTCTTCCTACCTTTCGCTTCACAAATCCCCAAAGAGGCTGATTGTTGATCTTGGGATATAACCCTGACTGGATCAGACCTTAAGGACTGATGCAAGGAGGGCTGGATCCAGTACTGAGGAAGTCATCTTTGCTGAGCACAAGGTTTACTGCAGAATGCTGGCCCATGGCAGGGCTTTACAGGGCTTGAAGGGCCAAGTGAGCTTGGTTTGGGAAATGATGCCCTAAGGAAACCGCTGAGGAGCACAGCTCCCCTGGGTGACATAACTCCCAGGTTAATGTTTCAGGTTAATGTGCTGCCTCTAGAGATTGCATAGAAACAACTCCAGGAGTTCAGGGCACCTCCCTAAGCTGGTTGGGGTGACAGGGATCCCCCTGGTGCCCCTGCCCTCCTGGCCTCTGCTCTAGGTGCCTTCAGTCCACCATGCTCACTTCCTCCATAGACCAGACAGCGCGAGGTGGCATCACAAGGCTTTGCTACTGTGTGAGAAGGTCTCCCTGCTCCAGAAGCCCGTGATGCTGAGCTCCCATCGTAGCCTGATGGGCTGGGTTCAGCTCTCAGTTGTACACCTGCATGTTCTCTGGGTCTGCACGGAGCTTAATTTGCATCCAAGCCACATGCCAGCAGTGCCCCAGGGAGGATTTAGCTCGGTCAAGCAGGAGTCTCACCACTGAGAAATGTTTAATTTGAAAAGCAATTTCCTTTCACCTAACAAGAAATATTCCTTCTGGAGTGAGAATTCCCTTGGAATGCTGCCGGGGCTGAGCACTAATAAACTCCTCTTCTCTTTCTTTCCCCTGCATCTCCTGGAATCTCTAGCATCTCGTAAGTATACTCTTCATTATTTTATCTCCTTGTCTGTTGGTGTCCTGGATAAACTCTCCTCTCCTGTCCATCATACTGCGCGTTCCCCATGCTAGGGCTGTTTGTCAGCAGGCAGGAGGTTAGATGGCTCCACCTGGTAGGCCTACACAGATCGCACCACAGCCATCCTCATCTTCGAAATGGAGACTAGAGTTGCTGCCATGCTTTTGTCCCTCTTGATCCTGGCGTGAGGGATTTTGTGTCTGCAGTCTCTCAGACCCATTGCTCCGTAGCAGGGATGATGGCTGCTCGCCCATATTCTTTGGGCCATGGTCTGGCCACTCTTTTGCTTTAGGAACAACTGCTCTGTACAACCACCTGCCCTAGGGAGTGAGGACCTCTGGCTCAGTGAGTGTTTTGCCTGGTCCCTGACTCGCACCCAGGCCTGCAAGGGCTGGCTCTCTCCTCCTTGGTCAGCTTTCTCTCTGTCGTGTGGTGAGAGCTCTCCTGTCTGTGTTTCGTGTCCTCTCCAGTCCAAAGCTGTGTAGTTGCTTAATGGCTTGACATGGTTTCCCAGGGCGTTCAGGGGCTACGCAGAGAGGAAGAGGCGGAAGCGAGAGAATGATTCTGCAGCTGTTATACAGAGGTAGGGCCCGTTCCCTCCCCAGCTCCACCCTCGCATGGGCCCTCCGGGTGTCATTCCTGACGCTTGATGGCGCTGAACGTGGTTGTCCCTGTCTGTGTTGCTGTTTTAGGGACACTAGCAGTGGCTGTGCTGGAAGTGTGGAGGTGAATGATGCTGCAGGGCTTAAGATAGCTGGTCTCCATCTTCTTAAAGGAACACTGTCAAGTTTCTTAAGCTTCTGAATATAATATACAGGATCTGTGTCTCAGGCAGCAAAATATGTATATATATATAAAAGAATTAAAGGTGCCATTTCCCCAGGTCTCTCCCAGACACTTTAAATTTGTGGTTAGATGGATTTCATAGCAGCTTCCAGTGTCTGAAGGGGGCTACAAGGATGCTGGAGAGGGACTCTTCATCAGGAACTGTAGTGACAGGCCAAGGGGGAATGGCTTTAACCTGCCAGAGGGGAGATTGAGATGAGCTCTTAGGCAGAAGCTGTTCCCTGTGAGGGTGCTGAGGCGCTGGCACAGGGTGCCCAGAGAAGCTGTGGCTGCCCCATCCCTGGCAGTGTTCAAGGCCAGGTTGGCCTCAGGGGCTTGGAGCAAGCTGCTCCAGTGGAAGGTGTCCCTGCCCATGGCAGGGGTTGGAACTGGATGATCATAAGGTCTCTTCCAACACAAACCATTCTATGATTTTAGGGTTCTATGAGTACTTTTCTGTGCTGTTGCTGCATCTACAGATGCACTCCAAAAAATCAGACCTAGGCAAAATTCACCTCTTTAGTGACCAGAATTGATATTTTCAACCTTTTCTGAAAAGAACATGAAGGAGAGAAGGGGATGGGGGTGATCCCTTGCCTGGGTATGACAGAAGGGCTCTGGTTTCTCTCTGCTGGCTTCACAGGCACATCACTTAGCCACTGTGGTGATCAGAACTGTTCTGGTTTTCACACGTGCCAAGGCTCGAGTATTTTGGCAGGCTGCTAAGAAGGATAACACAGTGTATGTGTCATTGGTTAAAAACTGTCATGATCACTTCAGCACTGTTCAAAACAAAGTGGGAGAAAAACATCAGGTTTTCTTAACTGGGAAATTGCCAGGAATTGTTTTCATTAGCAACTTGAGGGTAATGGGGTTTTTTCCATCAGTAATGAAGGTAAATAAGAATCACAGCTGAGGACCCTGTGAAGTAGACAGTGTATCTTTAAGAAGAGATCTCTCAGAATTTATTAGACAGAGGCAAGTCTTCGTTAGGCAATGGCTTGTTCATGTGGTTTGCAAGTAGGGGAGTAGGAGTTGTAGGGTGTTGCTGTGTAGTCAGGATAGAGGACAGAGTGATGGCATCCTTGTGTGGAGTGGGCAGTGTGTCCCTTCAACCTGTGGACACTGGAGATCTGGGCAGGCTTGAACAGCGGGAGCCCAAATGCATTCATCTTGCTGTAAAAGAGCAAGGGCAGTGGTAGCAGCAGACCCTGGCCAGCCGTAGGGATGTGGTTAGTGTTCAGCTGTCCTTCGGGGGGGAGGAGGACCCCAGCCCCACTGCAGCTTTGGATGTTGTTGTGCTGCTCTTCTTGGCTTGGGTGTCTTGGAAGCTCAGCTGTCATCACACAGCCCCTCCAGTGCTTGGCCCTATGTGCCTGGCTGTTTGTGTGGCAGAGCACACAATGGGTGTTGCAGTGACAGTGAGTGATGCCCAGTGGTTTGCTGAAGGACCATTGCAAGGAGGAGCTGAGAACGTGTGGGGTGATGTTGGGAGTTTTCTCTGTCAGCAGTTCTGCCCCTGACCTCTGTTTGGGTAGTAAAAAGGCTTCTCTGCAGAGTGTGTGGAATGGGGCTCCTGTGGCTGGGAGATCCTTTGGCTGGGATGGATGCCATGGAGGTTGCATAGGGTTATGTAGAGCCTGTCTGAAGGAGGGCTGTTCAGCAAGGGGAGTCATAAGGAGATTTTGTCAGTGTAGCTTGAGGGATGCTTGTTGCATTTGATGAGGGATGAGATCTTGCTGGTGCTCAAGTAACACTGGGTGTTCTGGGTGCAGCTGCAGCAGCTAGGCAGGAAGATGGGCAGGGTTATGTACCCCACTGCTCACAGAGCAGACTGCAGCTCCCCCAGGGCTCCTGTGCCGGTCCTTTTGTGCTAACATGCAAGCACAGAGGGGCCTGAGGGCCAATACGGCTGCAGAAAGCCCTCAGAAGGCTCTAGACGACCACAGGATGCCCCCATTAAGAGGCAGTTGGAGGCTTGTGCCACCTTGCCACGGTGCTTTTATTCTAGAAGCAATAAGGAGGAAAAAATGGCCTTTGTCCCATTCTCCAGGCGTTTAGTGCAGTGGTTAACTTGGAGCAGCTGGATCCCCCGGGAGCTGCTGGAGCAGTGTTTGTGTATCTAGGCAGCTTCCCTCAGGTGCACTCATGGGAGGGAGCCAGCTGTCCAGGCAGCTGGGAGCAGCATCTTCATGGCAAAGGCTGCTTTAACCCCTGCCCCAAGGTCTGCAGAGGCTCCTCTGCAGAGAGGACGACTGAGCATTTAACACAAGACTGGATTTTACTCCAGAATGGGCTTTACTCCAAAATGCCCAAAGCCCAAGGGATGTAGCAGTGGCCTTGGCAATTACATTGGTGCTCAGTGTCTGTATGATCTCAGCCTCAGTGCTTGGTGTGACCTTGGTCTCGAAGTGCACCATTTATGGCTTTCATTCTGATAAGCTACACTGTATGTCTAAGACCTTTCTGTGTAAAGAACCTCCCTGTTTCACTTAAAACACTGTATTTGTTTGGGTTTGAGTCTGACTGCAATAGGACAGCCCACATCAGTCATCCCCCTGCCCAGAAGGGCTGTACATGGAGCCAGGCCCCGTGTAGTGAATGGGGTTTGTTACTGTCTAAAGGGGCAGGTGTCTGATCCACAGCAGTGAATCTTCATGTACCCAAGCAGGGCTAAAGTACAGCTTTGGGAAACAACGTTAATAGCCCAAGTGCAGGTGGAAATTTGTCATTGAAAAATGCTGCTCCCAGCTTCACTGCCCAGCTGCTGCTTTTCCTTCTTGAGCTGCATCCTGATGACAGGATGGGATCCGAGGCCAAGGTGGAGCACAGTGCAGAAGGCTAAATGGGACATGGGTTCAATGTTCTTCCACGAGGGTTGTTTGTGTTGATTGGTCTGTACGGGAATGGACGTATCCGATGTTTTCTGGACAACTTCATGTCAGTGCTGGCAGTGTCTTCTAGTCCAATTGGTTTGCTAACGCGTCTGCATGGTTGTACTGTGTCCTTACTCATAGCACTAATGGGTGTGCGAGCCAGACCACTCGTCATGTTACCCGTTTCACCAGCACTGGTCTCTGTTGCTTGGTGTCTGCAGTGTATGTTGGTGGGGCAGAAGGGACCCCAGGAAGGCTCCTGCACTTCAGGCAGGCTGCTGTGCTGGCTGACACCCCTGGGGCTGCTCTGCAGGGTGAAGCCACCCCCACTAGGCTTCATGGAGGGTGATGCTCTATTTGATAGTCCCAAGCGCTGCCACTTCCCTGTGTCTCTTCTGGTGTCCTGTTTAGTTTCTGTCCTCTTTGGTTCCTGTCTAGGCAAGTGATGAGAAATGGCTTTAAGCTGAAAGAGGGGAGATTGAGATGAGATATTAGGAAGCTGTTCCCTGTGAGGGTGCTGAGGCGCTGGCACAGGGTGCCCAGAGAAGCTGTGGCTGCCCCATCCCTGGCAGTGTTCAAGGCCAGGTTGGACACAGGGGCTTGGAGCAAGCTGCTCTAGTGGAAGGTGTCCCTGCCTGTGGCAGGGGTTGGAGCTGGAGGAGCTTTAAAGTCCCTTCCAACACAAACCAGGCTGGGATTCTATGAAACCAAGGGAAATAGGTCCCTTGCACTTGAAGGGACTGAGCAATGAGTCCCCTTGCCATAGTCTCTCAGGAGTGGCCGGGATGGTCTGTTTTACACAGACCTGACTCTGGGGTGTAGCTTCTCCCCAAGGTTCATCCTCTGGTGCCTTCCTCTGGATCTGTGTACTCTGCAGCCCCACTGAGCTCTACCTGGGAGCCTTGGGCAGGGAAGCACATGGTGGTGGGCAGGCCCTTGAGGACAGTCAGTCCTGCTGACAGCCTACAACCCTACCTCAGAAGGAAGAAGCTGCTTCCATCTTTCCCTGCTCTCTGTCCTGGAGAGCCGTAGGGGCTGCATGGCTGCTAACAGTACAGGAAGCCAGGAGCATGGTGTGTGCATGAGCAGGGCAGAGCCTGGGCACCCACCTCCCTGCTGAAGCATGTGTGGGACACAGGGGAGGGGAGCAGTTACTGCTCTCTACCAGGAGAAGAGGGACCATTGCCAGCATAGGCAGCAGCCAGTGTCTTCAGCACAGTTAGCACAGGCATGCTGGTCATAGGAAGGTGAGAGCAGGCTCTGAGGAGGGGACTGCCACATAGGACCTCTCTTGCCCCATATTCCAGCTCAGGAAGAAACGGCCACACTCCTGACAAACACAGCCATCCCCAGCACTGAGTAGGTGCAGGCTGGGAGCCTGGTCCCAGCGTTTGAATGCCCAGAAGGAAACACACTGTCTTCCCAAGGTCATGGTTTCCCTCACAGCTGTTCCCATCCTGCTGGGCCCGGGCCTTGCTCTGTGTTGCCTTTCTCACTGGTTGTGTTTGGCCTTCTTTTAGGAATTTTCGGAAGCACCTGCGCATGGTGGGGAGCCGAAGGGTTAAAGCACAAAGTAAGTGGGCACTGAACCTGTCAGATGTGGATGTGAGGAGCTGGGGTTGTGCTGGTGGGACATGGGAACTGTTGCATGCAGATGTGGGTAGAAAGGACCTAGCACTGAGCCAGAGAAAGGTGCTGGTGCCATTTTACAAAGAAGTAGCCAGGTTGTCGCAAGTCTCCAGGACACACGGATGTCTGCAAGCAGCCTGCAGGCTATTTCTGAGGGCCCTCTGCCTTGGCCATGGCTGATCTCCATGGCCTCAGTGCAAGGAGTGGAAGGAGAGCTGCAGCATCCTTGTCCCGTGCGTGCGTGGGGTTTGGTGATCACCAGCACAGACTCTTGTGAGGAGAATCAGAGCTGAGAGTTCTGCAGAGCTGGCGAGGGCTGCCTGGCCTCTTACTCCTCCTCCTGAAGCTGAGGACCAGCTGTGGCTCCTGGGACAGTTGGTGCTCCATGTGCCACGTGGCCTGGTGGCTTTCTCTCTTCTCCTCCCCTGTCCCACTGCCATCTCCACAGCAGGACGTGGGGGAAAGTTGCTGAGAGGATGGTGGAAGGAAGAAGAGGAACAGGGAAGAGCTTGTAGCAAGGGGGAAATAAGGGAATGTTTTATGCCTCTAGTGGGGAAGAAGTCACCCGGGATACAGCAGTTCCCTTTCCCTGAGGAAGGCAACACTCCATGACTCGGTTTGGGCAGCTCCCTTATCGCTGTGAAGTGAGCTAAGAATGGTATAACTGCTCCTGAGGATTGCTCCAGAAGAGGAAACAGCTCGTTCTTCCCACCTCTGGCCATGCATCATGTACAGACTGCCCACTGCAAAGCACTGCTGAGTTATATTTGCCTTCTTTCTTTCCTCATATGCTGTGGGAAGTGAGCAGCAAAGAGCATTGTCCTTCAAAGAGTCTTTATTGGCATCTGAGTTAGCACTGCCTGAAATGAAGAGGGCTTATGTACCCTAGAGCTGTCTGGAAGTTCAGGCATGCCTCTGCCTTGGTAACTCTCGGGTCATGTTTTCAAAGCTTTCTTCATGTGCTCAGTAGCTAAATGCCTGGGTTTAAATGAAAGCTGAGGATGAAGATCACCTGAAGAGCTTCCTGTGTGATTTGTCTCCCTGGACTCCCACACTTGGACACACTGCAGCAGAGGACAGGTTGCTCCTCAGCTCTTGTAATGCAGATCTGCAGTGAATTCCTGACATGAGATGCTGTTACTGGACACACTGCAGCAAACTTGCTCTGTCTGCTACCAGAAATAGGTATTAGTGGCTATAAGTGGCTGTTAATCTGGGTGTAATGGCTTTCACAGGGGCTTGCCAAGTCAGATATTGTTGGCAGCTGCCAGGAATTTGCCTGCGGTGCAGCCAGCTGGTCTAAGCTCCCTGGTTCTGCTTGGGAAATGCTGGTACAAACAGTGTAATGCCCCTTGGACAAACAAGGAAAGCTGGGGGAGGAGTGCTCACACGAGTGCAGGCAAAACCTGAAGGATTTCCTCTTTTGCAGCAAAGTTTAGAAAGTGGGAGCTTTCCAGAGTCCTCCCACCCCATTTGGTCCAGCTCTGATCGGGATGCACTAGAACATGCACGGAAAACTGACTGGAGAGCTGCTGCCTTCTTCTGGTCATGGAGGTGTCATTAGCTGTTGAGTACATCTGGGAGGCCTCTGAGTCAGAGCATTGACGCTGGAAGACTGGAAAAGTCTTGGTTAAACTGAGCTGTGTGCATTAAGGAGGGAGCATCGAGTGTCCTCTTTTGCTGTGTTACATGCCGTGTAATGGTCCCGCTCAGGAAGTGAGCGCTTTGTCTTTTGCTATCCAGAAGCTAGATGCTTGTTTGCTGTGAGGAAAGGCCTCGCGTTTGGCAAGTGAAGAACAAGCACAGGGTAGGCCGTGATGCGTGGCTTTGGTGGAAATCTCTGGATGTTTTGTTTGCTGGCAGCAGCAGAGGTGGCTTTGGAGTCTGTTAATGTCCTGCTCTGGTTTTATCCTAGCATTTGCCGAACGGCGTGAGAGAAGCTTCAGCAGGTCCTGGAGTGACCCGACTCCCATCAAAGCCGATTCCTTCCATGACTCTCGAGAAAGTGAGTTCTGAGTCCTTTGAGCTTCCTCCTGTGGCCAAACCTCCAGCTGAGGTGTGGACTGGAGTCCCACTGGAGGAACTCCTCTGTGCTCTTTTGTCCCATCTTGTGATCCTTTTGGTTCCGTGAGATCTGAGCAAATCCCACTCTGGGTAGATGCACTTGTTCATCTGTGTGTACCTGTATTTATTTGTAGAGCACAACCCATCCAGCCTCATGTTATTGTGCAGTTGCCAAAGGATACCCAGGGGGACAGCTCTCTTACAGCCCTCTGTTCCCATCATCCCGTATTTGCTTGGGACCAAAACAACCTACCTGGAAGCACACCAGTCCAAGGCTACATTCACCACAGCAGGGCTCACCTGCCTGGCTTCCAGTGCAGAGCCCCTTCTGAGCTCTTTCCTAGGCTGGAATAGCTCAGGAGCACAGCTGCAGCGCTCCATGAGATGGAGCTTTGCTTGCCTGGCCACACTGGCTGCACAGATGATAGCCTGGGGCAATCTGATCCCCGTTCAGGCTGTCAGGAATTCCTCTGGGAATCCCCAGTAAGACTTGTGGGGACTGAGATGCTGTTGTGTTAATTCACAGGAGGAAATACCAGCGTCTTCCCACTGTCTTTTTATAAAGGGAACAGCTGTTTTACCCAGCTTTCATTGAAATCCTGTAGGCAAGACACATGGTGGATGTGTTTGCCCATGTCGAAATAGGCTGTATTGTAAATGAATTTCAGCAATGGAATGGACTCACCTACTAGGTAAGCACAAGGTGCAGCCCTCCTAGAAGACACACACCAGGTTGTAGGGGGAGATGTAGGTTCAAAACATGACCCGATGGTTCCTCTGCAGTCTGATTCCTCCCCACTCCCTCAGCTAACTCAGAGGCGAATGGAAAAGACACCGTTCAGACAGGCTTCAGGCACTGCCAGGGACGCTCTGGCACTCGGACATCCCAAAGGCGCCAACAGGGGCATCTTGGTTCTCTTTCCTCAGGCCTTGGCTCCAGGGAGCCACCTCTGGTTTTAACCTTTAATGGTCAATTATATTCCTTCCAGATTTTTTCTCCAGGAGGCTTGAAGGCCAACAGGTAAGGTCAGTTTGGAGAGCAAATTCAAGTGTACTCTTGCAATGCTACAGTTTGCTACGGCTCTCCTCGCGCGCTGGGACTTCTCTGCCAGCATCAGTTTGACCAACGAGGCAGAGTTTCTTTATAATCACAGAAGACACAGAGCAATAATTATGACAAGGAAACCAGCTTTGAAGTCTGTGGACTTTTGCTCATCAGCTTTGCAATGTTAAAGTGTAGAGTCTGTCTGTGTTCTGTCTCCTCCTCCATTTCTGAGGTGACAGGGTGACTGTTGTGTTTAGCACTTGAAAGCTGAACGACTGTGGAGTGATGAAGAGTTACATGATGTGTGGTACCAGCTCTGTGTGTGCTCTCTTCATTCGTTGAGTGTTTTGTCTGCTCAGAGGCACTAGCTCCAGTGTGGTGTCTGTGGGGGAAGAAAGGAGGGCACAAGGAGGGCTTGTGGCACCTCCTGCAAGGTAGCTGCCACACAGGACCAAGCGGGGAAGGGAGACTGTTCTGCCCTTGTAATGCACACTGTGTTCCTGCAGGCCATGACCTTCAGGATTCCTGCGGCACTTTGGATGGCAACTTTGACTTGAACTGGGAAGCAGAAAAGGAGCTTGAAGCCGTGGCATGTGATGGAGAAGACTTTATTCCACCAAAAATAATGGTGAGGATTTCAACTCTGCTACCTGTATCTGCTCAGGCTGTGTGTGTCCTTTCAGAGCTGCTAAGTTTAGGATCTTCATGAGAACAGACAAGTCTTTCATGTAGGTGTGTATGAGGGTCACTCAGAGATCAGCCAAGACATGACATGGTATTGAGCATCTGTTGTTGCTGGGGATAACGTGTTGAAAGAAAACTGGAAGTGGAAGGACCTGTAGTCCAGCCCCAGGTCGAGCAGGACTGTCATCAACACTGAACTGAGTCTCAATAACTCTGGAGATGTGAGTCTCCAGCAGTGCCTCCCTCCTGTTGTTACCTGCCTGGTATGGAGCTCTGTGCTATGATGCTGTCTGCTCTTTTATGATTCCTTGATGCTCAGCTTCTCCCTGCACTCCCCGCTCCTACGCCCTGGGGGATTGGGCAGACAGGACTAGATCCTGACACATCCCTTGGCCACATGCACCAGTACCCGGGCAAAAGGATCTCAAGCTTTCAGGGTGGCATTGCTAGTCCAGCAAAGCATGACTGCATTTGAATGGGTCACCAGGAACCCAACACTTGAGTTTGTTCAGACCTTGACATCTCCAGTGTTTCTCCCAGGTGGTGCATGAGATGATTGTCCATCCCTGGACTCTTAAGAAACTTTGCATTACCTCCTATGTGGCCGAAGCAGTGACATGGTGTCTAGGAGGGAGGGCTCTGAAGCCAGCCTAAGCTGGAACCCACAAGCCCACCAGCACCACTGCCTGCTCCACTCTCAAAGTGATGAACAGAGGTGCCTGAAATCACAGCACAGTCAAACTGCCCATTCCCACAGTCCTTGTGCTGTGCTTGTGCTGAGAGCAGGCACATCCTCTGGGCTGTTGTGCTGCTGGAGCCAGCTGAAGCTTCAGCCAGAGTTGCCAGGCAACCTGCATCTGCCTGACATCCTGTGTCTGCCTGTGCTGATGCTGTTTCATCCCTCGGCTGGTTCCCATTCAGGTATGCAGCCATCCCACCACCAGCCAGGTACGTGTGCCTGTTTGAATGATCCTCTATGGACCCTGGCACAGAGGGGGGCTGTAGAGAAGTGATCTTTGCTGGGATACAGCCATTTGTGGTGATGCACAAGCTGCTTCCCCTGTGCACACTGGGCTCCGCTTTACAAACTGCTTTCTCAGGCTCAGTCCTGCCTTTCAGCAGAGCTGTGTGCTCATTAGTTGGGGCTCAAGGACACTGTGACACACAGCAGGACTGGGCAGGCCTCGGGGTGCTCTGTAGTGGATCAGAGGCTTGGAGGACCTTCCAGAGGGATGCAGATAGGCTGGATGAGCTGGGTAACACCTGAGAGCAACTGAACAGGGCACTGCTACTGTGGCCTTTGTGCTTCTGTCCAGCCTTCTCCTCATGCTGTTCACTTCTTTCTCCCCTTACAGCTCATTTCCTCCAAGGTGCCCAAAGCAGAGTATGTCCCGACAATTATCCGCAGGGACGATCCCTCTATCATCCCCATTCTCTATGTAAGTGTTTCACTTCTATGGCTTGGATGGGTGGGAGCAGGCTTCAGACACAGAATTATTTAATGGGTGTTTCTTGTCCCTATCCCTGGTTCCTATTATGGGGATTCTGAAACACTGATGTGATTCGGGAAAGCTGTCAGGAAAGGGCTGGGGGTGTGCTGAACCCAGGGGATGCTGCAAGGACTGGAACAGCTCTGCTCTTGAGCCAGGCTGAGAGCTGGGCTGGGGCAGCCTGGAGAAGAGAAGGCTCCTGAAGGGGAGACCTTAGAGCAGCTCCAGTGCCTAAAGGGGCTGCAGGAAACCTGGAGAGGGGCTTTGGATGTGGGCTTGTAGGGACAGGCCAAGGGGAATGGCTTTAACCTGCCAGAGGGGAGATTGAGATGAGCTCTTAGGCAGAAGCTCTTCCCTGGGAGGGTGCTGAGGCGCTGGCACAGGGTGCCCAGAGAAGCTGTGGCTGCCCCATCCCTGGCAGTGTTCAAGGCCAGGTTGGACACAGGGGCTTGGAGCAAACTGCTCTATGGAAGGTGTCCCTGCCCGTGGCAGGGGTTGGCGCTGGAGGAGCTTTGAGGTCCCTTCCAACACAAACCAGGCTGGGATTCTGTGATTTGGGGTCTGGGGTAGCTCGGGGAGGGGGGCTCAGGGCGGTAGAGTAAGGAGGAGTGGAAATCGCACATGGGGCTGCCAGACTATGGAAGCACAAGCAGGGAGCTTGGGAAGCACAAGGAAAGCAGGGCAGGACTGAGCACACCGGCAGAGCTGTGCGTTGCCGGGCTTAGGGCTCCTCCTTCTGTTCATCCTTAGAACCTCGGAGCTCTGCAGTGAACCATGAGCCCCGTCGCTCTCTGCAGTGGTGCAACCCTGCCAGTCAGAACCTCAGTTCTCTAGGAGCAGGTGTCTGAAGCACCAGCATGGAGCCATGGGTCTCTTTTCCTCATCGCTTTATAGTCACTGCATTTGGAAGGGATGTCCTGATGACCCTGCTCTGCCAGAGGTAGATGTGATGGCAGTGTGGCTGTTTGTAGCCAGCTTGGACACATCTAGAGCCAGAGGCTGGCTACAAAACATGGGCCAAAAGGCAAATAGTCATTGCTGATGCTGACTGCATCTGATGGGTGATATGTGCTGTGGACTTGTCTGCAGGATTCAGCTTTGAGACTTGGTCTTCATGGACCGCTCAGTTTTCAGCTGCTTTGCTCAGATGAGGTTTAGGGTGGTTATTAATGTGGTGTGACTAGAAACCATCAGTTGGTAAAATTGAGCTCTTGGAGCATCCGTTTGCCTGGGAATGGGATTGTGTGTAATGTTAGAGACTATAATAATGTCATGGGATCTGGTGTAGTGACAGTAAACCTTGAGATGTCTTCTCCCTTGGTTTCCAGGACCATGAACATGCCACCTTTGATGACATCCTTGGTACGTGAGTGTTATTTCCTTTCCTTAACTCCCGCCCATTGCAGGTGTAACTGATCAACATGTTAAAGTCACTCCACTGCCCTGTGCCTCACCTGCCACATGTAAAGGTGTTTTTGTCACCCAGTGGCACCTGTGTCAGTGCTATTGGAAGTGCTGCAGTAAGAAAACTTCACTTCTGTGGCCCATTTTCTATGCCAAGCTCCCAGTTTATGGAAGGGAAGCTGAGGCTCAGGGCAGCAAAGATTCATTGTACCCTTGTAGGTGAGGGGGAGCTTTAGCAGAGGGTCAGGACAACTGGATCTGGTCCAGCGCCGTGGTCACTGCAGAGCAGTGCCTGGTGCTGCTCTGTCAGTTCTCTGCCCCGGGATGTGTCAGGGTTTCCTGCTTTCCACAGCATGAAAATAAAGGGTTTGCTTTGTCATCAGTGGGAATGTGGGTGCCGAGCGCCTCTCGCAGCTCAGCTTCCTGCCTTCAGCACTGACGTGACAAGAAATAGGATTAATTTTGAACTTCCTCCATGGTTCAAATTTCCCAATGTGTTTATTGCAGAGGAAATAGAAAAGAAGCTTAACATCTATCGGAAAGGCTGCAAGATCTGGAAGATGCTGATATTTTGCCAGGTACATGAAAGTGGTGAAGGGCTTGGGGGGGGTGTCACAAATTTGTCTGGGCTTTTTCCTGTGAGGGTGCTGAGGCGCTGGCACAGGGTGCCCAGAGAAGCTGTGGCTGCCCCATCCCTGGCAGTGTTCAAGGCCAGGTTGGACACAGGGGCTTGGAGCAAGCTGCTCCAGTGGAAGGTGTCCCTGCTTGTGGCAGAGGTTGGGACTGGAGGAGCTTTGAGGTCCCTTCCAGCCCAAACCAGTCTGGGATTCTGTAACTTTCTACAGGGAAAATTACAAAGAGGAACCGGGGCTCCAAGGTCAGGTTCTGTTACAGTAACTGCACATGTGCAGCTTTCACTTCTCCTTTCCCCAGGCACTGAACGGAGTGGAGCTGCTGTAACAGCAGGAAATAAAGTCTGATTTAGCGTGGTTAAGTCCAGAACTGGGCTGCTCCTCAGCTGCTTTGATGGAAACTCAGGACCAGCTTTACATAGACCTCAAAAGGAGGGTTCCAGAGACAGGAACAAGCGTTTGCGATGCGATGCGCTCAGTTTCCGCACGCTCAGCGTGGCAGTGGCAGGGTGCGTGTCCCGGAGCAGACCGGCAGATGGCGCAGCTCGGCGCTGGAGCGCGGCCGGCGCTGCCCGGGTCCGGGCTTGCCGAGCTGTGGTGCGCAGGTTGCTGCTGGGTCTGGGGATTTCCTTCCCCCGTCTCTTGCTCCTCAGGGTGTTCGGCTTCACACTTCCCCAGCAGCTGTGCGAGAAACCTTGAAATGAGAAGTCAGGAGCTGACCTGACTTGAACCCTTTTCCATGCGCCCAGTGCTGTGGAGCAGCGGGGTCTGCAGTGCGCTGACCTGGAGACGGTGACTCAGTTTTCCTGCTGTTGTACTCAAGCTTTTCATGCCTGCTACAGCCAAAGTCCAGCTCTTCCTCAGTGACGTCTCTCCTGCTTATCCCATCTTGGCTCAGCCTCTCTCTGCCCACCACGGCGACTCCCCTAGAATCCCCAAGCAGAGGGAATTTCTTGTCTTCCCTATTCTCTCCAGCCACCCACAATGAACATTTTTGTCTATTATTGTGCTTTTTTAGAATGAGGTGGGCATATAACAGTAAAACCCAGAGAATCCAACCCCCAGCACACTCCCATGTGTGACTCTTTCCCGAGCAAGCCCTGCAGTGCCTGCTATGGAGGACACAGCAGCCATGCCAGCCTGGCTCTGCTCCCCTATGGCACATAGGGCTGTGCAGGACAAGAAACATCTAGTCTTTGTTTCTTCATGGCCTGTGCCAAGTGGTTCACATCTGTCTGTCTCTTGCAGGGAGGCCCTGGTCACTTATACCTGTTAAAGAACAAAGTTGCCACGTTTGCCAAAGTGGAGAAGGAGGAAGATATGATCCTGTGAGTGGCTGCATCACCTTCTGGACTCGCACAGCATTGTGCTGCTTGGTTGGCTCTGTGTTTGTCACACGTGCCTAAGCAGGAGAGAAGGGTTGGCCAGGGGAAGATGAGGCTGAGGGGGGCCTAACAGCAGCTTAAAGCCCCTTCGGTGGGGCTGCAAGGAGGAGAGGGCTGAGCCTGACCCCGGAGTGGTGCAGCCCCAGGAGAGGTAGCCAGGAGACTGATGCTTTTATCTGGTGTTCAGTGTCTCTGTGGAATAGAGACTGTCAGAAGGGGGGTGGAAGTCTCCTCTCTTAACACCGGCTTTGCTGACCAGACCCCAGGACACATGCCTTGTGCCTCTGTTGCTCGGAAGTGGCTGAGACAGCATTTCGAAGCAGAAATCCAACCAGTCCTCCCACGGCTGCCTCCAGTAACTCCCTCCTCATTGCAGGGGAAATGGAATTTGCCTCTGCAAAGCCTGCTCAAAGTCCAGCACGTTCCTAAGGAGGATTTTCACTAACAGCAGCCTGTCAGCCAGGGCTGCTGAGGCAGTTCTGCTTCTCCTTGCAGAGAGTTAAGCTTTGCCTGTTTTGCTGCCTGCTCACTTGTGCTGGCTCAAACTCACTTCGTTGTGGGGGAGAGGATGTACACCAACCTGTTCTGCACAACTTGTTGTTGGCATGAGAGCTGAGTATTGAAATCTACATCTGTTCAGTGCTCTCATGCTCTGGCACGAACACTGTCAATAACATTCTTCAGCACGTGTTTGTGTACACGCTTCTGAACGCAGGCCAGGCATGGCTGGTCCAGAGCTGGGCACTCAGGGACCTTCAGAAAGCCGTGAACACACAGCTGAAAACTGGGATGCTTGGAAGCGAATATCTCCATCTAACCTGTGTGTCCCTGGGAGGCAGTCCTGAGGAAAGCTGTCTGATCACAGAGGGCTTCAGAGCCCACCAGAAGCCTGCCCTGACCCCTGCCCAGGGGAGGTGGTTTTATCTCATGTCCCTTAGGCACAGTATGTCTGGTCAGTAGTCCCAGAAGGTAAATTGGGTCTGACTGATGAGCAGCACCAAGCACTGGGTGGTTTGCTGGTGTCTCTAGCTATGTTGAAGAACAACCTCTGCAGCTGCTCTCTGCTGATTTTGTGCCCTGCAAATAAACCAGTGCACTGATAACACTCATCTTTAGAAAGGGTAATTGTTGACAGAAATGGGAGAGAAAACTGGAGGGGACTGCTACAAGAGGAGAATGCTCAGTAAAACTGGCAGTCTGAAAGCACTCCTGGGGCACTTTGCTCCCTTCTCTTCACCTTGGAGCATCCTTGGCTCAATGGACTGCTCCTTCTTCCCTACCACGTGACTGGGACCTGCTCCTTGGGCCCTTGCTTGGCCCCTGTGCTTCCTTGTCTAAGAAGCCACAGCTCTTCCTGAGCAGCTTGTTCCTCAGGTCCCTTCTGAGCTGCGTGTGCACACATCCTTGTGATTGATTACTCATGAGGAGATAGGGGGGTTTTGCTTTGCTTTAAATTATATATGCTGTTTTTTCCTGTTTCTTCCAGCTTCTGGAAGAGGTTGAGCCGGCTGATGAGTAAAGTCAATCCTGAACCAAATATCATTCACATCATGGGCTGCTATGTTCTTGGAAACCCCAATGGGGAGAAGGTAAGAGCTTCCTGGGAATGTCTGGTGAGCACCAAGCCAAACAGTCACACTGTGAAGTCTAAACCTTCCTCTTCTGCTGGGTGGGAACATGCTGTCATCCTGTCCCATGAGAGGCTGTGAATGGGTGAAGCACCCTATGGATTGTGCCTTCCGCAGAGGGCAGAGGAGGAATAAGTGACAAATACTGAAGCCTTTGAGGAGAACAGTAATTCAGAGCACTTTATTTACTGATGAGCTAGATGTTTTAAAGAACGGGTGGAAGCTTTTCTTGAGGTAGGGAACAACGGTGGGGATTCTGGGTGTCCTGGAGTTCATCTTTGTTTTCAGCTGCTAACCCTTGATATTTTTTCCTTTCAGCTATTTCAGAATCTGAAAAACTTAATGAATCCTTATAGGGTTGCCTTTGAGTCTCCACTTGAACTATCAGCTCAAGGTAACTTATTTTCTGTACAAAGACACACACCATCCTCATCAGGCTGCCTCCTTCAGTGGGCCTCTTCTTCAAAAAGCCATTCTAAGCTCCCTTCAGCCCTGCCATGCTCTTGCTTTAGCTTGTGGCCACCTTGTGTTGTTCAGTGGCTGAACCTGGTTTTCCCCTTGCAGCTGCTTCCGTGCTCACATTGCTTCTGTTGTGTTGGCTGGGCCTGACTCTGCACAGCCCTCTCTCAGGCTACAGGCAGTGGCAAAGCAGCCTGAACAGGAGGCAGCTTTCCAGCTTCAGTTTAGATCTGTCATGTACTGGGGCATGTGAAGTCCATGGGAGAAATGCAGGTGGGAGCAGAGCCTTTTCTGCAACCAAGTGTGCAGGGGTCTCTTCTGCAGGCCTCAAACCACTGGTACTGAGTGAGTTGTGTCGTCAGCAAGCACTGAGCTGGAGCCATTCTGCATCTCAGTCTGCTTTGCCTTGCTTTCTTTAATGTTTTTTGCCTGTAGCTCAGGATATTTCAAGGGCTACAGAATCTTTCCTGTTCTTTGGTCAATGTAATTATGGGTGCAGTTTCTGAAGCAACATATTCTGAATTTGCCCTTATTTTACCTTTGCTGTAATCCTTGGTACATTGTCCTCTAAGAAGATAAGAACATGCAGCATTAGGCTGTAAGCACTGTGGAGACTTCCTCTGCTGCTCACACTCGCATCAGCACTGATGGGTTATTCTTAACTCCACTTATTCTCACAGGATCATACAGGAGCTGAACACATTCATGCTGCACAAAGCTGTCTGTCCTGTCAAGATTTGGACCCCACTTTACACAGTGTTTGCACAGATCCCATAGCAAACATGCTGGAGCACCTCTCCTATGAAGAGAGGCTGAGAGAGCTGGGCTGGGCCAGCCTGGAGAAGAGAAGGCTCCTTAAGGGGAGACCTTAGAGCAGCTCCAGTGCCTAAAGGGGCTGCAGGAAACCTGGAGAGGGGCTTTGGCCAAGGGCCTGTAGGGACAGGCCAAGGGAATGGCTTTAACCTGCCAGAGGGGAGACTGAGATGAGCTCTTAGGCAGAAGCTGTTCCCTGTGGGGGTGCTGAGGCGCTGGCCCAGGGTGCCCAGAGAAGCTGTGGCTGCCCCATCCGTGGCAGTGTTCAAGGCCAGTTTGGACACAGGGGCTTGGAGCAAGCTGCTCCAGTGGAAGGTGTCCCTGCCCGTGGTAGGGGTTGGAGCTGGAGGAGCTTTAAGATCCCTTCCAACCCAAACCATTCAAGGATTTTATGTGTGCCTAGAAGCAACTCGCAGGGCAGTTCCTGGGTTTCTGTGCTGCTTGGCAGGCAAGGCAGCAGGCTGTGAGTGCATGCATTTAAGCAGTTAATCTTTGAAGAGGCTGGGCTGGAGAATACGCCTGAATTTATCCCCTTGATCAATCTGGGACGCGCTAATAGTGCACCCGCTGTAATCCTTTGCAAAGTCATCTGAAACTAATCTTAATGAGGCCTCAGAAGCGAAAATCCCATCCTTAAGCTCTGTCTCAGAGACTGTTTGCCCTTGGGTTTTCAAAGGCACTCGCTGCCTCCCGTGCACGGCCTTGGGTCTGTAATGGCCTTGTGAGATCTCCACCTTCCAGTGCCAGTGCACAGAGCTTGCATTAGTGTGTTCTGTTGAGCTCCTTGCTGGGAGAAGACAGCTTTGCAGGACAGGGGCAGCTGTAAGCGCTCATTTATAAACCAAAGCACCCATTTTCGTTCTGAATTTTCAAGTCACTTGTTTTCAATGTTTCCCACAAATCTTTACAATGAGTTAACTCTGGCTTTGTGATGTCCTGAAGTCCCTGGGCTGGTTAGCCTCACTCGTGCTGTTGGTGTTGTGGTCTGGTGGCAGGGGGTTGGAACTAGATGATCTTAAGGGCCTTTCCAACCCAAGCCAATCTGTAATTCTATGATAGTCCTCAGCCCCCTTCTACAGCCTTCTTCTGCAGTTAGAGCAGAGAGGTCAAAGTCTAGAGACAGGTTCTGTGCTCAGTTCCCAGCTCAGACAAACTCTGCCAGGGGATTTAAGGAGCCTTTCATGGTTTGAGCTCTACAAAGAGGTTTGCTGCTTGTGGGCACCTTCCCATGCTTTGGGCAGGTGCTCAGAGTGTTCACCAATGAAGCATGTGGATGGGTTCTCCTATAGGCGGGTAGGGTGGTTTTGCTGCTGCAGGGTGTAACCCCTCTGCTTCATTTCACTCCTAGGTAAGCAAATGATTGAGACTTACTTTGACTTCCGCCTTTACCGCCTCTGGAAGACCCGCCAGCACTCTAAACTATTGGATTACGATGACATTTTATGAGCTGGAGAAGCCTTTGCAAGAGGAAGTTGATCACTGGTGTCCAAGAAGTCGTGCTGATTGCAGAGAGACTTTTTTATTGGCACGGGGAGCCCTTCAAAGCCCTATGGGAGGCAGCAGTGCTAAAGGGAGGGACGAAGGAGCCCTCGGAAGTATGTTGAGAGGAAAGTCTCCTGGGTCAAGAGAGACTGGAGGGAAAGGGTTTGACACCTCACTCGCCTCAGGTCAGAGCCGGGGTGTCTCAGGAGGAGCTGTGTGTAACGAGGACAGGATGGAGTTCCTTGCAGAACTGAGCTGTTTTGGGTCAGAATGGGCCAGATTTGATTCCAGGTCCTTTTAAAGACTTTTGAAGCTCAGGTTTTCTTACAAAAAAATAAAATCCAATCACTTACCCATGCACTACACTGAAGAAGTGACCAGAGCACAGAGGAAGGAGGGTTTGTACTGATGGCACCTTCTGTGCAGGGGATGTTGGAGAGCAAGGACTGCTACACCTACTCCTGCAAGCTTAGAGCAAGACGATCCAGTTTCCATGTGAATATATACTGGAATATAGAATTGAAACCTATCTCTTCTTGGTTTTGTTTAATAGAATTTAAGAAGTGCAATTTTTATAGCAAGGGGGGTAGAATCCCTCCCAGTATTTAATTAGTTTAAAATAACACACCAGTAACCAATAGATGAGGTATTTTTTTGGTCTGCTTGAAAATATATTCAGAATGGTAATATATCTTCTGTAGACATATTTAATCACCAGCAAACATGGTTTTAAGGTAACTTAGCAGACCCTGCATGTCTGCTGCATTGATTAAGCCGGTTTGGTTCCTTCCTTTCAGAGTAGCTGTGTTGCACTCATTGTGTGTGCTCTCACGAATGTGTAGTTCTCCTCCAAGTAGACACAACTTTGTTACTTTCTATTTTGCTGCTTGCAAAACTACAGGACTTGAGTTTTGCTGAAACACTTTAGGTTAGAAATACAGAACCCGGCCGGGAAGCCTCGGTTGGGTTCACTATGGTATCAAACTGAACTAGAAATTAATAGCCATGGTAATTAACTTGTTCATGCTGGTGTTTTGCTGTGTGTTGAGAGATGAGTTCTCCTTCTAGCCCGTGGTGTGGAGCGGCGCAGCTCCGCGGCCACCAGAAACCCTCCACGGAGACTGAAGAGATGCTTGTGGAGGAGCACAGCACGGGTTTGTAGCACGAGTTTGGATCTTCCCTCTGTTCACTTGATTGCCAGTTGTTTGTGCATCAACCACCTTTTTCCCACTTGTAGAAAGACCTATTGAATGGTCTGAGCTGCTCACATCCCATCCGGTGCGGGACAGAGGAAGCCCAGAGCTGTGTCGAGCAACCGGGTTTGGGAACTCAGGCTCCTGCTTGGCATGTGAGGATATATCTGAGAATATATTTACTTTCTGTTTCAGTCAGGGGGTTGCTTTTTGGTTTGGGAAGGGTTTGTTCTTGTACTGTCCTGTTCAGAGGACAAATACTGCTCAGAGTCTGTGTAGGTCTCTCTGGCAGTACTGTGAGGTAACACAAGTTACTGCTTTTCTAATACACACTGGAGAAGTAACTGGGAAGGATTACCTTGATTTTCTCATTTCCTGCTCTCTAAAATTAGTGACTGTGAAGGAACATACATGTACCAATCTTCTAAATACTTACAAGAAGAACTAGCTGTTCTGACCTGTAGAGTACTCCTTCCCCCTTGACACAGCTGTGGGTGTAAGTCTGGGGAGCAGGCGTCTGGCTGGAACTGCTCAACCCTTTACCCTACAGCAGTTTTATAGCAGAACTTATGGAGAAATGATGTACATACAGTAAGGAGAGGAACAGGTGGAGAGAGATGGTTTGAAGTCATTGAAAGCAACACATTGAAACAAATAGGTGCAGGCTGTTGTTGTACCCTAAGAGGGACCTCTTTGGGGTGGTTTGGTAGCCACGGCTCATCCCTGGCTGGACTCTTGCCCTCTTCATGTTGTCCAGACCTGTAGTGAAAGGGGGATAATGGGCCCCAGTCTGTAGCTTTTGGAGGGAAATGCCAGGTATAAGAAAGAAAACACAACTGATGCCAATTCTGTTACATAGGATGGCAGCTTCCACCAGCTGTGCTGGGGAGGTGGGAGCTGTGGGTGCATTAAAGCAGGAAGTTGTGTGTGATGTGGAGAAGGCAACAGCAGCAGCAGGCTAAAATGCTGACACAAAACTCTCTCCCTTTCTGCCCCTTTGGTCATGCTCCTAACTGGGGGCAAAATGTTCTTCCTTTCTCCTTGCTAAAGTAAACCCCCTATCTAGTGAACTTGGTAGCATGAATGTAGCATTGTGGAACTGTTGAAAATCTTCTTTAACTCCGAAAGGGCCCATTTCTGTATCCACTTGAGTGATTTCTCTGTACAACTATTGTATATCTATCCTCATTGACCACTTGTAGAACTAGGGGTGCAAAGTAGCAAGGTAGCTTGTACAGTTGCATAACTTCTGTAGGAAGACCTGTGTTTGAATGACCATTATGGACTGTTGTAGTGGTGCAGTTGACTGTAGTGTAGTGTAATGACACCGATGAACGCGTTTCTCTCCAAAGATCTATATTCCTTAGTTTGTGGTGTTTATGACATGAGCGTGTTATTCCCTTTGTGGTGTTCGTTTGACTAAAGAGATGAAATGCTCTAAAAGCTGTGACTGGAAAGACAATAGACTTTTGATGTTTCAAGTCCTTTGTGCAAACAGCGTCGTTGAAGTTACCCATTTCTGAAAGCAGAAAACCAGTTTCTTCCCCTTTTTTACCTGGTTGGATCTTTCCATTGGCTGCTGGGAGCGGAAGGGACCAGCAGAGAAGAGAATACAGAAAATACATCATTATTTAAACTTGAGTTGAAAACAGAGCCTGGAACTTGTTCCATTGAACCAGCTGGTGAAGGATGACTCGGGGTGTGCTCAGCATGGTCCCAGCCGTGACATCCCCTCCGCAGACACTTCCTGGCACCCCAGGAGCGATGGCTGCAGGGCACACAGGACAATCTGTTGTTCCACTTCTGCACCCACGTTTCTGCTGCCTGCTCTCGGGGTGTGTCTATGGGAAGCTCTGGAACCGGTTTGTTCACACACACTTGGTAATTGCAGCTGCCCCGGCCCGGTGGAGCTCAGCTCTCAGGGTAACTGGAGCGAGTGGTCATGGCGTGGTTGAGCATGAGGCTCAGCCCCACCATGGGGAACTGCTCCTGCAGGTCCTGTATGGGCTGGATTTGCTGTTAGCAATGCCAACACCTGGTTAAGCCTGGAGAGAAGCGGATCAAACTGGGATAACTGAATTGAGTGCCAGCCCAACCATGCTGGGAGTTTCTGCTGCTCTTGCTATGAGGCAGTACTGAACGTCAGCAGTCTGCTGGCTGTGTTATGGTCTAGGCTGGGACTGTTACCTCCAGGAGAGGGCAAAGGTGGGCAGCAAGTGCATTGGCAGTCTGGTCTGCAGCTCCTCAGCCTAGCTCATGTGCTGGGAGCAGCACCTGATTCTCTGCTGCCTTCAGGGAATGTTCACCCAGCTGTAGAGGCGTGGGGGCAGTGGTGGTGGTGTCTTCTTGGATGTGGCTTTAGTCTTTACAGGGTTTTCCAGGCAGGCTTTTCCCTTTTCCTCTTGTTTGGCTGGGAAGGAAAGGGAAGAAGAGAATTCAAGTTACCTGAAGGACACAGAGATGGGTAGAAAATTGAGCTAAAGCGTTTTGCACCTCTCCTCATGCTGCAGCCACCAACTTCCCTTTGCAGCCGACCTCCTGGGCTGGGAAACGGATGAGTGAGCAGATAATCCCTTCCTGCATTAACGAAATGGGAAACGAACCCAGTAAAGTCCTTGTAGCTCTAACAAAACGTCTGACTGGGAAAGGCAACCAGCCAGCTCATCCTGCCGCGCGAGGACTCCGCTGTGTGCACCCAGGGGAGCCCACCTGCTTCTGCCACCTGAGCCACATCCCATGGACCACGGTGGGCTCTGCTTTGCCTCTGTGGAGGGGCCTGTGGAAGTGGGCCTGTGGAAGTGGACCTGTTCTTCGTTCCTCAGCTTGGACCTCATGCCTGGAGCTCAGCACAGGGCTCCTGCTCCCAGGGCTTCACGTGTGTGTGTGCATGTTGTCTCTTCACACACAGGCTCTTTCCTGTGGTCTGGGGGAGATGGTCCCCCTCGGCTGTCCCCACTTACTCTGCCACGTGCAGGAAGGCGTGGGGCAGCGTTACCGTTGTCCATGCTGTGTTAGCATCTCACCGCCTCCTGGCACTCATCCATTGCACAAATAGCTGCTGCTGTCTGGGGACGTGACTGTGTTGGTGACCTGTGGCTGGGAGTTCCTGTTCCCAAGGCTGTGCTGGCGGAGTGACTGCAAACACTGCTTCGTCACCTTTGGGCAGCACAAGTGGGGGCACTTGAAAGAATGGAAAATGCTGATTTCAAACCGCCAGCCTGGCAGGACCTGGAAATGGGAGCGCGTCCTTCATCCCACCCAGACTGGAGTGGAACAACAGGCTCGCTCTGCACTCTGTGTATGTGTAAACACCAACCCATCAAACCCCAGGTTGAGTCACGCTTACGCATTGTTAATGCATTGGTCCAAGATAAGGTATGGTAGTGTACGAGTAAAAATCCCTTTGTTGGCCCATGGTGCGCTGCCGGAACCTCACATCAGAGGATGTGCTGTGTCGTGTCACCCTTCCTGAGCAATGGGGACACAGCTCTGCAGGTACCCGTGAAGCTGAATTGCTGCATGCTCTGGGTTGTGCTGTCACAGCCCCTGCAGCTGATGATACAGCCAGCCCTTCCCAAAGGATGCCATGCGGATATCCCTGCATCCTCCCAAGGGATAGCCAGTGGCAATATCATTTTCCACACCACCTGTAAAAAGTTGTTTGTGATCCTGTGTTTTGTTCCATGCTCCCAGAGTATCCGTGGCTTTCTGCATCTTCCATGGCAGTGTTTGAATTCTAAGTTGTGGAAACACAAGCCAAAGTCAACTGGAAACTGTTCTGGTCTTGATGACAAGTCAGCCTGGAAACAATACCATCTACTGGAACTGGGAGTAAACGGGTGGTTTAATGACCATGACCGTGGCTGTGATCCTGCAGTTGGCAGAAATAATAGTCAGATACTGGAGCTGGCTGTCTCCTGCCAAGGCTGTGCACGAGCTGTCGAAGAGTGACAGGAACCAGGAGCTGCTTCGATTCAGGAATGAATTCAGCCCAACGTGCTACCATCCGCGTGAGAAAAAGGCTGGAGGGAATAAACCTCATGGACGTTAAATGTAGGGCTCCGTCTGAGGGAAAGCTAAACCGCGTTCTTCTATAAATGTTCAGTAAATCTTAACTAATACAACCCCGTCGTTTTTCACTTTATTGTAGTGCTTTTAGAGGATCCTCAACATTGACACAGACCAGGTCAGATCTAGGGCTGGCACGGTGGGAAGCCTGGCCATATCGCAGTGGTTAATTGGGCACTTCAGTCTCTCTTCCTTAGCAGCCAAAGGAACTGGTGATTAACCACAGCAGTAATGGCCCCATAAACCTGTAGCAAGAGGAGCCTCCACCTGCATTGCTCAGCCTTGAGCACAGTGAAGGTGTTCCCAAAGGCCCTCAAGCCAAGGTTTCATCCTGTCATGGGGAGGCCCCTCCGGCGGTTCCCTGAATCCCTACAGCAAGGGCCGTGGGCACAATCCTGCCTGGCTGCCAGGTCCATGGGGTTTCTGTGTTGTCTGAGTGGTGTTTTCCTCCTGTGGTTGTGCACTGTTGTACCTGGGAGCAGCCTTACCAGGGCAGACAACTGCAGCGTGTCCAGCACCCGGCCAGGGGCTGCCTGCTGCTGCTGGCACCCGGGCCTCTGGCTGGGAGCAGCACGGATGCACGTCATGGTATTCAATAGAGAGTGTGAGGTTGTGGGATAATTCTTCCCGTTTTTAGTGCTAAAACTTAGTTGCAGGGATGCAGTCACCACTATAGATCCTGTTAACCTGGAGCTGGGAATTCCACATTCAAAATGCCCTTAAAGCGTCGTAGATGAGCCAGCCAAGGCCCTTTGAGTGGAGATCATGCCTCTCTGTGCCCTCTGTGCTAAGTGAGATGTGGGTTTGCTGGGTGTTAAGATGGGGATGACTGAAAAAACCAAGCGAGTTTGGCGTTCCTCATCCCAGGAAATGAGGCTGGAGTCGTACCCGCATGAGCAAGGCTGTAGTTTTTCCACTGTGTGTTTCCTGTTGATCTTTAACAACTCTGTTCCTGGAACTGGGGTGACTTCAGTGGTGATGCCAAGCACAGAAAAAGCTGAGCTCTGGCAGGATGGCAGAAAGTGGCCTTTTGGGTTTTCATTCCTTCCCCTTGGAGTTCAGGCACCAGTTTTCATTGCCAGCTCAGCTGCGAGCGTTCCCTTTGCTGCTGCAGAGCTGCTGCAGGTGCTTTCTGAACAGAAAACCAAACACGAGTAATGAGTGGAAAAGGTAATGGTGCAGGCTTTGGAAATGAACCTGGCCATGTAGAGGACGAGGTTATACCTGGTAATGCTCCAAAACTCTGGGATGTCTCACAGGATCCCAGCCTGGTTTGTGTTGGAAGGGACTTTAAAGCCCATCCAGTTCCAACCCCTGCCATGGGCAGGGACACCTTCCACTGGAGCAGCTTGCTCCAAGCCCCTGTGTCCAACCTGGCCTTGAACACTGCCAGGGATGGGGCAGCCACAGCTTCTCTGGGCACCCTGTGCCAGCGCCTCAGCACCCTCATAGTTCCTTTCATCCTAATGAGAGAGAGAAAGAAGCAGAGGTGAACAGGGAGGGACAGCCCCAAACCACCCAGGTGTGAACAGCGATCAAGCCCTGTGAGGATACAGCACTCTGTGGGCAGGTTCTGCCTCTGCTCTCCGCTGAGTTCAGAGGGAGCCGGCAGCATCCTGCTCCTGCCAGAACCAGACCTGAGTGCAAAGCCGTGTGGGTGCATCCGTCTCGGATGTCGCCCGTGGTACGTCCCAGCACTTGGGTCCCTCTTTGCTCAGCCCAGCGGGAAGCTGAAGGCAGAACAGATGCATGAGGAGCTTGAAATGCTGACCCTGAGAGCGCTCAACCCGGCCGTGCTGGTTTGGGGCCCCAACTGTCTTCAAGTTAGGGGAGAGTTATCAATGCAAAGACCTTACCCTCTGAGGGCTCGGCAGGCCCCGGACCAGCAGGATGGCTGCTTGGAAAAGTCCGAAGGGAGATACTCCCACGTTCTCTCCCCGTGTTGGAGGTGGTTTCTGGCTGGATGTGAGGCACGGGGCAAACCTTGCTGTGACATGGGAGACATTTGCCATCTCTACCGCCTCCGTCAGTGTGTTTCTCTGAGACTATCTGCTGCTTCGTGTATGATAACCAGGTTTCAAATGAATGTTTCTAGGTTTTAAGATGTGATTTAATAAACCGAGATGTTTCTGGGAAAGCAGGTTTTCTCTCTCCTTTGGTCTTCGTTGTTGTTGTTGCTCTCTGGCTGCTCATAGACCCAGCACCTCAGAACGGCAGCAGCGAGGGAAGTGCTGACACCTCAGCAGAGCTCTAGAGGTGCAAGAGGCCCAGATGCAGTTAAAAGGGGAGGAAGGTAAAAACTGGTGCTTTAACCAGGCAACCACCTGAGAGGCAAAGCCCAGTGGTGGGGATAGTGCAGTGATTCACAGCTCCAGCAGTGTCTGTGGCTTGGGGAGCATGGAGGGGATCGCTAAAGGGGATCACTAAAGGGGATCACTAAATCACTGAGTGTTGAGCAGTGTTCCTTTTCCTGGGAGGAAGGTGGATCTGAGCATCACCACAGGCACTGAGGAGCAGAGCCCTGGGGAAACACGCGGGAGGCTGAAGGCCCGGCAACCCCTCTGGGGAAAACAGAGCAGCTCCACGTAAAGCACCTCCCCAGGAGGGCAGAAGACATCGATTCCGCTTGCTTTGGGGTAAGTCTGTTTGACCTCATTGCCAAAATGAGCCGGTCTGGCTGCCCGCTGCAGTGCTCCCCTTTACCTCCAATACAACCCTCACCTCCAGGTTCATCCTCCGCTACATGTGGTAACCGCAGCCCCTCTGGGCACTGGCAGAGGCAAGCAGGCTGGGCAGCTCTGTCAATGAAGGCGTTTTTCTTCAGCACCGGGATCTCAGCCCTCATTCTGCATCCTCCCCGCCTGGAGAGTTTGTGCTCCACACCACAGCAGGTCGGGACGCGCTGTATCCAGCTTAGCAGTGTAATAGATGACCGAAATCCCTTTTAATCCCTTACTACCAACTGCACAGCCGGCTTCTGGCCGGTGTCCTCCCCAAGGCATCAGTGCTGCCCGGAGTACCTGGTGCCTGGAAAGATGGTCTTTATCCCGGCCCCATTCCATGCCGGCACTGTCCTGATTTTAAATGAGCCATCAAAGGGTACAAGGTCAGATTTGCTGCAGAAGCGCAGTTAGAATGGATTATTTTTACTTACTGCCTTCTTCCCTGTCCCTTTGTGCTCTGTTACTCACAACGGGGTGATGGGGACAAATGGGAGCTGTGAGGGTGGAGTTTTGCTCTGCCCTGTAAGAGGGTGAGGAACCGAGATGTCCCGCGGGGGGTTAAAATGAAATCAGGTCTCCCAGTGCCCCCAGGCCCTGCTCTTCCTGTTCCCTGTGACCTTGCCCTTCTGCCTGGCCCAGCACATCCCCCCATTTCCAGCCCTACTCCCTCTCAATCCACGGTACTGACGTGTCCTGTTGCTGGCTCCGCTCCGCAGCCACATCAGCTGTGCCCTGGCGCTGCTGGGACACCCGTGCCTGTGCTGCAGGGTGCCACTCGGCCGCGGTACCCTCTGGAGCCTGTCCCCTGCCATAGTCACACCGGGGCTTTGTAACCCAGCATTCATTTCTGTGTCAGAAGATGAGCGCTGAGCGGGATTCCCAGGAGCCTCTTACTGACACAACTCAGGCACTACTGCAGGGTCAGTGATGGGTGTAAAGCCAGCAATGCAGGCCACCGGCTCCAAAGCACCCGCTGGCCAGCCAGGCCCCACTGTCCATCCTTAACGCTGTTCCACTGACAGCCCAGGAAAGAAGCAGTTGGCAGAGGGATGGAAGGCTCAGGTCCTGGCTGGCAGGGGAGGAGATGGACAATGGCAGGTCTCCTTGTCTGTTACCAGGCAGGCGGATGTGCAGCGTCACTGGCAGATGTCAGGTTCGCTCCCCACGGAGGGAGGCGTTCTCTCTGCACCAGGTGCAGCCAAACTGCGTGGGATTCATTATGTGGGGATCTATGGGCTTTCCACGGGCTCAAAAGCCAACCAGACAAGACCACGACAGAGAACGCACCGAGGTCTGCGCAGTACAAAGGCACATTGCTGGCTCTGGACGTGCCTGAGCCATGAGTCACCAGAGGCGGGGAAACATCACTACCCGCTTGCCTGGGTCTTGATCCCCAACCCCAGGCGCCGGGTCTGGGCAGGACACAGGAGGGTGCATCAGGGACCTGTGCTGCAGCCGGGTCATGTCTGAATCAAATCACCCTTGCGTTAGGTGAGCTGCATGGCAAAGAGCTGCCTCCTCCCTTCAGCTCTATTCGCCAGCAGCTCCTTGGGCACTCAGCACAGGGCACTGCATGGCTCCTGTAGTCCAGCAACAAACTCCTGTTCTCGGGACTTTCGTTTCCAGGTATCATTCGGAGAAGCCGCAATTGTCCTGCTCGGCTCCGCAGTGCAAAGGTACGAGCACAGTCAGCAGGACCCACTCTTCCTTCCCGTAACAGCGCAGCGCAGCCGGGCTCGGGTCGGAGCAGCCCGGGGCGCGGGTGCGGCTCCGCAGCTCCCGGCAAGCGGCGGCTGCTGGCCAAAGGTTACTTACACATGCCATGCAGTGATGTGTCCCAAAGGGGAGCTAAGCCATGCAGTGATGTGTCCCAAAGGGGAGCTATGCCATGCAGTGATGTGTCCCAAAGGGGAGCTATGCCATGCAGTGATGTGTCCCAAAGGGGAGCTATGCCATGCAGTGATGTGTCCCAAAGGGGAGCTATGCCATGCAGTGATGTGTCCCAAAGGGGAGCTATGCCATGCAGTGATGTGTCCCAAAGGGGAGCTATGCCATGCAGTGATGTGTCCCAAAGGGAGCTATGCCATGCAGTGATGTGTCCCAAAGGGGAGCTATGCCATGCAGTGATGTGTCCCAAAGGGGAGCTATGCCATGCAGTGATGTGTCCCAAAGGGAGCTATGCCATGCAGTGATGTGTCCCAAAGGGGAGCTAAGCCATGCAGTGATGTGTCCCAAAGGGGAGCTATGCCATGCAGTGCCGTGTCCCAAAGGGAGCTATGCCATGCAGTGATGTGTCCCAAAGGGGAGCTATGCCATGCAGTGATGTGTCCCAAAGGGGAGCTATGCCATGCAGTGATGTGTCCCAAAGGGAGCTATGCCATGCAGTGATGTGTCCCAAAGGGAGCTATGCCATGCAGTGATGTGTCCCAAAGGGAGCTATGCCATGCAGTGCCGTGTGCCCACCCCTCGCGGGCCGGGGGTTTTGTCCCGCAGCGCTATGGGAGGTGTGGGAAGTCCTGAGTCCTCACTTTCGGGTCCCACAGCCTTCCCGAAGGATCGCGCTGGCCGTTGGGAAGAGGCAGTGCCTGGAAACAACGCAGCGGGGGTCTCCTCCCCGCGCCTTTGCGCCCAAGGAGCATCTCTCTGCGGAGCGAAGCCCTTCCCGCTCCGCCGTGTGCTGTGGAAACCCAACCCGGCCGCTCCACAGCTCCCATTTGCACGCTCCCGGGGCGCCCATGGCTCGTTCCTTCCCCACTGCGACTGCTCACAGCAGGCTCCGCTCCGAGCTCATGTCGGGTGACCCCAGAAGACACTTCCCCCTCTCTGACTCCTTGGCACCGCACGGGCCATGGGAGGTCGGGGTTGCGGAGCAGCACCGGTCCCTGCGGCTCCTGGGCAGCGATGAGCCGGGCCCCGCGCAGTATGTGAGGGGAGGGAGACGCGGGCAGCCCCGGCCGCGGCCCCGGGGCCATGCCCGGCAGCACCGCCAGCGGCTCGCAGGCAGTGCCCGCGGGTCCCGCCGCACCGGGGCTGCCCCCGGAGCGGTTTCGCCGCTCGGCCTCGCCGCCGCCTCAGGGCGCCGCTCCCGGGCCCTGTCATGGCGCCCGCCCCGCTCCCGCCCCCCGCGGAGGGCGGTGCCGCGGCCGGCGGCGGGGCCTGCTCAGGTGCGGCGGGAGGCGGCGGCCGGGCCGCGCAGAGCCGCCTGTGCCGCCGCCATGAGCAGCGCGGAGGCGCCGCTCGGCGCTGGGCCCCGAGCTCAGCCCGCCTGGAAGCGGGAGATCCTGGAGAGGAAGCGGGCCAAGCTGGCCGGGGCGGCCGGCGGCGAGCCCGAGCCCCCGGCCGGGGAGCGGCTGGTGGTGGCGGAGAGCCTGGGCCCGCTCCGCGAGAACCCCTTCATGCGGCTGGAGAGCGAGCGGCGGCGGCTGCGGCAGGGGCTGGGCGGGCACGGCCCCGAAGCGGCGCGGCCGCTGCAGCAGCTGCTGGAGCTGTACAGCGCCGTGCCCGGCATCCGCACCATCCGCGCCGACAACATCCTCATCATCGAGTCCCAGCCCGACGCCGCCACCTGCTTCGCCGAGGGGGAGGCGCTGCCCGGCCGCCGCCGGGACCCGGCCGCCGCCTCCCCGCCGCGCCGCCCCGACCCTCTGCGGGAGCTGCTGGCCCGCCGCGGCGCCGCGCTCGCCGAGATCCGCGCTGACCAGGTCGTCATCTACGAGGCGGCCGAGCCGCCGGAGCCGCCCGAGGCGGCCGAGCCGGGCACCGTCAGCCGCCTCCTGGAGAAGTTCGGGCAGCGCCCGCGGGGCCGCCGCCGCCGCGGAGGGGAGGCGCTGACCGGAACCGGAGCCGCGGCTGCTCCTCCGCCCGCGGGACCCGGCTCCCCCCTCCCCGGGCCGCCCGCTCCGGCGCCGGGCTCCCCCCGGGCCGGGCCGCCCCCTCCGCGCGTGGTGCCCGGCTCCCCCCGGGCCCCAAAGGCGGCACCGGGATCTCCGGTGCTGGCCGCTCCCCCGCCTCTGCAGGCTCCCCCCCGGGCTGCCAGCCCCCAGCCCGCGGTACCCCAGGCAGCCCCGGCTCCCCCCCGGGCTCCCCCCCCCCCGCCGCTGCCGGCTCCCCCCCGGGCTGCCACCCCTCCGCCTGCTGCCCTGCAGCCGGCTCCCCCCCGGGCTGTGCCCCCCCAGCCCACGGTTGCCCCGGCTCCCCCCCGGGGCGCAGCCCCGCAGGCGGTCCCGGCCGCCCCCAAGGCCGCGGCCCCCCTGGCCAACTGCTTTCTGCACAAGATCAGCTCCAACTCCTTCACGGTCACCCCCCGGGGCCTGCCCCCCGGCAGCCGCGTCCCCGAGCCCAGCGGTGCCCCCGCGGGCCGTCCCACGCTGCCCAAGGGGCCGCCAGTGCCATCCGCGCCACCCGCCAGCGCTCCCCATGCCAGAGCCAACGCCAGGAGGCCAAAGCCGGAGGAGGCCGAAGCGGCCGTGCCGCCCCTGCCCAGTGCCACCCCGGCCCCCAGTGCCACCGCTTCCACGCAGCCGCTCTCCTCCTCAGCCCCGCGGGCCGGGGGCTCCTTTGAGATCCACCCGGCCCCCAAACCCGACCTGGCTGCCATCCCAGCGCACGACCTGCAGGCACAGGCCCTGGCCAAGCTGCGCCTCAATTCACGCAATTCCTTCCTCTTCGTGCCCCGCCGGAATGGCGGCCCCGCCGTGCCCCCGGCCCCGAGCGCCAGGCCAGGGCCACCGCCACCGGCCTCGGAGGAGAAGGCACCGAAGGAGCCCCCCAGGGCTTCCGCCCCGGAGCAGGAAGAGCCTGCGGCTTCCCCAGGGGCGCCGCTGGATCCTCTGGTACCTGTGACTTACATCGATGACATTGTGGAGCCAGACAGCGGGGAGCTCTGTCCCAGGGCTCTGAGGACGGGGAGCTCGGATCAGCCTGGAGGAGCTGGCCCTGACCTGGACATGGAGTTTTCCTCCGCGCCCCTCTACAGAGCACACTCTGCCCCCCACCAGAGGGGAGGCAGCACCTTCACTGTTGTGCCCAAAAGGAAGCCCGTTACCTCGGGGCTGCAGACTCTTACTGATGGCAGCAGAAGGCCGCAGCAGGAGGAAGAAGAGGAGGAGGAGGAGAGCAAAGCGAAAGGCAGACCGGTGGAGAACGCTGATGGGCCCCAAGTTGGGGTGTCCCATAAAAAGCGATACCCCACGGTGAATGAGATCGAAGTGATTGGGGGGTACCTGTCCCTGGAGAGGTCCTGCATGAGCAAGACGGGCTCCCGCCGCAAGAAGGTAACTGCCTGGGGCACCTCTGCACCAAGGAGCCAGGCTGAAAGTAACTCGGGTGTGCTTTTGGGTTGGGTTTCCATGCGGGTGGCCACATGGGCAGTGGTTTCATCCGCCTTTTGAGAGCCGGGGCTTGCTCTCGGGGCTGGGGCACTGGGAGCTGTTCCAACAAGCAGATCAGGGTGGGATGTGAGCTGGGGTAACTGCAGAGCCTCTCCCACAGCTGCTTGTTGGAGGTATGATAACGGGAAGTAAAATATTTCAGGTATTTAGACAATGATGGGGAGTCGCATGGTGTGAATGGCTGTGGGCTCGCCTCCCCTGCAGCTCTGCTTGCCGGTTGGTGGGGTTGGACACGTTGAGCTCCCCGTGGTCACTGCCCCGCTGTGACACAGGACAGTGGCCAGCGTGGCACTGGCGTATTCCCCGCATTAGTGATCTATTGATAGAGGCTCAAGAATTAGGTCTTTATTAGGCTGAAAGAGATCAGCAACAACTTCACTCCCTTAATAGGCTTATACCACCTGGCTGCTTGTTGTGGATGTGCAGCTCCATCTCTGAAGATCTGAGAGATGTTGATCGCTCCAGGTCTTTGAAGCGAATGCCAGGTTCTAACTTAGATCCTTGTGAGCCTTAACTTGAGAGTTAATCTTTGTGTGGCTTGGTGAAATGCATGTGGATGTGATAAGGACACAGTCATGCAGAAAGAGCTGTGCCGGAGGAGGAGGTGTGAATCGTTCGGCTCTGACAGCAGCATGCCAGGGTGACAGATCCTGATTTCCAGGTCTGTGACATGACATGTTTTTCCATAGCGGGAAGAGTTGTTTGACGTTATTCCGTTACCTGAATGCAACTAAATATTTGATGGACTGAATCCACATGGGTGCCTGAGGCACTGAGCAGTCTAAGTTGAGGAAATCCTTTGAACAGGGTGCATGTCATTTAGGAGGGAGGCAGGGAGAGCTCTTCATCTTGGCTTGATGTTGTTAAACTCCCTCATAAGAACACGCAGTCTATATTAGTGTGATTGTGACTAATGCAGGTAGCAGGTCCGGAGCATGAGTGCCATGAGATCCAGAATAAGCAAATAAGCAGGAGTGTTGATTGTTGCTCATGCTTCTGCATGAGTTTTTCTGTGTCCTCCCATGGGGAAATGCTTGGTCAGCCTGGAGTCGTTCTGCTGCTTAAATACCTCCTGGCATGCACTCATTCCAGCTGTTTCCTTGGCTCTGCTCAACTGAGCAGTTTGGGTATTAACTGGATTTACACCACATCAGGTGTGGTATCAGTGGTGGAAATGTCAAGACACAATGTTAGTTATGGGTATCCTAAGGATGGAGCAGAACATACAGACTCTTGGATAAGCCTGGCTTGTGCTGGAGGCTCTGTGCAGGGTGGCGCTTGCTGGTGGAAGAGTAAAGCCTCAATTAAGCAAAACCAGTTAAGTGGTGTGCAGTGGAAGCATCCTTACCAGTACAAAAAAGGAGGAGGGAGACAGGGACAAGGCTGGTGCAGTGACTGGGTTGTTTCCACTGGAGCAGGAGCCCAGAGAAGCAGTGGCATCTCCATCCTTGGAGCTGCTTGAAACGTGGCAGGGGAGAGCCTTGAGCAACTGATCAGGTTCTGCTTGGAGCAGGAGTTTGGGCTAAAGACCTCCAGAGGTCCTTTCCCAGCCTCAACTATCATATGAGTCTTTAAAACTGGTTAACATCTGTTTTGTCTGTTCAGTGTTGGGTTTGTGTGACATGGGGCACATACTGCTTCTCCGCCACGTCTGTATCAGCTTATGGCATTAACTGTCCCCCTCTGCCGGCACTCTGAAGGTGAAGCGAGCTAAACACTGCAAAGTGCATCTGTAACTGTAATGGGGTTTGCTAAGAGTTACGTGTGTTGTTGTATGTCCTGCATGAGAACTTGCATGAAGATCTAGTTTCTGAGAAGAGAGAGATTAAAAGGCAAAGAAGGAGCTGCTTGTAACACTGCAGGGTGCTGAAGGATGAAGCAAATGGGACCCTTTAGAAAATAAGATCTGGCTTAAGGAGAAGTTTGTGGGTAGAATTAAATGTGGTAGCGGGATAAACACCAGCTTTTCCTTCAGTTCCCATCCTGCTAGGGGTGGCAAGCGTTGAAGTTGACTTCGTGGCCGGGTTTAGAAGATGCTGGCGCTGTAGCAAATGGAAAGATTGCTGTTTACTCTTAACCTAAAGGATGTTTGTGGCTTTCACTCTGGGTAATAAGGCCGAGTGTTGATGCCTGAAAAAGAAGGAGCTAGCATTAGGATGCGTTCCTTGGTTTCTTCCCAAGAGATGGCTCTGTGCCACTGAGACGACCGGCCAAAACCAGCGGTTCTGTTTAGTAGATATGTTGGGGTTTTCAGAAGCTTGATTTTGGCCTCAGCTGGGCAGAAGCAGACGTTTCCTGTGAGCTGGAAGCTGCAGGTCTTTGCTAAAGCCAATGTCCCTTTTGGGGGTATCGAAGTCCAGCCTGATGCTGGTTTCAGGAAGCAGTTGCCTGGGTCTTTTGGGGTGCTTGTTCTCCCCAGGCAGATCTGCGGGGTGAGCCCACTTCCTGCTTCCTTTCCAGACCTTGCCTTGGATTTGCTGAAGGGCCTTTAAGTATGATCCAGGTTCAGGAAAGTGGTGTTTTGGGAAACTTTGACTTGGAAAACTGCATGGGCTTGCTGGTGTCCAGCAGGAATCTGGGAGAGATAAACAGCACAGCCTGGATCGGGTCAGCCGGTGTCTGTGCTTAGTCAGGGCTAATGATTTATTAGGAAGGAGAGAGGTGGTGGCAGTTGCACTGAGGGTTCTGTGAGATGCAAATGGTGGTTTTCTTCAAATGAGGAAACTCAGCCTCCCTCTTTGTCCCCATGTCCCGCCACTGATTGCCTGACTATAGTAGAGACACCAGCAAAATGGAGCTGACTCCATGGTCCACATCCTCTGTGGCTTTTTGGAGTGGGAGGGTGGCTGGGACAGGGTGGGAGTGGGTTCCAGTGCTGCTGTGGTCTGTGTGGAGGGAGCTTCAGCCCCCTGCTCTTGGCTGCGTGGGGGCTTGTGACTTTGCTGTGCCTGAGCAGCGCTGCTGGCGTTCAAGGCCTTTCAGGAAAAACAGCTCTCTTGCCCCTTCCAGACACTTGGGGTGTGTGAAGCAGTTGTTTGGGCTGTGTTGGAGCTGATGAGGGAGGGAGAAATGCTGTTCCTGGGTCAGAATGAAGAATGGGCTCCCAGCTCTCTCGTGCAACCAGAGCTGCTGTGGTGGGGCTGTCGTTGTTCACCAGGGCTGTGAAGGTGAACGTGACTTGGTGATCTTGAAGGTCTTTTCCAATCTGTGATTCTGTTTGATCGTGTATCAAGACATGATCAAGATCTGTAGGTGAAGGAGGGGACAGCCCCAGCCACGTTCATCCTGGGATCCAGACTGCCAGTGTGGAGCAGTTGGAGTTGGAGCTCTTGGCCTCCAACAGCATTAAGAGGTCCTTGAGGATTCTTCATCTACTCCGTGGCTGCTTTGAGACCTCTCCAAGCAGCATAAGTGCTTTGAGACCTCTCCAAGCAGCATCAGTTCAGATAAAGCTGGAGAGGTGACTTCAGGTGGAAAACTGAGTGGACATTTGCAGCTGTGGACTGGTGTGCTCGGTTTCCAGCCGAGCACTGGGCTTCTGCTGGGAGAGGCTAGCTGAGCTGTCAGCTCCAACAGCGAGGACAGGATACGTGTGCAGGGGTGGAAGGAGACCTCCTGACCTTCATTCCAACAGGGAGTGGGGCAGAGGATGCAGAGCGCTGTTGGTGACCTCTGTTCAGTGCTCATCTTTGTACTCTGTTATTACAGAAGTAAAGACACTTCAGCCTGACAGCAGCCATAGGAGGAAGGGAAGGCTTTGCTGCAAGATGCGGATCTTTGGGATCTGAGAGGATAAAATCTAGCTTGGCTGAGCTGACAAGGATCAGTCTTGGTTTGGTTACCTGCCAGAATGATGTACAATAAAGTTGTCAACAAGATAGAGATCTGGGTATCTGTAAAGCATGTGACTGACGTGTTGGAACGAGTGCTTGGAAAGGATTGAGGACTGCCGAGGTACTGAGCAGTAGGTGTCTGTCTTTAGGCTTCCTGCTCTCATCTCGTTGGAGGCTGGGCCCTGCCGTGAAGGTCCTGTGGGTATAGAATTAGCCCCAACTGTGCTCCTTCCTTCTGTCTTGTCACTCGTGCAGCTCATCCCGAGTCATAGCATGTTTTTGTCCACCAGGACCTGGTGCCTCTTTGAAATGCTGCAGGAAAGGTGACTTCTGGCCAGGCCACCCAAATCCTGTAAATAACAGGACATGAGAGCCAGCAGGCATCAGGTTGTTGATGGTTTTAATGTGCTTTGCTCTTCGCAATTGACAGTTTGCTGCGTGCTGGAAGGTGAGCTGGGCCTTGTGTGCATGGGTCTTAACCAGAACAAGGTTGGTGGGGTCCAAACTGTTGGAGTCTTTCTGCTTCTTTGCAAAGTTGCCTTCAAAGATGTTCAGCTTCAGCTGAACTTCAAAACTTGCCAGCTCACCTGGACTTTATGGTCTCTTTTCTAGTGTCTTGGGCTGCATAAAGCCTGAATCTGGCTTCCAAATGCCCACTGAAGTGAATGGTAAAGGTGTCTTCTGAACGCCCCTCAGCCGTTCATCATGGGCAGGATTGGGCAGCCGTTTTGTAGGTTGAACCTGCTGAACTTCTTGTTCTGTGGCTTTCCCTCTCTTCGGGTGTGCTGGAGATGGTCTCCTGTGAGAGCCAGGTGTGTAGGCTCGGGATGCTGGCAGGGATGAACACTTCCAGCCATTGCCCAGACCTGTCTGGAGCAAGCCTGCGCAGCATGGAATCCAAATAGCAGCGACTGCCTGAAGTGTTCTTGCAATGTATAGCACAAGTAAATTAACCATAACACAAGTGAATGAGCCTGGTGGTAGAGGCAAAAATGCCTCCGAAAAATGACTTGGATTCTCCTGTCTCTGTGTTTGGAGGGGTCAGGACAAAGATTTGTGTGCTTCAGCTCTCGGAGCTGTGCGTTCCTGTTCCCTGTTCTGCCTTATGGCTGTGCTCTGCTGGGGCAGATCCATCTGCCACCTCTAAGGAGCGGCTGCAGGATGTATCTGATGTGGATGCATTGGATTTTCGGGAGGTGAGCTCAGCAGTGGCGCATTTGCTCACAAATAGGTGTCTTGGCTGATCAGGTCCCTTCCCTGCCCTTTTCTCATGCCGAGTCTAGCTTGTGCTGCTCATGGCCAGCGACTCCAGAAGCCAGGATCTTCTTGTGGTTACAGCTTTTAAACCACCTCCCAGGCTGCACCTGAGGCTCTGTAGGGAAGGAGGTTGGGTTTGATTCCCTGCTGCCTGCCAGCTCCTTGAAGTGCTGGTACTTTGTTGTCTAAACCCCCTGGCAGAGCTCATGACTCACATTTATCTCATCTCCATAGTGGGAAATGTTCTGTGACCGAGGTTCTCCGTGGCCTCACCACTCCCATGCCGCAACGAGAGCCTGAGCTGCTCCCAAATTCCCCTGGGTTCTCTTCCTCCCTTCCCCTGCTGGGCCGCTGCTGTCAGCAGCACAGTGAACATGAACGGGGCAGAAGAGCTAAAATAGAAACTCTTACGCAAATAAGAGGCGAGCTGCCTTTCAAGCTGGTTAGGACGTGCCCAGGGCTCAGCCGGGCCCAGAGGTTGAAAGGAGATTTGGAATGCTTTGTGCTCCGAGTTCTGATCATGCGGATTACAGTCAATGTTATCGTAATTGGTGTCTTTAATCCCAGCCTGGTTTGGGTTGGAAGGGACCTCAAAGCTCATCCAGTTCCAACCCCTGCCACGGGCAGGGGCACCTTCCACTGGAGCAGCTTGCTCCAAGCCCCTGTGTCCAACCTGGCCTTGAACACTGCCAGGGATGGGGCAGCCACAGCTTCTCTGGGCACCCTGTGCCAGCGCCTCAGCACCCTCACAGGGAACAGCTTCTGCCTAAGAGCTCATCTCAGTCTCCCCTCTGGCAGGTTAAAGCCATTCCCTTGTCCTGTCCCTACAGCCCTTGTCCAAAGCCCCTCTCCAGGTTTCCTGCAGCCCCTTTAGGCACTGGAGCTGCTCTAAGGTCTCCCCTTCAGGAGCCTTCTCTTGTCCAGGCTGCCCCAGCCCAGCTCTCTCAGCCTGGCTCCAGAGCAGAGCTGCTCCAGCCCTTGCAGCATCTCCGTGGCCTCCTCTGGACTCCCCCACAACAGCTCCCCATTCCTCTTGTGCTGTTGCTCCAGAGCTGGATCAGGACTGCAGGGGGGTCCCCCATAGTGCAGCAGAGGGGCAGGATCCTCTGATCTATGGACTGGATTGGAGACAGTTTGTAAGTTCTGTCCATCTCAAGTGTTCAGTTTGCCTTGGGTTTGGGTTTGCCTCCCCGCTCTGCTTTTTCCAGGCTGTGGTCACAGTGTTCCTCAGCAGAGCTGGGCAGTACGTGCTCAGGCAAGGGCAGAAGCCCTGCTTGCCTGGGGGATGTGTGGGAAACAGTAGGAAAGTTGTAATGTTTAGTTTCCAGGTTCAGCGACAGTAAAAGAAACCTCGGTGGGAGCTGCAGCCCCATCTCCTTCACCTCTGCGGCTGTGCCGAGGCCCCTCCTGAATGACACTTGGGCAACTTACAATGTATTTACAAACCAAGCCTCTTCTTAGTGACTGGAACGTGGTTCTGCCATGGAGCTGTCACTGCTTGGCCAGTTTGTGTAGGAAGAGTCGTGTGGAGCCCCTGTGTCACACACAGGAACTTCCCAAACCTCCTGGGAGTTGTGCATGGAAGGAGCTTTGTGCTGATGTTTTCGGAGACGTGGCCTTTAGATGACCTTGGGAACTTGGCAGGATGGAGCTGCTGGTGTGTAGGCATTGAAGGGGCACAGGCGAGCTGAAGGAAGCATCCCAGACCTCACGAGGGCAGAACACTTGTGTGCTTAGGGCAGTTGCATAGCTTGCAGGTAGTGACAGTGCAGGTCTGAGGACAAGTCCCTCAGCCTCACGGTGAACTTGCGGCACTTGGGCACTTCTCCTCGAGGAATTCTCTTCTGCATATTGGTAGTCCAGAAGAAGGACAAGAGAGACGTGAGCTCTGTTGTGTGACTGGTGTCATCAGTCACACCACGGAAGCCTTTTGGTCCTGAAGTTCTGAATGAGCTCCTTGCCAGGATGGGAGGTAATTCCGTTCCCAGCCTCCCCATATCTCCTGGGAAGCAATGCTCCATCTGTCCCATTCCAGCTGGAGAGTGCTCACTTGCACCGGACCACAGTATTTGTTTGGACTGCTGTGGCCAGCCTTGGTTGCACAGAGATGTTTGTGTGGCACCTCCCAGTTCTACATCGGGATCATAGCCACAAATTGCATGCTCAGAGTTGCCTGTACAGCAGAATCCTCTGCTCTTGGGAGGTTATAAAGATCTCAAGGCTTGACACTAACTGTGTCTTGCTCATGCCTGCTCTCGTTGTGTATTCAGATGAGATTTGTCTCCTATATGGGGGGATCTGTCCAGTTGTTGCGAACCAAGTTATATTTGAATTGCCTGTTACTTGCGGAAGGCTCTGGCTCCTCCGTCTGCAGATGTGCAGAGGAATGAAGGGGCTGGGGTGAATAGCTGCTTTGTGCCCTGTCAGGCTGGGACCCCGAATGCCCTCTGGTTGTTTGGGAGTCTCTTCTTGTCCCACAGAGTCAAGGGAAGAGTTAAAGCTGCTGCCCCGCCATGGCCATGCGCTGGGACTGCCCCTACCCCGTCACTGCTCATCAGGAATTTGAAACTTCCCCATGTCTTGTACAAGGAGTTTAATATTTCGAATCTCCATGCTCCTGTCTGCCATGTGCTTCCGCAGATTGATTACACAGAGCTGCCTTTGTGGGTTGCCTTGTAAATGGAGACTTTCTTCTTTTGCCTTGTGGCTTGGGAGCTGGGATGTGACCCTGGAGGCAGCCTCCCCTTTGCCAGCAGCACAGCTTCCCTGACATGCTGCTGCTGTGAATTTCAGTGCTGCTGGCTCTGTTCAGTGGCTAACTCTGTGATGCTGTTAGTAGTTGAGCAAAACTCAGTGTTACACATAGGAAACACCCCTTGGGAAGCATGGTCGAGTGAGCTTATGGTGGAGCAGCCAACTCCTGTGCCCCAGAGCGCTGCTTTTTGTACAGAACGACAGAAAAGTACCTTTCTGAAGTGCCATCTGCAGTTTCTGGGCATACTTGTACTGCTTCAGCCGCAGCAATCCAGGGTTAATTCAATACAGGAACTGAGTCTCAAGCCCCTTCCATTCCTAGAGGTATCTCTCAGGGAAAAACCCTTTCTTCTATGTCTGAAAAGCTTTAGAGGTGCAAAAGCCGCTTGTCTTCTCCTGAATGATAGCATATGCTTTGGTAATACGCTGATGCTGCTGCAGCCCCCAGGGTTCTATTCCACGCTGCTGCACATAGACATTGTGCCTAGAGTTATTCAACAGTTTGGGCTGAGACGTGACCATGTTTTCAGGACAAGTGCGGGCATGCAGATAAGCTGGTTGCTACCTCCTCTGAAATAGCTCATTTTTCCTATATATCCTTCATCTGGAAGTTCCAGAGGGAAAACTGCGTCCCACAGGAGTTGTCCATATCACTGACGCAGGTTGTTATGAGAAAAATGAAGGTCATGCAGAGGTTTGCAGTTATGGACTGCTCCTGCACCTCCTCTCACTGTTGATCTGTGAGAGCAGTCAGACAGGGTCAGATGGAAAGACCAAGGGAAACCCTTTAGGGACCATCATCCACCATAAAATACCTGCTCTGCCCTCTGTTTCCAGTCTCACAAGCAGTTATTTGTCTGTGCTGGGACCTTCCCATTCACCCCATGGCAGCATGGAGGTGGGAGGTTGTTCTGTGTTAGGAGACCCTCCTGCTCATATGGGTCCTGAGCTCTGCTGGGCAGATCTGCCTAATGGTACTTGAGGAGCTTTCCTGCTCAGCCTGGGGGGCTGTTCCTGCCAACCTCTATGGGATGCTCTGTACCAAGAGGTTCCTGCTGCACCCCCAGCAGTTTGCTGCTGCGGTTTTCAGGTATCTGGGTGTGATGCCTCGTGCTTTCATCTCATTGACTACATCTTTAGACAATCGGTGGTGCAGCAGAACTAGCAAAGCCCCATGTCAGACTGCACAGAAGCACAGTGTTCTTCAGAGCAGGTTCTGTTCCTGCCTGTTCTCTCAGAGATACCAGTCACTCTTTTGTATTCATGCTGAATTGCTTGTCTGCCCTTCCTGCAGTTATCATCAGCTGCTCAGAAAGGGGAGGTGTTTGGTAGACCAGGTGTGAAAAGCTGGTTTAAATCACACCCTGCACACCAGCAGCTCATGCATGCCCTGGGGAGTCAGTGCAGTCCCTAAATTGGTCGCTTCTGGGTTGGATGGGTTGGGGAGAGAGGAGATGAGGGGAAATTAGTACCTGGAAAGAGCAAATCTTGATTCCTGGTGCTGCTCAGGTTTGGATCTTGTGGAGTACCTGGGTCACATAACCACCTTACCAAAGAGCTCCTGTGTCCTTGTCACCTGGCAGCGGCCACTGCCCTCTAATCCAGTCTGCAGTGTGGTGGGTTTGGATGTGCTGGAGGTACTGTGTGATGTTAGCAGGGGCAGGAATAAACTCCAGCTTGTCCTTCACAACTTGCCATCCCATCTGGCTCCTGCAAGAGCCTCTGGTTTGGGAGATGGCTGCTGGGAATGACTCTGTGGGGAAGGGGCAATGGGCTGCGTGGTTTGCAGTCCACAAAGGCTGCCCTGATGAGAGCAGTGTGGGACTCTGACTCTCCTTGCTGGAACATAGAGTGATTTTTTTCCCTTCCTCTTTTAATGACTAGAACGATTTAATGTTTTTTGCTTAGTTTTATAAGGCGAGGATTTGGGTTACCAAAGAGATTGCTGTTTAAAAGGTGCAAAACCCCCAACATTATCTCTCTGGCTTTGCCACATCTGCCAAGAAACAAAAGTGATGCTGGGTGGAGAAGAGAAAAGCCACGCTAAAGCGATCCTGTGGAGTCGAGGATGCAGATTAACCCCATGATTTGCTCCTAAGGTTTAACAGAGGTGGTTTGTGAGAAGCCGCTGGGGGTTTGGTCTTTCATGAGCTGCAGAGTCTCAGGCTTTCCCACCCCAGTGTTTGGAGTGAGGAGGCTGCTGACTTCCGCTGTTGACGTCCCAGGCTGGTTTCTGTAAACTGCTTGGTTTTATTCCTATGATGTCTGTGTACAGGGGGCTCTTCAGTGGCTGCTCTGGTGCAGGCTGCATCCCTGAGACACGCTCGAGCCCTGTTAACTACCCATATTGACGCATGTTAGGCAGTGTTTACCCTGGCTTCTCCTTCCTGGGCACTCTCTTACTCATTACTGTTCAGATCCTAGCAGATAAATGAATGATTTTTGCTATGGCAACAGGGATCTGTTGGCTGAACAGCACAATATTCCCTGAAAAGCCTGCCTTATCCTTCGCAGTGCGGCTCAGCTGGCTGGGCAGAGCATTAACACGTAGATGTGTGGGTTTGGGTTGGACCCTGGGTTGGTGACACAGCTGTGGGTGAAGCATTCAGCTGAGCAAATAGTGGCAAATCCCTGCAAACATCCACAGCTGAAGGGTGCACAATTCTTCCTTTCCAGCGCTGGGAGCTGCTGCTGGGGTGGAACTGGGGGAGCCAGAGGCAGGATGAGCAGTTCTGTGCCTGGGCTCGGGTGTGCTTGGCTCTTCTGGGATATGCTTTTCCTCCTGAAGAAAACAGCCCCTGTTGCCTGTTCTGCCTCCATAAAAGCCTGTATGGTCGGGCAGGGGGTGCTGGCTGTGCAGAGCTGTTGTCTGTGCTGTTACTGGGCTCTGGATTTTTCTCTTTTGATGGTTCCTGAGCCTGAATCTGCCTCTGATCCCCACACACAGTGGTTCTGCTCAGAGGGTTGCTTAGGGCAGCTCTCTTGCCCCAAGTGTCCCTTAGTTTTGTCTGAATAAGTTGCCTTCGCTGTGAGGGTGCTGAGGCGCTGGCACAGGGTGCCCAGAGAAGCTGTGGCTGCCCCATCCCTGGCAGTGCTCAAGGCCAGGTTGGACACAGGGGCTTGGAGCAAGCTGCTCCAGTGGAAGGTGTCCCTGCCTATGGCAGAGGTTGGAGCTGGAGGAGCTTTGGGGTCCCTTCCAACCAAAACCAGGCTGGGATGCTGTTAGATTGAGCAGAACTGTTTGTGCTTCCCCTGTCACTGCCTCATGGGGAAGGGAGCTCGTGGGGTGCCGGGGCAGGTTTGTCACTGTGAGCTCTGGGGCTCTGGCTCTGCCCGGGCAGCGGTGACTGAGAACCAGGGGGGTGCCTGTTGCCAGAGTCCAACCCTGTGCCAGGGCCTGGTTGTTCCTCCTGTGTTTGCTTTCCTGGGTGCGTCCAAGGGCTTTATTGCAGAGCGGCCGTGGGGCTCTTCCTGCTTCCCGGGAGCAGTGCGCAGGGTGATGGGATGCCACCGAAGCCAGTGTGGGGTTTGGGGGGGGAATTCCTAAGGTGCGCTCACACCGAGCAGGGCTGCCTGGTGTCAGCCTGTGTGTAGGCTGCGGTGGCCTGGAGGTGTTGCTGAAGCAGCACATTATCTTGTGATGAGCTCTCTCCCAGGCTGGGGCCCTGGGTGCCTGGGGCTGGCACAGTGTGGTTAATGATTGCTCCCTTTGAATAGCTTTAACGTGTCCTGATGGAATTAAACGAAAATAGAAGAGATTAAATGAAATAATGCTTTAACTTGGGCCAGGAGAGGGGATCCTGCCCCTCTGCTGTGCTGTGGGGGACCCCCCCAGTACTGATCCAGCTCTGGGGCAACAGCAACAAGAGGGACGTGGAGCTGTTGGAGCGAGGCCAGAGGAGGCCATGGAGATGCTGCGAGGGCTGGAGCAGCTCTGCTCTGGAGCCAGGCTGAGAGAGCTGGGCTGGGGCAGCCTGGAGAAGAGAAGGCTCCTGAAGGGGAGACCTTAGAGCAGCTCCAGTGCCTAAAGGGGCTCCAGGAAACCTGGAGAGGGGCTTTGGACAAGGGCCTGGAGGGACAGGCCAGGGGAATGGCTTTAACCTGCCAGAGGGGAGACTGAGATGAGCTCTTAGGCAGAAGCTGTTCCCTGTGAGGTTGGTTCTGGGAATGCTTCTGAGCTTTTGGGAGCCCTGGGCACCTCCAGCCTCGTGGCCTTCGTGCCTGGCAGCAGGGCTCGTCCCTGCAGTACAGAGGCCACATTGTGAGCGGTCGCTGCTTGCTCTGCTGCTTGGCTTGGATCAGGGAGCATCTAGGTCAGCAGCCGGGGCAAGAAATTCAGGGAACAGCAACTGGGATGCTCTGATCTTCAGGGCCTTTTTATTCCAACCCTTTTTCCCTGACGTGCAACCATTCCTCTGCCCATGTGTCATCTGGAAAAGGTCAGAGTGGCTTTGGGGCTGGGGCAGGGAATGGGGGAAGGCAGCTTGCTGCTCTCTGCCATTTCCATTCTGCCCTCCCTTGGGAGCATGGGGAAGGGAGCCAGCCAGTGTCCAAGGTACATCTTGGACTTGGACAAAGTAGCACACAGCTCCATGACGTTGTTTGCAGCGTGGAGGACACGCTAGGTTCTCACTGTGTAACCCAGATTTGATTTACACTCCCCTTGTTGCTGTACTGCGACGCAGCAGTGAGATGCTCGCTGTCTGCGCTGCAAGCCCTCATGAGCCCCAGTGCTGCAGTGTGTCTCTCTGGGCAGCACAGGGAGATGCTGTGCTCCTGCTCTGTGCTCATCTGCAGGCTCTGGCCCCTGGGCAGTTGCGGGTTTGGCTCCAGCAGAGCCCAGCAGCAGCATCGTACGGGGCAGGCAGGGAGGTGGCTGCTGCTGCAGGAGGAGCACATGGACCAGGGCAGCACGGATGGTGGTTTGGTACCTGCCTGGGGCATTGCTTGTCAGCCTGAGGGGGACTGTGTATGAGAGAAGCTGCAGATAGGGCACATGGGGTGAATGCGCTGCACTCTGTTGTGTGTGCAAGGGGGAATGGCTTTAACCTGCCAGAGGAGAGACTGAGATGAGCTCTTAGGCAGCAGCTCTTCCCTGGGAGGGTGCTGAGGCGCTGGCACAGGGTGCCCAGAGAAGCTGTGGCTGCCCCATCCCTGGCAGTGTTCAAGGCCAGGTTGGACACAGGGGCTTGGAGCAAGCTGCTCTATGGAAGGTGTCCCTGCCTGTGGCAGGGGTTGGAGCTGGATGAGCTTTAAGGTCCCTTCCAACACAAACCAGGTTGGGACTCTTTCACCAGTTATTACACAGCATGAGGGGAGATCTTCGGAGCCATCCAGCTCCTACCACCCCTCACAAGCAACCACCAGTTCTGCTCATAACCCTATTAGCTCAGTTCTAATTCTAGTTAGAAGTAAATGGATCACAACACTCTTTAAAGCAGCAGCTCCTGAACCTTGAGCCGCGTTGGCTAAATACTTCCCTGCTTTTGGCCTAATTTTATTCCTGGCAAGCTTCTCCCCCGTGTTTGTCTGCTGCCTGCTGGCATCAGCAGTTCTCTGCTCCTTGGGGTTATTTCTTGTGTGCTTACAAACTGCTGTCATGCTTTTTCTCACCCTTAATTTCTGCTGGTGTGAACAGAACCTCCTCTGCACCTGCTGAGATGATGTGTAACCACAGCTAAGCAGAACAGGAGATAATGATTGGGAGATGGAAGGCTGCAAGGGAGCAGCCCCTTCCCTCAGCTTCCCCTCTCAACTTGGAAGAGGACGTTGGGACTTCCTGTGGCAGGACTTGCGCATCCTGCTGCAGGATGGATGCAGAGGAACTGGAGCAAGGCCAGGGGAGGCTGCCAAAGGCTCCTGGGGCTGGAGGAGAGGGTGCGTGAGAAGAAGCTGACTGTATTCTTCAACATGTGGGGCCCTGGAATGGGTTGCCCAGGGAAGTTGTGAATGCTTCATCCCTGGTGGAGTTCAAGGCCAGGTTGGACATAGCCTTGGATGGCATGGTTTAGTGGGAGGTGTCCCTGCCCATGGCGGGGGGGTTGGAACTCGATGATCTTGAGGTCCTTTCCAACCCTTACTATTCTATGATTCTATGATTCTATGACCTGGTTTGTTCAGCTGGAGGAGAGAAGGGGGGAGTCCAATTGCTGCCTTCCACTGCCTGCTGGGTGTTACAGTGAGGATGGAGCCAGACAGACCCTGCTCCCAGTGGAAATGCCTTGCACCACTCCTGGTTTATTTAAGCAGCTTCCTAATGATGGTCACAGTCCTGTAACCAATCGAACTTTTCTTTCTGTTATTCACAGATGATGAACTTCTCTTAGAGCAAGGGTTGGTGTTAAGCATCACCCATTTCTAGTGTTCTTGCTGTGTAATTTTCTTCATGACCCATAAAACTCTGGTTTTTCATCTATGAGCTCCCATGTTTGAGTCATCTTCACTGCTCAGTCCCTGGTTACTGTGCCAAGGTCATCAGCGAGACACTAAATTAAACTGGTTTCAGAACAGAACCTTTAAGGGCCTCCCGCTTGTCTGGTATTTTTTCTCTCTACTACCCCCTGTTACCATCTCTCCTGCAGCTGCTTCTAGCTTGCCACTTCTGGTATTAAGCCCTGTTTTATACCCAGCTTAAATAGCCTTTGCCAGGGTGTCCTCCCCAAAATGCAGTCCTAATCGCTGATGTTCCTGCTGTGTGGAGCATGGGTACACAAATGAGTTGGCAGGCAACAGCGAAGTCACCTTTCCAACGTGTGGATGATTTCCTTTCCTCCTTGGGAACACTGATCCCTCCTGCGGGACACACGGCAGCTCCTCCTGGCTGCTGGGCACCAGTGTCAGATGAGGACAAAGCATGTGGCAGGCAGAGAGCCAGAGGTACTCTGGACCTCTCAGCCTCCTGCCTCCATCCTGGCTGTTTGGCTGTCTGCCTTGGTGGCTTCTCAGCGTGATAAGAGATTCAGCAAGGCACAAGGGGAAAGGTGGGGGATATGCAGTGGTTTAAAAACCAGGGTGAAGCCCTGGCATGGGAGGTGGTCTTTGCCAGAGCAAGTGTTGGGATCTTGTGCTGCTTTCTAATAATTCTCCTTTGCTCTGGTTTAGATGAAGATCTCTTTCAACGAGACAAGTTTGCAGACTATGTTTGAGTACCCATCAGAGAGCTCTCTGGCAGAAGAGGAGGAGGAGGAGGAGGAGGAGGAAGAGCATGCTTCTGAAACAGAGGAGGACAAATCTCGCACCTTTTACATTCCATGCCCAAATAGCACTTTGCATCCCAATACCCCCAATTCAGGTGAGCGAGGCGCTGTGGCGGCACTATGGGGTTAAAGATGGTGTCTGATGCTGTCCACGTTTCCTACAGACACTTACGGGGCTCAGTACAGGTGGAAATGCTGCCAGCTGCCAGTAGAGCTGGAGCTTGATGGGGATGAGACTTGAACCAGAGCAGGGACCTGCAGATGGGCAGCTTCCAGGCTGTCCCTGCCAGGTTCCTGATCCCCCACTTTCCTTTGGGATGGTAAGAAATACTTACATCAGCTTTGTCCTTCCAGCAGATTTATCCAGCTACACCCCAAAGCACTCCGTGAAGTTCAGCGAGTGGCAGGAGCAGAAGTATGAGGAGATACCTGCTGCAGGGGGACCCCTCCCAAAGGAAGCTGATTCCCATGGGAACCAAGTGATGGTGAGATGTTAAATAAGCGTCTTGGCTTTGTCCTGCTGTGCTGTGATCTGGTACTTGGGTTGGTCTGGACAGTGGGTGGGATGGGATGTGCCTTCCGCTGCACACCCAGGGAGGTGTGCACCGCTCGCATGGGGGTTCTACACCAGGTCCCACAGCCAGACCTGCATGGGTGATGAGGCATGATGTGCCGGATGAGGCATCTGGCACACCCTGTACTCCAGGGCACCTTTGGAGGGGGGAATTAAACGCAGTCGTTAGCCCCAGGCAAGGTGCCAGCGCGGTCTGAAGGTGTGGGTACTCCTGTGCATTGGATCTGATGACACCCCATGTCAACTCTGCTTTCTCCACAGCTCACCCCGGCAGACAAGGGCGGCCTCTCGGATTTCAGCAGCGAGCCCGCTCTCTACTTCTGATGGCTTCATCTCCTGGCCTGCAGCAGCGGCTGCTGGACAAAGCGTGTCAGTGCAGCTTCCCAAGGCCCATGCCAGCACCGCAGAAACAGCTTCTGGGTCCTTCCCTCACCACGGCTTTTGTCGGATCCTGATGCCAAGGGTGGACGAGATGCTCTCCAGCATCTCCGGGGAATATTTGCACTGGATTCGGGGACCTAACTACTGCTTTTAGGACGTATGATTTATTCTACCTGTGGCCTTGCATGTTCCTTGTTCAAGATCAGCTGCCGGTTGGGCAAGTGTCTTGAGAACAGACCTGTAACCCCAGGATGGACGTAGAGTCTCTTGGTGCTTATCTGAGTCCACTCATCCAGGCACTGTGGGGGGGCTGGGAGGCTTTTGTACCACTTCTCCCATCAGAGGCCCCAGTGAAGGGTGGTTCTGGAGTTGGAGCACTGGGGGTACCCGGGCAGTTACTGAGTTCACACAAGTGGTTGTGAGTTGACAGGTGGATTGGGGGCCAGTTTGGGAAGCCATTGAAGGTTCAGGGTTTGTTCTCAGCATGTTTCTGGCTCTAGTTGGCCTGAACCAGCATGCAGTTAGTGTGCCAGTTATGTTCTTTTGAGGGAAGCTGAATGCACTATGAGGATGGGGAAGGGATGAAATGCTTTTGGCTTTAGGTGTCATTTTTGCACTGATCTGCAGGGAAGTGTCCAGAGTGGCTTGAGGCTCTTGCAGCTTCCCAGCCATTGGCCATAGCTTTGATCTGTCCATACCCAACCCTGGTGTCCTGTCTCCAGTAACTGCTGGCTGTGCTTCAGTTTGCCAGTCCCTCTTGTTGCTTTGTTCCAGCATCTAATGCCCAAGATTTCCCTCTTGGTTGGTGCAGAGGCCTCCTTCCAGCCATGCTTGCCCTGCTCCTCTGCTGCAAAGCACAGGAGGGCGGTTTCACTCCTTCCTTCTGCAGAACTTGAACAAGGAATAGGATTCATTTTTTTTCTAGTATTTTTATAGTTCTGTCGTAATGGTTTAATGCAGCCAATATGCAAAGGAATCTGCTAGACTCTTCCATTGAAGTTTTCTACTACTGTAAACTCAGGGTCCAAATTGCGCTCTGGAAAAGATGGAACACTGCTGCTAATGTGATTTGTACTTTTGGGATTAAAAGAGATGGTTGGAATAGCTACTGCCTCCTTGGGCTTTATGGAGTGAGTGGTACCCCCGTGTGTGGCCCCATCCAGAGGGAGGGGCTGGTATCTTTGGTTAAATTTTGTGTGTTTATTGGTTTGTGCGTTATATAGAGATGATAAATCTCGACTCAGGCTGGCACTGGGCTATGAACTGGAAATGCTCTGCATACCTTGTACTTGGTTTGGTGTACATTGTAGCAGGTGGAAGGTTGTTCTGCTGAATGATGTCAGGACATTGCACTTCTAAGGCAATGGGGCACAAGTACCATGTAAACAGCAGCGGATGCCATGGGCTAAAAGCTTCTCCCATTAATGAAATACTTCAGGGCATGGTTCTGAGATGAGTGGAATGAGGAGTACTGCAGGACCACTAACTAGTGACTGCTGGAGACTTAAGGGATGTGTAAGTTACCAGATATGCAGAGTTAAACACTGAGCAGTGGCCATGCTCAGTAGCTGTGCACACAGCCAAAGGAGATGGGGGGCCATGTGTGAAGAAAAGCTCATTCACAGCTTTTCTAGCAGGAAAGGACCCAGTGAGCATCTTTCACTGCAGAAAAACTCAAGCCAGTTTAAGGCAGCTCTGTTTCTAGATCTGCAGCTTCATGGAACTGCAGGGGCTAAAGCAATTAAAGTTAGGGACAAGGTGTCTGAACTAGTCCTGACTGTTCTGCTCTGGATCAGTGAGGAATGCTAAAGCCAACAATATCCTGCAGCTTCTCCCACTGACTTCATCAAATCCCAGCCTGGTTTGTGTTAAAAGGGGCCTTAAAGATCATCCAGGTCCAACCCCTGCCACAGGCAGGGACACCTTCCACTGGAGCAGCTTGCTCCAAGCCCCTGTGTCCAACCTGGCCTTGAACACTGCCAGGGATGGGGCAGCCACAGCTTCTCGGGGCACCCTGTGCTATTCTCAGTGCCTAAAACTCCTCTGGCTAGGACAGGCTCAGTGGAGGTATGGGAGTGCAGAGTGTGCTTCTCAAGAGGAGCATGTGGTGCTCTATGTTGTGGCTGTGATTTGCACCTCAGTAAGTGCTGCCTTTGCATTTCCCTGTCTCTAGCAGGGCAAGAGCAAGGTGACTGCTGTCTGGAGGGCAGCAGCTGCCGAGTCACCTGGGCTGTGCTTCAGCATCACTGTGCTCAAAATAAAGGGTATTTTGTTGCAGATGCCACCCTGATTTCTGGCATTTGAGGATTAACTTTATATCTCTATCCAACACCGCAGTGCATCTGAAAGGAAAATCAGCAGAACAAAGACCTTTATTAAACGTGGCATCCCTGCACCAGAGCAGGAGCTGTCCCTGACCAGCAGGGCTGTCCAGGTTGAAGAACAAGTTTAGGAAGGCTTTTGCTCATGTGCTTGTTTTACTTTTGAAGTGCTTTGCTGCTCCCTGCCTTTACCAGCATTCCCAGGTTCTTCCTCCAGGGTATCCAGCAATGTCTGAGAACTCTCCAGGATCTGGGAAAGGAAGAAATAAACATAGCTTATTTTTACATAAACTGGGAGTTCCCTTGGAATTCAGCTGATCCATCCTGCAGCGGGAGGGATCCTCACAGCATCTGCTTCTCAGTAACGCATCATCCTATCTCACTGCTGGAATACCTCTGACTGCAAAACACCTTGGGCAATTTATGCCTTGGAGCAGCAGGAAGAGAACTTCTGGAGCAAGACGTGGGGTGAACTTTTGGGTTGGTTTTGGGTTGGTTTGTTTCAAAGGGAGCTGTTGATAGCTGAGCTTTTCAGAGCAGTGCCTGAACAGTGCTCAGCTGAGCTGGCTTCAGGCATCTTGCACTGTTAAAACTGCACTCGTCAGGTTTCTTGCTTCAAGATTAACTCCAGAATGGCCTTAAGTCGGACTAAATCTTCCCCTTTATTCATTTTCTCCTATTTTTAGCTTACATTGTATGTAATCCAACACTCCCACTCATTGTCCGCTAGGAAGCAAGGCTGCAACAGGTTTAGATCTTGCTGCCCGTCCATCTCACCATTTGAGTTTTAACACAGAGGACAATTGTAATGAAGTGTGATATGAGGGTGCAGTCCCAAACATCCGCTACATTCCTATGAACTTGTGGAAATCACTGTGTGGTCAGAGAAGAGATGAAGGTAAGTGCCTGCGGCATGAGACACTGATAGGATGTGTTGGTGGGGTGTTGCCATCTTGTCAATGGATGAAGGTGGAGGGAGTCCTGTGCCTGTCAGGGGCTGGGGAGGGCAAGTTCCAGTAGGCCTGGGTTCATTTGCAGGCTGTTGTGACCTGTACCTCAGGTAAGGTTTCTTTTAGAAGCCGCTGTTTGCTGGTGCAGCTTCACAACCCAGTTTTAAGCTGTTTGATTCTTATGTGAGTTCCCCCTTCACCCCAACCCATCAGGTCTTGAAGCAGGCTGAGAAAACAGCTCCGGCCTCCCCTGAAAAATAGCTGTCACGGGAAGGTCCTGACTTTGGGAGATGAAGAGGATGTGACAGTGGGTGATGCCATTCAACACACAAATGGGAAAAGGAGATTTTCAGCAGCAGCTGAGAAGGGAATGGTGCTTTTGAACCAAACATCCTGGTTATTCCAGAAGGAAGGTCATTGCTTATCTGACAGCAGGCTGGCTGAGCAACCTGTAACTCAAAAGTGAATTCGGGTGTTACCCTATGCGCAGGAATCAAGCCCTCCGTGTAGTTTACTGCTACAGGAAGGGTGAATGGGTTGAGGAAGCAAAATAACAGAGGCACCCTTGTGGGGATTGTCTCCTTCCTACCCCTGTACTGGGCCAACAGTTCTACTCTTTTAATGATACTGTTCAATGAGAGATGGGATAAATGACATTAAAAGTTGGGCAAGCAGTGGTCAGCAGCCCAGCAGCTCTGTCACTGCAGTGTGTCGTTACCTGAGCAAATCTGTGGTCTTCTGGATCAACGTCTCAGCTCTGGTTTCCTCCTTTCTCTCTGGGCACCCTGTGCCAGCGCCTCAGCACCTTCACAGGGAACAGCTTCTGCCTCAGAGCTCATCTCAGTCTCCCCTCTGGCAGGTTAAAGCCATTCCCCTTGGCCTGTCCCTCCAGGCCCTTGTCCAAAGCCCCTCTCCAGGTTTCCTGCAGCCCCTTTAGGCACTGGAGCTGCTCTAAGGTCTCCCCTTCAGGAGCCTTCTCTTCTCCAGGCTGCCCCAGCCCAGCTCTCTCAGCCTGGCTCCAGAGCAGAGCTGCTCCCTTTCCCCGCAAGTGATGCTCTGTGAGGTAGGTGGTCTTTACTGGGGGTACGCTGATGTCTGGTAACGACAAGCTTTATCCAGCCTCAGACTGCACCAGAACAAACCCAAACCGCGACCTCCTCATCGGGGGCGCTGCGTGGACCCGGAGCTCTGTGCGGGGCCGGCCGGGCGGGGGTGACGGGGCCGGGGGGGGCCGGTCGGCGGTACCTGGCCGTAGGCCACCTCTGTCTCGGCTATGGTCCGGTCGAGCTCTGCGCGCGCGGCCAGGTCCCGGGCCAGGCTCTCGCTGGTGCCCGCCAGCCGCTCGGTCAGCGCCCAGATCCGGCGCTGCAGCCTGCTCCGCTCCGCCTCCTGCGCCCGGATCCGCCCGCTCAGCTCGTCCCGCCGGGCGCGCAGCTCCGCCAGCCCTGCGCGGTACCGACCGTCAGCCCCGGCCGCAGCCGGGGTCCCGCAGCCCCCGGGTCCCGTAGCCCCCGGCCCCGCTCACCGTCCTGCAGCTCCGCGCTGTACCCGCGCAGCGCAGCCCCCAGCCCGCTCATCGCCGCGACCCGGTCCTGCCCAACGTCCCTCCGCGCTCCGCCCCTTCCTGCGGCGCTGCCCGCATGGAGCCGGCGGCGGGCGCGGCGCTCTCGGCCGCCTGGCACACGCTGAGCACCGCGCTGGTGCCGCCCGCGGCCCTGGGACTGGTGAGGGGCCGGGCCGGGCGCAGGCGGGCGGGCCGGGCCGCTCGCCGCCCCCCTCACGGGCCTCAGGGCCGCAGAGGGTCCGGGCGCCCCCGCGGGCCCTGGGGCGGCCTCATCCTGGTCCGGTCCTTCCGCTTCTGGGTCCGGTTCTCGGTGCCGGGGCTGGGGGGGAGCATCTGGAGCTGGCGGCTTGGAACGGGCCCCGGGGGGAGCGGGGTGCGGCGGCTGTGTGTGTGCGGGGCTGCCAGGGCAGGGCCGGCGGGTCCCGCCGTGCCCCTGCAGGGCTCCGCGGGCAGCCGGGCACAGCTGGGGGGGGGTTGGCTCCTGGGCACCCAGGGTGAGCCGTGGCTCTCCCACCAGCACGTGTGCTGCAGGAGCCACCAGCAGGGGTGGCAGTGGACAAGGATGCCCATTCCTGGCGCTGCTCAGGGCCAGGCTGGACGGGGCTTGGAGCAAGCTGCTCTAGCGGGAGGTGTCCCTGCCCGTGGCAGGGGCTGGGGCTGCATCCCCAGCAGGTCTCCGTGGGGGAACAGCATCCCCTTGGTGCTGTTTGACGGCAGAGCCCATGTGCGTTTGGTCCCTGCGCTTTATGCTGAGGGTCTCTTCTGCTGCAGGTCCTCCTAGAGAAGTCTGTGACTTGACTTGTTATCCCTTCCTCTTTTCAGGCCGCACCGAGGTCCAGTGCTGTGGGGCCGCTGAAGGATGCTGAGCTGCGGGCAGCCCTGGACGTGCTGCGGTGTTACGACCTGCACTTGGTCTTGGAGGAGTGGTTCATCGAGGTGCTGCAGACGGACCTCCAGGCAAATATAGCTCCTGAGTTCTGGAACTGCATCAGCCAGTATGAAAACACGGCCGAGGAGTCCCAGTGCTCCTCCCTCCTCCTGGATGCCTTCTGTCTCCTCAAGTGCCGCCTGGACCCCTACCTGAACAGCTTGGAACTCCTGGAGAGATGGACCAAGGCAGGCCTGCTCCTGGGGACAGGCGCTCAGATGCTGCAAGAGAAGGTGTACACCATGTTCAAAGCTATTCTTTTCTTCTCCACTACCAAATCCTTCCAGGAGATGATCCAGCAGTTCTACAGCCGCACGTTCAGGATATACATGCGGCAGTGGAAGAAAGGAGAAGATGGAGCCAATGAGTGTGAGAGCAGCATGAGTGAGACCGAGCAGGAGAGTGACACGGAGGAGGGCGGAGGAGAGAGCGCGCTGTGTGTGGGCTGCAGCAGCAGGAGGGAGCAGTGCTGGTGCCCCAAAGCCATGGAGCAGTTTCAGCAGCTCAATGACATCCTGTACGTACGTTCTGGGGTGGTGGCTGTCCCTCAGAGCAAGCAGATGGTGTGGGTGGGGAGCAGCAGAAGGTCTTCTTGATCTCCGAATACAGGAGTTAGGTGTGAGGTCAGGCCGTACTGGGGTAGTGAGTAGGGAACTTGACTCCGTTTCTGCGGCTGGTTGCCAGCTGATGGTTGAACTAGAGCAGATCTTCAGACAGAAAGTTCCTCTTCTCGGATGTCAGAATACCTTCCTGCTCTGAGGCCTGCTGTCTGCAGGGAAGCAAGCCCTTCTAAATGGGAAAGCTTTCGATGGCCAGAAAATAATGTGTCTAAGGATGATGGGGTAGTGGTAGTGTCCTGTTGTATACCTGTGCCTCTTACGTGGGCTGTCAGCATTCGAACTAAGACCTAGGCCTGCAGCAGTGGAGCAGCAGGGGGAAAGGTGCCTTCAGGTAGTCAGATTGTCTCTCTTTGCTCGTACCTTCGCTTCCCTCACTCTGAGCTCAGTCGTTGTTGGTCTTTGCAGCCGCCGGCTGAACCTGCTGGAGAGAGTGAGCGCCGATGCGGTCACCACCATCCTGCACAGAATGATAGAGGAGAGGATGGAGCAGCGGTGCAGGGGGGAATACGAGCACTCCTTCCTCAACGAGTTCCAGGAGGTAAGGAGGGCAGGGGGGGCCCTGCCTGTGCAGCTGCTCCTGGTGCTGCTTTAGCAGCTCAGGCTAAAGCAAATTCAACCTGAAAACCTCTGGTCCAGGGCTGTGACTCCACCACCCCTGGCAGAGATGTGGTTAAAGCTCCCTGGTTTGGTTTATGCTGGAGGGGGAGGTTTGCTCTGCCCTGTGTACGATGGACCGTTGTATTAACAAGGGAGTTGCTGTGGCTCTGTTCTACCAACAAGAACGTGTAGTGCCACCTCACCTGCAGAGGACGCTCCCTCTGCGTCACTAGGCCAATAATTGTAATTTGTGTGGCTGTTTTCTGACATCTTTCCCATATTTCAGCTCCCTATTAAAATACGGAGCAAGGATGGGAGATGCTCAGGGGCTGGAGCACCTCCCATACAAAGACAGGCTGGGAACACTGGCGCTGTTCAGACTGGAGAAGAGAAGCTGCGTGTAGACCCCAGAGCAGCTTCCAGTGTCTGAAGGGGGCCACAGGGATGCAGAGAGGGACTCTTCATCAGGGACTGCAGTGATAGGACAAGTGGTGATGGGTTCAGACTGAAACAGGGGAAGTTCAGATTGGAGATAAGGCAGAAGCTGTTCCCTGTGAGGGTGCTGAGGCGCTGGCACAGGGTGCCCAGAGAAGCTGTGGCTGCCCCATCCCTGGCAGTGTTCAAGGCCAGGTTGGACACAGGGCTTGGAGCAAGCTGCTCTAGTGGAAGGTGTCCCTGCCCGTGGCAGGGGTTGGAGCTGGAGGAGCTTTAAGGTCTCTTCCAACACAAACCAGGCTGAGATTCTGTGTTAGCTCTCACCATTGGGCCGCACAGAACTAAATTCCTTCCTTGCAACTACCCAGTTGGTTTGCTGCTGCCTTGAATCGAGTTTGTGTTGGGCTGCTTACCCATTGTGGCCTTAAACTCTCCTCCAGGTTACAGCTTTTCCAGGGTGCAGCCTGGCTCTGCGGGCTTGCCCTGTGCTCATTGTTCCTTTGCCTGTGTCAACGAGCAGCCCATGGAGTCAGTTTGCTGTGCAAATCCAGCTGCTCTCTGGTTCCCTGGTCTCCTTGCTGTTTCCCATGCCAGCCTCTTTCGTTGCCTGCAAGCATCAGCAGTCACTTTATGTTTGCTTCCCTTTAGTTGCCGTGCAACACTTCTTTAATTGCAGTTACTGTGGAAAGCTTTTGTATGACCTGGAGGTTGTTTAAGAGAAAATGCAGCTGCATTCCACTTGTCAGGCATTGCGAGGTCCCTTTGTTCCCACCTCCTCAGAAGGGCGGCGTGTTTGGCCCCAGAGTGTTGGAGCGCGTCAGGATGTGGAAGAGATGACTTTAAGGAAGAACAGCACGAGCCTGGCGAGAGAAAGGTGAAACAGGAGAAAAAAGAGCCTGAGAAGCAGCTTGCTGACAGTACAGGTGCCGAGAGCAAGCGCGTGTCAGACACAGCAGCGGCAGCTCTGGAGTGTCAGCTCACAGTTGGGCTGTAACTGCAGCACTCAGCGAGATAAACTCATGGGGAGAAATGGCTGGTTTGATAATAATTGTGTTCCTTAAAGCTGAGTTGTCTGGCGTCAGTTACAGTCCTTCCCTTTGGCCTTTAGGAACGTTCCTTATCCGCTTTGCCACAGTTCTACCCAGCTCAGCGCCCAGGTCTTCTGTAGTCCGTGCTTTCATCCCGCCCTGTCCCTGGCAGAACTTGCGCGGTGTTCCCTCAGTTGTGTGGGTAATTAGAACTGACCAGAACCAGGCCTTGACTTCGCATTTGTGTTGCAGGCGGTGGAAATCTAGTTATCAAAAATATTCAACATCCAGTAACTATCAGTACTCAGGTACTGTCCTAAGGAGTGCCACAGTTTGCCACCTTAAAGGGGAAACGAAAAACCCCCGAAAACGTCTCTTGAACATCAGGACATTGAAGTCTGACAATTACACATTTCTCTGTAAGAAAACTGAGTCTCAAGTGTACAAAAACTGAACCTTCTGATGCTCCCTCTTCAGTTTTTCCTTTTGCCAGTCAGTGAGTAGGCCGATATTTGAGGTCTTGGTTTCAAGTGCCTGAGTTTGGGTGGTTGGGCCCCTGGCATGGCTTGCTTGCTCCTCATTGATTTCAGGAATTGCAGGGATTTTGGGTTGAGGATGGTGCTCCTTCTTGGAGCCCAGCACCCGTGCACAGTCCTCAATCACGCTTTATCTTCTCATACACATCTGCATAGTGTGCATCCTGTATCTTTTGTTAACCTTCACATTCAAGGCCAGATTGGACACAGGGCTTGGAGCAAGCTGCTCTAGTGGAAGGTGTCCCTGCCCGTGGCAGGGGTTGGAGCTGGATGAGCTTTAAGGTCTCTTCCAACACAAACCATTCCATGATCCTCAGCTGGAACCCAGGCCAGGGTGCATTTGGAGAGTGGCTGGAGGTGATGCTGTCCTTTTCTAGCTGCCTGTTTCTTCTTGCTGTGGTAGCTGTGGGGTGAGGGGTTAAGTGTGGGATCCAGCTGTGGCGTTCACCACCTCTGTGCTCTCCCTGTCCTTGTGCAGTGGATTGAGAAGGTAATTGGCTGGCTCAGCAGGGTTTTCCTGCAAGATGGTCCCTCTGCTCGCTCCTCTTCAGAAGCCAGCAGCACCCTGAAGCGCTGGCGGTGCCACGTCCAAAGGTTCTTCTACCGCATCTACGCCAGCATGCGCATCGAAGAGCTCTTCAGCATTATTCGAGGTAGGTGAGACCCGCTCAGTGTTCCTTCACCCTTGGACTTGGATGGGATGAATGAGAGATCTGTCCCCTGATGTGCCGTGCTGCCTCCTCCTGCCTTCCAAAGGAGCGTGGCCACTGTTGATAGTCACTGCTTGGTTTGTAGATTTCCCAGAGTCGAAGCCCGCAGTGGAGGACCTCAAGTTCTGCCTGGAAAGGACAAACCAGAGGCAGCAGCTGCTCAGCTCCCTGAAAAGTGCTCTGGAAATGCGGCTGCTGCATCCAGGTGGGTTTTGCATCCCCGTGTGTGTTGTCACACACACTGTGTTGTAAGGAGCTTGGGCATGAGTGGGGATCTACTGTGAGCCATCATCTGATCTTGTGTTTGAGGAGTGAGAGGCAGTCGTGCTGGGCGTATTGCATGCTCTCTGTGTTCAGCTGTGCATGGACAGCAGTCGGTGGTTATATCCAGCCCATTTTTGCCTCATTTTCACAGTCTGGTGAGGAGCTGCACTGGAAGTTTAGCTTTGGTCCAGGTGGGTACAGGCTTCTTGGCTGTGTGTGGTTGGAGCTCCTCATGCACAGTCAGGGCTCAGCTGGTTTTTGATGCCCTCTGAGCCTGTGTTCATAGTTGGAACAACAGACACAAGGATCCGATCTCCCTTTGGCTGGGGCAGTAGGGCAGCAAGCCCTTTGCCTCCGACTCCATAGGTCAAACCAAGTGCTTGCAGCATCCAGGCTCCTTGCATCCAAGTCATTAGTCTGTGCTCTGGGACTCTAACTCCCTCTGCCCCATTCCTGTAGGAGTCAACACATCCGACATCATCACTCTCTATATCTCAGCCATCAAGGCCTTGCGGGAGCTCGACCCCTCCATGGTTATCCTGGAGGTCGCCTGTGAGCCCATCAGGAAGTATCTGAGGTAAGAGGCTTCTGGGGCGGCCTTAGGCACCTCTTTCCCCTCCTCTTCCCTTCCCTTGCTCTCTTTCGTTGCTGTTGGCAGGACGCGGGAGGACACGGTGCGGCAGATCGTGGCTGGTCTCACAGGGGATGCTGAGGGCTCTGGTGATCTTGCAAACGAGCTCTCAAAAGCTGACCCAGTGACCCTGGAGAATGGCCAAGAGAGTGATGATGACATTGCAGAACCAGGGGACTGGGTTCCTGACCCAGTTGATGCAGATCCAGGTTAGATGCCAAGATCAGAAGTCGTAGTAGTCTGGTGGGCTGCAGACTTGAGCAGCTCTCAAGTCCTCTTGAGCTGAGCTGGGGCAAGTCTCTATTGATCTCACACTGTTGTCTGCTGGATTTCACCAGGAAAATCAAGTTCCAAGCGCCGTTCCTCAGACATCATCAGCCTCCTGGTGAGCATCTACGGCAGCAAAGACCTGTTCATCAATGAGTACCGCACTCTTCTGGCTGACCGGCTGCTGCATCAGTTCAACTACAGTGCTGAGAGGTGAGGTCCAAGTGCCCAAGCCCAGGGCATTCCATGGTGAAATCACCTGATAAAGGTGTGCTTCAAACTAACTCCTATGAACTCCAGGAACGCCTTTGGCCATTTTCTCTGTAGCTTTGGGTTTGCATCTAGAATTTCATGTGCTCACTTCTTGTCGAGCTGCTTCCTGCTCAGTCCTGCCCTTGGCTTGCACTAATAGGGCAGCATGTAGGAAATTGGAGGCACCAACACCCCCTTAGCTCCATCTCACATGTTCTGGTGACCCTCACAACCTGCGCAGGCTGCTGAGGGTCAGCAGAAAGTGTCCAAGCAAGAAAAAGGGATGAAGCATCAGGAAACCTCAGTTGCAACACAGCTGTGTCTCTTGATTCAACAGCTCAGTGGTTTTCCTGTCTGTGAAGTGCTTCTACTGCAAACCATGTCTGGGATGGGCAAGCTCAGGCAAGTGGCTCACCAAATGCTGAGGTTGCTCTGTGTTGTTGAGGGGATGGCTACACACGATGCTCATCTGAATGAAAGGGATGGGAAGGTCTTCAAACAGCTACTGGCCTCCAGAGGTTGTTCCTTGCTTAGATGCTGGGAGCATCCTGTTCAGATAAAGAGCCTTGCAAGGCTCCCAGGAGGAGCACCCTGTGCTGGGGTCTACCTCTGGGCTGTGTTGCAAGCGGTGGAGGCCAAGCCAGGCTCCTTGGCTGAGGGACCTGTGTCTGATCTGCTGTTTCTCTTACCAGGGAGATCCGCAACGTGGAGCTGCTGAAGCTGCGGTTTGGGGAAGCTCAGATGCACTATTGTGAAGTCATGTTAAAAGTAACTTTTTTTGTTAACGAAATTCAAATCCTGGGGTTTTGAGCTTGTTGGGAAAGAGAAGGGCCCAAAAAAGGGTCTTTTGGGAAACTTGGATTCCCAAAATCCCAGTGAGGGTGCTGCTTCATGGCAGGCAGAAGTGCATTCAAATCAAGTCTGGTTTTTAAGCTGTGTGGGTTGTGTTATTGACCCTGGGGGATGGTTGCTCTGGTGCTGCTGGCTCTCCTGCCCTTCCTGCAGTACAGTATCCTGGCATTTAAGAGCTGAGCTCTTCCGGCTCCTCTAGGGTTGGGACTCTGGAGTTCAATTCACTTGGAGCACTGTGAGGACACAGGTCCGAGGGCCTCCAGTGTAGGCCAGTGTTGAGCTGCAGGCCCTTCCTCAACCTCCCCACAGATGTTTCTGAGCATGCAGCAGACTTTCTAGCAGACACACATGACTGCGTCCTTTGTAACGTCCCCATCATCATTTGGAGACAGCACTGGTCACCTTGTTGAGGTTTACTAATGGTTAACTGTGACCTGGGGTGAAGGGGCTGCCTGAGCTTCCTCTCCTTTTCCAGGATATGGCAGACTCCCGGCGCATTAACGCCAACATCCGTGATGAAGAAGAGAAGCTCCCAGAGGAGGAGAGGCCCCCGTTCAGCCTCGTGGCTGTTATCCTGTCCAGTGAGTTCTGGCCGCCACTGAAAGAGGAGAAGCTGGAGCTTCCAGAGCAGGTCAAGGAAGCCATGGAAGCCTATTCCAAGAAGTATGAGAAATTAAAGGTGAGGCAGACTTCGTTATGTAGCATGGGCCTTGAGAAGTCCCTTTAACATCCCTTCAGCTTTAGCTTTTAGTACCCCCACGCTGTTACAGTGGAATTCGAAAGTCCTTCAGCTTTGAATCAGTGTTGGAGGCTGCAGTGGCTTAGCTGAGCCAAAAGAAGGGTTGAGCTCTGCGGAGTGCATGGTCATTGTGGTCACTGCAGTTTGGTGGGAGGGTTTCCTACAACATGGCAGTGTTTGTTGGTTAAATGGATACTGAGCTGGAAGTTAAGCTTGTTGGCCTAAGTTCTGTAGTAGCAGAAGCGACCTCCTGTGCCTGTTGGGCCTCTGCTCTTTGCTGCTCTGGCACTCTCCTCCCCTGTTTGTCCTCTTAAAAAGAGTCTCTTCTAACATGGTCTCATTTGAAGTTTCCCTTAGTCTGGAGTTGGGTGAATGCTGCTGCCTCTTCTGCCTGTGGTTTCTCCTGGGTTGTTTCATCCATTTCTGGAGGGTGCCTGAACACATTAGCTTAGGTGCAAGTATGTTGGACAGTGGCTCAGGCAAAGAATCCGTGTCTTTAGAAACAGCATGGGATGGAGACAGAGGAAATGTAAGCAACTGTGCAATATTCTATTGTGTTCTCTGGGCGGTTGATCATGGCAGTTAATCAAATAGAGAAGGCTGAGGTGCATCTCGCACTGCGCATACAGAGTGGGTTGGAAACAGGAGCGTCTGTCTGGAAATCAAAGAGAGATCTAGGTCATTTCCAGAGTTGTGGTCTTGGCTTTCTTGTCTTGGAGCTTCTTCTCTGCTCGAGTGCGGAACACACGTCTGGAGCATGGATGGTTCAGATTTAGCAGTTGTGCTGGTTCAGTGTCGGCGTGCACATGTGGGTGGTTCTTTGCAGCCAACCTGAACCCAGTTTGGTGCCTTGTGCAGATGTTCCTCTTCAACTGTCCCCTTGTGCTCTGCCCACTTCCAGCTTGGGTTTCTATATCCTTTCTTGTTATTATACACAAGGTGATATGTGCCGTGAGGCGGGGAAGCACCCAGCTCTAAATCCTGTCTGTTCTCCTGTAGCTGCATGCCAGATGTGGATGCCAGCTGATGTCTGCGCCTGCAGAAAAATTAGTTAGGAGAGTGTGAATGTGGCTGCCCCATCCCTGGCAGTGTTCAAGGCCAGGTTGGACACAGGGGCTTGGAGCAAGCTGCTCTAGTGAAAGGTGTCCCTGCCCGTGGCAGGGGTTGGAGCTGGAGGAGCTTTAAGGTCCCTTCCAACCCAAACCAGCCTGGGATTCTATGAAGGAGAGAGCAGCCTCCTTGAGCATCCTCAGCCTTAAAGCAAGCAGTGGTCTGCTCACATCAGTGTCAGAAGAGACTGCTTCTCTTCTGAGGAAATCCTACCCCAGATGGGTATTTCTTTCCCAGTAGGAGTTTGCCCTGAGCGACCCAGTTGGGCTTCCAGTGTTCCCTCAACCTGTGCACGACCCTACCAGGGAGCTGAGTAACTGGCTTTTATGGGGGAGAGGGGCACTGGTCTTGGGTAAGGGCTGAACAAAGCTGGTGCTGAGGGGGATGTTCCCCATGAGGGATGGTGGCAGTGCTGGGCAACTTATGAGAGGGGAGCAGCTTTGGTACCTGGCGGAGGTGTGTGCCGTGCAGTTGGCACTGGTGCTAGAGGGGCATTTGCAGTAACGCAGCACTGAGTGGCCCCTGCTGGAAGATCCACTGTGGGCGGCTGCTTCCCCTTTTCCAGGCCATGAGGACCCTGAACTGGAAGTACCACCTGGGCCTGGTGAGCTTGGACGTGGAGCTGGCGGATCGCACCCTCTCGCTGTCCGTGTCTCCTGTGCACGCTGCCATCATTCTGCACTTCCAGACCAAGAGTGAGTGGCAGCGGCTCAGTGTTACCCCTCGTGTCCGTGAGCTTCCCAGGGGTGGGGGTAAAGCCGTGGTACTCGGGTGGCTGAGGGCTCTGAGAGCAGGACCAAGACCTGGTTCGTGGGCTTGCACCTACCACAGCCCTCAGCCAGGTCTCCAGCTCTCCTAGGAGACAGCACCCAGCAGGGCCACAGCTCAGTGCTCTGTGTTCAGTCACTGCTTGCTCCTGACAGTGGCTCCCCATCCTCTTACTGAGCCCTGGCGTGCTGGGGGTGGGCAGGTGTCCTGTGCTCCTCTCTGATGTCCGTGCTCTCTGCAGGTACATGGACACTGACGGAGCTGAGCGAGGTGCTCAAGGTGCCCGTGACATCGCTGAAGCGTAAGATGACTCTGTGGCTGCAGCAGGGTGTCCTGCGCGAGGAGCCCCAGGGCACCTTCACTGTGATTGAGGAGGAGCAGAAGGACCAGGTGGAGAAGGTCGTTCTGATAGACAGTGACGAGGAGGGGGACTCTGCCATGGCCTCGCAGGCGGACCAGAAAGAGGAAGAGCTGCAGGTACTGCCTGTGTGTCTTGGCTCCTTGCAAAGGCAGCAGGATGATGCAAACATCCCCTGCCTTTGGGGCTGGGGAATCTGATTAAGTTGATGGATTCAAGTTGCACTTTGGATTTGCATTTTCCATGGCAAGTGGCTAAGTCCAGGTTTTGGGGGGGATTTCTGAAGTGGGTATCTCTTGGTTGATGCTCACTGATGCAGGTGCTGGATCGCAGCCTTCCCTCTAGAAAAGTGCCCTGCTGTGTGTCCCAGCACCTGATGCTGTTCTGTTTAAAGACCAAATGCTCATGGCTGAGAGCAGAGCTTGCTGACAGCTCCAGCCCTGCTCTGCGTTTGGGATGCAGGATGCTAAAGCACCCCTTTTCCTCGTGGTACAGACATCCGTGTGATTTACTGTTGCTGTGTGTCCCCTGCAGCTGTTCTGGACGTACATCCAGGCCATGCTGACCAACCTGGAGAGCCTGTCCTTGGAGAGGATTCACAGCATGCTGAAGATGTTTGTGATGACAGGCCCCGTGGTGACAGAAATCGATATACAAGAGCTCCAGGGTTTCCTCCAGAAGAAGGTCCGGGACCAACAGCTCATCTACTCCGGAGGTGTCTATCGCCTGCCCAAGAACTGCAACTAGGGAGGCCAGTGTCCCTGCTCCGGGCCTGTGCTCAGCTCCTGGTGCCACTCAGCTCTGAGTACTTCCTCTGTGCCCTCTTCCCCGGATGGGTGTCCTTTTCCACATGGAGACAGCTCAGGAGCAGCCTGGGCCATGCGCACCCCAACTGCTGGGTCTGGGCCTGCTCCCCACTTTGCTTTTCCTCCCTTATGTGGGTGTCTGGGCCCACTTCACTGTTAATGAAAACCAGCAGTCTCCTTTTTCAGATGGTGCCAACTCTCCTCTCCTCTTTCCACTCTTGGCATCAGCATTCCCATGCTGGAAGGGCAGGGAAGAAACTCCCCTTCTGCCAGACACCATCTCCCTTTCACTTGGCCTCTTCTGTCCCCAGGAGGTTTCGGGAGGGGGCTGTTGGTTCCAGTTGCTGTCTGGGTCTCTGTGTGGCTGAAGCAGTGTCTTGCGTCTGGCTGCGATGGGTGAGACCCTCCACAGAAGCAAGTGCTGATGCTGTCTCCTTTGGCTTACATGGGAGAAACTCCAGGGCCTGCTTCTTGCTTGGGACTCTTAAATTGGATGGAATAATTTCACTGTGGGATGAGGGATGCTTTGGATGGATGAGATGTAGCAGTTCCTCAGGGCAAGCTGTTGGGTCCTGGAGGATAATTAGGTGGATTATTGAGGCAGTGGTAGGACTGCTTTACCATGGCACGGATATGCATCTCCCAGCACCACAGGGCTGCCCTTGAGCCATCGTCAGGTGGAGCTTCAGGGTTTCTGGCACCACTGAGATCAACGAGGCCGTTGGATGGGAGAATCCTTGAGCTCCACTGGTTCAACATTGTGTCCCAGCCTGGGTATTGAGCAGGGGGTTCTGTTCTGTCTCCACGGCATTCAGGCTTCCTCAGTCCTGCTTTCCGGTGAGTTTTGCTCCTCAGGAGGAGCGCGGATCATAGAACACAGGGGAACCTGCGGGGGTTACTGACAACTTTGTGGAGCAGAGCACCCACAGCCTGGGGAGTCTTTGTCCTCTGCTGAATCTTCTGCCCTGGCCTGTGGGCAGGACCTGGAACTGAGGTAGCAAAGAGTCACACTGAAAGCAGGGGAGCAGGCTTGGTGCTGGCTCACAGCTGTGCCTCCAGGGGCACGGGAGGCTCCGCAGCACAGCAAGGGCTGCAGATCACCCTATTTAACATTGAACCTGGGTTTTCAGTGCCTAAAGGGCTGCCAGGTTCACGCTTTGTGCAGCCACAGGCGGTGGAGTACGGTGCTTATCTTCCCCTTGTGCGTGTTCCTGTTTTGCCCTTGCGGATGAGTGCATTTTCCTGTTTCCCTGTGGCACTTCTCTCCCGGCTGTGCTGGTGTGACAGTGGGAGCCCTTTGGTGTGTTCTACTGTGATGCTTCCATGTTCCTTGTGCTGTAGAGGCGCTGGCAATAACAAATCCCCATCCGTGAATATGTAGGATATTGCTCCAGGTAAAGCCAAGAAGGATAAACAGTGGCTGGGCCCAAATGGCAGCAGGCAGGGGAGGGAAACACATGAGGATCCCCATCAGCCCCCAGCAGGATGCCCCACTGGGTCTGCTGCTGGTTGAGGCTGGGCAGAGTGGCCAGGACATGGCCTTGTCATTGCTGAGCCCTGCAAGGGATGTGGCTGGGGACATCCCTGGAAGCCGCGTGTCAAGGACACCAGACATGGAATGTTGTAGATCTTCACCCCCAGGCGGGGGTCTCTGCTGCCCGCTGGGTGCTCCTGCAGTGGGTCCTGGTGGGTTTTCCCGTGCAGAAACCACCTCCTGGAGCATTGTCCGTGTTCTGTGACTCCACATTCCCTCGAAAGCTGCTCAGCTCCTTGTGCCTTTGCTCAGCTCAGACACCCACCCACACTGGATAAATCAAAGCAGCCCACAAGTGCCTGGGCTCCATCCAAGCCCCGCATGCCCATGAGGGCGAGAGGGAGCCGGACACGGGCTGCTTGTGCAGACATCCCTCAGGACAGCTCTTCCCTGCGTGCGCTGCAGGTGCAGAGCCCCAGGGCCGCCTTTCTCCGCTCCTCCTGCTTTGCTTTGGGTGTTTTCCAGGACGGGAAGCTGAGCGCAGGGAGCATCCGGAGGGTGGGAGCGGCGGCAGCCGAGGGCCAGCGGGTGACGGGGCGCATCCTGCCCCTCGCTTGGCTGACCAGCGAGCGTCTGGGCGCCGGGGCGGGGAAACGGCTCTTTGGTCTTTTGGGATCAAAGCAACCCCCAGCTGTGGGCCGGGGCTGCTGGTGGCCACTGACAGAGCCAGGGCTGGCTGCTGGGACCGCAGGGCCCGGCTGGTTCTGCCCTGCTCACACAGCACAAACCCTTATAACTGCAAAAGTGTTCTTACATTCTGCATTGGTTTGGGCTGGGGAAGAGAAGGCTCTGGGGAGGGTCAGAGCAGCTCCAGTGCCTAAGGGGGCTGCAGGAACCCTGGAGAGGGGCTTTGGACACAGGCCTGTAAGGATGGGACAAGGGGAATGGCTTTAACCTGCCAGAGGGGAGACTGAGATGAGCTCTTAGGCAGAAGCTGTTCCCTGGGAGGGTGCTGAGGCGCTGGCACAGGGTGCCCCGAGAAGCTGTGGCTGCCCCATCCCTGGCAGTGTTCAAGGCCAGGTTGGACACAGGGGCTTGGAGCAAGCTGCTCCAGTGGAAGGTGTCCCTGCCCGTGGCAGGGGTTGGAGCTGGAGGAGCTTTGAGGTCCCTTCCAGCACAAACCAGGCTGGGATGCTGTGATTAGCCAATATCATTTATGTGTGTATGGGTACAGGTGGGTATATTCCTCTCATGTTACTTTGTCACCCCCAGAACAGGGCACTGCAGGGCCATGACCCATCCCCAGCAGCACCTCGGGGTGAGATGAGGGGCACATCCAGCCCTCTCACTGTGCCCAAAGCCATGGCCGTGCCATGGAGATCAGAGAAGGGAAGGGCACAGGAGGAGCATCTTTCCTGTCCTGACTGTTCCCAGCTGCGCTGATGCTGCCCCATGGGATGGACCTGTGGGATGGGATGAGTTTGTCCATCGTGAGCTGAAGGGTGAGCTCTGCTGCTGCTGAGGGGACCCGGAGTCGCTTCTCTCCCCACAGGAGCTCATGGTGCGGCTGAGCCAGAGCCACCGGCTGAGTTGTAATGTGGTTGTTCCACAGTGTTACAGTAGGAAAACCCTGCTTTAATGAGTGCTTCAGCTTGCCTGGAATGTGGAAGTCTGAAAACTAATTGGAACAAGCTGGAAATGCCTGAGCAGAGGGAGCTGCAGGGTGGGAAAAAGGGCTCTTCCCTCCGCTGTTGGCTGTGCAGCCGCATTGCTTCAGGCTGGAGCTGCACACGAGGGCCAAGGCAAAGCCCTGTCCTGTCTTTGCCTTTGCAAGTCATAGAATGGTTTGAGTTGGAAGGGACCTTAAAGGTGACCCAGCTCCAACAGCTTCTGGAGGAAAGGAAGGAAGAAACATCTATAGCTTGAAAATGCAGGTACAGTCCCACTTCACTCCTTAGGGGCTGGGAAATGGCTTTGGCTCCTCTGCAGCACTTTACAGACACCCTTGTTGCATGGTACAAACCCGTTCTGTGAACGCTCATCCACACAGCAGAGAGTGAGGGTGATCTCTGGTCCTGCCTGTGAAATGAGTTGGTATTTACAGCAGGACCCTGTAAGTGGCTGTCCCAGGACATCTATAGGTGACTGTCTCAGGATGCTGTAGGTGACTGTCTCAGGACATCTGTAGGTGACTCTCAGGATGCTGTAGGTGGTTGTCTCAGGACATCTATAGGTGACTGTCTCAGGACATCTATAGGTGACTGTCTCAGGACATCTATAGGTGACTGTCTCAGGACATCTATAGGTGTCTGTCTCAGGACATCTATAGGTGTCTGTCTCAGGACATCTATAGGTGACTGTCTCAGGACATCTATAGGTGTCTGTCTCAGGACATCTATAGGTGTCTGTCTCAGGACATCTATAGGTGACTGTCTCAGGACATCTATAGGTGTCTGTCTCAGGACATCTATAGGTGACTGTCTCAGGACATCTATAGGTGACTGTCTCAGGACATCTATAGGTGACTGTCTCAGGACATCTATAGGTGACTGTTTCAGGACGTCTATAGGTGTCTGTCTCAGGACATCTATAGGTGACTGTCTCAGGACATCTATAGGTGTCTGTCTCAGGACATCTATAGGTGACTGTCTCAGGATGCTGTAGGTGACTGTCTCAGGACGTCTATAGGTGTCTGTCTCAGGACATCTATAGGTGACTGTCTCAGGACATCTATAGGTGTCTGTCTCAGGACATCTATAGGTGACTGTCTCAGGATGCTGTAGGTGATTGTCTCAGGACATCTATAGGTGACTCTCAGGATGCTGTAGGTGACTGTCCCACTGGCTGCAGGGAAGCGGCTGCGGGCATTTGCCACACTTCATCTTTTCCAAATTATTTCCCAATTTTTCACTTTTTCCCCCCAGTTTTTCACTTTTTTCCCCAAAGTGTGGCCCTGAAACCCCCCTGGTGCAGCAGCCCCTGCCCCTGGTCCCTGCCCTCTCCTATCACTGGCCCCAGCATCCACTGTGGCACCGAGCCTGCCCAGCAAGTTGTGGCACAGCCAGGACCTTCCCAGTGCCAACTCCAGCACGTGAAGGGCTGAAGCTGCCAACATCCTTTTTTCCCTGTCTTATCCTTCGTTTGGTTGTTTTAGTAAGGCGGGGATGGAGCTCGGCTGGAGAAGAAGGCAGCAGCGGATTTAGGTTGGGTTTTGGGAGCGGACATCAGGACCAGCCCCCCTGGGGTGGCTTTAAGTGCACAAATCCCATGAAATTCCTTGCTTTCCGTTAGGAAGAGCGATCGCCCTCATTTACCTTGCTGGATTTATAAACTGTTTAGAAGGGCCCCGCTAACCCAAGCAGGATGCGGGCTCCCTGCAGGGGCTGCTCCCGGGCCCAGGATAAACTGTTTGGGTTATTCTGGAAGCTGCTCACAAGGGCTGGAAACTTTTGCTAACGGTGAGACCGGGCTCAGCACCCCGGAAACGGAGTCACTGCTCTGCTCCCGGCTTCACACCGAGGTTGCTGCTGTTCCTGCCTCTTGCCACGGGCTCAGGATGCAGGAGGGCTGATGCTGCGATGGGACCCCATGGGAACGAGGAGCAGCAGCGATTCAGGGCACAGGGACATAAAGGTGGGTGATAGAAAACAAAAACCCACCCGAGAACCCAACTCATTGCTGATGGGGAGGGGTGAAAAGGGGCAGCTCCGGGCTTGGAAAAGGAGCTCTGGGTCTGGAAAAGTGATGGATGCTGCAGGTGATGCTCATGCAGCCCCACGCTGGGGAAGCTGCTCCCACCATGGGGCAGGTTGCTTCATTATACACTTCAATCCTTCTCTGTTTGGGGCCTCGGGAGGGGCTGGCTCCGAGGATGGGGGTTTCTGCGTCCCCAGCCCAGCACCATTTCCCCTTCTCCACTTGTAACCTCTCACTTTCAGTTTCAGCGCTCCCTGCCTGCTCCCGGCGGTGCCTCCATGGGGCGTATTTCATCTCCGCACCCATATTCCGGGCGCCTCCAAGCCCCTGACCTTTGCAGATGCTTTTTGCTTCTTTCTGAACAGATTTCCTCCTTTTTGCAGAGTTCCTCTTGGCAAGGCCGATGCTGCAGGGATAGGAGCACAGAGCTGATGGGGCTCACCCTGGACCCATTCTGGGCAGCCCGCGGAGGGACCCACTGGTCCTGGGGGGTTCCTTGAGCTTCCTGTGGCTCCTGGGGCAGCACAGTGCCGGGGGCATTTGCACGTGTCTGGGCTGCAGCCCTGGGGTGTTCTGGCAAGAGGCAATAAGGCAAAAATGGGGGAAAACCCTAAAATCACCCTGCAAGTCGGTGCTCAGCAGCAATGGGCCCTGTGGTCCCCCCCAGCTGCAGCAATGCCTTCCGGTGGGTACCAGACCTGGGGGGTGCCCATCACCTGCAGGTACCCAGACCGAGGGATGCTGCTCGGTGACAGTGCCAGCACCTCGGCTCCGAGGTCTCTGTGTCCCCATCCCCGGGGGTCTCTCACCCTTCCCTGCGGGTGCCCCATGGAGGGGATGTGCAGGGTTTGCACTCGTGGCTCTGCGGGAAGGGCCCAGCCCGGCCCGGCCGCTTCCTCCCCTCCAGGGGCCCGGCTCGGGAGTCCCGGCATGGGATGGGTGGGGGCCGGGGATCGAGGGATACGGTGAGTGGGGGACTGGAGCTGGAGGCAGAGAGGCCTGGCCCAATGCACGCCCACCTGCAATAGACACCCCCCTGCATGCACAGAGCCCCTCCACACTGCACTGCCCCACTGCATGTGTACAGCCCCCTTGGTAACCTGCCCCACTGCGCAGGCATGGCCCCCCCACTGCTGCCCTGCTTACATGGCACTTGTCCCCCCCACCCCCCTCCCCCATTGCACTGCCCTGATGCCCATGTGTGCCCCCCGTCTTTAAACAGCCCCCCCTCATGTACACAGCCTACTGCCCTGCACGTGGGGGTTCCTAGTGTGCACTGCCCCCCCATGCAGCCCCCCAGCTGCATTGCCACAGTGCCCACATGTGTGCCCCTACCCCTGACATCCCTCCCCATAGCACAGAGCAGCATGGCAGCTTGCTGCCCCACTTTGGGGTACCAGAGGTCCCAGAGCCCAGGGCTGTGGCAGGGGCAGCAGCAGCACAGCTGTGACCATGAGCAGGGGCCTTTTTCCATGGTCCTGCCCCCCTTGTCCCCATGGGCACACCAGGGGGACATGCCCACGTGGGACACCTCTTGCTGTCAGTGATGCCCCTGCCCCATCCTCCTGCTCCCCCAGGTGCTCCCCCGGCTTCTTTGGCCACCACCCCAGGCCAAGCGGATGATTTTGGGAGGTTGATGGGCATCAACACCAGGTCACCATCCCCAGCTGCAAGTGCCAGCCCTGCGTCACCCCGCGTGCATCCCCCTTTCACCTGCATGGGCACCCCATGGCCGTGCTTGGCACCCTGGGTCAGGCTGCCCCGTACAGGTCCCCGTCCCCACGCACCATTGTCCCGTGCAGGTTGGTCCCATGTCCCCACTATAACCAGGAGCTCCGGCCGTGGCCCTCGGCACCTCTGCCTGCAGCTTGGGGCAGTTTAGAGCCCCATCTCCCAGAAAGGGCGCACATGGAGCCCTTCTTCCGCCTCCCTTGGTTTCCTGATGCATTTGGAAGGCTTCCTGCCCCCTGTTCCCCCTGGGCTGCCCATGGGGTGCTGGGGATGGCTCACACTCCCCTCAGTTACAGCAAGATGTGTGACGGCCCTCGGATGCTGCCGGGAGCCGCTTTTCCTCCAATTGCTTCTCTTTGGGGTTTTGGGGGCATTTTTGGGTTTTCCCAATGGTTTCAGCCATGGTCGGGGGAAGTTCCTCCCTTTCAAAGCTCGGAATTAGCAGAACCCATCTCTTGCCACGGCCGCTCCTGGAGGAGACAGCTCCTTGGGGCAGGATCTGGGACCAGCCCCACGCATCCCAACCCTGAGAGCAGGTCCCGGAGCGCTGTGCCAATGGACATCGCCCACCTGAGCTCCTGCGCCTTAGTGACACAGAATTCCCCGCAGCTGCAGGGATTTGTTAGGCAAATCCCAACCCCAGCCACAGCGAGGTCCGGTGCTTGGCACAGGGGCACGGAGGCTCTGCGGGTCCAGGCTGGGGGGACCCTGCTCAGAGCATCCCGGCCCTATGGGGATGTGGGGACCTTTGTGTGCATCGCAGCCAGGGTGGGACCTGTGATGCTCCGAAACACCGCAGACCTTCCCCGCTCCTGGCTTTGGTCCTGTGCAGCTGCTGCCACAGGGAGCAGGTTCCCGCTGGGGTTTTCCCAGCACCAGGAAGTTGAACCCATCAGGAGGTCGCTCTGCGGCTGCTCTGCCTTTGCCGGATGGGTTTGTTCCTCAGGGCAAAGCCTTGGCCGGGTGATGAGAGGCAGGAGGTGCCGGGGGGGGTCAGTGGGGCTGGAGGAGCACTGAGCTGCAGGGGGGGATGTGCCCCGACGAGCAGAGCTCAGAATCCCCCGGCGCATCCCCCTCCTGCCCCTCAGCGCAGCCGAGGGATGAAGTGGTTTTCCCCTGGGGGCTCCTGTGCAGTGGGGCTCCCGATGCACACAGCATCGCTCCTGAGCCCGGTCCCGCCGCCCGGCCCTGCTGTCCCCATGTCCTGTGCTGCAGGGAGGTGCCTGTGCCTCAGCGGGGCCGGGGTGCCGGGGCCGCGGTGCAGGAGCTGCTGCAGCGCCCAGGGACAGACAGACCGATTGCTCCGGGCCTGCTTCCCCCGACTCTGTCTTTATGGGTTCGCTGTTTTTTCCCGGTTTCACTCGTGCTTTCTGCTCTCCCTGGCAAGGCCCCTTGTCCCCTGAGCTTTGATAACCTCAACAGCATCATCGCTTTGACCTTTACCGGTGACGGGATTTGGGCTGATGTCACCCTATGGGTGGGATGTTTTCCTTGACCTTGGGGCTCTGGAGGCTGTGCGGGTGCCGAGCTCATCCCACTGCCCCATCCATAACCCACCGCCCCATCTGTATTCCACTGCTCCATCCATGTCCCACTGCTCCATCCATATCCCACTGGTCCATCCCAGTCCCACTGCTCCATCCATATCGCACTGCCACATGTGTATTCCAGTGCCCCATCCCTGTCCCACTGCCCCATCCATATCCCACTACTCCATCCCTGTCTCACTGCCCATCCATATCCCACTGCTCCATCCCTGTCTCACTGCCCCATCCATATCCCACTGCTCCATCCCTACCCCACTGCTCCATCCCTGTCCCACTGCCCCATCCATATCCCACTGCTCTACCCCTGTCTCACTGCCCCATTCATATCCCACTGCTCCATCCCTGTCCCACTGCTCCATCCCTGTCCCACTGCTCCATTCATATCCCACTGCTCCATCCCTGTCCCACTGCCCCATCCCTGTCCCACTGCCCTCTCCCTGTCCCACTGCTCCATCCCTGTCCCGCTGCAGCTGCCCATGAGTCGCGTTTCTCCGCACGATGCCACCGTGATGTGACGCAGGCACCGAGGAGGGCTTTGAGCAGAGAGGGGGGAGAACCGCGGCCCCGCGGCCGTCCCCCGGCGGGGAGAAGGAAGTGCCTCTCGGGCCACTCCTCCTCACCATTTCCTCCCTGCAGCCGCAGCTGCAGACGGATGAGGAGGGCAGAGGAGCACCCGGCCCGTCCGAGGCTGAGGGGACCCGAGGGGACGCTGCGGTAACTGCGCTCGGTTCGGCTGCCCCATCCCCCTCCCCTTTCCCCGGGCACCCCTTTGCCTCAGCCACCTCCATCTCCATCCCCACCACCTCCTCCTGCTTATCCCCAATGGCCCCTTTCCACCAAAACCCACCCCAGTTTCATGGGGACCCTCTGTTCCCGCTGGTTTCAGGCTCTCCGGGCTCTTCCCTCCTCTTGGTGCCCTTCCCATCACTCCTGGTCTTTGGGATTGGCAGTTGGCTGGTGCGGTTTGGTGGCACACAGGCTTTCAGGGTGGCACAGTGGGGTTTGCATTGTCCCGGTGTCACCCTTGTGCTGTGGTTTTGGGGAGGGTGAGCGCCTGCTGGGCACAATCCATGCTCCTCTGCTTGTTTCCAAGCGGTGTCCCTGGGGAGCTGAGCCTGGGGTGTGGGGTGTGCCCTGTGCTGGGGCCCTGCTGGCCGCTGGTGTTGGCCACTGGCACCCTTTGGTGCACCGCTCGTGCTATGAGCGGCCGTTTTCCTCCTGGAAAAGCTCAGGTTTGGCCGGAGGGGCTCAGCTTCCAGCTGGGGGGGATCAACCTTTGGGATTTTCCGGCTGTTCCCTTTTCCCAGCAGCTTTGCTGACCCGAGGAGCCTGAGTCTGGAGGGCAGCTCCCTCCTCTCCAATGCCAACTTCGGGATTCAGCAGCCAGCACTTTAACCAAGGGCACGTTTCTCTGTCTGGTGTCTGGCTGCTTCCCACCCGGAATGCCCGGAGGCTGCGTCCATCCCGCTCGTGTCCTGGCTGCCTCCCTCTGCCCACGCAGGCTCCTCTGTTGTGGAAACCTTGTTTTGTCAGGCGCAGGGTGACACACGGATGCAGATGGGAAGAGCTAAAGGAGGAAAGCCGGAGGTTCTCAGGGGCTGGGTGCAGGTCTCCCTGCGGTACCGGGCACAGAGCAGTGAGTTAACAGTGTTTACACGAGCACTTGGGATGCCCTGGATGTTACTGCTGGGTTCTTTCCCATGCTGTTGCTCCCAAACATCCAATTAAGGTGCTGAAGGCTGCCTCTGGAAGCTGGCAGCGCCGCCTGCGCGGCCCCGCTCTGACATTGAGCAAGCAGGGGCTGCTCTTGCAAAAGAGTCCATGTAAATCCCTGCAGGTATTAGGAACTGAGTCATGGGTTCAGTAGGATTATTTGGTGCATGACAGGACAGATTTCTTGCTGAGGATGGATTCAGCTCATCTGGAAGGCTGGGCATCCCGTGCCGGTGCGATGGATGTGCTGTCTGGGCTCTTGGATTTTGGGAAGGGGGGTCTTGAGCATCTCCTGGCTACTAAGTGCTCTGTCCTCGATGTTTTCCATCAGCCTCACAGGGACTTTGTGGTCCCTGCATGGGCACAATGGTGGTAGGAGAGTCAGCTCCAGGCTGTGAGGAGATGAAGTGCTCCATGCTTGAGCAGGGTGATGACACCCGCTGTGTGCCGGCAGCACCCGTAGGGAAGCCTTTGGGATGTCTCATGTTTCCCTGCCAGCATCCTTCTGCTGCCTAAACCTTTTCCCAAAACTCCCACTGGTCCCTCTGGTATTCCGTCACCCCTCAACACCGGCCTGGGTTTGGGGCTGAGAAAGCATCACTGTGTGTTTATGGGATGTACGTGTGAGTACACTTCAGGCCCTGTGTGAGCAAGGCAGAGTCTGTGAGAGGGAGAGAAGTGAGTGAGTGACCCCAGGGCGCTGTGGGGACAGCCCGGGATTCCCAGTGGCATCCTGGTGGCCCCCAGCCCTCCTGCCCAGTGGCTCTGCTCCTGCTTGCAGGAATCTCGTCTGGCTGGTTCTGCTCTGGGCACGGACAAACCCTGCACAGGGTCAGCAATTAACACGCAGGGCTAATTGCTCCACAGCAGATTAGCGCTGGGCTGGTCCTGGCTCTCATCCCAAACCAAGCCGGATGCCAGCGCATGGTCCAGAAATCACCTTGTCCCAGGGCAGGGGTGAAGCTTTGCTCTGCATTATCCCGGCATTTGAGAGCAGCCAGGGAAGGAGCCTGGTGAGGGGAAGAGGTGGCTGGGAGCGTTTGCCAGCACCGGCTCCTGCGTCAGCCCCGTGCTTGGGGAAGTAAAGCCTTCTCCGGAGCGTGACATTCGGCAGGTTGGTAACTTCCTGCTGAGCTGAAGCAGGTTAATAATGAACCCTCGGTCTCCTCCTCCTGCCCAGAGACGTGCTGCTGCTGGCAACACCGAGGGCTGAGTTTTCCCGGGCCACCGATGGAGGCGGCTCTCCTCTTCCTGCTCTTGGGGTTGGCAATGTCACGGTGTCAAACTGCTCCTGCGTCAGCGCTGCTGCGGTCCTGAGCTGGCTGGAAAATGCCCTCCCTCTGTGACACAGCTTCTGCCACCACCGCCGTCGTGCCGGGCAGGGATAGAGCTGTCCCGGTGGTCGTGTGCAGGGTCCCGGCAGCGCGGCAGCAGCCAGCCCTGGGGAGGGGTTTCCTCTTGGGGGCTTCCCTTCCTCAGCCCTGCTGCTGGAGCACGGCCTCTCCTCTTCCTCCTTGGGCACCAACCGAGGTTTGTCCGTGTGCTGTCCGCGCAGGCGGTCATCCCCAGGGATGCTCGTGTCCCGGTTCTCAGGTGGGAAGGGCACAGCGGTTGCTGCCTGTGCGGGGATGTGAGTGTGTGGGCTCATGGGGCAGGGCTAGGGGGGTAGGAGGGTTGGAACACTGGGAAGAGTTCGCCCCTGGGAGATGTGGAGCCACCACAATCCTGTTTCCACAGTGAGCTACTCCTGTGCGCACACCCTGTAAGGGCTCTGTGGGTGTGAGTGACAATGTCCCTTAGGGGGTGTACGTGCGTATGCTGGTGCACTGGTGTGGGTTTGCGTCCTGCTTAAATAGAGCAGGGAACAGGACTGGGCAGCTTTGGGTCTGTCTGCCCGTGTCCTGCCTCTTGCTCTGGGCAGCATGGAGCAGAGCCATGGCTTTGGCTCCAGCCTGTTCTGAGCTCTCCTTCTGGATGCGAAGGCGGGGTTGGGTTTGTGATAGGCATCAACTTGGTTTATTTATGCTGAATTTCATCTGTAGTGTTGCATGTCTAGACAATCTTACAGAGTTAGCTTAAGTCTGACAGTCTCTCTCTGCCACCTTGTGATTGCTGATGGGTACAGGTAATCGTTCTGCCCATTAGCAGGTGGGGTATCTCCCTAATTTGGCTGTCAATGATCACTTCAAAATGATGCAAACACTGATTTTTACATTGTTCTTTTTAGATAGAAGATGATGTGAATGAGCTGTAAGAACCAGATGAGATGGATGAAGAGCTGCCCTGTGCTGAGGTGGATGGAGAAGCATACTTTGCCATGGAGGATCTGGGAGGAGAGAAGCCCTGTGAAGAGAGCGATGCTGAAGATGTGTCCTGTACTGAGAGTGATGCAGCAGGAGACATGCCTTGTACCGAGAGCGACGCAGGAGGAGACATGCCCTGTGCTGAGACCAACCCCAAAGAAGAGGCACCTCGTGCTGAGAGCAGTGTGGAAGGAGAGATGCCTGGCACTGATGGCAACGGGGAAGGGGAAATGCCCTGTGCTGAGAGCGATGCCAAAGGAGAGGCATCTTGCTGTGAGACTGATGAGGAGGAAGAGCCAGCTACTGAAATCCCTGCTGCTTCCAGAAGAATGTATTCCATTTCTTCTCCCTTGCGGGCAATCATCCGCCTGCGCCGATGCTACCGTGGGCAAAAGAAAAGCCGGCTGCATTTAGAGCTGCCCCGAGAGAAGCCTTCCGAGCTCGTCCATACGAGGCTGCTTCAGAGGCAGCTTTCCCTGAGCAGAACTGGCCTGTATGGCCCTTCCGTGTCCCTCTTTAACCAGAGCAGCTTTGAAAGTTCCCAGTACTTCACCTTTGACACGTCTGTGGAGCAGTGCGCTATGAAAAAATGCAGGCGGAAAAAGAACCGGCGGAAATCCAGGATCGTGCTGTACCCAGATAAAACAAAGAGATACCTGCCAGCGGAGGAGACGAGCAAGGCAAAACGCTGCCTCGTCTTGCTCATTGTCATTATCTTCTTCCAGATTCTCAATGCAATAGAGAACCTGGATGATAACCTCCAAAAATATGACCTAGATGGTTTGGAGAAAACCATGCACCGGGAAGTGTTTGGGCAGAAGGCTGCTGTGGAAAGCATTATGGAATTACTGAAGGACTACCTGGCTACCCACATACACAGCAAGCCTCTAGTCATCTCTTTAAATGGCCCAACAGGAGTTGGGAAGAGTCATGTTGGCTGGCTGCTGGCCAAACATTTTCGTTCCATCATGGACAATGACTTTGTGCTTCAGTACTTTGTCATGCATCACTGCCCCAGCGGCATGGCCCCGCTTACATGTGAAATAGATTTGTCTAAGAAGATCTCTGACATGGTCACAAGAGCTGAAATAGAGGAGAAGATCCCATTGTTTATTCTGGATGAGATTGAACTCATGTCTCCAGTCCTGCTAGATACTCTCAGCCGGTTCTTTGAGCCCAATCAAACCAATGAGTTCCTCAATGCCATCTACATTTTAATAAGCAACATAGGAGGTGGTGAAATAACCAAGTTTGTTATCCAGAATGCATCTGCTGAGATGCTGCATCAGCAAAGGGGAGTTGAAGAACTGCTGAGCATCGTCCAGCCTGTACTGATTGATGCCCACCCTCTCTGGAAGTCTGCAGATATCATCCCCTTTGTGCTCCTGGAGAAGACTCATGTCATAAACTGCTTCCTAGAGGAGATGAGGAGGGAAGGGCTGTATCCCGACCAGAAACATGTTGAAAGTTTAGCCAGTCAGCTCAGTTACTACACTACGGAGGACAAGCAGTACTCCAGGATGGGCTGCAAGCAGGTTGTGGCCAAAGTCAACCTGCTGTAGAGCTTTCCACAAGGACCAAGTCCTGCTCTCGGGATTTGCAATGTTCTGGCCTTCTGGAGGAGCGCATTGCAGCAGGCTGCGGTCAAGGTGTCCTCCTCAGCCCTGCACTGACCTTGTCCTGGTCCAGGTAGAGGGATGGCAGCCTTTTGGGCTCCGTTCTCCTCCAGATGCTTCACTTGTTCCTAATGTTCTGTGAATAAGGCCTGGGCTACGAAGCCCAACTAACCTCCCATTAACTGCGAGATGCTTTGTTCCTCACATGCTCATTTGGGATACTTGTCATTAAGGAGCTGTGAGATGAGAAGAGACGCTGTGAGGAGGAGGAAATAGTAACTGAGTTACTGTCCCTGCAGTACGTGACCTTTTCTCACTCCTTCTCAAGGCTCTCAGACTTCAGCTCGTTGTTTTTCTTGGTCCTGGCTGGTGGTGTGCGGAGCAGAGACAGTGCTGGATGCCTGGGAGAATTAAGAGAGTCATAGAATCATAGAATCCCAGCCTGGTTTGTGTTGGAAGGGACCTTAAAGCTCATCCAGCTCCAACCCCTGCCACGGGCAGGGACACCTTCCACTGGAGCAGCTTGCTCCAAGCCCCTGTGTCCAACCTGGCCTTGAACACTGCCAGGGATGGGGCAGCCACAGCTTCTCTGGGCACCCTGTGCCAGCGCCTCAGCACCCTCCCAGGGAAGAGCTTCTGCCTCAGAGCTCATCTCAGTCTCCCCTCTGGCAGGTTAAAGCCATTCCCCTTGTCCTGTCCCTACAGGCCCTTGTAATTGTGTGAAAGAATAAAAAGGATCTGTGTCTCCTCATCCCCAACTGCGGGGCAGTCAGAGCTCTGCTTCCTGCAGCTCCTACATCACCGCATGCTCCAGAGAATCCTTTCTGGATCTGTTCCTGAGCTATTGCTCTTCTGAGCTCATACCTGAGCTCACCTTTGGCACCTCCAGTGAGATTTGTGCCCTGCGAGTCTGTCTGGGCTCGTCTTGAAGACTGCAGCAATAACCACCGCATTGTTTCAGCTCTGGTGGCTGCTCATCCCGAGAGCTCTTCTGGTTTTGCTCCTGGGTACCCTTCACCACCCCATTACCCAGGAAGCCCAAAATAGCAACTGGCATATATTAAGCAACACACACTGGAAATGACAGCTTGGGCTGTCTGGGCTGAGTGCAGTGGGAATCCTGGGCTTGTTCCCACTTGTGTGAAGCCAAGAAGAGAATCTTTGCCATTGAGGCCCAGGGAAGCATCTCAGGAAAAGCACATGTCCTTGTTTAGTGCAGGCGAACTGAGCAGGTATTTATGACATTGCCTTTTCAGGGCTTGGGTTTGTGCCTACACCCCCTTCTAGAGTTTGCTGTGAATTATCCTCTACGTAGTCCTGTGGATGTTTGCGCTGGTGGTTTGATTTGCCTCTTTGTAACTTGGGCTCCAGAGACTTCCATCACAAACTCCTGCTTCCAGAGCTATTGTCAGGAATGAATCCAAACCATCCCAAATAAAATCATTCGAAGTACATTTCCTTTATCTGACTGAAATGTGCTTTTCTCCCTTAATTTCTCTTCTGGATGGATGTAGCTGCACTTCCATGCCTGTGCTTCCCAGTGGCTCACGTTGGGATCAAGGCTCTTGGTGCAGTGAGTGTGTGTGCAGCTCCTCAAGGTGCACTCATGGAAAGCCAAATCCAAACCCCACAGAGTGCAGCAGTGCCAGAAGCCGTGTGCTGCACAGCTCCTCCATCCCCCTGAGCTGCACAGGGTGGACAAGGCCGGAGAGCAGCTAAGTGTGTCCTAGCCTGAGCTGCCGCTGGGCTGGAAGGCCTGACTTCAAGTGTAGTTCCTTCACTTGAAATTACCCATTGGAGAAGACTTCTCATGTAGAAGAGCCCGTGAGAGCAGCGGGGCAGAAGGGCTGCTGTTTGCATGGCTTAGGGGAAGGGCTCTGAATGAAACTGAGCCACCTTCTGAGCACAGCAGCCACAAAACGTGATGTGTGCGAGCTGGTCTCCATAGCTTAGTGAGGCTTTACTACCAGGACAGTTAATCCTGGTAGTAAAAATCCTGGGTTTATCCTGGATAAGAAACAGAAACGACGCAGGACCCTCCTTTTCCAGCTGGGAGCAGGACAGAAGCTGGGTGTTTTCTACCCAGGTCTCTCTGTTCTGCTCAAAGCCCAATCCCCGTGACAGGAGAGACAAGCATCACTCACCCTGCCTGGGCTTGGGAGCTGGAAGTGCCATCAGTATCTGTGGTGCTGGGCTGCAGGGGTGCTGCCGGAGCAGACACCCATGGGTGCTGGATTGCAAATGGCTTCTGTCCCGTCTCCACCAAGAGCTGGGTGCGGGGTGGCTCTGGGCTCACTGGGAGCAGCTCAGCACCCCGTGGCTCAGCAGTGTACGGCCTCATGCTGCCTCTTGGGGAGATGGAGGACATGTTGCACTGTATTGCCTCCCCCTCCATCTCACCCCACTGCTGCACATCAAGTCCCTCCCAAAGCAAAGCTGCAAAAGGCATGGGGTGCATTGGTGCCCTGGGCACCCTGAAACCCACCAAGGTCTTTGCCTCCCACAAAGCTCCTCTCAGTGCTAAGAAGTGGGCTCAGCTTTCTGCTGCACAAAGACCACCTCGTCCCTTGGCCGGTGCTGGAGAGGACAATCTGGCCAGCGCTGTACATGTGCCAGCCCTCCTCACACCTGCAGCCCACACCACAGCCCGTACCTCTGAAGGCCTTAATCAGAACACACAGGAACCTGCAGGCCATGGAGAGGACTCTCCATGCCAGGATATAAGGATGTGGCCAGGTTGTCCCCAGCCCCAACTTCCCCGGGTCTCAGATCCCAGCTCAAATGGCTCTTTGTGGTGTCCCATCCACGGTGTCCCCCAGGATCCCAGCTTAGACATCCGTCCATGCTGTCCTAGACCCCAGGCTGCTGTGAGAACCTCTGCAAAGCCACCAGCCCTGCCAGGCACTTCCAAGGCAGGGGCGCTGGCCCATGGACAGTCTGCAGTGCTGGGCACCAGGAGCCCGGTGGCTCATTTCTCGATGCTGTGTGTGAAGGAAGCTGGTCCTGGGGAAAGGAACAGTTAAGGACACAAACCTCAGTGTCCCCTAATGGCTGCTGTCACAATATGGGAGAACTTCACAGCTCTGCCAGGACCACTGAGGTTCTTCTCCTACTCGGCACAGGAGCAGTCTCCTGCTGCTCAGAGCCAGGAGAACCTCTCAAGGAGTTACTCATCACATTGCTCATCACTCAGCTACTCCTACACGTACCGACTCCTACATGTACCTGGCCAAACCCACACGGTGGCACACACCTGCTGTGGGGCTGTGGTGGTGGGCCTGGCTGGAGAAGTCAACAGCTCCTCCTGCAGCACAGCTGAGGCTGGAGGACCAAAGCACAGAGAGAGCTGAGGTTTGTCCATGGTCCCACTCTGTCTCTTGGAGGCTCGGATGCTCCTGGCGTGGAATCCAAGGTTCTCATGGAGAGCTTTAACTCGAGAGGTATGGCTGAAAGGTCAGGTATGTGGAAACATGCTTTCACCATAGACTTTGTCCTCCTTAGCCTGGATTTCTTTATCCAATTGCATCCTCCAGAGAAAACCCTGGTTGAGCTGGAGGGATGGGGCTGAAGCTGAAGGATGGAGAGAACCCTCCGTTCTGGGGCACTTGGACTGCTGGTCCTGCTCTTTCCCTGCACAGCCGAGCTGTGTATTAAAGGGCTGGTGGGCAGCCTGGACTCCCTCACTCTGGAGGCATCCCTCATGCCTCCCATGCACTGTTGGCTCCCTTTGCCTGGTGAAGGGCTTGTTTCTTTCCAGTAGCACTGGGCCAGGGGTGTCACAGGATGCTGGGACAGCTGGTCCCAAGGGCCCAGGTCACCAGGATGGGTCATCCTCCTGTGGCCAGTTCTTGGTGCTTAATGCACCGCGCACTCAGGAGTGTGTACAACACATGATGGAGTAGGCGGCTGCAGAGGGTATCATGCTGTGTTGCCCATAGACTCATCCATCCATGAGAGACCTCTTCAGCCATTTTTTATTCTTAATAGCTTCTTTGTAATCCAAAGATCAAGAAATATGACTTTGTAGGAGATATTGATAGGGATAAAAAGAATTGCTGTGGCTGCACATCTGTCCTGGGCCTTCATCCACCTCCTCTGCATCCCCCGGGTGAATGGGGGATGCCTGATGTGCAGGAGCCCAGAGAAGCTGTGGCTGCCGAATCCCTGGCAGTGCTCAAGGACAGGTTGGACAGGGCTTGGCCCCATCCCTGGCAGTGCTCAAGGACAGGTTGGACAGGGCTTGGCCCCATCCCTGGCAGTGCTCAAGGACAGGTTGGACAGGGCTTGCAGCAAGCTGCTCTACTGGAAGGTGTCCCTGCCCATGGCAGGGGTTGGAGCCGGGTGAGCTATAAGGTCCATTCCAACACAAACCATTCTATATCTGCTATAGGTGTGGGTGTAGGTGGCCCTGGGAAGGCTTCCTCAGTTGCAAGAGCTCTTCCTGAGTCAGGCACACCTTCCTGTCATGCTTGGAGCAGTGATTCATGGACAGCAGCTCCTGTCCTTTGCAGACACGGCACTACCTTTGGCCTTGAGCAAAGCGCGGCTGGTTCAGTAATCAAAGCAGCACTGGGGTAACTATTCCCCATCACAGGCTGGCTGGGCTCATGGGGTGAACGGCAGGTACTCTGCACCCCACAAGTGCATCCCAAAGCCAAATGGTGTATGGGGCAATTCCCCCGGGGAAAGTGCAGTGTGATTCCCAATAGGTGAATGTGGGAGGAGCTGCTGCTACTGCTCGTGAGAGTGTAATGATGATGGAGGAGGGTAAAAGTGAATATGAAACGGTGTCCTGCACAGCATGGGAATTGTGACCACATTGGTTACAGTATGGTCTGTGCTGACGGCTTCCCCAGGGCTGGACTCAGGTCAGAGGGGCACAAGCTGCATCCACATCACACACAGCACTGCCAGACCTTTGCAGAGCAGCTGGGCTATCTCCAGGGGCACCTCCCAGTGAAGAAGATGCACCAGTTAGCACCAGCTCTGGAGGTACCAATTACCCTTCCCCATATCAGCCACACCTGAGAGCTCCCCACTCCCTGGAGACTTCCCTGCATGGGAGGAATTGGCTAAGCATGCTCAGCACCCTATTTAAGCTCAGCTGGAGCCATCAGTCCATATGGGAGATGTGTTGGAGGACTGTTGCTATCCAGTATAGTTCTGTCTGTACCCAAACTGTGCTCTGCTGATCTAAGACCTCAGCCTCTAACCTGTTGTTTCATCTTGCTCCATCCCCATGGACCTGCCTGTTCAGTGCTTGCCCTAATCTGAGGGTTGGCTTCATATTGGATCCATCTCGTCATCATGAAATGTGCTGCTGGATCTGGACTTTTGGGTTGCTCTGGACTCTTGGTTGGACCTGGCTGCTGTCTCAGACCTGCTTGGGTCTTTATGCAAGTATCGTTGGATGGGTCCTGCTGGACCTGAGTTCCTCCTGGCTCCCCCTCCTTGAGGGAACTGCCTCTTGCTGCCCCTGGTATGAGGGCATCTTGGTTTGGGGGGCCAGGAAAGGCCATCAGGCCAAGTGTGCAGCTGGGGGGGAACACCGAAGGGGGCCTTGTGAGCAAGGCACTGACTGCTTTCTCCCTATAGATGCCTAAAGCTACAGGAGAAGGCAACATCCCTCTGGTATCCAGGGTATGACCTGTGTTGGTAGAACCCCCCCATGGAACCAGAAGAGCCCCTTTGATGGGGGTCAAGTGGTTCCCAACACCTGCACCCCCTTCCCTGCTGAAGAAGCTTTGCTTTGGGCTGCAGGATGGAGCAGCCTGGGGTGATGCAGCAACATGAGCAGCCTGGCTGGTGAAGGTGGTGCCTGTGGTGTATCCCAGGGTGGGCTTGTGCCCTAGCACGCTGCTGCATGGCGTGTGCTCCATCCCCATGGCATCTCTTTTCCATGCTGGTGTTGGAGATGTCCCTCAAGCTGTGTGTGGCTCTTGACACAACCCACCACTGCGCCTTGTGCTCATGTGTGGACTGAAGCTGCTTCCTCCCATCCAGCTCTGGGTGGCTTGTCCCTGCCACATCAACTGGCAGTGAATGGCACTGGGGACTCATGCCTGTGGGTGCTCTGATTGGATGCTGGGTGCAGTAACCTTGAGTAACAAAGTGTGGGCTGCTGAGAGATGGAAACGGCAAACCCTTCCGTGCTGGGATGCACCAATGCCTTTGCTGGTGTCTCTCTGGGTGCTTGTGGGTGCTGCAGGGCTCCATTACTTTGCAGCTGGGCTCTGGGATGGTGTCCCTGCTCTACACCTGCAGCCCTGGTCACCTCTAGGAGCATCATCCAGGATGACCTCCCAGCCAGTCTCTCCCATCCTCCAGTTGCTGGAGGGCCTTTAGTGATTCCTGAGGAAGAGCTGAAAGCTGAAGACCAGTTGACCCTCAGATTGCTCCTACACATGAGCTGGGAGGTTTTTCTTGCTAGAGAGTGTACTAATGAGCTGCTTTCACCAAGCCTGTGGGCTTGGAGCACTGCAGGCATGACCCCAGGTTCCAGGGCACTCCTGTACCAGGGACCTGGCTGCCTCCCCTGCATGGCCCAGGGCTGTGGGATGTGCCCTGTGTTTCCCCATGGACACGGCCTGGCTCCAGGCAGAGGAAGGGGGGTGCACTGTTCTGTGTGAGCTCTGGTTAACTTCAGCTGCCTCCAGGGAAAGGTTTGTATTCAAATGTTCCTTGAAAGGAGCTAATCCTGGGTGCCTGTGTGGATCAAAGCGAGCCAGGCTGATGCTGCTCCCGGGGGGGGGGGGTGCTGGCTGTTGTGCCCAGCCTGGCTGTGAGGCTGGGTCCTCCCGGGGGTTTCTTTCTGCCGTGGGAAGGTGCTGCAGTGCTGGCGCAGTGCTGACCACTGCTGCTCTGTTGTGCACCGCAGCACTGTGCAAGCCTTGCTGGGCTTGCCTGGTCCTTGAGCAACCAGTGTGCTGCTGGAGCTGCTCCCGCTGCAGTGTGCCCCCCAGCAGGACCTTGTCCTCACTGGCAGTGCCTATGGCCATCATGGCTCTACCAAGACCCACAGGGGATGCGTGGCATTGGCTTGGGGCACCTGAACAGAGGTTGTGTAAATCGAGGTGCCACTTGAAAAGAGGCAGGGGTGACAATAAGCCCATCTCCACATACACTGATGGCAGTGTTCAAGGCCAGGTTGGACAGGGCTTGGAGCACGCTGCTGTAGTGGAAGGTGTCCCTGCCCATAGCAGGAGGTTGGAACTGCATGAGCTTTAAGGTCCCTTCCAACCCAAACCAATCTGGGATTCCATGAAAGTATTCCCAGGGCAAGGAAAAGCTACTAATGATTCCTATAAGGTTAAGTGCTTTGTTGCTTTCTTATCAACTCCTGTGGTCCTCACTAAGCAGATGAGCTGCAAGCAGAAAAGCAAGTGTTATCATCAGTGGCAGCAGGGCTGCAGGAGGGGAGAACAGAGGGAGGACAGCTCAGGTAAGTCAGAGCTTTCTTAATAGCTGTGAATGATGCAATTTACCTCCAGGTGCAGAAGGAATGTCTGCAATGGCTTCTGACATCACGCGAGGACGGGTGAGCCTCCGAAAGGTGGAGGGAGGACAAGCATTCCCTTTCCTTGGGAAGGAGGAGGAAGGCACAAGCAGATAGGAGCAAATGTATTAAGTGTGAGCTTATAGAAGAGGGGGGAGAAATAAGTTGTGACCATAAAGTCTAACTTCTTCCTTTCCAGTGATAGCTGTTAATAGTTACTGGGATGAGCTGGAAACAGCTTTCCAGAGCTGGGGAAATTCAATATTCCCCCAACAGTGGGGAGGACAGAGGTGGGAGTTTGCCTGCCCATTGAGTGTGGAGGGGATGGGGAGCTGGGAGTCCTGCAAGCACTGCAGGAGACAGACTTGGGATGGAAAGCACGAACTGGAGGAAAGGTCTGAAAGAAGCTGCTGCAGAGGAGGGTGGGGGTGAGCAAATGCACGTTCCAGGCTGGGGAGGGCGAAGGGCTGGGAGGGAAATGAGCCTGGGGGGGATCGCAGCGCTCCCGCTCCGCACGAGGGATAATACCTGGGGTAGTGAGAAAGGCAAACACCCAGAAGTGCATAAAGAGGTGTGTTGCATATGCGAGGGATGAAGTAATGTAGGGCCTCGTTGGAGCACCGTGGCCATATTTGGGCACCTTCCTGCAGAGGAAGACCTTGGTGAGGGGGTGCTGCAGCCCAGGGAGTAGTTTCAGGTGAAGCATGATAAGAGGCTTCAAACATGCAGAAGCCTGGCAGGAGCAGACAGCAGTGCTCGGTTACCCCCTCATCCATGGCAGGGTGTGAATCGAGTCCAGAGAGTGAGGGTTAGGTTAAACTTGAGGAAAAGGGCTGTAACTGCAGGAGGGAAGCACCAGAATGGACTTTTTGGGGTGCTTGCTCCATTGCTGCCACTGAACCCAGTGGAGGATTGTTTAGCCAGAGCTGTAGGGCTCTGCCTGGGTGGTTGCACCAAGTTGCTTGTCTTCTGATACCCTTTGGCGCATGTCAAAGGGTCAGTTGTAAGCTGCTGCTCCGCACACAGCTGGTCTGACTTGCAGTGCTCGGTCTCCACAGAGAGCACAGCAATTCAACATTACTCCTTTGTTGCAGTTACTAAAATACCTGGGTTCAGGTGCAGTTTCGGGCACCTGCATCTGCAAACTGTCAGACTGGGGAAGTGTGGTGAGATCAGCAAGTCACTTCCTGACAGATTGGCTTTCCAGGTGGGATCTCTTAGAAGGACAAGAGAACCAGCCAGTATTGGAACTAGAGCATACAGAAGAGCTAATCATGTAACTAAATTAACCTAGAACCTCACTTACTTCCCCTTGACAGTTTTCCCTTATCGGTTTTGTTTTCCGATAGATATCAGGTATGGGGTTAGGGTCCACACCTAGAGCTGCCTCAGGACTTGAAGCCATCTCCAGGAAGCCCATGTAGAAAGGGCAGATGCTTCAGCATGGTTTGATATTCTCCTGTTACAGATGTGGAGCTGGTTGGTGGCTCCCTGTGCTGGAGCAGAGCATCAGCTGCTCCTCAAGCTGTGGAGATCACTGCAAAGAGCAGCTAACAGCTCCAGGCAGGATGTACACATCCTAGGATCTTCTGTGGATGCTGTCTTGAGCTTACTGCCACTGCGCTTCCTGTGCTGGTTCATCAACCCACCCCTCAGGCTGGGATTTAGCTGCCCTGACTTTGGCAACCTGAAGTCTGAGTAAGTCTCTCCAGGACTTCCTCATCTCTGTTTCCTGGAAAGAGGCAGCCCAGGAACCCAGGCCTGGGAAAAGGCCACCTGGAAAACCTTTCCTGAGCCACAGCTCCTGCTTTGGGATCCCTGGGCAGGGTTGGACCCCTGCAGGCATATGGTACCCATGCACCTCCCAGGTTATTCCAGCCTTTTACAGCTCTTCTCCTTGATGCAACAACAGGGTGCTGATGGAAGCCACCACCACTGCATCCCACTCTGGCTACTCAGCCATCCTTACCCAACATCTTCCATCTAGGACAGTGAATTCCTGCAGGCCAAGCTTGTGCTAAGCTGCTTAGTTTGCTACCACAGCTTGTAAAAGCCATCACTCTGCTGCCCTCAGCTACAGGACATCTCTGTGAGTGCGTCTTGCCCTGCATTTGGCTTTTACTGCTAATGGTGCATCTCCCTGCTGGGGCCTTACCCTGGGGATGTGGCTGGATGGGAGGGACCACCATGTTCTCCCCAGCCTGGGGCACCTCACCAGACCTCAGTGGCTTTTGTTAACCTTTGGCATCAGCTTTCCACAGGGTCATAAAGGATCCAGTCTGGAGGAGTCCATCCTTCACCAGGTCCTGGCTTCTGACCCACACGACATACATGCACAGTTTTGAGGCCAGTAAGTGATATGTGAAGCGAAGTAAAGCATTAATGTCCCTCAAAATCTGTTTTCACCTGTACCTTTTCCCCTCTCCTGCTCCTACAATGCGCTGCACTATCCAAGTGCTCTCACCCAGGCTGGGTCCATGGGGTATCTTCCCTGTTCTTCCAAGCAAACAAACCCAAAACATCAATAAAAACCCTGGAGGAATATATTCCTAGAACTCGTGGTTTCTGTTGAGGCTCTCTGAGCCGCCTGACATGAGCTCAGCGCAGGTACAAGAGGAGTTGCAGGCATGACTCTGTACCAGGGATTCTGTTGTGTTCCCAGCCCTCCCCAGTTCCCATGTTTTCACAACCCAGCTCTGTTTCCCAGTAGCTTTTCCATGGCTGCAGTGAAGGGGTTTGTACCCTCATAGCTGGCACAGCGCGGTGTTACCCTCACATACTGTTGCTGCTATGTCACAGCCAACTGCCCAGTTCTTCCTGAGATGACATCAGAAATTCCCCCTGTGGGATGGAGGTCTGTGACTCACAGGTTTGCTTTGCCTGTAGGAGGTCCTGCCACCTCCGTGGGTGCTGTGGGGCCGTGGGGAGTCAGTTCTGAGCTTTTCCTTTGAGCATAAGCTGGTCCTTGGCTTTAAGGTTGTTGCTTCTCTCTCCAGTGTGAAAAACGCTGTGTGTACCTTGGGTTTGCTCCAGCTATTGCAGATGATGTAATGAGCGGTTCTGCCCCTCCCTGCAGACTGCAGCACAAGCTGCACTCTGATTCTTGGATGTCTTGAGGTCAGAACACAGCACTGAGTGCTGCAGAGCGCCTTGGCCTGACGCGACCCGGTGTGCTCAGCTCCGTCAGTGCTACGGCCTCTGTCAGCTTCAGCTGCAAAAGCTGCTCTCTGCTGGTTCCTTTACTCCCATAAATCACATCAAGGCCTTTCAGGCTGCACCCTTGTGCCAAAGATCTGGCACCTCCACGTCTGAATGCTGCTCCTGGTGCATTCAAGGCTCAGGTTTTGACTTTGATGATCCCTTAGTGAAATGCACACAGGTCTCTGGGTTAGAAGAGGGGGTTGATGAAATTCAGTTCTTTGGCTCTGGCTCAATAGAAATCATCTTTCCTCTCCTTGCACCTCGTGGGCAGAAGATCTGCTTCTTGTGGTGCTGATTCATCTTAGTTCTCACCTGAGGAGGATCCAGTGACCTGCTTGGACAAGCTCACCTGGGAGTTATAAATACACCCCTGTGTAATACTCACATGACAATAAGCTAATGGGTCATGATAATTGCCAATAAGAGCAGGATTTGTCCCTACAGGTAGAGACCCCTCTTCCTGGGGCTCATTCTGAAGCTGCGTTATTACTCGCCTCCCTACAGCTGGGTGTTGGGCAATGCTGGTGAGCTGGAGGAGGTGATGATGTGGAGCTTCACTGAGAAACCTCTACGTGACCAGTTACACAAGGTGATGCAATTGGTGTCAGAGCTGGAGTCTGCTTCTGGACAGGCTGCGTTCCAGTCCATCAGGAGCTGCCCATTAACTGCACCAAGGTAGATACAGCTCATGATGGGACAGCTGGAAGAAGATAAATGGGCCCGTCTCCTTGGCTATGATCCTGGTTGAAATAAAGGGGGTAGCTGTATGTCATCCTGAATGTTTGCTTCTTGGCCTGTAACATCTACCCTTCGCTCATCATCTTAGTGCTCCTAGTGTCCTCTTCGGTAGCTTCCTGTGGCTCTTCCTGCTCTGAACTGAGGGGAGCCTGCTGAAGCCATGGCCTGCAAGCGGGAGGGCTCCTTGCTAATCCCTATCCTGACTCATCCACGTGCTGGGACCGGGGTGGGTCCGAGGCCTCAGACACCACAGGGCGAAGCAGCAGCACTTCATATGATTTATTTTGTTATTGTGTGCTGCTTTTAAAGCACTTCAGTGATTTAGGTGCTGCCTGACAGCATCGCCCCAGTCATGGGGGTGGATGCCAGGCAGGGATGCAGTTAGGACATGCCACTGAGCAGAGCTTTAGCCAGCAGTTAAGGGACAAGCCGTTGTACCCCACTCTAACCAGCTTCCAGGAGAGATGGTGCCTGCAGAGGCTGATTCAGCCAATTCCTTACTACTTAGGAACTGCTGGGAGTTGCCAATGAGTAGGTGAGTTTGGGAGCAGCAGTTTGTCTCCAGCCCTCCAGACTTTGCCTTGTAGGGGGAGAAAATGATGACCAAAGATCTGTTTTTAAGTCCTGCCTGTGTCTCAGGTTTAAGCATTCATTTAAGACCCTGCCATGAGGAAGGTGTTTTTCAGCAGCAAGTCTCTTGTGGTGAGCCACTGGCTCCAGACTCGGTTTAAATGGGGGTTAGGGGTGAGTGCAGAATCAAGCAGTGTTCCTGCTTGGAATTACTGACCATCAGCTTAGAGGTGCTGGGTGGTCCATACCTAGAAATGGGACTCCATGTATTGTAGTCACTGTGTTAGTAGCTACATCTTTGTTTCGCCCAAGTCTGTTTCCAGTGGAATAAACCTGATGATTGGGAGTTTTCACATCATGACAGCAGGTGACATGATGGTGATTTACAATGCTGAAAGCACAGAAGTTTGATGCTTTGTGGCTTACAGACAGCATGAATTTGCTCTTCCAAGAAGCAGAAAGCAAGCAATGTTAGGGACCCCAGAGGGCAAAGGGAGATCACAGAATGGTTTGAGTTGGAAGGGACCTTACAGACCATGCAGTTCCAAACCCCTGCCACAGACAGGGAAGCACCATGGTGTCAAAGAATAGCTTTAAAATGTGGGGTTTTGCTCCTTGGTGCTTTGTGGTGGCTAACGGCTGCCTGAGAGGGCTCAGATGAGATTGCTGTGTTTGATTTCAGGTTAGCCACCCAGAGGTGCTTGCCCAAGACCTCTGCCGAAGTCCATCTTTCCTTCTCTCCTGCTCCATACCAGTGTGAAGTGCCCCACGCTGACAAAGATACATGAAGTTTGCAGCTGAATCTCCTGAGTTCATGACAAACATGCCAGAGAGCTGCAGACCTCTCCAGCAGGTCTGTGGGCACTCGGCCCCTTCAGGCTCCGTTTAGTCATCATAAGGCACAAAGAATTGGAACACGAGCGCTGTTTTTTCCTTTTCTGGGCATATCCGAGACCGAGCTTGCCAGAGCAAGTGCTGAGGTTGCTCTTTTTCCAGGGCATAGTGCTGAGATTGCACAGGATCATAACAGAACCTGGGGTCTCTCACCTCCATCCCTCCAGCTCCAGGCCACAGACACTGGCATGGGATGGGAAGGCAGGGTGGGAAGGTGAGAGTCCTCACACTGTATCGCAGATGGGTGAATTCCAATGATGGATACAGTCTCGAAAGCACTGAAATTCTGGAGGCAAAGTTCTGTGACAGACAGCTGTAATAACTGCGAACAGAGCTGGGGAGGAGGAAATGTGGAGCATACTTCTACACTCCTGTTAGTGCCCGTGGGCAGATACCTGGTGCTGGGGCAGACACATTCCAGAGTGGTTTGTGAGTCAGACGAGCTCCTCCCATCACAACTTCACTCATCAAAGCAAGTATTTATAGCACAGGTAGGAGTAGGGAGAGAAATCAAAGGCGAGCTTCCCAGAAAGAGGCATAAATCACTCCAAGAGTTCAGCTCTGGGGTTCTGCATTTTTTGCTTTAATACGAACGAATAAAACTGCTGTTGTTATTAACTAAGATCTCTTACTATTATTTCATCGCTCTGCTTTTTGAATTAAACCCATCTTTGAGCAAAGAGGGGATTTCCATAGAGTTCTCCCAGCTCTCAGAGCTACCCCGGCAGGCTGCGAAGGACATGCTGGCTTACACCAGAGAAAACATGTTCTCCAGCACTGATCTGCTGAAAAGCAGCGCAGAGAGGCTGCCCGGGCCGATGTTTGCTGCCCGAGCTGTCAGGAGACCCCCAGGCCTTCCAGCAAAGCGAAGCAGGAAAGCCAGGAGGGTGCTGTACCCAGCGCAGGTGAGGAAGTATTTGCCACGTCAGGAGAAAGACCTAGCCAAGCGGTGGCTGCTCTTCTTTGCTGGCATCATCCTCATGCAGGTCTTAACTGAGGATCCTGAGCAAGAAGGACTGGCTGGGGGGAAGAGCCTTAAAGTGCAGCCACTCTGTGTGCCAGCATCACCGAGGGCTGCAGGGAACAGCTCCAGAGAAGACAGAGCAGTTTCAAAGGCCCCAGCAATCATTTTCTCATCAGCTTATGGGCACCAACCTCCCAGGCAAACCACAGCAGACGTGCCGCAAGCAAGGAGACCTCTGCATGCCTTCTGCAGGCAATGCGTGGCCAGTTTCTCTTGTGCAGAGCAGTGAGCTGTGTGAGAAGCTGTGCTCCTATACCTGCTCTTGGACATCAGCTGCTGGAGCAGCATCATGGCCTGGGAACTCTGCACCCCTCCAAGGGGACACCAGGACTCTGGATGGTGACTCAAAGCCCGCAGCGGCTGGAAGAAGCATCGATGAAAAGCCAGGGCTGCAGCCAGAGCTGTGCGGGTTTTACTGCTGATGCATTTGTGACTGATCAGAGACTGTGGTTTCCAAGAGCTGTAACAAAAGGCTGCAGGAATCAGTTTTGCATTCCTGGGTTGGGCTTGTACTGTGCTACCTACCTGTCAGTGTTGCATAACCTTATTCAGTGCCTCCACTTGCATGCCGTAATTGCGTCGGTTCTCACGAGTCAGAAGTAGCTCAGCTCTCAAAATGATGAGAGTGCAAAGATCCTGTGCGCTTTGCTCCCTGTGTAATACTGTAAGAATAAAACCGCTAAGATCAGACTTTCACAGCGTGTTTCTGAGGGTTTGAAGTTCAGCTTTGCCACACTGCTGCATGCTGCAAAATGCTGACCATCCTGGGGAAACAAAACTGTCCAACCCGCAAGAATAGTGGGGTCAGAGCCATAGCACGACCCGGACCCAGACACACTGGTGCCCAGCACTGGGAGAGGGTTCATGGACCTGGGTCAGAAGCTATGTCTCCAGTTGGGGACATGGGGCACAATAAGAGCCCAGGGATAAGGTATCTTCTTGGGAAAACGCTGGGAGGCCCCTAAAGGAAATCATTGGACATGCTGGGAAAGAGGATTGGCAAGGGGGAGGTTGAACTAGGCATCACCAGTGGTCCCTTCTAACCAACACTTCTACCTTTTCTGTGTTCACCAGGGGGTTACTGGGAGCTCAGCAGCACTTTGTGGTTCTGTGTGCGAGAAATGGGGCTGGCCACGGCTCCAGGGCAGTGTGTGTGTAGGCTTCCTGAGAGTGAATGCGATGGTGCCTGGAGCAGCTGGTCAGACACAAGCAGGCTGCATGAGCTCGGGATAAAGAAATCTATCTGAGAACCAGCTTCTGCTCCTTTCCCAGCCACAGGGCTTATTTCAAAGAGCCACTCATGGCTCCTTGCTGGAAACACAGAGTCCAGGATTTCCAGCGGATATTTTGAGCTTATTGAATTTCCGGGACTGTTTTATCAGCCACCCCCGAGGCTGGGATTCAGCTGCCCTAATTTAGGCATCTGAGGAAAGTCTGAGTAAGTCTGCCTGGGATTTTCCCAGCCCAGCACCCTGGGAAGAGCCTGCCTGGGGAAAGGACACCTGGAAAATCTTCTCCAAGCCATGCTCTGGACTCATGTATCTCAGGTAGCAGGGCTCCCCACCATGAGGGTCAGTGGCTAAAGGCCACACTAAGCCTTTGCAGCCCCTCGCTTTGCCTTTGGGTCTCCATCCAACCTTCTGCTCTGCAAAACAACTTCAGACTTTTGCTGGGTTGCTCAAGGCTGTGTCCAACCCAACTTTAACGTCTCCAAGCATGGAGATTTCACCACCTCCTTGGCCCACCTCTTCAGCCTGGGACTTAATTGAGATCTTTCCCGTGCCACATGATGACAGACAGCTGGTGTGCCTCGCATAGCTGTGCACTGAGATAGGTGTCTCAGAAAGCAGGTCTGCTCATGGCAGCAGCAATTAGCTCCTCAGGCCCTGATAAGAGCAGAACTCAGATGCTTTGTAATGACCTAAAGCAGCTGCATGTGACCTAGGGCTGGAAGGAAGCTGGATCGCACATGCAGTGATTGCAGAAGAGGTGTGGAACAGCCAAGCACAGCACTGCAGGCCAAAACAGAGAGGAGCAGGGAGCTGTAGCCCACAGCAATCCCAAACAGACCTGCTTATCTCAAAACCATGTAGCTGAAAAAGCTGAACCACCAAGAGAATTCAGCTGCTTCATTTCTACTGGGAAAAAAACCCCAAAGGAGCAATCTGTCCACGTGCATGGAGTAAAGAGCAGCTGGGACATGACTTCTGTGAGTGGTGGTCCACAATGACCCTTGCGGAGGGGCTCCACATCCCTTGGATAGGCAAGAAAAACACGAAATCTCAGCGAAGGGAAAACATGCAATAAGAAGGAATAACTGAATGTGAAGTCTTGTAAAATGTTGGAATTGACTGTCTAAAAGAAAAAGATCTTTAACAGTGGTGTCGGTGATGAAACCCTTCAGATCATTGCAAGCTCGGTGAGAAGGGACTTCCCCAAAGCCCGGCATATCCCAAAGACACCACGAGAGGGCAGCAGAGACAGAAGCTGAGCAGCACCCACAAGGCAGCTGCCTCCAGTGCTTCAGCCATCCAAATAGGAAGCTGCAATGGCGCACGCAGCAATGCTGAGGATGCTGTCAGTGCCTTGCAGAGAGCCGATGTGGTGGGAAAACAGAATGTGCCAAAAACCCCACCTTGCTGGGGCATAACGCAGCGAAAGAGATACAGACACCTTAAATGTAAACCCCGCATCACTGAGTCTTACAGGTGAGAGGTTTCATTGTTCCATACAGCACAGGATGGTGAGCTGCGGTGTGCGGTAACACAAGCGTTAACAGAGGCTGCCATCGACCAACTTCCAAGCCAGATACTGACAGCTCAAGCCAATGTACCCACTGAAAATTCATTTCAGGCCTGGTAACTTGAATGAGTTAAATGCAAGGAGGACTGTCACGAGAAGGGTCTTGTGTCAAGTCTGGAGTTTCAAGTCACAGTCAGCCCCTGCTCCTCTCTGTAACGTTCCTCTTTGCTGCAACATTGCTTTTGGCACAATGTGACATGGACAGGATCAGCCCAGGCCGAGGGCAGGAGGGAAGGACCTTCCTGGGAGTGCACGTCCCTGCTCCACAGCGTGGTGCTGGGAGTGCTGTCGCCCAGCTGTGCTGCGGCTATTCCCAGCCCTATCCATCACCAGGTCAGGTTAGAGCTATGTGTACCAGGGGAGCAGGCAGCCCAGCAGGATGGCTTTGGGAGCCCTGGAGGCATCATGTGTCTGCGCTCCACTGCAATCAGCAGAGCAGCGTATCCAGACAGGCTCTGTAGCAGGGACATGTCAGGACCCGGTCCTGCATTCCCAGCCCTGCATAAGGCTTGTGGCTCCTGCTGGCAGCTGCCTCTTCTGCAGGGGGACCCTTTGCACCCCAGCTCTATTGCCCCAGTGGCCTCCACTCACACCTGCAGTCACTGGGCCACAGCCTGTCCCACTCCTTCTCTCCCCATGCTCCCATTGTGCATGCTCCAGAGCCTTCCTGATCCATGCCGCAGCCCCAGCCCCTTCTCATAGCACTCCTCCCCTCAACCTCTTTCTTTATCCAAGCCTCCTCAGGGCATCTCAGCCCCACCACCCTTCTAATCCACAGTCCTGCAGTCCTGCCACTGGGCACCGAGTCCTTTGCTCCAGCACACACCCCTGACAGTAAAATCTCTTGGCTTTCAGGCAAACAGCATCCAGATGCGTACTGGGAGCAGCCCCTGGGACATTGTCACCATGCTCCCAGCCTGGAACAGTCGCTGGGGAGCAAGACAGATTCACGACCCCAAACCCAGGCCAGGGCCCATTCTGGCAGCTTGTTGTTACAACTGGTACTCAGCGGCATCCCCAGGAGCTGCTTAATTAGCACCACAGATGCGACCTGCGGGACCAGGCACACTGGGACATGCAGCACTCCAAAGGTGCTCCTCCAAGGAGCCCTATTTCCCTGATCCTACAACGTGACCGCTTGACCCACTGTGCAGAGTGGGCACAGGGCTCAGGAGTTCTGCTGAGGGAGCTGTAGGAGATGGTTCATAAGAGCTCCATGGCAGGTTTTTGACTTCTGGAGCCAGCACCGCTCCCCCTCACTGCGACACAAGGGCACGGATGCTGCTCCCTGCGAAGGCGTGCCAGGGAATCATAAACACAGCTGCTTTCATTGGGTGTGTTATTCACCCCCGGGCTCTCTCCGAGCTGGACTGAGGACGTCTCAGGACGTAATGGGGAAAAACACGCAATGTTTTCGTTGTTGCACTGCCTCCCCTAGATATTACCTGCTGCACTGCTCCACTGCACAACCGGCTGCCTGCAAAAAGGGGGAGCCTGAAAAGACTGCTGGAAGTAAGGCTTAGAATGAAGACAAAAGTCAAAGGAAACAATAAGAAATCAATAGATCAATGCGCAGTGTAGTGAACACATACCAAGGTCTGCACGTCGCCTTGCCTCAGGGCGTTAGAAAGCCACTCAGCAGAGCTAAAAGCCATGAAACTGGAATCTGGTTTGTGTTCACTCACATGGCATGAAAAGAGTGAAAATTCGTCATGGGAGACAGAAAGGTCGGTGATAAGGAGCAGGGGATTACACTGACAGCCAGTGCTGCTGCTTCCTAGAGCACAGCCTCACTGCTGTTTGCTCTTCAACAAGCCTCCAAAAAGTCCATCTACTTTACACCCAGAGACTGTCGCTCTGTTCTGGTCTCACCAGGCTCAGGTTTTGCCTCTGTTTCCACCTGACGTGTTGAAAATCTCCTCTGGAATCACCTTTCCCTGGTAACCAGTGGTTTCCTTCTTTTCCTTCCCCTGCTCAGGGGAGTTTCCCATTTGCCTTTGCTTCCTCCGGCTTGTTTGCGGCCAAGTGTCTGCACAGCCGCAGTGAAGGGCCCATCTCCATTGGCACCGCTGTAAAAAGTCGGATCATTGAGTCACAGAATGGTTTAGGTTGGAAAAGACCTTTAGGATCATTGGATCCAACTGCTCCCCAGCACTGACAAGGCCACTGCTAACCCATGGCACTGAGGGCCACATCTACACATCTGTTAAATCCCCGCAGGGATGGCGGCTGCGGCCCTGCCCTGAGCAGCCTGTTCCAGTGCCTGACAACCAGCTGAAACCATGTCAAGGCGTGTGCGGGATAGGCCATCGCCATGGAGCCTCTGTTCACCCCTGCGGGCCACCACCACCGTGCGCCAGCCCAACACCACCCAGCGCCATCACAGCTGTGTGTGGTGCCAAGGAGGGACCACAGCAGGAATGGGACCCTGGGGGATATGGCGGTGTCCTGGGGTAGGCAGTGACTGAGGAGGTGGCCCAGGAACATGGCGGTGACCTGGGGTGTATGGGGGAACGGTGGGACGTGGCAGGGCCTAAGGTACGTGAGGTAACCTGGGAACATGGTAGGGCCATGAGGTGCAGCAGGAGGACATGGGGACAGGGCGCTGCCCTGTGGCATGTGGGGTCACCAGGGAGCATGGCGGGGCCATGAGGAACATGGGGACATGGTGGCACATCCCTGAGGTACCTGTGGGGTTACGGGAGCATGACTCAGCCCTGAATGCGGAGGTACATGGCAAAGCCGTAAGGCACATGGGGACATGGTGGTACAGCCCTGAGGTACCTGTAGGGCTCAGGAACATGACTCAGCCACGAATGCAGAGGGACACAGCGCGGCCCTGAGGCACACAGGGACATGGCAGCCCAGCCCTGAGGCACATAGGGACATGGTGGCACAGCCCTGAGGCACACAGGGACATGGCAGCCCAGCCCTGAGGCACATGGGGACATCATGGCACAGCCCTGAGGCACACGGGGAGCTCGGGGACACGGCACAGCCCTGAGGCACACAGGGACATGGTGGCACAGCCCTGAGGCACATGGGGACATGGTGGCACGGCCCTGAGGCACACAGGGACATGGTGGCACGGCCCTGAGGCACATGGGGACACGGTGGCACGGCCCTGAGGCACACAGGGACATGGTGGCACGGCCCTGAGGCACACGGGGAGCCCGGGGACATGGCGATGCCCTGGGGCATCCGCAGGGCACGGCGCTGAGCACAGGCCGCACTCCAGCACTCCGCGCCGCGTTGCCATAGCGACGCCTCCCTCCGTGCCCCCGGAGCGCTGTCGCTTTAAGAGCGGCGAGGCCGCCGCCGCCCCCGCCCTCGCCCGCCCGGCGGCCGGAAGGGGTCCGCACTGCCGCCCGCCGCTGCCGCCGCTGCCGCCGCTGCCGCCCGGTCTCAGGTGAGCGTCGCGCCGCGCCTCGCCCGGCCTAGCCCGGTCCCACCCCGCCGCCGCCGCCACCGGGGGAGGCGCTGCCCGGGGCGCCGGCCCCGCCCCGCCCGCCGGGTGCCCCCGGGCCGCAAGTGCGGGAGGAGCTCGGGGCCGCTGCGGGGCCGCCTGTTGGTTACCGCGGGGGAGCTGGGGGTGCCCGGTGGGCGCTGGGGACTCGAGCGGGGAGCGCGCAGCGGGGACCCTGCGGGCCGAGGCCGCTCGCGGAGGGGGGGTCCCGCAGAACCCGCTTTGCGCTGGGCCGCGGCGGGTCGGATGTGCTCGGTGTGTGCGTGCATGCAGAGCCCGTGGACCTGTTGAACGCTGCTCGGGCAGCTCGGCCTGTTAGGGCAGGCACCGCTCGGGTGACCGGTACCGGCGGTGCTGAATTCGTTGGGCCTTTCAGGGCTCCGGCACCGCTCCTGCCGGGGGGTCTCTCCGTAGGTGGAGTCACGACGATGCCGGTCGTGCCTCCCACGGTCCACCGGCATCCCTGTCCCTTGCAGCGGGGCACACGGCCCAGGCCCGGCCCGCAGCGAATGCACGGAACCGCCTTGTTCTGGTTCCCCGTAGCTGGGTGAGCTCTTGGCGCTGAAGCCGGCTGCCCAGGGCAGGTGTGGAGCCACCGTCCCTGCGAGTGTTCACACACCGTGTAGCCCAGGCCCTCAGTGCCGTGGGTTGGTGGTGGCCGTGGCAGTGCTTGGGCTTGATCTTACAGGTCTTTTCCAACCTGGTTGATTCTGTGTTCTTTGTGGTCCTACCAGTAGCTGCTGGGGCTGTGGAAGTAGGAGGAAGCAGGCAGGAGGCAGTTTACACTTCACTGCTTACAGTGTTAGTTGTGCTCAGGTCCTGAGGTCCAGTTTTCATCCAGCTTGAAGGTCAGACCCTCGTGCTTGCTGGTGGTTTCATTTGCTTGGGAGTTTTCTCTCCTTTTATGAAAGAACGAGCCTTTAGCTGTATATTCTTAATCAGATGTCCATGGGAAAACTTTGCTTTAAAACTTTTACTTTGGCCTTTTCTGGTTGATGCTGCTCCAATTTCTTGTTTGTTGGTCCTTTTCTTCCTTTGCCTGCTGGATGTGCTGGCTTTCTGTTTCTTTGGCTTGACTGGCTTCTGAATGTTCTGTAGTTAAGGAGTGAGGGGATTGGGAAAGGATAAAAAAGAGAATCCAAGACTATTTTGTGTCAGCTCCTCTAGTGGAATCCTGTAAGGCAAACGGGAGAGAAAAGAAAAAGTGATCAAGGAGAGCTCAGGGTGGTTTGCTTTGCTGGAGGCAAAATAGTCTGAGGGACTGACTGAGAGTTTGTTTCACTTCATTTCTCTTCTTTTGAGGTCGGAAGATAAGCCAACACTTTGAAATGCTCCAGTTTAAAACGCTCAGCTCTTCCTTTGCTCATCAATTGAGGAAAGTTCTTTGAAACAGAAGCAGCAGCAGTTGGGTGTGTGTGCAGAGGTCTCACAGCTCTCCCGTCAGCTGCTCCTGCCTTCTCCCTTCGGATCATACCATTAGAGAGGCTTCAATACCCATTTGACCTGCTGGTCTGGGTAACGTGGCTGTGGAAAGCAGGAGGAGCTCTCTGTGGATTGCCCACTCTGCCACCCGGGGCTTGCTCCGCTGCAGGCTCTGGCCTCTGGTGTATAATTGAGGAAAATAATTGTATGTTAAGAAGACTGAAATCTATTAGCCAGGTGCGTACTGTCCCCTGGACAGATGTCAGGGTGTGTGAGCTTGCTTTTGCCGTTGGCAAATGAGTTGTGGTCTTTTCATGGTCAAAGTTGCCTGCTGCAAGTTGCTTGATGCTGAAGACTGCAGCATCTTCAGCTTTTGGGAGTGAGACCCCCTGGTGTTCTGTCCTTTTCCACCCCATGAGAATCACCCAGCTGATCTGCTTCCTCCCTCAGAGCTGCCTCCTTACCTTTCCCAGGAGCTTTCATCTTCCACATTCAGTTTCCTCTCCAGGAAGACTTTATTTGTTGCATCTTTCCTGTGTTTGGTTTTTGTGCACAGCGACAAGCCTGGCCATGGGCAGCGCAGGTCTGTGGTGAAGGACAGAGAGCCAAGAGCAACTAGAACTGGGTGTAATTGAAAGCTGTCAACTTTGCAGTGAAGGAGGACAGCATGTGGCTGTCTTGTCGAGGCTTGAGGCAGCTCCTTGAGTAACATTGAGTGGAGATTTGGATCTTTCAGTTCTAAATAGTCATTGAGGAGAAGGCATCAGAAAACTCCCCAGGGTTTGGCCACTTGGGAAGCTCTCTGGGCTGGAGCCCAATGGTGCAATGGCAGCAGGACTCTGGGTGGCTTTTCTTCTACTTGCTGCTGCAGTTCTGCATCATCTGATGTGGGTGCTTGGCTGCTGTTCTTCTGAAGGTGTCTGTCCAGGGTGACTTCAAAACAGGTGAAATGGTCAGGAATTGGTGTCTTGGAGTGCTCTGCTTGGGTTTCCTGCCCCTCATTCCTTTGGAGGTGGCTGTTCCTGGGGGAGTTTGGCTGCAGTGGAGATCTGTGCCTGAGAGAGACCAGCAGTGTCCTGTGAGAAGGCATTTGGGTAACAGAGGGACGGGCTAGAGCCCTGCTGAGTGGGAGGCCAGGCAAAGAGCAGTGTGCCCACTCTGGTGGTGGTATGGGACAGCCCTGGGCATCTGGAAGAGAGGAATTTGGGAGCGAGGTGAATCCAAAAGGAGAAAATACCCAGCCAGTGGTAAACAGCACCAGCTGGGAGTCCTGCTTCTGCCTGCATGCCCTGGCAGGATCAGCTTTAGGTAGTTTCTCGATAAGCCTGGGGGTGAAATTCATCATTTCATTCCCCAGATGTCCTGCTGTCCCCTTGGGCCCTTTATATCTGCTGGTGTTTGCCAGACGTTGCCTGAGCTGCTCTTACACTGCAGCTGTTCCTGCAGGTTCCCAGTTCCTGCACAGTTGTTCTTACTCTGTTTATTTTAGTGCTTATAAACTGATTTTTTAAGAAGAGTTGGAACTTGAGCTGGAAAGTCTCCTTCTGCTGCTCCCTCCTCATGATTTGGTTGAGAAGCCACACCATTAGGAGCTAGCAGCTGAGCCCTGCGATATTGTTCCTCCCTTTATGCTTTGCATTTTCTGAGCTGTGGTTTCCCAGGGATTTGGGGGCTGTTGCCCTGTACCTTGTTTTTAGCAGTTGATATGTGTTTGGGGGGTGTCTGCTCTTAATCCAGTAAAATTAGGAACTTGGCTTGGGAGTAAAAACCTTAAAGGAGACTTTTTTTTTTCTTCTCTTGTGTTTTTCAGCCTGAACGTTTGCAGTCAAACAGAGCTATGTGTTCCTTAAAGACACAGAGAGCAAAGAGCTGCTTTGGGGCAACATCTCAAATTGCCGTGAGATGCAGTCACATATGAAGCTAGAGGGTGCCACCAAAACAGTTCCACCATGACTCTGTCGTTCTGCGTTTTATGGGCAAAGCCCTTCATGATTCTGATAATGAGTTCAAGAGCTATGGGTTGAGGTGTGGTGTTTTTTAATTAGTAGTACATAGCTTTAGTAAAGATACAAATCGAGGGAGAACACAGCCTGGTTAACATGATCCTCTGCTCCCTTGGTGATCAGTGCCTTTCCATGCTGATCACAGAATGGTTTGTGTTGGAAGGGACCTTAACGCTCATCCAGTTCCAGCCCTCTGCCGTGGGCAGGGACACCTTCTGTTAGACCAGGTTGCTCCAAGCCTGTTTCCTAAGTTACTTTTGCAAGTTGAACAGAAAATGGTTGCTGGAAGTGGTGAATAATCCCTTCACTTGGAATAATCCATGGCTGGGAAGAGCCAAGGGTTCAATCCTCCCCATCTCTTTTGCTAGAGGCAGGCTAGAGTTTTTGTCTTCCCGCTGTGCTGTGTGTTGAATGTTAAACAGTGATTTCTATGCAAGAATTTTAAGGGAAGCCTTTCATGGTACTTGAATGACCAACTAGGGGCAGCTGAGGAAAGGTTGCCTGGGAGATGCTGTTGAGAGCAGCTAGTGCAGGGCGCGACAGCTTGCGTGGGGGAAAGGAAAGGCAGGCAGGATCATGATCTGATCTTCCTTTTTGGGGTGCAAGAGTGGTGGTACCCCTTCTGGATGCTCAGGGCATGTGAATGTGACTGAGTTTGCAGGCACAAGAGTGGTGCCGCTTGTTCATCACAGTACTCCTAAAGGAGCAAGGTGCGGCTGGCGCTGCAGAGAACAAGTGTCGTCTGGGTATTAAATACTGCACTTCATTTCCTGCACTCTGCAGCACTCACACTTCCCCATGGTTTTCACCAGGGAGGAAAAGGTGTTGCTTTGCAGGGAAGTAGCATAGGGAGGCTTCTGGATGCTCCTGCAGCATCACCAGAAACTTAGTTTAAATCCTGTGACATCCCTTTAATCAATCTCAGGGTAAAGCTGGCTTTTAAAGGAGCTTATTGTTCCCTTAACCTCTCTTCAGAGCTCCTGTTGTACTGATTATTTCTCTGTTTGGGTGCAGATAGGGTTCAAGTGATAATTATGGGGAAATGCTGAAATACATCTCCAGACATGAAGAAAATTCTCTTACACATGCAGGTCCCCACTGCCGTGTGTTTAAGGGATTGCTTTTCCGGCTGCTCCTCAACTTTTGCAGCTCTGAGTTTGTTCTTGCACTTCTTCCAGCGCCTGCTTAAAGTGAGCTTGTGTGAAAATGTGAGTGCTTTGAGGCTGTGGGGAATGAAAACGTGATGCTCCAGTTAGGTGCTGGCAAAGTGTCCTGCTGCCTGGAGCTGTGTGGGAAGAGAAATGGCTTCTTGCTTGTGTGACCCCAATGGGGAGAAGAGCAGCTGGGGTTTAACAAACTGCTTAAAATTTATATAGGCCCCCAAAGTCTCGGGAGACATCTCTCCTTTCCTAGAAGCTTCCTTTAACAAGCTGATTTCTCAGGCTGATTGCTTGCAGATGAGATCATGCAGTGTGTTTTGCAGGGAAAGAATCTCAACTTAGACTGGCGAGCCAGAAAGCTTTAACACGCAAGTCACATGCCCGGTGTCCTCATGGCACATACAGAACACTAGAGACTGCAAAAGCATCTGTCTGGGGCAGCTTTTGTTCCAACGTGAGCTTTCTGGATGTAAAGAAGACCAAGGGATGCTCTCAAGTGCTGGGTCCTGTTGCTTGGACAGCAACAGGAGATAGCAAGGAAGTATTTCATCTTTCCTTAGCTCTGTTTCTCTCTTTAGTGTGTGTTGTATTGGGATAAGCCCAGGCGAGGGAAGGCTCTCTTCTTAATTCCCCAGACGTTTTTCTGCTGGCTTCAGCAAAGGAATTTATGTAGAATTGATGATATTTTTTTCTGTTGATACATAAGAACATTCAGAGCAGGGAGGACTTGATGTTAATGTTCTGCTGCAGAGGATCCCACCTGTATCTGATCCCTCTCACTGCTGTTTTCCATTTGTCTTGATGGTACCTTGGGTTCGGGTGTCCTTAATGCAAAGGCCTCTTCTTCCAAAATAAGCACAGCCATCACTGAGGAACGCTGAAAATGAAGCAAAGCTGTTCTAAGGTGGTGCTGGGTGGTATTCCCAACACTGTGACCTAAAACCTTCTGCTGCCAGTAGTTTGAAAGTACAACCCGTTCTCACAAGCCAGGTAAAAGGCACCTTCCTGATGCCAGGAACTCCTTGTGCCTAGAGTTACTTATTCCAAATGAAGAAGGTGTTAGTTATGCAAAATCAAATAGGGGGAGGAGGGAATTTTACTAATATTGATGATGGAAATGGGAGCCACTTGTTCCCAAGCCCTCTTTAAAAAACTGAAAATAGAAATTGGAGTCAGACTTGAAATCCACCGACCTTGTATGCAACTTAGAGATGGGAATGGATAAAGCAAGATGTGTTAAAACCTCCTACCGCTGCCCAGCAGACTTCTGCTTGTAGCAGAGCCTCGTTCTGTGAGCTTGCTTTCTGAAACCAATGGTTGAAAGCAAGTCTTACAGGTGAGCACAGGCGCAGTGGAATTTCTTTTTCCGGTTGCTAAAGCATTTCTTTATATATCACAATAAAGCAATCTGCATGTTTATCAGAAGCTCTTGACAATGAGTAACTGCACACAGGTGTTTTGTAGGTGTGAAAAGTCAAGCACACTTAAGTGGAAAAGACTTATCTGGAGCCTCGTCAAACTTCAAGCTGAAAGAGGGGAGGTGGAGATGAGCTCTTAGGCAGAAGCTGTTCCCTGTGAGGGTGCTGAGGCGCTGGCACAGGGTGCCCAGAGAAGCTGTGGCTGCCCCATCCCTGGCAGTGCTCAAGGCCAGGTTGGACACAGGGCTTGGAGCAAGCTGCTCCAGTGGAAGGTGTCCCTGCCCATGGCAGGGGTTGGAACTGGGTGAGCTTTAAGGTTCCTGCCAACAGAAACCAGTCTGTAGTTCTGTCAGGCCTGTATTCTTTTTAGTGTGTAATACAATGCAAGTTAAAAATACCTACTTTCTATATTGTGTTCTTTTATACCCTAGGCGGCTGTGAAGTAAATTGCTTTTGTTGCATGCCGTTACTCACTGGCTGGTAATTCCAGGATCCTTGTTTAATGAAAGGGGCTGGTAAACTACTTGCTGCTGTGATGGATTGCAGTGAAGTGATATATTTTTTGTAGCAGCTCAACCATCTCATTCTACTCCTGGATGAGATCCTGCTGGGTCTTGTCATGGGCTGTGTGTCCACCTGGAGATGGGCTGATGTGTCTCAAGGCCACTGGCTGGGTCGAGCAGTGCGTACACATGGGATGATCTGTATTCTGAAGAGCGCTGCCTAAACCTTGTTTTGTCCATGAAGCTTCAAGTGTGGAGCTGCCCCAGCCCACTCAGAACTAATGCTTGCAGAATGCATGACCAAGGAATTAAACTGGGTGGAGCTGTTCCAAAATCTGGATGTGGGGCCTGTCTTCTCCTAATGCAGCAGCTCTCTGGGTGTTTGCTTGGAAGGGCTCCCAGCATGGATGATGCTCTCCTGACCTGATTTGACTTCCCTTGATGCTTGGGTACTGTGCCCAAATCTGTCTGTGAGGCTCTGCAGTGCAGAGCTCTGGTGCCTGATGAACCTGAAACAAGTCAGCTCCTGTCAGGAGATGATAGGAGATGATCAGCTCGTACATGCCATGGGGGATGGAAGGGAGGGCAGAGCACAAGAGGAGGAACAGACAAACAAAGCAAACAGTTGTGTTTCTTCCCCAGGACCGTCCTGTGTTTCTTCCCCAGGACTGTCCTATGTCCTGAGTCTGCCAGCTGCAGTTTGGAGGCCAGGAGAATAGGGTGGGGTATTTTCTTCCAACCAGATGAATTTCTGCAGTGAAAATGAGAAGTGAAGTTTAGTTTCTCTGGGAATAACATTTAAGGTATAAAAACATCCCACCCATCAGTAATGAAGAGCTGCTGAAGAATGAGCAATTACAGAGACAGAGCCTGCAGAGCACATGGTGCTTGCAGCTTTGTCCTTGAAGGATGAAAATTCAGTTCTGGGCCCCTCACTACAGGAGGGACATTGAGGTGCTGGAGCGGGGCCAGAGAAGGGCACAGAGCTGGTGCAGGGCCTGGAGCACAGTGTGATGGGGAACGGCTGAGGGACCTGGGGGGTTCAGATGGAGAAGAGAAGGCTCAGGGGGGACCTGATGGCTCCCTACAACTGCCTGAGAGGAGGATGGAGCCAGGAGGGGGCTGGGCTCTGCTCCCAAGGAACAAGAGATGGGACAAGAGGAAATGGCCTCAAGCTGCACCAGGGCAGGTTTAGATGGAGCTGAGGAACAATTCCTTCCCCACAGGGTGCTCAGCATTGGAACAGGCTGCCCAGGGCAGGGCTGGAGTCACCGTCCCTGCAAGTGTTCACACACTGTGGAGACGAGGCCTCAGTGCCATGGGTCAGTGGTGGCCTTGGCAGTGCTGGGAACGGTTGGACTGGATGAGCTTAAAGGGCTTTTCCAACCTGGTTGATTCTATGATTCTGTGAATCTGGGCATGTTTTTGTTGCATGTATCTGTTGGTAGTGGCATCAGTCCAGTCTTCATGTTGCCTTCTTACAGCGAGCTAAACTAGCCTAGAGTCAGGCTGTGTTGTCCATATGTATCGCTGCTCTTATTTCATTCGTGCTTCTCTGTTTCTGCCTGTCCAAAGGTAAAGTACAAACAGTAATACGCTGCAGCAGGAATAGCTGGAGTATTGCAATTCACCGACATGAAAATCAGCCTATAATGGGTGCTTTTCAGTAAGCTCAGGCTGTTTCTGCTGCTCCTGACAAACTCACATCTTCATGCTGGGTAATGTGATCTTCCAGGGATGTTTATCTGCCAGTTCTGTGTTTCTAGGGGAGCTGGGCTGGGGCTGCTTGTGAGAACACATGCAGCGTGAGCCTGCAACACCATGTTGTTGTTTGGGGTGAGGTGCTGGCCGTGTGCACTGTGATTCAGCAGAGCTAGCTATGCTGTGAGCTCCCTCCTTGTTACCCTGGACAAGGGTCTCAGTGCTGCAAATTCCTTTCATGGGCTCTGTTTTTAAGTGCATGTGTTCTGCATTTGCCATGGGTATTATTCAAACTACCCAACTTCCCAAAGGGTCCTTCCCTTTTCCATCAGTTTGACTCCATCTACTACATGTGTAGTTAGCAGGAGTCTTGTGTTTTCTTCCATGTTTTGGGACAAGCTGAATGGGGCTTTACAAGTGCCATGGGCTGAGTCGAGAGAAACAGCACTGGTGGCAGTTTCTCTGGTGGCCCAAGACCCTCTTCAATCTCAGTGCCTGCTTCTGCTTCCCCATCACCCTCTAGACAGAGCAGCTCATGTAGACAACATGCTGCCTTCATCCTGAGGACTGAACCCACCAGGGATTAGATGTGGTTCAGTCTGCTGCAGCATTTTCTGGCTTCCTCCCAGCCCTGGAAGGACACCAAATAGCAGCAGTGCCTCTGAGGCCTCCCTAGAGTAAAGACTTAGAGTGGGAAATGATTTTTCTTGTTGCTTCTAACATCAAGAGCCCTATTGGCTGTCTTGCTTTTTACCTGTATTCTTGGAATTGTTGGAAGCTTTTGTGTTTGAATGCACAGCTGTAGTTAAATGCCAAGAAGAAGCTGCTTATGGTGGATGTTAACTTGTGCAAGGACAGTGTGATGCAGCGCGCTGGTCCTGTTTGAGACCTGTGTAATATATGAAGGCACAGAGACTGGTACTCCAGTACCGCTGTCCATACAGATGCTGATTGTGTCAGTGCTGACATCTTTAACTAAGCTTTTGGTAGAATCCAGAAAGATTTCTTCAGGGAAACTCAATGTGAGTCTTTTGTAAAACTTTTGGCAATAATTATTCTGCCTTCTCATTTGCTGTCACAGATGATGGAAATACTGCTTGGAAAGGACGTGTGGAGGTCTTCAGCCTGACCTCCTGCTAGAAGTGGGACTGCCTCCAGCCTGGGATCACCTCAGCTGTGGCTTTGGCCGTCTCTTGAAAGGATCCAGGGATGGAGCAGTGTGCCGTGTCAGATCAGCTTCTGTTTGCTCTGCTTGAGAGTTGTACCTGTGAGCCACCTTCGAGTGTGGGTTATCCATTTAGCTTTGAGTTACTTCATCCTCCAGGTTTAAAAACATCTAAGTGAACTGTTAGGAAATGCCCCAGTAGGGATAATAATGTACCATGTAATGTATCTGAACCCTTCTGTCTTTTCCGTGCTAGGATGGGAAACGTGAGCAGACCCAAAGCGCTGTTTCTGCAGGAAAAGGCGAGGACCCTGTTAGGTGGCTTTCTCATGTTTGCACAGGGTGTTACAGTGAAGCAGTGCTTGTAGAACATGTCCTGTTGTTGGAATGAGCACATGGGTGTTTTCTCCTCAGTATTAGCCGTGTGTTTTGCCCAGCCAGAGCTGGGTTTGTCTGGAGGCACAGGATGAGCTCTGTGAGCATCCTTCGCCCTGAGGCTGAGTGTGGACTGGGGCAGAGCAGCTCTGCGCCCAGGCTGAGGCCACACATGCTCAAAGAATGTCCCTCCTCAGCCCCTTGCAATGGGAGGAGAAGGTTTTCCCCAGGGTCTGCTGCAGTCCTTTCAGAGGGAGCAGCAGCTCATGAGATGAGTGTGCCTGTTGGAGCGCACATCGAAGAGCCCTGCGTGGCCCTGAGTATTAATGGGAGCACAACAGCTCTCTACATCTGAGAAGTAAGCTTGGATTTGGCAGTGCCACAAGCTTCTGGACGCAGTGGGTGTCCGTGCATGGCACGTAGTCAGGCCAGAGCAGAGGCCTGCTGCTGTGTCTGGGCTGGGCTGGATTTCTTCAGGCAGAACTGTGGATTGCAACACCCTTATGCTTACTGAGGCCGGGAGGCCTTGCTTGGAAGGGAAATGGCTGAGATGGAAGGAGCTGCTGAGGAGGTGGAAGCTTCCCTAGCCAAGGCCTTGTTGCTGGATTCCAGTCTGGCTGTATCCCTGCACTGTGCACCCCCTCATGTAATGGGGAGAAAATGTGCATCCTTCACTGGCACTGAGAATGAGAGCTCCTGTGGGCTCGTCGGGATCTTGCTTGGCACTGCCTTCTGTTGTATTCCGGTTAGTGTCCACTGTGTCAGATGAGTCTGGTGGTGTGGAGCCAGCAGCAGTGCCCTTGGGTGGGTTACAAATTCCCTGTGCCGTTCAGTATCCTGCCTGTCTGAACTGCCTGAGAGCATCCTCCTGCCTTTGTTTCCATACCCGAGCCAGCAACAGGGCTGGGAGCATGGGCTTCTGCAGGCCTCTGGTCACCTGGAGGCGATGGTCCCTGCTGAGGAATGGCAGAGATGTGGTGACCACTGTTGTCAGCTGCTTGCTGCATGCTTTGACCAAAGTGCACAGGGCAGGTTTGGGGTTGTGTGGCCGGAGGGTCCTGGAGCAGCAGCTGTGCAGAGGCAGGGGTGGCATCTAGAGGCTGACTTGGGCTGACAGCTCTTGCTTTACCACCAGCTCTTCCATGCAGCAGGTATTTCTGCAGGGTCTGTGTGTGTTGCAGGCAGAGGGGCTGGAGCAGCATCGCTGCTGTAGCTGAGCTCTGCTCTGGTTCGGTTGATCTGGTGTCCCTTGCTGGGAAAACCAAACTGTTGGTGTGCAGTCTCTCCCTTTGCACATGCTGTTCCTCCTTGCTGAAGCCTATAGCCAGTGCCTATTGCTTGCTTTGGCTTTCCGCTCATATTCTCCATGTCCTTGGAATAAAATCTCCAGTGAAGGAAGCTGAATAGCTCTTCTCTGGGCTGGGTTTGGAATTAATACTCAGACATTGGTCTTTGCAGGTCCCCACAGCTTGCAGTTTTTGAGGTGACGTATGGCAACACAGGTTCATCTGGGAAGCTTCTGGGGGAGAGGAACAGACCTGGGGAAGTATCACTGAGGGTGAGATGGCAGAGCTTTGACCCACCAGGCCTGGGACCTGTGCAGCTCTGCTTGTCAGAGCTCTCCTTATGCTGCCTTCCTTGCTCCAAACCCCTTCTGGGGATGGAGGGCAGAAGGAGCTGGGCTGCCGCAGTGCCAGGGGAGGAACATGTCAATGACAATGCTCAGGACACTGGATGCTATCTAGTGCTTCAAGAAGGTCAGCTTTGAAAGAGGCCCTGTGCCTGCTGAACATACCAACTGCTTACAGGGGTTAGATGTCAGAAGCCCAGAGCAAGGGATTACTAGCTCATGGGAGTTGGGTTCTCCTCTGCAGCACTTGCCGTTGCAGACACCAGAGAGTACTTGGCTCATGTTGCAGACGAGAGCAAGGCAGAGAGGCTGGAGATATCCTGCTTGGGCTGGTCCCAGTGTCCAGGGACAGGGAGGGATGTCTGTTTGCAGATAATGGTCTCTCTGCCCCTTTCTCACACTTGTGTCAGCAAAGATGACCTGGGAGAGTGTTTACAAGTGTGTCCTTGCTGAGCGCTGCTCTGTGCCAGGAGTTCACTCCTCGGCTGGAAGATGTGTTCACTGGGGCTTTGTCATCACAACAGCTAAAGCTAAACTGATCTCGCTCCACTTGTTCTGACCTGGGGGTATATGTACCACTTGCCTTCCCTCTACTCTCATCCCCATCCTTGAGGCAGCCCGTAATGGAGCAGCTGAGCTGTTTAAAAGACAGGGCAAATAGGAAGCTGCTGCTGTTGGGGTCTTCCCTGGTAGTATTTAAAGCCCTGAGTTGTTCTTCCATTACCATCTCCCTAGCCATTTGCATCCCTGATTAGGGAGCTGTGGTGGCAGAGCAGTGCTGAGGCCTCTGCTGCTCCCATGTCCTGGCAGGACAGGGTATCACTGAGCAGCTACAGTGCACCCAGAAACAAGCAGCTTGGCTCAGCTGCAGAGCTGTATCTGTTGGGGGCATGAGGATTTACTGTCCCATGGCTGGACCAGAGGCTGTGCTTGGTCTGGTGATGTAGGAGGTCGCTGAGGGGCAGAGGAGACACCATACACTATGGTATTTGCCCTCTTGAGGACTTCCCTCTCTTCAGAGGAGAGGCTTCCTTGGCATGGGGTTGGAGGCGTGTGGTGGAAGGTGAATGTCCCTTGTGTCCTGTTGTGTCTTACATAGCTTGGGAGGGGGTTGTCCCACATCAGGTGTCCATATATGTCACTACGTGCTCTATCTTGTCATCTCTGAGCCTTTTGTTACCCTGCAGAATAGCTCTAGTCAGCGCCGTGTATGGAAGGGTGGTTGGTCAGTAGTTCTCGGAGGACGTCACATCCCATACTAGCCCACCCCTACTAGCCATGCCAAGCTCTTCCCTGCTTCCCTCTTCTCCACTTTCGTGGCTGGAGGTGGATTTCTTTGCAGTGGAAGGACGATGCAAGCAGAGCTGGGCTGAGCAGATGTTTCAGCTGGGGTAGGGTGGGAGCGACCATGTTCTCACCCTTTGGGTAGGGACAGGAGAGGGCTGTGAGGTGTAAGCAGAGCACTTTCCGAGCAGGCTTCTGCGTTGTGTCACAAGTTCCTGGAAAGGTGAAGGCGGGAGCTGGCTGTCACCTCCTCTCATTGAAGGAATAAAGAGCTTGGACGTTGTACAGGCCCAGCCTCCTTCATGGGACTGTCCTGTGCTCTTCAACTCCCTTGTCCCTGCATAGCCAAAGGCTGCTCAGGTGATGTCCTCATCTTATCTGACATGAGACATGGGTGCTTACTGAGATCCCTGGGCCCAGCTGTGGCCTGGGATGAAGGCAGGTAGAGGTCCTGCTATAGCTGTGCTAGGCACGTGACTGGAAGGTAAGGAGCGTAAGGACTGTGCTGAAGGACAGGGTGCCTGGTGGTGGTGTGCGGCTGCTGCAGGAGACGCCTGGCAGGAAAAGCTTTTAGGTGCTATTCTAATCAGTGTTTTCCTTACTCACACTTGGCCATGTATTCCTACCTCCTCAGTGGTAACTGCGGTGGTTCTCTGGCCACAAGTCACAGGTCTGGTGGTGATGTTCATTTCTACAATGGCATTATGGAGCTTTTCCTTTGCAAGAACCTTGTGCTTGCTGCAGAGGAGGGTCCTGCTCAGTGGTCAAGGCCATCCATCTGCCTTCAGCTGTTTGCCTAGTTGCCTTCACCTTAGCATCAGTGTTTGTTCACTTACTTCTGCAGTGGCTCTGGGACAGCAGAAGGCAACTTCCTGATGTCGGTGTGATCAGCTCCCCAGTGCTTCAGCCCAGACTTTGTATTTCTGCTTAGCAGGTTATTTTCAAGCAGTGGAAGAAAAAAACCTGCTTTTAAGCGCATTGAAACACTTTGTAGGCATTGTTGTCTATTTTGGGAGACCACCTCTTACCTCTTCCTAGAATGTTTTTGCAGTACTTTAGGGGTTCACGATCCTGTGTAGATGCCTTAAACAGCCAAATCATCCTACACTGGCATAAACAAGTTTTTGTGTCTAAATTTGTCTATGGAATTTGGTCTCAGTTAATTGGACTGATCTTTTCAAAGCCAAACACAGTCTGTTGGAGGAACTCGAACAGTGCCAGCCCTGCCTGGGCTGGTTGTGCCCCCTCGCCGTGCGGAAACCTGCTCATGCTGCGGAAGGCTGTTCTGTACAAGACCAAAACAGGGTCTGTTGATGTTATTCCGAGTCCTTTGAGGAGCTGACTTACTGGTCACATGTGCTGCTATGAGGTCATTAGGAAGTCTCTCAAATACACAATTTGAGAAGCGATGATGCTATGGCAGAAGTATGCTCCCTTTGCGATGTGAGATGCAGAACTCTCTCTGAAGTGCTGTAGTTTGTAATGGCTCAGAGCGGGATCTGTTATTGTGCATATTTGGGCTCATTCCAGTGAAAAAAAAAAGAGTGTTTTGCTTTATCCCAGATTGATTAGTGAGTACAGCCTGGATCAAGTTACATTGCAGAGGGCATCCAGCAGAGAGCCTGTTCGTGTGCTCGACGGCTGAAGGCACCAGTGAGCGAACTGCAAGGTCAGCAGTTTCTAGCAGTGCTTTGTGCCTCTGCTGCCCCATCCTTCCCGAGGGAAAGGAGCTCCTCAGATCTGTTTGAGTTGGGTCATTGCTCTTCCCAGTGCCACGGGGGCTCTTTGTCACCCAGGAGCCTTCTCCAGGCCCTTGATGTTGTTTCTGTGATGTGCATCTGCTTTGATGCTTTTGTTGATGTTCCCAGTGGACAGGTCAGAAAAGTACTTATAGAATCCCAGCCTGGTTTGTGTTGGAAGGGACCTTAAAGTTCCTCCAGCTCCAACCCTGGCCACGGGCAGGGACACCTTCCACTAGAGCAGCTTGCTCCAAGCCCTGTGTCCAACCTGGCCTTGAACACTGCCAGGGATGGGGCAGCCACAGCTTCTCTGGGCACCCTGTGCCAGTGCCTCAGCACCCTCCCAGGGAAGAGCTTCTGCCTAAGAGCTCATCTCAGTGTCCCCTCTGGCAGGTTAAAGCCATTCCCCTTGGCCTGTCCCTACAGGCCCTTGTCCAAAGCCCCTTGCCATTTCAGTGCCTCCTGTGGCTCACTCTGCTGCAGTCCTTGTCCTGCCTGCACAGAGCCTCAGCAGTGTCCCCTGCCCATGAGGTTCCCACTGTCACCCTTGGTGATTCATCCCCCCGGTGCCACATTCTGGTTGAGTTTTGTATTTTCCCCTCTATTTCTGTATTTTTAAGTGAAAAGTGATGTCACACAGCTGAGGAAAGCAATAGGGGTGATGGATCTGTTGTGACGGATCTGTGGTGATAAACATGCATTGAGCCCTGGTGTTCCTTCTGCACCCCCTCTCTTCCAGGAAAGACTCTGGAAGCAAAGTCCAAGTGTCTGAGAAGTGCCTCTGCTCCTTGCAATAATCCCATCGGCTGGATTTGCTTAATAAATGCCTAGAGCTGTCTTTGCTTATTCCTTCTCCCTCCTGGACACTGGCTGGTGGAGAACGGCCGCGATGCGCACGGTGCCGCGATGTTCCCGCCGGGGTTTTCCCTGCGAGCGCAGGCAGTTGTGTTAAACCAGAAGGTGAAGCCGGGCCGGGCCGGGCTCGCCCCTGGGACTACACGGGCCCTGCTTCCTGAGCAGGAGAGCTGCTTTCTGTTGTGGTTTCACTAAATGAATTCAAAGCTTGGCCTTCCTCCAGGCGCAGTCCGGGCTGGGAGCCAGGGGAGCAGCCCCGAGGGAGAGCACTGGAGCAAGGAGGGGCCAACAGCAGGGAAGAGCCGAGGAATCCAAGCAGGCAGATTTGCCTAGCAAACAGCTCTGTTTCCATCTGCTGGGTCAGGAGTTGCTATAGGAACTGGGATGATAGAGGCAGGGCCATCTCCTGGGCCTGTCTGTGTGTGCGGAGGGAGGGAGGAGGGAGGAGTTACTCAAGTTTGAACATATCATGTGTGCGGGTGGAAAGTTGCGAGGAATGTCGAAACTACAGCCTGGCTCAACCTATGGAGCTCAACAGAGACATGGCAGTTGCTCCCTGTGCTCAGCAGGCCCCGGGCAAGGCAGGTAGGGTCCTTCCAGCTTAACTCTGCCTCCTCCTCGCGTGCTTCCGATGTTGGGTAACGCACAAACCTTTGGAGACTGGCTGGAAGTGGAGGGGGTCTGTAGAGGTGGCGGTGCCGGGATGTGGAGGCAGTTCTCCCTGGGCTGGCAGGAGAGGGTGGCTCTTTGCACCCTGTTTTTCCTCCCGCAGCTGCCGGAGGGTTCACAGATTGTGGGTATTCCCATGTGTCATGCCGTGGGACCTGGGATCCTTTGTGGGGTGGGAATGTGAAGCTGGCTGATGTATTCTCATGGGCAGGAGTGGTTTGTGGGGCTGTGGCTCTCCGGGAAAGCCCGTGGTGCTTGAGCTCGAATCAGACACGTTGTGCTGGGATGTTTCAGAGCTAAAGGGGAGTCAGATACCCAAGGCTGGGGCTGGCAGGGTGTTGCTTGTGATGGTGGGACAGTGAGGGGCACGCTCCTGTCCCCGGAGCCCCAGCGGCTCCTGCCCTGTGCGTGTTCCATGGCTGTGTTGCATCTCACTTCTCGGAGACATGCAGACCTCCCTGTCCACACCTCCCGCAGTTTTCATCACTGTCAAACTTCCTTGGACTCGCATTTAGCCTAAGCCACAGGGGTATGGATGTGCAGGAAGCTGCTTCGGAGAGTCCTTGTTGTTAGGGTTAACTGTGTAGCAGCCCCTCCAGATAAAGTCTGATCAATTCCCCAGTGACCCCATTTCTTTCAGGTGCTGAAAACTTTCCCCAGTGGCTGTGTTTGCCCGGGGTCACTCAGTGCTCCGCAGGTATTTATGGAGTAGGTTTGGCTGAAATTTCACCTGCCCTTTTTGTGTCACGGAGGATAAGCTCTGCTACAGAAAGTGAATAATAACAAAGCAAAGGTGGGGAGTTGCTTCCCTCCCTGAGAAGCTGCATGATGAGCTGCCGAGAGCTGAAATGTGATTTCTGTACACAGAGCAAAGCTTGCCAAACTGGATTAGATCACAGCCCACCTACTCAGGCCCGGCTGATCTTGGGCAGTGCCTGCTTGGCACATTGCACACAAAAGCCCAAGAGCTCAAATGCAGGCGGATGTGGAATAACCTGCCTTGTAGGATATCGCTTTCTGGTTACATTAATTACTGGTTTGCTTGTACCTGGCTCGCTGAAAATGTATATCCAGTGTATTCTTTCCTTGACTCTGCAAATGGAATCGCAGATGTTCTTATTATGTAGATCCACTTCCCGTATTTTATGGAATTACTCCCACGTTGCTCTGTGGTAACATATCCCAGAGGCTTCGTGTGCATGGTATGCCCTGGAATTTCATTTCCTCAGTTTTAATGTGTTGTTTTTTAATTTCAGTTTGTTTTCAATATGGGAAAGAGGTAAATGGGATCCTTCTTTTAGGTCTAGGCATCATTATTTTACGTATTTCTTTTTCTCCCCCTCATCTCTCCTGTTTCTTGTCTTTGCCTCAAAGAATCCCTGGATTTTCCTATAGCTACCTGCCTCCTGTGTAATTGCTTCTCTGTGGGCTCCTGTTTCCTGCTCTGCCTTGAGAAAACATGATCAGAATCAACCATTCTGTATAGCTGTGAGATGCTGTTAGGGCCGTTCCAGTGTCCTCTTCTGCTTTGTTTATAAGCGGAACATTCACTGTGATTGCTTGAAACATAGTGGTGACCGAGGTCTTCTCTGGTCTGTCTGTGGTCACGGTGGGTGTTTTGCTGGAGCCTTCAGTTGATGGAAGTTTCACCTCTGTACAGGAGAAGTTAAATTTTATCTTGTGGAATTGAACTTGTAAATACCAAACCCAGCCGAACATGGTGAGACCTGCCTGGAAATCCCCGCCGAGGCTCCAGGCTTGGTGCAGCAATTTGAGCTGATCCCGAAGTGTTGCCACTCAGTGCTCCCATCCTTGCCAGGCACTTCATAAATCAAACGTTAAAACCACTTGGCTTGAGCAAACTGTGTTTAATGCACAGTGTAGCAGATGTGTGTTACAGACTGCGCTGTTGTCGTTAGGTGCGCAAAGAAATGGTATCTACTGAGGACACAACCTGCTTTGTCCCCTCTGGTTTAGGCCAGTGTATTGTGGGAGGGGAGAAACACTTTGATAGAGTCACAGCCTGGTTTCTGTTGGAAGGGACTTTAAAGTTCCTCCAGCTCCAACCCCTACCACGGGCAGGGACACCTTCCACTGGAGCAGCTTGCTCCAAGCCCCTGTGTCCAACCTGGCCTTGAACACTGCCAGGGATGGGGCAGCCACAGCTTCTCTGGGCACCCTGTGCCAGCGCCTCAGCACCCTCACAGGGAACAGCTTCTGCCTAAGAGCTCATCTCAGTCTCCCCTCTGGCAGGTTAAAGCCATTCCCCTTGTCCCATCCCTACAGGCCCTTGTCCAAAGCCCCTCTCCAGGTTTCCTGCAGCCCCTTTAGGCACTGGAGCTGCTCTAAGGTCTCCCCTTCAGGAGCCTTCTCTTCTCCAGGCTGCCCCAGCCCAGCTCTCTCAGCCTGGCTCCAGAGCAGAGCTGCTCCAGCCCTCACAGCATCTCCATGGCCTCCTCTGGACTCACCCCAAGAGCTCCAGGTCCCTTCTGTGCTGCTGCCCCAGAGCTGGATCAGGAGTGCATGGGGGGTCTCCCCAGAGCGCAGCAGAGGGGCAGGATCCCCTCCCTGAGCTGCTGCTCACGCTCTGGGGGTGCAGCTCAGCAGATTGGGGGGGTCTGGGCTCATGCGCACACTGAACTGGTTCGTGGGGAGTTTGCTGCATTTTGGTTTTCGGGGTTACTTCAGTTGTGGAATGCAGTGAGTGATAATTTGGCTTCTTTCTGGTACTGGTAAAGCTGCTTCAAGTTTGGTGTCTTTTTGTAGCCGCATGGCATGGTGTTTTCCACTTATAAACAGTTTTTTGGCAGGACCACAGCAGAGCCAGTGGTGCTCCTTGAGCTAAGGGCAAGGCTGGGTACCAGTGGCAGGTACATCGAAGCTTTGCTTTATGAAGAGACATTTCGCAAAGCTCATAAAATGCAGCTTTTGGTGGTATCAGCATTTCTGTGGTGGCTGTAGAGGGCCAGCTAAGTGAGTAGATGTTCCAAATTTGGGTTTGCTTCTTGTTTTGCTAAGAGCCTGTCCTGGTTTTCATGTTTTATCTCTTAAAAAGATTCCACCAGGAGCAATTAACAACAAGTTGTAGATAATAAGTGGCTGCTATTGTAGGTGTTTTGGGATGCAGGCAAAGCTAAAGATAGCTGGAAAAGCACAGTGAGTGTATCTCAAGGCAGTGAGAAATATTTTCATGTCTGTATAGCAAAATAAATGTCAGCAGTGGTGTTTATACAGTGGGGAAGGTTAAAAAAGCCCAACTGATTGCTAGTAACAATATCGAGAAGTAAGAAGTTTCCTGTGTTTGGGCAGGAGCTGGATGATGTCCTCTCCCTTATGAGGATATGGAAATACCTTCCCTTGCACTGGTAATGGGGGAGGGTGTTAAACACAAGATAACAGATGGAAGGCTTTGAAATCGGAGCAAGATAGGGACTTGTTTGTTTAAAACCAACTGGCAAAGCAGCTTTCTGCATCCTGGCTGCCGGTGGGTAATAAATCTGGGAGGACCAAAGGAGTTCCAGAAGTTCGGGAAAACATAAATGTTGTGGAAGTGGTTTAAAATAGTGTGGGAGCAGGTGACCAACAGGCAGAGCCTGACCTCCGGCCAGGGCAGGATCGGGGGAGCTGCTGCATCTGTACATCAATGTCACATTAAAGAAGGCGCATGCTCAGTGGTCCATGTGCTTTGACGGAAGGCAGATCATGTGCAGAAAGTCTTCAGATGGTGGTTTTCAATGAGAATCCTGTACTGGCTGCCAAAAGGAGCTGTGTTGACACACCTTGATACCTGGATCGTGGCTATGTTCCCTGCCGTTGACTGAATGCTGCTGCTCCCCGGAGGCAGGAGAGGCTCTGCTTTGGAAGCAGGAGGTGTTGGGTGCCACTGAGCCAAGTTGTCCCCTTTACTCTGTGCAGGGTCTGGCCTATCCTTCATGCTCTGCTTGGGTGCCTCACCACTGCTGGTGGCTCTGAGTGAGGAACACCCTCCTGAGCTGTGTTGGTTGTGTCTGGTCTGTGCTGTCCGTGTCCTCTTGCTGTGCTAAGGTGGCAGGGTCTCAGTTTCCATTTGCTGATCAGAACCGTGGTGAACAAGTTCATTTATAAAGTGCCACCTGATAGCTCTCAAAATAGGTACCGGTGGGAATGTGATCCGTGCAGTCCCTCAACACAGGGCCATGGAATAGTGCTCCAGCCACGCTCTAGGGTGAGCATGGGACAAACTCAGCTGGTCCCTACTTTGCCCATAAAGAAGTTGGTAGAAGTGGTAGTAAAATCCCACCAGAGCTGTCCCACTGCTGAGTGGAGACTTCGTCTCACGAGTGGTGACTTGGGAGAAAACATGAAGTGACTTAATGCTGGAATTTGGCTGCACTGAAGAGGATTATTTAGGACAGGAGAAGACTTTGGGATACTGAAGAGCAGGTTACCAAGAAGATAGAAACAGGCTCTTGACTGAGATGTGTAGCAGGAGGGTTGACAGTGATCAACTGAAGTAATGGGGTGCTGCCTTGGCATAACAGGGGTGGAGTTTGCCCTCTGCAGACAGGCAATGGAAGAGGTTGTCCAGAGAGGGGGGGGAGCCTCTGATCTCAGAGGTTTTTAGTACCCGGCTGCACAAAGTCCTGCCCAGGCTGCTCTGGAGTTGGTGCTAACCCTGCTCAGGGCAGGAGGTGGGATTAGGTGCTCTCCTGAGGCTCTCCTCCAGCCCCAGTAATTGTGCTGCTCAGTAACCTGATCTCCTCCTGAATGCAGTTTTGAGTACAGTTAAGTTAAAAGGTTCTGGTGGAGCCCCTTGAGAGTGGGGAGGGAGGAAGGTGGTTTAGATTGAGTGCTCTTAATACTCCATCTGTCATCTGTGTGGTTAACATGTCACATATATGGTTGCTATGTGAGACTCTCGCAGTGGAAGACTGCGGGTCTTGAGAGGCCTATTGCTGACTTGTAGTTGTGTGTTTTAAGGATAGTGTGAAAAAGAAAGAGTAAGCAACCTCCTCACAAAAAGAAAAGCTGGGGAGAGATGCCAGTGTAAGGAGTAGAGTGAAAACATCAACGTGCCGCATGCGCACTGGTACCTGTTTGGGTGGGATGAAGCTCTGGTGAGGGACAGTGACCACTGCTGCTTGGGAGAGGAGAAAGGACAGACTTGGAACTCTGCTTGCGCATCTTCTGTTCTGCCACTTCTGTCATACAGGAACAGTGGGACCGGAGCCTGGAGGCTGCCCCTCAGTTGAGGGGATGTGTATTTTGGAGGCCTTGCTGGAGTGCAGGAGGCTCTGTCCTGTCTGGCCCCTGCTGCTGGGTTTTGGGCTCCTGGGGGATGATGTGCATCCATGTCCTGTGTAGAGCTGCAGCGTATCTGCCTTCGTGGGAAGTGCCTCCAGGCTGCTCAGTAGGGATAAGCACAGAGCCCTGCCTGGGGTCAGTGGGGAAGGGTAGGGATGGGTTTTAATGACCTGAGCTAAGAACTAGCCGTTGTTAGTACAAGTGAATTTGCATTTCCTTGTCTTTGGCTTTGCCTTTCTAATGGTTTCTGGTTTTGGCCTGATAACTTTGATGGATTAAATCACATTGTTCAGTTATCCCGAAGTCTGGTTTTAGGACAAAAGTGCTCTGTGCACTTTGACAATCCAAGGACACCCCACTCCTGCGGGACTGCCTCAGACCCAGCTCTGTGGTGTCCCTGTCTCCACCCAAGTGCCATTCCATATTGTCGTGGTCCTTTTCCAAGCCCCTTGTGTTCTTTTGTATCTCTTGTGGTGGCAGGTCTCCTAATACCACCTCAAAGATGGAGCCTATTCCCGTCTCACTTTCCCAATAGCTGTGACTTCTCATGTGCATCTTGATTAACCCAACTCTTTCACCTGAAATCTGGTTGCTTTTACCTGTCCAGCCGTGTTGCTGCCCCAGACATCACTTTGTGGTGTCATTGTTCCAGCCCTAAGTCACCCATCACATTCCTAACATTGCCAAGGCTCTTTCTGACCATCCCTGTTGGTGCCTATATCCAAGCTTTTCTCTTCCAGCCTCGTGCTTCATGCCAGGATCCTGCTGGGCCTCCCCAGCTGCCCTGTTACTGTCCAGTGTGTTGATTTCTGGTGTCACTGTACTCTCTTTGTCCAGGTGCCACCCATGTATCATGCAGAGACCTCTGCCCTGGTTGATGGGGTCTGGGGATGGCCACAGAGGCCACACTCAATTCACGTAAGGGAGACTTGCTGCTGCCTTCTCTCAGGGCTCCTGCACAATAAGGCATGGCTGTGCTGATACCAGGCCCATCCATGCACCCAAAATGTTGGAAGAGGTGATCAGAATCCTTTCTGTGAAGCTGATTTTCATCAGCACGTTCCGTTTGGTCCACACTGGAGCTGCAAGGGCTGTGTGTGCTCCAGAGGAAGGCGGCTGGGCTTGGGGTAGCTCAGATTAATTCTGAGGCAGACACATATCCTACTATTGCTTCAGAGCCGCGAAAGTGGAAATCACACTTTCCAGGCTCTATTTCTTCAGGCCTCATGAGTAACTTTGCTGTTTCCTCCTTGAATTCCTTTAGGAATGATACCATTTAATCCTCCTGACCATTCCTGCACCTCTTCTGAGGATACTTTGAATTAGGTTAGATCCTCCTGTAACACATGCAGAGTGCATCATACACACAGCTCTGAGTCCTCATCATGACCATGGAGTTTCTTGGCCTGGTGCTGGGCATCTGTAATGAGATTCCTGCAGCAGAGCCTGAGGTCCCACTCCGAGGTAATGATCTGCAAAGGAACCAGTTAAAACAACTGCCTGTTTCACTTGGGATCTAGTGAGGCTTGCAAACATGCCAGACCTCCGTAATGGATCTCTGCAGGGAGAGCAGTGCCTGGAGGAGCTCCAAGTCCCACCTTCTTCATGCACATCACGAAGAATAGCTCCCTCCTGTGCCCACTGGGCTGCTGCTCAGACTCCATGCGTGGGGACAGTGCTGGGTCACAGTGAGCTGCTGCTGTTGAGATGGGCTGGCTCTTTAGAGAGGATGTATTGGGGGAAACTGCCCCTTTTTTGCACTTCTCAGTGTTTCAGGGAGTAGCTGTTTTTTTCCACCCTCACAATGGATGTAAGAGGGGTTTATTCTCCTGCAGGCAGCTGTTAGCAATTAGCAACTTGAGCCATTCAGCCTGAGAACAGAGTTTAACGCTTTCTTGCCTCTCTGAGGATGTTGCTGATGTTGGTTTTGCTGCTCTGGGGCTTGTGCTGGAGTTGTGGCACTTTGTGTGTATGTGTGGGCAAGTGGGGAGGAAAGGCCTGTGTACAGTGAGGGGTCGCAGAGCTGGAAGGAAACTATCAAGTCATCTACCCAGGAAGGTGATTTCCAAGCAGTTTGTGCAGTGGCTTGTATTTAGTAGTGTATTCTGGTGTGTTCCAGCACTGGGACGTGTGCGGTTTGGGAATCCAATCTACTACTGGCTGAGATTTGGGCTCGGCAGAAATCAACGTCAGAAGGTCTTCAAAGAGTGATTTCTGGCACTGCGAGCTCCTGAGTGGAGCTGAGGCTCCTCTGGATGATGAGATGGGTAAAAGACACTCTTGGTGACCTTGTTCAAGGGAACAAGAGCTGCTGTAGAGCTCCAGAAGATGAGAAATGATGCTGTTTGCTCCCAGTGTGCAGCATCTCCAGGGATTCCCAAACGCGCATTTCAGTGGTCCAGGGCTGGGGACCACGTGTGGTCAGAAGAGCAAACCCAGCACAAGCTGCTGCGGTCCCCGCGCGGGGCTGAACTGCTGGAAGTGGGTTGTCACTGCCACATGCCAAAGTGAGGCTTTCTCACCAAGCTGTGGTCACCAGCGAATGATGAGGCTGGTCCAGGCCAGCTGTTAAGGTTCCTCTGTCATGAGGAGATACAGACGTGTCCAGAGAGGATGCTTGTCTTGGACACTCTTTAGGTGGGAGTCAAGTTCAAAGCCAGCTTTGTAGGCACAGAGTTGCAGACAGATGCTCTAGAGCCAGCTTTGAAGCTTTCCTTTTCTCTTCCGGAGCCCAGGCTGGCCGTTATGGCCCCATCTTCCAGCTTTGGCTTGCGGCTCCCTCAAGCCACACTATTTGTGTGAGCTCCTGAGCTTCATGTACCCACCAAGTGCTGAGAAGCCCTCGGTTCACAGCAGGGCAGGGTGGCACAGGTGACTGCTGCCCCAGCCCATCCCTTTCCTCCAGTGCTGGTTGCTGGCTCAGTGGCAGGAGCTGATGTGTTGCTTGGGCATTTGTGTGACTTTCCTTGTTGCTCCACCCCATTCCTTCTTTTCTGCTGTTGTGTTTTACATTGATTGCTGCGTTGAAGTGGTTAAATCATACAATCCCAGACTGGTTTGTGCTGGAAGGGACCTTAAAGCTCATCCAGCTCCAGCCCCTGCCATGGGCAGGGACGTCTTCCACTAGGGCGGCTTGCTCCAAGCCCCTGTGTCCAAGCTGGCCTTGAACACTGCCAGGGATGGGGCAGCCACAGCTTCTCTGGGCACCCTGTGCCAGCACCTCAGCACCCTCACAGGGAAGGATTTTTTCCTGTGTGATATGGCTTGCAGTGGCAGTGCAGTGGGGGTCATTTAGAACATGATGTGAGCTTTGCCTAAAGCTGGACACTGAAATTCTGGTGTTTGGTCTCTTCTGGTCAGATGGAATAATGGTTCTGTTTGTGTTGCATTTGTTGCATTGCTGTGGCCATTGTTATGGCTTCCCTCATGTTGAGAGGATGAGACACTTAGCACAGCTAATCTTTTGTCAGAGACAAACTCCTTATGCTAAGTCTCAACTTGGTACCTTTCACTCAGGGCTGATGAGCTGTGCACTGATGGCAGGGGATGGGGGCTCCTTCATCCTTGTGCTCTGCTGCAGGCATCTGCCTCCCTGCTCTAGATCCTTCTGTGCTGGGCTTCTGGATCAAATGGGATGCCAAGGCATTTGAACGCTTCCAATGCTATCTGGGGTTGCTCCCGTTTCTTGTTTCCTTCCACAGTGGTCCCTGGTGCTCACCCAGCCATGTACAATCACTGTTTCAGTGCTCTCTAGCCACCCTTTCCCTTAACCCTGAGTAGGTTACAGAGTGAAACCCCAGGGTGCTTTGGTGGGAGCTACCCTGTGTCTTCCTGGGTGTCTGATCCTCTCCCCTTTTGCCAGGCTCTGTTTTAGGCTCTGCTTCCCCCAGGAAGGCCCTCAATTGTTTTTCAGGCTCAGAGCCATCTCTGCTGACGGGATCCAGCAGGGACAATGGCCAGCAGCATATCCTTAGGAAAGAGAATAAAACCAGGGCAAGCTTCAGTGATTCTAACCCTGATTTAGCTCCTCAGCAATCCACGGCGGGGGGTTTCCTGAGCCAAAGGTTTTACCCTTGGATTTAAGAAGCTATGCTGTGCCTTTCTGTTGTGAATCTGTCTAATTGTGTTGGTATCCAGGGCAACTCAGGGCTCTGACTTGTACGGTTTAATTCTGTTGGATGGAAGAAACACAGCCTTTGTTAGAAACCTCTGAGCTAATGGCATCTGATGCTCTTGCGCGCATGTGCGCACTGGGATAGTGATGGGCCCTTTCGTATCCCCTCTTCCTTTACTAACAAATCCTAACGTTCAGTTTTGCCTTTTTACCACCGCTCGGAGGGTTCTTGAGTAAACACCCTCTGCTCCTGGCAACTTTCTCATTTATTGCTTTGTTCTGTTTTCTTTTTGCCTGACATTTCGCTAGGAGGCAGAGCCTCTAACCTGCCTTCTGTAAAGCTCCCCTCCAGGATGGGAGCCTCCCGGGGCTCTTTGCAGTGAATGCGGTCACAAAGAATTCACATGCTGTGGAGATGACCTTGTGTTCCTTTAGGTGTTATCGTGGCTTTCCACTGGAATTGTCAGTTTAAGCCCTGTGCTATTTTCCTTGTTTCCAAACAGGAAATGAAGTGTGCTTGCATGGGGGAGTGCACATGTGCTTGTGGCAGCGATGTGGACGTGTAGGGAGAGAGTACTTTCACCCTGTTCTAGACATTTATCTTGCCATTGTATGACAAGCTCCAGAGTGCCCACTTGGCTCCTTGGAGTAGAGAGCTGGTGCGGATAGAGATATGCGTTGGGTGGATGAGCCCTGGTTGGACTGTCCAGGTTCACTGGAGATGCAGCTTCAGTGCTTGTTAATGTCATGAGGAGGGTGAAGAATTGCTGGGGATGGATTGCTTTGCATTGGGACTTGGTTAAAAGCAGTTAAAAGGGTATGTCTGCATGGTAGTTGTAGGAGCTGAGCTTCTGAAAGCTAATTTCCATGAATAGCTTTAGAGATAATGTAGGTAGCTGGGCAGTCCTTGGTTCTTCACTAAGCCTCTGATGAGGGGCGGTTGTAGGGAGCTGAGCTTCTGAAAGCTTATTTCCATGAATAGCTTTAGAGATAGTGTAGGTAGCTGGGCAGTCCTTGGTTCTTCACTAAGCCTCAGAGTAGGGCTGAGGTCAAGACACTCTTGAAGTCATGGAAGATTGCCCAACCTATCACAAGGCAAGGGCAATAGAGCCAGCCTGCAGCCCAGAGGAGTCCTGTCTGTGGAGGACTCTCACTCATCTTGTCTCTTTGCTTTGTCTTTCAGAGATGTAGATGGCAGCTGCTGTGTTTGAAGGACTTGCACCCATCTGACCCTGCACAGCACCTCCAATCGCTACCATGATCTTCTGCATGCTGCTGCTGGCCTCCCTGCCTGAGCCAGCAGGCACCGAAGTCAACCCTGGTAGGAGCTGCCAGGCTGGGAGGGGACTCTCATCTCCCACCTTTCATGTGCTTGTCTTCAGCCTTTCTTTGCCTCTCATGGTGAATGTAATGAATGCATGTGAATATAATCACTAATGTAGTGCCTGAGTGTCCTCCCCTGGACTGCTGTGCTGGAGTGGGACACCTCTCCTGTCAGTCCCGGGATGGCTCATGCCCATGGGTATACTCCTTTCCCTGCCCACCCAGAGGGTCTGTGCTCTCTGCAGGCCTGCTTTGAGCTCTGGTTGTCCCTTCATCACTGACCATTTGGCCTGCAGAACAAACCTGGCTCTGGAACTGGCTCGGAGATGCTGTGGAAAGCAAATTGCCAGCTAGCAAAGCACAAGCCACAGCACTCCCAGCCAGCAAGAGGGGTTCTGGAGAGAGAAGTGTGGAAGGAAAGGTAGAAAACCCTACCTGGCACAAAGCTAGAGTGGAGACAGGGGTGTGATCCTATGAGTCCCTATGGAAGGCCTAACCTCTTATCCTGTAGCACTTGGCAAGTTAGAATCATGATGGAGACGAGTAAGGTAATGGTCTGCAATATACTGCAACAATCCCCATAATGAGGTGGTTTGAGCTGGAGAGAGTCTGTGAAATACATGAGTGTAATCCTTTTCCAGCTTGGCTGAAGGTGTGGTGAGGCAGCAGTGCTACCCTGAGGGCCTTCCTTTGCTCTGCTGGGGCTGGCTCTCTTTGTTTGGAGGCCTTTAACTGTGTCTGGCCCTGACCCTGCTCTGGCCTGTGGGTCTTTGCAGAGGTTTGAGGTTGTGCTGCAGCCAGCCAGAAGTGAAGTGAGGCCTGTGGGGGACTCAAGGTCTGTGCTCTCCCATTACACAGCCCTTCCCTGCACTGTACACCCCACACAGTCCAACTTTGAACTGGGGTTACTGTCTCCTTTTGGTGGTCAAAACCTAGTGGAAGGAGAAGGAAGACAGCAGCTAGGGAGTCAGTCACATGCAGATTCCTTCTGGTGCTCGGAACTACGGAACTTGCTGTAGCCAAAGGTGCAGCAATAGCTCCCCCCCACCAGATCCTGGGAGGCGGATGCGATGTAAGGACAGGGCTGTGGTCCCACACTTCTGCAGTCATCTTTTCCATGAAGGAAGCAGCATGTAGCTTTGCTTACACTTGTTTCTCCTTGTGACTTCCTCAAGCAGCTCTGCTTGCTCAGCCCTCTCTACCCCAAGGGGCTTGTGTGCCCTGTTGTTCCCAACTGAAATCCAGCACAGCTGTGGTCTGGCTGATGCTCCCTGGCTGCGATGCCCAGCTGGGATTATCTCGACCTCCTGCTCTGCTCCAGGAGTGGTCTGAAGCATTTTCTGCATGGCCTTCTACACCAAAGAGGCTGCTTTGTGGGTGATTTGAGACCTATGTAGGAAGGATTCTGTGGAGTCCTTTTGCCTAGCCTCAGCTGTTTGACCTCACGGACAGAGATGAGCTGTGACACTTGCCTGAGCCTCAGTGTATGCTGTCTGCATGGCAGATGAGTGTATCCCTCAGTGCGTAGTAGAGGGTCAGGGATATCTGAGCAGGAGTCCTGGTGGCACCTAAACGGAACCCAGGAGTGGGTTTGGATGAGATGTGCATCTTGCTGAGAGCCTCATGCTGCTTACTTTGGTGAGATCCACAGCCACCCGTAGAGTGCATCCCTTCTTGGTGCTAGGGATGCTCTGGCTTCCATCTGCCATCCCTGGGTCTGTGGACAAATGAGCTTTGTTAAGGATTGCTATAAGGCCTGGTCCCCCAGAGTCCTTCCCAACTAGCCACTCTCCAGCTGGCCTTGCTGTATGGTGTGCACTTGACCTTTAAATAGTGTGTGACCAGACAGGACTCCCACTGCAGAAACACACAAAACCCTTTCTGCTTTCAGACAACTCCACCCTTTTGGAAGATGTTTACCCATAGTTCAGCAACTAGAAGTATATTGGCTTCCCAGCAATGAACCAGACTGTACTGGTGGGACAGGGAAGAGTGAAGACACTGGTGGCTCGTTTGGTTACTAAGCTTAGCTCAGTGTCCGAGCAGGATTAGAGCTCCCGGATGGCTCTCAGCCTGTACAGTCATCATGCTTGATCCCAGCCGGATACCAGTTGCTTCCCAGTGCGTTCTTCTATAAACAGGCCTCTTAAGAAACCTCAGATGTATGAATGAATGCTCTGGGTAAGACCAGAGGCCCATCCAGCCTGGTGTCCTGACTCTGGCAGGGTGCCATCCCTGCTGGCTTGAGAAGGATGCACAGATGGGCAAGCACACAGCAGTGCTCTGCCCCACGTGTGCTCAGGCTCCTGCACTCTCTTGGGTGTTGGCTTGTGGCAGTGTGTGTCTGGGTGATTTTTGTACCATGTGCACCTTTGGCATTCAGAGTGCTCAGTACATGAAGGATGCGTATGTTGGGTTTGAACTCTGCTACCTGATCTCTTGGTGCTTTCTGCCTCTGGTATTTTTAGAGACAGTGAGTAATTGTTTATGATATAAATATCTTTGTCATGCTTCACTTCAGTATTCTCTTTTGTAACGATGAGCCTGCTGATCTTTCCTTACCTCATCTGTGCTGCCTTCTCTGCCTTTTGATGGGAGAAGAAAGAAATAAGAGCTCTATTCTGTTATCTGTCTGGCATCTGACCATGAATATAGCTGGTGGTGTAATGGCGTTTTCTAGTTTGTTTTGTCTGTATTCCCATAATTTGATTTTTCTACTGTATGAAATAATCTGGTATCATCAGCAAACACTGTTACCTCACCACCATCTCCTTTACAAGATGATTTAGGAATGAGAAGAACATCGCACATGCACTGAGGCTGTGTCTGACAGCGCAACCATTTTTACACTGAGATGTGCCAGGCAGTTATTTGGCCCGTGGTGGCTTGTTCTCTGGGGTGGGTTTGATGCCTTTGTCTTGTCTGGTTGTAGCTGACCTGGAGAACAGCTTGGTCCAGGTTTGCTACAAGGGAGGCAGTCCTGAGGCAGAGAAATAAGGAGCACACCTGAGGCAATGCCCTGGCTGGGGCAGGCAGTGAGGATGCAGCAGCACCTGTACCATGGAGTAACTGAAGCACACGTGGCACTTTCCTGTGTCCCTGCAGACAGGGGCTGAGCTGGGGCTGTTGGGCTGCTATGAAGGCAAAGACCAAAAATCTGTGAGGAGTCCCTTTCCTGCTTTCCTGGATGTGCCATTGTGTTTTATTCTTTTAATTGTTTCATCATTTAATCCCGTATAACTTTCTTTATAATCTGCTGTTGATGTCAGTCTGACAAAAATATCTTGCTTGCCTGGTTTGAATCCTGAGCCTTAATGAATGCATTAAGATTCTGAGTTCACTGAAGCATCTTTAATATTCCAAGACATGTTTAAAAGCTCGTGTCAGGGGAGAGAACTTGGCCAGTGTGGATCTGTGAGCTCCATCTGCACTGGCTTTGGTGTACTGAGCTGTGTGGAGCTTTCAGAGCTCCATGGCTCGAGCCAGCTGTGTGTGTACTCCCCGGAGGCACCAAGTCTGAGCATGTTCTCGTGCCTGGAGAGAGATGCCTGCTCCACTTGAGGCTGGAGGCTGGGAACGGACTGGAATGGAGCAGTGTGCATGGCCAGGGCTTGTGCTCAAATGTAAGCTCCAACCTGCAGTGACACAACAGAGCAGATAGTTCCCTAAGGTTCTAGTCATCTGTAACAAAGGCAGATTAACTTCTCACTTGTAACTGGCCTGATGAACATGATAATTGCTCTTATTGGAATGCAAGTCAAGCAACCAGTTTGTTCCAGAAGAAGAAAACTCTTTAACAAATGATTCCATTTTATGTCTCCCCGTTACTGATAACTTCATTTTAAAATAGGTCCATGCAACCAGTAACATAGTAGGGCTTTGGATTTCCTGTTCTTAAAGGGTTTCTTTGTAAAGCTTTTGCCTTGCCAGGACTCTGCTGAATGATGCTGTGAGTGCATTTCATTACTTATAATTTCAGTTCATAGTAATTATAAAGTATTTAATCCTTTTTATTTGCATTCTCTATTTTATCATTCCCATGTTTATTCTTTAGGCATGATAGCCTTGTAATTAAACTTGTCTGGTGATGCAGAAGGAATTGGTACTGATCTGTTGGCCTGGCTTGTGTTCCCATTTTCAGCTATATGCCGTTACCCTTTGGGTATGCATGAAGGGACGATACGAGATGAAGACATCACAGCTTCCAGCCAGTGGTACGATTCCACAGGGCCCCAGTATGCACGGTGGGTTCATCTCCAGCAAAAATGTCATCGTGTTTTCTTCCAGATGTCCAATATGTGGTTGAGGAAGAACATCCCTCACCCTTAAAGAAACCTTGTTGCTTAGTTTGTTCACTGATTAAATCTAGTTAGAGCATAGTGAAAGGCCAGGAGGCAATGGTCATGGTCACAAGCTGTAATACAGGAAATCCTGATTCAGTATTAAGGGGGGGCATCTGGATTTGGCTGTACAAAGCCTTGAGTAGCACACCATAGCCTTGAGTTATTCCTGCTGTGAGCCAGAGACTGGACTTGAGACTTCCAGAGGTTGCTTCCGACCCTCATCCTGTGAATAAATCTCTAATGGATTGTGACTGACAGGTCAGCTTGGGACAGTGCCCCTGGGATTCCTGTTGAGAGCTTTAAACTAAATAATAGGAAATCATTTACAAGGATGAACTTTTCCACAGCATCCTATTGAGGAAATGGGCTGTGTCCACTTTGACTCAAAAACCTGGGAGCTGCAGAGTTAAGGAATTGTTATAAAACAACTGAAGGATTTTCTCCCACTGTCAAGCAGCGCTACAGTCTGTTGTAAGCTTGGCTTTTCTTTTTTTGCTGTCATTGTGTTTCTCTCAAAGCGACTCACTGATGACTTGCAGAATACTTATAAAAAGAAGTTACCTTGGAATTGTTTGTAATGATGGCATCAAACATTCCTACAGCTTTGGTGAAAGTCAGATACGAATACGGGATCCCATACTGGTTTGTGCTGGAAGGGACCTTAAAGCTCTTCCAGCTCCAACCTCTGCCATGGGCAGAGACACCTTCCACTGGAGCAGCTTGCTCCAAGCCCCTGTGTCCAACCTGGCCTTGAACACTGCCAGGGATGGGGCAGCCACAGCTTCTCTGGGCACCCTGTGCCAGCGCCTCAGCACCCTCCCAGGGAACAGCTTCTGCCTAAGAGAGCTCATCTCAGTCTCCCCTCTGTCAGGTTAAAGCCATTCCCTTGGCATGTCCCTACAGGCCCTTGTCCAAAGCCCCTCTCCAGGTTTCCTGCAGCCCCTTTAGGCACTGGAGCTGCTCTAAGGTCTCCCCTTCAGGAGCCTTCTCTTCTCCAGGCTGCCCCAGCCCAGCTCTCTCAGCCTGGCTCCAGAGCAGAGCTGCTCCAGCCCTCGCAGCACCTCCATGGCCTCCTCTGGGCTCATTCCAACAGCTCCACGTCCCTCCTGTGCAGTTGCCCCAGAGCTGAATGCAGATTAATTTCAGGTTAATTATGATACTTTCATTTTTTGTGGTGAATTTGGGCAGTCCAAAATCATATAATTATTCTAGTGCTTGATTAATTTTTTAGTTAGTCTGTGGTAGAGCAGAGATGCCCAATGTTGTGTGTTTCGGTGGAGTCTGAACATGCCTGTGGGTCTGAAAGCTGGGAGACTCACTTTGTTCTCCGAAGGATGACTTATCTGCAGTTTGCAAATACTTCAGGCATCACTTACCATCTGTTACCATCATCTCTTTGCCAGGGCAGCTGGATGTCCACATGGTAAAGACATGAAGGCATCCTCTAGCTGACCTCATTTTGTTAGAGGTCATAGTTGTCCTATGCAGATGTCTGGCCCTGTCACTTCACAGTCACCCTTCCTTGCAACTTCATTTACTTGCCACTTCACTGTAAGAAAGTCTGGCACAAACAGCTGAGACAAAAATCTTCTCTAACCTGTGCCTTGACCTTCAGTCTCTTCTGGGTACTGCATTCCTTGATGCACGGGGCTTGGCACTCACTGATCCCATCCATTAGATAACTGTCCAGAAGACAAGGATACTTCAAGGCCTTCCTGTTTGCTGGGAAATGCTTTTTGCTAGAAAGCCCATGGGGTCTTTTTGTGTCTGGATACATTTCTCACATTTTGATCTCTCACCACCTTGTGGCTTGCACAGGGAGCCTGCAAACACCCAGGGAAGGCAGCACAGCTCCTGCAGAGGTTCTGCTGATGGCAGTGGCCATCACCAAGGATAAGAGCCTTAATCTTTGAGCTGGTGCCACAGTGTTCAACTTGGAAGCGGAGACCTTCACACTCTACCGCCAGCAGTGTTCTACACAAGCAGCTCTGATGGAAATGTGGAAGATACATTGAGATGACCCAGAATAAGCTGTAGATGGGCAGAGCTTTACTTTCTAAATGTCCCCCTGACCTGGTCAGGCAGTGCTGGCTGCTTGGAATACGTCTGATAAAGTGTTCTGTGTGTGGCTACACAGTAAGGACATCTGCTTGCCGCACTTGTATCCACAGTCATGAGTTCTTTGTCTGCCTTGCTGAATCGTCCTACAGAAATAGCAAAAGATTTGGCGCTTTGCTGTTGAAAACATCCACCATGGCAATTATCACTGGGGAAACAGGGAGGGGAGAGCTCCAGGTACAGAGAACATGCAGGGTCCTGCAACCCAAGCTCCTAGGTAACTTGACAAGGGGCAATGATTTAAACTGAAAGACAGCAGGTTTACATTGGGTGTAAGGAGAAAATGCTTTCTGATGAGGGTGCTGAGGCGCTGGCACAGGGTACCCAGAGGAGCTGTGGCTGCCCCATCCCTGGCAGTGTTCAAGGCCAGGTTGGACACAGGGGCTTGGAGCAAGCTGCTCCAGTGGAAGGTGTCCCTGCATGTGGCAGGGGGTTGGAACTGGAGGAGCTTTAAGGTCCCTTCGTTATTCTGTATTCTGAAGATAGCTCTCTTTGTGTGTGTTTGAGCTCTAGGAGATGGTCAGGCAGAGGTTTAGGCCTTTCTGTGTGCGTTTAGGTGAAGCCAAGTACACACATTACCGGTGAGGTGCTAAAAAGCAATGCAGTTACCTACAGTGCAATGTAGGTATGTTTGCAATTATCTACAGAGTACGTATGTAATGTATGCAGTTACCTACAGAGTAGCACAGTTGTTTCTGATCAACATGAAAGTATGTGTCTGGGAAAGAAATGCCATCTGACAGGTAATGAAAGATGTCTGAAACTCAAGTTGTTGTTCTGAACAGGGCAAAGCTGGCTACAGGACTCTCAGCTGACCATCACCTTGAAGGGGAGAGAGGTATTTCATAGCCAGCTGTCAGGTGTTTCTTGCTGATTTAGTTTCTTTCAATTCCCTAAGCTTCAAGGTGTTTTCCTAGCTCCCTTGAAGTGACACTTCTCATGTGTGTTCTTTTCCGTTCAGGTTACAAAGGGAAGAGGGTGATGGAGCCTGGTGCCCAGCTGGCTTGCTGCAACCAGAAGATGTCCAGTTCCTCCAAATCGACCTGCACAAGCTGTTTTTCATCACCTTGGTTGGCACTCAGGGACGGCATGCCCATGCCACAGGCAAGGAGTTTGCCCGTGCTTACCGCATCGACTACAGCCGCAATGGTGAGCGCTGGGTCTCCTGGAAGGACCGTCAGGGCGTGAAGGTGAGTGTGGAGGAACTGGATTGTGTCACATCCCCTATGGACTGCCTTGTGCACCATACCGTGTCCTGACTCTTCTCTATAAGGCATCCTCTGCCTTAGTTCTATGTTTGCTGTGGTGTTGGACTGTTCCTCCCCTGACCTGATTCCCCAAATCCCAACCATTGCTGTGAGTGAAAGCTGTGACTCTTCACTCTTTCTGTCCATATTAAAACATGAATACACCTCTACCAGCCAGACACTTGCTCCTAAATTGGAAGGTACAAAGCATATGCCTGCTTCGTACTTAACAAAAGGCAGAGGATGGCAGGGAATGGAGATGAGTTTCTGGATGTTTGATATCAGAGCTTAATGTAAGGAGCAATGAGGAGGAAGGAGTTTAGAAGGTGGGAATGTGCTGAGCACACACTCAAAGAGGCTTCCCAGCTCACCAGAGGTGTCTCCTGCTGTCTCCAGACCTGAGTCTGATGACCTAAGCCAGACTGGGAGGGTACTGAATGATGTTTTCTTGCACTAGGGGTGCTTTGCAAGTCACAGTGGGGTTTGTATTCAGTATTGGTTAATAGCTTCTAGCTTGTTAATGAATTGTTTGTTCGCTCAGACCTTTGGCCAGCCATTTGACCATTACCATTGTCTTGCCCATCCCTCACATTTTGGTGTGTTTGCAGGATGGGAGGGGAAGTTTAAACTCCATGGGGTTAATTGTTCTTCATTGACACTTCCTTTGGTGAAGTCTGCATTTTGAGTTACACCAGAATTCAATAGGTTACACTGTCCACGAGCAGCTCCTTGTCTCCCACCCTGGTCCTGTGCAGAGCAGGGTTCTGGGACGCTCAGGACTCTGTTAGTGTCAGATGTTACCATTTAGTATGGGTCAGTTTTTGCAAGATTTCCCTCTTAGGCCAAGCTAAGGTAATGAACAAGTAGTCAGCTGTGTATGACGTGAATTACAAGTTTGAGCCATCCCCTATTCTGTTTTATGTATGTGGAAGTCCACATATATTCTGTGTTTGTACCTGTTCCCCATTGCATGAGACCAAAAGCTTTCCCTCTTGGTATCCTTAGAGAAGATGTTCCTGCTCCTCTGCTCCTGCTGTTACGGACATACACAGTGGGTGCAATTCCTGTCATTTGAGCTCCTCGGGAAAATTACTTTCCATAAGACATGTTTTTCAAGATGTGCCGCCAGTAAGGGGCATATTCCAGCAGCACTGTTCTCTGGTCAAATGCCCTGTAAAATCATTCAGGTTGGAATGAGGTGCAGATGAAGGTGCAAGATCCAGGTCTACTTAACCTGTACGCGTTAGGAAGACCTCTTCCAGTTGATGCCAAATCACTGCTATTTCAGTGTGTGACTTCAGGAACCGAACTTGGCATGTCTCTGTTCAAGAAGATCACACAAATGGTTTCAGCCAAACCAACCAAACCCACCCCTTCCCTGTGCTGCTAGCTTTCAATATGTGCCATATGCTGCTGCTCACCAGCAGCGTCGTCTCCAGCTTTAATTTGCTCAGTAAAGGCAAAAAGACAGTTTGTTGTCCCCTTATCTCTGACACCAGTTAAGGATGGACCTCTCCATTGGCACTGATGTTGCATGGTGCAGCAGTGTTAAGTCCCGGTCCCTCAGCAACTTCTGTTACCGGCCATCAGCAGTTGTTTGAGAGCAGCACTGCTTCATTGGTGATGTTGGGAATACTGGCATCAAAAGTGGCTGGGGCTGGAAACTGGTGCTGAGTTGGAAACTGTTGTTCCATGCACAGCTGATTGACTTTGGGGTTTTGGGCTCTGAGAAACCTGTGCTCAATGGCAGCAGCTCCACCTTGTGGAGGTGCCACACAAGGGGTACTTTCTCTTTTGCTTCGCTCAGAAGATGCCTGGACAGGACAGGCAAAAATGTCAGCTTTTCCACTGTGGAGCTGGTGCAAAGGTACTTGTTTCTGAGGGGGAGGGCTTTCTTCTTTCTCTGTCCAGCCCTGTGTCCACCTAGAACTTTCTGGCTTGACATACAGAATCATAGAGTGGTTTGGGTTGGAAGGGATCTTAAACTTCTTCCAGTTCCAACCCCCCTGCCGTGGGTAGGGACATTTGCCACCTCAGAGATTCCCTGACAAATGATCAACCCCAGATCTGTCCAACTTCTGTGATGATGTGGGCTATTCTGCCATGTGCTGTGTCCTCTTGGGTTTTATCTCCTATCAGGAAGGTCTTGTGGAGCCAGTCTGGGTGGCTCCCAGGTCTCTGGTCTTGGCCTGTCTGGCAGCTGAAAGGGTTTATCACTGGCACTTGGTTCCTGAAGACAAGAGTTATGTGTCCCTACTTCATGGCAAGAAGTCGTGGGTGTTTCTCTTAGGAAGGGGGATGTTCACAGGCTGCAGATGAAAGGCCTGTTGAGGAGCTGCAGGGACGAGAAAGCAAGCTTACTGCTTGGCTTTCCTTCTGTTTCCTCTGCTCGCCTCCTGGGACCGTACACCTTTACAGAGCTCTCCAGGCAGCTGCAGGAAGCTCACGGCTATCCTGGTGCACCCCAGGGGACCACCAGATGTGGCTGCCTCTTCTTCAGGGCGGTGCAGTCTTCTGAGTGACTGATGTTCTGTGATACAGGAAGGTCTTTCACTTCTCACCAGACTCTGCAGCCGCACTCTCTGGAACTCTCCCCTGCTGCCATGAAGCGGAAGCCGCCTTCCTGCTCCCTTCTTGGCCTTCATCCTTTTAATTGCCTGTACATCAGCAATTGCAATCTATGTGGTCTTGTGAGTAACCTCAGCCTCTGACTCATCCTCCACACCAACAGTGTCTTTGAACAGGAGCTCTCACACTTGTAATTCACACTTCTGGTATCAAAAGTGTTCTTATTTTGTTTCAATAGGTCCAAACCCTCTTAAAAGAAATCCCTTTAGTGCACTGCTGGGGCTTTGACAGCATCAGCTCTTTCCATGCACTGACTATCCAAACAAGTAGTGGACTGTTCCCAGAACTGTGGTGAAGGGGAGGGTCGAAGTTGCTGCCATGTCAGACTGCACCTCAGCAGGATGAGCTGACTGTAGCCATGCTGAACACAAGGCATCCGCTGTGCAGCTGATTGCACCTTCATTCCCAAGCAGAGAAGCACCTCTGGAATATTGCTGGGTTATAGAGAAGGGACATCATGACTGTCCACCAGGTATCTAGTGATGAGGGCAGGTGCTTGGTTTCCTGGTGTTAGAATGTACGTGGAGGCTCACTTGAAGAAAGCTTATGTACTAGTAACTGGTGCTCTCTGCAATATGTAGTCTACGTGATCATTCATACCCCCTACCTTTCTCCTCTGCAGTGGTCAGGAGGTGAAATGGCAGCCCCCATCATCCTGTAAGCCATGTACCAGGTAGGAGAGGAGCAGCAGCAGGTAACCCTCTGCAGATACTGCATGGGGTTGCTCCTCAGGCTCAGATGATGGGGTACGAGTGCACCAGTGTACAGGTGAACAGCATGATGGGGAGCAGTTGCTGGTAAGGATCTCTCTTCTCCAGGTGATCCAAGGGAATGTCGACACTTACGATGTGGTCTTGAAAGATCTTCGGCCTCCCATCATTGCACGTTTTATCCGGGTGCTGCCTGTGACAAAGGTGCCAATGACTGTCTGTATGAGGGTGGAGCTCTATGGCTGTGTCTGGTATGGTAAGTACCAATTTCCGTGCCTAGCACTGGAAAGTAGTCCTTGCACAATGCTCACTGGGACTCACCTGTGTCCCATGTATGCAGAGGGAATCCCAGGCCCACGGAACTGCTTCCGTTGGTCCACATCATAAGTAAAAGGATCATATGGACAGAGGTGATGGAAGGCTGCTGCTACTGTATTTCTGAGGTATATGGCCTTCTTTTTTAGATGGTTTGGCATCCTATAGCATCCCTGAAGGAGGGACAATAGCGGCTCCTGGCTCCCCCATCGTTTATCTGAATGACTCGACCTATGATGGCTACCAGGAGCGCAGGTGGGAGAAGTTGTCCTGTTCTCTCTCGGTCACTGTGCGAGTTACTTCTTCTTTCCTACTTACCCTGTCACTGGTATCTTGCATCCCAAGCACTTCTTTGAGACCTCCAGAGCTGAAAGCTAGCCTATTAGTTCTCCAAAGCATTGTGGCTTCATTATTCGAAGCCTTTGCCATGTTGTTACTTGCTCTTTAAATGGAGAGCTTGGGCTCAGGATGCATCAGATTAATTTCCCCCAGATCACAAAGGCTAGAAAAAAAGAAATAATGGTTTTGGTTATTGGAAGTTGTTGCTTCTCTTTAAAGAGTGTGTCCTTGTACAGCTAAGGGCTGTCTTTGTTCATAGCTTCCATCTTTACGTGATGTGATGATACAGTCCTGATGTGTCCAATTGCCTTAAAGTCCTTGTTGCTCTTGGTCTCTAATTGTGACTATGTTCATTGCACTGATTTCTTTGTTGGTTCAGGGATAATATTAAGCTGTCGTTGATACTGCAGTCCCAGTGTCCCTCAAGCAGATGAAGCTCCTTCCCCTCTTCATTACCTTTGTTGCTTTTCCAGTTTGATATCCAAAATGCACTCTCTAGCAGGCTGCATCTTAAACTGTTGCAGGAGGCCTGCAAGGTAAACTGGGCATCTGAGAAAGTGTGCAGCACCTGAGCTCTAGGCCTGCACTTGATACCTATGAGCTTCTGGACAGATTGGAGATGTTGGGTTTGCAAACAGAGCTCTGATGGACTTGAAACAACTTGGAAAACTGCATCACATCCTTCAGGAGGAGCTGCAGGTCAGCAGAGGCACCACTGCCAATGTGGTGTGGGAGGAAGGTGGCTGATCGCTCGCTGTAAAGATCTCTGGGGTATGATGCTTTTCCAATTTGGAATCAAAAAGTGCCTGGATTTTGAGAGCTTATTGCAAGGTCTGTTAATCTTCATGTCACTGGCATTAGGTAGGGTGGCAACTATTGACATTCTGAGGTGTCTCTTGGTTACCCAGTAGTTGATTCTCAAGGAAGGAGAGTTCATTAAGAGTCTGTATCTGAAATGTTAACTGGCTGAGCTTTCAGACATTCAGTGTAACTGCTTTCCTTGCTATAAATACAGATTTGAGTGTGCTTCAATGGCTTGAAACCTGACAGTCTGGGGCATGGGTATCTTCTTGAGGCAGCAGATCCCTGTGTGTGCAGGAACGTGCTTAAGAAGTGATCTCACAGGGTCTCTTCAGGGACCTGGTGCCATCCACTGACTTGAGGTGCTTTTATTATATCTCCTGTTGTCAGTATATATCAGTTTTATTATTTATTATCAGATATTATATATCAGTTGACAGTAACTCCCTGAATTTTTTTTACTGTTGCCTAAAAGATTTTTATGCTTTGAGGTGATTTTTCTAAACTAAACTGTGTTCTATCATGCTGGAGATTAAAATAACAGGGTGGAAAGTACATTCCTTGTCCTTCTAGGGTGTTACAAGGCATTGGGTGACAATGTCTTTACATGTTGATATCTGATGCTTTAGGTGTTAGTAGGGATTGGATATTTAAAAACATAGGGTTTTATATGCGGGAAGATGGATGTATTGCTCTTTGCTGCCCAGCACTAATCTAGGAGGCCTGTCTGCTGAGGAGTGCCAGGGAGCTACAGATGTAGGCATAAACCCCAATGTGCTAAGCAAGGACTTCTCCAAACTGCTTTGCTTCCCAGTCTGACCAGCCTGGAAGCAGGAATTGCCGCTTCCAGCTGTAAATCCTGTTTCAGAGTTCAAAGGCATGCGTACCTGTGCAGATGCTACTGACAGCAGGCTCACCTGGAGCGAGCTTGCAGAGCTGCAATGTGGGTAGCATCAGCCCTGGTTATGGGCTGCCTGGAGGCAGCTGACTCTGAAACAGGTCCAGGGAGCAAGTTCAGCACTAATGCAGCTGAAGTGTCTGTGCTTTCCCTGCTGTAGGATGTGGCAGGAATCACTCCCGGGTGGCTCAGGAGGGAACCACATCTGGCATCTTGGTGCTGAAAAACGGTATAGTGAGCTCTGCACTCTCAGATGGGAAGTGCAGGGAGGCAGAGTCCTGGGTGGAGGGTCTGAGCTGGTAACATGCTCTTCTTGCACAAGGAGCAATTCCAGAGCTGATCCCAGTCAGGACTGGTTGTGCCTGGGTGAGCTGCCCATGGTCTCATTGCTCTCTCTTGCTTTTCTGTGCCTGTCTGCAAAACTTCCCCCCCTGGTTCCCCCAGGGTGGGATGGAGCAGTTCCTCCCATGCAGCTCCATGGTGAAATGCTGCAATTAAAGCCCTGTTTGGAGAGTGTACAGTATCATTTTCTGTAGTCTGTTTCCGTTCTCAAGAGACTTTGCTCATAGCTTGGCTTTGCTGTCAGTGCTTGAGATCAGGGCAAAATTTCTGCCTTTCCTAAGCAGGGAAAGACTTTAACAGCCCAGCCTGAACAAGTTAAAGGAGATGTTGCATAAGAACAGGGAATACTTTATCCAAGATGGATTAAGAGTAAATAAACCTATGTTTTCCTGGTACCAGGTGAAGGACCCGTGTTCTTGCACATCTGAGCTCTCCTGGCTGGAGTCCTGTCTAACTCCTGCTTCTTTCTTGGCAGGCACTTGTACGGTGGCCTGGGCCAGCTCACGGATGGGGTGCTGGGCCTGGATGACTTCACACAGAGCCACCAGTACCGCGTGTGGCCAGGCTATGACTACGTGGGCTGGAAGAACGAGAGCTTCAGCACAGGCTACGTTGAAATGGAGTTCCAGTTTGACCGGCCACGGAACTTCACCTCCATGAAGGTAGTTACTGTGGTCCCTCTCCAGCAGCAGCTTGAGGCAGGCTTTGAGTTTGGGTGCTTCCAGATTGCCACTTTTGGGTCCTCTTCCCGAAGCAGGAGGATACAGGGTGCCCGAGAGCAGAGTTTGAGTAGGAGATGTCCCATGTTCACCAATGTAGAAAGGTGAAGCAGGGAAGCACTTGCCTTTCCAGGGATCAAGCACTCTTCTTTTGCATTTGGCTCAAAGGAATAAAAAGCAGACACCTAAAGCTGTGCTTAGGCAGCTGAGCTGGGTTTAGCATGTAGGCTACTTACTGTCTAGGGACTGCCTGACCCCTGAGGTAAAGGAATGTGGTTGTGTTTCCATTTGACCAAAAATTTCTCTGGATGTCCAAGTCTGTGCTTGTGCTGTGGGAAATGACTTAAACATACAGGAAAAGAATGAGCCGAACTTTGGAGGCTGTAGTAAACAGCAGAGTCTTTTAAAAAGGATTGGTGGCTTTTCTTGTAGAGATTTCAAATGAAGGAGAACCCACTGCATCCTTAAGTAAATTGGTTTGGTGGTTACTTACCCTAGTTTTATTTTGTCTATTTTTAACTTGCAACTGTTGGCTCTTGGCCTGCTTTCAGTGGCCAAAATAAGAGTCCTGCCTTCTCAGACACTTCCCTGCTCCTGCACTGAGATTAAACCACTGCCTTAATCTTTGCTTCAGTTAACTAAACTGGCTGAACTTCTCAGTGCCTTCCCTGTGAGATCCAGGGTCACTTCCAATCCTTACTTTCTTTGCCAGTACTCCTTTGGAGGTGTAGAAGCTGGAACTGGATGTAGGCTTGCCATCAAACTGGATAAAGGAATGGTACCAATTTCCTGCTCTTGGATGATTCTTCTCTATTTATGAACCTTGTGATCATATTAGGCCTCCTTAGCCAAACGGTAGGGAGCCAGTGCGCATTGAGGCTTTGGTATCACGCTGAAAGCCACTTTAAAATTACTGGTGTCCAGGATAAAAGTCCAGTGTAGAAAGCATCGCTTACAGTTCGTTCCCAAGTTTAATACCCTGAAATAAGTCAGTCCTGAAAACTTCAGATTATTTTAGGAATCTTTGATTTATTTTTTTGCCCCTCCCACTGAATTTGTTACTGAGGATTCTGCTGTCCCTGATCATTGAAAATGGCAGCGAATCCCAGCCTGGTTTGTGTTGAAGGGACCTTAAAGCTCCTCCAGCTCCAACCCCTGCCACGGGCAGGGACACCTTCCACTGGAGCAGCTTGCTCCAAGCCCCTGTGTCCAACCTGGCCTTGAACACTGCCAGGGATGGGGCAGCCACAGCTTCTCTGGGCACCCTGCGCCAGCGCCTCAGCACCCTCACAGGGAAGAGCTTGTGCCTTATGTGCAACCTGAGCTTCCCCTGTTTCAGTTTAAACCTTGAGCTGGGAATAAATTCCTTTTAGAAATGCACCTAGGTAAGAATTTGTGTCTTAAAACTTGTAAGATTTATTTGGCATTTTTTAATCAAGCTAATATAATTGAGTTCATACTCTGGTAACTGGAGTCTGATGTTATGAGGAGATCAAACACCTTACAAAAGTCTATGCATGTGAACACAGCCATCCTCATCAACCAAACGCATCAGCTCATAAAACCAGCTACTACATCTGGTGTTTCATTAGAAAGCTGTAGCATTAGCATAAATTGTGATTATTTCTTGAACCTTGCCTCTTTTGGGTTTGCATTTATTTCGCATGAGCTGAGTGTTCTGTAAGGACTTTTTGTTTCCTCATACCTGTTAGCTTCATCCCAGTCCTCTGAACTTCCCCAGGGCCCAGGAAAGCATTACAAGTAAATGTCAGCAAATATTGCAGCTGTTTTGCAAATTACTTAGGCTTGCCTATTATAAAATTGGACTTCCGTAGGTGGTGGTTGGAATAGAAAGTGTCTCTGTATCAGTCCAAGACATGAACATATCCAACTCCTGTCCAAATATGGCACAAATTCTATATTGCAGGCGTCAGGCTTTCCTGCCTTGTTATGGATGACTATGTCTCCCTATTGAATAACGTTGTCTGAGCTTCATCTGTTCCTAATTACATGCAAATACCCTTCTTTTGTCTTTTTCCTGCTCATCAGGCCTGCTGTCCTCATTACTGTTCACTGCTTTTCACTGCAGGACCTTGCAGAGGCCAAGCAATTAATAGGGTTCAGAGCTGCACTGAGTATGGAAGCTGTTGTTGTCACTGTTGCAAATACCCCACACTCATTAGGAAATAATTCCTGGAGTTGCTGGGGGGGATCAGGCCACCATGGCTAGGAAATGGAGAGACTGAGGGGGACTGGAGACTAAGGATCACCTTACTCATTCCTTTCCTGGTCACTGGACATCGTGCCAAAATACTGGAGTCCGGAAAACTGGGACTGTATGGCAGAACTTAGAGGCTGGGAGGGCTGGGCTGGTTCAGCCTGGAGAAGAGAAGGCTCCAAGTAGACCTTAGAGCAGCTCCAGTGCCTAAAGAGGCTACAAGAAAGCTGGAGAGGGGCTTTGGACAAGCACAGGACAAGGGAGAATGGCTTTAACCTGCCAGAGAGGAGATGGAGATGAGATTTTAAGTTCTTCAACGTGCAGTGTTCAAGGCCAGGTTGGACAGGGATTGGAGCAAGCTGCTCTGGTGGAAGGTGTCCCTGCCTGTGGCAGGGGGTTGGAGCTGGAGGAGCTTTAAGGTCCCTTCCAACCCAAACCAGTTTATGATTCTGCCTTTGTTTGTGAAGGGCACGATTTGCACTGAAGGCAGACAGTGAAACAGCATAAAGGATCCTTACTAGCCCTCTCCCTCTTTGCCAGGCCTGCTTCCTTGGAGGTGTTGGACACCTGGGAGAGTGCCAGGAGTCTGGTGTTGATGGGTGTGCAATGCCACAACTCAGGAAGATGGAGAAGTCACTTTTATGCTGAGCCTCTTGGTTTAGGTGCAGTCCAAGAGCAGGAAGGGAGAAAGTTACTACTGGCTCCTGGGAGGCTAAACCAAACCTCCCAGGGATGGAGGTGTGAGGTCAGCCTGAAGGCAGTTCGTGAGCTGCTTAGTATGAAAGAGAACTGTGTGGAGCTGTAACTTGGAGGTGAGAGTGGATGCCTTGGTTTTAGGCAGGTGTTAGCTTGGCACCATAACGATGGTAGTTTAAATTCCAGTGATGCCATTGCAATAGGGACAATCTGATGATGAGCCACCATGAGAGGCTAATGGATGCAGGCTGTGTGATGGTTACCTTAAAATGTAGACCTTCAGTTGTGTTTAAGGTGTAACCACAGCACAAGAGCTGTTCTATGCCATGGGAATATCTTCTTGTGCTTGTATCTCTCTTTAAGTAGCTTAGGCTGTGGATGCTGAAGGCTTTCTAGAAGAGGCTAGAGATGTGGTTTTTCTTTCCCCTTTTAGGATATATACTCAAGGAGAAATGCTCTGTGAGGCTTTAGATTAGCACCAGGTTTGACTTCTGAAGAGGCTGCCAAAATTCGACTCTTAATGTAGCTTTTGCATGTAAAGTTCAGAGCTATTTCAGAGTAACATTTTGCACATATGTTCTCATTGCACACTACGAGTGGCTGGAGCTCTACTGAACAAGTCCCTCGTTAGGGGCTTATTGGGTTGTGGGTTAGCAGTATTCATACAGGGAGATACTAGAACTAGATAATATTAATGAATGGATAATCCCTGAGGCTTGATTTAGGTTTCAGTGAATCTTCCTCCCATCTGATGTGTTCTGTCCTTCCTAGGTGCATTGTAACAACATGTTTTCCAAGGGGGTGAAGATCTTCCAGAAGGTGGAGTGTCTGTTCAAACCACGCCTGATCGCAGACTGGGAGCCTGAGCCTGTTGGGGTGGCAACTGTCTTGGATGACAAAAACCCCAGCGCCAGGTTTGTGACTGTGCCCCTCAGCCAGCGCGTGGGCAAAGCCATCCTCTGCCGCTTCCACTTTGCTGACACCTGGATGATGATGAGCGAGATCTCCTTCCAGTCGGGTGAGTATCCCTCACTCGAGCACATCTGGAAGCACTGAGAGCAAGGCAGATGGTGTGGAGGTGCAGGATGTGTGGAGTTAACCTGACTGTAGGCACTGTGGAGCTATGTGGTTGGAAGGAGGAGGTAGTAGAAGCACTGAAAGAGTTGGAAGGATAGTGCAGGGGCATAAAGGTCCACTCTACAGTGGATGCTTTTCAGGCTGCTTCTGTGCACGTGTGCAGAAGCACAACCAGGACAACCAAAAACAGGACTGTAAAGCATTTCTTAAGGCAGTTATCCACTGGTTGTGGGGTTGGTTTGTATTTCTCTTTACCAAGTATTCTGTTATGAATAATTTATATCTATCTATATATCTACACATGATGACCAAGTTGGCAGATTGTGCAAAATAAGAGGCTGGCGCCTTTTCTCCTCCAGTCTTAAATATGATGTGCACCCTGGGCACCCTGTGCCAGTGCCTCAGCACCCTCACAGGGAGGAACTTCTGCCTAAGAGCTCCCAGTCTCCCCTCTGGCAGGTTAAAGCCATTCCCCTTGGCCTGTCCCTACAGGCCTTTGTCCAAAGCCCCTCTCCAGGTTTCCTGTAGCTCCTTTAGGCACTGGAGCTGCTCTAAGGTCTCCCCTTCAGGAGCCTTCTCTTCTCCAGGCTGCCCCAGCCCAGCTCTCTCAGCCTGGCTCCAGAGCAGAGCTACTCCTGCCCTCGCAGCATCTCTGTGGCCTCCTGTGGACTTGCTTGATCTAAAATGGGAAGAAAAGCTTTTGCTTCAGTCCCTGCGTCTGCCCAAGCTCAGGGGAGCGTCCTGCAGACGTAGTGGTCAGGACAAACTCAGTGCTGCAGGCGTGCTGGGAAGTGCTGAGGGACCAGGTATCTGCTGCATGGGTGTCAGCCCTGTCCTGCTGGGGAAGGCAGGGGTGGTGGTTGGGATTGCATTGAGCAGCTGGCAGGAGCAGGGAGGTTGGTGGTTGAACTGACACCTTCCTTTCCTTCCACAGACATGGAGAGTGTGAATCCAAACTTCGTTACAGTCGCCACAAGCACAACAGGTCTGCTGGAAAATGAGTACAATGTTACCGAGGGGACCTGGGGTAAGGGCTTCTGTCACTTGCCATGGCAAGGGATCACATGTTGGGGGGTTTCACAGCAGCAGCCTAGTTAATGTGGTGTCCCTCCATTTCTGGAGCTCTGGGTATGGTTATTGCCCTTGTGCACAGGGCTGCATCTTGCAGCCCTCTGAGCCTCAGCTATTTCTTCTTCCCTCAGCTGGGTGAGGCTGCCTCAGAACAAGTGGGCTGAAGGCACATGTGCAGCCACTGAAACTCTGACAACTGTCTGCTCTAATATGGATCTGTTGCAGGAATCTGTTCCAAAGAGCAGTCTGACTGTAGAAGTCCTCTGCACAGCTCCTAGCTGTGAGCCTCCAAAATGAGGGTTTCTGTTAAGAGCAAAATGTGAACACAGCTGATGTTAATGCTCAGGGAGCTGCCTAAGATCCTTCCTGCACCAGTGTGTAGGAGGGGACATGTAGCAAGTTAGCCAGCGCAGACTGTGTTTTGTTAACTCCAGATTCTTCTTCGTATCTCTGTGATTGCAGAAACCACATCTTCTGTGACCAGCACCTGGATAGGAGAGAAAGCAGATGACTCCAGCACCTCCATCCTCGTGGGCTGCCTTGTGGCTATTATTCTCCTGCTCCTGATGATTATAATCATTATTCTTTGGAAGCAATATGTTCAAAAAAGGTTGGAAAAGGTAATACAATGGAGCTAGTTTGCAGACACAAGTTCAGTACTAAGCATTAACCCTGATGAGTTCAGAATTAAGTGGAAAGTACAGGATTTCCCCAGCTCTGTAGAGCAGCTAAAACTCTGTTCTCACAGCAGGGAGGATGCCAGCCCCCTATCCAAGATGTTACTGGAAGTTGCTGTGATTGCAGCCAACACATTACTTAACAACTGAGCATCACTTCAGCTTTTTTCCTGTCTCTTTTGCAGGCCCCACGTCGTATCCTGGAAGAGGACGCCACAGTTCGCCTCTCTTTCTACAGCTACACCATTGCCAACAACCAGACTCAGATCCACCAGTCAAATCCCACCTATGAACGTGCTTTCCCACTGGATTTGGAATATCACCAGCCAGCTACACTGCTCCAAAAGCTTCCAGAGCTCTCCCAGAGTGCGGAGGATTCAGGTAATGTAATCATGGGTCTCCAGAAGCTACGTTTCTTCTGCTGTTATTTCTCTCTGTCTCTCGAGGCTTTGTGGTGTTTAAGTAACCTTCTCTTGACTCCTGTGTGATACAATAGTAACCCAGGGACTGAAGACAATATTCTGGAGCTCTGCAACTTCTCAGCATGTACCTTTGGCAGATGGAGCACCAGCCCCACTAGAGGGTGGTGGCTTCTTGTTCTCTTTGAGGACTCTGTGAATACATCAGCCAGGTCATCTTTAGGGGCTGGGTTTGCCAATGGCACCTTGTTTGTCTCATCAGCCCTTTGGCAGTGGAGTCACTGCCTGCAGCACTCCTGGGCTGTCCAGACTGACTGGGGAGACCTTTAGCACCTTTTCTGCAGCAAGGGCTCTTTGACATTCCCCTGGGAAAAGCAGAGGGAAATGCGGCAGAGTAGTCAGTGGTGCCCTGGCTTGCAGCCCCTGGGGAGCTTTAGGATGCATGCAGGAGAGAGTGTTTCCAGCACTCTGATGAGTGAATGGAAGGGCAGTGCTGCATTCCTCAAGCACTGACAAGTTGCTAAGATCCAGTATTATAGTACACAGGGAGACTGATTGGGTTGAGTCAGGATGTGAATTTGAATCCAAACAAATGTCTGTGTGTAGTACTGGTCATATAGGGAGTTAATTATAAAGTTATCTCATGATATTTATGTGAATAAGCTCTAAAAGGTAGTATAGCATGCTAAGAGTACATGAAAAATGATCGATCTGTTTTTGTTGCAGAAGGGAATCCAGAGCAAGTTTGACATTGCAGACAACAGGTAAAGGGAACAGATCGTACTTGATGAATCAGAAGTCACTTCAGATTCATGCCTCAACACGTGGGCAAGCACTTTAGCTCCCATGACTGGGTAGAGCAGGCAGCTGTTAACATGAGCTCACTGGTATTGTGGTGTCTGCAAAAGCGCAGCTTGTTCTGGTTTAAGCCTTAGCTCAAGCAGTCTTGCATTGGGATGTACCCTGGTACAAGGCAGTAGGCATGCAGCTCGGCTGGATTCCCAGAGCTCTGCAGGATCAAGAGGAGCAGAAACCAGGCCACGCTGGGTTTTAAGGGAGTGTGTATGTCTGACTCCACCTCTGTCTTTGGTTTCCCCTCAGTGTGCAGTGGGGACTATGCTGAGCCCGACCTGACCAAGTCCACTCCTCACCAAGGCTTTCAGAACAATGTTCCTCACTATGCCGAGACGGATATTGTCCATCTGCAGGGTGTAACTGGCAACAACATGTACGCAGTGCCTGCCCTCACCGTGGACTCTCTTACCAAGAAGGACATCTCCGTGGATGAATTCCCACGGCAGCAGCTGCGGCTCAAGGAGAAGCTGGGAGAAGGGCAGTTTGGAGAGGTACTGCACTTCCACTGTTCCAGAAAGGAAATGTATGCAGAGCAGAGCCTCTGCACTGCTTCATACCTGGGTCTGTGCTGCATACCAGTATTATGTCTTTGCCGTTGGGGGAAGCTGATGTCTGTCAGGATAGGTTTCAGAGCCCCCCATTCTACACCTGGGAGGCTGCTGCTTGATGCCACATGAATCTTCTCAACTGGTGAACTTTGCTGTCTTTATCCCTATTATACCTTATTATATCCTTTATACTGTACAGAAAAGGCCTGGTGGTGGGAATTCGGGCTGTTCCATGGTCTTCTGTGAGCATCTCAAGCATGTGATGGCTGTCACCCACCTCTAGGCATGTCAGTTTGAAAGCTCTTAGCAATGGCTCCAGCCAGGAGCTGTAGAAACAGCTTGTCCATTAACAGATGGAGGTTCTGGTGGGACTCTGCACACTGACCCAAGACAGACATTTCCCAAGCGCTGTGATGCCCTCACATACCCTGTAGCATTGGTCAAGCCCCAGTTTGTGTCAGAAGCTTCAGGCAGCATGATGCATGTCTCTGTCATCTGCTGAGCTTTCTCTTTACTCCTAGAGCTCCTTTCAAGCTGTTAATGCTGTTACCTTGCCTTTTATCCCTGCTTCCTCTCCACACTAGCCTAGTTCCACACTGAGCAGGTCTTCTCTCTCCTGCTCCTTCTCTTCCACTGTCTCTTTTTCCTTCCCAGCTTTTTCTCACTTGTAGCCTGAAATTCTACCCGTGTACTACGTTTTGGCAAAGCACAGCCCTTTACTGTCTGCTTCTTCCTCTGTGATGTGCTTATCTTTATAGTTCCTCCCTTCTGAGAGTGCACGTTCCCTACCCCAGCCCCTTCCCTGTCCCACTCACTCCTTTCTGGATCACTCCATGTGTTGGGAAGGTGCTGACATGCTCAGCCTCTTGATCTGGCTGTCAGTGTAGCCCCTTCTGCTGTTGCCTGGATCCTGCCCTGCTTTGGGCTGTGCTTCAGAAGTGAAGCAGAGGCTTTTCTCATTTAAATCATAGTTTTGCTTCTGGCTTTTCCTTCCTTCTCATTCCTGTCCTTCTAGTAACTGTCAGGATTCAGAGCCTGTTCCTTCCCTCACACTGTAGGCTCCTACCCTTGCTTTGGCAGATGTGCTGCATCATGTTCTCCCATCTCTCCTTCTCACCTCCTTTGTCTTTACCAAACTTGTCATCATAATATGTTCTGCTCCACTGCTGGCTTAGTGTGTGGTCTTGCTTCTAGAACCATGGCTCACTGCTTTTTTCACCTCTCCATCAGAGCTTCCTTCCCTTTCAGGTTTTTCACTGCCTTGCTCCTGACCATCCCCTCCCTGACTCAGTGACACATCACCTGCACTTGTCATACATGCGCTTTGTGCTGTGACTGTTTCCTACTCCTGCTCTTGTGCCCATACTTTCACCACAGCAGATTTCATTCTCCATACAACTACAGCAGCACCTTTGTACTTCTGTTTCTGTTCTGTGCATTGTCCCATTTGCTGTGCTGTCTCCCTCTGCTCACCATGCTTGTCACAAGCTCTTGCTATTTTCTTCCTATCAAATTCATTAAGCTCCCATTATATTCCCCTCACTGCTGCAGGTCTTACACTGACACATCTGGTCTGCTCCTCTCCTCCAACATCTGTTGCCCAGTTCTCCATTTGAATATGCATTCTGATTACTTCTGAACCAGTGTCTTGTCAGCCCTTCTAATACAGCCCTGGCAGTAACTTTGTCTTTATTCATTTGTTTATCTGAAGATGGTGGGGGGGTGGAACTAGGGGATATTTAGGTCCCTTCCAAAACAAACTGTTCTATGAAACTTGGAATTCTGTCTACTCAGAGTGTTCATCTCTAGGTTTGTTCCCAGGTGAGGTGTTCACATTGCATACACATGCTCATACTTCTTTCCCTTTTCCTCCTGGAATTGGAGGACTTAGGATAGCTGTCTGTACTTTCTGGATGCTCCTTAGTTAAGTTCAAGCAGTGACTCAAGCCAGGCCTCAGGACAGTTCTGCACTTGGATGGCTGGTGTAATGTGCTGTACATGCCAAACGTGCTGCAGCCATGCTGTTTGGATGCACATGCAGAGCAAAGCGGACACCTCCAGGCCTTCCTGAGCATCTCCAGTACTTCCTGAGTGAACCGGAGTGCCTCAGTATTCTACTGCAACAATCTGCACACCTGAAGTCAGTTCAAAGCACTGGGGACACATCAGGCTGCAATCCACTTGTGTTCCTATGTAATGGGCTGTAGAGTGGATGTACACATTTTGTCCAGGATCCAGGGCCGACTTACGGGCTATTTCTGATCAGAACAGTGTCATCTTCATTAGATCATTCACTTGGTCATTCTGCCAGTGGTGACCAAACTGGTGATGTCAGTGTGACATTGGTACTGGTGAGGCTGCGCCTCAAATCCTGTGTTCAGTTCTGGGCCCCTCACTACAGAAGAGACATTGAGGTGCTGGAGCAGGGCCAGAGAAGGGCAATGGAGCTGGAGCAGGGCCTGGAGCACAGTGTGATGGGGAACGGCTGAGGGACCTGGGGGGTTCAGATGGAGAAGAGAAGGTCCAGGGGGGACCTGATCGCTGCCTACAACTGCCTGAGAAGAGGATGGAGCCAGGAGAGGGCTGGGCTCTGCTCCAAGGAACAAGGGATGGGACAAGAGGAAACGGCCTCAAGCTGCACCAGGGCAGGTTTAGATGGAGCTGAGGAACAATTCCTTCCCCAGAGGGTGCTCAGCATTGGAACAGGCTGCCCAGGGCAGGGCTAGAGTTACCATCCCTGCAAGTGTTCACACACTGTGGAGATGAGGCCTCAGTGCCATGGGTCAGTGGTGGCCTTGGCAGTGCTGGGAACGGTTGGATTTGATGATCTTGGAGGTCAAGCTGGTTGATTCTGTGCTTGTTTTCCTCTGGTTTTCTGCCTGTGCTGTGCACGCTCTCATAGATGCCTCTGCCCCTCAGGTGCACCTCTGTGAAGCCGATGGCCTGCTGGAGTTCTTGGGAGTCTCCTCTACAGAATTCACTCACCAGCCGGTTCTCGTGGCAGTGAAAATGCTGAGATCAGATGTCAACAAGACAGCTAGGTGAGCGCATCCACAGTGCCAGCCATCTGGGAAGGAAAGCAGATAGTCCCCAGGCATAGGTTAACCCTGGTGACACCTATACGGGAGTGTCATGTGTCTCTGGTGTGTGTTCATGTAAGGGGCAGGACTCAAGCAGGTAGCGGGGGATAGGAATAGGTATGATGTCAAACTGAAATGCTGTATTAATCCTGTTTGATGTGGAAGGGGTCAGTGTTGAACACAAGCAGCTTGAGATGTTCTTACACACCACTTCTGCTTTCCTTAGCCAGAGGAGTAGTTTAAGATTCAAACCTGTGTTTTCTGCTTTACAAGAAATGATTTCCTGAAGGAGATCAAGATCATGTCACGGCTCAAGAACCCAAATATCATCCGACTCCTGGGGGTGTGTGTGCGTGATGATCCCCTGTGCATGATAACAGAGTACATGGAAAATGGAGACCTCAATCAGTTCCTGTCACAGAGGGAGATCTACAGCAAATTTGCCATTTCAAACAACATTCCCTGTGTCAGGTAAGAGGAAGTGCCCATCTCTGGGGCAAATCAATAATACAGAGCTACCAGTTTCATTTGCTGTGCCTTCCAAGCAATGACTTCCCTCCAGCACAGCCATTGCCATGACACGCACTGTGGACATGAGTCCTGCTTTGCTTGGGACATTGTTCTTGGGGTCTCTGGAGATCCGTGTTCCTGACTGGGCTGTTCACAGTGGCTGTCTTAGATGTATTGTTTGCTGATGTGACATCTGTTTATGTCGGTGGGCTTGTGTTACAACAAGAGAATCGGGAATGTCTCTTGGGCTTTCAGGGAAGTTCATATATTCTCTGGATGTGTCAAAATGATTACATGGGAGGAGTTAAGTGTGGAGTTTCACTAAGGAAAGATCTCATCAGCCAGCAGGAGAATATTTGGCAAACCATTTTGTAGCAGCGGTGACGCTTGTCTTCTTCCTATATGGAAGGATTAAATCCAGTATAAAAGCATCCTAATATTGCAGAAATCCTTTCCTCAGAGGAGAGTTGTGTGGAAGAAGAAACCTTCCTTGATCAGAAGCTGGTGTATTGCCTAGCCCTTAGAATGGACCTCCCCAAAGATTAATTGCAGTTGAAGGACTAGTCAGTTAGGCAGAGCCAGTCCTGTTGGACTGGACCAGGAGGTGGCTGGGTCTTACCAAGTCAAGACAGTGCCAGTGTTTCTGCCAGTTGCTGGCAGTGGCCAGTCCTGTTGTGGAGTGTTAAACTGGCGTCCTGCAGTCATGATGCACCGGGATCTGTAGTTTGGGAAAGGATTTGCATCTGAGTAGAAAGCTTTTCCAGCGCTCTCCAGTCCTCCTCTCTGCACATCTGTGCAGCTTTTACCTTTAGACTGGTAGCTTTTTTTCTGACCAAAGCCTCAGGCTGTCCTTTCTTCTGTATCTGCTCCTCACCTCTCACCCGACTTCAGCACTGTCACTCACATTATTCTTCCTTGGTTTCCATCTGGCTCTTCTTCTGTTTTTTCTTTCAGTCCAGCAGATCTTTCAGCCTCTCGTTCCTTCCAGCCAGGTAGAGTTTCACATTAAAGGAAGCTGGTATGACCAGCTCAGATATCTGTATAGGAGTTGTTTACTGAGGGTAAAATGAATCCTTCTGCCATAGAGGGCAGCTTGTCTCTGCTGATGCCAGTGGGTGTTCATGTGGCAAGGTCCAACCATCCCATGTGTGTCTTGGGCCCCATATTTGGTACCCTGGATGTGGTGAACAGCCCTTTCATAGAATCCCAGCCTGGTTTGTGTTGGAAGGGACCTTAAAGCTCCTCCAGTTCCAACCCCTGCCACGGGCAGGGACACCTTCCACTAGAGCAGCTTGCTCCAAGCCCTGTCCAACCTGGCCTTGAACACTTAATACTTGAACACTTTCCTGCAGAGCGGTGACACATTTCGAAGTCCTTATGGCTGTTTGGTATTTAAAATGCATCTCTCCACTGTCTCTCTGGCTGTCTAACAAGTCATGAGGATAACTCTGCCAAGAAGCATCTCCTGTCTTGCCCTCTGTATGCAGCACTGCAGACATGGAGCCTTGCAGAGCTTGCTGAGCAGAGGGGCAGGGAGCCAAAAGGTAGCTCCTGGTGGGACCCTGCCATGGTGCAGGTGAGACAGGAGAGACTGGGCTGCTTCAAAGGGCAGAGCAACAGCCTGAGGCAGGAGGCAACTGCAGCAGAGCAGGGAAAGGGAGAACATAGGATCTTGGAGGCTGTGCCCCCTCCGATGTGGAAAGCCAGCAACCAGGTTAACAAGGTACTACAAGTGGGTGGCAGAATTCCTTTTCTTGAGCACAACAGGTCCACCCAGCTCAGGAAAAGCACGGAGCTGACTGGGACCAGGCTGGGTATCACCTAGTGCTGAGTGTGGTGGTCACTGTGCTGAAAGGCTGGGAGGGAAGTGGTGCAGAAAGCCTCTGCTGGGGAGAGGGTCTGACTGAATCACTGTACTGATAGCTATTGATGAGGATAGATTGACTGGATCTATTATCATTAGATGCTGTAGAGATAGCTTAGCTGTTGATGATAACAGATAGATTGGATCTGTAATCATTAGATGCATTCCATCGCTGTAATTCAGATAACATGTTACTGCTTCTCTCACTGCCACCAGAGCGTGAGGAGGAGGAGGAGGCAGACTTTCCTTTTCTGGCTTTTATCAGAGAAATACCAACTGTGAACACTTGATTAGATTTGTTGTGGGAAATGCTTGGTTGTGTGGAGCACTTGGGCAACCCGCAGTGGGAAACATGGGAGAACAACAGTGTGTGAGGAATGCTGAAAGGCAGATGGTCCAAACCCTGTCCATGTATCATGCTGCTTTATTGGTATTACCTTCGTTTCACTAATGAGGGAATTAAAATGATATTATATGGGAAATGCATCTGTTTATATTTTCAGTAATATTAAACATACTAAAGAATAAGGTCTCTTTAATGTTGTGACATACTTAATGTAAGCATGGCGCAGTGGCAGTGTGTGAAATTCCAGGCTAAGCAGGGTTTAAGATATGAGATTCTGAGATTGTACAGCCTAATTTTCCATGCCTCTCTGCAGAGGGTTGGTACTTTGCATAAACTCCTCGAGAATCTTGAGTGTAACATTTGATGTTAAAAACTCTAAAGGACATCAAATTCCAAGGGCCCTGAATTTCAGGGACAGCTTGTCTGTTCTTGCTTTGCAGCTCAAGAGCTTGGCTTAGCCTGGCAGGCGAGGGATTTAGTGCCTGAAACCGAACAGCTGAGTTTCACTGACACAGCAAAAACTAAACCAACAGGTCACTGTAACACAGCAAATGCAAGAAACTGTTGAGTGTGGGCAACAGTACTGATTGTTCTTTGTTTTCTTTTGCTGCAGCTACTCCAACCTGCTGTACATGGCCACCCAGATTGCCTCTGGAATGAAGTATTTGGCATCTCTGAATTTTGTGCACAGGGACCTGGCGACTCGCAACTGCCTGGTGGGGAACAACTACACCATCAAGATTGCAGACTTTGGCATGAGCAGGAATCTCTACAGTGGGGATTACTACCGGATCCAGGGAAGAGCTGTACTGCCCATCCGTTGGATGGCCTGGGAAAGCATCCTCCTGGTAGGGACTGCACAAAACCATTCTCCCTTCCACTGATTTCCACCCTTGAAACAGCAACACATGTATGTCTAAAGGTCCCTATAGCATCAAAGTGTGTGCTACAAATGGTCCTAGGTGAGAAGTCCGTTAGGTTGCTTTGCATGTAACTCATGCTGGGAAAGAAGTGTGCCCTTGCAAATACAGCACAGATCATACTGTGAGTTGGAAGGGACCTTTAAAGGTCAGCTACTCCAAATCCCTGCATCTTCAATTAGATCAGATTGCTGAAAGCCCCATCCATCGTGACCTTGAATGTTGCCAGGGGTGGGGCATCTGGCATCTCTCTGGGCAGCCTGTGCCAGTGTTTCACCATTTGCAAGCCCACACTGCTGGGTCATGTCCAGCTTTTCATCCAGCAGCCACCCCCAAGTCCCTCTCAATTCCTTCAACCCCGGCCTGAATTGATACCAGGGGCTGCCCCAAGCCAGCTGTAGGACCCTGACCTTCAACCTTGTTGAAGTTCACACAGGCCCATTTCTTGAGCTTACCCAGGTCCCTCTGGATGGCATCAGCCCTCACCTGGGGCCTAATTTCTGTTCTGTGCCTGGCATTCAGGATTCCTGCTGCAATTGTAAGGAAGTTGCCTTTCTGTGCTTATTTCCCCAGCTGGGAAGCTGAAGGGAGCATGGACAAAACTTTGAGTTTCAAATGCCAAGTCAGGTTTTGAGGTTGGGGTTTTGTTTCGTGCTGTCTTCCCCTCAGGAGAACATTCAACAGCCCAAACTATGTCCAGTGTGGACACAGGTCCTTAATATTCAGCCCAATATTTCTTTCTCAAACTAGTTGGTGAGATGACCTGGTTCTGTTTTCTTACCACACACTCTGAGTACTCAGAACAACTGCAATTACCTGTTCTATAAAGGCTGATAGGCCCAAGCTTTTCTAAATTCACCCTATTTTTCTGGTTATAGCTGCATCTAAACCGTAAGTCACTCATATTCCCTGTGCGAGCATCTTCCAAGCACTGACACACTGCTAGGGTTGCCAGATAAACCTGGGCAATCTGGGTCTTGGATGTTTCCTGCCCAAACAGCCCCCGAGGGGTTTCTGTTATTTTCTGAGCAATCTTTGTTCCAAACACAGCCAGTTTGGGCTCCTTTTTCCAAGACGTAGAACAGGGACTCGAGCAGACTGTCACTGACTTCTTATGTGCAGAGATTAAAATTACCTTGGCCTTTCCTAAGCGTCTGGAGTCTGCTTTGGCTCTGCTTTCACCCTGAGGGCTTTGCTTCCTGTTCAAATCTTCCCTGGGCTGCCCTGCTGTGTTCTGGGCAGAGGAAGGCCACAGTCCATTCTCCTACTGCTGCAGATGCTTTCTCAGGAGGAAAAGTTGTCTCCAGCTTTCTGACACTTGCTTTCTGATTCAAGAGGTTTGCGCCAGTGACAACTGCACCATCTCAGAGCTGTCCTGTGGGTCCCACGGACCTGCTGCTGCTGTCCCACACCGCAGCCATGTCATACCTCAGTGCCTTTGTGCACTGCTGGGAGCAGGTCACCTGCTCTGCTGTCTCTTCTTCAGAGCATCTTCCCACGTATGAACTCTTGATGCTTGTGTCTAGCTGCAGAGGGTGTAGATTGGAATGGATTCTGCTGAATGTGCTCTGTGAGCAACCTGGGCTGACAACATTCTTTCGTTCACAGGGCAAGTTCACCACAGCCAGTGATGTCTGGGCCTTTGGGGTCACCCTCTGGGAGATGTTCATACTGTGTAAGGAGCAACCTTACAGCCTCCTCTCGGATGAGCAGGTCATCGAGAACACAGGAGAGTTCTTCCGTAGCCAGGGCAGGCAGGTAAGGCAGCAAACACGACCTCTCCTTCCTTCACTTGACCTGGTCACATCCTGGTGGATCTCCCAGGGCCTTTCTGCTGGCCTTACATCATCTGCAGGACTCTGCTTCTATTACTCAGCTTCTCAGTGTGTCCCACCTCTCTTCCCCTTTACCTTTGCTCATTGCACCAGCTTTCCTATCCTGGAGCCCACTGGAAGACTCTCTTGGTCCTGTCCAATGCCTGTGCCTTACTATAAACCACTTCTGTCTCAGTCTGTTCTATCCTCCTTGGCTTTTCTGGGCTCTGCTACACAATCCTTGTGCTTTTTTCCTTTCACATCTCTCTCCTGCTAGCATTCTCTGTGAAAGACCAGGAAGCACTTACTGAGGTGGGGAAGGAAGAGTTGTTAGTTCCCAGGGATTAGATACTCTTTGGAATATCTCCACATATGCCAAGAAGCCTTTGGCCATCTCTGCTTGAAGGGCTTGTCTGTATCATTCTGTCCTCTCTGACCAGCTCCCAGGCAGGACTGTGTGCTCTGCTGCCTTCAATAGACACCAGTGATGATGCAGGACAGCCCCGCAGTACTGAGCATCACTGCACCCAAAAACGTGAAGTGCAGGTTTGAAGCAGTTTGCTGTTCTCCCCAAATTCACCTTTAGCATCAGTCAAGTTGAAGGATTAAGGGGAATAAAATAATGGGAGGTTTTATTCACTGTCTCCTGAATACTAATGATTTAGTGAAGAGCCTAAAAGATGTGTACTGAAATGAGAGGGGAAAACCAGTTCTGCTAGGCTGTGCTTTAGATAAGCTCTAAAAAGTGTTTTTTCTCTCTGCTAACAAGCTGTCACGATGCTTAGAAAGCCTCATGGGTTGTCTACGGTGAGTTGGAAGTATTTGGATATTATTGTGGTACATTTGGGGTTGGTTTGTGTGTTGCTGTCACTTGGAAGACAAATCTCTCTGAAGCATTCGTGCTTCCTGGGGGACAAAGCACTTGTTTTGTGACTAGCTCATCAAACCAGTTGTCATAGTGTCTGCAGTGCCATTTGAGATGGCATCAAAGCTCCATCCAGACTCCACTGCCAGATTCAAGCTTAATGGATTTCAAGCATTGCATGATGGCTGTGTCTTGTGAACCTGGAGTGAAACTGTCCTCTTGGTGTTCATTTAGTAAAGGTTCTGTTCTTGTATGAACACCCACTGAAACAGCTGTACCTTTCTTCCTTTCAGATCTATCTCTCCCAGACTCCTCTGTGCCCTAACCCCGTGTTTGACCTGATGTTGAAATGTTGGAGCAGGGATATAAAAGATCGTCCCACTTTCGACATGATTCACCACTTCCTGCTAGAACAAATGGAATCAAACATTTGACTCCAGGAAAAAGAGACAAACTGTTGAGAACAGAGTGACTTTGGTGCCTCTCTGCCTGTACCTCGCAGAAGATGGTCAGGCCACCTTGCTCTCCTCCCTTGACTGAACTGTATTTAAGTTGAGACGTCCATGGCAGCTGCTCATTCTATTGGCCATGGTCTGACACACAAGACCAGAGGATCTCATTTGGTTGAAAAATCATCTCCTCTTCGGAATCATTTCCTGGGAATACTGTGAGAGGGGTTTTCTTGGATACCCACATACCTTTGGGCGACATAGATGAGTAAAACCTTGAGGGACTTGGAGCTCTCTCCTGGGTGGAACAGAAGCTGCAGTCGGTGAGAGCGCTACCCCTCCCAAACGGATTTCTTTCTACAAGTAAAGACTTCAGTCTTCTAAAACTGTTCCATTAAATCAAATGGAAGTCTTGTGCACATTAGCAAGTGTTTCTGTATGCTCTTGCTACAGACAATATGTATAGTGAGAGACTAGAAACGTTTAGAGCTAGGAAATGCTTTTATGGACTTGAGAACTGACGGAGCATTTAGCAACCCTTTGGAAGTAACACTGCCAGGGTGTACAGAGGATGCTGATCCCAGAGTCCAAGCTGATGTTCTTTTTTCCTGTGGTTGTTAAGCACTGCTTTTGTTCTATTGTGCGTTTTCCCCACACTGGATTTTGTTTGTTTTCTAGAAAAATAACTTTGAAAATGAATGTTAAAGGTTGCAGGAAGATCATGGTGGTGGAAGATCTTCTGACCGACAGATTAAGGCTAGGCTAGGGAGTTTGTATTGAAACGTAGCTGATACTGTACTACTGTCACTATGTAGATTCATTAGCCTAATGAACTTGTAGCCACAATGGACTGATGTGCAATTAATCCTGTATAAGTACCCATTAATATGAGATCTCTAAGTCAATGCTGTTACCTGTGCAGAGGGAACTCGGATCTGGTGAAACCGAATGGCTGAGAGCAGAACCTGCTGTGTCACTTGTCATAGCTCATGGGAGAGGAGGAGCAGAGTACGGGTGGTCCCTCAGCACACACGTGTGCACATGCCCTCCCATGTATGTTGAGTGTCTGTGGTTCCTCTTCAGGTCTGTGGCAGGGCTCATGCTGTTGGCCAGGCAGATGCACTTGGGCCCAGGCTCCTTCATGCTGGGATCAAATCTGGCATCGGGAGGTGGGACTGACACATCCCCTTAGTCTGGGTTTGTGTTCTGTTTCGGGTGCTCCCTGCACAACACGAGACCATTGAACTTGGGGTTGTTTTTTGTTTGTCCTATCACAGACAGCTCATTCTCTGGAGGATTTTAATGGCTCTGAAATCCATTTGGAGTGAGGGAGGGAATTCAGCTCTACAATAAATCCATTGAGGATTTACCCGGTGCCTGGGGAATACTCTGCTATTCCCTCTCTAATCCTGTAGCGAGATACTTAGGACCAAACCAAGTATTTCATAAGCTGGGAGAAGATGAAAGCTCAGTACTTGGTGCCTTTTAAACAGCATCCAGCATAGTGTTTATTTCCAGTAAGGAAAATGAGGTAGTTCTTATCTTACCTGCAAGCTCAGTGTGAATGGCTGTGCTGAGAGCTCTGCGAGGGGGCACTGCTGAGAGGGGGAGTGTCCAAACACTTGGAATCTGAGGGTAAATGTTATGTTGGAAGGAGTAACCTGCTGCTGCATTGGCGGGTGCCAGGCTGGAGCGTGGCTGTGGCTGCTCCCTGGGCAGGACAGACTCCGTCCTGAAGATTCCCAGTTGTGGCTCACTTGGTAGGACCCAGGTTATCCCATTGCAGACCCAGTGTGGGGTTCCCCAGCGCCTCCACGTGAGCTGGTCCTCTGAGCAAAGGGTCCAAGTCACCCCATCTCCAAGGTGGATCGCACCCCCAAATGGATATTTTCCCCTCTTTGACTGGAGGGGCCATGAGGAGCTGCTGTTACCTGTGCAGTGTCTGCCTGGAGCTGGGCAATGGGAGTCAAAGCCGGTGTGGTCCCTGCTGCAGCCTGTGGGGCACTGGATGGGTGCTGGCAAACCACACACGGGCTGTGTATGTGGGGTGTTTCTGTCCTGTCCCAGACAGTGTACCCAGCAGCACCCAGCCGCGTGTGTGATCTCCTGTACTTTGGAGCTCAGAGATGCCAGAGCACTGTAAGGTTACCTGGCTGGGCTCTCTACTTGTTCCATCAGGACATGCTGTTCCTCTCTTGACATGTGGACATAGTTTCTCTCATATCAATAAATTCTGATGATAACCTTGACAAAAGTGATTTCTACTTTGTTCTTTTACCCAGGTGCCTGCACTGAGCACAGATACCTTGCTCTGATTGTTCAGCAGCTCTTTGGTACGTGTGGGACCCCAGGTTTGAAGGAGCAGCCATTGGTCATTTAAAGGAGTGAGCTTTGAAGGGAGCTCCTGGAAGCGCTGGGATGATGCTGGCCTGAGCCCCCTTGGGCCAGCGGGACTTGGACCAGCCTGGGATCGCTGTTTGGTGTCGTTAATACAGTGCTGCATTTCAGTAAGCAATTTCTTCATGTTAAAATCAGAAGACCTGGGCTGGCAGCAACCTCGGTAGTCTCTTAGTGCATTGCCCACCAAGAGCTGAGCTGACCACAGAGCTCCATTGGGGTGCTCTTGGCCTTGCCCATCTGCGTGTAGGAGGTCTCTGAGGATGGAGATGCCACCCCTGCCCCAGGGCTGTGCTGCTCCCATGGAGGAGAGTTTCCTCGTGTCCACTGTGCCTTCCCCTCTGCATCTTGTACCTCTCATCTCCTCCCTGTCTTTCACTGCACACCTCTGAGAGGAGCCATCACTCCCTCCCAGACCATCCACTGTAGACCTGGGGCTGCTGAAGAGGGCTGTCCCTTGGTGCTGCTCAGGAGCTGGCAAACTCAGTGCATTCATAAAGGCTGGAAACTCCAGATCCCTCATTAGGCACCAAGGGCAAGAGTCAAAGCAGCAATTTTACCTCCTCAGGTAAGCTTTTGGGTGGAGGAGCAGGCGCCTGAGCAGATGAGAGCTCCAGTTTCTGGTTAGTACCTTTGAAACCTTAACGTGATTGTGCCAGCCCTGTGCTGAGCTCCTCAAGCCCATAGAGGGACCTTGGTGGCGAAGCAGCCTCACTGCTGGTACTGGAGCTGGTGAAATGATGCTGGTGCTCAAGGCACTGTGGTCTGTGATGTGCTGGCCATGGCAGCTGCTCAGTGGAGACCCCATGTTCTGTGCCTGCCTTCAGCTGGAGGGGGTGAAACCCACCGCATACAGGACCAAGTCACCTGTATGGTGTTGGGAATGGGAACAGCCCTTGTGTGTGTGAAGCAAAGGGCTGCATCCTCACACGAGGCACTGAGGGAGAGGAGGGCTGAGCCTTCCCCTGCAGCGTGGGGAGTCCCTGAGCCTCTGCTGCACCAGTGACTGGGGCTGTCCAGAGCTGTGCTGGGGCTGCTGCTGGGAACATCTGGCACAGCTGCCCTGGGGAGACCTGACAAGCGCTGTGACATCTCCCTGCTCATCCGGAGCTTCCGGAATGGGGGGAAGCAAAAGACGTGTCCAGGGAAACCTGAGGAGCTGGGAGCGTTGTCAGGCCAACGCAGCACAGCTCCCGGTGCATCACAGAGGTTTCCCGGGCGACTGCATCGTGTTGCATCTCCTTCCTCCCACCAGCCAGAGCTGCTGCTACATTGCCATGGAAGCCTCAAAGAAAAATAGCATCTTCCCTTCCCAACCCTACCATATCCCTGGGTAAGTTCATCCGAAATGTCTGTTCAATTCAAACTGATCCATTGGGATCAGTAGTTCTGAGTCGTGGTAAGTTGGTTGGTTGGCTTTATTTAAAAGACATGACTAAAACCTCATGTAACAGTGCTCCAAAGGAGACAGGGCTCCAGCACGAGAAGCACCACGTTATAAAAGGGTACAGAGAAAGACATTGCCATAGTGCACTGAGGGCAGGGCCAAAATTGTTCTTCCCCCCCCAACTTGTTTTAAGCAGCAAATGGCACCGGGGCAGCTGTGCAGGGGTTGGCTTCCAAACTGCCATCACTTTTGCATCGAGGATGTTTGAAGGCCTCCTTTGAATTGATACTTGCATAGGCATCATGCACTCTTGTCAAAGTGCTCAGAGCACAGCCCTGCTGTGGATGCTGTGCTCTGGTTCATGCGTAGTTAGGGGGGGTTTCCAAAGCTTTTTGTGATGTTCTCCTCCAAGGGCTTGGAAAGAAGCAGCCAAACTGTCCCGGTAAGAGGTGATGAGTTGGTGGTTAAAGGATAAGACAAGAATGGCAGAAGTCAGTGCGTTGGCTTTGTGGTGACAGAGGGAAATGGTGCGTGCGGTCTCCTGGTGCCCGTGCTGGGAGATGTGTTCATGGCACACGGATGGCCACGGAGGAGCCCGTGGGACAGCAGAGGCAGATGCTCCCCAGCGGCAGCCCCAGCGCACAAGTGTCTGCTGGTACCAAGGCCCTGGGATCAGCCCAGCCTGAGGCTGGCTCCAGAGGGCACCTGGACGATGCCTGGGGCAGAGGGGCTGTGACAGACCAGGTTTGTCCCACATGGCCGCAGGTGCAGCACAGGCAGCCCTGGAGCTGCAGCCAGCGCGGAGCTGTTCCCTTCCTTAGCAATGCTCCTGATGCTCAGATCGGTCCTTCCCATCGCAGCAGCGTGCAGGACTGTGCCATGCCTGAGCTCCGCACCTCCCAGGCTTACACAAGCTCTGGGGCTGGGTGCGTTGAGCACGGTTTGTGCTGTGGTTGCGATGTGTGGCTCCACGTGTGCTGCCTCCCTGGCAGAGCCGCGCTGGCAGGGCTGGGGAGGGATGAGGAGCAAGGGGGGAGCTGTGCCTGGGTTTGCACCTCCAAAAGCCTCAGCCCTTCCCTGCCCACCCCTGCCTGCAGACAGACCCCAGGAGCAGCTTCAGTCCCTGCTGCAGGCGCAGGAGCTGGGGCAGAAGCGAGGAGGAGGAACCCAGTTCTGCTCCTGTGTTTTGCCGGGCTCTGCGTGCTTGCGGTGTCCCCCCTGCGGGTGCTGCTTTGCATCTGCTTTGGGTGCTGAGCACAGGGAGAAGCTGCCTGAAGGGCACCCTGGGGCCAGCAGACCCTGCACCCCGCTGGGTGCTGGCAGGAGGAGGATGCTGCATCACAGCATCTCACCGCTTGTCCTATGGGCCGTGAGCCCGCAAACACAAGGGCATCAACATCGGCCGCTGCCACTTGTGTTGGGCAACGGTCGCAGATGGGGCTTTGAAAATGCCACCGCAGCGCTGAGTGTTGGAAGCCAAAGCCAGGGAATGGGAAGGACGCAGGGCACAGGAAGGGTAAATCCATGGAGCGCTCTGTGGAGCAGGCAGGGTGCGGAGCCCAGCGAGGACGGGCCCAGGGCCAGGGCTCTCCCCGGTGACCAGGACGGTGGAGCGGGTTTTGGTGCTGCTCTTTGGGAGTGGCGATGGCAGAGAGCAGAGATAGGGCTGAGAGAGAGGTAAGAGGGAGGCCGATGAGGGGTGGGAGCAGCAGGGACGGGGATCCCTGTGGGTTCCCAAGACAAACACAAGGCAGGAGGAGGCCAAACAGCCCCGCTGGGACCCGTCCCCCCCAGCACCAGGGCTTTGAGCGCAGCCCCTGTCATTGGCTCCATGGCAGATCCCTTCTCCATGGCCCCAGACTGACTCAGCCGAGCTCCTCCTGTTACCTCGCTTCTAATTGCCAGGAATTGAATCCTCTCTCAGCTCTCCGGCCACCCTGTCATTACCTGGGCTGAGCCAGTTGTGCCCTTGCTCAGCTTTATTGTCCCAGTGTAGCTTTCCCATGTTGCAAGACCCATTGAAAATCAATGGGGATGAGCCACCGAGGTGCTGCTGAGATCCTGCATGCAAAGTGGGAACGCTTGCCAAGGGGAAGTGCATGGCTCTGCTTGCTCTTGGTGAAAGCATTTGGAAGGGAAAGTACTTCCTCATCATCTCGTGATCCTCAGGCATCACCTGGCTCTGTCCCTGGGTCGGCAGTGGGCTCTCTGAGTGTTGCTGTCTACACTGCAGCCGGCAGCTCCACCTTTCTTCTTCAGAGGTGGAATAGCATCACTGGGAGGAGAGGTGGTACCGGGAACAGCTGAAGCTTCCCATCTGTGCTGATGGACTCGGGAATGGAGCCAGAGCTCCAGCACCCTGAGCCACCCAACTGCCCATGCCAGGCACTGGGATGGAGGAGCAGCGCATCCTGCAGGAGTTTGATTGGGGTTTCAGTGTTGAACAAGGGCCACCGGGAATTCCCAGTAACACAGAGGGAGGGAGAGGAACATCTGAACCAGAGCCGAGCTTAACTGGGAATGGGATTTTAACTGGGGGCTGTCCCAGTGGCTGCAGCCCACGCTGTGAATCTGCCTTCAAGGCCAGGTTGGACACAGGGGCTTGGAGCAAGCTGCGGCAGTGGAAGGTGTCCCTGCCCGTGGCAGGGGTTGAACTGGAGGAGCTTTGAGGTCCCTTCCAGCACAAGCCAGGCTGTGGTTCTGTGATGTTTTCCCCTCTGCAGGCACTGCTTTGGCCTCTCTCTGTATTCCCCCATGAACCAAAGCACTGAGCCTGTGCCTACAGATGCCTGTGAATCCATGAGCCAGTTTGCATGCTGATGTGTAAACGCACACATGTGCAAACACACACACATGTGCAAACACACACATGTACAAATGCGGGCACATGTGCAAACACGCACTCGCCTGCCTGCCTTCGTGCGTGACCACACACATCTGCTCCGTGCTCCCCTCGTGCTGCTCCCGTTCTCATTCCCGCTCGCAGGCACATCCCTGTGCAATCACCTCCTGGGCTCACACTCCCCAGCCCCTGTGTGCTCCCGGCTGTGCCCTTCCCAGCACCGAAGCAGAAACCCAGCCAGTGGGCGCCTCCCGGCGCCACCGCAGTGACCGCTCTTTGGTTGCTCCTCAGCTATGAGGGCTTCATCCCTCAGCGCAGCTTCCAGTTCGGAGAGACCTTTGGCAGGACCACGCACCGGCTGCTGACCGCCCCCGGCATTGCCCGGAGCCCCCGCGCTCTGCTGGCGCCGCTGAAGGAGCGCAAGTTCATTGAGGACCTCAGTGGGACGAAGTGTGGAGCCCAGGGTCACCTCCCCAGGCCCCCAGGTGAGCACAACCCGGGCCCTTCACTGCATGGGCTCTGCTCCCACGAGCACGGTCCGAGCATGAGCAGCACGGCCTTGGCAGGCTCCTGCTGTGGCGCTGGGTGTTATCCGTGGAGCCGGCATCCATGGTGCAGCATCCGTGGAGCCGGCATCCATGGTGCAGCATCCGTGGAGCCAGCATCCATGGCGCAGCAGCATCAGCGCGAAGCTGGAGCTGAGCATGGGGCTCCTCACATTGGCATTTGGTGGAGTGGGGAGGGGAAATCTAAGTTCCAGGGTTACCTCCTGTTAGGTGAAGGTAGACGGTGGTTTGCTATGTGGTATATATGCTATATGTTCCTGGTGGGGTTTAACCCCAGCCAGCAGCCAAAGCCCAGCAGCCGCTTGCTCACTCACCCCCTGCAGAAGGACAGGAGAATCAGGATGAAAGTGAGAAAACTCATGGACTGAGACGAAAATTCAATCTTTATTTTCATGAAATGATTGTTAATAATTGGAATAGAAAAACGGTAATGAATTGTAATGAAAATATCGAAAAGAGAGAAATAAACCCCAGCCAAGATAAGTGATGCCAATGAAACCATCACTCACCGTCACTGTGTGATGCCCAGCCAGCCCCCAAGCAGCAGCCCTCCTCCAAGGCCCCCCCAGCTTCATTGCTGAGCGCGGTGTTGCATGGTCTGGGATACCCCTTGGGTCACTGCCTGGCTGCGTTCCCCCAATTCCTTGTGCCCCCCCCAAGCTGCTTGCAGGAGCAGCAGAGAAGGTCCCAGCTCTGTGTGAGCGCTGCTCAGCAGTGACTGGAGCATCCCTGTGTGAGCAGCGCTGCAGCACAGACCTGAGCATCGCCCACGCCAGCGGCTGTGAGGACAATGAGCTTCCCCAGCACAATTCCAAGGGCTCAGATCCATCCCTCCGGGAACACTCAGCTCTGCTGCTTCAGGCCCTTTCCTGGCTGACCCCCTGGTGCAGAGCTTGTCTTAGAGCTCTTACAGCTTGTGATCCACTTTGCATCCTAATGCTCCTGCCTCAGACCCGTGGATGGGCTTGTGTGCCCTTTCCCACTCTCCCTTTCCCTCTTTCCCTGCTCACGGGCCCCATCTCCTCCATCACACACTGACATGCTCCCCTAGATTCCCAACACTGGGAATATGCAGGAATTTCCCACCAAGTCCCAGCTGTTTTGGCCCAAGTGCCTGGTCCCTGTGGAGCAGACCCAAAGCAGGCTGCAGCAGCAGCAGCTATCCCATGATCCATCCCTTGGAGACACGGGTGCCATGTACCACACCATGCGGACACCCTCTCTGGTGGCAGCGAGTCCTCTCCAGGCGGAGGGTAACATTCCCAGCAGGATCTGGGTCTCCATTTCCCTGGCGATGGCCGCACCAAAGCGATGCTTTCCCATTTCCTGCTGGGAATTTGCGCCGTGCAGCTTCTTGGATTCTTCCAGCCATTCTGTCCATCCCAGCCCTGTTTCCCAGGAGCCGGGTCTCCACACAGACGGTGTTAATGGGCTTCATACCGGGGCATTTACATTTGCGCTTCCTTGGGTTAAGCCGCAGTTTGGATGGACCCAACGAACCAGTTGAGCCACTTGCTCTCCATCATTATCCTGTCCTCATTCCATGCTCTCCTCACCAACCCTCATGTCACCTGCCAGCGTTGGAGCTGGGAAGTGCTGAGTGCTGATGGTAACTTCATCCCCAGCCCCTGTGGTCAGCGAGGGATTCCTTAAACCCTTCACTGCAGCCTCTCCTGGTGCCCCTCGGGGTATTTTCCATGGTGGGATCAGGGAGCTCCAGGCAGTGTTGGATCCGTGGGGTCTGTGTTTGCAGTGCTCTGGCACAGCCACAGGGAGAAAAGGGTTACGCTGGGGTTTGTTTTGCCCTTTATGCTCAGCTGATGGTAGCTTCGAGCTCAGGTGTCATTTAGATTAAGTTCTAAGCCATTGAGCTTCTCTTTGTGCATTGGCCCCTGCGGGATGGTCACCAGGACGGGCCGATGGCACCCACAGGATACATTCACAGCCTGCAGGTGCTGCTGAGCTCCAGGCTCCTTTCCTTCGCTACAGGGGTCTGAGGTCCATGGTGATGGGAATCCCTCGCTCAGCCGCTCCTTCCCCTTACCTCGGTGTCATTCCGCAGGGTGCTTTCCCTATGAGAGAGCTGAGGCTCCAACGACCGCTCCTGACCCGGCCCTTCGGCCCAGCCTGGCCCGGCTGAAGCCAGAGCTGACAAAGGAAGAGCCGACCATGATCCAGATGGACCCTGCGCCCCTGGACCGCCCCGACGAGCACGTCCCGAGGACACAAGTGGCTCGGGAATACCCCCACAGCGTTCCTCGCTATCCTGTGTCCGAAGGGCGACAGCGGCTGACCCGGAGGTGCGGATCCGGCCAGCTCGGCGGTGCCCAGCCAGGAAGCGCACTCGTGAGTGGTCTGGGGTGGAACAAACAAGGGGGAGAGGGTGCTGCTGGGGAGGGATGGGGGATTGGGACTGGTGGGCATGGAAGGGATCTCCTTGGAACGGGGGTGTGAAAAGGGACCCTGATGTGCTTTGCATCAGGGGCTGTGGCAATAGGACAAGGGGGAATGGCTTTAAACTTACAGGGGGAGATTCAGGTTGGATCTTGGGCAGCTCTTCCCTGTGAGGGTGCTGAGGCGCTGGCACAAGGTGCCCAGAGAAGCTGTGGCTGCCCCATCCCTGGCAATGTTCAAGGCCAGGTTGGACACAGGGGCTTGGAGCAAGCTGCTCCAGTGGAAGGTGTCCCTGCCCATGGCAGGGGTTGGAGCTGGAGGAGCTTTAAGGTCCCTTCCAGCACAAACCAGGCTGGGATTCCATGAGATGGGTGTGGATGACAAGGGCAGAAAGCTCAGAGTGTCACATAGAGAAATATCAAATACAGAAACATTTCCAGTGGTAGCAAATCCATTCCATACCCAGGAAATTGTGGCACTCATTGATTACTCTCCTCATTAACAAGCCTTAACTCTTCTTTGGTGAAGCTTTAGCTTCAAGTCCCTGCCATCAGGTCTCACACTGTGCCAGGTCTGTGCTTCCTTTGGGTGAAGTGGTAGCCCTGACACCCTCTTCCTCCTACCCCTTTGGTTACATGCTGGGTTTCTCACCACCGTTATCCCTTGTTTAAACACAAGCACTGGGTTCGCCTCTGGCACTGTTTTAAACAGCAAAGCCAGCGTCACTTGGGACCAACGTGTCTGAGCCCCCCGTGTCTTCCATCCCGCTCCAGCCAGCTGGGGCTCTGCACAACCCTGAAGGCAGAGAGTGGGGATTTGATGACTCAGCCACATCAAGAGCTTGGGTATAAACCCCCGGAAAGGGCATCCCTGCTCCTCACTCTGAGGAGCTCAGTGCCCAAACCTCCCCTTATTCCCGCTGGGGGCTTCGCAGAGCCTCTGTGCACAGCGGGCACATGCGATGGGGCTTCCCCCGGAACCTTTGGGCAGCTCCTGGTGCAGCGCTGGGAAGAGCTGGAAACGGCAGCGGCCGTTCCCCGGCTCTGTGGCTGATTCATCGCTGGAGCCGCAGGAAGGAGCGGCTTTCACAGCATTGGTTTTACTTCTGCTCTTGCTCTGAACCTGTGAAGCAGAGGCGGGGGCCGGGGCCGGCGCTGCCCGAGGAGCCCGCGAGAGCCAACGGGGCCGAGGAGGAGGACGTTTGGTTGCCACAAACGGATCTGCCAAGAGTGATCCAGCAGAAGGTTATTCCAGGTAAGAGCAGGGGGTCACGCACAGCAGGACCCCCCTCGGACATGGCCCTGCCACTGTCCTTCCCTGTGGGAAACCTCAGAGGTCCCGGCTGCTCATTCCAGTTCAGTTGACGCTTCGGGATGGAAAACGCCACTGCTGCTCTCCACGCAAGGGTGTCCTTTGGGATGCAATCAGCCCTGGGTCTCTCACGGGCAGGAGAGCTCATCACGGATGGGATGCAGGAGCTGCCCCAGCTCCCCACAGCCCTGGGGCCAGGCTAGCAATTGCTGGGCCATGGGCTCTGCACCACCTCCTGCTGCACTTGAGGTGGTTCTTTCTCTCTCGGAAACAAGAGCCCTTCCTCAATCATGACATCAACAGGCAGTGGTGCTCTGCACCACCATGACTGTACACAGCTGGTGGACAAGGAGGTCTGCTCTGCAGCTGGAAGAGCCAGAGCACTGCGGAGGGTGATGCACAGGGGGGATCTTCACTGCAGTGGACCACAGCGAAGAGGGGCTCTGTATCAGAGTATTGCAGTCAGTGGAAGAGCATTGATGCTTCAGGATGCAGAAGACAACTTTCTCTCTCTGCAAAGCATTCCTTTGGGAAGAGGGAGTTCTGCCGGTGTTTTAGATGCACCTCGCTATGTTTTATGTAGTTTTAGACTCTATATCGTTTCTGTCTCATACTTGGTGAAAATCTGTCGGATGGGCCGGGCAAGTGAGGAGGAAAGGTTGGATTCCTTGCTGCTAGCTCCTGAATGTGTATTAAACTGGGAGAGCACATGACAGAGCTGTCGGTGCACAGAAAGGCTATGAGAAATGAAATGTTCCTTCCATACCTCATGGAGATCAACCCAGATCCATTCAGTCCATTGAGTTTTCCCTGGGCGTTGTAAAAAAGGCTCTTCCAGAACAGACCCTTCACATGTAAGAGTTCATTTCACACTTTAAATGGGTGCATTTTTCCTTCCTATGCTCTGCTGAGGTTTTATATTTATCCCAGCCTCTTCCATTTCCGGGCTGGTTGATCCCTATAGGATATGTATGGTCTCAAGCAGACAATGTTCTCCCTTGTCTTCATCCCCAGGGTACACTGGATTCATCCCCCGCCTCTCCTGGTTTCATGGAGTGAACTACGTCCGGGGTGTGAAGGAAGCAATGAAGGAGTTTGACCAACACCAGGTTCATTACATGCACAAGTCTTATTTCAGCCGTGTAACCGAGTCAGCTGCAACACCAGAAGTGGTTTCACTTGCAGCAGTGGGGTTAGCACTGGGGTTATAAGCTACGAGCAGGGTGAAATGCTGTTAGGTAACATGGTGAAAAGTCCTGAGCAATTAAGGTCTGTAACTTGTTTCCTTGGGACGTTGGTGGAGAAGAAATGAGTTCATAAAAGGATTAAGCAAATCTACAGAGGGTTGGGTCAAGGGTGGCTGTTAAATGTGGCTCTGAGAGCAGAAACACAGGATGCAACTGTCTGTGCTTCCCTTGTGCAATCCATCTTCTCTACCGGGCTGGCAGGGCCTGATGGCTTCCTGGCCTGCTTGGGTGGTTATTCCTCTGTTACCTGGTTGTATAGCTTTGTCCTTTCCTAACGTGATTTGTCTTAAAGGGATTCAGATCTCCTTTTGGGAAGGGTACAGAACCATCCCTTCTGAAACACTATTTGTCGCCTTGCTGTCAGATCTCCCATATAGTTCCCTGCTACATGGGGAAATGAGATCCCTCCCGCGGTAGTTAACAGTTTGCATTCCAAGTGATGCATTTCCTCCTGCTACCAGGATGCAGTGAGATGCAGCAGCATCCCCTGTCCAGCACTGGTGAGCGCCGGTCAGCTCAGTGACGCAGGTTACAACATTCCCAGCCCTTTCTGGTCACTGGGATTTGCTGCAGTGCCTTCATCCCAGAGCGTACAGGTCTGATGTAGGAAAAAATTCCAAGCTTGAGGATCCCCAGCTCAGAGAAACTCAGCTGGGAAGAAATGACTCAGCAGGGAGAGCAGCAGGTCTGGCTGCTCACAGCAGCCTCTTGTTTCTCAGGCTGAAATGTATTTTCCTGTGCTGGCTTCCTTCTGCTTCTGCCATTAATAGGAATAGAGATGAAGCAGCAAGGAAAACCAAGCCCAGACCATGGCATTATCAAAACTGAATGTGCTGTTTGCAAAGCCTTTCTGCCCTAATTCCTCAAGTAACATTCTGCATGTAGTAAATCAGCGAGGGAGGTGTTTCTGTTGCAGGATTCAGCAGAACCCAGCCTTGCAGAGCTTAGCTGCGGCACATCCGGCACTGAAGGAATACGAGTACACTAAAAAAACCCCAAATCACACCACATTTCTATCTAAGATGGCTTCAAGCCATTAATCTGCTGCCCTAAATCTCTGTTGCCCTAGGTTACATACTGGGATGTGCTATGGATCACTGCTCATGCCTGCATCAGGCGAAACAGTGCAGCCCTCACGCTTCAGTGCAGGGCTTGAGGGATGCAGCAGCCGCTCCATCACCACAGCATGGGTCAGTGGCCCCACGGGCTGCTCGGCCCCATCAGCCCCATCCCTTCTGCACCAGGGAGGGCAGCGCAGCTTCAGTGACATCTGAATACTGACGGCAGCAACATCCGCCCTCCAGTCCCTGTCTGGGTCTGACCTTGGGGGGTCAGACAGCTCCAGGGGATGGTTTACACGCTCCCTGCAGTTAACACTCCCTAAGCCTTCCTGCCCCTCCTCGCCAGGCAATTGCTGGCTGATCACCACCAGTGGGACTCATGGAGGAGAGCTGAAGGGGTCAAACCAAGCCCCAGGTGTGCAGTCACAGCACAGGAGCAGATGAGGGCTGTACCCAAGCCCAGCAGACACTGCTGGCTCCCAGTACATCAGACATAGGAGCACAAGGTGTTTGGGACTTGCAGGTGATGCCCAGAGGTGATGAGGTGAATGCAGTGTAGCTCCTAATTGGAAGAAAACTGAACTGGAAAGAGAACTGCTTTACATGCCTTAAATATTGATTGGAGAGTGACTTGGTAAAGCGCATGACTTGGTAAAAACAGTGTTTTATTATACAATATACAGGTTATAAAATTAACTACCTTGCTGTTGGTTTTTCCTCCCCAGTTTATGATGAGAAATCCAAGTTACAGCTTTGGCAAGAGATATCCCCCAAATTACTGGCCTACCCATAGAATTTACACCAGTGCTGGACTGATACCTTCCTACACGGGCTTTGTACCAGGTAACGTTATCAGCTGAGTGAAAGGGAAGTCATGGATACTAACTGCTGTCATTAAGTAGCGCTGTTATTAGCAGTAGTGCTGCAGAAGTGAAGGATTACTCAACTGTTCCACATGGGTAGTAGGTTATTTCCCGGTCTGTGCTGAGGTGCTGGAGTGGCGCCATCCCCTTCCTGCAGGAGAGCCTGGCTGCCAGCCTGGGCTTGTGCAGAATGTTCCTCTGGTTTCCAGCCACCAACCCCTGCTAAAGCAGCAGAGGCTCAGTAACACCCTGCCCGTCACCCGGGCGCATTACAGCGCCTTCGTCATGGAAGTGATTCATAGAATAGAGCCTGGTTTGGGCTCGAAGGGACCTCAAAGCTCCTCCAGTCCCAACCCCTGCCACAGGCAGGGACACCTTCCACTGGAGCAGCTTGCTCCAAGCCCCTGTGTCCAACCTGGCCTTGAGCACTGCCAGGGATGGGGCAGCCACAGCTTCTCTGGGCACCCTGTGCCAGTGCCTCAGCACCCTCCCAGGGAAGAGCTTCTGCCTAAGAGCTCATCTCAGTCTCCCCTCTGGCAGGTTAAAGCCATTCCCTTGTCCTGTCCCTACAGGCCCTTGTCCAAAGCCCCTCTCCAGGTTTCCTGCAGCCCCTTTAGGCACTGGAACTGCTCTGAGCTCTCCCCTTCAGGAGCCTTCTCTTCTCCAGGCTGCCCCAGCCCAGCTCTCTCAGCCTGGCTCCAGAGCAGAGCTGCTCCAGCCCTCGCAGCATCTCCATGGCCTCCTCTGGCCTCGCTCCAACAGCTCCATGTCCTTTAAGTCTGATAAAAAGAAAGATGTAAATTATACAAATGGGATGAGAATGCACAAAATAATAGCAGTGAAATGGTATTAGCCATAGAGACAGGCAGTGGCTGCCCTGCACTGCCTGCCTGCTCCTTGGTTAGTGGTGCTGCCTAAAGAGGGAGGGCTGAAGTGACTTGTGTGTGTGAAGGGGAAGCACTGCCCATGCACCTGAAAGCATCAAGGTATCAAGCTAAAATGTCAACAAATCAGCAACTACCTTGTTGTCTCTGCCAAGAGCTCAGTAATATGGGCTGGGAAATCAGGGAGACAAGCGAGAAAGAGCCAGCCTCATAACCTGTACTTAATGCAGTGCAGAGGAGGAAAATGGTAGAACAAAACGTGGTAGAAATGAAAGCAAAGAGTGGGGAAGCACACATCCTGCGTGGGGCAGCTCTGGGGTGTCTCACAGCATAGCCCAGAGTGTTCCAGGGGCTGTTTCCTCTGCATAGGGCTGCTTGGGGAGGGCTCTGGTCACACACAAAGCTGGGCCCTGCAAGGCTAAAGCCCAAAGGAAAAACCCACCCTAATATCATTACTTCATGCTTTAACCATGGGTTGCCACCTTTACACCTACAGCAGCTCCCTCCCAGGTAGGTTTGAAGCCAGGCACCCATTCCTGCAGACGGGCTGGTTGCAGTCGGTGCCATTTGGACTGCAACCAGCTCAGACACTGGGAGGAGAAACTTGTTCTCAGCACAAAAACCTTGCACAGAACAACTCCGAATTCAAGAGCAGTGAGCAGGGTTTCTTCAGCAGGAAAGCAGCCTGCTCCCCCTCCAGCTCTCCAGTGGCGGGTCAGTCACTTTTGCTAACACCATGGCCACCACAGTAGGAATGTGGTGTGAATACACGGGTGCCACAACACACCACCCTTGATGTGCTAGCGGGTGTCCAGCCCACCTCAGCAGCAGATGCTGTAGTAACCCTCAGGGAGGTTTAAACTCTCCACATATGATTTGAAAACGCGGCTGCGCACACAGGAGCTCAGCTCCTCCTCAGCAGTGTGGTGGCACTGCTGTCCACAGCGCGGCTGGCACAGGTCACAGCTACCTGCCTGCTTTGCACTGCTGAGCCCATCAGCCTCGCTCATCTTCTGCTGGAACCCTGCCTGCCTTGGGAAGGTGTTGTCAGGCAGACAGAATCTCTGCCTACTACAGTCAGAGCTGCTCAGCTCCCGCTGAGCCTGTAACAGGAGCCCACACGCAGGTACCTAAATTTAGATGCAGCTCGGAGCTCTCAGGCCTTATCCCCACCACCAGCACACTCTAAAAGGAACACCAGCTCACCACATCCAGTGACCCCCACACCAGGCTGGGAGGCAGCAGAAGCCCGGCTGCCTCAGGCAGGGCTCACCCCGAGTCCTTTGCTTCTCTTTTCCAGAGCTGAGGAACACCTACGCCCTGACTTACAGAAACAGCACCCGAAAAGCTTACCAAAAGGAACAAGAGAGACGAGCTTGTGCACTGTGAAAAATGCTTTAATGGTGCCTGTACAGCAGTTGAAGTGACTTTTGAGACATAAAGAGGAACACAACACAGAGAGAAGGTTTGATGAGAGAGTTCATACAGCTTTAAACAAAATTTACAGGTGCTCATCTGCATAGCTGTTACTCAGCCTCTTCCTCAGCCTCTTCCTCAAACTCCCCCTCCTCCTCAGCTGTAGCATCCTGGTACTGCTGATACTCAGACACCAGGTCATTCATGTTGCTCTCAGCCTCTGTGAATTCCATCTCATCCATGCCCTCACCTGTGTACCAGTGCAAGAACGCCTTTCGGCGGAACATGGCCGTGAACTGCTCAGAAATGCGTTTGAACAGCTCCTGGATGGCTGTGCTGTTCCCGATGAAGGTGGCAGACATTTTCAGGCCACGAGGTGGAATGTCACAGACTGCTGTTTTAACGTTATTAGGGATCCATTCCACAAAATAGCTGCTATTTTTGTTCTGAACATTTAGCATCTGCTCATCCACCTCTTTCATGGACATACGGCCTCTGAACACAGCAGCCACGGTCAGGTAGCGGCCGTGCCGTGGGTCACAAGCAGCCATCATGTTCTTTGCATCGAACATCTGCTGTGTTAGCTCTGGCACAGTCAGAGCCCGGTACTGTTGGCTCCCACGGCTGGTGAGAGGGGCAAAGCCAGGCATGAAGAAGTGCAAACGGGGAAAGGGAACCATGTTGACTGCCAGCTTCCGCAGGTCAGCATTGAGCTGGCCTGGGAACCGCAGGCAGGTGGTAACACCACTCATGGTGGCCGACACTAAATGGTTCAGATCACCGTAGGTTGGAGTGGTTAACTTCAGTGTTCTGAAGCATATGTCGTAGAGAGCTTCGTTATCAATACAGTATGTTTCATCTGTGTTCTCCACAAGCTGGTGAACCGAGAGCGTGGCATTGTAGGGCTCTACTACAGTATCTGACACTTTAGGGGATGGAACAACACTGAAAGTATTCATAATTCGGTCTGGGTACTCTTCACGGATTTTGCTGATGAGGAGGGTACCCATACCTGAGCCTGTACCACCACCAAGGGAGTGAGTAAGCTGAAAGCCCTGGAGACAATCACAGCTTTCTGCCTCCTTCCTTACAACATCTAACACAGAATCAACTAATTCAGCACCTTCCGTATAATGGCCCTTTGCCCAGTTGTTTCCTGCGCCGCTCTGACCTGGAAGAGAGCCATTTTCGTATTAGATTACGGTCACTGCTTCCTGCTTATTGCTTGCAAGCAAGGGCGCATCAGGCTACACTGAACCCCACCCCCAGCAGAGCTTCCTTTTAGCCAGCACTGAGCTGTGGTTTCACACAAGCACCTCTGAAATGGCTCGGCAGACACACAGAAAACATTCATTACTAGTGACACAGCAGCCGTTTGATTGCTCCTGTTAATGTGGAGGAGGTAACGAGACTCGGAAGAGCAACGACCCCTTGCGCCTCCTCGGACCTGCTCCCCCGCAGCTCGCCGGTATTTCACACCCGTCACGCAGCGCCAGGATTAACCCCCTCCCAGGACCGCACTCGCCTCAGGAGCATGTGCAGCAGCAAAGCCCGCAGTGCAGCGTCCCTGCCCTGCCCACCCCACCCCGAGCCGGTTACACGACAGGTCCCTCCCCCGCTCCCGGCGCACTCACCGAACACGAAGTTGTCTGGCCTGAATATCTGGCCGAAGGGCCCGGAGCGCACAGAGTCCATGGTGCCGGGCTCCAGGTCCACCAGCACGGCGCGGGGCACGTACTTGCCACCTGCAAAACGAGGAGAAGCCGTGACTGCGGCGCCGGGGGCGGCCAGGGAAGGGGCGGGCGGCGCGACAGGCCCTACCTGTGGCCTCGTTGTAATAGACGTTAATGCGCTCCAGCTGCAGGTCGCTGTCGCCATGGTAGGTACCGGTTGGATCGATGCCATGCTCGTCGCTGATCACCTCCCAGAACTGCCAGGGAAAACCGCGTCAGGGGCGGCCGGACAGGGCGCGCCCCGCGCCACCCATCAGTCCCCCCCTTCGTGCCGCCGCCCCCTGCCCACCGCCCTGACCTTGGCTCCGATCTGGTTCCCGCACTGCCCGGCCTGCAGGTGCACGATCTCCCTCATGATGGCGGCGGCACCAACCACTTCCACCCAAAACCCCTCGTCTCCCAACCGATTCTGGCTGCGCGAGGTAAACCGCCAACCCTTATATAGCAGCGGAATGCGCGCGCAGCCTTCCTCTCCCCTCCCAGGCAGCCACTTGCAGCGGGTATTGGCTATTTATAACGAGGCTCTGAGAAAGGAGAGATCTTATTGGTCAAGGGGACTGTCATTCAAGTCATCGGCTCCTGTTAGCTCCGCCCATCTCTCTGTTGATTTTACTGTTAGGCAACCGGGGCTCGCGAGTGCCCGCCCTCCTCTCTCAGAACGCTCCTGATTGGCTCAATTGAATGATTGATGTCGAGCGCGATTGGCTGCGGGCCGCTGCGATGAGCTAACGTCAGCCGATTGGCCGACAGCGGAGCGCCCTGGTAACCGTCGCAATGACTCCGCAGCGGGCGCGGGGCGGTGGCTCCCGCAGCCGCCCATTCCCGAAGCCGAGTGCGCGCTTTGCGCAGCGTAGGCGCAGCTCCTCCTTACTGCGGGAGAGGGCGGTTTCCAGGGAAACCTCACCCCGCCGTTCTCCCGTGGGTCCCGGGCACCCCGCTGCCTCCCGCCGCTGCCGCTCCCCCGGGAAAGCCCGCGCCCCAACTCATCCCCGCCGCTCCCCGTTACTTCCGGGGTGCTGCAGCAGCGCCCGTGGAGACCGGGGGGGGGGGGGGGTGGGGGGGGGTGGGGGGAGTGAGCCCGCCTGCGCATGCGCGGATTGCGGCGCCTTTCTAGCACTTTCTGGCGCGCAGCCGCCTGAGGCGGCGGGGGCCGGCGGCTGTTGGTATGGCAACCGCGCCGCTTGGCGGGCTGTGGCGGGTGGCCTGCGCCGCTGTGAGGCGGGGTCCGGCCGTGGGCAGAACGGTGCCCTACTGAGGTGACGGCTGAGCCCTTGGTGGGTGTTCGTGTGGTGGCCCGGCCATGGGCAGAGCGGTGCTCTGCTAAGATGGCGGCTCAGCCCTGAGCTGGTGTTCGTGTGGTGGCCCGGCGGCCCGGCAGCCAAGCGTCCCAGTCTGGGTAAACACCACCCTCGCCTTTTCTCGGTCTGGTTCTGTAGTGCCGTTCACCTTCTCCTATCCACCTTCGTTAGCACTTTCTTGCATGGGCAGTTCCTCTGTTGGTCGCAGCTTCTGCTGAGCGTATTTGGTGGTTGTTTTAGCAGAGCCATTTATGATTATATATGCTTGTTAGGATGACAGTGGTGTCTACAAGTCCTAGCACCTCTTCTTGTTCCATAATGCACCTAAAACTTGAAAGTGGCCTCTAATTGAGTTCTTCAAGCCTGGCTGGGCTCAAACTGTTGCCTTGATGTGGGAGTGGACTGAGGCATGAACAGCAGATGACCTCAATTCTCTCTACACAGCGCACATGGGGCTGGCACTCTGTCATTCCTACCAGAGGTACCCTAAGGCTTGTGCACGTACCATGGCCTGTGCTTGGAGAACAGTGCCCAACTGCTTCTGCGAGGGGGCCGGCTGAGGAGGTGGGCAGGAGGAGAATAGCCTTGTGAAGGCTCTTGCTGGAGATCAAATAGCTGGCTTAGTACAAAGGTTATGGTGATTGATGCTTCTAGCATGTAAATAACATCTTCCCCCAGAGATGCTGGAAGGAGCCCAGGAGCACTTGGAGCAGCCCCAGAGACCCCGGGAGGAGCCCCAGAGCATCAGAAATGACCTGAGAGCACCCTGGGCAGACGCAGACATGGCTCGTCCCCCACATTCGAAGCCAGAATGCAGGAGGTTTATGCAGTTCAGTTTGAGATAGCTGAGTAATGCACAGGCCTTAGGGTCCAGATTTATCCCCACCTAATTATAGACATTGATTTCAAAAGCTAACTTGGGGCTGTGCTCATAGCAGTCAGTGGAAAGGGATGGCTCTGCCTATTACGGCTCTACATAGCACTCTAACAGCACCTTTCTGCTCTCTGTAAAGGTGTTTAAAGTGACCACATCCAAAATCTCCGTATCTCTGAGGTATGAAAGGCAGCCAGGATGAATCTGGATCAGACTTGAAGATTTCATACAAGGCTGTAATCATCAGTAAAGACACCTTTTCCTGCAGGATGCAATGCCATTGCTTCAGAGTAGCATTAAAAAGGAATTCTGTCTCATTCCTGATTACGAGGAGACTGTGGAACATCTTGTTTGTGTTTTGCTGCCTAGGAAAGCACACTCAAGCAAAAATTCTCATCGAGACGTACTCAGAACGGCATTAGCCAGCTCCTGTGCTTATGGAAAACCACCCCTAGAATGGAGCAGGGAGAACCACTGCAGGGCTGGCTGGAGGTTTGCTGGTGCAAGTGCTGCTGCAGTTAATGCAGGTACAGTTGTGGTTTGTTGCTTTTTTCAGCCAGGGCCAGCAAGCACACGACTGTGCATCAGCGACAAGGATCTGCTTCCTTGATTTATCGGAAATCAGGAACCTTTGTAGCCAGTGCTTCTCACTGCTTGTTCTTCAGCCTGCTCTGCTTTTAATGTTTGGGCAGCCGCTCTGTAATGTGTAGTGAGAAATGGTTGCCACCCCCAGCATTCCCAGTGGCAGCAAAAGAGTGGAAATGCTCCACTCAGTTAAGACTTCCAGTATCTATCTCCAAAAGGGTGGCAGGGTCACAGCCAGCAGAGCAGGGGCTGTACCCTCAAACTTTGCTCCTGTGGTCCAGCCTCCAGAGGTTTCCCTGGGAGATGCAGCACCTGCAGACCGATGGGTTAGGAGGCATTTCACATTATTTGTGCAACATTTCTTTTTGCTAATTCCATGCCAGTCAGCAAGTACTTGTGTTCTGGTGTTCTTGGCTACATGCAGATCCACAGGAAATGACTATTCTATTTTAAATACTTTTGCGTTTTTTCAATGGAAGTGAAATGCCAGTTCTGAGCTCTCTGTGAGGAGGAACACAGCCAAGCTGCCAGGAATCTCCATGGAGAGCTGCTGGAGCCGTGACTGGCTTACCCTGTGACTTCTAATGCTGTGGCAACCCAGCAACCGGATTAGTGTGTGGCCATAGGTGAGCTGAGGAGTAACGAGGCAGGTTTCTGCCAGGACCTTGTCTCACATGAAGCATTCCTTCAGAGGCAAAGCTCTGTATGAAACATTGACAATTGGGCAAATTTGGGGATCAGAAAAAGAGCATTCCATGGTCCTGCCTGAGCTCACTGCTGAAGTGCATTTCTGGTTGTTTTTGGTTTTAGAGACATTGCTGCAGATTTCCAGCTATGGTTGGAAAGCAGTTGGGGTAGCAGAGGAGAGAAGAATCCGACCCATATGGGGAGGTACGTGGCTTCCACATCATGTTTTCATTGCTTTTTAGCTGGTATTTGATTCTTTGAGAGCTCTCCTCAGACCCTGCTGCAAGTGCAAGAAGGTTTCACCTCATTCAGGTGCATCTGAATTTCCCAGCTGGAAGTTCACTGTATCAGTTAATGGCTGGGATACTAGAAAACATTAGGGATGAGTATTACAGGGCCAAAGTTCCTGGGTATAATCCAGCAAAAAGCAAGGTAGTGAAGGTAAAACTAAGCTGGAAATTGCATTTCTGTTTTGTTGAACTATATATTAGTTATTTTTTGACTTTTTATTATTGGTTTGTTGATTTTTTAACTATCTCTCCTGCTGTCAGCATGGAAACAGATTTTACTGTAAATATGGTTGTTTTGAGCATAGTGGGGAGATACTTTTGAGTATTGCATTCTCCTTTTACTGAACCATTGCATGAAGCATACAGAGAGGATCCCTCCCCTCAGCAGGCAAGCAGACTATGGCTGTGATCCTTCTCTTGATGCTTACCCAGCACGATAGCAGTATGTGTCTCTGAATTAGCATCCTTGTCTAAACTGAGCCTAGTACCTGGGGCTGGCAGGAGCCCAAACAGAAATCACCGAACTGATTCTGTTTATACAGGTAAAATCTGAAGCCCTGAGTTTGAGAGGGGCACTGCAGAGTGAATGTGAGTGGAAGCCTGCCTCCAGAATGGAAGAGCTTATGGTGTTGGGGTCATTCCAGGTTTATGACAACACTTAAGTATGACCTGGGTAAGTGCAGACCTTTTGACATTCCAGTCTTTCTGATTGCTACTTCTAAGGATAAACAATACTTCATTTCTAGAAACTATTGCTCTCAAAAGAGTGAGGTTATTGAAGGTGAGGGGCTGCTTCCAGAGAGTGATGGGTGAGAGGTGCAGTGGGTGGATTTCTGCTTGAGAGTAGTAGGAACAGCTGAAGGGGAATGAGCCCCAAGTCCCTCTGAGCCAGTCTTGTCTCCAGTGATTAGCAGCAGTTGCCAAAGAAGAACAGGGCAAACATGTATGGATGTGGCAGGTTGTTCAGGCAATTCTTTAGCCACAAGCAAGTAACTTTTGTTTAATACCCCCAAAGGATTATTATGAATTTGTCTAATCACCTATTACAGCCACATAAACTTTTGGCATAAACAACCTCCTGTCACGATGAGGCCCATGGTTTAACCGCACCCTGTGTGGAAGAACTTCCATTTGTTTTGATGGTTTCCACTGAGCTCCTCAGCTCAGAAGGTGGCCATGAGCCTGTCACTTCAAAGCTTGCACTCAAGAGGGTCTTAACCGCTGTCAGTGATTACCATGGAACAGGAGGTGATGCTAAACCAGCTTGTACTTGACATACGGGTTAGCATTAATCAGCAGTTTATGTCTCCTTTATGATTAAATCCAGTGAACTTTGCACACTGTTCCCATCCAGTTTCCCTCACTCAGTCCCAGAGCTCTGTGGCTCTGTCCTGTGGTGAGCCCTAAGGCAGCACCTTCTTTCACTTGGGAGATCTACTCCTCTGGAGAATTTCCACCAAGAAGTGGTGACTAATTCCATCGTGAGGTGCACATATGGTGACACCCCCCTGCTGTGAGCAAAAATAAGCTTTCCTTCACACAAGAGTTGATTTGATCATTCCTTTCTCTCTCAAACCCCCTCTTCTTCATTCCCAGCACAGTCCTCTCCCTAGCGGGGATTATTCTTTCTCCCTTTTGCTTCCAGAAAAGCTTTCATCCACACTCCATGCTACTGCCCACCTCCCTGCACAGAGGCTGCCCTCCACTAGTGCTGTGGCTTCTTAAATCGCTGATTAGTGCTGCTCTCACATCCTACACGTAGACAGCTTCCATGCTACAATGTGTCTTTCATCTGTGTCCGCATCAGAAGTCCTGACAAGTCTCCAGACAAGCCTGCTTGCGCATTGATTTCATTTGTGGTGGGACCAGCTACTCGCTGCGTTGATTTCCTGAGGCTTAAGGCGCTGTTCTGCCATTCTCCCTCTTGTGACTAGTCCCCGTCATTACACGCTCAGGGATGCAGTAGCTGGACGTTCTGTGTTAATCTCGCTTGATCAGGGATCTAAAAGCACCTACTGCAGTGAGGCTCGGGCTCTCTCGCATCGAGGGCATGGCGAAAACCAGGTAAAAGACATTTCCTCTGCCGGGTTTCCACTGTGCAAAACTTTCACTTGCCTGGCTTTGATGAATTATCACAGAATCACAGACTGGTTTGGGTTGGAAGGGACTTTAAAGCTCATCCAGTCCAACCCCTGCCACAGGCAGGGACACCTTCCACTAGAGCAGCTTGCTCCAAGCGCCGTCCAACCTGGCCTTGAACACTGCCAGGGATGAGGCAGCCACGGCTTCTCTGGGCACCCTGTGCCAGCGCCTCAGCACCCTCCCAAGGAAGAACTTGTGCCTAAGAGCTCATCTCAGTCTCCCCTCTGACAGGTTAAAGCCATTCCCCCTTGTCCTGTCCCTACAGGCCCTTGTCAGCACCTTACCACTCTTATGAAAGGACTTTTACATTAGGAGATTTGTGGCAAAATTGGGGTTTTACTGACCCCAGTATTCATCTGGGCTTGTTCTTCTGATAGCATTTCCATCTGCTTTGGTATGTTCTGAATTAGCTCTTGAAGTAGGAGTGACAGTCCATGAGGTAGCATATAAACATCATGTGGCTTCCTACTTCTCTGGAAGATATCCAGATACACGATCATAGTTATGGTATAGCAACAAAATGAAATGTTCTCATCAGTCTCTAATTCAGCCATTCCAAAAGGCATTCAGTGGTTAGACCCGATGATCTTTTCCAAGGTCTTTTCCAACCTAAATGATTCTGTGATTCCGTTACTTTCCTATTCTGCTGGATTTGCTCCACCAGTGGTTGTGGATTTTAAGTTATTTCATTATTGTTCTGACTAAACCGAGTGCATTGTCTGGTGCTGTACATCGTTTCTACACTATTCCAGAGGCCTTCCCTTAACTACTGAACTGGATATCTCCACATCTCAAGGAGAGGAGGAGTTACAATCACTGCGTTACTAATGGAAAGCTGGAGCTCAGCCACGTGGCAAGTTTTGGAAGGTCCTTGAAGTGCAAATGACCTTCTCATCACTCACCAAGATCAACCAGGAGGTCTATGACAGCACTGGGTAGAGATTCCAGCCCTGTGAAATCCTGGTGAACTAATCCATCGTAAGCGTCCTGTGAAACACCTGTACTCAAAAAGCAAAGTGGTGAATTCTGTACTGCAGAACAGGACTGCAGGCAATAAATCAGTATTTCTCTCAACTTTCATGAGAATTCATTGAAACAACCCAGGGAATGTACTGTTGGGAATCCATGATGCTTTGGAAATGGTATAAGCTGGAAGAAAGACAGGAGCTAATATACTCCAAACATGCCTAAATGAAATTTAGGCTGCTGGAGCCAGCAGCAGATCACATAACCCAGTGTGTTTCTGGAGCTAAAATAGTCAAAGTGCTTTTCTGGTGTCAATTTTTGTATCTAATGTTTTTGATTCCTTCTTATTGGTACTTGCCAACAGCAGGAGAACTGCAATTACACGTTAGCAAACATTATCTGCCAGAAGAGCTCTCCCATGGTTCAGCCTGAGGGGGAAGCGAGGGAGCTATGCATAAAGAATTTATGGACAGATAAAAAATCCTCATTAATAAGCATTTCCACAGTTGCATTGTTACCAAAGGGCTCAAGCATCTTCGTTTCAAAGTCAGTGAGTTAATCTAGAGTCTCATTTTAAGTAGATCTTCGCTGTCCAGGTAATCTGAGGGTTAATTCTGCAAAGTTACATAGTGCTAACGTGAAGAAGCTGCTTCCATAGAGAGCTGGGAGAAAGGAATATCTTTTATTAGTTTACATTCTTCTCAAGGGTTCCCAATTTTGGGTTATATTTTGCCTTTTTATGACTAAAAGCAACACTTCAGGGATTTAAAAATACCAGTCTAGCTCATAGTCTGGTAAATACATCTGTAAGTGGGTTTTCTTCTGCCAGATAGGAGGAGAATGATAAGCGCCATCAAGACTGCCCATCCCAAGCCCAGTGCACTGGGAGCACTTATGCTGGGGGCTGCAGCTTGAGGTGGGCAGCACAGCCATTATATGAGAACTCCTGCCCCTGCCTGTCCCCACGACCTGCCTGCTGGAGGATGCAGTAGTGGTGGTATCTGGAAGGAGAGATGGGAAAGGAGAGAGTGAAGCTGCCACCTGCAGTATGTGAACAACCAAGGAAAGAACTTCAGCCATTGAAACATCTCACTGTGCCTTTGATGAGAACAGCAGCTTTTAGGTCAAGAGTTTAAGATGTGCTTGAAATCAAGTGGTTGTGGGTTGTCTTTGCACTGCAGTGCACTCAGTGTCAAATGGTGCCTCAAGTATCATGGATTTAACGCGTCCAGTTAGGCATCTGTACATGCCGTCGCTCAGTAGAGCTCAGTACAGTGCTCAGCACAGGCAAAACTAAAGTGTTGGAGGATATGCTGAGCTTCTTGTCTAATTGCTCACTTATTATCTACGTGGAAGTCCCAAACTTCTAAACAAGGCCTTGGGGAAGTTGCAGCCAATGTCCTTCTCTCTTGGAGCCTGTGATCTAGTATTCAAAGTCAAGAAGTTGTAATGACTGTGCAGGCCAGAACACCCAGTCCTGGGGTTCCTGGTATCTCACTGGCTTATTTCCATTCCTGACAGTGGTAGGATTCTTCTTGGGCAGGTTGCAAATCTCCACCAGGAATCCCACAGTTCTCCTGTGTGCTGACAGGTCACAGAGCCAGAGCTCTGTTAAGAATTGCATTTCCAGATGTGGGACAAATGAAGTCTCAGGAATTTTTCTGGTATCACTGATTCCCTGATAACCTCTTTTGTTTTTCTATGCAGGCTTGCCTGAATCCCTCCTACCTTCTTCAGATGGTTGAAGCAAAGAACACATCAAAGATGTAGACATGTCTTTCATCAACTGAATACCAGCAGCCAGGTTATCTGAAGTCATTTTCTGCCTGCCTTCCACTGGGGAGAAAGTGCCTTCAGGGGATCTCATTGTGTACCCCGAAAGTATACAGGAAAACAGTTCTGGAGTAAACAGAGGCAAACCCAGCACCTCCCATCCTTCTCACTGGGATGCTCTGTATTCACAATAAACCTCCACTGTGATCTCTTGCCAAGAATAACACAGACAGTCTATTAAAACATCTAATAACATGATATAATTAAAAATATCTAATGTGCAACTCCAAGAAATGAATATGAAGCTCATTTAAATCTCTTTCCACACCCCTCCAAACTTGACTGACAGGTTCCAAACCTTCATTAATAGCCTGAAAATTTATGAATGCCCCAATATTATGGGGGTGTCCATGTATATGAGTTGGGAGCACAAGGAATTAATAATCACATTTGAAAGGATTTGGGTTCCATGGTAGTTTTAAAAATCCTGCAAGGCACATCATTATATCTGTGAGCATTTAAATTTCTCTTTCAAGTGGTCTGAAATGAGCTGGAGACTCTTGTCCTTTGGGCTTTTAACAGCCTGTTTGTTGCTTTGAAGCAGAGAAGTGAACTCTGAGTGCTTTAGTCAAAGGACAGTGTTTGTCTGAATTGATCCCTTTCTTCACAATGACACAGAGTTTGTACAGTGCCTCAGCTCTTAGACAAGCAGAGCATCTTGGAATGACTGCCAATGCCCAGAGGAAACTGGAGTGTTGGATTACAAAGTATATCTAGTCACAGACTAATATGAAAGTCAATTAGGAAAGCTCTTCTTGGGTCTGCTCCTGTCTGAGGGACAGTGTTAGATGAGCTACTGCCCTTTCAGAGTCAAGCAGTTCAGTCCAAATGAACAGACTGGTGATCTTCAGCCCCCACCCCCTGCACCTTGTTTTAGCAGATGTGAAATTAAATGTGTTAATTCAAGTCATAGAATGGTTTGGGTTGGAAGTGGCCTTAAAGATCATCTAATTCCAAGTCCTGGTTAAAGATTTTAAATTGACAGTGTTAACCCTGAGTTGCCACAACTCAACCAAGAGACTGGAACTCAGCTGCCCTTTGCTTTTCCTTCGATGCATTTTGTAGAGGCCAAGTCTAAAAAGCTTTGCTTTTGGAGAGTTCTTGAAGTGCCACGTGCATGCCATCACTGAACAAAGACAATCAGTAGAGGCAGGCAGAAAGCCCCTGCTTTTTCCCCAGAATGTGGGAGCAAGTTGCCTGTTGTGTTCCAACCGTATTTAACACTGTTCCAATCTTTGCTAGTGGCAATACTGCAGGTGGTGTCTCTTGCAGGCACAGAAGGGGACAGAGCACTTTCCTCAGATACATCCTCTCCTGATTTGACAGGGTTATTCAGTATTAACTCTGTATTAGCTCAGGGCCTGCCTGCCCAGAGGCATCGTTCTGTTACATTGACATGAGTAATCACAATTGCAGCCCAAGCAAGATCAGTGCAGGCTGCTTTCATTAGGATAAGGAATAGCTTGCCATCCACCAGGAATCACTGGTTTCCTGTAGAGCAGGATGCATTGTCTCAAAGTATGGCAGTGCAAGTGCTAGCAAGTAGAAGTAAGGCACTGAGGCTTTGGGAGTCCTGCAGGAAAATCACTTGCATCCTCCAGTGACTTACAGTGGTGTGGTTTCTCTATGTCCCCTATGAACTGCCCTCTGGCAGAAGTATCGAGTCCCAGAGTAATGGTCAGTTGTCATCAAAGACACTGCTGTTCCTGTTACTGAAGCTGTTCTCCTTCACCATCACTCGGTACGAGATGCGCATGAAAGAGCCAGTCAGCAGCACGACAAAGAGGATGAGGAGCAGAGACCAGACCCCTGGCTCAATTCCCTTGAGGAAGCTCGGGCTGTCCTGGGGGATGGTGTTGGTCAGACTCAGCAGGTATCCCAGACTCCAGCCAGAGGATCTGTCACCCATCTATTGAAAGAAAAAGGAGGAGAGGTGAGGAGACACTCTGAACCTCAGCTGTATTTCTGTGCACAGGCCTAAGGCCTCATATACTTTATTTGAGATTGATCCAAGGATTAGGTTTGAAATGAGGAGCAATCCCACTCCTGGTGCCCTGAGTGAACTAATAGGCCTTCATTGCCCCAACCAGCCTCACCTGACACTTCTACCCTCCCGCCTCTCACCATGGGCCTGGGAGCTCCATTTAAGCTCTGGCCTGGGCAGTCCTTTCTTTCTGAGATGGGCTGGAGGTGTGTGCTGCTCCTTCTTCTTCTTGCTATTTGATTTTCCCAGGTGGACCTCAGGTCCTTAGTTCTGTCTCTGGCCCTGTTGCCTGGTTGCACCTCAGACCTACGTTACAGACTTCCCAGACTGGGCTCCCTGGATGCGCCCTGGTCCTAGCTGCTTACCTTGCCTTAATGTGATGATTGCCACATGGCTGACTGAACTGCTGTCACTGCTGCAGCCCTGCTCACTGGGACTGTGCTTTGCTGGTGAGTTGTGGCAGGGTCTGGGAGGCGGCTTTCTTTTCATTTGTGAAGGGGAGGACCCGAATCCAATCCTCCTTTCCTTAGGGGCTCCTGAAGCAATTCCATACCTTGTAAGCCAATTATAAAGCCTCACTAGTATAGGGTGATTGTAAAGAGGTAGGGCAGCATCTTTTGGCTCAGGAAATATTATCAGCAGCTTGTCCTTAGCATAAAGTGTCACTTGAGCCATGCTTGCCTGTTGGTTATAGACTCTAACAGATGATATTGCTCCAGGTAGGGTCTTGACCCATCTATTTTTCAGAGAGGACAGTGCAATCGCTAGCTCTCTGTTGCTGTCTTTCTTGCTTATCACGATTATGAATTTATTTTGCAAAAGCATCTTGCTGGAGGAATCTGGCTGGTTCGGGCTTGCAGGAGTGGGGACAGGTTGGCTTTGCTGAAACCACCCCTCCCCTGTAACTGGAAGTACCATGCTGTGGGTAACTGACCTTCTTCTGGAATGAAGTCCAAACAGACTGGTTGAAGTCAAAAGTGTATCCTTTCGTGCTGAGGTGAAAGATGAAGGCAGCCACAAGGCAGTAATCTGCAAGTGTATCCAGGCTTGCCTGGGACTCCTTCACCAGCTGGCGTCATTTCCAGAACAAGAGGAGGAAGAAAACAAAGTAAATATTCAGCAGCAGAATTTCAGCCCTGCTGTAACCTCTACTTTCCTGCTCTGGGATCACCTGTGGGACTGGAGGAAGGCTTTGTGTCCTGTGCAGGCTGGAACCATGTTTCCTGCACCTTCTGGAATGCGGCCTGGGAACTGGTGTCATCTCTGTGTGCCTTTGTTCCCATCTTATTAAAGCCCAGGCAGCTCAAGAGCAGCAGGGCTGGCAGGCAGGTCTCCTGCCGTTCTGCCTTGCAGGTGAACTGCTTGGTATGATCATGTGCTCTCTAATTAGGTTGAGCTAAAGCTGCAGCCTTTCTCTCAACAGGGACATGAACAAGATCTGTTTATTTCTGTCCAGAAGAGAAAGCTTTGCTACCCCGTTAGCCAACTGTAGAGATTGTCCAGTTTGAATGTTACTGTGGATGCTGGTCAGTGTAGGCACAAATGAGTGTGATCTCTAAGCCATAACCTGAGGGAGAGAACTTGCAGCTTCTCCCTGGCTTGATCTGCATGGACCTAGGTGAAATGGGAAAGCTGCTGGCGTTTGAGTGGATGTTCCTTGTGCTGAAGGAGAGAAGGGTAACAGGAAGATCAGGGTGATGTGCAGGAGTGAGTAAACAGCCTTCCTGTTTACTCCTTAATATGCAGCAAAAGCTACTTGTGACTTTTCAGTTAACCCAGTCCAGGCATTACCAGCAGCTGGGATTTGAAAGAAAATAAGGGGAGCCTGTTTCCTCAAAGTGAATATAAACCATAAACCAGCAAACAGGAGAATCCAGGTTTTTCCTTGAGGGAGCCAGTCAAGTAAGCTCTGTCAGCCTAAGCCCTATGGGGTTTTACAACAGTTCCTTGCTTCGCACTCTCCTTGAACACTGAGTTATTCCAGTTACCTCTTTGACGGACATCCTGCAAAGCCTGTTGACTGCCTGACCCAAGTCAGGAGAGGGCATGGTTTCTCTCAGGAAGTCCATGGCCTCAGAAATCACCTGCAACAGCGACAGACATGATCATCAGGTCACACTGCTTTCTGCACCCTCACATCACATGCAGTGCCTATAGGAAAGAAAGTGGCAGTGGCTGTGGGGTGCATGGCCAGGGTGCCCTCTCCATGTGCCTGTACTGGTGGTTATGGTGTTTCTGACGTGTGCAAGGAGGACAAACAGATCTGTTACTCTCTGGAGATAAAAACAGGACTGTTTCTAGCTTGTGTGCCCTGCCTGGATAAGTAGACTAGTCCTTATGCTCCTTGGCACTATGTCCATGGGAGGCTCTCAGGAGCAGGGAGCTGTGAAAATGTTTGTAATTCCTCCCTTGAAATGCAGTTTGTCCTGGGATCTTGAGCTGGTACTGGCTCAACAACCCAATGACTTTGGACACTAGATCCAGGCTCTCAGATACAAGGATGCTTGTGGTGGAACATGCCCAGATGTTCGCTGAGGAGGTGGCAGAAGATCTTCAGCTTCACCACAGACTTCATGTGAGCAGACCTGCTCAGTATGAGACTCGTGGCTGTCCTATTGCTGCTGACTCTGTGGAGCCTCAGGGTTTGTCTCACAGCAGGCATTGCTGAGACGTGGATGAGCAAAGCCCTGCCATAGTCACTGGTGGGAAGCCTGTGGTCCATATTTGACCAGCTGTGTGTCAATGAGGAGGAGAGGGCAGGAGAGTATGTGTACAGCATTACGCAAAGCACTGGCTCTCCTGGCTAGCAGAAGGCACAGTGTGGCTACTCCCAGTGTACTTCTTAAAGATCAAACTGGTCCCATGGCGTGGGTTCTCCACACCAGTTGTCTACCCCAGTACAGATGAGAACTCACCAGAAACCTGGTCTGGAGGGGCTTGGAGACTCCGCTGAGGGAATGCTTGAAGAAGCTGCAGGAGGAGGAGGAGTTGAGCAGGCTCTGCACAAGTCTCATGCAGGCGGTGGGATCACTGGAGCCGGTGATGTTGAAGACCTCAGGGCCAGAGATGTCTGATGTGTCCTCGCTGACAGCACAAGGCCCAGCATGCACCGATTGCCACTGCACTTCCCGGGAGAAGGAGATGGGCCAGCAGGGATTAGACACGGTTTTAGCCCCTCTCTGATTCTAGAGGCAGAATAAAACAAGGACAGAGGCAGCAAGAGAACAGGCTGGCATCCCAGGCCTTCACAAAGGAAGACAAAATGGGATAGAGCGAACAATGGTTTTCCTCTGACACCAGGATATTGCAATGAGCAAACAGGCTGCAAAGGTTTGCAAACCTTGGCTCAGGCACTCAAGTGGAAGTCCCCGACCAATGCAGCAGCCTCCCAGCTCCCAGAGGGGTCAGGGCAAGCTGCAATGGATAGACCTGCCATGGGATGCTGGGTAGTCCCAGGTCTACTTGCTCTCCCTGAAACCAGAAATACACTTCCAATGGATCCTGTACTCTTTCTAGTTGCAAGAAAGAGGCTGTTCAGGTCCGCCTTCCAGATGGCTCAACCCCTCGAGAACCAGTGTTTCTTATCAGGAAATAAGGGGAATGGCTTTAACCTGCCAGAGGGGAGACTGAGATGAGCTCTTAGGCAGAAGCTCTTCCCTGGGAGGGTGCTGAGGCGCTGGCACAGGGTGCCCAGAGAAGCTGTGGCTGCCCCATCCCTGGCAGTGTTCAAAGCCAGGTTGGACACAGGGGCTTGGAGCAAGCTGCTCCAGTGGAAGGTGTTGGGATTGGAGCTGGGTGAGCTTTAAGGTTCCTTCCAACACAAACCAGTCTGGGATCTCTAGGAATCCCAATATAACTGTGGTGAAGTGGGTCTCTATCTCTTACAAGAGGTGTGGTATAGAGGGGGGCAAGTGAATGGGCAGCAAGTAGTTTATTTCTGACAAAAAACAATCAGGTTTGGTGGAGACTAAAGTGATTCCTGACTGCATCAGATCCTGCCTCCTGCCAAGTATAATGAAGTTTGGAAGAGCCAAAGGACTTGTATGTTTTTCAGGTGAAATAGTGCTCTTTTAAAGATGCTTCAGGGTTTAAATCAGCAAAGGAAATACCCCAAATGGAAGGTCCCTGTTGGTTCCTGGGTGCTGCTGTTCTTCATCCTGAAGGTGATCTTAGCACCTCTGGAGAGCAACTTTGTGCTCATATGTATTAAGAAAGAAGCCAAATAGAGCCTGCAAGTAGAAAACTCTTGAATGGGTGCCTGTGTGTCTGCTTGGAGGGCATTGATTCAGGCATAGGAAGTATGTTCTACCAATCCACTGGGCTTTTTTAAAGTATATGTAAATGCCCTCTATGAAAGACAGTGATTGACATTTTGCCTGTTAGAAGCTACACCTTGTGCAACTTTTATTTAGTACTGTTATAGCCAGGAACCCTGCAAACACCCAAACACCTCTGTTGATACTCACTTGAATGAGCAGAGCAAGTAGCCTGCTGCGGAGCTGGGCCGTGCCGTGGCAGAGGCAGTGATGAGTGTACACTCTGTGAGTCTGACCATACAGCTGCAGCTTCACCTCCTCTGTAGGTGCCTGGTTCTCCTCTTCCACCTTGGCAGTGAGCAGTGCTGAGGTTCCTCCCACCAACAGGACTCCGGCCATCCCCTTCCCGGACGGGACCAACTGTCCTCGCCAGTCGTACTGACCCAAAAGGAACCAGAGGGATCAGTTCTTAAGAATTCTGCATCTGGTCACAGTCAAGTGCAAGCATTAGTGCGCAGAGAGAGAAAGCTCTTTGGTGCAGTACAGCCCAGCTTCTTGTTTTGCCCACAGGATATAAGGATGCTGAAGTGGTGGCTTGGCAGGGAACAGAGGAGTCATTGAACAAGCACTGCCATCTGCACTGAGAGCTCCCCACAGCCAGCGAGAGTAAACAGGGCTCATCAAGCAGTGGTCTTGGCAGGTAGGAGCAGGGGAAAGAGGAAAGGGTGGTGGAAAGGAGGTTTCCAGGTGGGAAGGTGTGGGCTTCAGGTACTGCCTTGGTGCTAAAGTGACCCTGCTGTCAGATGAGCTCTGCTGTTTCATCTCCTGCAGTCTTGCAGAACTGATTTTGGTGATGCTGGAGTTAGCAGTGCAGGCAGGCAGGTTTATATGGGTGGAAGTGCTCTGCTCTGGCTGCGAAGGCTGTGCTGGGATTTGCTAGCAATTCCCTAACCAGTGCATGCTTGCTGCTGGTTATCAGAACTGCCTTTCACTTTGCTGATGTGGAATCACTTGGTCTAACCTACTTTTCTCCTGCCCTTTGAGTTCATAAGAAGAGCTCAAAGGCTTTGGCTTGAGGGGGCAGCAAGGAAAGTTCAGTGTATTCTTTCTGTTTAGCAAGTGCCTTCTGCATACTGACCAGGCCTCTGTGCTGGGGACACTCAGCTATACTTTAACTGGCATCTCAATAAGAGACTTTTGCTTTAGCAGCAAGACTGCTTCTCTGTCCACCATCCACAGGATATCCTGTGGGACTGCTGGTGTCCAGGGGCAATGCCACAATCAGCAGCAATGCCTTTTTGACAGTGGTGCTGAGCTAGTGCTGCAGGGACTTGGAGCAGTGGAGTTGTTACTGACACCCCAGCGCCAGGTTATGCAAGCATGGGATGTGTTGTCCAGGAAGTCTCACATCTATTAGGGCAACTGTGACAAGCTATATTAGAGCTTTAGTCCTTCATCCTAGTTATAACCACCTCGTACGCTGTCCCCCGACCAGCTGGTGTTGGATATAACCTGCCTCCTCTGGAAGGCAGTGCAAGTTGTGCTTAAGCATTGTTTAAACTTCAGGATTTCAACATACATATGTCTGTATGGCTGTTTGCTAATGGGAGTTGCTCAGTTCTCTACTCCCCAGGCAGGATTGTCCTTTACCTTGAAGAAGTTCTCCAGGACATAGTTAACAGCAACCCAATTGAATGCTTCTTTTTCTTGACTGGACAGGATTTTTGTCCCCTGAAACTTGAAAGGAGACGACTTCAGGGCTGCAAGGAGACCATCGGAGAGGATGGGATGGGCGAGGCTAGACAGAAAAGAAAAAGAAGGCACATTTGTTGTTGCAGGACCCTACAGGAGCAACCTGCGGTGGAGGCACAGCTGCAGGGCTTTTGCTGTGCTCCTGCTTTGGGTAGTAGCACAGAGACACAATGACAATCCCGCTCCTGCTGCTACTTCCCTCTCCGCTCACATGGCACTAAGGGCAGAGGGGTGGTTTGAGCAATTGTGCCACCATTCAAGAATGTAGGAGCTTTGCACCCTCTGCCACTAAGGGAGTCCTGTGGCCTTGCTCCACTGACCAGGTCCCCTCCAGGCTCTACTTTTCCCCAGTGTCTAAAGGAGATAAAAGTCCCAGTAATGAGGTAACTGAGAACAGGTTCCTCAAAAGTGTGTATGAGAAGGTGGATCTTCCCACCACCATTCCCAGCCTGCTGACAAGAAGCACCCCTGCAAGCCTATGTGGGCTGTCACATTAACTTTAACTTCCAGACTGATGGGTGTTTTCCCAAGCACAATTGTGAAGGACACAACACAAACTGGCAGCAGTAGCAAGACTGTCATCCTCATGGCTGCTTGGGGGGACACTGTGGACACACAGCCATGGTCCCCTGGAGTACATCAGGACATGGGGAAGGTTTACCTGGCTACTGGGCCAGGGATGGAGCACTGCAGAGCAGGCAGGCTGAGGTGCAGCCACAGACTGATCCCATGGTGTGTGCTGATGGCTGGGGATGGGTTTGCAATGTTCACTCACTTCAGTGGCCTCATGCTGGTGGTTGCTCCCACGTAGAGCGGGCTTTGGCTGTGCTGCTCTGCAGGGATCTCTTGCTGGGCCCAGGTCAAACAGGGCTGCAGGCTCTCCATGACTTTCTGAGGAGAGCCTGTGTAGTTGGAGATTCCCAGACCTGAGGTCAGGGGAAAGAATGGTATTTATTAGGGAAAGGTATGGGCAAAGTGTGAGAGCCATTACCCAGGAGGTTGCTATCCTAGGGCATGGTTAAAGTCAGGACATGCTACAGGTGGAATGGAATTCCTCCGGGTACCCATCCTGCTGAAATATGGTACTGGGAGTGAAACATGTGCATGTAAATCCCAAAAAATCTCAGCGTTGAGAGAACCCTAGCTCTGCTGCTGAGATGTCCTACAAATGACCATTTATCAATCACAGGGCAGTTCAGCGGCTGAGGCCACAGAAGAAGAAATGTGGCTTTAGCCACTATAAAAGATAAGCAAAAGGACACACTGCCATGCAGACAGAGCTGAGGCTGATGTCATCTCTCTCCTCCAGCCACTTCCTCTTGTGCTGACAAAGGTGGCTTCTGAGTCACCACAAGACACCTCTGCTCTAGAGGAAGCTGTTGCTGCGCAGACAGAAGCTGTGTGCAAGCCCTGCCTCGTCTTTCCAGCAAGATTTGTTGGAGTCTTACATGCTGGCTTTGAACCCAGAAAGTGCTTCACTTCCCCATCCTCTGCCCCATTCTCTTCCTGGCTGCGTGACTCCCTGCTTTGCTCTCGTGGGCCCTGTGTAGGGCTGAGCTGAGCTTGTCTACAGCTACTCCAAGGCTGTAGAGTATGTAGGCAGAGGATGAATTCTCACATGGGTGAGAGAGCTGCCTGCACCTCTTGTTGCTGCTGCAGACTACTGCGCTGAGCTGTAGTTGCTGGTTTTAACCCATCTGGTGAAGGTGGCAGCAGGCAAGGGACATGTGCAAGGTTTCAAGGAGCCCTTATTGAACCTTCTATACGTGGTTTGTATTGCTTACATCCTGCAATGGCACAAACCCTCTTCCCTGCTTGTTGTACAGCTGCCCTCCCACAGCATACTGCTACTGAGAGTTCAAGGTTTCCCAGCATCCTGCTATAATCAGGCTTCAACATCAGAGCAAGATTGAGAGATAGGGTAAGGAAAACCCCAAGCATTAATGCATGAAACCCTATCAGCTGGCATTGGCAGGGCTTAAACTGGTTCAAACTAGTGAGGAAGACCCCGATATTCTCCACAATGTGACACCTAAACCCACGCTGAATTCATGCTTGTGCTATCAAACCCCACATAGGGGGCTGGAGTCTTTGTACCTCTGTTGCTCTGGAGCTACACCAGCTACACACACCGGGGCCCAGAGTGCAGTCAGGAGGAAGCAAAAACCACCAGGAGTCACCCTGCAGCCAGATCTGTCTCTGTTGCTGTACACTAGGTGAGAAGCTCAGCAACCTTGGCTGTGCCACTGGTCCACATGGACATGAGGATGAACCCCATCCCCTCTGTGAGCTTCCCTCCTTGCAGCAGGCTAAAGAAACTATTACCTGCTGCTGATGTCCACCTGTGTGTGGCTTAATCTGCCCATGATGAGAAGACCTATGCTGGAAATAAGCAGCTTTTGCTTCACTATCACCACTGTTTCAGCATACAGCCTGATGATAGAGGAGCCAAGGACATTGCAGTAATGGTCCATGCACAGATCTCTGTGTTTCTATCCATCCGATGCCAGTCCCAGAGCCCACTGAACATGAATCAGGCACCTTACCTTGCACAGGACAGGAACTACATTCCCTGATCACCCCGGTCTTATTTGCCTTGGTGGTGGTCCACTGGTAGATGAACAGGTTGGTGCGGGATGGGCCAGCATCCAGAACAATGCCATACTGGAAAACCCCCAAAACATTCCAGATCAACACAACTGAATGTGTGCTTCTTTGTTATTGTAGCATTGTGTAGGTAACCCATGGGCCTGCACTGCAGTGTCTGAGTTAGCTTTTTACATGCAAAGAAAGAGTGAAGCCAGAAGATGATGTGGATTTGCAGGGAACCATCTGCATTCCTGAATATACATGAGGAGTAGCAGGAGTGGAGACACCAGAAATGCTTCAGAACTACAGTGGTGTGCTGTGTTCCTGAAACCAGGCAGAGGGCTTCCAGTGAGCTGAGCCACCTGCAGCTCAGGAAAAACAGGTCCTAAACCAGTGGGAGATGGCGGTATCCAGGCTTTTGACTGATTCTGGGGCTCGGGCTGCTGCTGGATTGGTTTGCTATGGCTTTTGTGCAGGAATCAGAGGGCTGTGGCTTGTTCCTACTTCCGAGGAACCTGAATCCCGCATCTCCTTGATGCCACTCTGTGGAGATGGTGCGACATGGGCAGGAGCTGCAGCACACTGGGACCATCCAGCACATACACTGCCCACTGCAGCAGCCCCACTGAGACCAAGATTACATCTTGGTGGAAACAGCAGCAGCAAGCATGGGATTTCTCAACACCTTGTCCACTGACACTTGTCCTGTTACCTAGCAGGGAGGCCAAGGGCTTGCTTAGTCTCTTTGCAGCCCAGCATCTGGGCTGTTTGCTGCTGAGCAAGCTTTGCTGAGCTGCAGCTTATATATGAGGGTTGGGAAGTGAGAGGCCACTGACGAACCCTGCAGTGCAGCTCTGTGGCTGTTCTGGATGTCCTCACACTCAAAATAGCCCTAGTGCTATTCCAGGGTCTCCTTCTCTACCCCCACTATTATATGAACACAGACTGGGATATTTACACAGATGGAGAAGAAACTCATGAGATCTGGGGGGTACATGGTCTAAACTGTTATCTTGCACAGAAATAGTTGTAGCTGTGACTGAGTGGGAGGAGAAACCTCCCGAGAGGTTTGATGTTGACACCATCAGAAGGGTTTTAGCACAAGACAGAGCCTGGCTGCAGCCTCGGAGCCACGCTGGCTGCCTCTGCCCTCCTGGGAGTCCAAGCTGCACCAGACACAGTGCCTGGGACTGGAGCTGGAGCAGAAATGCGGAAGGAGGATGGAGCTCCCTGCCTGAGCCTGCTGGCATCTGCCCACACGAGTGGCAGCTCCTATTGCTCACAGGGACACGTTGGCTGCTGCAGAAGAGGAAGGAATGGGTGGTGTTTGCAGAGGAACCTGGGGTTCTTCCTTCTTCACAAAAGGAGAGGCTGCTGGGAGCGCAAGGGAGGAAGAAGGATCACGGCGCTTCTGCCCCAGCTCAGCACCAGGGAAGGACAGAGCCTGCAGCAGTAAGGGGTTGGGGGGTTTGTTTTAAATCCGGTTTTGCCCCTGAGAGGAGTGTGGAGGAGGGGTAGTGTATCTAACCACACAGGTTAACCTACTTCTGTTTGATTCAGCCATAGCGTGCCACTGCTCCCACCTCAGCAGTGGGTGCATCAAGAGGCAGAGCAGATGGGCATTCACCCCCTGGTCACCACATAGAACAGGTTGGCTCTTTGGTTAAAATCAAGAGAGAACAGAAGAGGAGAAAGCATGGAAGATATATACATATATATATATATATAATACATATCTTTAATAGAGAAGCAGCAGTTCAGGCCCAGATTCCTACCAACTTTGAAGAGGGACCTAGCTCTTTCCCTCCCCTAACACCTCTGGACTCTTGGGGCAGCTTCTGACACGAGCTACCACTCCCCAGCCTGTGGTGAGCATCTCTGCTGATCCATGGACCAGATCCAGCCTGTATTTCCCAGTCCAGCCAAAGGGGTTGGTTTGTTTTTTCACTTTGAAAAGCTACAGCATGTTAAAGTATGCCAGCCTGTCCTCATGGTCTTATTCTCATCCCGTCTTCAGTTTGTTTCAGGTTAGTAAATAACTCAGTAGTGCAATGAATGTAAAAAGCAACAAAACACACCGGTTTAAATGCCTGGCTTGCACAAGGAAACAGCAGGTTCTCTTTAAGAAGCAGCCCCATAGGCAAGGGGAAGGTCTTCTGCTTATTGTCCCATTTGACCCCAGCTTGGCCACCCCTTAGGTGGATGCTCTTACCTTGGTCCTGAGGGGGGTGATGGGCACATCTTTAGTGGAGACGCAGAGCAGCACGATGCCCGTCAGTCCCGCCACGATCACCAGCCAGGGGGGAAGCAGTTCACGCCAAGACATGAAGAGCTTTCTCCTTACAGACAGACACGAGAGGAAGCAGTGGAGCAGTGAACTGATAGCGGCTGCTTCCACAACCTTTAAAGAGGAGAAAGGCGGAGCTGGGGCCAGGCTCTGGGTTCAGCCCAGCCCCAAGCCACAGAGACCACAGGGAGCGATGACTCAAGCAGTTCTCCTTCCATCTCTCCACACAGTAAATTCAATGATGGCTTCGTGCCTGTTCCAGTGCAAAGCCATCAGTGCAACCTCGAAACTGCCCCAGGCGATGGGCTTGAGGTAAACAGACCTGTGGAGTTAACTCAGCTGTGTGACGAGCAGACAGCAGGCAGAACTCATGTGTTTGGTATTCTGCTCCTGGCAGTGCTAGCTGTCAAGATTAGAAGTGGGGAAACTCCTTATGCTGGGTTTACTTACATCTGAAGGCTCCAGGGTGAACCTGGGGGTGCTTCTCCGCAAGCATGTGTGCACCGGGTTGGGGCAGGGCACAGTTCCTGCAGGCTGCTCCTGCCTCATATCAGGTGGCACTTGGGATAGGAAAACCCTTGCACATGTGGGTTTATACCTACAGGACCCTCTGGCTGGTTTGGCCTTTGCCAGGAGGGGATGCTTGGATCTTTTGCACCCAGAAGGTCAGTGTCAGCACTGTGTACACCCCTTCCACAGCCTACCCATGAAAGATATCCAGCCCTCAGACTTTACAAAGTATGTGCCTGCTTTCTCCTTTCTACTGCCACAAAGACATGTCCCCAGAACCAGAATTCCTGAAGAAAAATGGGGTGTTCCCAGGAGATGAGCTCCTTTCAGCCTGTCCCCAGCTGGTTCCCAGGGACTGGGTCTGGGAATTAAAGTGCAACTCCTAAAGAAAGGCTTTTGTGTGCGTGAGCTGGGCCATTTATTGGCGAGGCTATCTTGTCCCCACCAGAGGAGCTCATCAGCCAGGCCTCTGCTTGCAGAACACCCTATTGGCCTTGCAGTGGTATTTGGAGATGCACTTCTCCATCTTAGAGTTGTTTCAAGAACAGTGCCAGAATTCCCTCCTCTTCCTGCAGACTTTAGACTCCAGTTCTGATTTTGCTGTTCAGCCACTAGAATGCATCTACAGATGTGACAGGACAAGGGGGAATGCTCTTAAACTACAAGAGGACAGGTTTAGATTGCACATAAGGAAGACTTTTTTGATGATGAGGGTGCTGAGGCGCTGGCATAGGGTGCCCAGAGAAGCTGTGGCTGCCCCATCCCTGGCAGTGTTCAAGGCCAGGTTGGACACAGGGGCTTGGAGCAAGCTGCTCTAGTGGAAGGTGTCCCTGCCCGTGGCAGGGGTTGGAGCTGGAGGAGCTTTAAGGTCCCTTCCAACCCAAACCAGGCTGGGATTCTTCATTTTGCCTGCACTTGGGCTGACAGTGCGCTGCTTTGCAAAGGGCACTGGGATTAATCTCCGGAGTGCTGACAATCCTCATGCCCCTGCTTTCCCATTTGCCCATGAGGACAGGCAGGCTTTCGAGTGCTGTGCTGGGAAGGATTTGTGCAGCTGCTCATCTTGCTGCAGTCTTGCCAATGAAATGGTGCCCCAAGTGTCCTCCTGCCTCCAAGGAATGCTGCCCATGGGCTGTGTGGAGCTGTTGGCTGATTGCTCGTGCCCGTGGGCTGCTCACGGTAGTTTATACCAATATCGTGATATATCATCACAACCAAAGGATGTCCAGCAGCCACTGAGGAGCTGCCAGATGCTGCTGTGGTCTGGCCAGTCCTGCTTTGCTCCCATTGAACCCACCCCCGTGCACCTTAATTTGTGCAGGGACTGCTTTGGCAGCTGGGACACAGAGAAGGAAAACACGAGACTGAAGGGCATTGCAGCAGCTCATGGCTGGGAATAGTGGAGAGCATCTGTTCTGCTTGGATATCCAGGTTCACAGGGGTCTGTCAACAGCAGCCCAACCTTCACATGGTTTGGGTGTGTGGGGAGGCTCTAAATCCATTAGTTTTGCCTAGATATTACTTGCCACTATTGATTTGACACTAGATCTGATGGGAAGATGCCAGAGGGGTTTCTGCCGTGGGTTGGACTGATGCAGCCTAATACAACCCTGGCACCTGGCTGCAGCCCCTGTGAAGGACACATTAAGATTTGTTTCCTCACGCTGTACCAGCTATCCCGGGAGTACGAGCCTGTAGATCTCAAACCATGAGCGGGAAAAGGCCACTTCTCCTTTATGAGCCTGGTTTTGGTCCCATTTCCCCTTCGCATCGCTGCCTGCCCGGGATCAGCCTGGAGCTGCGGCTGCCCGGCAGGGAGGGATTCCCCTCGCCCCGCTGGAGCCCCGACCGCGCTGCTCTAAAGCTGCTGCCGGAGCAGCGTGCCCTGGGGCTCCCCGGTGCCGGCGGGGGTGCGGGCAGCCCGGGTACCCCGCGGCAGCAGCGGCCGAGGCTCGGTGCGGCGGAACCTTTGTGTGTGGGAGCGGGTTCCGCGGGGCGCGCTCCGCCGGGGCACCCGCCGTGGGTCGGAGCGCGGCGCTGTGGTGGCGGCCCGGTGGGGCCGGCAGCCGCTATGTACGCGGGGCTGCAGGAGCTGGGGGTGGCCAACGGCGAGGACCTGAAGGAGACGCTCACCAACTGCACGGAGCCGCTGAAGGCCATCGAGCAGTTCCAGGTGGGGCGGGACAAGGTGCCCGAGCGGCGGCGCCGGCGCGCCGGGGTGGTGGGAGAGCCTGAGGAGGCCTCTGCTCTGTGGGGTTTGTCCTTTCTCACGGCGGTTGTGTTGGCAGACAGAGAATGGGGTGCTGCTGCCCTCGCTGCAGTCGGCGCTGCCCTTCCTGGACCTGCACGGCACCCCCCGGCTGGAGTTCCACCAGTCGGTTTTCGATGAGCTGAGGGAGAAGCTGCTGGAGAGGGTCTCTGCCATCGCCTTGGAAGGGAAGGTCGAGGAGAGGTGTGTTAAGTCTCGCTGGTTGTTTGGAGTGAGCTGGGCGGTCTGTGTGGGCACGAGTGAGAGCGGATGAGGGACTTCTGCAAGGGCTGGGTTCCTCGGGGATCAAGTTCTGGTGGCTTTGAGATGAGCCACTTCGATGCTTAACTGTTACGTGGTACTTAGTCTCTTGCTCTTATGTGTTTTCAGATACAAAAAGCTGGAAGATCTCCTAGAGAAGAGCTTTTCCCTGGTCAAGATGCCTTCCATCCAGCCGGTGGTAATGTGTGTCATGAAACACTTGCCCAAGGTAAAGCCATCTCTGTTGTGCAGCTCTTCTTAGCTGCGTGCTCCATCTGCAGACAAATGTGAGTTTGTCATGCAGTGTTAGGAGCTGGCTGAAGATTTACTACATTCTTGTACCTGGTAATAACGTAGAGTAATTCAAAACACATTTTACATTTTCACAGTTGGATGAGGCTATTTCCCTGTTTTATTCAATATATGTGGCTTCCTAAAAGTTGTCAAGTCCACTGGTAGGTGAGGTTTTCCACAGCTGGTTTAATGACAACTGGAAAACAAGACTCGAAGGCTGCAAGTAGGGGTAGGCAGGAGTGACATTCAGATCTGCGAATAAAATCTCTAGGAGGAGCCTTATTAAGAGCATCACATTGTACTTAAGGTAATGGCTTCAAAACTGCTACTAGAACTTTTGTAAGTTACTGAAACATCGTCCCAGATCTCAGCATCAGAGGCTTAAAGGAAGTCTTTTGTCCTCTTTGAAAGAAGTAAAGAAAAGCTTGGGGTGTCAATTTGTTGCTGAAGAAGTTAAGTGTCTGAGGACTGGCTTAAAGGTGTAGGTGAGGCAAAAGATCAGTCTCACACTGCCTGGTGTTAAATTGCATCCTTGTGCAAATTACCAGGTTATGATTTAGATGTCCTCTGCAGTCAGTTCCTTACTCCTTGCATAGGCAGGTGAGCTGCTCTGCAGTTGGTAACTGCTCTGTTGATTGCAGGTCCCTGAAAAGAAGCTGAAGTTAGTAATGGCTGATAAGGACTTGTATAAAGCATGTGCAGTGGAGGTGAAGCGCCAGATTTGGCAGGACAACCAGGCTCTGTTTGGTGATGAGGTTTCTCCACTGCTGAAGCAATACATCCTGGAGAAGGAGAATGTTCTCTTCAGCAGTGACATTTCTGTCTTGCACAATTTCTTCAGTCCGTCTCCCAAAACAAGGCGTCAGGGAGAGGTAAGGACAAGGAAACCTCTGTCAACAGGCTTGTGAGTGGAATTCATCGGCTTTCAGTCCACCTCAGCAAATAACAGTGTCCATTTCACCCACCCAACTTTGCTACTGAAGCTGTTTAACTAGAAAAAGTATTTGCCAGAAATACCACGCTGATTCTTGCTACATCTCTTGATGAAAGGCGTAGGAATTACTTCAATAGTTACTGAGTGCTCAGCAATAACTCATTAATGTTCTGAGCTGTTTATGTGCTTTCAAAAAAAGGCAAGGCCAAATTTCCTTTATTGCTCAGTGTGGCTTTAGTACACCTCAGCTCTTTTAAAGGCTGAGGATCTCTATCAAATCAGTTTGAGTGTGTTAGATTGCTTTTCTTGAGGACATAGGCCAACAAAAACTTTAGTTATTAATTTCTTTGCACAAAAAAGGGACATGGCAAGTTGAAGCTGAGCTGGCATTCAGAGAGGTTGCTCTTTGAATGGGATTACAGGAGGTGGCTGAGCTGATCCAACACTCAGCCGCAGGAAGGGCAGGGGCTGCTCCTCTGTACCTGTAGCTCTGGTGAGTTTCACCCTTCCATGAGCTGATTTAGCCCAATAATTGCTATGGAAACTCTAGCAAATAAAACCAGTGAGTAGTTTTCCAAGAGAGTGAGTTGGATCTGCTCAAAGAAGAGATCAGCTGTTTCTGTGATTCATCCATAACAGGTACTGCTTCTTTCGCATAGCTGAGCACCTTATTCTACAAATGCTTCAATTTCCTTTGGCAAGAGAACCTTTTCTGGTCATTCTCTGTTTCATTATGGCTATGAAAGATTTGGTGAACATCTCTTGAACAAATGCTCTTGGAAATCTTGGTATGAATAGTTCCTTTCCAGGAACTTCTGTCAGTGCAGGTGGTTCAATCTTGATAAATCAGGTAAAGGAATGAATTCACATTGTGTGTGTGTGAAATAACAGCATCTCTTGGTACTGAGTACATGTTTTTTCGGCTTTGTTTAGGTGGTTCAGAAGCTAACCCAGATGATTGGGAAGAACGTGAAGCTCTATGACATGGTGTTGCAGTTTCTGAGAACCCTGTTCCTCCGCACAAGGAATATTCATTACTGCACACTACGGGCAGAGCTCCTCATGTCACTGCATGACCTGGAAATCAGTGAAATCTGCACTGTTGATCCCTGTCATAAGGTATTAATCATGTGGGACACGTAAGAGTATTACTGGAGAATTTTGTCTCACCCATACCTGCTGCCCGCAGGACTTCAGCCCGGAGAAGGTGACTCCTCTCTGTGAAGAGAGCTCAGACCTTGAATGCAAAAGTCATCTTATGTTCCTTGGAACTTGAGGATGAAAATCTCATCTTGGTTAACCAGCAGCTTGCTTTCATTTCATAACCAATAAATCATTCAAGCTTATGGTACTTGTGCAGTGGTAAGAACAATGCCAAATCTGACCTACAGTGATGCTGCAAAAAGTGATCAAAAACATTAGCCAGACCCAGATTCTTAATCAGATCTTGCTTCCTTCCCTGTTGTGCTGGGTGGGATACACCCCATCTGTTGGTAAACTTGTGTGTAACGTTAAATACTTTGGATCTTGAATTGTAAGAAAATATTAAAATGTTAGGAGGTAACAGCTGTGTTAATGTCACACCAGGATCTTGTTAAGAGCCTTCATCCATAGCTAACATCACTCTGATCTAGAACAAGGCCTTTTCTCTCAAGTAAAATTGCTATGTTTTATGTGTATTCTGCTTATAGAGATTATGTCCTAGGGTGATGATAAACGTTACTGCATGCTTTTTAATGTTTCTGACCGAGACTCCCAAAATCAGTATGCAGGCAGTGACTGGCTAGAAAAGGAAAGTTCTTATTCAAGCTACAGATCATTTTTATCAACCTCATTTTGCCACTGCAACATGCAGTGACTGCTGCAAGGGCAGGGAGCCTGCTGAAAGCATTGCAGCAAATTCAGCAAGTTGTTCTTGCTGAATTGTTGTGGGAAAATACATATTGTTTTCTGAAAGGGGGGAAAAAACCCTTAATTTTGGGTCAAATAACACGTTTGACTGTCTTTTTCCATTTTGATAGTACAGATCTAAAGCAGAAGCACCTCCGCTTCTGCTAGTATAGTTAGTATACCCTACTTAGAAGGTGGGAGTGGTATTGCAGTAGCTGAAATATCCCTGCTGTTATTGCTAAGTGCTGCTGCTTCTTTCTTGGTCTCCTACTTGTGTAAATCCACATTGATACAATGTCCTGGGCAGTATATTTTATACGTGCCTGCTCCTTGATTGCCAGGGAATGCCTTTCTTGGCGTTGCTCTGTCCTCTTTTTGGGGTTTGTTTTTCTGACATCCAGTATTTGTGACCAGCTTGGTACCATACCTAAGTGTATTATTTAAGTGTATTAATGCCACATATTTGGAGGTCATAGACTCTCAGCCTGGTCTGTGTTGGAAGGGACCTTAAAGATCATGTAGTTCCAACCCCCTGCCATGGGCAGGAACACCTTCCACTAGAGCAGCTTGCTCCAAGCCCCTGTGTCCAACCTGGCCTTGAACACTGCCAGGGATGGGGCAGCCACAGCTTCTCTGGGCACCCTGTGCCAGCGCCTCAGCACCCTCCCAGGGAACAGCTTCTGCCTAAGAGCTCATCTCAGTCTCCCCTCTGGCAGGTTAAAGCCATTCCCCTTGTCCTGTCCCTACAGGCCCTTGTTCAAAGCTCCTGTTCCCCAGGTTTCTTTAGGCACTGGAGCTGCTCTAAGGTCTCCCCTTAAGGAGCCTTCTCCTGTCCAGGCTGACCCAGCCCCGCTCTCAGCCTGGCTTCAGAGCAGATCTGCTCCAGCCCTCACAGCATCTCCATAGCCTCCTCTGGACTCGCTTTGACAGCTCCACATCCCTCCTGTGTTGGTGGCCCCAGTCATTCTGAGCCAGATTTGTCTGACAGGGTGTGTCTTACTGCTGTTTTTGTGAGTGGCTGTGCTTCATAAAGCTTTCTCTGTTTTTGTAACAGTTCACCTGGTGCCTTGATGCTTGTATTCGGGAGAAGTTTGTGGACAACAAGAGAGCTCGGGAATTGCAGGGGTTTCTGGATGGGGTGAAGAAAGGACAAGAACAAGTGTTGGGGTAAGGTGCTTGGGCTATTTATTGAGAAACTGAATAAGTGGCCTGTCAGTCACAGCTCCTGGCAGGTATTGCAGCTGTTAATTCTTCCCCAGACCTCACTGACAGCCAGTTGCTCTTCTGTGCAGTCACATCCAGTACATCCACAAGCATTAATGCACTAGGGCATAGCCAAGCACATTTTGGCAACGCAGCTTGTATTAAGTTACCACTCCTGCATCTCCCCTGTGGCAACTGACTGTGGGAGATCAATGTGATTTCAGTACAGAAGACTTGTGGTAATTGTTTTCAGATAACATTCAAGTTGAAGAAATAACATTAATGTGTTTGCAAGGCAGGAGAAGGTTCATCAGGTGGACACCTGTAGGTAACAAAAGAGAGAAACTCAGGTTTTACATTATCATAGTAAGGGTATTGTTACAGTACTTGCCCTTTATCTACCTACGCGCACACACACACATACCCACGCTACTTTGATGTAACATCTGATAGTTGACAGGATGGCAACAAAGAGTGGGCTCAAATATCTCAGTCTAGTGAAACACATGTTCAGGAAGCTGGTATCTACAGCTGGGTATGGAACTGTATGGTCGGTTCTTTGTTTTGTGTGACATGTATTTGATTTTTACTTCTCAGGGACTTATCAATGATCCTGTGTGATCCCTTTGCCATTAACACCTTAGCCTTGAGCACCATAAGGCACATGCAAGACCTGGTTGGGCAGGACACCTTACCTAGGGTGAGTGTTGCAGCTTGTGTACCTAAACTGAACTGTAGTTTTAACTGAATAGCATCCATAAACACAGGACTGGCACGGTAGAAGTACATTTAAGTTCTCAAATGCATGTGTGAGATAAGGGAAACAAGATGCTCCCTGTCCATCTCCAGCATGTATCTCAGAGCTCTGCGGGAGCACTGTTCGGAGACAGGCATTTTGAAGCTCTCTGAAATGACTATGAATTCTTTGCACAGCTCATTCTATGCTAACAGCTATGCACACATAGAATAGGTGCCTTCCCGCTTTGTCCTTCCATCAGTTTGCCTAATAGCAGCAGCCTTTTGTCCCCACCATGGTGAATACAGAGGATTAGTTTACGCTGTTCTGGTCTATTGGCTGTGGTACAATACTCTTCCTGTAAGCAGTGACTGCAGGAGGTGCTTAAATTAAGCTAACGGTGAAAGGAGTGTAACCTTACAGGTGTCTGAACGGTGTAAGGCGTTTGCTGGGTTTATCTCTGAGTTAAATTTGATTGTTGGATTGAATAACTTCCAGTGTAAGACTGAAAATTGTTCTGCTTTCAGGGCATAGTGTAACCAAAAACCCCATTGTCCTCCTTACTTCTGCTGAGATAACTTGATTTGTCCTGTCACACATTATATTTCAGTGTACTGATTTGGCTTTACACCTTTAAAAATAAGGTCAGATTGGCTGCATACTTCTTTGTGCATCCTAGAATGTTACTAAAACCCACAAACCCTCAGGTATGTCTGTTATTTGAGTCCCATTTGAGGAGTCAGTTAATAAATGGGAGAGCTGAATGCCTCTAGCAGTCTTGGAGAGCTTTGAATGTAAAGCACCACTTCCAAATCAATATCTGTATGTGCAACTTGTGGAAGATCAAAAGAGCTGTTTTTCTCCTCCCCTTAAAAATCCAAGGAAAGCCCAGATATGCTGCTGCTCCTCAGGATGCTGTCTTTGGGACAGGGGGCCTGGGACATGATTGACAGTCAAGTCTTCAAGGAACCAAAAATGGTGAGTCATTTTGATGTGTAGAATTTAACACATTTAATGAAACAAATTTAGACTTGATCATTATTTTATTGCATCCCTCATTTAACACACCTCTCATCACAGCTTCCTTAGACAAAGCATGTAAGTGGTCACAGCCGCAGCCTAAGCAGGCGCACTGTAAGCTTGCTTACCTGCTTAATTTAGCTTAATTTGCGTGCTTTTTTCTTCACATGAATGCCCATCCCTGCTGTTTTAAATCAGACTGTACCTATGTTAGATTCTGCATTGGGTGCTCATTGATCCTGGCAACACAACTGGGTACAGAACGTTGTTCCTGGATACATCACTACACAACTGATGCGTTTGTAAAACACATCTTGGATGAGGAAAGAGGGATTTCAGGGGCTGGTCTGAAACTGGAAGCAGTGCAACAACTTTTCATTGAGATGAAGAATGTTGTTCCCTTCCGTCTCTCTTGTAGCAATGTTGTCTAGTGCCACATTTAGCTGCAGTCTTTCCTGCTCTGGAAATACTTTCCCAAAGGGTATCCCTGGTGTAGTCTGGGAGCTGATGTGTTCAGCTGGTGGCAGGAAGCTGCACAGCAGGGCTGTTTCTCAAGAGAAATTTGCTGTTCCTGTTGTGTACTATAAAGCAGCAAATATCTACCTAGGGGGGCATTTGAAGGCTCCAAAAGATATATTACAGGTTGGCTGCATGTTTAAATTTACCACAGGGTGTGCATTCGTACTGAGATTGTAACACTGAGGGTGACTGTGATTTGACCTGCAGAGATGCTGTCATGAATCTCTTAGAAAGAAACTGTGAAGGTTTTCCTGAAGGGAATCTCTAAATCTCTATTTAAAATCTGTTTTGTCTGTTATAATCACAAGCTGTAACTTCCCATTCTGTGAATGTCATACAACATAGGCTGATCCGCCTTGTGTGAGGAGCTGCTCTTTATTGTTGCTGTTCTGGCTGTGCACTGATCCCTGTCAGCTTAGGGAATGGGCGAAATGATTTGTTATTGTTGATAAAAGCAGTTGGCATCATCCTTAACATGCAGTGCTTGCAGCAGCATTGGGAAAGGTCTCACAGAAGAAATGCTAAGTAATTGTTAAGAGAAAGGATTTGGGCAGGAGTATTTCCATAGATGAGGTGAAGCAGTTTTCCAGATTACCAGTGGAACATGTGGAAATGAATTGCTTAAGAATTTTGACTAGAACTGGATAATGGAAGCTTGTTTTCCCAAGTGCAGGATGGGGCTCATACGGGCGCCTCACTATCTGTTACAGCACTCTGGGACCATTAGGTGGCATGAGGTGACTGATGAAAGCATTGTTCTTTTCCCTCTCTTCTTCTGTGCCTCCAAGGAAGTTGAGTTGATCACCAGGTTCTTGCCTATGCTGATGTCCTTTGTGGTGGATGACCAGACATTCAACGTAGATCAGAAACTGCCCTCAGAGGAAAAGGGACCAATTCCCTACCCCAGCACCATCCCTGAAGCTTTCACCAAGTATGTAACCTGCCTTACGGACTGTGTTATAGAATCATAGAATAGTTGGGGTTGGAAAGGACCTTAAGATCATCCAGTTCCAACCCCCCTGCCATGGGCAGGGACACCTCACACTAAACCATGCCATCCAAGGCTCTGTCCAACCTGGCCTTGAGCACCGCCAGCGATGGAGCATTCACATCTTCCTTGGGCAACCCATTCCAGTGCCTCACCACCCTTACAGTAAAGAGCTTCCTCCTCAGATCCAATCTAAACTTCCCTTGTTGAAGTTTGAACCTGTTACCCCTTGTCCTATCACTACAGTCCCTAACGAAAAGTCGCTCCCCAGCATCCTTATAGGCCCCCTTCAGGTACTGGAAGGCTGCTATGAGGTCTCCACGCAGCCTTCTCTTCTCCAGGCTGAACAGCCCCAACTTTCTCAGCCTATCTTCATAGGGGAGGTGCTCCAGTGCCCTGATCATCCTCGTGGCCCTCCTCTGCACTTGTTCCAACAGTTCCATGTCCTTTTTATGTTGAGGACACCAGAACTGCACACAATACTCCAAGTGAGGTCTCACGAGAGCAGAGTAGAGGGGCAGGATCACCTCCCTCGACCTGCTGGTCACGCTGCTTTTGATGCAGCCCAGGATACGGTTGGCTTTCTGGGCTGCAAGCGCATACTTCTGGCTCATGTTCATTTTCTCATCAACCAACACCCCCAAGTCCTTCTCCACAGGGCTGCTCTGTTGTTCCATAGAGTGTTTTTACCAAAGCAAAGCAGCAAGGAGCCAGCCAGCACAGGCAGGGGAAGATGCTCTGTGTGGTAAAGTGAGGACTTCCTTGGGGTAAGATTTAGTGCCAGTTAATCAAACCTGAACTTCTCCTTTAGCACGACAAATTTCCATTATAATTCCTCAAGTAAAATCTACATGAAGTAATATTTCTTCTAATAACCATTCTTTTGGCGGGTTGAATATGGGAGTGTTTGGTGTTACTGCTTCCAAATACACTGCTTGTGTAGCTTCCCAAGCAGTGAGCAAGGACTGGGTGATACTTGGGTGCAGCTGGATGAGTGCCTGTGCTTGGTTCTGAAGAGGGCTGTTGTAAATTGTGAAGTTGACATTTTTGTCACACACTCATTCTCTGTCGATAACCTGCACTCCAGGGGCCTCAAAAGGATGAAGAAAACCTTTGTGTGCTCTCTGGCATTCAGATCTTGCACTAATTTCCAGCACAGCTCTTATCTGCATGCCAGCATCTGGAGTTGTATCCTCAGGGTTGTATTCTCCACTATGACAGTGCTGATATTTGACCCAATTTTGTTATAACAAAACAATATTGGGCTTTTTATCATTTTTGAGCATTTGGGCTTCTGAAACCCATTTTGAAGAGCACTTTGATCATAAATACTATTCTAAATGCTGACAATCAAATCCAACAGTTTGATTGCAAGACTGTGCTGTGTTTGTTGAATGGTAAATTTTCATGGACCATGGTAGTGAACTCAGTGATCATCATCTGCTCAGTCACTGAGTAGCTGCTCTTCAGTGGGTTTGAGGTTGGCCACTGCTGTAACTGCTTGGTGCGGTATTTTAAACCCTCTCAAAAGAATATATACTTTGTTTTAGCTTTATTCATTGAGAAACTTTCCTTCTGCCATAACAGATTCTTGCAGGAGAACAGAATAGCTTGTGAGATTGGGCTGTATTACATCCTTCACATCACTAAACAGAGGAACAAGAATGCTTTCCTTAAGCTCCTGCCAGCACTAGGTAAGTGTTTTGTCTCATGTTCTGTAGCTGTTTGCCTGGACACCCAGGAGGCAAGCAAACCTGGAGTGAAAGTGACTTCAGACACAGTGTTCTGCCTTTGGCTCTTCTGGTGACTTCGTTGTAAGGCCCTGCAGAGGTGGTTGGTTGTTTCTTGTGTGCAGTTAGGATACTTCTCTGCTGACCTGAGAACTTAGGGGCAGCGGCTGATGGTCAGTAGTTCCTTAGATCAACAGCTGTATTAACAATGAGATGAATTGAGAACTGCCTGGGATAAATCTGAAAGATAAAAGAGCAGGAGGCTTAATTCTGCTGCTGCTCATAGTAATTCCAGGTGGCCAGAATCCTGGGACTTGGCTTTGTGTGGTGACAAAGCCTGTCACAAAACAGGACTGAGCACAGCCTTATTTTTTTTCCTGGGATTACCTTCACTGACTTCTCTGGGGTGAGTTGCACAATTGCTCAGAGGCAATCTCAGGAACTGCAGCTCCCAGTAGTGGCAACGGGGGTTCATTTCCCACCCCTCACCCTGCCTCTGGTGTCCTTTGAACCCTTTGCTACACTGTCAGCTCATTTACATGGGTGGTTTGCATCTGCCCCATGTGGGGTCTGAGGAGTGCAGGAAGATGGATGTGGCCATGAGCAGAGGATGCTGGAGAAGGGTAGCAGGGGACTTTGTGATATTGGCAGGAGCAAGACTTCAGCCTTGGTGAAGGTATGGGCTTTCTATGTATTCTCACCTCTCTGCTTTTAATCTTTTCTGTCTGAAAGGCCAAAGCCACCTGCCTGGGCTACATGTTTGGAAGGGGAATCTCACTGCAGAGTTTTCAGCAGAACATCTGCTCTATAGCCAGGTTTTGACGCATGAGTCTCAGTCTCTTTCTTTTTCATGTTGTGCAGTTGAGACATTCAGTGACTTGGCCTTCGGTGATATCTTTCTGCATCTGCTTACTGGAAACCTCACGCTGCTGGGTGAAGAATTTGCACTTGAGGACTTCTGCACCAGTCTCTTTGACAACTTCTTTCTCACTGCCTGCTCGAAGTAAGTTGGATTTTCCTGGAGGGAAAGCGAGGGAAGTGAGTTTGCAGGATACCTGAGAGAGGTTGTACTGCTTTGAACTATAGTTCTGGTTCAGCAAACTTCACATACAGTGGAGATGTTACCCTAATGCTCTTCTTTAAGGAAAGGCTTATATTTTGTGACCAAGTTTTTATCAGCAAAATTGGAAAGTGGCACAGGTTGCCCAGAGAAACTGTGGATGCCCACAGATTAATTCAGATTAGGAATTATTACCTTAACTGTAATTCATTATTCCTAAGTTGCAGCTGCAAAAGGCAGTATCCTTCCTGCTTCGCAGTAGCTCTGAAGAGCCAACTTAGCAATTTGCACACAGATTATCTGTTTGTATCTGTTAATTCAGTGGTTCAGCTGGAGACCTGCAGGCCGACCCCCAGGAGGCTTTCCCAAAGTGGCCAGGGCTGCTGTTCAGGCACAGCAGCACATGCTGCTGCCACCTCCTGCACACACACTGAGACACAAACATCCTGCATGTGCAATGTGGCCTGTCCAGCAGACCAGCTGCTGCCATGCGCTGTGCTTAATATCTCCCCCTCCTTCCTCATGGGTACTCCTGTTGAAGAATTACCTGAATTCCTCGAAAGTCTAAGGCAGGGTTAGTACTTTGTAGCACACAGGCTACAATTCTCAGGTGTCTGGGGAAATTACAACAGTCTGTGGGGGTGTGAATTATTCTGGTGCTATTGCTGTAGCTTTCTTGTTCTCAAGATGGTGTTTGTTGATATCAGCTCCTCTGCTTAAAATTGCTTTTTGTAGAAAGGAGAATGTACATAGACATGTGCTAAGGCTGCTGCTTCATCTGCATCACAAAGTGGCACCTGCCAAATTAGAGTCTCTCCAGAAGGCTTTGGAACCCACCAAGCAGGTAAGAAAAGAAGCAGGAGAAAGGGAAAATTAATAGCAAATGAAAGCAGCTGCCTTTCCAGACATTGCTTGGTGGAACATGTGCTCTGCTTTCCAAGTGTACCAAGTTGTGTGTTAATTAGCTTGGAACTTCCTCTTTCTCTGTTGCTTTGTGTTAAAACACACAGGGGAATTGCATGCTTAGTGTTCTGGTTAGTAGTGACTAGAGTCATAGAATCATAGAAGGTTTGGGTTGGAAAGGATCTTAAGATCATCAAGTTCCAACCTCCTGCCACGGGCAGAGGTGCCTCACACTAGATGATGTCGACCAAGACTCTGTCCAACCTGGCCTTGAGCACTGCCAAGGATGGGGCAGCCGCAGCTTCTCTGGGCACCCTGTGCCAGTGCCTCAGCACCCTCACAGGGAAGGACTTCTGCCTTAGATCCAACCTGAACTTCCCCTGTTTCAGTTTGAACCCATCACCCCTTGTCCTATCGCTACAATCCCTGATGAAGAATGAATATAACTCTTCTATTTGTTCCTCCTGATTCTCATGCTGCAGAGTGGGGAAGCTGTGAAGGAGCTTTACAACCAGCTCACTGAGAAACTGGAGCTTCGGAAGCCGAGTCCAGCCGAAGTGACTGAGACCCCCTCCATGGAGCTGCCCCTGCCCACTGTGCCCACACCAGCCTCACGTTGAGCTCTGCCTGAGTGACACCGGGAGAGGAACTAACCTTGTGCTCTGCAGCGTGAAGGCACTGTGCTGCCTTTCAAGTGTCTCTGCCTACAGGGTGGAAAGCAAACCAAAAGCCATTGAAGCTCGTTCAGGAAACACTGCAGTTTACACCACCCCACTGGCTCTTGCTGGTTAGAAAACTCTGTATGCAGTGCATTGCAAAGGTTTACTTTTCTTAAAGGTAGCTGAGTGTTGTCTTTTGGATTCACTTTCAAATCTGACTTTGGGTTTTAGTTTTGTTTTTTTATTTCCCAAAAAAAGGCATATTTTTAAGCTTGGCGTCTTGTATTTTTAAACTCTCCTTTAAGAACTGATCAATGAGTGTTTAGCTCCGTTATAGTTGAGCAGGTAGTGTGAACTCCCAAAGGCTAACTGTAACTTTCATCATAGAATCCCAGCCTGGTTTGGGTTGGAAGAGACTTTAAAACTCCTCCAGTTCCAACCCCTGCCACGGGCAGGGACACCTTCCACTAGAGCAGCTTGCTCCAAGCCCCTGTGTCCAACCTGGCCTTGAACACTGCCAGGGATGGGGCAGCCACAGCTTCTCTGGGCACCCTGTGCCAGCGCCTCAGCACCCTCCCAGGGAAGAGCTTCTGCCTAAGAGCTCATCTCAGTCTCCCCTCTGGCAGGTTAAAGCCATTCCCCCTTGGCCTGTCCCTACAGGCCCTTGCCCAAAGCTCCTGTTCCCCAGGTTGCTTTAGGCACTGGAGCTGCTCTAAGGTCTTCCCTTCAGGAGCCTTCTCTTCTCCAGGCTGCCCCAGCCCAGCTCTCTCAGCCTGGCTCCAGAGCAGAGTTGCTCCAGCCCTCACAGCATCTCCATGGCCTCCTCTGGCCTTCATTTGTTAGTTTGGTCTCTGGCTCTTTGGATAAGATACTCACAGAAAGAAATGTCAGAGGAGAAAAGCTTCACTGATGCGATTCCCTGTTTGAGGTTCTAGCTCTTCTGGTGCATGGTAGGACATGCTGCATTAGTCAGAGATGCCCACCACTGTCACCAGACCAAGAAGCAGTCAACAGCCATCTTCTTAGCTAGGCTTTTGCAAAGAAGGCCAGAAAGTGAATCATTCTCTCCCCTTTTCTCCAAAGGAGTAGCTTGAAATAAGCCCTGGAGCCAGTGGGGGAAGAAAAAACCAAGACAGTAGCACATTCCCCAGTGACAAAGGGTTTGAGTGTAGGTGGGGTGAAATTCTGTCATTGAAAACTTAGCCTGTTCTTCATGGCTGGTTTTTGTGTTGCTGTCTGTACTGCCACAGTTAATTCCTGTTCTGCTTTTATCACAGCCCCAGGTAGAGTGTGCAGGAAGATGGACATGGGAGAAGAATGGGTTGTGTGAGTTTACAGTGCACTTTACACTGCAGGTACAGCGTGCCTGAAAAAGCCTTGGCAGTCCCCTATAAGCGGGAAGCTGTCTGCATGGCTTACTCTGAATGGCAGAGTAATTCAGGTAGGAAGGCACCTCTGAGGATGTTGAAGCAGGACCAGCCTTGGTGAGGTTGCTTAAGAGCAAGACTTTGTATTTACCTTTGAGTTTCATGAGGTTTCTGTTGGGTCACTTGTCCAGCCTGTTGAAGAGGGGGGTCCCTTTGAACAGCCCTGCCCCATGTATCAGCCGTGCCCACTACCTGGTGTCCTTTGCTGAGGCTGTGTTCTGCCTTCAGGCTCTAAATAGAGGCAATGAAGGATATTAGCCCCATTGATGCCTCCTGAGGAATGCTGTGAGTAGTGGGCTGCCAATGGGGCTTTGTGCTATAGCTCACAGCCCTCTGTGTTCTGCGTGGTTCCGTGCAGCCATCTGAACTGTCTCAAGGTGAGGTGCCTGTGTTGATTCCTCAGACAGCTGTGTCAAGAGCCCTTTTGAAGTCAAGGTAAGCTACGCACTGTGCTCCCCCATCCACCAAGCCAGGCATCTCTTCAGAGCAGGTTATTGGGTTTGGCAGGCACAGTTAACCCTTGGAATTTCTCCTCTGTGCTGCCCATGCCCTGTCACTTCCTTCTCCATCATGTTTCTGGATATGATTTTTGCCGCCTCATCACTCGTCGTTTCCTGGGACTTGAGCACTCCCAGTGCCAAATCCTGCTTGTGAGGCTTCATTTCCTCAAGTCCAAAACAAAAACCAGATGCTGGTTAAGTAGAGATGGAAATCCCTCCACAAAGCTGCCGTTGCTCTCTTGCGGTGGTTTTCTTCCACCTGAGCTCTCCAGCTGCATGAGGAAAGTGAATGTCACCTCTCTCCATCACCTGGGGCCTTTATTTCTCTTTTTATGCAGGGACCTGTCTGTATCTTGCGGGCAATGGGAAGCTGGGTTAGGTTTGTGGATGGGATGGGGTGCTCATTCGGGTGCCTCTAGTCTACACCACCTCTGTGCATCTCCACTCCAGCTCCCAGGGTTGGTGTTGCCTTTGGCAGTTCACAGCAGTGCACGCATCACTCGTTGGAAGCAGGATCTGGGTATAACAATCATGTTTTTCTTGCAAAGTTTTGTTTTAAACCATTGAAACTGTCATGGTAACTGACACACAATAACATCCCACGCTGCTGGCAAACCTTTTGCAGTGCACTTGCTCAGGCCTCACGCTCTGCTCAGCCTCAAAGGGTATTGTAGGTTTGTGGCAGGGTTCTCTTGGTTACTAAAGGTTTCCTTTACCCACATGCTGACCACTCCTGCAGCATGAACTCCTTTTAATCCAGGCTGTGTGGCTTACTACTTGGGGGAAAGGGCCCTTGTGCTTCAGCCTGTGCACAGAGATACATGCTGGGGATTTTTCCCAGGTTGTTTAAATTCAGAAGGGAATAGAGTCCCAGAGCACAGACTGCCCATTACCTGTGCTGGTGGCTGTTTGGGCTGAGAGGGGGGAATGTGGGCAGCTGAGAGTGGGAGCAGCATAAGGGGCACTTTCCAGAAAACATCCTTTTAGTAGTGAACATCAGGGTCTGCTTCCATCCTTTGAGGTGACAATGATTTCATCCCAGTGTCAGAAACCACACACACACCTGTGGGATGTGTGAACCTCCACAGAGCAGGAACCAGAGCTGTGTGTGGGATCATAGGATAGTTTGTGCTGGCAGGGACCTCAAAGCTCATCCAGTTCCAGCCACTGCCATGGGCAGGGACACCTTCCACTGGAGCAGCTTGCTCCAAGCCCCTGTGTCCAACCTGGCCTTGAACACTGCCAGGGATGGGGCAGCCACAACTTCTCTGGGCACCCTGTGCCAGCGCCTCAGCACCCTCCCAGGGAAGAGCTTCTGCCTAAGAGCTCATCTCAGTCTCCCCTCTGGCAGGTTAAAGCCATTCCCCTTGTCCTGTCCCTACAGGCCCTTGTCCAAAGCCCCTCTCCAGGTTTCTTTTATGTTCTGCCCAGATCAGTTCCATTACTGTGCTGAAGTGGCTGGGTTTGGGAAGGCATATCTCCATGTCTGATGTGTCTTTGTAGGGGGGGAACACAAAGCTTGGGTTGTCCTGAACTTCACCCCATGGTCCCTGTGCTCTGGCTCTGGAGCAGCTCAGGTCTGTGGGCTGGATCTGCTCTGCAGTGATGGATGAACCAGGCGCTGGTGCTGACTCCCTCGCTGCTCCTCCTGCAATGCAGCTCTCCCTTGTCTGTGGAATGATGGTTCTGTGCAGATGGACAGAGCTACTCCTTACTGCTGGAATGCCTGTAACCTCACCAAATTGTTCTTGCAATGACTTCAAAGGTTGGCTGCTGGGGCAGTGTGTGGTGGAAGCAGTTAGATGTGTCTTCTGGCCTTCCGCTGTGGAGAAGTGCAGGACTGCGTGGTAGGTACTAGTTCTCAGTGTGCACCTTCATCTGGGAGGTTAAACCAGGGTATGGTGTGACCATCACCCTGGTTGTCCTGTGCTGTTGGGGGTCCTGGCCATGCTAGCTCTGTTCAGCAAGCGTGTTTCTGCTGCCCTGGAGGTCCCTGGGGCTGGGTGACACTTCTGTCCTTGGTTTACTGCTCTGTTTTGGGGAAGGCTGTGACCTTGACTTGGCGATGCGCAGCCCTTCACTGACCAGCACCAGCTCCTTGGCCTGCTGTATCAGCTCTGGTGTGCTGTGAGATGTGCCTGACCTTCAGAGCTCTTCCTGCAGCTCACCAGGGGTGTTGCTCAGTGGATTTCTCCAGGAGGAATGGAAAGAGGAGCAATGGGACAGCAGCACCCTCCCTGCCTGCAGAGCCACCTCAGAGCCTGGCAGGCAGAAAGAAGACACTGGTGTGATGCTTGCTGATGCTGATTCAGTGCCTTGGTGACCATCTCCCAGTTCCTGCTTGGCTGGAATGTGCTCAACAAGAACATGAACATTTAGCACTTCTCTACTACTCAGGTGCCTGATTTCCCCACTGAGATCCATCCAATTTAGGCATTTAAACCTTGGTGTTTTGACAAGGGACCATGTGTGTCCACCCAATGCCTTTAGGTGCTATCTCAAAGATTTAAATGCTTTATCTTTCAGGCCTCCTTTGCTCTGGGGCAGTGAAAGGAGAATCGTAGAACAAGGAACAAGGAGAACAAGGAGCCTGGCAGGTAGGGAATAGCTCCTGTTAGGACAGAGCATTCAGAAGCCTTTCTTTTGAAGAAGCCTCTGGTTGTGCCATGGCCTCAGTAGGATCCTTAGTGGTGCAGTGAGAAACTTCACGGCACCAATTTCCACCCATGAGAGGAAGCCTCTTGTTCAATAAGAGGCCTGTATGCCGACAGCCTGCAACTCCTGCTCTTCTCTGGGTTAAACCTGAATTAGTGGAACAGAATAGCCCTGCAATCACCCTCTGACGAGCCCTGGTTGCCAGCTTCTCGTTTCCAACCCCTATTTCCCAAATGCTCCCACGAGAGCCACAGCTGGGACCCTTGTAACGGCAGCTCTGGAAGGTTGTGACTTCCAGGATAATGAGAGGTGGGGACCCAGCAGTTGGAAGGCATTGTCCTGCATCTTTACAAGGCTGAATGCTCAAGAGCATCTGCTTGTTGGCAGAACACCCTGTTCTTAGCGCTGTGGGCAGTGGTTCCATGGAGAAGTGGTGGGGAACAATGGGTTGTGATGTAGATGGCTGGATTGAAAGGAGTCTGAAAGGAGTGTCTATGTCTGGAGCAGAAGCTGCACAGCAGCAAAGTACATTATCACTCTCCAAGATACTGTACTGTTGGAGATGCTGTATGGTTCAGGCTTTACAGTTGCCTTTAGATTAACTCTGATGAGTTGTGCATGCTTGGGCACTTGGTACGCAGCTTCCTCTGTACACAAGGATCACCTTGCCCAGCTTCCTTGGGATTTGTCTGGCGTTGGCTGTGGAAGAGCTGCATTTGGCACAGAAAATGAAGTGTCATGAACAATCTTGTTAGTTCCTTTCTCAGAGCAGTTAATCCATTTGAGGATGGACGATTACACTGATTTTGCCTGCAGGTATATATACTTCTAGTGTAGAACTCCTTACGCTGGAGTTGTGTCTCAGGCAAAGGGAGGTGGTGGCTGGAGGTGACCAGCAGCAGGACTCTGGAGCAAGAGACACCACCACAGGGTGGTTTAGAGACTTTGTGGCCTTTATTGCAATTCTGATGGGTGACACACAGATGCTGTGTTATGTTTTCTTTGATACAAGCCTGTCCTGGCACACAAATACCATTATAATACAGCTGTCTCTGGAGAGAGGGCCTGGCGGAGCAGCTCTTCAGGAGGAGTAAGCACTTCTGCAGTTTGCAGCTCTGGGAGATCCTACTGCGACCACAGAACCTCTGCATTCTCCTCTTGCTTCCTCCCCTTCATTTCCCTTTCAGGCTGTTATGTCAGGAAGGGCTGAGCCCAGCAGCGCTCATGGACCAGCCCAAGCTGTGAACCCACAGACATGCTCTGGGTGTCTTTGCAGCACTCTCCCTCCACCAGCCAGGTTCAGCATTAACAACAAGGGGAAAATCAGCTTCTCGCAGCTTCAGGTGGGTGTAAAACATGGATTCAGGGCAGCTCTGCCCAGGTTCAGGTTACTCTCAGTGTAGAGGACGGGGTTTCAACTCTATGGTTGTTCCAGGCTTTGCCATTCAGCAGTATCCTATGCATTCTCTGCTCTTCCCCAGGTCCATTCTTCTCTACTTCTTGCCCTTGGGTGCCTGGCTCCTGTTGCCATCATCTTCAGCTCCATCGTCTTCATCTTCACCATCTTCACCACCTAATAATCATATTTTTCTGGCAGGAGATACTGATTTTGGGAAGCTTCTTGCTTTGTAGGGGAATTTTAAACCTGGCTAATACCTCCAGAGTGCAAGAAGGACCAGCAGTGAATAGAGTATCCCTCAGCATGCAGAGACCGTACTGAAGATAACAAGATCAGTCCAGCTTGAAGGATAACTTCACAGAAAGCAACTAAACCATCAGTGTGGGTGGGTTTTGTGCTGCTGGACCTGCAAGGGGAGTCTGATGGGAAGGACAGAGCTGAACAAGTGGATGCAGTGAAACCAGCTTCCTTTTCTTGCAAAACAATTGCACAAGGGGCAAAGGTATCTCACCTTATAGATTGCTGCTGCCCCTATCTGCTCAGGGAAGAGGAAGAGCAGCAGTATTTGACCACAGCTTCTGCATCTCTGCTAAAGGCAGCAACCAAGAAGTGGGTATCTGTGCCTTTATCTCCTGCAGGTGCTGTGAATGTCAGTCTATGCAATGAAGTAAGAAAGATAGCCCCTGTAACCAGTCCTCCAGCTTGAGTCACACTAAAGCCTTGCTGGTCCTTGTGTATTGTCATAGAAAAGGAGTCCAGAACTTGGGATACAATCATTATTAATAGTATGTTTTCCCCTCAGACTAGCATCCGTTTGCTGTGCCAAAGCTGTGTTGTCTGATCAGGGTTAACAGAATGGAAAGTGGTGAAATGTTTATAAAACCCTAGAGCTGAGTCATGAGCAATCTGATACAAAGCAATCTGGTGGTGAAGCGTGCAAGTTTCACATTGCCACGTTTCCAACTGCATCTGTAGGTAGAAGCAATTCAAACTCCTCTGAATAACTATGTCTCAGAGCGTCTGTTGTCTTTTATTCACTGCTGACTTGTGTGAGGCTGTGGAAGCTGCTGACGGATTCTGCAGTACCGCTTTTTCCTTTATAACTCTGAAAATCCATTTTCCTGTCTGCTGTGAAGGCCGAGATCTGCTGAGATCTGCTCTCTTCTGGCTCTCTTTGCAGCTCTGTTTCCCCTCTGGTTCTAGATCAGTTTTACCACTACTGAGCTTAGGAAGGCAGCACTGATGTCAATGAGAGGGGAAGGAGAGCGCTGTGTGCAGTTCTGGTGTCCTCAAGGTAAGAAGGACATGGAGCTGTTGCAGCAAGTCCAGAGGAGGCCACGAGGATGATCAAGGGCTGGAGCAGCTCCCGTACAGAGAAAGGCTGAGAACATTGGGGCTGTTCAGCCTGGAGAAGAGAAGGCTGCATGGAGACCTCAGAGCAGCTTCCAGTGTCTGAAGGGGGCTGCAAGGACGCTGGAAGGGGCTCTTCATCAGACACTGTAGTGAGAGGACGAGGGGTGATGGGTTCAAACTGGAACAAGAGAGATTTAGGAAGATATTAGGTGGAAGCTCTTCCCTGTGAGGGTGCTGAGGCGCTGGCACAGGGTGCCCAGAGAAGCTGTGGCTGCCCCATCCCTGGCAGTGTTCAAGGCCAGGTTGGACACAGGGGCTTGGAGCAAGCTGCTCCAGTGGAAGGTGTCCCTGCCCGTGGCAGGGGGTTGGAGCTGAAGGAGCTTAAGATACTTTCCAGCCCAAACCGTTCTATGAAATTCTATGTGCCTGCAGGTGATATTTATTCCCCTAAGGTGCTCATGAAGCCCCATTGGAGATGTCAGAGTTGCCTGGGAACGAACCTGTGAAACAAAGCCTGGGCAGCAATAGCAAAACATCTGGTCCAGTAGGTCGTAGCCAGGCTTGTTACCAGCCCATGGCCTGCTCCAGATGAGCACCATCATCTCTGATACAAAGATTTAATCTCAATGGAGATTAAACATGTAATTACAGAGGGCTTTTTACAAGCAGGTTCCTTGAAGAGTGGACAAAGGGCAGAGAAGGGAATCTGTTTTCCATCTCGCCTGTCCCAGCAGGATGGCACTTGTGGGCTCTGGCTGAGGACAAGTGTGTATGGAGATGCAGAAAGCATGTCTGCAGCTAATGGGGTCCTGCCTGGGGTATTTGAAGTCCCTGAGACCTCAGATCCACCTTTACTCGCACTGTATCTATGTAGAGGTACTTCACATTGCAGGTGCTTGTGGCCTGACTGCAGCCTGGGGTTGTCCCTGTACCTTCTGGGTGCCACAGGGAGTTTGGACTGTGACCCCATGGCCTGTTGTAGGAGCTGCTTGGCCTGATCCTTCAGTTTGGCTTGTGGGGCAGGTTTGATGCTTCCAGTCCTTGGTCATCCTGTAAGCCAAGGGAATCCTGCAGCCTTTGGGCCCTGTACAAGGGGAGTGCAGGTCACTGCCTTTTCAGTGAAGCTCAGAAGTTCCTTCTAAACAGCCAGTAAATGCAACAGGTCAAACACACAGTTTAGGTCAACCCTGATTTACTGCGACAGGACAATTGTGATGCAGTTTGGAAATTGTGTGAGCTCTGGCTCAACAGTGAGCCTTGCAAGGGTGGGTTTCCAGTCTGTTGTGCTGCATTCCAAGTGGAAGAATGAGGAGCTGGGTGCTTCCAAGGAGCCTGCAGGAAGTGATCTTTGGTGTTGCCCTTGGGGCTGCAATGAATATTAGCACTGACTGGCATCTACCCACCTCTGTATTTTAAAATCTCTTTAGTGGTAAAGAGGCCCAGATGGTCACCCAGCAGAGAGGGGAATAGGCCCTAAGTAGCAGAATGACATAGTCCTGTTCCTTAGTGCCTTTGCTCCAACAATACACAGCCCAAAAGAATGGGGATGCTGCAGCAGTCAGGGAGAAAGGCTCAGTGACTATTCACGTACCCTGAGTCTGTATTCCAGCCCAACTACCTGGATGGAGTGCCTCATTTCCAGCCTGGATTCACAAAGGAATCACAAACCTGCGCATGCTGCTGCTTCAGAATGAGATTTTATGAATGCATCAGTGGCCCAGCTTTGTCACCGTTCCTTTTGTGTCTGCTTAAACTGTGAGTGGAAGGAGATGTCCCCTGCAAGGGTTTCTGCCCAACTAAACTTTGTGATCTGCTTTCCATTTGCTTTTGTTCTTCAGAGCCCACCTGAGTTCCAGGCTCTCTGACCCCAGCGCAGGTTCTGCTCCCTGCTCACTTCAAGCCTGGGGAAGCTTCTTCCCATGCCACATCTTTCTCACAAACTTCATCCGTATTTGACCTCTCTGTTGTTTTTTCAGAGTTGTCTGGAAAGAGCAGGAGAGCGCCGTGATGTGTCTGAGGATGCTGGCTCCTGGTTAAAACCATTTGCAGAACGATGGACAACTTGAGAAGCAGATCAAGGCTCTTATCTGCAGGTAAGATCTGCTTCAGCACTCAGGTGCCGATGTTACATGATAGCCTTGTATATGCATTTTATTGGCATATCTGTCTTGTACTGATGATTCTCACTATATTCTTCCCTGTGAGGGTGCTGAGGCGCTGGCACAGGGTGCCCAGAGAAGCTGTGGCTGCCCCATCCCTGGCAGTGTTCAAGGCCAGGTTGGACACAGGGGCTTGGAGCAAGCTGCTCCAGTGGAAGGTGTCCCTGCCCGAGGCAGGGGCTGGAGCTGGATGAGCTTTAAGGTCCTCTCCAACCAACCAGGCTGTGAAGGTGTGCACAGCCCAGGTGTTCGGTGCTTCAAACCCTTAGGAGTCCCCACTGAGTTTGCTGACTGCTGCTTGTCCCTACTGTGAGCGTGTCTGCACAAATCAAAGGATCCACACAGGTACTTCTGCTCCCACCAAACCTGTCCAGGTCGATGCCGAGGCTGTGCCCTTGGGCTGAATTCACGCACCAGTGCAGGCTGGGGGCAGAGGGGGAGCAGCCCTGTGTTCAGCACCACATCTACCTCCCACCCTGCTCTGCCCTCCCAAATTGGGCTTTAATCACCCTAAAATCAGCCTTTTCTGAATCATTTGTCAAAGAACTTCCTTGTGACAGTCACCCACCTGTTTGGAAGCCAAGTGCTGCATTAAAGCTGTGGGCTCTGGCAGCAGCACATGGCTTGTGGCTTTTCTGTAGTACTAAGGATGAATTGATGAAACTTTCAACTAAAAATGGTGTGCTGAAGTTCAAATAACTTTTTTTAAGCCTCAAGAACTTATAAGCCTCAAGTCTTTAAAGACTCATCAGCCCTAGGAGATGTTTGCTTGAGCACTGACGATGGTAAAAGGGCAGAGGCAGCCTGCAGTCTGCTGGGTGTAAAAGCAGCAGCAGTCAATCAGGACTGTGATGTCCAGCAAGCAGCAGATGCTTATAAATATGTTTGCGTTCATAAGATGGAGCCCTAATGCAAACTAGGAGCAAGTTGCAGTGAGTTATCCTGCAGCTTCACCCCCGTCATCTCTCTCCTTGTTTTTTTGCTCTCCCCTGGAACAAAGCAGTCACGTTTTCTTTACTCACTGCGAATTGCATATGTATCAACTATCAAATATCAGTGTTGTCTTTAGTCTAAACTCCCTCACTACGACTGACTTGTACCAAGCATCAGAACCCGTCTCCTGCAGCCTGGCAACTCTCTCTGTTGCTATAGGAACGGCTCCGTTATCCTTTGGTGGAGAACTTAAGTATCCTGGTTTCTGTAGCTGTTTGAGCACCTCCAGACCCCGCTGGTTTCATTCACTTGCTCACTCCCATCCATGAGATCCTCTCCTCCCAATATAGAGAGTTTCTCAACACTTCTGGAGTCATAATGAAAGAGCATTAGTTAGCTGAGGGAAAGTCACACCATGCTTTGAGGTGCACGTTTGACTGGGACACTGATGCTGCCGTTGGGTTTATTAAATACGCAGCTGTACTGTGCAATTAGTATCCCCCAGTGGGCATTGAAACGGTGCTTAATAGACAACTATGAAAATCTCTCGCTTCTGCACACTTGTCTGCAGTTATATCCCAAAGGGCCAAAGTTGCTGAGAAAACTCTAACCTCTGGTGTTAAACGCACAGGTAACGAACGTAACCTGAGTTAGTGGGAAGCAGCTTCCTCATGGTACGTTTGCTGTGACATTGGGTATTATGTGTCTGTCACACATGTCCTCAAAGAGCCCCAGTGACCATCACATTGAGCCCGGCTCTATGTGAGGAGCAAGCCCAGCCGTCCCTTTGTTCATGGAGAAGCTGTGGAGCTGAAGACCCTGGGGATTGCTGGATCTGCCTCTCATCTGGACCTCCTTCTCTGCACTGAATTGGTGCAGCTCATAGAGTCCCAGCCTGGTTTGTGTTAGAAAGGAGCTTACAGCTCACCCAGCTCCAACCCCTGCTATGGGCAGGTTCACCTTCCACTAGAGCAGCTTGCTCCAAGCCCATGTCCAACCTGGCCTTGAACACTGCCAGGGATGGGGCAGCCACAGCTTCTCTGGGCACCCTGTGCCAGCGCCTCAGCACCCTCCCAGGGAAGAGCTTCTGCCTAAGAGCTCACCTCTGTCTCCCCTCAGTCTTCTCCCTTGTCCTGTTCCTACAGGCCCTTGTCCAATGCCCTTCTCCAGGTTTCTTGTAGTCCCTTTAGGTACAGGCCCCTTTCAGCTCCATTAAGCAAAGGTAGGTTGATCAATCTGCCTTCTTGCTTCTAGGTGATCCTGGTAATTAAATCATTGCTGAGGGTTCACTGTTTCACTTATTGAAGAATTTCACTGGAATAACCTGAATTTTGCGTAAGATGGTCTTAGAATTGGGGTGATTTGTTGCTTGACTTACACGGGTGTTTAAACAAGAGTGGGTTATGCTTTTGTCCTGCTAGAAATACCAGCCATGTATTGCCTCATGTTCTGGGGGTCTCCATGGGGTAAGGAAGGGAGATGCTGAGAGGATCTGTGAAGTTGTGAATGCTCCCTCGCTGGCGGTGTTCAAGGCCAGGTTGGACATAGCCTTGGATGGCATGGTTTAGTGGGAGGTGTCCCTGCCCATGGCAGGGGGTTGGAACTGGATGATCTTAAGGTCCTTTCCAACCCCAACTATTCTATGATTCTATGATTCGGTGTCACAACAAGGTCTCAATGGAGCACAATCCTACACTGCTAAACAAGAAGAGGTCAAGGGGCTGGGAGAGGAGCTGTGGTAGGGAACAGACTGGAAGCTGTGGCAGCAGGGTTTTCCTGCACGCTGTATACCCCACAAGAGCTTTACAGCGTCTGAAGATTTAGGTAAGGAATAATAACGAGGAGAGCAAAATCAGTGTGAGGAAAGTGAGCAGAAGACAAGGTTTCTCAGCAATGGAATACTCGGAAACGCTCCCGATCAACACTGCCTCAGTGCAGCCCAAACCCCGAGCCGCAGGGAAGAGGCAGCCGGAGAATCCCGAGTCACTGAGGGCGTTTAATTCATTCCTCGCAGGCAGCCGGTGCTCCCGGTGCCGGCTCCGCAGCCTGCTCTCCCCCCGCGCCGCTCGCAGGGCTGCTCCTGCCATCCCAGCGTGGAAAGCTCATGGCTGCGGAGTGATGCAGACAAAGCAGGAGTGAGAGGGGAGCCGGAGGGATGGAGTCCCGCAAGATGCCATCCTCCCCGTGAAAGGAAGCGGCCGTAGCCCCTGCAGCGGTGTTTGTGCTGCTCCACGCCCCAGGCACCAGCCTCATCCCCCGGGAGGTTCCGACAGCGCTAATTCACTCTGCACAAAGCCCAGCCTGCAAAGGCTCCTCTCCAGCAGCAGCCTCCCCGCCCCTCCAGCTCCCAGACCTCCGGCTGCCCTCCCTTGCTCCAATGTCACCTGGACCCAATGGAGCAGACCCCGAAGTGCCACGGATGGATCCCAGGATTCTTATTTTCCTCCTATACGTGATGATCCTTCATGAGCTGGTGAGTGGCTGGATGGAGTACCAGAAGCAGATAGCCAAGCCAAAGAAGCAGGCGGGTCCAGTTTGGTCTTCTAGGTGAGTTAATGCCTCTTATACATCCAAAAGGGGAATAGCTCAGGTGTGTTTTGATGGGGAAGATTGCCTTTTGTGTGTGTACCTCAGTCCTTATAGCTGTGTATGTGCGGGTATCATCCGTTGTGTGCGAAGGCACAGAGGTAGGATTAAGGTCTGTTAATCTTTTGAGCCTGTATTGTCTGCACAGACTGTGCCTTTGACACACTTGCAGACAAAATGCCTGAGATTTGGGGTTGTTTTGTGTGTGGAAATGTGCTGTAACTCAGCATATTTCCTGTGACTCAGGTTCCCCATCAGCACACCTGGAAGAGAAAACTGTGGGTAGCACCAGGAGCTACGCTTCATGTGTGATATTCATCAATGAGGCACAAACCTCTAGAGACTCCTCACAACCCGAGTATTTCATGCTAAATCACTAGCGTGCATGTCACTATCTCACCGTCTCCTCCCACTCTCTGGGCTGTGCCCACTACACTAATCCCTTGTTTTCTGCCCAACAACAGGAAGGAGCTGAAGAAATAAGGACATAAAAGATAAGCGCTGCATGTCCCTGAAATTCAGATGTTTCTGCAAATAGTGCTTATACCTTGTTCACTTGTAATAATTGGTCTTAATATTGTTGGGGTCTTATAAAGAAAGATATTGACAGCTCTCCATCAGCTGTGATTAGAGACCCGCACCCCAGCACCCCAAATTCATCTCCTGCCAGATCTTGGGCAATGGCAGACCAACATCTCATATCTGTGGACCTGAAAAGATGCCATGACCCAGTTTGCTCTGGGTCTGACAGCAGCAGCAGCATGCAGAGCTCACAGCTCCTTATCCTAATCCTCTGACGTGCAGCAATCCCCGCTGCAATTCCAGCCCCATGGTGCTTGGTGCTGCACATAGGTGAGACCACCAAGAGGAAGCAGGAGCCAGGATGGAGCCATGGCTTGCTGGAGATAGCCGCCAGCAGACACCGGCCTCTGTCTACAGCGCAGGGCTGAATTCACTGGCTGCTTTTATAGCCCAGCATAGCTGGAGTGCACCTTGCACTGTCTGGTGTGGTACAAGTGAAATGATGAGCCCTGGGAACGCAGCCATGGGTGGAGACAGCTCCAGAGCAGAAATAGCTTGACAGCAACAGGGCTGGCTGGTGATAACTGAGGTTAGAGCAGATTCCCTGCTGTCAGGGAGGAGTGCAGGGAGGCACTGGGCAGTAACTCACACTGAGGTCTGAGGTACCCCAGTGCTAGCAAAGAAGATGCAATGCAGAAAACCTAAAGGAATAATTTTATTTACTGAAGGCCACCAGACAGTTTGCATCAAACAGCCAGGATTGGTGTCATAGGACTGATTATGGGGGTTTAAGAGGACCTAAGGGAATTAGGTACCCCATAAACATCTCCAGGTGTTGCCATCTAACCCAGCCTCATCTGGAGAAGTGGGACCAAGCTGGATGAGTTGTGCAGGGCCCCTCACCCTCGGGCATCCCAGCCATCTCCATCCGAGTGAATCACACAGCCTGCCCTGCCTGTGGTCAGAGCCAGCTGTGCCCAGCCTGTCCCTGTCCTAACCCCCCTCCTGATTCCAGCCAGCCTGGGAAAGCAGAGCCACCCGGTCTGTGTGCGCTGCGCGGGTCGGTCACCGGTTGCACCATGAACAAGCGAAGCTCCATGCCCAGAAAATAGAAAACTACAGGATGAACTGGGATCCTTTTGGTGGCATTAGGATTGTCCTGTATGGGCGGCCTGTTTGTGGTGTCGCCTGGGCTCATTCACCCCCACTGCAGTGATGCTGAGGCTTTCTTGAGTGATAAGCCCCAGAGGGCAATGCTCAGAGAGCACAGTGGGAGCCAGATGTTCCACCCATCCGTATGGGCTTGGGCTTAGAAAATGCTCCTTGCCACATCTGTAGCCTGGGTCTCCAAAGAGCTCAAGCCGTGGCTCAGCAGTGCAGGAAAGTGCTTCCTCATGCCCCGCATCCTGCCGGGAAGCACCACAGCACAAAGCCATGAAGTGAGGTTCACACCAGTTGGTTTAATGCTGGACCAGGGACCATCCCTCCTGCAGCCCAGCTCCAGAGTCGCCCATCCTCTTGCAGCTGAAAAGCACAAACATGAAAGCATAAAGAAAGCTGCAATATCAGCTTGGATTGAATTGTCAGGAAGTGTCTGTACGCCCACACCTGCACCACATTGGGAGTACGGATCTGGGGCACCCGGGTGAGCTCATTCCTATGTGCCGGAATGTGATATCTGCTCCCCCTGTGCACACTCAGCCCTGGTGGGTGCCATCTGCAGCTGGGAGGAATGAGAGCGAGGGGCTGCTGTGGTCTGGAATCCATGGATTGCTGTCGCTTTAGGAAGGATTTGCCTTGGTAAGGTTGTCACCCAAACCCTTCCCCTAAGAGCTTAAACCTGTGCCACCAGCAAGACCTTGGAAGAGGTGCATTAAGGCCACTCTGCTTCCCAGCATGGCCTGGAACTGTGGAGTGAGGCTTCACCTCCGCCACAGGGCCTGAGCTGCCGCCTGCCCTGGCCGCAGTAATTAACTTGAAAAGCAATTGGGAAATGAAGCCACAAAGCAGCAAGTTAATGAGGGCACGGGAGCGCTCTGCTGGCTGCAGCCTCGGCGCGGGCAGGGCTTGCGGGGCTCTTCCTCCTCCCGTGGCTGTTGGATAGTAGCAAGCTGTTGTAAAGCAGCTTTCCTCACATTCACAGCTTTCCCACAGCGCTGTCTTCCTCCGCTCCTGGCGTGGCTGGCGCTCCCACGCCCTGCTCCATTCATCCACCGCTCCGGGAATCCCACATCGCTCACCAGCAGCCTTGCCTCCACTGTCTATGGGTGCAGAGGAAAGGATATGGATGGTGCTTATTGGTCACTGGGATCACAGGAGGAATGGCTGAGCAGGGTCCGAGAAGAGGTCTCTATTAGCCAGACCGTGCCCTTTGTGTAGGGATGTGGAGGGGAATTCACCCGGTAGGAGTTTTGCTGCAAATTCCTACAGGCACCGTTGTGTCCCACATCACCCTCTGCTCCGGCAGCAGAACATGCACGCTCCCTGTGCCAGGCTAGCAAAAGCTAGATACGAACAGAGGTAGTGAAGGTGTTAGCCAGGAGGAAGGAAAGGAAAACCCGAGGCGCAGTGCCTGGGGACAGTGGAAATGCCCAGGGCAAGTGGGGCTGAGCATTCACTCATCCCAGAAGTACCTGAGGTGGACCCAGCCCCATTGCCCCTGCAGCCTGGAGTGTCCTGGGCAGCTCTGCATGTGGTGTGGTTGGTTCTCCCCCTGGATAACCCCCTGATGGAACGCGGGCTGTAACAAGGCTGGCAAAAGCCCAAGAAAAACGCATGCTGTTGGGTTTAGTGGGTGTAAGGAAAACTGCTCAAAGGTATTTGAAGTGGAAGTTTCAGAGATAAGGGATCTGGTTTGAGTGACCCACCTGGCCAGAGGGGACGGTCCCTGTGGCTCCGACAGGCTGATTATGGGGGTCTGAGCTCACGTTTGTGCACTTGTAGTTCAGCAGTGACCCAAGACCTCCAGTAGGTGAGACAGGGAGGGTCCCCATCACTGCTTCGGGCACATAGGAGAGGCTCGCCCGAGTCCCTACAGTCTGGATGCAGGAGATGTGCCACAGCTCTGCCCCACACCAGTTTAACCCTGTCTCACTTTGCTCCTCCCCAGCAGCAGCACCAGATCAAACCACTCCAGCTTCTCCAGGCCGCTGGTGCACTCGGTGCGCAGGGAGAGGTACAGGGACTGGAGGAAGCCGGGGCGGATCATCCGGAAGGCGTGAGGATGCATCTGCTGGGAGCGTGGGGAGAGCTGACGGAGCCAAGGCACCCATCCCTCACGAGGTCTGCACCCACTTACCACCTCGCAGCAGCTGGCATGAGACATCCTCCAGGCACTGCGATCCGCAATCTGCAGCTCGCTTCTCCTCACTGGGCCTGGCGTGATGAGGAGGAGCAAGCCCCTTCCTCCTGGGAACCCATCCCTGCGTGGTGAGGAGCCAGGAGGGGAACACCTCAGCCAGCAGCGGGATCAGCAGAGGTGGGGTGAGGCTTTTACCGCCCAACACAGTGGAGTGACTTTCTTCTTCCCAAAGGGTTGAGTAGATTTCTTGGGGGAAGAATGAAACTTGCTCCTGCGTGGGCAACCCTAGGAAGCCTCCAAATGGCTTCAGGCTCCTCTCCTTCCACTCGAGGGCTCTGTGGCTGGTAAGCAGCGTTTCCAAAGTGTCTGGAAGATCTTTGGTGTCCAGTTTGTCACCATTCCCAAGGGAGCTTGCACGCAGAGGTCAGGGCAGTTTGGAAACCCTGGCTCCCCGTTAGGTCTTATTCACTGGGAGTCTGTCAGGCTTTTTCTGCTTTTCATCACCCTTATTAAATGAGTTACTCCGGGGTGGTAGGGGGAAAGCATTGAGCTGGAGATTCGGAGTTATGCCATCGAATGCAATGACCTTGTAATTAACTTTCTTTGGAGCATTCCCAGCAGTGGAACCAAATGTAAGAGTGACTTTAATGAGCAGCTCGATGGGAAAGGAATAAAATATTGCTCTTTTATTAGAGGCTGTTCTTTGGGCATAAAGTTAGATTTTGGAGGTGAAATCAGTTGTTGTGTCCTGCCACCCCATGTAACAGTTGTATGCGGGATGGGAAGTGCTGAGTGCTGACACTGAGCTCTAACAGCAACCGGCCATGGCAAAACAACCTTATTTGCTGAACATAATGTTTGGCTCAAGTGCTGCCTGTTTTTCTCGTTGCCAACCATTTATAAACCTGACTCAGGCTCACAGACTCATTATCCAGAAGTAGGTAGGGAAGGGAGTTGGAATAGATGATGTATTCATTATCCAGAAGTAGCCACAGATACATTTACACACTGAAAATGTGCATAATTTGAGCCTTCTGATACCTAAAGCTACAAAAAACCTGGAGAGGGGCTTTGGACAAGGGCCTGTAGGGACAGGCCAAGGGAATGGCTTTAACCTGCCAGAGGGGAGACTGAGCTGAGCTCTTAGGCAGAAGCTGTTCCCTGTGAGGGTGCTGAGGCGCTGGCACAGGGTGCCCAGAGAAGCTGTGGCTGCCCCATCCCTGGCAGTGTTCAAGGCCAGGTTGAGACACAGGGGCTTGGAGCAAGCTGCTCTATGGAAGGTGTCCCTGCCTGTGGCAGGGGTTGGAGCTGGAGGAGCTTTGAGGTCCCTTCCAACCCAAACCAGGCTGGGATTTGCCTCCTGCTCAGTTGTTTTCAAATCGTTCCTGTTATAGTGTTGTCTCACCCGTGCCAGGAGTTGCCCCCTGCACTGAATTAGGCACCCAGACCCCTGTGAGCACAGAGGGGCACGTGAGGGGCTGTGAGTTGTCTCCTCCAAAGATAAACATCTAAAGGAAGCTGGCTGAACCCTGCTTGTGAGGTGCCCAATCCTCTCCCCCAGGCAGACTGGGTGAGTAGCTCAGATGCAGACCTCTACTCTTAGGGGAGATGAAGCTTTTGGCCTGGGAGATGGAGTTCATGCCTTGTGTTTGGATGTTTGGGGAAAAAGAGGCAGGAGCAGCAGTTAACACTTTCTGCACATTCCATAGCATAAACTCTCTGCAAAGGTGTGCCTCAGCTCTGCGACACTGTGGCTATTTCCCGAGGCATCCACTGCCCCCCCAGTACATGCAGGTACCCCCACAGGTAACAGATGGAGAAGGTGTCGGGAGGGAAACTACTCAGAAGGTGTTTCTGGGTGGTGGGACTTTGTTTTCCTGGAGTTGAGCCTGCCCTGGTGCTATGGGGGATGTGGAGCAGGGATGTTCTCCCTGCTCTCTGCTGGAGTGTGTTTGAATTAACCGCTGAAGTGCTGCAGGGTAGGACTGTCCTCACTGCACAAGCTGGGCTCCCAGCCCCAGCGGGACAGATGGGCCTGAATGGGGACAGACTGGCCTGAACAGGGCAGGCAGATGTCCTGACTGCTGCACCCTTAGGGAATGAAGGGACAGGGATGCCTCGCTCTGCTGATCACATGCTGGATTTATCCCTGTAAACACCATCATGTTTACTTCCAATAAACTCTTTTACATACACATGTAGGTCATCTCCACTCTCTTTCAGGCCTTGCATCTCTCTGCTGGTTTTGGCTTTCCCAGCCTGGGAGCCACCCCAGAGGGACAGCTGGTGGGGTAAGGGATGATCCAGTGTGGCGGAAAGCATCTTTAATGCAGCTTCTATAGCACAAGTGTTTGTCCTCTCATCCTTTATGCAGAGGAGCACACATCTGCAGACCAGGCTCTTGTTTTGGATGCTGTAGGCTTGGCTTTGCTTATTTGCAGCTATTCAAGTTGTTTTGCAGCTCTGGTGGACAAAGTCCTGCCCAGGAAGCTCACCTTGTGATGGGAGCTGCTGATGATGGAGAACTCAGGATCCAGCAGCAGTGGTGTGGAGCCCAGAGGCCCGAGAGAGCGATGCAACCCAGCATCCTGCATCCAGCCCGCACGGGGGGCTCACCTCCCACTTGGTATTTGCACAGTTAACTGCACTGAGCGAAGGTGTAGCCCTGGAAGGGAATGGTGGCCCACAGTCCACCTGGAAGGGTGGCCAGCTTCCATCTCTGTGCTGAGGTAACTGAGGTTCCTGCAGGGTTTGGGTCTGATTCTGCATTTTCACCCCACTGTTCCTGCATAGCACCCTTGGACAAACTTACCCCCAGGCAGGTGACTCCACAGGGAGGAAGGGTTGTGCCACAGCACAAGAAATGACTCCGAACAGGAACTCCCAAGAAGACAGCTCATAGAGCCATAGAGCCAGCCAGGTTGGAAAAGACCTTCAAGATCAAGTCCAACCCTTACCCCAGCACGACCAAGGCCACCACTAACCCACGTCCCATGGGCTGTACCCATTAATGACTGCAGCACAAAACCAGCACAGCCACTGCACTGAAGGAAACAAAGAACTTTCCCTTCCCAAAGTGCTGTGGCCAAGATGAGCACCGCTGCTCCTGAGCACTGGAAGTCACCTCATGTGCCCTCAGACTGCATTAGATGAAGTCCTGCGGTGGGAGGCTCTCGGCTCTGCTCTGCACAGCCTCGTGGGCCATAGGCTCTGTGCTAAACCATGCTTTTCCAAGAAACATTCCCTTTTGGTTTGACATGGTTCAGAGAACCTTCCACATGAGCCAAGCGAGAGCCCCAGGCACCCTGGTGTTGGCTGCTGGAGGCTTCAGGGAGGTTTTAAAGCATCGAGTTTTGATGCTTGAACCTTCCTGCAGGGACTGCTTCCATCTGGATCCAAGGAGTTCACTGGGATGGAGCACCCGGATTTCACCCTCTGGGCTGTGGGTGGGTTTGGGTCACAATTGCGCTCAATGGAAAGAGCAGCTTTGGAGGATGCGGAGTCCCCAGCCAGTTCTTGGGGGCACTGGCAATGAAGAGGTACCTGAAGCGCATGAGCTGCTGTGAGTGGAGGGAGCAGCATCAACCTCCCCCCCTGTGGTCCTCTCTGCAGCACAGAGACCAGGCTGTGGATGAACAGCAGCACCTTGTACCCAGGGGGGTGTCCTGCTTGGTGGGACTGGGGGAGAAGTTTGGGTGTATGGTGGCTGAGTGACACGGACAGAGGGTGCATGGGGCTGCTCTGTCTGCAGCAGGAGGGGGAGCAGGTCTGTGAGCAGCTCTGTAACCAAGCAGGCTGAAGGAATGGTATCGTGGCTGATGCTGGGATCTCACTGGTGGTTTTCAGTGCAGAGGCTTTTGGAGCCAGGCGGGAGCAGCATCATCTCTTTCATCTTCCCCCATCAGCTGTTAGCAGTGGTGAACACTGAAGCTGCTCCTGCAGTTCCTTTGTGGCCCTTTCCTTTGCAGCACAATCAGGGCAAGTCAAGCAAGTGTGGCGGCTCTGAGTGATTCCCATGAGGTCACCTATTTGCACGTGAGAAGCAAGACTCAAGACTCGTCCCCTTCTACCCGCCAGGTCAGTCCTGAGGGGGCTGGGACATGGAGTGCTCAACCTGGGGTGACAGCTTCAGGAGCAGAGATCCCCCCAAACCTGCCCCTGCTGCCTCAGCCTCTGACCCAGCTCAGCCTTCAGGGGATGAGCTCGGCTGGTTTGCTGCTCTCTCCTTCCCACCCTCGCAGGTCAGCGCAGGGAGGGCTCCCAGGTCCTTGGGGCCTTTGGCTTCCTCATCTTCATGAACACCAGCATGGACTGCATGCCCAGGGGCTGCGCCCATCATCCCTGCCCTGGGACCCCTCTGCTGGGCTGTGTCCTGCTCATGGCCTGAGCAATGGGTGTTCTGCCCTTTGCTGTGGCCTTGACTTGAGGAGCTCTGGTGGGAGCTGCCATTGCTGAAGCAACAAAGGAAAGCTCCAGAGGCAAGCAGTGGTGCGGGGCTCTGCAGATGACAACAGTGACTGGAGGTTTTTGCTGTCTGCTTTGGCCCCTGCACATCTGCAGGGCCATTGGTGTGATGGGAAGCACTATGGCATGTCTTGCAAGCTCTTGCACCCAGGAGAAGGTGCTGCCTACACCAGGCCTGGATCCCCTGATGTGTGTGGTTGCCAAAGACAAGTTTAAGAGGAGCTTTGCTGTCTCCTTTTGCAAACACTGAGGCACCAAGTGAGCGTGAAAGAGCCACCCCAGAGCTTCACAGGGGGTTCTGTGGGGCAGCTGCTGAAGATCCAGACCCTGAGGTTCCTCCTCCTCCCATTGTGTCCCATGTCCCTGGAGCTGGTAGCAGGGCTGCGGGGGCTTCAGGGCTTCTGTGTTCCTTCAGTGCCATCGAGGGGTTGTTCCTGTGGGCAGGGGCTCCCTGGGATGTAAGGAAGCTCCTACCAGGCTGTCCCTTTGGCCACCCAGAAGTCGGCAGCTCCCCAGCCCTGGAGGCAATCCCAACCTGAGTGTGTCGTGATGGGATCAGGCACGCTCTAACCCATCAGCTGGGTCTTTCCTCACAGTGCAGGAGGCAGATGGGAGGATGGTGCTTTACCAGCCATGAACTTGGTCTGTTGGAAAGTCCTGGGAAACACGAGCGCAGCCTTATCCCCAGAAGCACCGGTTTGAAGCCTGCAAGGAGCTACCTCCATCCCTGGGTGGCAGCGGGGGGAGAACAAGGTCTCTTACAAGAGTATGGATGAAGGATGCAGAAGCCTGGAGACCAGATGCAAAGCCCATGCCCACCTTGTGCTGTTGCCTGGTTCTCATGAAGGTGAAGGTGAGCAGGGCCAGACCCCTGCCTGCTGCCTGCTCCCGTTCAATGGTCCCTTTGCCTCCTTCCCATGCAGGTGGGTGCCTGGGCCCTGGGAGCCCAACAGCCCCGGGACAAGCAGCTCCTCCTGGGTGGTGGGAAGTGGCTGCTCTCTGCTACCTGGGGAGGGAAGAGGGGAGGGAGTAGAAGAGATTGAGCTCATGGGGACAGAACTGGGGAGCTGGGGTGATGGGATGGAGGAGAATTGTGGGGAGCAGCATTTCTGGAGCTGGATGGGGTCTCTCGGGCACCAGGCAGGGCCTTGGGAGGTTTCTGGAGCAGCGGTAGGTGCAGAAAGGCCCCTTGCAGGGGTCTGCTCCAATGTACCCCATCTAATGACGTGTTTATCCTACAAGCTGCACCAAGGGCAGGGTACCGGTGGCTGAGAGGCTCACTTTCTGACTTGGCTTCTCCCTACCAGTTAATTCTCTGGCTAACCCCCTGCTGCCCTACCAGGGGTTGCTGTGCAGCTTGGCTGAAGTCTTGTCTACAGCGCACCCTGCAAGCTCAGCGGGAAGGTGTAGTTCCCTGCTGTCAGTAACACTCCTATGGGATAAATCCTATTGCAAAACCCAGGCAGGCTCCAGGGCCCTGCCTCACACAGGCATGTGGGTGGCAGCAAACAGCACCTTGGTTTCGGGCTCTGACTTAGAGGAGGAAATACTTTTGTGTTACTGATTCGATGCATAAATAAGGGGACATTTGTAAACGGCTGGGGCAGAGGTGCCTTTTCCCATCCCCATCGCAGCGTTTGCCAAAGTGCCCAGCAAAAAGGTGAAGCCCGAACTTTCCACACCCAGGGGAGCAGGTGATGGGGAGGAACCGGTCAGGATAATCCCCCTTTATTCCACCAGGGAGCATAACTCTCATGATTTTGATGCTCAACCCTTCTCCAGGTCAGCATTTACCCTTCTGCCCTTACCTAACTGGCAGTAAGTCACGCAGACAACCAGCTTTACACCCCACAGTTGTTCAGACAAGGACAGATGGGGCAAATAATCAGGAACTAGAATGTATCTTCAGTCCTGCAAGTGACTGTATCTCATTCTGCGTTTTAAACCCCAAATTGACCCTAAGCAGCACCACAAATCCTATTGCCCTTCCTTGATTTGAGTAGTTCCAGAGTATCCAGTAAATCCAGTAAAGTCATCCCATTCCTGACACGTTTGGCTTGAAAAACTCCTTTTGGGAATATGGTCCCTATTCACTTGCTATGAGGAAAATGGTTGTGAACTTTTGCTGTTTAAAGGTGATTTGCTTATGCCTGCCTGAGACAAACTCATGCATTTACAAGGAGCATGGCCATACCGTTGCTTGGTTCAGTCCAGTTTACCACTGCTCCATAGCTGCATCTTCACTGGATGTGCCCCCTCACCATGAGGGAACCGGACAGAGCGCTTGTGCTAGAGGCTCACAAGGCAAACGCCGTTGGTTTCCAGCTGGGGGCAAAGACAAAGCCACCAATGGCTTTGGGTGACCAATGTCAGCCACTCGCAGGCTCCAGCTCTTGGCACCACCCTTTCCAACCTGATTCAAACCGACTTTGGTCCCACCTCCGCCCCAAGCTCCGGTTCACCCCCAGCGCAGCTGAGGGATGACACTGGGAAATGGGAATCAACTGAGCCTGGGCAGAGGGGAGAGGGAGGCCCAGCAGGGGCCTTGGAGGCTGCGGCTGTTGGACACCCATCCCCGGGCTGGTTCACACGTGGAAGTTGCTATTCCAGGGCTGACTGATCCTTCACCCCCCCAAGGAGGTGAATAGCATCGCCTGCTCTGCGCAGACAGGTATGTGTGAGCGCTGCAGGGGCTGCTGACCTCTCACAGGGCCACGAGGTGAGATCCCTTGTGTTCAAAATGCACAGAAGCAGCTTGCGGTTTCCAGGAATATTCCCGAGAGAGGGGTTCTTTTTGGGTCAGGGAAGAGCCATCAATCAGGTCCTCACTCCTGGTGCACATGCAAGCTTTAATGGGGCAGGCTGTAAGGGGCTCGGACACTGGCTGAGCTCTGGTGAACGGTGATGACCAAGGGAATGGGCTCTATAACCCTGTTAGTGGTCTCCTAAATCCCCTTGACTGTTTGGAGAATGGCTGTTGGTGGTGCAGTGATGGATCTCAGCTGGGCTCGGGCTGGGAGCCCGCTGCAGGAGCATGTGCAGTGTCACATCATGGCCTGGGTCCTTGTGCTCCCAAGTGAGACAAATGAACAGGAGTCTGACCTGAGCGGGTTTTCTGTAGAGCATCGTGAACTTCTGGAGCAGCCCTGGTGAACCCAGGCCCAAACCCCCACCATAGAACCATAGACTGATCTGGGTTGGAAAGGGTTAGACCAGGGCACCAAGTCCCCCTGTATGACCTGGCAACGTGGAGCTCCTGGTGCTGGGATGATCCATCAGCTTGTGGTGTCTGAGCTCACCGAGAGCACAGCAAAGGTGGTGCTGGGGGAGAGAAGCTTGGTGAAAGCCTGTAAATGATGGAAGAGCCTTGGAGTCAGGCAGATGGTGTCTTCCCGTGGTGAAGCTGGGTTCAAGGTGTGGATTAAGCCAGTGGTTTCTTTCCCGACGACACCGAACCCAAACCATGTGTCAGGCTTTGTGAGGTACAGCAGTGTTCTCTTGGGGTTTGCACTGTGTAGTTTCATGGTGTGCGGAGCATTGCATTGACATTTGCACCCTATGCACTTCCAGCATCTGAAGGGGACCTATAAGGATGCGGAGAGGGGCTCTTCGTCAGGGGCTGTAGCAACAGGACAAGAGGTGATGGGTTCAAACTGAAACAGGGGACATTCAGGTTAGACCTAAGGAAGAAATTCCTCATTATGAGGGTGCTGAGGCGCTGGCACAGGGTGCCCAGAGAAGCTGTGGCTGCCCCATCCCTGGCAGTGTTCAAGGCCAGGTTGGACACAGGGGCTTGGAGCAAGCTGCTCCAGTGGAAGGTGTCCCTGCCCATGGCAGGGGTTGGAGCTGGAGTTGCTTTAAGGTCCTTTCCAACACAAACCAGGCTGGGATTCTATGATTCTATGGTGCTGCAGCACACGGCACACATGGGAGCTGGGGTGCTATAAATGGGTCCAGCCCCAGAGGATGGAGATCCTTTCCTCAGTGTTTCAGCAGAAAGCCCTCACCCTGGGTACAAACACTTGATGCTGCAGATTCCCTGGTTTTCCCACAGCCCTTCCTCCCCAGGGGAATATCAGCCTATTTGCATATTAAGATGATGGATCATGATGGATGATGAGCGATTGGGAGGTTTTTTCTCATGAGATCAGAGCCCTTTCGAGCATTTCCAGTGGTCACCCATGGGAGGAAGCACTGCTGACACAGGCCTGGGGAAAGCCCTCGGCTTCTCCCCGCTGTGCAGGGCTGAGGATCTATTTCATCCATAGCATCGGCATCCCGGCAGCACCGATGCGGTGTGTGGGCAGCCCATGCTGGCAGAGCCTGCTTGCCCAGCAAGAACCATGGCCACTTACCCACATTTTTTGCTGGTGACTTGGAAACGTGCTTCCTGTTTATGACATGACAAAATCTAACCGCAGCCTAAATGAACGTGCCATGCCAAAGCTCGGCTCATCCCACTCTGAAGGCATTCAGTGGCTTGATGCTATTGTGAAAGCTTTCTTCTCCTTCCAGGGTGGTTGGGGTGGGATGGGGCCTCTGGAGCTCATCTGGTCCAAGGATGCCCATGTCCCTCTCTTGTCCTGGGGGGCTCAGTAAAAGACACAGAGTGAGAACACAGAGCTCTTGGTGGCTTGAGCAGCCTTGGGATGCTCCACATCCCATGCAGTGGCCGTGGCCCAAGGCTTGGATCTCATCCCCTCTCCCACCAGACACCTCAGGGCCAATGGAGCTGGGAGGTAAAGGTGAGCGGGGCAGTAGGATGGGGGGAGAAGAGAGCTTTTGTTTTCTGCCCTTCCTACAACATCAGCACAAGGTCCTCCCTTGCAAGCCCTCAGGAAACAGCCTGAACCCAATGGGCTCTTGCACTGATCACTCCTCAAAGTCAAAGTGACCACGAGGGGCTGCATCGCCAGCTCAGCCCATGGCAGCGCTGGAAGAGGCTCGGAAGATCTGGGTAATGAGAGAAGCTGGTTTGGTCTCCAGCGGGTTTGGATGGGGTCACGTTGTGAGGCACGGGATGAGCACTGCCATGGGCTGATGTCTCCAGGGTGGTGGTTGATACTTCAGAAGACCAAACTTGGATCAGTTTAATCTCTGCCGGGAGGGTGTGAATGCCCTTGTGGATGGGATGCTCTGCAAGGGAAGAGAAGGAACTCCTTTTGTATCAATCTGCCTCCAAAATGGGTTAAATGAGACCAAAATGAAGGCCTTTTTCCCCAGAACAAAGGAGTTTCTGGGGCTGGCAGGTTTGGTTTAAGTCCTTGTTAAAACCCTCCTGAGCAAGGCTTCTGGTTTCACCTTTGTAGGGTATGAAATGAACTACAGGCTCCGCACGTTCCACCCATGCGGAGCAAAGAATTTGCCTTTTCTTTGTGCAGAAGGCTCCAACAAGCTGGCAAGAAGGTGTTTTCCTTCAAAAGCAGAGCTTCTGCCCCCAGATGTCTTCCCAAGCTGCACCAATGGCCTCAGACACTGCACGGCACCCGCTCAAGCAGCCTTACTCTGTGTATCTGAGGCCAAGCCCTGCAGCTGTAGGAATTGCCTTAAAAGAGCTGAATTACTTTAAAGTCCCTGCTCTTGAAAGCATGTGGCTGCAAGGAGATGGCATTGCTTCTGCAGGGAAAAGCACTGCTTTGGGGAAAGCAGTGGCATAACACAAACACCTTTGACTCCAGCAAAGGAGCATCATGGGTTTGAATGCCCAGGCTGGATGTGAGCAAGGTAAGTGAAAAAGCTTTTGCATGCGTGTAAGAGTGCAACCTCGGGTTGCCAAACAGGATGCAGGGCTGGGAAACCAGCTGGGTGAGGAGGCTGTGGCCGGCTGCCATCCGGCTCGGGTGCATCGCTTGCTGGTGCTGCTCGTCCCATCCACCGCACGTGGTGGTTCACCTCCGCTGGGTCCCTGCTCGGAGCACTTTGTGCTATGGGAGTTTTGATGTGTTTCGGGTGTAGTTTTGCATCCCAGGAGCGTGGCTGGAGCCCGGGGAAGGATTTCACATGGTGGCAATGGGACCTTTGATCCTGCCCCTGAAGCAAAGGGCTGCAGGAAAAGCTGGGAGACGGGCGAGATCCCTGCGGGACAGGGATGGATCTGAGTGGATCTGAGTCGTGATTTCTTCCTCTACAGAGATGAGAAGAGACTTCCCCCGTGTTTCAGAGCCCACACGGGCAGCTGGTCCTTCCCCACGGCCAGGCACCCCTCAGGCCCCGGTGCCTGGGGCAGCCCTGGTGTGTGGCTCTGCAGGCAGCCTGCCCTTATCAGCCCTGGGCTGTGGTGACCCTGAGCCCAGCCCTGCTCCTCGCTAACGGGTTCTGTGCTCCTGCTCCTGCACTGGTGATCTGCAAACTGCAGCCGCTTGGCTCCTTTCCCTTTGGCTTCCCGAGGCCATGCGGATGCCGCACATCCCATTTCCCCCCCCCCCCCCCCCCCCCCCAGTTTCTTTTCCCGCAGCCTGAAGTGGCTGCAGGAGGGGTAAAGGTGAATTCAAACAAAATCCTTGAGAGAGGAAAACCTCACGGCCAGGTCGGACAGAGCCTTGGCAACACGGTCTGGAGTGAGGTGTCCGTGCCCAGGGCAGGGAGCTGGAACCGGCTGATCCTAAGGTCCTTTCCAACCAGCCTGGGGTTCTATGAACGCAGCTTGGGGTTTATACCCAGGTCTATTCTGCCTGCGGACTGAGGAGTGGGGAGGCTCCGGGGCTGTGTGAGGATGCTCAGGGCAGCCCATGCCCAGCGCCGCTGCTCCGTGCGCCCTTTCTGCGGCCTCCTGAGATCAACCTTCCCCCAACAAAGCGCACACCCCCGGAGCTGAGCTTCCTGCACACAGCCCCCAGCGCACTGCCGGTGCTGCGGGGGAGCTCGGGCCTCTATGGGCAGCTCACAGCAGCGCTGCGAGGCTGGAGGGGGTCGCTGGCTTCCCGGTGGGGCTGCTCTGAGACCCCAAGCCAGGAGCTGTTTCAAGGGGTTATTTCCATGTCACACAGTGGCGGCTGCGAAGGGGTGTGAGGGGGAAGCATCCTCCCCACCCAGCTGAGCCAGGGTGAGTGGAGGAGGAAAATCAGGGTCTGGGGTCTCCTGGGTAGGGGTTGGAACTGGAGGAGCTTTAAGGTCGCTTCCAGCCCAAACCAGGCTGGATTCTGTGATTTCATGACATGTGTGTGTGTGTGTACATAAAAATATCTATCATTCTCTTTGAATGAAGAGGAAGTGGTTTGGGTGCAAACATGCAGACATAAGGAGGTTTGCTGTTGCTTAAATATGTCTCAACTGTAAAGGGAAACTGTCAGTTCAGCTGCTTTGTAGGGAAGGTGTAAAAGTGAGGGTGTATTTCGGATAGGGAAACGCCAGCACGGCCCTCCCTGAGCACGGGGCCGGGGGCTCCCTGCTCCAGCGCTGACCTGCCCCACCTTGGTCCTCTCCTGCTGCACCGCAGCACCCAGCAGCACCCCGGCCCCTCACCTCAGAGCTGCTGCCCCACAGCCCCTTTCCTCACAGCCTTTCCTCAGCTCCGAAACTGCCTCCTCCCAGCAGCGCTCAGGAACATCCCCCCCCGCCCCCCCCGCCTCTCTAATCCCTTTATGGTGTTTGCACCGACCCTGCTCTTTGCCTCCCCCCTAATCTCCCCAGCAAACAGCCTGGGCAGGACGCAGACATGGGCTGCTCCGACCGAACCTGCGGGAGGAAACGCTCCTGCCTGGGCTCCGTGGTCCAGGCCTCCGGGGGATGCTCCTGGGCTTTAACAACCTCTGCCCTGAGCCACGTCCTGAGCCCTGGAGGGTGATCGAGAGTAGGACACAAGCTCTGCATCCCAATAGCTCTGCTTCCTGCTGTGCCCAGGGCTGATCCCTCCAGTGATGCCTCCAGGCCGGTGTGAGGAGGGATCTGAGAGCCAAGGCTGCAGGGGCCCCAGCTCCATCCTTGCCTTGTAGCTGGGGTGAAGGTGTTCAAAGTCACCCCAGGAGGCAAGTTAATCCCTGTTTAACCGAAGCAGGTAAGTTAGTCCCTGTTTAACCCTTTCTTGGTAAAGCATATTGTGTTACTTTAGTGTTTCAACCTGGCAAATTTCCTAAGGTTCTATTATTACTATTGAAGCAAAGGCATTAATAACACCTTTGGTGTATTTTGGCATGGCTGGAGAACACTTGGGCTGATAAAGTCCCAAAGTCAGAGACATAAGAACTGAAAGTGTTTAGGCCTTGGCCAGGTCTCCCCAGGAGAGCTCTGTGGGCATCACTGGCTGCAGGTCCATGGCCATCACCCCAGATAACAGGGCTGCGAAAGGGAACAGCCCTGCTGCATCCTGCAGCATCACCTGCAGCTGCTGGATGATCCCGGTGGGCACTGGATGGCATCTCCATCCCCGTGGTGGAGGTGATGGTTGGTCTGTGCTGTAGCAATGAAGCAGAATCTGCTTCTCTTCCTGCCGTGCGCTATCTCCAGCTCTGCGCCACAGCTCTGAATGGGCTTCAGCAAAGGCCTTTGGAGATTTAATGTGTCACCTTTTACTTCTACAAGGACACTGCTGCTCCCTTCTGCCTCCAGCTCCTCCGGCTGCTGACCTTGGGCCAGTCACTGATTCCGAGTTGGATGCCTCTTGGTGGTTAATATTTACTGTACCTGGTGCGGAGGGGAGCGGGCAGGAACGTGCTGATTGCAGAGCATGGGCTGGCTTGGGGGACGAAGTGTTGTTCAGGAGCTCAAGGATCCAGATGCAGATTGTGCCCAGTGTTACTGGTGTAATATAGAGTTGATGCTATAGAAACAGCTGGAATTAGACTGAGGTGAGGCAAGACCTGATCCCGACAAAACCTGAATAAGCAGATGCCCCGCACTCCATGGCAGAGAACTTTTTGTGCTCATTGAAATCCCTCTTGACATGAAACAATTTGGCAGCAAGCACATATCTGGTGAGCTGCTTGGTTGCAGGGTTGGGGCAGGGATGGGATGTGGCCGTGCACCCATGGGCTGGTCCCAAACAGCCATAAACAGCCCGTGTTTGTCCCCCCGGAGCCGGATGGGCTTTGACCGGGTGAGGGATTACCATGTTTGCTCTGTCTTCCCAATTTAGGTACTTTGGTGCTCAGTGGTTTCAGTCATTCAAAGAGGAGCTCTGCTCCCCAACCCAGTTACCAGTGAGTGTTAACAAAGCCTGAAGCTCGCTTGGTTTCTCCATGGGTTTGAGCCCACTCATGCTTTGGGGTGTTTCTGCTCAGCTGGGTGATTCCAGGAGGGAAACTGGGGCTTTCATTGGCAATAAAAATAGGCTCTCCCATACCCAGCTCAGGGATGTGCAGGCTTTGGCTGAACCCTGGCATCTCACATGAACACACTGGTGCTGGTCCTGCTGTCTGATGTAGGGTTGGAACCCATCAGGCTCCAGAGACATGGCTCAGCTCTCCCTGGGTTGGCTTCGTGATGCTTCCCAGGGGATGCAGGGCCATCTCCATCCTTCCTGCTTTCCATGAAAGCGCACCATCCGCACTGCTCCACCAGGCCTGAGGCCGGTCCCACGTGCTCCAGCTCCCCGAGCAGAACAGAGATGTGTGCACCAGGCCAAGGGACCCGGCAGAGCCACTGATGCTCCATCACTCGTGTTGCAACGGCTCCGGGAAGCGCTGCTGCTGGGCTGCACACCCAGGGGTACGTTTCCTCCTGTGCCGGGATGATTTCCAAACAGGAATGAGGAAACAGTGAGCTCTGCAACCGCACTCATGGATGTGTCCCTAAAATACCCCGCAGAGGGAGGTGGCTGTTTTTGAGTTGCACCCCAGTTCCAGCTACAGGAGACCTGGGTGGCACAAGGGTGACACAGAGGAGACCCACGTGGCTCTGCCACTGCTGCTCTGGGGAACCTCGGGCACATCCCTGGGTGCCACCTCCTTGGCACGAGCGCTGGAGGCAGCACGCAGGGGCAGTGGTGATGGTGCTGGTGCTGGTGACGTCCAGCCTGCCCGCAGCCCACTGATGTCAGCACCCGGGGACCAAAATTGCTCATTAAGTTTTGCTTCTCTCTCTGCCAATCTCATTTCCTGGTTCTTGTGCAACCCCAGAGGCTTTCGGGTTTCTTCCTGGTTCTTTATCCGCCTGTGGGACCAAAACACCTTCAGAAGGAAGACAGAGCTGGAGGTGTGGGGTCAGTGCCTGGTGAGGAGGTGTAATGGGGGCAGTTTGTGGGTCTGTGCCTAGCAAGGGGGTGTCCTGCTGGGGGGACATTGACTATCAAGAGGGTTTTTGCACTGCTCCAATGCAGATGTTTCACTGTTTCGCAGAAAAACATTCCTGGGGGTGAGTCAGGCAGCCACAAGAATGAGTTTGCCTCAAGGACCGGGGGGATCAGCAAAACCCAGAGCGCTCCAGAGCCTGGATGTGCTTCAAAGCCTTTTCTCATCTGCAGCACTGGGAAACTGCTTACAGACCGGGGCTGAAGGGTCGTGGTGCGCTCCCCCGGCCGCCTTCGCTGGGGGTTGTTTGGATCCTGCCCTCCTCCCAGAAGGAAAACAGCGGAGCCTTTGTGATAACAGCCGGGAGGCGCCGGCTGTTTGCGCGGCGCTGGGCTGTGCGCGGGCACGCTGGGGATCCGTCTGCTCCGACAGACGTGAGCCCCGGGGCGCAGCGATGGGAAACGGCGAAGGCAGCGCCCCGTGTAACCCGAGGGAGCTTTGGGACCGGCAGCAGAGCGCAGGCTGGGGCTGGAGTGACATAGTCTATTCCAATTCACAGCTGATGGCTGAGGGATACTGAGTGTAAATCAGAGCAGAGCCACTGCTGAGCGTGGAGAGCATTCGGTTTTGAGGGTACTTGACTGTGTCCCAGTGCTTACAAATGTAAAAGCCGCACTTTAGCTCAACGCTGTGCGGTAATGAGGGGCTGCAGTTGGAGACTTCTGCTCCTGTGTTTCCTGTTCTTTCAAAGCACAGACACCGAGGAGGCAAATGCAGCCCTGCAGCAGAGCGGGGCTGGAGCGGGTGGGCAGGAGTTGTCCTGGTGGTGCCCATGGTTGGGTAGGGGAGACATGGGTGGTGGTAGGGCTGCCAGGGACGTGGTTATCCCTGACCCCAGGGGCTTGGATACCCGTGTCCCCAGGGACACAATTTCCCCTGTCCCCAGGGATGTGGATGCCCCTGTTCCCAGGTCCAGTCAAACACCTCACTCCATTCCATGGGGACATTGAGGCTTTTGGGGGCTTTTAAGGGGGGCATGCACTGAGCCAGCCTCACTGGGCAGAGCACCCACTGGCATGCAGGAGCTGACCTTACAGAAACAACGTGCCAGGAGGGGGGATGCAGCAGCGGAGGAGCAGGAAGCTGTAAATTATATTTTCACTGAATAATACACGATGTTTTATAACTAACAAGTTATTAGCCAAGAATTTGTTGTTTATCAATGAAGTGAGATTTTCACCATGAGTTAGTTATTGCTCTAATGAGTAATCACAGAATCCCAGCCTGGTTTGGGTTGGAAGGGACCTTAAAGCTCATCCAGCTCCAACCCCTGCCACAGGCAGAGACACCTTCCATAGAGCAGCTTGCTCCAAGCCCCTGTGTCCAACCTGGCCTTGAACACTGCCAGGGATGGGGCAGCCACAGCTTCTCTGGGTACCCTGTGCCAGCGCCTCAGCACCCTCACAGGGAACAGCTTTCCCGGCTGTTTCCCGTGTTTGGATGGGACGCGCGGAGCGCACCGAGGGCTGCTCTCGGGGTGCCGCAGCCTCCCGGGGCGGAGCCGCATCCGCCCCCGTTCCCTCCGGCCGCGGGCGCGTATAAAGCGCGGCGGGCGCGGCCGCGGGCAGCGCTGGGGCCGGTGAGCAGCGGGGCTGAGGGTTCGAGCCCCGCGGGGGGGACGCTCGGTGGCGGGGGGGTGGTGGTGCCAGGGCGCTGTTCGGGGAGCTCTGTTTCGGGGGGTTGGAGGCTCTTTACCGGGTGGGAACGGGCCGGGGGTGACGCCGCGCTCACCTGCGCGCTCCCGCAGGGCCGTCGCCATGTCGGTGTCGCACAGCTCCAGGCTGAACAAGCTGGTGCGGGAGCAGTACGTGCGGCTGCCCCAGGACGGGCTGGTGCAGGTCACCTACGTCTGGATCGACGGCAGCGGCGAGGGCGTGCGCTGCAAGAGCAGGACCCTCGACAAGGAGCCCAAGAGCATCGAAGGTGACGCCGCTGTTTGTCCCTCTGCGTGGCGGGTGGTGTGTGGCAGGGCTGCGGGAAAGTTCTGGGGTGCTTTGGGCACTGGGAGCTGGCGCTTGCTCTTCCTGGTTGTGTGGCACTGGTGGTACCCACTACAGTTATCTCATGGAGTTGTATCGACTGTGTTGCTGTGGTTTGCTTAATCTGTGCCAGTAGCGCTGAGTGGGAAGAGGAGGATGAGATCCTCACCCCTTTCCACGAGGGAACAGGCATGGAGACGTGTCAGCATCTGGATGGGGTTTGGTGGAGGGAGGTGAAGTGGCTGAGGCTGACCCTGCCTGCACCCTCATCGTGCTGGGGGGGTGAACACACTGATGCTCAGGAGCACTGCTGGGCAGAAAAGCCTTTTGGCCATCATCATCCCACAGCACTCAGTGCCCTCTGGGTTCTCCATCCTGGGTCTGAGCCACCAACACTTGGCACGATCCATATGTGAGACACCTTTCGCAGTTCCACTCTCTCTGTCTCCTTCCTGCCTCGTAGATGTCCCTGAGTGGAATTTCGATGGCTCCAGCACAGCACAGGCAGAGGGCTCCAACAGTGACATGTTCCTGGTGCCTGTCCGCATGTTCAGGGACCCTTTCTGCCTGGACCCCAACAAGCTGGTGCTCTGCGAAGTGCTGAAGTACAACAGGAAACCCGCAGGTGAGCACCTCCAGCGTGCGCCCCGGCTTCCACGGGTTACCCACTTAGTGCTTGGGGTGCCATCCCTCCGAGGAACTGCTCGCTCTGCACCGCTGCTCCTGGGGAGCCGCTCAGCTCTGGGTGCTTGGCCTGAGGCTCTGAAATTCAAGTGCTGGTGGTGGCGGTTGCTTGCAGGAACCTGTTCTGGAGGTGCAGGGCGAGAAGAGCAGTGAGATGTGGAGCTCATGGCACTTGCCAGCTCCAGTGTGCTGAAGGCGTCACCTGGCTTTTGAGCCCGAGCACACCCAGCCCTGGGGCTGGGCTTAACCTGGGGAGCTGGGACCGGTGGGAGTGTTGAAGTGCCGGTTTGTGGCTGCTTTCCTTGCCGATGGGCAGCTGTAGAGAAGGAGGTAGAAGGTGCTGGCCTTTTGCAAGCAGCCCCGGAGCGCACCGCTCTTGGTCCCTTATCACCACAGGCAGAAGCCGGCAGTCCCAGTGTCTGTCCTGTTCCTCTGATAAAGCCGCAGACAGAGGGAAGGCAGACGGTGTGCAGGGACGTGCTGAGGGGCTCCCAGAGGGGGTTCTGTCAGCAGCTAACTGGTTATTTACCAGTGAAGTGGGGCCATGTCCCTGCTGGGTGCAGCGGGGAGGGAGACGACATCTGCGGGGTGATGCAGAGGAGAGGCTGCGGGCAGCGATGGTGAAAGACAGAGCTGGTTCCTCCTCACACAGCACCATGGCTTTCAGCCAGGGGAAACAGTCTCGGTTCAGATTCCTGCCCTCCATGGCAGCCCTTTGTAAAGAGACCCCCAGGCCCTGGAGCTCCTGGGGCTGGAGCCAGGGCACAGAGCTCAGCCCAGAGCCCCACAGATATGGGGTGCACCCTCCAGCTCTTCCCAGGGGGGTCTCCGTGGACATTAAGGACTCTGTGGGTGCTGGGTGGGTGATAACTTCCTTCCCCCTTCTCCCGTCAGTGCAAGGAGGATGTCACTGCTCTTCTCCAGCCCCACGCTATGGCCATGTGTTGTAGCTGCTTTGGGGTCTTTTACTGTGGTTTCAAGGCAGAATTTGCAGCCCAGAGGCCGCCTGTCCCTGTCACAACAGTTTTTCAGCTGTCCTTTCCCTCACAGTTTTGGTCCAAATCCTCATTCCCCTATTCTGGCATGTTGTCCCGTGTTAGGATGGTTCTCTGCTGTCTGTATCTTTCCTGGCAGAGCTCTGATTGCCCTGAGCTCCACCAGCCAGCCTGGAGCTGGAGAAAGAGAAGGATGATTAAGCTGGGGGGGAATTAGTGATGGGAGATGTATAGTCCCTGTTCCCAGATCTGCTAGATGCCTGTAGGACAGGGCTGGGGGATAGCTCCTGGTCTCTTGGTGTGTAAGAGGAGGACATGGACCATTGGTGGTGGTTTGGGGAGTAGGCTAGTTACACACTCTCGGTCCGGGGCCCGATGCTGTGGTGATGGAGTGGCTCTGCAAGGAGGAGCTGGGTTAGCAGGGAGCTTTGCAGGAAGAGGCGATTTCCTCACTGCTTCTCATAAGGCTTCTGTGGGAAACACTTAGTGGTGGAGCGAGGTAGGATGGAACAGAGCATGGTGTGTGCCTGCCCATGGCACAGGTCTAACCTAGCCCTCTCTGCCCCCAGAGACCAACCTGAGACACACATGCAAGAAGATCATGGACTTGGTTAAGGACAGCCACCCCTGGTTTGGGATGGAGCAGGAGTACACACTGCTGGGCATCAACGGCCACCCCTATGGCTGGCCCGACAACGGCTTCCCTGGCCCACAGGGTAAGTGCTCATCCCTTCCGCACCCCCAGTGCTCCCCTTGGCTGTGAGCATCCCATCCCCATCCTTGGTGCAGCTTCCCCGTGGCGGCTGGCACCGGGATGGGGTTAGGAGCTGTTTGCAGGGAGCCCTTGGCTCAGTGAGCCGTGTGGCAGTGCTGCTCCCGCCGGGCTCCCTGCGGTGCACAAACAGCTCAGCTCCACGGCAGGACTTGTTTAAAGCCAACTCCTCCCGTGGCTGCCCGGATAGGGCCGGCACACGGAGCCCTCGTGAGCGAGCCCCAGTGCCTCTGCTGCTGCCTGGGACAGGGCCAGGGGTTTCCCAACCCGAGTCATCAGCCTTTCGTGGGACCGGCAGCTTTCAACATCTCCCTTGCCGCAGGCGGGGAGGAGGTCTGGGTCTGACCTGCTTGAGGAGCTGCATAAAGCCACAGCCCTGAACGATGTTGGCTGTTGTCAAAACAATCTCGGCTGCTTGATGTGCTCTGAGGGTGGCGAGGTGCTGCAGGGCAGACCAAGTCGTCCTTTTCTCCTGGCCACCTCCCGGTTGATGCATTACAAGTCCTGTTTAACTGCCTAGATAAGGCTGAGGCTGTAGAGATGAATTGCTCACACTCCTGGAGTAGGGGTCAATGGCTTGATGGACCCTGGAGGGAAACACTGTTTAATTCCCATAAATCTTCTGGCGGTGATGGCTGGTACCTGGGAGCAGTGGGGTTACGCTGCGGTGCTGCTGTTGGTGTCAAAAGCTTTAGTCTGGTGGTGACTCCTTCTTCCTTTCCAGGCCCCTATTACTGTGGCGTTGGAGCAGACAAGGTGTACGGGCGAGATATTGTGGAGTCCCACTACAAGGCATGTCTCTATGCAGGGGTGAAGATCTGTGGCACCAATGCGGAGGTGATGCCCTCCCAGGTATGTGTGGATGGCCCTGTGCAGCCCCTCTTTATGGTGATGGATATGAGTTACTGTGAGGCTGGAATAATCCAGCAGCTCCTCTGGGATGCCAAATCCAGTGACTCCCCACATGGGTTTTGTCTAGATGGGTGCAGTTCCATGGATGATAGGATGAAAATGTCTGTGTTTGATGTCCTCCTAACTCATCCTGATATGCAAATCCCTGCTTTTTGGGGCAGGCAAGTGAAATCGCAGCTGAGCCAAAGCACGGGCGAGCTCCTCACAGAGCTGGCAGCCAGTGCGGAGCTGGGTGCTTCCCTGTGCTCTCCTTCACCACGGAGTGGGAGCCAGGATGAGCTGCGGGAGCAGCACATGGAGCAGTGGGTACATCCTGCTCCTCCATCCCAGGAGCTGGGAAGCTGGGGTGGGACATGGTCTTGGGAAGCAGCTGGGGGGGATCTGGGGTTAGTTAGGAGTCGGCTGGAGGGGCCCCTGATTGCATTAGGCGGGTGGCCAGACTGAGCGACGCGCTGCGGCCCCGCAGGCGGTGAGCCACAGACTCCTGCCTATGTGGTGGTGATAAGAGGGGCTTATCTGGGCCAGGACTTTTAACGACCCTGCTGTTTGCCCGGACTTCTCCAGCGTCCTTCTTGGCTGCTTCCTGCATCCCAGGCTCCATCTGACCCGGCCATGCCAGCAGCCATGGATGCGTCACCCACTGCTTAGTCACTGTGGATGGCGCAACCTCAGCTCCAGCCAGGACAGAAAAGCACTGGGGGGGACTCACGCAGGCTCCTCATTAGTCCCCTGCCCTCTCTGCAGTGCGGGTCGGGGGATTCTTCATGCCAGCAGCTCCAGCACCAGCCTTGAGGGCAGGAGTGGTGCTTATTCCCCTCCATTTTGATTAATGCCCTTCTGATTTGCTCTGGTCTTAGCTGTTTATTCCTAGCTTTTTGCATGCCAAAGCTGTCCTGTTGCTTAACTCCATGTTTCCCATCCCTATTGCTGATACCCAAGGGTAAAGCTCAGCTGTTGCCCAGGCTGACAGCCCTCCCTGAGGGGCTGTAGGGATGTGATGGATGGGGAGGCACAAACCTGCCCATCCTCACTAGTAATTGCTTGCTCCTTCCAGTGGGAATTCCAGGTGGGCCCATGTGAAGGCATTGAGATGGGGGACCACCTCTGGATGGCTCGGTTCATCCTGCACCGCGTCTGTGAGGACTTTGGGGTTGTGGCTACTCTGGACCCCAAACCAATGACCGGCAACTGGAACGGTGCCGGATGTCACACCAACTACAGCACCGAGGAGATGCGGAGAGAAGGGGGCCTCAAGTGAGTGCTAGGGAGTCCCGGAGGGGTTTGGGGTGTCCTTGGCCCTGTACAGTGGGTGTCTCTGTGCCTGGGTTGGCTGCACCAGGGAGGGCTGGGCTGTCGTAACCAATCGTGGAATGGTTAGGGTTGGAAAGGACCTGAAGATCATCCAGTTCCAGCCCACGCCATGGGTAGGGACACCTCACCCTAGACTGTGTCTGGGTCATATGAGAGTGTCCCCTGGGGTGTCCTCATCCCTGCACAGAGGAGGGGGTTACAGCCTTCCTGGCCATAGGAACACCCCCCAAATGGACCAACTGACAAACCCATCCCTGTTCCCCTCTCCCACAGACACATCGAAGCTGCCATCGAGAAGCTGAGCAAGCGGCACGACTACCACATCTGCGTGTACGACCCGCGGGGCGGCAGGGACAACTCCCGGCGCCTCACTGGCCACCACGAGACCTCCAACATCTTCGAGTTCTCTGCCGGCGTGGCCAACCGAGGCGCCAGCATCCGCATCCCGCGCCAGGTTGGCCAGGACGGATACGGATACTTTGAGGACCGGCGGCCAGCGGCCAACTGCGACCCCTACGCGGTCACCGAGGCCATCATGAGGACCACGGTGCTCAATGAGACCGGGGTGGAGACCAAGGACTATGCTGACCACTGAGGCATGGGGCGGGTGGAGGTGTTGGTTTCCACACTAGCTTCTCACGTGGGATGTGTGCTCTGCGGTGTCCTGGGCTGCAAGCTCAGCCTCTTTAGGAACCTTGCTTCTGGTCTTGTGAAACGTCGCCTTAGGAATATATAAATATATAAATATTTTATAGCAGGAGGGAGGGGGCAACCTATTTTCTCAACCACTTTTTGTCTGGTTCCTGGTTTTAGGTTGTATGTGGGGAGGGGTTTTTTAAACTTGGATTGAGGTTTTCCCAATGGACTTTACGCTGGGATGTACAGAGATCCCGATGTGGAAGCTGCGGCTGCTGCCGGTGGCACCTGGGAAGGGCGGGTGCTTTGTTCCATCTCTCTGTTGCAAGGAAATGACAATAAATAATTCCCCTGGCTCTTGGCAGCCGGGTTGTGCTGTAATGGGTGCGTTGTTCTGTAGCTCCTTGAGCTCCAGGGAGGATTTCGTTTGGGTCTTGCCGGAGGATCCTTGGGGAAGCTGCCTGGAGCTGCCTTTCCCCATATCCTGGTGCTGAAAGGCCATCTCCTTCCATCGTGATCCCCAAAAGCAAACAGAGAAGCGCAGGCTGAGCAAACAGGGGCAGCAGCTGGCTGGGTTTACACAGGGCGTGCGCTGCTGAGTCAGCACATCCAGCGCTGGGCACGGTGAGCAGCAGCCCTCCCCTCTGGGGACACCTTTGGGTAAGGGAGGAGAGCCTGGGATATATCCTGCTGCACGCTGGGTGATGCTGTGCTGGACTGAGAGACACGGTGCAGCTTCTCGGGTGGGGGTCTCTTTGCAGGAGGGGTCTTAGACTGTGTTCATAGAGTAAAGCCCCTGGGTAGGGCATTTTTGTGAAGATGGAGTGTCAACAGCATCTCCAAGGGCCCGGTCCTTTGGGACCCTCCATGCTACAGCTGCGGGGAGGAGCTAGCTGCAATCACAGGGCACAACTCTCTGATCACAGGGGCACCTTGAGCAGGAAGTAACCATGAGGGGTTAACTGCAGGGGAAGGGAAGCAGCGGCATGAACAGACAGGGAACAACTTCACAGGATCCCAGCCTGGTTTCTGTTGGAAGGGATCTTAAAGCTCCTCCAGCTCCAACCCCTGCCATAGGCAGGGACACCTTCCACTAGAGCAGATTGCTCCAAGCCCCTGTGTCCAACCTGGCCTTGAGCACTGCCAGGGATGGGGCAGCCACAGCTTCTCTGGGCACCCTGTGCCAGCGCCTCAGCACCCTCACAGGGAAGAGCTTCTGCCTAAGAGCTCATCTCAGTCTCCCCTCTGGCAGGTTAAAGCCATTCCCCTTGGCCTGTCCCTACAGGCCCTTGTCCAAAGCCCCTCTCCAGGTTTCCTGCAGCCCCTTTAGGCACTGGAGCTGCTCTAAGGTCTCCCCTTCAGGAGCCTTCTCTTCTCCAGGCTGCCCCAGCCCAGCTCTCTCAGCCTGGCTCCAGAGCAGAGCTGCTCCAGCCCTCGCAGCATCTCCATGGCCTCCCCTGGACTTGTTTGTCCACTCCAGTGCAGTCATGAGGATTTGGAAACTGGTTTGATGTTTATCTCTGGATCTGAAGCAGGTGACAAGCTGAAATGGAGACCTCCAAGTCCCTCCTGTGGGTCACGGTGCTGCCAGTGGAGCAGGGAGCAGGGGCTGGGGGCCGTGCTGCAAGCATCCAGGAGCCCTTGGTGTCTCTGAGCTGTTCAAGAACAAAGGTAACCCATCCCTCCCCAAAGAAGGACACGTTTTCCACCCAGAAATTGCTGTTTGGGATGTTTAATGTTTTTCATCAAAACCACAACACTGTCTTCTTCTCCTCTCATTTCTATGATATCTTTAAAGGGTAATTTGAGTCCTGGGACAATGGCTGATGGATGCATCCGGCAAATCAATAAAGAGCTAAATCTGGAGCAGGAAGATGCATGTTTGTTTCCTGGGCTGTACCAGTGGCTTAAAGGACTTCAGCTTTCATCATACTGTGCTGTGCAGCCCCTGCTAAATCTGGGGGATCGTGTGAATCCACACTGCAAACATCCTTGATCAGACACAGCACCATGGTACCTCCAAACACTTTGTACCTGTTCCTGGATCTCACCCTGCAGTACCCCCCTGAGGGAGGATCCTCCTCTTCAGGGAATGACAGTCGGGCTCCAGGGGGGCTCCAGGACCTGGCCACTGTTCTCTGGGGATGCTGCTGCCAGTCCCCACTCCCTGGAGCTGCTGCGTGCTTGGACACTCTCATCCTTTCCTTTGCCATAACAAAAATCTTCTTGCTTGTACTTTCTGAGGTCAAACCAGGCAGGAACCACATGTGCTGAGTTTCTTTTTCCTAAGGCAGGAGTGATTCCCACCCCCGGGGCCTGCAGCACAGGGGAAACAAGGACAGCAGCAGCTTTCCACAACAGCTTTGCTTATAATCTTGCTGTGTTCCCCCCTGTCGAAGGTGGGTTGTTGGGCTCAGCAAGCCCTGAGGCTGGGGCTTGAGGCCGTGGCGAGGACACAGCGCATCCATCCCCATCCGAGGGTTGCGCAGCGCCGGGAGGAGGTGCTCCAGGGCTCCAAGCGGGACCACGATGGGTGGGAGCAGCGGTGGGACCCTCGGTGGCATCCGCTCCATCCGGGGCCACTGCCAGTAACCATCCCCAGGGCTTTCCCGAGGAAGCGCTGCTGGGAGGCGGCGGTGGGAAAGGGAAGCAAGAAGGGTTCGGGCTCTGGAGGCGCTTCCCTGGGGATTGCTGCCCTCCGCAGGCGCAGCTGAGAGTAACAGCGAGCGGCCGCGGCGGGGGAAGCCTGGTTCTCGAAGGAGCTTTGGGTGAACGGCGCCGGGAGGTTCCTCAGCACCAGCTCCTGATTCAAGCTCTCACCCGCCCCAGGACCACCCTGAGCCCTCGCCCGTTGCACGGACGCGCCACCTTCATCCGACCCTGCGTTTCCACAGCAGCACCCACAGACAGTGGCAAATAACCATAGAATTGAGCCTGGTTTGTGCTGGAAGGGACCTCAAAGCTCCTCCAGCTCCAACCCCTGCCACAGGCAGGGACACCTTCCATAGAGCAGCTTGCTCCAAGCCCCTGTGTCCAGCCTGGCCTTGAACACTGCCAGGGATGGGGCAGCCACAGCTTCTCTGGGCACCCTGTGCCAGCGCCTCAGCACCCTCCCAGGGAACAGCTTCTGCCTAAGAGCTCATCTCAGTCTCCCCTCTGTCAGGTTAAAGCCATTCCCCTTGGCCTTTCCCTACATCCCTTTTCCAAAGCCCCTCTCCAGGTTTCCTTGAGCCCCTTTAGGCACTGGAGCTGCTCTAAGGTCTCCCCTTCAGGAGCCTTCTCTTCTCCAGGCTGCCCCAGCCCAGCTCTCTCAGCCTGGCTCCAGAGCAGAGCTGCTCCAGCCCTTGCAGCATCTCCGTGGACTCCTCTGGCCTCACTCCAGCAGCTCCATGTCCCTCTTGTGCTGTTGCCCCAGAGCTGGATCAGGACTGCAGGGGGGTCTCATGAGGCTTTGGTCTCTTTCCCATGCCCATCCCACCCCTCAGCCAGGGGCACAGAGCTGCCCAGGGATGTGTTATCCCTCGGGACAGTCATTCCCAAGGCTGTGACCTGGCTGATGGCCAAGTGGTTCTGGCAGATGGCTCCAGGGGGCTGCCAAGCTGGGGCACACAAGGACCAGGCATCCACTGCGGTCCCTTCCTTCGTCCCCCACCATTGAGCACCCTGCTGCAGAGGGGGACACCCTGGCCGGGCGAGCATTGTGACCACCCCATGATAGGGAGCAGGAGCGCAGCAGCTTGCAGGTTTCTCTGTGTTCAGGTCTCTTCTTATCACTATAAATTCCATTACTTTGAAATCATTCAAGGCCTTCAGGATTTTTTTTTCCCAAGCCAGCTATAAAAAGGACATTAGAATTACAATCCTGGTGCTAACAATAGCATTACTCAAAGCTGCTGGCCATAAGTGGGGAGCTCTGGGTAGAATAAAGACCTAAACTGAAATGTCAATAATAACTTCTTTCTTCCCTTCGCTGTCTTCCAGCCTGCACAAGCTGCTCGGGTCTCTCTATCTTAATGAGCATTAAAGTGGTTTCAAATTAGAGCTACAGAAAATTGAAGTTTTGTTCCCTCAGAAGCTTAGTCTGGCCTTTAAAGGCCACTGACCACATTCTGGGTTTGGATAAGAGCATCTTTGGTCTCAAAGGCTCATTACCAGCAATTCACCGCTGCTGAAATGCAGCCACAACTGGAGAGGGACAGGCACAATGCAGCAGCACCCAATGGGCCAGAAGGTGAGGTAGGGAGAGGTTTGGCTGGGGGTTGCTTGGTTCTGGTCCCCCACTAGCCCTGTGCAGCATTCCTGGTCTGAACCTTGCTCCTGGGAGCCCAGCTGTCAGGTCAACCTCCACTGGGCTGGTGCTGGGTTTACAGTGCCTGCTTTCAGCGCAGTTTTGTCCCTAAAAGTATGGGATGGAAGAACCCCAGCAGCCCAACCCAAGCTGCGGATGGGGTGTTTGGGGAGCCCTCAGGACACCCTGGGTGCAGCAGCGTCTTGCTGAGAGGGTGGCACAGCTGATAACGTGGCAATGCAGGGTGGGTTTCCCATCTATGTGACCAGCCCACACAGCATGGGGAAGGGGCCATGCTGGCTGCTGAGGGGCTGCTGCCCACTCACTGCAGGGAAGATAGAGCAATGAGGCTTCCCAGGAAAGCCCATTCCCATGGCAGGGCCCAGCAGCTGCAGCTTCACCTCCTGCCTGCGCCGTGTCTGGGTGCTGCAACACGGAGCAGCCATGGGGGATGTGATGGTCAGTGGCAGCAGGCAGAGTCCAGGGGGTTGTTGGTAGGAGCACTGGGGAAGGATGAGTGAGTGCTGGGCTGGAGCTTGCACCTAGGTGTAAGAGGAGCCCATGGGTCTGCCCTGCTGCTCCTGGGAGAGAAAGCAGCAGAGGCTGGAGCAAAGCAGAGCAGATCTGCTGCCTGTTCCCATCAGCCCTGCACTGTCCCTGCTCATCCCAGCCATGCTGGGATGGGCAAAGGTTCCTTGGCACCCTGGTGAGGATAGGCCAGGGTTTTCCTTGTGCTCCTTGCTGCAGTGGGGCCGCTGCTTTGCTCAGACAAGACCCATAGAGCAGAGCTGTGAAGCCCACAGCAAAGCTGAGGGTTAGCTTGAGAAAGGTCTGCAAAGCATCCCGCTCCTGCAGCTGCCCCTAGAGGAGCCTTCACAAACGAGTCTTTCATGTCCCACAGCAGCCTCCCCAGCACCCAGGCCTATGGTGGGTGAACAAGGCCAGGTGAGCCATCAAAAGCTCCCTACTGCAGGCTGGGGGCTGCGTGTGGGGCAGGAGCTACACAGGGTGTCAAGGCACTAATAGGCTTTAATGGCCCTGATCAGCTTCACCTGGACCCACAGCCCATGGGTCCATTTAAGCTCTGCCAGGGTTGTCAGTCCCTCCCTGAGCTGTATTGAGGAGTACTGGTCTTCTCTGGTGCTCATCCAGACCTTAGCTGTGAGCTGATTTCCCAGCTTGCTGTGCCTCATCACTGTAGATCTGCCAGAAGATCACCAGGCTGTGTCTCCCCTTGGCTACCTTCACTGATCCTGAACTGCAGGTTGACTTTCTGGCTTTTAGATCTGCTTCATTGTGGGGACCTTTCCTGGTGGTCTTCACTCCTGGTTGCGTGTTTCTACCATCTCTAGGTCTGCTGTGCTTAGGAGCAGAGGGACAGGGCCATTGGTGGGGAAACCCTGCCTGTATTTGTGGTGTTTCTTCTGGCTTCTTGGATGTTTGGGTGCTCCTGGCCCTTTCTGTACCCTGGTGGGTGGTAGTGGTTGTAGAAAGGGCTACAGAAGAAAATACAGTTGGGAGAGAAGGGGGCCATGTGCTACAGGGCAGTGTCTGCTGGGATGGGGTAGGACAATCTCCCCTGGGTTGTCCCTTGCAGTCCTAGCCAATGCTTCTGCGGTGTGAGGTCCTTGGAGGCTGCTGGTACCCACAGCTGTCTACCTGGTGTAGAGGAGGGAGGTGATTCTGTGAGGAGGGGTTGAGCTGTGGAGCTGGTTCCTCAGGCTGATGGGGGGGTACAGATGTTGTATTCGTGGGTGCAGGATCAGGTTCCTCACTGGGATCTGTCTCTGTTGCGCTGCCTTTTGAAACATATGCTGAAACAGGCAGAGTCAGCTCCCCCATGGTGTTACCTTGTGCAGGGGCACCAGTGTGAGGAGCTGGGAAACAAACTTGGCTATTAGGAAGCGCTCACACCAAGGAAGTCCCCTCACTGTGCGTAGGGGCAGGCAGCAGCAAACTGGGCCTGGAGAATTCAATTTCTTCTTCAATCCTTATTTCCTGCAGCTGCTGAGGAATGGTGCTGGTGGTGGGATGCCATGAGCAGGGATGTGCCTGCAGAGGATGGTGAGATGGTATTGACACAATCATAGAATCATCTCAGACTCCTTTGTGTTGGAAGGGACCTCAAAGCTCCTCCAGCCCCTGCCATGGGCAGGGACACCTTCCACTGGAGCAGCTTGCTCCAAGCCCCTGTGTCCAACCTGGCCTTGAACACTGCCAGGGATGGGGCAGCCGCAGCTTCTCTGGGCACCCTGTGCCAGCGCCTCAGCACCCTCACAGGGAACAGCTTCTGCCTAAGAGCTCCTCTCAGTCTCCCCTCTGGCAGGTTAAAGCCATTCCCCTTGGCCTGTCCCTGCAGGCCCTTGTCCAAACCCCTCTCCTATAATGCCTTTCTCTTTTTCAAGCCTATTTCATTGAAGTTCCTGCAGGTCCTTGGACTGTTGCAAGGAAGGTAAGTGGTGGAATCGTAGTGGCAGAGCTTGCTAAGAGAAGCAGGGGCAGGCGGAGCTGTAGCTGTGCTGCAGTCAGACACGTGTCTGGGGGAGACACGATTCAGACCCAGATGAAGTGATTTCTTGCGGTGCTGCTCTAGCCTGATAACACATCCAGCGCATTTGTTGGCCTCCATTCACATCACTGTGTTTTCAGGGGCTGAAATGTCAATGCAAGGCAGGTTTTAGGAGGACTCTGAAAATAGCTGTAGATAGGGTTGGGCTTGGAATATTTGCCCATGGGAGGAGTGTGTGAAGGTGGTGCTGTTGGCAACCAGAGCTGCAAGTAAAAGAACTGGTTTCATCCTAAACCAGCTCAAGCTCACAAGTATAGAGGGAGGGTGGGGAAAGACACGTGATGTTATAGAGCAGGGAAAGTACAGGAAGCTTTGGCGGATCTGGCAGCGGCTGATCTGTAAGAGAAACACCCTGAGGAGAAAGATGAAATAAGATCAATCTGAGAAGGTTTAGCCTGGATAACTCTGCCTTCTCCATGGAGCTTAATCCAGGACACGGACCCACACTGTGCATGGGATGTTTCCACCTCTGCCATGTTCTCACAGGGAACTGAAGAGCACTGTTAACAGCCATCCTGGCTGTATTAAATCAGGCATACCACATCTCTTCCCTCCTGGCCCTCAGACAAGGGTCCCATGGTTTGTTACACCAGCTCCTCAGTGCCCAGCATGTCCTTCTCCCACCTCCTCAGACTTTTGTGGGGGGGAAAAGCTATCAGGTCTGTACACAGCTCACTGCTGGTCTGCCTGAGCTGCCTTTCAGGGCTTCCTGACCAGTTGTGCTGCTCTAACACACTGACCTGCTTTTGGTTTTCAGTTCCAACTCTAAGGGATGTGCTTGCCGGGCTGCACCCTTGTACATCCCCTGGGTGCTGGAGGCTCTTGCTACAGCCTCTGCTGTGCGGCTTGCCCCAGCCCCTTTGAGGCCCTGTGGCAGGAGAGGTCCCTGGGGTGACACAGTGGCTTCAGCTCATGCTGTCCCAGTGGGTACACTGGGTGACAGTAGCTTGGCAGGTTTCCTGCAGAGGCAATGTAGGGGGGCAGACATGGATGTGCAGAAGCTCATCACTCTCAGCTCCCACTGTTGCAAGAGGTGTGGAGGCAGCCAGCTCTCTGCCTCCTCTTACCCCATGGTGGGAGGTGCTGGCTGCTTCCCCAGGGCATTTGCACACTCAGGTGTAACTGGCTGCACAAGCATCGTTACCTGGTCACTGGTGTAAATGGGTTGCAGACTTACCTTCAACCACATTACTTGCCACCAGCTCAGCTGGCAGGAGATGTCCAGCACATGGTTATAGCATGGACAAAGCCTCCAACAGCTCCTTGTGTCAGCAGCACCGTGCCCATGTGTGGCTGGGGCAGGTATTGCTCATGGTGTGGCAGGGGAGGACTCTTTCATAGCTACTCCTGCCCTGGCCAAGGCAGGGCTGTCGGATGTGACTCAGCTGCTGTGTGACACGTCTGGCTGGCCTTGGACCAGTGACCTCTGGGTCTTGCGTATTAGCTTATAGAACCCCAGATCAATAATGACTAGGGGAAGGGAGCGCTGATGAGGGTCAATCCCGGGACACCTTAGCTGTGGGCAAGAGGCTGAGGAGCTTGGATGAGCAGGGGTAAAGAGCAGCCAGGTACAGTGGTAGGGGATGCCCATTTCCCCCCTGCTTATCCACCCGGATGCAACCAGCCAGCAAATGCTTTTGGAAGGCATTACTTCACAGAGAAAACTGCTCAGTGCTGATGGTGCCCTCGGGCAGTGCTGCTGCAGCAGCTTGTGCTGAGGCATTAACTCCTTCCCTTGCATGTCTGGGTCTGGGTGGTTTCTGGCCCACCCAATGTGGTGTCCTTGGGATCAGCACTGCTGGTGTGATGTTCTGCCCCTTACCCAGGCCTTGGTGGTGGGGAAGGGGCTCATGCCATAGAGGTGGGGCTTGTTCAGAAGGGAGCCCTGTGTCGCTAGGTGTTTGTTGGTCTGCATCCCAGGGCTCTCAAGCTGGATGCATGACCCTTGGTGCATGATCTCTCCTGAGACCCCCCTCATGAGCTTCCTGGAGGGTTGGGGGATTTCTTGGGGATTTCAGGCCATGGCATCTAGGACAAGGTCCACTCCACAGCTTTTTATCAGCTGGAAGAGGGACATCTGGGCTGGTTGAACAAATTAACCCTAGCTGCCTTCTGAGCAACACAGTTATCCACTCCTCCAGTTAGCAGCTGTGGTGGGCTTGGATATCACCACTGCTGCCTTCCGTCCGTGGATATTTGTCGCTGCCTCTCTGCTGGGAGCTGTCTCCTCCACATCCAAACATGGAAGTGCTCCCCCGCTGTTTCTGGGGCGAATGCAGTGGCTTTAGGTGGAAGTGCTGCAGGCGGTGTGATCATGGACCTCGCATGGGAGTGGCTGATGGGCCGTCCCCAGTGGTGAGCCTGTGGTGGGGCAGCGATCCCCACTGCGAGGAAACGTACCAAACATCACCCGTGTGGATGAGCTGATGGCTGGGTTGTAGTGGGCTGCTGTCCTGGCCAGCCAGGCTGTGGTGTTAGAGGAGCCTGTACAGGGGACAAAGAAGTAGAAGAAGAGCCAGGGCAAATAGAGGATCCAAACATCTTCACCTGGGGTGGTGATCAGGCAGGGTGAGTGATGCTGCGGCTGTTGGACCCTCCACTTGCTCAGGGCATCTCCTGGGAAGCAGGCACTGGGTACTGCCTGCAGCACAGCTCTGAAAAGAGTCCCCATGAGCCTGTGGGAGCCTCATCGCGCTCACATGTGTTGAGCAGCGACTGCTGCCTTCCCTGGTGTGGTGTGACCCTGACCCCCACTATGTGTAGTTTTGCAGTGAGGCAGAGCTGCAAAATTCTGCTTGGTGCTGGGGGCATCAGAGTCAGATTTTGGGTTCAATTTGGCCCTTTTCTCAGGTGAGGCCCTGCCAGGATCACTGGGGCTGAGTGAGTGAATCCTCCTGCTCCCAGAGCCTGTAGGTGAGTGCAGCAAACCATCATCGCCACTGTGCCTGTGCATGGATGTTGTGGGGAAGGGAAGACATGAATCCTCCTCCCCAGTCCTGCACTGAGCAAAAGGCTCTTCCAGCAGAGGAGGAGATCAGAAATCCAGGTAGCACGATGCAAATGATACTAACAGTAATGAATGCCTTGTCTCTCTGAAAGGACTGAGTGAGGCTCACAAAGTGCTGGCTGGCATTAGCAGATTGAAGCACCCATGAGAAGGGGATGGATGCCAGCTGGGTCACAGACTACACTGGCCCAGGTAGGGGCTCTCCCTGCTTTCACCTTCCTTCATGGCTTGAGGGGAAGACTGAAAAGGAGGAGATGGCTTGGGAGGAATGGCTCTGAATCAGCCCTTCCCCAGGGGTGAGGGTTAATGTATGGGGGAGAATGGGTCAGGAGCACCCTGTGGGTGCTCACCTGGCCCCTCATGATGTGATCTAAAGGGCTTGTGCATACCCCTTTGTGCATTTGGAGATAAATAAGCTCCTAATGCCTCAGCTCCCGTGTGTGTGTGGGGGAGGCTGCTCCCACACAGATTCCCATCCCCACACAAATGCCAGAACGTGGGTTTGCAGAGGCACAAACCAGAGCAGGAACACAAAGGCTGGAGAAAGCGCCATACAGGGAAGAGGCCTGACAAGCTCAGATTGCTTAGCTTATCACAGAAATTGAGAGGTGCCTTGAGTTTGGTGTGTAAGTGCCATCTCAAGGAGAACTTACTTGGCACTCCAGGACTCTAATGTCAGAGACAGACAAAACAAGAACCAGCAGCTGAAGCCTGCCAAAGCTGGACTAAAAGGCAAGTGTGGGTGTTAGCAGCAAAAGGGTTGTCAGCAGAAGCAAACTGCCCAGGGCCACATAGGGTTTGTCCCTCAGGGAAGGGAAGTCTGGTGAAGATGTCTCAGTGAGGTTATTCTACGATCAGGCACATGGAATGAGGGTAAGCGGATGGTATTTATTATGCTGTTACAGCCTCTTAGGCTTTTTTATTCTCTGGAGAGGGGCTTTGGACAAGGGCCTGCAGGGACAGGCCAAGGGGAATGGCTTTAACCTGCCAGAGGGGAGACTGAGATGAGCTCTTAGGCAGAAGCTCTTCCCTGTGAGGGTGCTGAGGCGCTGGCACAGGGTGCCCAGAGAAGCTGTGGCTGCCCCATCCCTGGCAGTGTTGAAGGCCAGGTTGAGACACAGGGGCTTGGAGCAAGCTGCTCTAGTGGAAGGTGTCCCTGCCCATGGCAGGGGGTGGAACTCTTCCAACCCAAACCATTCCATGAGTCTATGAATGAAGCCTGGGACACTGTCTCAGGATGCAGGGTCATGAAATGTCTCTTGGATGGAGTCCGAAGCTGCCCCTGGCTCCTCGCAGAGCCCGGTTCTGCTGTGTGGTTGTTCCTGATCTCTCTTCTCATCAGCCCAAAGAGTGGGACTGTGGGAGAGCTGGTGCAACCCTGGGGGCATCAGGCAGATGCAGTTCAAGGAGCTGCTGCAGTGCTCCGGTATTTGAGATCCCAGAGCTTCATCCACCACTGATGGGACACTTAGCTCCAATGCCAGCATGTGCCCTCAGGAAGCTGCCTCGCCTGCCCACGGCCAAGCCCATGAACCCACAGGAGGTTGCTGGGGACGTTGGCTCTTGTGGCCTCTTGTGGGGTGAAGGGCGGCTGTGCAGGAAGGTGCGGCTGAACAACACCAAATCCAGGCGAGCTGGTGAAAGGTGTCAGCCTGGAACAAATGAGTAATGGTTGCTGCTGTCGTATCAGATGACGTGGTTGAATGGTCACGGAATCAGCTGAGGAGCAGCGAGGTACAGAGCGAGGCAGGGAAGTGATCTGGAAAGGTAATAAATGTACGTGTAACACAAATATATCAGTATCATGGATTTTCTATACATATATAGGTATGTTGAATAGTTATTAAGGGTGTATATAGTATATTAGCGGTGAACCTTCCATGGGCTTGTTGGTGAAAGTGTGTGCTTGAGTCCAAGGGAAGCTTCAGAATCACAGAATGGTTTGGGTTGGAAGGGACCTTCAAAGCTCATCTATTCCAGCCCCCTGCAATGAGCAGAGACATCTTTAACTAGATCAGGTTGCCCAGAACCACATCCAGCCTGGCCTTGAATGTTTCCAGGGATGTAGCATCCACCATCTCCCTGGGCAACCTGTGCCAGTGTTTTACCACCCTCATTGTAAAACATGTGTCCCTCACAAACAGACTGAAAACTGATGGCTGCTTGCTGTGGTTGTGCAGTTTCCCCTCTTCCTCTGCACAGCCTCATGGGGTGGGGGGAGCTCACCCAGCCAGCAGCAAAGCCCCCATCACGTCCTCCCTTCAGGAGGATGGGGGAGAGGTTGGAACAGCAAAAGCAAGAAAACTTGAGGGTTGAGAGAAAGGCTCCTCACCCCCTGCGACAGGGGAGGCAGGGGTGTCCCCAGGGTGCTGGGTGCCAGGCTGGTTCCTCTCCCCAGCAGCTGCAGGGATTCCCCAAAGCACAGAGTGGGTGGGAATGACCGTGCCAGCTCCTCCCTGCCCCAGGGGTAATGTGCTGTGCCTCACCTGGAAGCATTCCCTTGGCTCAACCTCTGCCGGTCATGGCTGGGCTATGCTCAGGCATTTCCGCAGTGCCTCTCCCTCAGGACACCCGGGTCCTGGCTCAGCACAGGCACTTCCAGGTGGGATCATGGTGTCCTGCATGGGGAAACTGAGGCACGGTCAGGTGGGGCTGTGCCATCACCTTGTCACCAGGCTCAGAGGCAGGACAACATCGCGGGGGCCAAAAGAGGAACAAATTTAAGTCACAAGACAGTGCCTATGACTTAACTTCGAAGCCTTGATATAACCATATATACGAGGGGAGTACACAACTTGCAGCTACAGCCAATCCCTGTGTGAGGGCACCCACGGCTGCTGTGCCAGGGCCCATGGTTGAAGCTCGTTTCTGCCGCAGGCAGGGCACACTCAGGTGGCAGTGTGTGGGGTATTGAAACATGTTTAGGTGGGTTTTTAATAACTGCTATGTTCTTTGTCAAGAAATTTCATATTCCTTGAAGTGAGGGGAACTTGATGACATGTGATAGGAAAATTTTATTCTAAAGCCAGGGTTGACAGTTGTTTTTCTTTTCTCTTTAGAAATTTCCCTTTTACTAAGGGAAAAAGAAGGAAGGGAGAGCAGAGAGAAGCTAGAGGAAGTGAAACTTCCCACCACCACATGAAGCCTTTCAAAGCAACTTCTTTAAAGCAAAACAACGATCCAAAGTCACAAGAAAGTGGATCTTCTGCAGTTTCCCAAACACCCATGGCAGGGGTTGGAGTTGGATGAGCTTTAAGGTCCCTTCCAACACAAATCAGGCTGGGATTCTACGATTCCATACCCACCTAGTTTTGCCTTACAAGCTGCCATGCACACCATAGCTGTGGTCTGGGTGATGGACTAACGCTGGGGCATCACTGGTCATGTCACGAGAAGGGCTCCTGTGCCCGTGTGAAGCGCACAGTGCCTGCCCTGCAGTGCTGCAGCCGTGCCACCGCGGGCATGCCTGGAGCCCGGTGCCTTTGTTCAGCTCCTGGCACAGGAATCCTTTCTACTCACGTTGTGACCTTGGCTGAGCAACTTCGGCCGTGCTTAAAATTAACTTTTCTGCAAACAAGGTGCACAAACCCTTTGTGTCGGGAGAGAGGAGCTTGGCAAAGGGTTTTTTTCACCCTGAGCCATTGCATGTGTGGTGTCCCTCTGGGGTGGCCCCAGCAGTGCACAAAGCCCCCAGTCTGTGGCCACTTTCCATGGGGAAAGGGTGCTTAGTAAAATCATAGAATCCTAGACTGGTTTGGGTTGGAAGGAACCCCAAAGCTCCTCCAGCTCCAACCCCTGCCATGGGCAGGGACACCTTCCACTGGAGCAGCTTGCTCCAAGCCCCTGTGTCCAACCTGGCCTTGAGCACTGCCAGGGATGGGGCAGCCACAGCTTCTCTGGGCACCCTGTGCCAGCGCCTCAGCACCCTCACAGGAAACAATTTCTGCCTAATACCTTCCTAAATCTCTCCTGTTTCAGTTTGAACCCATCACCCTTTGTCCAATTGCTACAGTCCCTGATGAAAAGCCCCTCTACAGTTTGTTGATTTTTGCCGTCACAGCTAAACAGGACTGATGGAAGCTGCTGCGAGCTGGTGTTGCAGTACAAGAGACTGGAGAAAATCAGTGTTTGTAGCCTGGCAAAACAAAAGCGAAGGGCAGCGCAAGGAGAGAAGTGCGTGTGGTACAAGGAGATGAGCTGCTGGAGGCCATGGCATGGGGTGTATGCTGCCTGTGACTACACACAGGCTGGAAACAAGAGGTAGCTTGCAACACCAGAGGAGGGAGTGCCTGGCAGGAGCCCTGTGCTCTCGTACCAACTCCTTTGATGCTCTGTGAGGGGTTTTATATCGCAAGGCCCACCATAAGGCAGCATGGAGGGTCCCGCATGCACGCGCTGGTGTCACTGCAGGTCCATGGGAGGATGGATGTCCGTCTGTCCAGCTGGGCCCGAGCTGGGTGTGCTCTGCAGGCAAACAGCCCTTTTACACTCGTTCATTCTGCCTGTGTACACAGCGGGCTCGCCAGCGGCGCCTTCCCCAGCGCTGCCTTTGGTGTGGGTTTTGCAGGTGTGGTTTACTCCATCATGCAGAGAGGGAACACGGTGAGTGCGATGGAGGGATCCCGCTGCTCACCTCCCACACCCCGGCTTGTCAGACACCTTCACCCCACTGATCCATGGGGAGCATGGGTCCGCCACTCACCCCTCAGCTCAGGAGGCTGTGGGTCACCCGTATTTGCCTCTCACTGGACACTTAAAGAGATTGGGGTTATAAAAATAGGAGGGAGAGAGGCGACAGCTGGGCCAGAGAATTAAAGTGGGGGATTGGATTAGAGGGATCACCAGGAGGAAAGATGGCCCCATGCTGGGGCGGCCAGTGCCTTCCCTCACCCCCCAGACCCACAACCGGCCCCTTCCCTCACCCCCCAGACCCACAACCGGCCCCTTCCCTCACACCCCAGACCCACAACCGGCCCCTTCCCTCACACCCCAGACCCACAACCGGCCCCTTCCCTCCACCCCAGACCCACAACCGGCCCCTTCCCTCACATCCCAGACCCACAACCGGCCCCTTCCCTCACCCCCCAGACCCACAACCGGCCCCTTCCCCCACACCCCAGACCCACAACCGGCCCCTTCCCTCACATCCCAGACCCACAACCGGCCCCTTCCCTCACACCCCAGACCCACAACCGCCTCCTGCCCTCACATCCCAGACCCACAACCGCCTCCTGCCCTCACAGACCGCCCCGTCCCTCCGGGCCCGCCCCGGCTCGGCCGCGCTGTGGGGCCGGGGCGGGAAGGGGCGGTGCGGGGCGGGAAGGGGCCGGCCCGGCGGGGCAGGGACATCGCGGACCGGCGCGGCGAAGGGCGCAGGTACCGCTGCCGGCGGAGCGCTCAGGGCCGGGCAGGGCCGGTCCGCGGGGGCCGGCGGGGCCATGGGGAAGGTGCAGCTCTTCGAGATCCGCCTGAGCGACAGCCGCGTCGTGTACGGCCCTGGCGAGCCGCTGGCGGGCACCGTCACCGTGCGGCTCTCGGGCTCGCTGCAGTACCGAGGTGAGCCCGCGGCCTGCCCGCCGCTCCCCTCATGGGGTGTCCCCGGGGCCGCGGGGGGCCGGTCCGGGTCCTGGGGGCTGCCCTCGCCCGTGCGGCTGGTGGCGGGGCGGGGGGTGTACGGAGGAGCCGGTTCCCCGGCGCTGGGGAGCGGGCGCTGCTGGCAGGGGAGCGGCGGGGCGGCAGCAGCAACCTGCTGGATGATTTCCTCCTCTGCTTCCTCGTACTTTCTGCTGCCATCCCATAAACAAGCAGCCACCCACCCCCTAAGAGCCCCATCAACCCTGGGGGTGAGGGCTTGTTGCAACAGGCTCGCAAGCCGAAGGAGCCCCGGTTAGTGGCACCGGGAGGTGGCTGGAGAAGCCGGGCTCCGTGGCCAGCCTGCCCTGGCGCCCTGCAGCCACCCTGGGCTGCGGCATCGCGGTGCCAGCGGTCCCTCTACACCGGGCCCCTGCGCTGGAATGTGTGATCTGTATGGCAGGGCCGTGGGGGAGGCTGTGGGAGGTAGGGGATGATGCCCCAGCGGGAAGGGCGCCCACCCGTTTGCAGTCACAGGCCGCGGCAAGCATCCCTTCCATTCCATCTCCAGTGAACTTGAGCGTTTTGAGTTGTGGAAGTACCGGTTTGGAGTCGTCCAGGCTGTGCCTGTGGTCCTGTGTGTGCTGGGGAGAGGGTGCCTGCGGCGGGGCAGGCAGCAGCAGCCCCCACTGTGTGCATGGTGCAGGAGGTATCAGGGTCACTCCAAGTGAGCCCCGGGCCTCCTTGGTGGCTGTTGCGGTCCCTCAGGGCAGAGGGACAGGGATGGGCTGGGGGGTGATGAGCAGCTGGTTCAGGCCTTCCAAACCAGGAACTTTGCTCCCCCAGCCTGGAGAAGTTATTTGCATTTACAAGTTAGTTGTGCTCAGTGCTGTGGAAACGCAGGCTGATTTGCTGTTTTCCCTGAGGTTGTCTTGCTTCTTCCTTTATAACAAGTTATTATGGGGAAAAAAAGACCAAAGAATGTGAAATGCAAAGTCTCTCTTGAACAGAGATGTCAGCCTGGATGGTGGTGCCTATGCTTGTCTATGTCTTGCTTTTGTGAGCACCATTCCTAACTGTCTGCAAGAGCTTCTTGGAAGCTTCCCGAGGAAAACAGTATCCTGGACAAGTGCAGGCTTGTAGCCTGTTCAACTCCTGCTGGAGAGAAACCATTGCATGTTTCAGAGGGTGCTCCCAAACTTCTTCCAGCAAAGATGTTGTTAACACAGTGTGGCTGACTTCCATCCTCAGCCCATCCCGTTCGCTTCCACGCCTGTTCCTGAAGGCGCCTCTTGGGCAAGACGAGTGTTTGGCTTCCGACGGCTCGGTTGTGCAGGCCATGGTTCCACCTTGCTGTTGCCTCTACAGCTCCCACCTTGCAGAGGAACTGCACCTTCTCCTTCGCGCCAGATCTCCTTTGCTTCCTGGTGTGCTGCAGCAGGTTGTGGTGGGGCAGGAGGAATGTGTCTCTTTGTTCTGGACCTTCTTTCTGCTTCCTTATTGCTTTGACCCTGTGAAACGTTGGGGCCCAGTGTAAGGATTGGTCCTGAAGCCAGGAGGGGGTTTGCTGTTGGTGTTTGATTTTGGTAGGAGCAAGGGCAGCTGAGCAGCACTCTAGGAATGCTGGCAGAAGCATCCAGCCGGAATCCGAGGTGGGCTGTGTGGCTGTTCCTTTTGCTTCTGTGCAGAGGTGACCTGAGCAGCTGTTTTGGGCTGAGATCCCTGTACATTGGTTCACCAGCTGGGGTGGAAACTTCCTGTAACTGATCCGTGAATCTACCCAAATAAGTCACGTTAGGCTGTGACACCAACATCTGCAGAGCACAAGGTGGCTCTTTGCTGCCTGTCCTCCCTGCTGCTCTGTATCTTACATTCTCTGGTGTTTAAGCCCTCCACACTGGGGCTGGGGAGCTCCCAGATGGGCACCCTCTTCCTTCTGGCTGAAGGAAATGCCTCACCCTCAGAGGAGGAGGAGTCTCCTGTAGCTGCTGAAACATCCTTCTTGGTGTGACAGCAGGCAGTACCTGCTGGAAAGAGGTCTTAAAGGGGCTGCTCAGCCCTGTTGAGCTCCGTGGGCTCAGCAGCAAAGGAAATCAGATAGCCCTGATGTGCTGAGGCGTTCTGGTGGAGTGTGGGGAGAGGTGGGTGGCATCAACTTGTCTTATCTAGTGTGTACACCTACACCTTCTGTGATCAGCTATCACTTAGAGTAATAAACAGCTCCCAGGAGGAGACATGAAGTCCTCACCCATTTGCAGGTCTGGCCCCCAGCATTGAGGCTTGGTGCTTTCCATTGCCTGAGCTGGACCGGTCCGTGTGGTGGCTTCTCTCAGCGTTGTGGCTTTTTGAGATCACAAATGCAAACAAGTCTGTAGATGACTGCTTCACACGGGAACTCCTTTGATGGCTCTTGAAAATTGCACCTTCTGAAAGGCAGACAGCACAAACAAAGCTCTGTTCTGCCTTGCTAAACATGCTGGAAATCTTGGGTCATAGGAAAACCTCACTGGAGACGCACCTTTCGGGATCACAAGCGCTCCCACCTACGCTGGCTCCCGTGCCAGCCCTGCTGTCTAGCAGGAAAGGCTGTTGGGCAGCACACCTTCTTCAGCTGACCTTGGAGCAGCGTCGCAAGTGGCCTGTGGTGACCCAGCAGACCTTCTGGGGAGGCACACTTGGCTGTGCCGGGGTGCAGGTCCTTCCCTGAGAAGGTGTGAGCCTCAGGGGAGGGCGCTGATGGGAAGGCAGAATTCCTCTCATTGTGCCTGGCTTGCTGGGTAAATCGTCAAACACGGGTGCACAAAGAATAATGACTCCTAACAGGAAGCTGGCGCTGGGACAGCTGGAGATGGAGGTAATTTGGGGGGAGGGAGGGAGGGAGGAGGGAGATGAGTGTGCTCAGAGCAGGGCCGGCAGCCCTGGCTGCTGGCGAGCGTGTGCTGGAACAAAGGCTTGAGCTGCTTTGGGGTGCTGAGCACCTTCCTCTCAGCTCTATGGCTTCCAGGGGCAGTGCAGATTATTCCGGTCCCGCTGCCAGGCTCTCGTGTCCGGAAGTGTAATGGGAAAGCACCAGCCCTCTGCTGTGTCACTGGTTAAAAGAAACGGCAAGTGCCTTCCGGAGCAGGTTTCAGCACTTTGCTGGTCACTGTTATTTAGCTGTTCAAGTTTGTGCCACGAGGACTTGACTTTAAAAACCACCCCTTTGACCTACAAAGCTCCCAACACAAGTGTGGATGTCTGTTCATGCTCTGGAAGTACCCGGGTACGTAATTCCCTCGGCAGAGCAGAGTGCTGGTGAATGCTGATTTCCTTCTCTTATCTTCAATGTAGTAAATATCCTTACTTCTGACGTGGAGAACTGAGGAAGCTGGTGGTGGTGACAGGGGGGTTGAAAAGCAGGTGACTTGAATCCTAAGGCATGAGCCCAAAGTAAAAGATTACCTCTGTTTCCCTAGAAGGGCAGTAGGGAGAAGTTTGGAGTTGGTTCACGTGCATGGTGGGTCTGATGTGTGTAGCCTGTGCCCTTCCTGAGGGGAAGAGCTGGCACTGAAGGACTTTGTTGGCCATGATCCTCTCTACCACTTGGCCTCTGATATAGAGGAAAACATTGTTCCAGCAGAAGGGCTGTGGCTTGGGCTGCTTGGGTAAGTGATGGTGAAAGGATGGATTCAGTCCCTGTTAGCAGGCTGAAGCCTGCTCTATCCCAAGTGAGAAGTTTGCCTTCTGTAAAGGTGGGTTTGACATGGCTGTGCTCATCTGGACATCACTGGGGCAGGAAGGACCCCACAGCTGGTCTCTGCTCTTCGTGCTGCGTGGCAAAGGAGCGGTCCCTGCAGTGCAGAGCTGATCAGGGCCCAAAGGGTTCAGCAGGCAGGAGCCGATCCAAAGCTGTCCCTATCCCTGGGAACGCTGGCAGTGCCTGGTGAGGTCCCCCAGCCATCTGGCATTCCCTGGCAGCGGCGGGTGCCGGGATGAGGCTGGTGCTGATGCACAGGAATGCCGCTGTATTCTGCAGCATCTCCCTGGCAGGCTGGATGGCTCCTGCTGCAGGGGAAGTGGATTAACTTTCTTTTCTCATTGTCTGGAGCGAGACAGCAGGGATCTGTGTGGCCAAGTCTGTCTGAGGCTGGGGAACAAAAGAGGGATTTCTGCTCTCCTGGCTGGCTTGCTGCTGGAGCTCCAAGTCCTCTGGAGTCAATAACTAATCACGAGATTGTTTTGTGTCTCCTGTCTCTGCAGTGTGTGCCTCTCTCTGCTGCTCCCTCGCTCATACACCACTTGTGCTCATCCAAAAACCTCTTGTTTGCTGCTTTCTGTGGCCAGGAGACATGCTGCGGCCTCACATCTCTTGTTTAACACAATGGAAGAACAAGTGGAGCAGAGTTCTGTCTGTCTGATTTGCTTCCAAGTGTGACAAATAGGGTGTGAGTGCTTATCCCTTCCCTGGAGCAGTGCGGAGCTGTCGGAGATGTAGATTGTCTTTCAGGGCTGGAGTCAGGTAGGCAGCAGGGAGGCTCCTTGGCTGGGAGGATGAAGTCTGTGTGTTCCCATCCCTGTCCTCTGGAGGCAAGTCCCCATCCCTAGCATGGCCCCACAGGCAGGGCCGGGCGAGCTGGAGCAGCCAGGGAAGGTGATGGTTGGGGCAGCCCCTCTGCCAAGGGAGGTGTGGGTGCATGGATGGGCATGTTCTGCTCTGCTGTGTCAGGGAATACCTATTGCTGAAAGTCATTCTTGGGAAAGAGGAGGAAGTACATCTGTAAAAGGCATGTAGCTGTCACTTGGGGAAGTCTGGGCCAGGAAGAGTAGGATGGACATGGAGACTGTCCTCTGCTGTCTGGAGAAGGGAATGCTCAGGCCCTTCCAAGAGAAGGGCAGTGGGTGAGTTGGGTTGTGCTGCAAGGCTGCTATGGGCAGCCTCTGTAGAAAGGTGCTCTGCCTGGCATTGGGGCAGGTCTTTCCTCCTCCTCAGGGCAGCTGCTCCTGGGTCAGCCTGGCAAGCACACCAGGGGCTGGGTTTTAGTTTGGTGCCTCTTTTCTTGAGGGCTGATTGCCCAGATAACCAAGGTACAGCCTTTAGGCTACTGTGGTGACCGCTGAAGTCTGGCAATAGGGAGTGCTGTGGAAGTTAATTACCTCTTTGTGCTCCTCTTAACACCCATCACTCTTCAAATCTCTCGTGTAGAAGAGCAGACTGCTTAGGAGAGGAGAAAATGAGGAAGGACCAGAGTGCTGCCAGTCAGCAGGTTTTTTCCCTTATGCACAGTTGTTCCTGTGTATGCTCCCAACCCCTGGATCATGTCCAGGATATGATACAGGAGGTGAAATGGCTTCAGACCACAGAGATGGGCAGGCTTCTGTCTCCTCGTGGTGGCATTTGCACAGCAAGTCTACAAGCCCAAATTTGTACTGATGGCCACTTAAAATGAGCTGATGGGGTGCCAGTGTCAAGTGGAGAGCATATGGGGTGTCCTGAGGTGAGGATGGATGCTGCTTTTGACCCCCTAGGCGAAATGAGGGTGTCAGGCTAAGTGCCAGCCTAGGATTTTTTGGAGACCTAGTTTAAAACCACCCTGACCTCCAAGCACCTTAATCTCGATTAAAAACCAGATCTTACCAGATATCTGCAGCAAAAAGGCTGTTTCCAAGAAGCATGAATCATTTCTGGAGCACTAATGCTTATAACTTCCAATCCTTTGTTCTTGCTGAGGAGCTGTGCTCTCGGTCGTTCCGGCTCCAGCAGCTCTGGCCAGAGGTAACAGCTTGCTGTCCATCCCTCCTGAGCTGAATCCCAAATGCTTCCTGCAGTAAGACTTCAATAAAATTGGCTCGGAAGGCAACATTCCAGGGAGGAAAGCTCAGTGCGTGGGTATTGGGTGCTGCTGCTTTGATGGGGAGTGTCGACATGGGACTGAATGTCAGGTCCAGGGGTTTAGCTCTTGGTCCCTAATGCTTCATTTTCTGTCTGCTCAGACCTCTGCAGGTGTCCAGCATGACCATGAAGAGTGTCTTGTTGTACTCCTAGCATAGCAGGGATTCATTATCTATCTGCTGCTCTGGTAATAACAAGAACATAAGTTGTCTTTCCAAACTGATGATCTTGCTATAAATAGAGAATCCAGCTGCTTGTATTGAATGGCATCAGAGAAAATCATAGGAGCAGCTCTACTGCAGAAGTGGATTCTAGCTGCTTTCTCAGAAGATGCTGGGGCAGAGGGGTTTCTTGACACCTGAGATGCGTAAAACAACGCTCGACGTGGCGTGTGACGTCTTCAGTGGAGAGCAAGGGAGGGGATGTGGCTGGGTTCTCCCATTGTGCTGTCCCACACTGCGCCTCCTGCCTCCCCACTGGAAAACCTGCTACGCAGACTAGAAGCGGAGTCACTGAATGCAGGGTGGTTTTACTGCTTATAAATAAGGCTCCTAAGGAAAAGGCACTTGAAACCTCCCCTGCTAGGAGGGGCAGCTGGCTCTGGGCTCGTGCTTGGGGGCTGCAGCAGCATTAAATCATTTGGAGGTGTCTCAGCAAATTCTAGCTGCTGACTTGCGAGTTCAGTGCCGGGATTAGAGCAGCAGGGTGGTGGGCCTCAGTGCAGCTATGCACAGTTGCTTGTCCCCTCTGCTCTTGTGTCCTCCCCTCATATGCAGGCTCTGACCCCTCACATCAGAACTGTCGTTTCCAGAATGCTTGAGCACTCCTGAACCTACTGCTTTAGTCCTTGGTGCCTTGGAGGCAGAAGCTCGCTCAGGACGCCTGGTTATGGCAGTACTGTGTGTGCCCCAGGCGCATGTGGTGGGGGGCGTCCAGCCTGTAACAGGCCTTATCCTGGTCAGTTGGGTGCTGAGCTGACTTGGGGAGTGCTCAAGGCCACGTTGGACACAGGGGCTTGGAGCAAGCTGCTCTAGTGGAAGGTGTTCCTGCCCGTGGCAGGGGTTGGAGCTGGAGGAGCTTTAGGGTCCTTTCCAACCCAACCCATTCTGTATGTGTCCTGTGATTCCTCTCTGAGGACAAGCAGGGGGTGCTGGGGGGTCATGCCCAGGAGGGGCTGGAGGAGCATCACCCCCTTTCCTGAGCATCTGCAGGGCTGGCTGTTGCTGAGGGCACCAGGAGCGCTGTGTCCGGCTGTGCTGTGGGTGGCAGTGAGGGTCTGCCAGCACCATCATCGGCCAACAGGACTTTTCCAAACCTTAACTCCCAGACAGGCCTATCCGAGAGCCCCAGAAGGAAATGAGCCTGCCTCAGTCCCACAGCAGTGTCTGGCCCCCAGGAGCCCGGGTGCTCTGGTGTTACAGAAAGCCTGTTAAGCATGAATTTCCACAGCTCTTTGAAGCCTTTATTTAGCGAGAGCCTGAGAAGGGAGTAGGCTCTGGTGAATCAACCTCTGTGGTTAAGCAGAGAAACCTGATCAGTCGGCTCTTTACCTGCCTGCAGTGAGGAGTGATGCTCCTGCAGAGGGGCTGTCCGGGGGGCAGAGCCCTCTGATCCTGCTGGTCCTGCTCCGGTGTGTGAGAAGAGCAGAGCGGAGCTGGTGGTGGTCGCAAGCAGAGCAGAGGTGTGTTCAGCACAGCAGGAGCTCGGCCTGTCCCTCAGTCGTGGCTTCTTGTGCCAGCGAGGTGGGAGGAGGCTCTGCGCTTGCTAGGAGAGAGCAACCCAGTTTGTTAATAGGTTTAAAGGGCGGTTTGTTAGTGTGGACTGGTCTCACAGCACCCAGTGACCTGCAGCGCTGTGTGGTCAGCTGCGGTGGGGTTTCATGCCCAGTTCTTCCTTTTTTAGCCACCCAAGTCAAGTGTACTGGAATATCTCCCCTGCTATGGCCTGAAGTACTGCTAAGTGCAGGGTGGAAACCTATTTCAGTATGGGCAAGCTATAAAAAAGGAGGTTCCTCTCCTGTTTGAGTGCTGCTGAGGGGTGGCTGTGGTCCCTGGCTGGCTGCAGTGCTGAGTGCTGGCAGGTCCTGGTGTCTGTCAGCATTCCTGTGTGCCGGGGCGAGCGGCTGGCTCTGCTCCACCTGCCTGGCTGCATTTGGGCATCTGGACTTGCATTCCTCTCCCACAGAGCTCTTCTAGGGGCCAAACACTGCAGGTGAAGATGTTGACTGCTTACGTATGTCCAGCCTTGTTCTGCTTTGGAGAGAATAACTTGCTTAAATTCAGGTTGCCCGAGTCTCACAAAAGTGAGTTCAAGTTGCCCAGGTCCCCTGAGAAGGATGGCAGGAAATCAGGATCTGCCTTGTTAAGGGGCTGTGAGTAAAACTCTCCTGACCTCACGGAGGTCCTAAATACAAGATGTTTCTGTACCAAGCTGGCAGCATCTGCTGCTTTGCACTTGGGAGCACTGGGAGCTGAGAGCTTCTGGGGCCAGTGTGGGACTCTGCTGCAAGCTCTGACGGGAGCTCGGTCCCATCTGTACTGGGGAGTATCTGGCAGAGAGAGGCAGATCTCACACTCACTAGAATATCTCCATGCCAGCCACCCACCTCAGCTGCACTGCCAGCACTCAGCCTCCTCTCCTAATAACCATCCCTCTGAGTAACAGGAGAAAACACAGCATCCCAGCCTGGTTTGTATTGGAAGGGACCTGAAAGCTCACCCAGCTCCAGCCCCTGCCACGAGCAGGGACACCTTCCACTGGAGCAACTTGCTCCAAGCCCCTGTGTCCAACCTGGCCTTGAACACTGCCAGGGATGGGGCAGCCACAGCTTCTCTGGGCACCCTGTGCCAGCGCCTCAGCACCCTCCCAGGGAAGAGCTTCTGCCTAAGAGCTCATCTCAGTCTCCCCTCTGGCAGGTTAAAGCCATTCCCTTGTCCTGTCCCTACAGGCCCTTGTCCAAAGCCCCTCTCCAGGTTTCCTGCAGCCCCTTTAGGCACTGGAGCTGCTCTCAGGTCTCCCCTTCAGGAGCCTTCTCTTCTCCAGGCTGAACCAGCCCAACATCAATCTGAAGCTAAAGAAACCCCACCAGCCCCAGCCAAACTCATCCTTTTTTTGTGAAAGGCAGTTCTGGAGAAAGGGGGTGATGCTGGGGCAGTCGTTTTGGAGCATGTTTGCTGAGCAGAGAGGGGGTTGTGGCATCAGCAGCGTGGGGGGGATTGGGGTGAAGGGCTGGATGGCTGCAGCCGGTCACAATGCCCTGCATGTGGATGCTGCGGCATTCCCTGCCTGTTGCTAAGGAGCTGCGGTTGCCTTTGGCAGCAGGAGTGGCAGATCCAAGGCACAGGCTTTGTGGCATGTGGCTGTCCCCCTCCCGCAGCCCCTGTGGCCTTGTTCACTGGTGGGTTTTGCACCTCCAGCCTGACCCGTGCAGAGCTGGGCTTGTTAAAGTGCTCAGCCTGGGATTTCACTGCACGTGTTTGGGGTGACCCCTGCCTCTGAGGGCAGCGCTGTTCTATCAGCACACTGCCATGACACACTGGGATGCTATAAATAAACCTGCCAGCTCTGCAAGGGGGAGAGGCTTTCAGTTTGAGCAGGACCCTGCTCTGCAGAGCAGCCCAAGAGCCTGCTTTCTTCTCCTGGGGTGTGCGTTGAGCCCTGCTTTGGGGGAGAAAATGGAAAATGTAGGTTTCCCTGTTAGTCTCAGGTTGATGGAACAAAGTGGTTGCAGAGGGGCAGGATCAGCCTGTCTGGGAATGGACTCAGAGACAATTTGCTACTCTGCCTTCGTGCTGACTGCTGCATCTGCTAGGAGAACATCCTCCGTGTGTCAGTACTACATGGACGTGCCCTTCCCCGTGCTGGTGTGGACTCTGGCTACAATAACTCATGTGTAGCCAAAATAATGGCTGTGGGTCACTTTGTCCCTGTGGCAGAGCTGCCATTGCCTTGTTGTTGCTACCGGTGGAGTTTCTACAGGCCACCTCCAGCCTTCCTGCAGCGTGGGGCTGCGTTGGGTGGCTTTGGGCTTCCTGCAGGTTGTGTGGGGCTGGGTCCTCCTGCCTTAGCTTGACAGCAGGCAAACACAGCCCTGTCCCGTAGCCAGGGAGAACAGGCACTTGTGGTGCTTAGGATGGGTGTTGCTGGGCTTGGGCTTGCTTTGCTGCCATGTCAGGGCTAGGAAGGGACAGTCTCTTCCGTTGTGTGAGTGATTCTTCTTGCAGGGTGCAGGGGACCGGTGCAAACCTGGGGAAGGAGTGGCTGAGCATCTCTTGCTCCTGGACACTAAATGATGCTAAAGCTTGTGCACTGCAGAGGGGTGGTGCTGAGCCCCAGCTGGGCTTGTGCATGGCAGCAGCATTGCGCATGGGCAGCAGCACAGGGGCACAGTCCGGTCAAACTGCAGGAGCGAGGCACTGGTGGTTCTCTGGAGCCTGTCTGCAGGCTCTGAGCAGAGCTGTATCGGGGTGACTTGTGTGATGGACTGCGGGAGCTGGGAGGTCCCCCCGGGCCACGGGGAGCAGCAGCCAGGTCCTGGTGTGCTGGAGGCTGCTGCTGGGCTGGGAGATGTGCTCAGTGTGTGCCAGCTCCAGACAAGTCACCTCCGGGGGCCTGGCTGCAGGCTTGGGTTTGAGTTGAGATGGGAGCCGTGAACTACTCCTCTTGACAGCGCCTGTCCATCCGCGCTAGAGGCTGAGTGCCCTTCCTGCCCCCGTGCTGGGCTCTTGGGAAGGAAGAGGATAAAATCCTCCCCAGACAATCCTGAACCTTGCACTGAACCCTCCGCTGCTGCCAGCGGTCCGGGTAAGCTCTGCTCTTGCATCACTGGCTCGTGACTATGTCTTGGGAGCTGCCAGGATGGCCCCAGAAGGATGGGGACAGCTGAGACTTAATTAGGAGCTGTTGGTTTAATTGGTAGTGTCACCATATTAGTGTTATTAGTATTATTAAGTGGTGTCATAGTGTTCGTGCATGAGGGCTGGGCACTGAGGGAGTAGCAGATCTTGGGAGCTTCCAGCCTTCCTGCTTAGCAGACATGAGCCCTTTGTGGCTGAGGTGGTGCTGGTGTGTTTCTGTGTAAAGGCTGTCAGTACAGAGGCCTCATCCTGCCCCTCTGTGGGGTTTTGGCTTCCTCGGCATCCACTTCTCGTGGAGCTTTTCTAGGAATCCCCCAGTCTCTACAATTGGTTGAGTGTAACTCCCTCTGTCTGTGGGCTTTCCCTTTTCCCAGCACCATCTGGTCCTGCTTTGCTGGCTGTGTGCAACCCCAGACACATCATCTTCATCACATCGAGGGCAGGGACTTGCCCGGGCCAGGAGATCTCCGCGTGCACCAGAAGTCACCATCTCCGGACCCAGGTTTCACTCCAGGGTGGAGCTGCGGTGCTGTGTGCTGAGGTGGCTCCCGCTGCGGTGCTGTGTGCTGAGGTGGCTCCCGCTGCGGTGCTGTGTGCTGAGGTGGCTCCCGCTGCGGTTGTGCCAGCCCATCGCTCTGTGAAGGACAGGGCCCTGTGACCATGTGCTGGGCACTGGCTGGGGCTCTGGGCGATGTCACCCCTTCTCCTGGGGCTGTTTCTGGCCCCTGGGACATGCAGGGCTGGGGCAGGGAAATGCATCCCGTTCCCAGCTCACGGGGTGCTGAGCCCCTGCAGCTCTGAGCATGCAGACAGCAGCTTGAGGCAATCTAATTACATTGTGGTGATCCTGCCTGCCCTGGCTCTGATGGACAGGGATGAGGAAGGGGGGCTCTGGCTTCCTGTAGCTGATTTCTATGGAAGTAAGTCTTGGATGCGCATTCACTTGTCTCCCCAGCACTTTCTCCCCCTCTGCTCCCTCGTTACGTGCTTCAGGTGAGCACAAGTTTTCCAAAGCACCTCTCAAGTCCGCAGGTACCTCTGAGCCCATTGGGAATGCACGTCCCGGTCCTACGGGAGGTCATGGCCCAGGCAAAGGGTGGCTTTGTGCCATCCCCCTCGTCCCACGTTTGTGGAGCTGGAGCCTCTGTGTCCAACAGACATGGCTGAGGCCACATACGAGTGGGCTTCAGCTTGCGAAACCCCAGGGCTGGCTGCAAGTGCTGGTCCTGTGCTCAGCACCAGCTCTTCAGCTGTCCTTTCCGTGGAAGGGGAATCATAGGATGGTTTGGGTTGGAAAGGACCTTAAGGTCATCCAGTTCCAGCCTCCTGCCATGGGCAGGGGCACCTCACACTAGAATGACAGGTTGGCCCGTTTGTCCTGTGTAAACTGCTGCTCAGTGCAACAACCATCACCCTCGACTTCTGCTGCTTCCCCTCCCCGCCCCAGAACCCCCAAACCACCGAGGCTGGTGGTGTCTCTTTCCCTCTTCCACTGCCTGTTGCCTGTCCCTGCTGCAGCGGGTGTGTGACATAGATGGGACTTGAAGCTGGATGGGGCTGGCCCTGCTGCCCCATTCCCTGTGCTGGTGAGACTGCTTGCTCAGCACATGGCTGGATTTTGGAAGCAGGGATGTGCGCATCCAGCAGCTGCTTTCCTCTTGCCCAAGCTGCAATACCAGCTCTCCTGAGGAGGGCATCTCACTGGGCCACCAGCGACAGTGACTTGAGGTCTAATACTGCTGTTTTCAAATCACCTTGGAAGGCGGCAGACATGCCCAGCTCCTGGCATCTCTATTTTTACTTTGTGCAGAGATGGATGTCTCCACTGTCTCCTTTTATTTCCAGCATATGGCATGTAGTATGTTGCTAAGGATGTATCTGGCTGGATGTGGAGCTGCCCACTTCCCAGATCCCTGGGGGACTGCAGGGGAGAAGGCTCTTGTCTTCTGCAGGGCTTCATAATTCATTTCTTCTCTGCTTGCTGCTCTTTGCTTCCTCCCTCCACTTCCCTTGTCTGTATTTGTTCAGAGCAGCCTGGGTACACAGGGGGCAGGAGCCTGGTAACCTGGGCACTGGTAGCACTGGATTCCAGAGGCATTTAAGGGTTTCTGTTAGCTGGAACCAGCCTGTTCTGATGTAGAAACCCCTCATTTGCTTTGTCTGCAGCCTGGCACAGAGGTTTCCTCGGGAAGGCTCAGGCTGTGCGTTCTGCTTCCTGACAGTGGTGCTGAGAAGCTTTACCCCTCAGGTGGCTCCACTTGTAGCTCTGATGCTGCTGATTCCCCAGAGCTGTCCCACTGACCCTGTTTTTAGCTTGCAGCTGCCCCAGCTCCACATTCCTGAGCTGTGGCCATCAGCTGCCCCCATCCCTCCTCCTGCCTGTGGGCAGGAGCCCATACGGATGCCGGGAGAGTCCTCAGTATCTTCCTCTGCCTGTGGGATGCTTCTGGATTTCACAGTGAGGCTGCTCCAAAACCTGGTTAGGGATAAGAGAAATCACCGAATCCCAGCCTGGTTTGGGTTGGAAGGGACCTTAAAGCTCATCCAGTTCCAAACCCTGCCATGGGCAGGGACACCCTCCACTGGAGCAGCTTGCTCCAAGCCCCTGTGTCCAACCTGGCCTTGAACACTGCCAGGGATGGGGCAGCCACAGCTTCTCTGGGCACCCTGTGCCAGCGCCTCAGCACCCTCACAGGGAAGAGCTTCTGCCTAAGAGCTCATCTCAGTCTCCCCTCTGGCAGGTTAAAGCCATTCCCCTTGGCCTGTCCCTACATCCCTTGTCCAAAGCCCCTCTCCAGGTTTCGTGGAGCCCTTCCAGGCACTGGAGCTGCTCTAAGGTCTTCCCTTCAGGAGCCTTCTCTTGTCCAGGCTGCCCCAGCCCAGCTCTCTCAGCCTGGCTCCAGAGCAGAGCTGCTGGTTTGACCTGTTGAACCTGGCACCTCTGAAGATAACCTGGAGGAACAAGAGCCCTGTAGCTGCCAGGCTTTCCTGCTTGCCTTGCTCTGTGGCTGTGGCGATGAAATGTGGGGGCTTTCGGGCTGCCCTGGATCTGCTGTCTCCTTGCTTTGCCCACCTTGGGGGGAGCTGGGGATCTGGTGGCTCCTCCAGGAGCCTGTGGGATGAGCTGTGGGATGATCCCTGTATCCAGCTACAGCCCCTCTCTCAGCCACGGGGCAACGCACATGTTGCCCACCCCATTTCTCCCCCAGTGAGGTGCAAGAAGCTCATGTTTCTGAAGTAGACTGGAGAAGATGCTCCATAGCAAATCCTCTGCCCTCTGAACTGCTTTGAAGCTTGCCCTATACCTAGTGATTTGGTGTGCCTGGTAATGCTACAGTGGCAGCTCTGGAGAGTGTAAAGGGGAGGGTTTCTCCATCAGTGTGAGATTGCCTTCAAGCTTTTCAGCTTGAGATGTTGCTGTCTGGCTCTTTGATTGCCCTCATGCATCTGGAATGGCAGTCCCACTGGAGAGGGCTGCAGGACTGGGACCCCCCCAAGAGCCCCAGACCTCTCCTCCCACCAGGACCTGTCCCTCTTCCATAGGCACAGGCTGGCTGCAACTGCGCCAGTTTAGGATGCTGGTAGTTGAGAAGTTCTGGAGCTGACAGCTCCTGTGCCTGTGATGGACAACTCCATAGCTGCATGCAGTGAGACCCTGAGACACAGTTAAGTTCAGCCCTGATGCTGGTTACAGGGGTTCCACCATCTCAGCAGGGACCGTCAGGCAAAGGTAGGCTCTGCAAGTCCCACTGCAAACCCACTGCCTTCACCCGCTGAGTCTGTCTGCTGCAGGAAGGGAGATGGTCTATGACATGTATGTGCCTGAACATTCCTCCCACCTGCCTCCCAGGAGCAGGAATGCCTCAGCACCGCAATGCAGCAAGCTCAAATTCAAGACCATCATCCCTGTATCTGGGCGTTGCAACAGATGGTGGTGATCTATAAACTCCTGTGGTGAAGGGAGCCTGAGGGGGAGCCTGTTGCTCCTGAAGGATGTGAATGTTCTGTGGATGTTCTCCAGTTCTTGGTTGGGTTTTTCTTGCTCTCATCTCCTGTGTGAAAACGTGGGAGTGGAGCAGTTGAGTCTGGGCTTGATTTGACTTAAGCCATCCAAGTTCTGGGCTAACTTGAAGTGGGACAGGCTTGTTGTGAATCCGGAGATGCAGCAGTGTGTCTGAGGTGGAAACGTGTGATCTGGTACCAATGTGTGGGTACCATTCCCTGCTCCTTCTGATGCTGAAGGCCCTGTGTGGGTTTGGCTCTGCCATCTTACAAAAGAGAGGGTTGGATGTCGCAGACCTGCACGGGGGTTTGGGGTGATGGTTTGCTTCAAGAGGGGACCGGTGTCTGCTGAGACCACATGTGTGTGGACAGCTCCGGTTGGAGGCCACGCTCCCCTGGAAGTGCCTCGGAAGTGGCAATGCACATCCCAGACACACACAGGTGAGCTGCTGTGTCAGCATTGCTGCTCTGTTGCTGTGTGTTAATGAGAGTTGGCATCTGGAGCTGTTTATACATTGCCCTTGAGTATAAAACAACACTTTGACTGCAACAGGCTCTGGTGTTCAAAGTCATGATCAGGCTGGGAAGGTATAGTAGGAGATCTGATGGGGGGAGGCTGTTCTTCATTGTGGGATGAGAGACTTCAAGCCCTGAGGAGCCCGTTTCACCTGAATGCATGCAGCAAAGAACCAATAGGGCACTGGCATAAGAACTATCCATTCCCCTGTGGAGAGGCCTGGGTTTGGGTTTCTTTCCACCCTGTCCTGAGTCAGTGTGGGGAACAAGGTCATAGGAGCCAGGCAGGAGCTCTAGAGAGCTGTTGAGGTGTCGTGTGCAGCATCACACAGCCCTTGGTGTCTGGGGGGGCGCATGGCTGAGGATGCTTGGGGAAGGGGAGAGCTCTGAAGCCAACATGAATTGGCCTCCTGCCTCCCAGGGGGATGCTTTCTGTGAGACATGGCTTGGATAGAGGGGAGCAGATGGGTGAAATGGGAGAAGTCTGTCCGGTGGTTCCTGCCAGCAGCAGCAGTCACACAGCAAATCCAGTGAGGGAGTTCTGTGGGATCCATTAAAGCTGCTGCAGAACCTGGTGACAATCAGGACAGGAGATGTTCAGCTGGGACAAAGCTGAAGGCCCAGTGTGTGCTGTGATTGGTCTGTCTGCATCCTCCCTGCATGGGAGCAGCGCTGCGGATCATCTGCTATGAAACAAGGCCGGTCCATCACCTTTGTGTCTGTGGTCCAGCATCGGCATCAGAGCTTGATTTCAACCTGCTGTGAACTGGCCAAGGCTAACTGAAAATGTACTTTGGGTACCTCTTCTGAAATCCATTCTGCAGGGTGGGCTCTGGGGTGGCTTTCCCAAAGGCAAGGCACAAACATAGCTCAGATTTACCTTCCTTGCTTTGGGACCATCAGATGGCATCTCAGGTGCTTCCAGACCTTGCTGTGTGGCTTTGTTGTGAGTCCTGAGTCTCTAACAGGAGGAAGAAGCCACTCAAAGTGGCCACAGAGGTCTTTGCTGTCAGCCTGAGTGCTGAGGCTGATGTTCATGTTGCTTCATCTGGGAGCAAACTGGAGAGAGGGTTATCTCTTGGAGAGATGGAATCACTGCTGCTAAGGGTTTCACAGTGCAAGATGGCCAGGACTTGAGGTGATAACATCTGGGAACACCATGGAGTAGCAGGGAGCATGCAATAGTGGTTAGAGTAAGGGGAAAAGATGCTTCTGAAATGAAATGAAAACATGACCTGATTCCTTTGCTCTGGTTTTGCACCTTATGTGTGTTTCATGAGGCCGTGTTCCTGCACAAGCACCTGAAGCAAGTCTGAACCTGAGGTTTTGCTTTTTCCCAGAGCTCACGTGTGTGCTTTCTCTCCACAGCCATCAAGGTGAGCTGCGTTGGATCCTGCGGGGTATCTAACAAGATCAATGACACAGCATGGACTGTGGAGGAGCAGTACTTTAACAGCACGCTGTCTCTGGCAGACAAAGGTAAGGTCCACAAAGATGTGGTGGAGATCTGTGATTCTGAGATGCTCAACAGGAATGAGTTGCCAAGATTTCAGCATCTTCTCAATGTGCAGTACCCCTTCACAGGCTGCCTTGGACTGTGCACAGAGGATGGGAGCCAATATTAGAGATTAGAATAGCTTAGAAGGAGCTGTGCAGAGAAGCATCCTGAGTGCCTGCAGAACTTGGCAGCCACCCCGCAAACACTGCTCGCATGCTCTGGCCCTGCTCTGCCTGAAACAGAGCTGCCAGCAGTGACTTCTCCACTGTTTCAAGGCCTTGTGGGCTCACTCTGCTCTGCTTTCTATGTGTGTTGGCTGTGGTGGTCACAAAACACTGACCAAAGCTGGTCAGCAGAACCCACTTGCAGGCCAGGAGTAGTTTGCCCTGAAAGGGATGTGGAGCTGGTGCTTGTCCTCCAAGAGGCATGGCAGGAACAGCCTAGGACAAGTTACCCCCATGCGGTGAGATGCCCAGAGATAGCAGTGGGGTTGTGTTACCCTGTGGGGTAAAGTGACACCAGCAGCCTCCAGGGACTCTGGGCTGGAATGAATGCTGTCTTTCTGCTGATAAATAGGTCAGCTCACCACAAATAATTCATGCTGCGCTCTGGCTCCTGTTGCAATCAAGACGGGCCAGTGTTCACCTGCCAAAGGCAGTGGCTGCAGCAGTAACTGAAACATGGCAAAAGCCGAGGGTGGCAGGAGCTCAGCCCTCCAATGCTGTTTGATGTCATCACAGGAAATGGGTAAACCTGAAGTGGCACTTCCTGCTAGCTCAGCAGTTTTCCAAGCAGAGCTTTAGCACTGAGGGGAGACTGTCCTCATGCTCGCAGCAACTGGCAGGAGCACTGCTTGCTCCCGGGCCTGGAGAAGGGAGACAGCCCTGTGCCTGGCTCACAGCTGCATCTGGAGGTGAACTGCCAGGGAGGACAGTGAGAAATGTTCCTGCCTAGGCTTGGATGTAGTGCTGAGGACAGGCAGAGAGCCCAGCTGTGAACGTCAGGGTAGCAAAATCCCAGGGGATATAAGGTGCCGCAGGCCACTGAGCTGAGCTGTAAATGATTGTGGTGCTCTGGAGAGGTTTAAACCTGCAACCGCACTGAAAAATCCACCTCCCAACTTTTGTTTGTAATATTTAAAGATCCAAGGGAGAGCTGTGATGCTGTGCTTGGTTCTGTGCTGGTAACGCTGAGCAGTGGCAAAAGCCAAGCAGGGGGTAGGAGTGGGAAGGGTGGGTGTGCTGTTGGCTGGTTATGCAGCCCCTGGGAGAGTTTGATAGTCAGGTCTTGTGAAGGGGCCCTTGGGAGCTGTCCCCTTGACAACTAGGGCCAGTGTGGAAGGATGCAAGGAAAACACATTAATGGCTGCACCCTTTCATGCTCTGAAGTGTCCGCTTTGAAGGCCTCAATTCCAAAGACAGCCAAAAGCTGGTATTCCCAGCTGGTATTCCAGTTCAGGGACAGCCCTAGGCTTTTAGCTGTTAATTTCTGGCCCGAGGCTCTGTGTATCGCCCGGTGCAGTGCTGCTATCTGTGACTGCCAGCGTTACAGACTCTGCCAGCCTGAGACTTGAATGGGTGCCCGGGGCAGGGCTGGGTGCTGTGCTGGAGCTGCTCCTGGAGCTGCCCAGCTCTGTGCCAGGGGTGTGATGGGACGGACCGGGCTCACTGAGGGCTTCCAGAGCTACCGCAGCTCCAGGCCAGTGAGGAGAGAAATGGTAGTGGAGGACTTGTAAGGACATGTAAGGGACACGGGGAATGGCTTTAATCTGCCAGAGGGAAGATAGAGATGAGCTCATAGGCAGAAGCTGTTCCCTGTGAGGGTGCTGAGGCGCTGGCACAGGGTGCCCAGAGAAGCTGTGGCTGCCCCATCCCTGGCAGTGTTCAAGGCCAGGTTGGACACAGGGGCTTGGAGCAAGCTGCTCCAGTGGAAGGTGTCCCTGCCCCTGGCAGGGGCTGGAACTGGATGGGCTTTGAGGTCCAACCTAAATCATTCGATTATTCTAAGATATTATATGACTTATCAGAGATGTAATGAATTGAAGGGAAAACGTGTCCTTCAGGACTGTAGAGTCCTGTGCTTGAAAGTGAGGTGTGTTGTACTGTGGTTACTGCCTGGTGTTGCAAAGCTACAGTGCGGTTATGGGGAAAAGCCTGGTCCCAGCTACCAGCAGTCAATCCGGGGCATTGTACCAGGTACCTGGTCACTGACCTGTGTGTGCTCTTCTGCTTTCTGTGTCAAAGTGGACACAGCCCCTGGGACCTGCCAGCCTCTGGCTTCCAGCTGCAGGGATGCCGCTATGGACAGGGTGGGCATGTCTGTGCATGGGGTTGTAGCCAAGGGCAGTGCTTATGGGGCAGGAGTTGCTGTCCTGGACTTGCAGTTGTTGTCCCACATCTGTCTTCAGGCAGGATGGCTGGTCCCAGCGATGACACAGCAGAGCGAGTAGTGGGATGTACATGGTAGGGGACATCGTGGGTCTGCCTTTGGACCCATGTCCTCCAGCAGAGATGGCTTTGAAGCTGTCCCTTGCAGTTACACTGGGCTGTGTGGAGTGGAAATGAGAGCCTTGGGGCTGGCACTGCCCCAGCCTGTAGCACGGGGAGCGAGATAACTGCTGTCACAGCCTGGCCTGACACTGGTGCATGTCTGGGCTGGTGGAGCCGCAGGAAGCCAGGCTGCTTCTCCGTGCCTGTACCTCCACACGTGCCTGGCTCTGCCTGCCTGCTTGCCTGCTCCAAGGGGGCTGCTGGCAGCGTGGCGCCTGGCTCAGCACAGCAGCAGCAGGGCAGGGCTTTGCTATGGGACTCATGCAGTGGCCTGGTGCAGGCAGAGCCTCGGTGCTGACTCAGCCCCGGCATTTTTAGGCTCCCCTGGAATAGCTCTCAGCTGCTCTGGCCTTTCCTGACCAGTGGGAAGCAGCTCCAGACAGATGGACCCTCCCTTGGTGCCTGCTCTGCTCAAAGCTGTCCCGGTCCCTGTGGCTCCAGCCAAGAGCATTCCACAGGGACGAGCTGCTCCGGTGTCTGCCAGAGAAGCTGTTGGAGGGGAGCTGCCTCTGGGGACCTGCACCCTGTGCTCGTGGGTGCTCCCTGGGTGCCTCCCTGCAGCTCTGACACACAGCGGGGAAGGGAAACTGAGGCAGGAAACACTCTTGGCTCTCAGGGCACAGGGTGTTGAGCTTGCTGATGGATGATGGCAGGAGCCCAGGTGAGTTAATGGGGTCAGAAGCATTTCTGAGCATGGGGCCAGCCCATGACTCTTTCCCTGGGTAGCATCTGACAGCCATGAGTGAAAAGCAGTGCCACAATAAGAGATTACAGTGGACAAGTGCTGTGGTGGCATGTGGGACAGTGCTGTCACGTGCATAAAACCATGCCAAAGCCCCTGGGGTGAATATGTGCCTGTTCCTCAGGTGAGGGATGGCTGTGCCAACCCTTCCTCGTCGCACCTTGAAGGGCAGAAGGGAGGGCAGGACCATGGGAAGCCCCATGTGTTAGGTGGAGGAGCTGCCATTCTGCAGCGCTGTGAGAGCATCTTATCTATGAAGGGGGATACAATCCCAGCCTGGTTTGTGTTGAAGGGGCCTTAAAGCTCCTCCAGCTCCAACCCCTGCCACGGGCAGGGACACCTTCCCCTAGAGCAGCTTGCTCCAAGCCCCTGTGTCCAACCTGGCCTTGAACACTGCCAGGGATGGGGCAGCCACAGCTTCTCTGGGCACCAGTGCCTCAGCACCCTCACAGGGAACAGCTTCTGCCCAATGTCACCTCCCAGCAGCACAAATGGAAAATGAATGGAGGAAGGGGAGAAATCTGCTTCTCCCTCAGAGGACTCTGCAGTTCCTGGTTCCCCCTTCCAGCAATGCTGTTACCTCTGGGTTTGAACCTGTGCAACAAGGGGGAGCAGCAGGTGCTGGGGGGAGCTGGCAGCAGGGCTGTGCCCTGGGGTGCAGGGTGATGCCAGGCTCCCTGTGGCACCATCCGCAGCCCTCTTGCAGAGGCCTCATCCAGCCTGATAGCATCACCTCGTGTCAGGGCAGGTCCCTGGTCTCCCCAGGGCCATGCAGCCAACACATCTCTGGCTTGCCCTGGCACGTGGCTCATGTATATGGAGAAGTGCAGGAGGCAGGCTCAGCCTGGAAAACAGCCTTCCTCGCTCCTTCCCTTCCCACATCCTGAGCAGTGACTGAAAATCAGTGATCTGTGCTTTTGAGGACACGAGGGGGGAAGCAGAGAGGGGGTTTGCAGAGCTATGGAGGCTTGGATTGCTCTTTAAGCAGCTAGGAGTGACTGTGTACTTCACCCACATGCTTCTGCACTGAACTAAGTGAGGGGGCACCTCGTCCTCTGTAGCATCAGCTGTTGCTGTATTACACACTGGTTTGGGGTATTTTAGGGGTGTACACTGTATGAGTAAGGAGGCAGGCCCTGAAATAACCCAGATGCCTGTTTGCAATATAAGGCGCTTATTTAAGGCGCTGGTTTCATCCTTAATTTCCCTTCTCATCCCCCACCTTGGAGCAGCATCTGTGGTGCGGAGGACTCAGCCTTGCTCTGAGCATCTGCAGGTTGGCGATTGGTGGTTTTGCTGCGGAGAACCCTGCTCATGTCCCTGCTTGTCCCTGGTGCTTGTCCCTGCTGGAGCAGAGCAGTGTCTGTGCCCTGGGAAAGCCGCTGGCCGGGGCTGAGCAGGAGCTGGAGGCAGCCAGGAGGTCACAGTGCTCTCAGGGGAGACTGAGGTGTGATTTGCTTTTCTCACTTGACAGCCGGGGAGCTGGAACAGTGCAAACTCCTGGAGCTCAGCAAGGGCAAGTGCAGGGCGCTGCTCCTGGGTTGGGGCAGTCCCCAGCACAGACACGGGCTGGGGGAGGCTGGATGGAGCAGCCCTGAGGAGAAGGACTTGGGGGTGGTGGGTGGTGAAAAGCTCAGCGTGAGGCAGCAGTGTGTGCTTGCACCTGAGAAGGATGTGGACCTGCTGGAGCGGGTCCAGAGGAGGCCATGGAGATGCTGCGAGGGCTGGAGCAGCTCTGCTCTGGAGCCAGGCTGAGAGAGCTGGGCTGGGGCAGCCTGGAGAAGAGAAGGCTCCTGAAGGGGAGACCTTAGAGCAGCTTCAGTGCCTAAAGGGGCTGCAGGAAACCTGGAGAGGGGCTTTGGACAAGGGCCTGTAGGGACAGGGCAAGGGGAATGGCTTTAACCTGCCAGAGGGGAGACTGAGATGAGCTCTTAGGCAGAAGCTGTTCCCTGTGAGGGTGCTGAGGCGCTGGCACAGGGTGCCCAGAGAAGCTGTGGCTGCCCCATCCCTGGCAGTGTTCAAGGCCAGGTTGGACACAGGGCTTGGAGCAAGCTGCTGTGGTGGAAGGTGTCCCTGCCTGTGGCAGGGGTTGGAACTGGAGGAGCTTTGAGGTCCCTGCCAACTCAAACCATTCTCAGTCCCTGACTTTGTTCCTGGTGCTGGTTTCTCTTGGGTTCCCCTTTTACAAAGACATGCAGTAGGGGTTAGGGGAACCGTGCACATGTGGGGAGTGTTGGTTTCTGTAGGTGTCAGCAGTGCAGGAGTACAGTACACCAGTTGCAGTGAGTACAGAATAGCACCACTTGTGCCCACAGTGCTGCTCTCTGACAGAGCTGCCTCTTTTGATCCGATATAATGGAGTAATTCAGCTCTGTGGGGCCTCCCTCCTGCTCCTCTCCCCTCCCCTACTGCAGCTACAGCCTTATTCAGGCAGAAAGGAGCAGGTCCCTTATGTGCTGGTACCCACAGGGGCTGTTCTTGTACACCCTGTATCCCTGCGCACACAGCTCCTGCCCTGTGGATGGGTGGTGCATGAAAAGGTTTTCATTCCCTTTAAACCCTGCTGTACCTGAGCTGACCTGTGCAGGGAGCCAGCTGCAATTCCCAGCTGACCCGACTTGTGGCAGCTTGTTCCTCAGAAGGCACTGCAGAGAATTCCTGGCTGCTCCACTCACACATTTCCTGCACAAAGAGCTAAAGAGGGGCAGATGTGCATCACCTCCTCCCTGGGATGGTCCTCTGCCAGCCTGGCACAACCCCTTCACAGCCAAGAGCTGGCACAGGGTGAGCATCCTGGCTTGCAATTGAACTGCGAAAGCTCAGTGACCACAGAGCAGGCACTGGGAGGCTCTGCTCTGTTCTGTGCTCAGGGATCACTGGAGGTGACAGCAGGGATGCTCCTGCCCAGCCCATGGTGAGTGCTGGAGGAGGGTGCCTGTGGACCCTGCTCAGCTGTTAAGGATGTGCTGGTGCCAGCTCCTGGCCACAGCAGCAGTAACTACAGGTTCAGCCCAGAAAAAACATGTGGAAGGAGCTGCAGTTGCCTTGGGTCGCAGCAGCTTCCTCAGCACTTCCCGGTTTCTTGCCTGAATAGATCAGTGTTAATCCTTGGAGGATTTTTGCAGCGTTGCTGTACTGCCAGATCCTGCTAATTCCCTAAAAATGGCCCTGGAAACTGCTGGCACAGGGATTTCTGAGCAGCGGAGCCCCAGTCTCAGCACTGGGCTTTCTGGGCTGTTTTCCTCCTCTCGCTGCACCTCCTGTGTTACAAAGGTTTGTCTCTGCTGCATTAACCATATTGGAGCACTGAAGGTTGTACCTACTGTGTGTTGGTGTGAATGCAAATCCTGGGTGATGAGTAATAGGAACAACAGTATCCTGGGGTGCATGGGGAGCGGTGTGGCAGCAGGTTGACGGAGGTGATTCCTCCCCCTCTACTGACCCTGGTGAGGCCACATCTGGAGCAGTGCCCAGTGCTGGGCTCTCAGTACAAGACAGACAAAGAGCTGCTGGAGAGGGCCCAGTGGAGGCCACAAGGATGCTCAGGGGTCTGGAGCATCTCTCAGATGGGCCTGGTTAGCCTGGAGAGGAGCAGCCTGAGAGGGGATCCCACCAATGCAGATCAGTGTCTCAAAGGTGGGTGCCAGCAGGATGGTGCCAGGCTCTTTCCAGTGGTGCCCAGTGACAGGATGAGGAGCAATGGCCATAAACTAAATCACAACAAGTGTCACCTCAACATGAGCAAGAACTTCTTCACATTGAGGGTGGCAGAGCCCTGGCACAGGCTGCCCATGGGGGTTGTGGAGTCTCCCTCTCTGGAGCCATCCCAAACCCACCATGGACACGTTCCTGGGTGCCCTGCTCCAGGTGGCCCTGCCCTGGCAGAGGGCTGCACTGGGTGATCCCAGAGGTCCCTTCCATCACGAATGATGCTGGGATTCTGAGTTGCTGCTTTAAACAGGAGCTTGGAGCCAGCTGGGGGCTGCTCCCTGGCTGCTGGACACCAGCTCTGCTCGGGAGCAGGACAGCTCTTGTTCGAGCAGAACTAAGCTGAGCTGAACACTGAGCCTTTCCCAGCAGGTTTGGCTGTGCTCTCTGGCAGGGCACTCTTCTGGCACCCTCTGAGGCCCCTGTGCCTGCTGCAGAGATGGCACAAGCAAACATGTGCATTTCCCCTCATTAGCTGCAGTTTGTAATCCTGTGTTAGCCTAATCCACCCGAGGCTGAGCTGGAGTCTTCACACTGAAGCTGCAATGGCCGGGTGTTGCCTGAAGTGCCCTGGCACAGCCTAAATTCATGCTTCCCATCTGACATCTCTGATACAGCCTCTTGCAGGCTACAAGAGCTCTGACCTTCTTGCTTTTACAGCCAGTATTCTATTTTCTGGGTTGCAAAGTGGATGAGGAGGGCAGGGGGAGCACGGTGCTGCTGTCAGGGCTGCAGTGAGTGATGGTGCTTCCTGTACCTGGGGACCACTGTCCTGTGGCACAGTGTGGGCACAGGGCTGCCTCTTTCTCCACCTCAAAGTGGAAACCACAAACCTGCTGCTGTCCTGCTCTCTGCCTGGACAGGGAGATGAGAGTACCTGAGCTGTGCATCAGCGACACTGGCATCACTCTCAGCATCTTTGGAGGAACTCACCTTCCCCGTGGGAGACAGAGGGCTGATTTTAGGCAGCAAGAAGACTATATTGCTAGAGGCAGTGGCAGGGGGACGAGCAGGCACCAGGTACCTTCCCTGTACTGCGTGATTTGGCCAGCACAGTTAATGCATCACTTGCTAAGTAGCCAGAGAGAAAATGCCATATGGCCTGGCCTGCTGTTCCTCTGCTAGAAGAACCAGAAAATATGTGTGCTCCAAAGGCACAGCTTGTGCCTGCTCCAGCATCCGCATGTGCAGCAGCAGGGAGCAGAGCCACTGCCGTCTGCTTGGCACGTACTGGCCAGGAGGGGTGGAGGTCGGGGCAGGAGCCTTATTATGGGGGCCTGTAGCAACAGGCCAAGGGGAATGGCTTTAACCTGCCAGAGGGGAGACTGAGATGAGCTCTTAGGCAGAAGCTCTTCCCTGTGAGGGTGCTGAGGCGCTGGCACAGGGTGCCCAGAGAAGCTGTGGCTGCCCCATCCCTGGCAGTGTTCAAGGCCAGGTTGGACACAGGGGCTTGGAGCAAGCTGCTCCAGTGGAAGGTGTCCCTGCCCGTGGCAGGGGCTGGAGCTGGAGGAGCTTTGAGGTCCCTTCAACACAAACCAGGCTGGGATGCTGCGATTTCAGCCACTCCTGGCTCCTGTGCAGGGACACCTTCCAGTCTCCTGGTTGTGGTTATGGAACAAATGATATCCTCCTCTTTGGGGATCGGGGGGAGCAGTACAAGGAATATTCATCTCTTTCGCCCTATTCTGGCCGTGGATGAAGCGTGGTGAGGCGGAGGTGTGTGTGGTATCACACACTGTGGTTGCCTGGCCCGCAGCCTGCTGTGTGCTCAGACCTCTGGGCTGTCTCTCCCAGCACACCAGGGTGTGAGTTCACAGGGGTGAGTAACAAGGCTCAGCTGAGTCTGTTGTGTTTGTGCATCAGTGATCAAGGCACCTCCCAGCCCTCTTCTGGATCCTCTCCAACGCTTTCCCCCTGCTGGCACCAACCTGGAGGTCCTGGCTGTGTCACAGCGCTGGTCAGCCTCATGGAGAGCTGGCTGTGACTGCCTGTGGCTTTCAGCTCCACAGGGATGGAGGAGCCAGCTGGGAGGAGGTGTTTGGCAGAGACGTCCCTGTGGTGGCACTGGTTTGAACCTGGCTCACTGGTAAGACGGGCCTGTTTGCCTGGGCCACTGAAGGAGAAAGGTGCAGAACTGCCCTGGGAAGCACAGGCAGGACACAGCAGGTAGGGCTCAGCGTCCTTGCGTGTGTGGTTGGTTCCTCCTGAGCCCCAGGAGGTTCCTGCTCTCGTGCCAGGGGAGAGGCTGCCAGAGGACCTTGCCCAGCCTCAGCTGCAACTTCTCCTTGCTCTTGGAGAGATGATGGCTTTGAAGGGCCGGTCCCTTCCTCTGCCTGTGCTGCTCAGAAGGAAGCCTTTCAGCACCTGAGCTGTGATGGAGTAAGCTCAACTTGAACAGTGTAAATAGAGACATGGTCATCTCCCCCACACAGGGTTACGCTGCTGTCATGTTTTCCCTGTGGTTGAGCAGTGGTGCGCTGGTTTGCAGTGAGATGAGCACAGGGAAACCTTTGTGGATTGCAGCAGAGCTATCTGTGTGGAGAGGATGGCACATCCTGGGTGGGCTCAGGGGCACGGTCGGCCTGAGCTTTGCCTGGAAACCCCATAAACCCTGGGGAAAACCCCTGGATTTCTGTCCCTCCACTGCACGCGAGGGTGACCACAGATGCCCCAAGTGCTGCAGGATGGTGCTGCACCACTGGTCTGGTGTTTCATGCTGGGCTGGGGTGTGCTCCCCATCACTGGTGATGTTTTACAGGCTCTGATTGCGGAGCAGAGCACGCCCTGGGCCTGGCATCACCAGGTCAGCTCCTGGGGACCCAGCAGAGGACTTGGGGTTACCCCTCTGGATCAAGGCATTTCCACACGATCAGGCCTCCTTCATGTCCTCTAGTACCAGTGACATGGTGACCAGTGACCCTCATCCCGGTGTGGAGGGGAGCAGCTGAGCTGTGACAGGGGATGTCTGTTTGCTTCCAGACCAGATTCCCCCACTGGATTTGGGGCCATCTCCAAGGTCACTCTGCTGTGTGCTCTAGGAGTGCTCTTCCACACTGTTGGCTGTTGCTGCTGCTCCTGTTTGTTTTCCAGCCTGTCTGGGGCAGCAGCTCCTTTCCCTCCAGGAATGTTTAGGGAGGATGTTTCCAGAGGCTGTGCGGGGGCCGCTGGTCGCTGCTGGCTCGGCTCCTATCGGAGGAAAGGCTGCAGCAGGTATGGCCCCGCAGCAGCGCTCTGCTAATGCAGCTGCCTCTGCTGCCTAATGACTTTCCCAAGGTATTTTTAGCTGCACGTAAACTTCAGGAAAAGCTTTTCTGCAGCCAAGCACACTGTGGCCTTTGTTCAGGTTTCTGGGAATGGGGAGGTAATGGCTCAGAGCGGCTGCAGTGGCTGGCACAGCCCATTCCCCTCGGTGTGGTTGCTCACAAATGGCTCAGCAGCGTTCCAGCCTGGTCCGTGGGGCTGTAGGGACCCCTGGAGCGATGCTGACCTGCTCTCACCCATGCAGCCTCTGCCTTGGCTTGGCAAAGTTGCTGGTTCAGGAGCAGCTTGGAAAGGAGCTTTCCCAAAGGCTGCTCCTCCTGGGCATGCTGGGGTGTCCATCAAAGGAAACCATCTCACCTCTGCCTGCTGCCAGCCACTGCCTGTTGCAAAGTCAACTAGCATGTGCAATTGGTACATTAAATGTCCTGTTCTGTCGCAGGGAGTTGGAACTTAAGGTCCTTTCCAACCCAAACCATTCCGGGTTAAACAGCTCTGGCGCTGAACTCCAGCACTGCTTTCTGCTTCCGCACCAGTGGCTTCTGGAAATGCCCGCTCCAGGCTGCTGAGGGTGTCCCCACCCAGCCACAGGGCTGAGCAGGCTGCTGCCCATGATAGCCCCTTCACCAGTGAGCTCCCAAACAGCTTCTGTGCTTGCAGTAAGGGCAGGAAGTGCAGGGGCTCTGCTGGGAGTTATCATAGAACAGCCAGGTTGGAACAGACCTTTAAGGTCATCAAGTCCAACCTGTTTGCCAGCTGTCCAGCAAACGAACCCCCATGCAGTGGTATCTGTACCGGTGTGTAGGATCTGGGCACTTGGTCCAGCCTGCTGGAGAATTCCCTGTATGTGGAGGATCTTAAGGCATAAAGATGCTTCTCTCCCTTTGGGATAAGGAGATTGTGGGCTGGAAGGAGCAGGTCTGAAAACAAGAGCTATTGCTTATTGCCTGCAGCATCCCTTTGCTCAACGGAGTGAAGAACAGAGCACGCTGCATTCCCCTGGCTCAGCACAGGGCTGAAGTCTGGGCTCTGATGGCCGTGGGCTGAGTGCCATTGCTCCCTGCACCCTCGGTCTATCTGAGCTGTGAGAGGGCATGGCTTCAGTCTGGAGGAGCTGCTCCTGGAGCTCCTCAGTGGCTGTGAAGAGCAGGAATGGGCTTTTCCAGCCCTCGTGGGCGGCTTGTTGCAGGTAGGAGCTGCAGGAGGGGTTTGCAGCCTGCAGAGGGGGTCAGAGCAGGTCTGGGCACGGTCTCGGGGTGCTCAGGCTTGGTCTGAGCTATCAGGGTGCTCTGTGCTGTCCTGTGGGCAGATTTCATGTGGTGACTTAGGCAGAGGCTGGGTTACCTGAGTGGAGACTGCATCAGTGCCACCGAGACACACGATGGCTCTGACAGCCAGACTGCATCCAACAGGCTGAGAGCTGGGCTGGGTCAGCCTGGAGAAGAGAAGGCTCCTGAAGGGAGACCTTAGAGCAGCTCCAGTGCCTAAAGGGGCTGCAGGAAACCTGGAGAGGGGCTTTGGACAAGGGCCTGTAGGGACAGGCCAAGGGGAATGGCTTTAACCTGCCAGAGGGGAGACTGAGATGAGCTCTTAGGCAGAAGCTGTTCCCTGGGAGGGTGCTGAGGCGCTGGCACAGGGTGCCCAGAGAAGCTGTGGCTGCCCCATCCCTGGCAGTGTTCAAGGCCAGGTTGGACACAGGGCTTGGAGCAAGCTGCTCCAGTGGAAGCTGTCCCTGCCCGTGGCAGGGGTTGGAGCTGGAGGAGCTTTGAGGTCCCTTCAACACAAACCATTCTGTAATCCTTCGTGAGTGATGCTGGCCACGTGTGTTGCGGGCAGAGTGCATCGAGAGTGCCGTGCTCGCTGCGGTTGGGAGTGGCCTTGAGAACCCCTGGGTTTCTGCAGGGGCTGTGAATGCCGAGCGCTCCCAGGTTCACTTCCAGCTGGTTTTCTGTTGGTGCACATGAGCTGGGCAGGCGCTCAGCCAGAATGACTTCTTGGATCGTGCCCCTGCAGTGTAGAAGGGGGAATTCCACTTCCGGGAGTCTGGACTTATCCTAAGGGTCCTGGGAAGGCTGTGGGGTTTCATGCTCATAGCAGTAGGCCTGAAATCACTGTCTGTGTGTTCAGCTGCTGGTCAGAGAGCTGAAAGCCTCCAGGTCTCCGTGGAAACTCAGTGGCCACTGCCCTCGGGGACTCCCGTCTCCCTTCTGCACTGCAGTAGCTGCACTTGCTCCCTCTCCCTCCCGGATGGAGCGAGTCCCCTCCCTGCAGTGCAGAAGCTGGGCAGGAGAGTTGATGGACTCCAGTGTGTCAGTCTGCCTCCCGAAAGCAAGGATAGCATTGAATGGTGCCCAATAAAAGGCAGGTGCCCTTGAGTCATCTTAGCCAGGCTTTACCCCGTCCCCAACACGCGAAGGCACCTCAGCTGCTGCCGTTAACGGAGCGAGGCTTCCCCGGAGGGAAGGGAGAAGGTCCCCAGCCCCTGCCTGCCCCAGCCCCGCAGGCAGGGTGGCAGCGGTGGCTCTGTGTCTCCACCTGGTGGCAAGAGGGGGCGTTGCAGTGTAGGCTCCGTAATCTGGGTTTATCTGGGGGCCGGGGCGGGGATCACCGGGAGCGTGCGGGGATGGAGTGAGCAATCTGCCCCTCCCCGGGAGGACAACGCACATGAACGCGCATCTCGGTTCTCTCCTGTGTCGCCTTTGCAGCGGTACACGAGGGGATGTCTGTCATATCATAGAATCAACCGGGTTGGAAAAGCCCTTTAAGCTCATCCAGTCCAGCCATTGCCCAGCACTGCCAAGGCCACCACTAACCCATGGCGCTGAGAACCTCGTCTCCACGGTGTGTGAACACTTGCAGGGACAGTGACTCCAGCACTGCCCTGAAGTTTGTAATTTACTCTGCCTGCCCTTGCTCTGCAGACAGGGCGCTCACTGACTGGGGTGTCCCTGAGGGATGGCTGAGCGAGCAAGGGGCAGAGCTGCAGTTCTTCATAACGTGAAGGACGGACCAAGTCAAACACCACCTCCCCTGGGTCGCAGTGTCAATGGGACGGCTTTACCTTTCTTTTTCTCCCACCTTCCCATGTCACTTTATACCCTGACAACAGGGCTTGCTGTCAGCTCCGTGGTGCCAATGCTGCCGAGGGGCAAGCTGCCTCCTCCACACAAGAGCTGGCCAGATTTAGAGTCTTGGTTCCTCCAGCAGTGCTCTTACAAAGCAGCATAAACCCAGCCTGGTTGGATGGGAAGCTCTCAGCACTGCCGTTCTGGTCTTTGCACGTAGTTAACGAATGTGGGTGAACTTCAGTGCTTTTCTTACTGAAGGCAACTTTGGGAGTTGCCTGATGTCACCACATCACAGTGCAGGTCCAGTTCGGCTGAGGAGGGAATCGGAATCCAGAGGGGAGTGCTGGAGGGTGGATGGGGTTGGGGTGTCTGAGTCTGTAGCTGCTGTTTTAGCCATGTGCTGAGTCTTGGGGGTGCATGATCTGCACTCTCAAAGCTGCCATTGCAGGGCAGGGTATGGTTGAAGAAAACCAATACTGAGGTTTTAACACTCTGGAAATCTTCTCCTCAGGTCCTTAGATGCAAGGAAGAAGTTCTCTACTGTGAAGGAGTTCTTCCCTGTGAGGGTGCTGAGGCGCTGGCACAGGGTGCCCAGAGAAGCTGTGGCTGCCCCATCCCTGGCAGTGTTCAAGGCCAGGCTGGACACAGGGGCTTGGAGCAAGCTGCTCCAGTGGAAGGGGTCCCTGCCCGTGACAGGGGTTGGAGCTGGAGGAGCTTTGGGGTCCCTTCCAACCCCAACCAGGCTGGGATGCTGTGATTCTGCTGGGCTGAGGTATTGCAGGTCCTTTCTTGGGACCAGGGGTGGGTTTAGGTCTGGGAGATGGACCTCTGGTTCCAGCTCCTGAGCACTGTGCAGTCTGCATGGGGCTGGTGGGTGGCTAAGGCAGCTCAGTGCCCACCAGACCTCCTTTCCGCCCTCAGACAGTGCCTGTGCTCTCTCGCCTCCCTCCCAGCTGGCTTTAGCCTGCTTGAGGGCAGATAAGCACACAGCATCCCTTCTCCATGCCCTGTGCCAGCAGTGTGGGCTAATCATGTGCTGTGGTGCTGGGATCCCTTAAACCCTGCCCCAAACTATCTTATTTACAGGGTATCTTAACGTAGAACCAGGTACTGGGAATGGAGACATCTCCCATCCCCAGGAGAGGTGTGTGGCAGCAGAGGCTCATGTTGACTCAAGCTCTCTCAATGGATCTGGAGTTGTCCAGTGGGCTGCAGGCAGAACAAGTTGTGTGGTGTTCCCTGTGTGGTGGCCTCACTCACCAGAAGATGACACCATTCCATGGCCACGGCCTGTCCCACTGACCTTCTACTCTTGTTTCCACAGGGGTCCTGACAGCTGGAGAGCACAACTTTCCCTTCCAGTTCCTGCTGCCAGGTATGATGTAGATGAAGGGCTGAAGGTACTTCCATGTGAGCCTTGGCTTGTGCAGCCTCTCGGGGTGTGCTGAGAGGCGGCTTGGCCCGGAGACACTAGGGAGAGCTTGGACAAGCAGGTACCTGCTGTGTTGGTGCAAAGCAAGGTCTGAGCTGTGGCTGATGCCACTCCAAGCGTGACCCTGTGAGCTCTCTGGTGTGCACTGGGGTCCTGGACAGAGGATCTCTGCTCTGACACCGTACTTGCAGAGGATCTCTTCTTGCAAGGAGGTTGCATCAAGGTCTCCAAGTGACCTTAAGTGTTCAGCCCCAGTCTTTGGGGGCTTTCCCATGGGCTCTGTCTCTTGGGTCCTTGCAGACCTCCTCAGGAGAGGAGGAAAGCTGTTTAAAGGGACTGTACTTCCAGTCCAGAAACACTTGGCCTGACTCAGCCTTATGATCCTTTTCTTTCCCTCTCGACTCCAGCCACTGCTCCTACATCCTTTGAAGGGCCTTTTGGCAAGGTCCTCCATCAGGTGAAGGCTGTGATAGACACACCTCGCTTCTCCAAGGACTACAAGTGCAGCAAGATTTTCTACATTCTCTGCCCTCTCAACTTGAATGACATCCCTGACATTGAGGTAAGAACAAGGAGCGTGGCTGGGACGTGCCGAGGCTGCAGCACTTGTGTCCTGTGTGCTGTCTGAAGACTAATTGTGTGGTTGGACAGCGCCCTGACTGTGCAAGAGCAGGACAGGGACTCCTGATCTGTCCTCCCTTGATGTCAGTCCCTGCTCCAAGTGAGTTTTGAGTGTTCCACATGTTGTTTTAAAAGATTTAGGTGAATTTTCAGCATGCACAGGGAGGTGTTGGCCAATAGCACCAGGTCCTTGTGAAGAACTGCGTTTGGGGAACTTGCTTTGGAGGGAAGAGCAACTAATAGGACAGCAAAACTGGGGAGATGGAGAACTGAGAGCTGTCGTCTGTGGTAGTGCTCTGTTGCTGGTTCTTTGCATCCTTTTAGACCAGATATTTCTGCTTGTGTGTTTTCAACCTCTTGAGTGTTTTCTGGGGGGCTCTTTGAGTCTCTTGAGCCAACATCTCTGTCTTTCGCTGTCCTGCAGCAGCCCAACACTATGTCAATCACCAAGAAGTTCAACTACAAGCTTGTGAAAAGTGGTAACATCGTCCTGACTGCCACCTCGGATCTGAAAGGGTACGTCGTGGGCCAGGCCATCCAGCTGCGCACCGACATCGAGAACAAGTCGGGCCGGGACACAGGGGCTGTGGTAGCCAGTCTGCTCCAGGTGAGCATCTGAAGGCTGGTTCTGGGCTTGGGCTGGCGCTCCACACCCCGAGGTCTCTGTGAAACTGGGGCAGTTCTCACCCTCACCACTGTGCATCTCTGCTCTGCATGGCTGGGAGGGGACAGTGAGGAGTCCAGGCCTCTGGCTACCTCTGATTCTCCCTGCCTTACTGGGGAAAGAGGTGGTAGAACTTGTCTTGCTTGTACCCGTTGAGTCTGTCATGTAATGATGGGTATTTCTGCTCTGTAATATGCACGTGAGGTTTGTGCTCCTGCTTGTTTGACAAAGCAGTTGGGTGGTTTTGTGTCCTGACGTAAGTTTGTGGGAGACAGAATCTCAGCCTGGTTTGTGTTGAAGGGACCTTAAGGCTCCTCCAGCTCCAACCCCTGCCACGGGCAGGGACACCTTCCACTGGAGCAGCTTGCTCCAAGCCCCTGTGTCCAACCTGGCCTTGAACACTGCCAGGGATGGGGCAGCCACAGCTTCTCTGGGCACCCTGTGCCAGCGCCTCAGCACCCTCACAGGGAACAGCTTCTGCCTAAGAGCTCATCTCAGTCTCCCCTCTGGCAGGTTAAAGCCATTCCCTTGTCCTGTCCCTACAGGCCCTTGGCCAAAGCCCCTCTCCAGGTTTTCTGCAGCCCCTTTAGGCACTGGAGCTGCTCTCAGGTCTCCCCTTAAGGAGCCTTCTCTTCTCCAGGCTGACCTAGCCCAGCTCTCTCAGTCTGTCTTGAGACCATCTGCAGTCTTTCTGCTAGCTGTGTTTTCTCCTTCCTGTACAGAAAGTGGCTTATAAATCCAAGCGCTGGATTTATGACCTGAGGACCATCGCAGAGGTGGAAGGCTCAGGAGTGAAAGCCTGGAAATGTGCAGAGTGGAAGGAGCAGATCCTCGTTCCAGCACTGCCCCAGTCCATTCTGCAGGGCTGTAGCCTCATCCATATCGACTACTACATCCAAGTGAGTCCATCGGTGCTCCTGGGAGCTCCAGTGGGCTGGGTTGAGCTCAGCTGCTGAACTCTGTGGGTGATGTGGGTGGCCCTTGCACCAGGTGAACCTTCCCAGTGCAATGTATGATGAAGAGGATGCCACTGTTTTTCCTTCTTTTCCAGGTCTCCCTCAAGTCTCCAGAGGTTTCAGTCACGCTCCCCATTTACATTGGTAACATTGCTGTGAACAGGGTGCCCCTGAGCCCCTCTCGGCCCATCCAGCACGTCCCATCTGCAGTGGTACCCAGTGCCCCCCCGGAGGAAGAGGAGGCTGCCAGTGGTTATCACTCCATGGACAATGTCTCCATCCCCACCAAAAGCCATTCCCAGCAGCAGCCATTTAGCTACGCCCCAGGACTGAGCTTCCAGGAGATTCGGGTGGACTCGGAGCAGACGGGCTCCCCAAACCACCCCACGCTCTGCTTGTCAACGGGGGCCACTGTCCCTTACTATGCCGAGGGGAACGTGGTGCCTGTCCCCACCGCCAGCTCCCTCATTTTGCCTCCGGAGTACAGCACGTGGGGCTACCCCTATGGTGAGAATCCAAACAGCCTGGCGGTGTGCTAGCAAACATCTCCTACCACAAGAGTCTCTGCTAGCCGTGAGCTGGGTGGGAATACAGGGATGTCAGCCTGCAGTCATGGCAGAGGGGATCATCGCATCTCTCTGCCTGCTCTAGTCCCTGGAGAGGTCCCCTCTCACAGCTGTAAAAGCTGCTGCCCATTCCCACATCTGTACCCATGCCTGCCCTGGGCTCGTTGTTGTTGTGAGAGGATCTCCCTGTTCTTAACTGAGCTTCCAGCCTCCCACTGAGACAAGGAAACATCTTGGCTTGTGGTGAGGCTGGTGGGAACCGAGCCAGGAAAATGATGTAACTGCAATCCTCTGTCTGAGCGGGAGCGGGCCCGCAGCTGGTCCGAGGCACAGGCTGTGAGGGTGGGAGCTGAGAGATGGCCCAGGCTGGAGAAGCTTGGGGAAATCCCAGTGTGATGGATTCCTGGAGCTGTGCTTCTCCAGGCAGCCGGGGTGGAAGAGGCCGGCGGTGTCTGTTAGCACAGGCCTACCTGAATAAACCCATCTGTTAGCACTGGGGAAGGAGATGCGTCACCGCAGCCCTGGCTTGGGGTGCAGGGAACGCGAGGCACTTGTGATCTAGAGGTACTGGAGCTACGTGAGGATGCTTGTGAAGAAGAGGGGACAGACAGGACTTGGAGGTGCTGATTTTAACCCCTGCAGGCATTGGGACAGGGATGGGGCTGCCTCACTCACATTCTACCTGTGCACTACATAGAATCATAGAGTGATTTGGGTTGGAAGGGACCTTAAAGCTCCTCCAGCTCCAACCCCTGCCATGGGCAGGGACACCTTCCACTGGAGCAGCTTGCTCCAAGCCCCTGTGTCCAACCTGGCCTTGAACACTGCCAGGGATGGGGCAGCCACAGCTTCTCTGGGCACCCTGTGCCAGCGCCTCAGCACCCTCACAGGGAAGAATTTAACCCAACAGCTTTGAAGTTATTGTCAGGAAGTCCCATGCCATGTGTAAGCACACAGGGGTGAAGGGAACCTCCCAAACACCCACCACAACCACTTTATTCCTTCTTCTCCCTGCAGAGGCACCTCCATCCTACGAGCAGAGCTGCAGCAGTGCCAACTCCAGCATCAGCAATGGCAACTGACCTCCCCTGCTCTGAGTCCTGCTGGTGCTGCCCACCCCAGTGCCACGGTTCAGCTGCCTGCTCCAAGGTCTGATACAGCACGAGGCATCTCCATCTCTCTGGCTGCTTGGTGGGGTAAATGGCACGGCCCAGCCTGGGCTTTTTAAGTCTCTTTCTAGGGAGGGGGGTGGGAAAACCAAAAAGTGCAGCCAGAGCAGCCTGTGTGTGCATAGGAGAGGTCTGGGAAACTCACCTGCTGCTGCACCAAAGGCTTGAGGACTGGTTCAGCCCCAGGGACGGCCTCTGCAGCAGCCTGTGTTTAAAGTACTGTAGTCAACACTAACTGCTTTACTATCAAAGCACCTGCGATGCCTTATCTGAAATGCTCCTGACTTGGCATGTCTCCACCGGAGGTGAAGGCTGGGCTGGGTGGACTTTCCTCTTCTCTTTAGGGGCCGTGTGCTCTCCAGAAGTGGTTTTGACAACCCTGTCCTCATAGGGCCTAAGCGTAGCTGAAACAGGAGGGTTCTTGGAGTGCGCGGGTTCGGGAGGTCAGGGACTCTTCAAGAGCCAAAAGTCCTCCCTGTACCTGTGCTGTGGGGTGAGGGACCTGCAGCCTTTGGTCCTCTCACAGTCTGTGAGGAGGGGAGAGCAGGCTGGGGCACTCACTCCTAACCCAGGAGGCCCTGCGGAGCTGTGGAGGGAGCCCAGTGTTTCCCTGGGGTGCCCCTCACCCAGCCTCTGGCCTTTCTCAGCAAAGGGGGACTCTTTCCTCTGGAAAGCCCTGGAGGAGACAATCCATCCTGGCTCATCACTTGGGATGAGCAGCACTCGTCAGGCTGCAGTGATGGGACACTCCAGATCCCTGTGTCCCATCTCCCACCCGCAGGGTGCCTGCTCCATCCCAGCTGCCTTCAGCAGGCCAGAATTCCATGACGATCAAGTTAGAAAAGTCCTGTCTGATGCTACCTCTGAGTCCCTGCCCATGGAAGCCCTTTCCTTTCGGATAACCCTCCCTGGAGGCTCAGCCTGGTGTCTCACAGGAGCACCCAACACAGCCAAGCCAGGGCACGAGGGTGCTTGGCCTGGGCGCTGCTCTCTGGGTGCTGGCTGACCACTTGCCTCCTGCGCTAGAGGAGGGAGCGGGAGCACAAAGCGCTGCCCTCCCGGACCCGGCAGGTCGAGGCTGAAGCTGATGGATGGAAACCAACATTTTCCTTCTGTGCTTCTCCCTCCTCACCTCCTTTTTAAAGCTTTTTTAGTACCAACTGCCCAAGCGGAGGAAACCACAACCCTGGGGCACGGCTGGTGCAGCGCTCGGGGCCCTCTGAGCACAGGCCTCACACCAGGCAGTATGTGATGAAGCTCTGGGGAGCAGCACAGCCGCCCCTCTGCCCCGCACCCCTGCTGCAGCCGGGGACAAGCCTGCTTTGCACTCTTCCTTTGCAAACGCTTTTAGTTTGGTTCATTTTAAGTGTTGAACTGCTTTAAGGATAGAGTAGAGAAGGTGCTGTTCTGAGCACTGCTGGCACAGCACGCACCGCTGGTGATAGAATGATTGTCATTGTCCCCGAATATATATATATATGAGATGGAGTTTTGTTTTTAATGACTGAATTCAGAAATACAAATTTTAATGCTGTATTTAATAAATTATTCTAAGAGAAACGCTGTGCTTTTTCATCCGTTGCTGATGCTTATCCATGTGCCTCTTCATGCCAAACCCAGGGATGCACCGTGCTGGTGTGTGACAAAGTGAAGCACGGTTTTGCTCTGCCCGCAGCAGGTGGTGACTTCTGCTGACAGTGCAGCCTGTGCAGTGTTTCAAAGCCATGGTTTGTCCAAGTGGCCCTCTTGGGCACTTCTCTCTGCTGTCCACCAGGAGAGGAGGGCTGGTGCGGAGGGATGGGAGCACAGGCTCTCCCTTCAGGAGGATGGAGATGGAGCAGGCAGGGTCTGGCTGGCGGGGCTGGACACCACCAGCCCCTGCCCTCTCTTAAAGAGCCATTTGGAATCAACGTGTTGAAACTGGAAGAAGGTTCCTCCCCACACACAGTTTGGTGACACCGTGGCTGAGGTGCGTAGGTGCAGACTAAGTACTGTCACTGCGAGTAGCCAGAGGTGTGAGCTGGCTCTCAGACGTGAGGATGCTGCTTCACTCTCTGCTCACTTCATGCTTCTGCACGGCTTTATTATTCAAGCCTCTCTCCTTTGCCTGCTGGTCTGTGCCTGCCATCAAAAGCATTCTTGATATGCAGGGGGTCAAAGGCAGGAGCTTGGTTGTGATGATGCAGCTCTTCCTCTTCCTCCCAATTACCTCAACCTGTTGTGCCTGGCTCAGCCCATAGCTCCTGTGGCCTTCCTTGCTGTCAGTAGTTTGTATCCCTCCTCTCCTCAATCCAAACCCCTTCCACACCTCCGGACAAATCCCAGTGAGCTGTCCATGTTCCAGGCCCTGCTGGGTTGGCCTCACATGCTCCTGGCCCAGCTGGGGGCCAGGAGAGGCAGCCTGGGCTGGGGCTGGGTTCCCGCTTCCTTATTCTCCATCCCTGGAGCTGAGCTGCTGCTGTCGTGTCCAGCCCATGCTCCTCTGCTGGAAACCTTGGATGCTGTTTGGTTACTGTGGCCAGAGCCGCTGGGATGCCCTTCTACACCCCCAGCCATATCTGTCCTCCTCATTTAACCTTTGCAGTTGGGAATGCACCGCTCACGGTGGAGACCATGGCAAGGAGAGGCCAGTCGTAGCTCACAGAGCTCCTGTGGCTCCCTGCATCGCTGCAGTGCTCCCTTGTTCCTGAGCTTGCTGTCCCAAATCACATTTACTACAACCGGGTCCTTCAGCATCTCTTGCTGTACATGGAGTCCCCTTGGCAAAGCAACAGGCGGGATCAATATTCTTTGCTGGTGAGGACTGCCCATCTCTGCTGTGGAGGGAGCAGGAAGGAGTTGGAGCTAAACCGCACGGTGATGCTCATTGTGGATGCCGGGGCTGGGCACAACAGCTCCTGCAGAGAAATGCCCCTCTCAGACCTGTGGGGAGGCTCCAGCCATGGAGCAGCAGTCCCTTCCTCGGTCATGTTCCATGGACCCTTTGAAACGGGCCAGCACTGCAGGATGGCGTTAGCCCAGCTCTTCAGCCTGCCTGCAGTGGTGGCCCCAGTGCTTGGGGTGTAACATGCATTGGGTGAACACAACGGGGCAGGCCCCAGTGTCCAAGTCTGTGTTCCCCTGGGAGAGGAACAGCAGCCTTGCTGCTGTCTCTGCTCTGCAGCCTCTCCAGCTTTAACTTCCAAATCCTGGGGAGCTCCTGGAGGCCCTCGAGCATCCCTCAGGCCCAATGCAGGGATGAAGAGGGGAAAAAGCCCATTTTCCCAAACCCAGCTCTGGGTATGAAGAACTCCAACCCGCAGGGATTCCCTCACATTCCTGGCTTTAAGCAGCTGGGTTTGGTTGTGTTGCAGTGGGGAAGCGGTGGGGCACGACTGAGCCAATGGTTTCCAAACCCAGCATTCCATGGAAAATACCAAAAATATCATCTGCCTTTTCCCTTTGCTGCTGCTTTTTTGTCCTTGTCCCACTCTCCCCATGTGCTGCTTCCGTGTTTCGGGCATTTTCAGGGCTGTTTGTGTCCTGCTAAACTGTGCTTTGGCACCTGATGTCCCACTGCTGCGGGAGATGGGAAAGGGGACATAGGGGATGCAAAGGCTCTTCTTTATGTTGGACACCGACTCTCAGCTTTCCACTGAAGCAGCGTACTGCCTGCTAGGAACTTCCCTGTTGAGCCAGCACAAGAGAGCAGACAAAGGGCGCTCTGGGCTCCGTTTTTGTTTTAGTCTCTATTTTAAGACATTTGCAATGTTCTGCAGCAGGAATGTCCCATCCCTCCTCCCCAAGGAGACAGCCGGGGGGTGAAACCCTCCGCACTCGGTGCCCCTTCTTGTCCCCATACCAATGGCTGTAATTCTGTGGTTCCCTTTCAGACGGGGGGGGGTTACACAGCATTTGACGGCTCTGTTCAATCTCAGGCTTCGGTGCGATTTGTATCTGGGTTTTGCAGTGGAACCCCGCAGTTTTACACGTTCACCGCCGCTCCCGGGCCCGTTTGTGCCCTGGGTTTTAAACCACGCAATGTAAAGAACTGGACAATGGAAATAAAGGTCTTTTCTAAGCCCGTGGCTGCTTTTGCTGGGGGTGAAGCGGGATGGGCTCTGTGGGCGCTGAGGGCTGCGTGCAGCAGGCGAGAAGGGGCTCCTGGCTCCAGAGCCCCACGTTAACAGACGAAGCGCAAAAGCCGCTTACAGCCAGTGTCAAAGGCGCAGTGCACTGGGGTGGGAAGGCCCCGGGGGTGATGCAACCATCCGGAGCTCCGGCGGTGGAGCAGTGTCCAGCGGGAAGGACCCGCGCTGCGGCTGAGGCAGCGCCGGGGCCGTTCTCTTCCCGCTGTCAGGAATCCCGGGCTGTGGAGGGCGGTCCCTGCGCGGTGCGGGAGAGGGCGATGTCAGCGCGGCTGCGGAGCTCATGGAGCCGCCGCCATGGTGGGGCCGAGCGATGGCTCCGCTCTGGATCCACCTTGAATCCACCCCGGATCCGCGCTGCTGGAGGTTCAGCGGCTCCTCTTGGGAGCTCCTGCAGGGAAATGGGCAAATACTTGGTGGCAGAGCGGATCCTGTCCTCGCCCTGCTCGTGTTAACGCACGAGGCTAACCCAGAGGTGGGACGGGGGCCCTGGCACCAGCAGTGGCTCTGTGGTGTGCTCCCGGTTATTCCGCTCCCTGTGGGAGCCTCTCCCCGTCCCCATGGCCGAGGGGAGCTTTGTCTGTCGCAGCGGCCCCGGCTGCAGCAGACTGCACCCCCCAGGCCCTGCTCCGGGGTCCTGCCTCACCGCCACCCCGTCCCCAGCGCTGGCAGCGGGCACACGGGGGGGTGCGGGCCTAGGGATGAAGGTTCAGTGCTTCCCTCCCTCCGTGTCAAGCTGAGCATCCCCACCGCGGGATGGCGGCGCGTTCCCGGGGACACTGCTCCCTGTTGGACCCAGGGCTCCAGCGGCATCACCGCGAGGTGCAACGGCTCTTTATGGGGGCACGGTCCCTCCATCGCGGGGGGACCAAAGGGGGAAGGACACCCAGCGCCGCCATCTCCCTCCGGGGCCACCACAGCTCCATCCCCTGCCGCGGCCCGGGGGTCTCCCCACACAGCGGGAGACCCCATGGCGGGATCTGCACAGGGACGCTGCCGCCAGCGCTGCGAGGCCCTCAGGGGCGGGTGCGTGTTAATGAACTCATTAATGAATTAATGGGCTCATCCGGGGCTCCCCGGGCAGCGCTGCCCGGCGGGGGCGGTAGAGCCGCCTCCGGCCCGGGGACTCTTATTTTGACCGCGGCGCTCGGGGCCGGGCGGGGCGGAGTCCGGGGCCTTGGGTTCGTGGCCCGCAGCCGCGCTCTGGGCCGGGCTTGGGGCGGCCCCTGGCGGTGTCCCCGCGCTCGGCACCCACGGCTGCGGTCTGGGTGGTGGCTCGGGCTGGGGCGCGAGGTCTGATGGCTGCCTACAACTGCCTGATAGGAGGATGGAGCCAGGAGGGGGCTGGGCTCTGCTCCCAGGGAACAAGGGATGGGACAAGAGGAAACGGCCTCAAGCTGCACCAGGGCAGGTTTAGATGGAGCTGAGGAACAATTCCTTCCCCACAGGGTGCTCAGCATTGGAACAGGCTGCCCAGGGCAGGGCTGGAGTCACCGTCCCTGCAAGTGTTCACACACTGTGGAGACGAGGCCTCAGTGCCATGGGTCAGTGGTGGCCTTGGCAGTGCTGGGGATGGTGGGACTGGATGAGCTTAAAGGGCTTTTCCAGTCCGGTTGATGCTGTGGCTCTGTTTTCTGCTGTGGTGCAGGTCTCCTGCCCTGTGGGTGCCCATGGAGCTGTGCTGGGTGAGGAGGCTCCATGGGGTGTGTGGGGACATGCGGTGGTATCCCTGCTGGAACCCCTGCAGTACACCAAGGGGGCTGTGGGGAAGTCTCCAGGAGCAGACATGGCCAGGGCCCGCCATGGCGCTGCGTGCAAGGCTCAGGGTGCTGGAGCAGGAGGCTTCAATGATGAGCACATGAAAGTGAGAAGTGCGAGGTGCTGATGTGGGGCTAAAGGGAGGGAATGGTGTTCCTGGTAAGGAATCCAGCCTGGTTTGTGTTGGAAGGGACCTTAAAGCTCATCCAGCTCCAACCCCTGCCACGGGCAGGGACACCTTCCACTGGAGCAGCTTGCTCCAGCCTGGCTTTGGGCGCTGCCGGGTGTAAATTGCCACCAGGGCACTCAAAAGAGTTGTTTCCCTCCAAGGAACAAACGGGTTTATCTCCCCCTTTGGTATCTCCTGCTTCACTGAAGAGCTGTAAAAGAGCTAATTGCTTTGCAATCATGGCTTTACAGGCGCTGTCATTAGGAGGGTGGGATCTGGGAGGATGGAAGCAGCTCCTGTAGTACTTGATTGTGGGAAAGGGGGAAAGCGGCTGGGAGCAACCCCTCTATAGGGTTCTCTTGGCACCCCCTTTCCCAGCCTTTAGCCAGGAGTTGCCAAGCCCTGGGCTCGAAATAACACCCAAGTGGGAGAAGCTGCGCAAGAGGAGGATTTTCAAAGGTGAGCTCTTTGCCAGGAGGATGGATGGGCTTTTGACTCCTCCTGGGATCCTGCATGGATCTTCTATAGGCTTCTGGGTGCTAGGGTGCTCCTGAGCATTGGCAAACTCCGGCTCTGTTGGGTGCTCTGCACTGTGCAGCACTGCATGGGCCGAGTCGCTGCCGTGGGTGGTGGGGTGAAACCCACAGTATGAGGGGCTGCAGTCGCGGCTCCTGGCACAACGGTGACGGGCATAAGGCTTGGGAATGACGGGGGGACCCTGCCCCCGTCCCAGCCCTGCCCCAGCTGTACGGCTGCCACCTGACGGGCGCCGCCATGACACCGTACGGCCAGAGGAGCCCCTTGGGGGCCGCCATGCTGCCGCACGCATGCGCGGTAGCCGGCGGAGCGTCTCCATTGAGAAGAATGAGGGGAAAGGGGCGGGGCCGAGGCGTGAGGAGCCGCCGAGGGGGCGGGGCTACGCTCCGGGGCTCCGGCCATGGCCACAGTGGATGCCGAGGTGAGTGAGAGCGGCGGCGTCCATCTACCCGGGCGGGGGGAAGGAAGATGGGGGAGCGTGGAGTGGTATCGCCCAGGGCCAGGCGGGTTCTGTCGGAGTCCGGGAGGGGGGCCTTGCCCCCGCCGCCCCATGGTTCAGTCCAACTCCTCTGAGGGGAAGAATGTGGGAGCTGCTGCCATTGTGTGTAGGGGGGCCCGGGACTCTGTATAAGTAACACCCCTCCGCGGTGAGTCAGTGGTATGGGCCATACAGATTCCGGGGTTCCCCCCCAATGGGAGCGAGTGCGTGCGGCGGAGGCGGAGGAGGGGGGAGCGGTGATCGCTATCCATGTTCCGGGGCCCCCCATGCGGCGCCGGGCGGCGCTGGCGCGGCGCCATCCAGAGTCCAGGGCCCGCCGGGCGCGGCGGCGGCGGCCGGGCCGCCGTATGCGCTATGCATGGTCCCGGGCGGCGGGCCCGCGGCCGTGCGGGGGCAGGCATGAGCTATGCAGGGTCCCGGGCCCGGCGCGGCGGCGGCTCCGGGGAGGCCCCGGCCCGGCCCGGCCCCGCGGCGGGAGGAGCTGCGGGAGCGGCCCCGCCCGGAGCCCGCCGCGGGGAGCCCGGCGGCACCGCGCCGGCAGCGGGATGCGCGCTCCGCGGCGGCCCGGGCTCTCCAGGAGCGGGACGGGGCTGCGGGCGGGGGGCGGCGGTGGAGTTTTACCTCAGAAAACTCGAATCTCCCGGGGCCGGGGTGGTTCCGCGGTTCCCCGGCCTGACCCTGCCTGGCTTCACTTGCACCGGCCCTGCGGCAGCCCCGCAGCCGCTCGGTGGCCATCGGGCGGGCAGAGAGCGCCGGCCTCGCTGTGAAGCAGCGGTGTGTCCCGGGCACAGCTCCACGGCAGCGGGCTGGGGGTGGCGGCCTGCACAGAACCGTTGTTATCGGGTCACAGAGCAGTCTGGGTTGGAGGGACCTCAAAGCTTCTCCAACTCCAACCCCTGCCACGGGCAGGGACACCTTCCATAGAGCAGCTTGCTCTGAGCCCCTGTGTCCAACCTGGCCTTGAACACTGCCAGGGATGGGGCAGCCACAGCTTCTCTGGGCACCCTGTGCCAGCCCCTTAGCACCCTCACAGGGAAGAACTTCTGCCTTATACCCGACCTAAATCTTCCCGGTCTATTCTCATCATCAGTATAGTGGTTTAAAATGCAGTGAGTGCAAGGCCTGAGGAGAAAAAAAACCTCCCCAAATCCCCCAAGAAAATGAAGTTTGCCTTGTAATGACAATTAACCGTGCTCAGCCGGATCTGTGAGTGTCCCAGAGCAGAACATGCAGCTCCAACACTGTACAATCCCACACGTGGCACACAGAGCTGCGCTGTGCTTGTGGTGCTTCTGTGTGCTGGGCTGAAACTTCTGGTTTCCTTAGGGAATATAAACTCTGTGTAAGTCTGTCCTCAGTTCAGCACTGGATTGCAGCATGCTGCCTGCTGGGCCTTCATGTGTACAAAGCGGATTGTAATGCAGGTGCATGGTTACAAACTAGCCATGATCAGTGGATGCTCTGTAACTCTAGCAGGTACCAGTCAGCATCCCTGGAGGGCTGGGACAGACCTGACCCGTGTGCCAGGCTGTGCCGTGGCCATTCCCAGCTTTCCCTCTGGAATACGGGTTGTGCTGTGGCAGGGAACCTCTGCTCACTGTGGGATGAAGTTTGTGGCGTGGCCACACAGGTGGCATCAGCAGTTCACTGCAAGGCACTGCAAGGACAGCTTGAGTTTATTGCTCAGACAAGATTCCTGTCATCTCTGGTGGGAGCTTCATCCTTACGCTTTCTATTCCATCACAACTGCATCTCAAGGCCTGATCCTGCTGCCCTTCCTTTGTGCTTTTGAAGAGGATCATGTGTTAACCTTCCTGTGTGGCAGAGGAACCAGCCCTCAGGTACTTCGGTGTTGCCTGGGTCCGGTTTTCCCTTCACTACCTCGCTTGGGGTGATTGCTTTCAGGAGAATGGCGTGGCTGGAACAGGGGCAGGAGTTGGCTCGTAACTCGTCAACTTAATGCACAGGTTGGTCTTAACAGTGCAGGTGCACAGCCTTTAATTTGGGAAGCATTCTCCCAGGAGTGCTGGCAGGGTCTGCTCGCTGCGCAGAGCATCAAGAAACAGGCTCTTGGAATCAGGCTTAATATCCACAGATGTTGCCCTGGATTATGGGGAGGGAACTGTGCCTCATTTGGAGTTTTAATTCCTCCCCTCACCCATAAACTCAGTAAATCTGAGGCTGAATCTGCCTTTGCTTATACCCCTCTGATGCCAGAGGTGAAGAAGTTGGTATAAATCAGGCTGGAATTCAGCCGTGCTCTTTGCTTCCCCAGTGCTGGTGGGGGAGAGCAGGGATGAGCATCCCGCAACTGCAGTGTCCTGCCATGGGCAAGGTGGAGCGGAAGCGCGGGATTATTGCATTTGGTTGAGAGAGATGCAGAGGTGTGTTCCTGGGAGGAGGTACTTGCTCGGGGCAGATTGGGGTGGGAGTGGGCAGGCTGAAATAGTGCCCTGTGTGTGTGCCTGCAGGGAGAGTCCACACCACCTCTGCAGACAGTTGCTGGCAGGCAGTTCGTTCAAGGCAAAAGCTGTGTAGACCAGCTTATTGCTAAATCTTAGTGTTTGATGGGTGAGGGAGAGTCTCTCTGAGCACCAAGTTCCTCCTCAGTTCTGAGCCGTAAACTTGGGTGGTTATTCTTTTCTGGCTGCCTTGGAAGCTGCCCCCAGTAATCCCTGTGCTTTGAGCTGCCAGGTAAGTAGCTGTGCTGCAGTCACTGGGTGCACTAACTGCATGGCTGCAGGGAAGCCTGGTTTTGCTGTTGAGTTTCTTTAGCGAGTGTCTTATAGCCAGGTTTGGGGCTTTTATGTATTTTAGACCTTCTGCAAGTACAGCACTAAAGATTGAAGTTTAAGGAATTGAGTTTGTGTTCCTCACCCACTTTTATAGTGCAGATTCATTGAATTTGATGTTGCTACTCCAGTTTGCATCACTTCAGTGAGGAGAATCAGCTGACCTTGTGTTTGTGTGTTTCCTAAAACGATGCTCTGCTGTGAGGTTGAAAAGGGAGGTTTCAAGCCACGCTGCCTTCCCTGAGGCTCGCTGCCTTCCCTGGGGCTTGTGCTCGCCTCAGGAAGGCCGGTGCTGAGCAGGGAGCAAGGTATGTGTGTGTGGCTTTGAATGAAGTGGTTCCCTTCAGAACTCACGCTGCAGTTTTCATCATTTTCCCCCCTCCCTATCTGTTTTGATCTGTAACATCTTTCTTTCTGGAGATGCAGCTTTCATCTTTAAAGCGACGTTGTGAGCCACATAGAGGACACGTCTCCCCAGTGCTCCGCACCCTCAGCTGAGGCTGAGTCTCCAAGGAGTATGGCACCGCAGCAGCTCCCACCTCTTAAAGCAAGGACTCGCTGAGCAGCCTCACGGATCAGGCTGGTGGTGCTCAGGCTCTGCCCTGCCTTTCATCCTTGCTCTCCTCCCCTGCGCCAGCTGGTGCCGGGAGCTCTGTCAGCCGCCCTCCGCCTGTTCAATGAACTCCCGACCGGATTAAGGGGCAACATTCACTCATGTCAAAGTGCTTCCTATTCGTGGGTCGCTTGGCTGGAAGGAGGTTGTTGTAATAGGCCACTGAGTGCAGGAGTGATAATAGGGAAAGGCAGGACCTAATGAGTGGTGCCTTTGAGCAGTGAGCACATAGGTGATTCCTTCAGTTTCCCACTCTGTGTTTTGCAGGTGATGTGAAATCCAGCGCTGCTTTTCAGGCCTGCCCTTTGCTTCCTGCTCTCTGATTCACTCCTGCCAGCTGGGATAGCAGCGAGGAGAGGGCTTTGCTTTTAATGCTGAGTCCGTTTCAGTAAGCTACAGCAGGAAAACTCAGAGCACTTTAAACCCCATCATCTTTTCCCCTTTGCGAGCTTTGGTGGCTGCTTTCCTCAGGCTCCTTAGCGCAGTGAGGTATGTTGATACTACATTGACATGAGCTCGTGAACCCAGGCAATGTATGTGTGTTCCCAGTCGTGTTAAATACCTTCTGGGGTACCAGGTTTAATACCCTTGAGCTGTGTCTTTGTATGTGGAAAGACATTTTTTTCCCTCTCTGATACACAACACCTAGAAAGGAGATTTTATAACTTTATCCACACAAGGGTTACTTTGTTAAGGTGTTAAAATTACACACTTTACCCTGTGTCAAACAGAGACTAAGACTGACTTTCCTACCAGGAATTCTTGCATGCTGAGCGAGCTATGGGCTAGCAAAGGCCCTTTGGGAGCTCACCCTTTTCTTCCACCTACAGAAACTTTAAATAATAACAGAATGGGCAAATGTGGCTTCTGAAAGGTTAAGCAAGCCTGAAAAGTGCCCTTCAGTTGTGTTCGGTTGTGAGCCAACCGGACTGAAGAGCGTTTTGTCAGTGAGGGCAGACTCAAAGGCCTGGTTTATACTTGTAAGAAAGCTCTTCCAATATAATTATGCTGGTTGGAAAGGAGGCTTTCTCATCTTTCCCTTGCTGAAGTAGCTGTACTAATAGAAGCCCTTGCTGTCGATGTAGCTGTGTTTAGAGGTGATTTTAGACCAAAGTAGCTTCTCTTTTTTGCTTTCCAAAGCAGAAGCTTGGTCTACTTTTGAGAAGTTTTGCCAACTTAGTTATCTACAAAGAAATTGCTCTCCCCTCAACCAGAGCTGTGTCAGCAGAAGCCCTGGTAGTGATGCAAGTACCAGCAAAAACTCCAGCAACAACAAGGAAAACAAGCAAGCAGCTTTTCCGTGAGGGAAGTGCTTGGAGCTGTGCTGGCAGGACACTCACCTGCAGACAGTGGATGTTGGCATTAGCATCCTGCAGGGATGTGCTGCCGTGGACACAGAGGATGTGCTGGTACCCAGGGGTGTCCCACTTCCAGATGTGCAGCTGATATGGTGATGATTTGATGGGTACTGTTGTATTGCTGCTGATCTGAAATGCAAATCTGGGCCTTTGCTCTATTATCGTGCCTGGCAAGACCCCTCATGGGGTTGCTGAATGTGGTCCACATGCCCTCCACAGAAGCAGGGCTGTGAGGGGATGGCAGCAGGTCCTATTCCTCTTACTTTTCCCTAGCAAAGTCCTTGGAGCAGAGAACAGCAGGTGCCTGTGGTTTGGGTTACTGTGTCCCGGAAAAGGAGGTGAAGGGGGGTTATGTTTTTGTGCAGCACATTGAGAAGTTCAAGGGGGCTTTCTGAGTGCTTCAGGACTTGTGCTGGAGATTTCCTTCTCCTTGGCTGCCTTGGAAGCCAGAGGTCACCATGGCAGGGGATTGGAACCAGGTGATCTTAAGGTCCTTTGCAACCCAGGCCAGTCTGTGATTCTATGAAAGGCTCACTTACCTGTCATGTGGGTCGGGGAGAAGTTGTATGAGTGTGTCCTTGGTGCATGGGCAGTCACGTCCCATTGGTGATGGCTGCTGACTGGTTGGAGTAGAAGAGTTTGCTGCGGGCCCGCTGGCTAACGTGGCTGCCAAGCTCTCTGAAACACACAGAAACCCAGAATCAACTGCACTTAGAAAGTGCTTGATGCTGGTATTGCTGTGTCTAAAATAGAAAGGCTTTCCTGCTTTTAATTAAAAAGCTCTAGCATAGGCAAAGTATCAAGGAAGGACATCCAGAGTATCCTACAAGAAAGCTGGCGAGGCACTTTTGGAAAGGGTATATAGCGATATAAAAAGGGGGAATGGCTTTAACCTGACGGAGGGGAGACTGAGATGAGCTCTTAGGCAGAGGTTCTTCTCTGTGAGGGTGGTGAGGCCCTGGCATAGGGTGCCCACAGGGCTTTAAGCTCCCTTCCAACACCAACCAGTCTGATTCTATGATCCTCTTTTCAAGTGGGAAATGTTCTTCTGATTAGATTCCGGTTTCCTTAATACCCAGCCCAGTCCCCACCATTCTCTTGCTGTCTGCCTCCATACCAGCTCGCTCTGCTCAGGTTTACGTGTGGGATAGTTTGGCTCCACAAGGGAGTCTCCATTCAGACACATGCCTCACATAAACTGCAGACACAACGTATGGCTGAGCTAGGGACTGGCCTGGGGGTGGAGGTGGGCTATTATATATTAAATCCATCCTTTTCCATATCCTATCTCCTTCTCAAGGGAGTGATCTCAGTGGCAGTGTTGGTTTAGGACAGGGAGGTAGTGGATGGGTAGAGCAGAAAGTTCAGGTCCACTTCTGTTTGCGTACGCTGATGATCCTGCAGGGACGGCACAGGGAGAGGGAGGACACTTGCAGGTGGGGAGGAAGTAAATACGGAACAAGATAACCAGACTGGAATGGATAAAGTCCAAATAAAGCCAAGTAAGTGACTTCTCCCATTTGTTACAGAGAAATGGAAAATTATGCAAACAGGGATAAAACTAATGGAAGTGGTTGTAACTTCCTGGGTCAGCCAGGCCAGCATCTGACCCAGGAGGTGGGTATGAGCTCGCTGTGGCTGCAGCATTCAAAACCAACAGCAGAGAGCTGGGGAGCTCAGCCAATTGAGGCGAGAGGAGACAACAGTGGTTCCCAAAGGCTATGCAGCAGGTTCATTGCCTGCGATTTGGGGCAGAGTGCTTGAGCCAAGCCCAGAGGCTTGTGATGCTGCAGCAAAATGTGCCTCCTTGTGCTTGTCACGTTGCTAGAAAGAAAAGGGTTGTGGTGCTCCTTGCTGCTGAGAATGAGGGCAGCCAGGATGGATATGATGCTGGAGCCATCCCTACAGCCAAAGAGAATGCAGCAGGAGAGCAGGGGCACCTCTGTGGGGAGAGGATTGCAGTGCAGGTGTCTGAATTAATGTGCCGTGCTTTGGTCTTGGTTGTGTTGAGAGAAACAGTGTGTGTGTTGTTCAGAATGCTTTGTAATGAATTTGAGAACTCACGTGTTGATGTGGACATGGGTTTTAGCATGTTACCTGGCACAGAGGAACCCTGGACTAATGGCCATGACCTGCTGATGCTTCTGAATGCCGAGTGCAGTGAAGTCCTTTGTTTTCCCAATCTTCTTTTCCTTTTCAAGCCTCAGCTCCTGGATTCTTGAGTCTCCACTACCTTCTTCCTCTCCAGTCACACATTTCTAGTCCTTGCAGTGTCAGAGCAAGCTTTAACAGGTAACTTCTCCTAAAGGCTCAAAGCCAGAAGGCAAATTACCCAAATGTTTCACCTAACTTCAGTGCTCGTTGGGGGTGTTTCATTCTGTCCACCCAGACTGTTCAGAACCTACAGTCAACTTCCCTCCAAAATCATGCACATGGGTATGATGTGGGAAGGATTACATGCTTCACCCTGCTGTTGATTTGGGAACTGAAAGTACATCTGTCACAGTATCAGGAGGTGCTTACTGAAATGTGATGTTGGTCGGTGTCTGGTGAATGCAAATGCTTGAAGGCTTTGACCAAAGGCTGCATTAGCTCAGCCCAGGTGTGACTGGGCACCAAAGGCATATGGGTTTCTTATTGTTTCTTTAGTTTAATTTGTCCTCTAGATTATCTCAGTTCCTGGGGCATGGTTACCCAAGGCATGGTTTTACACTGCCCTTGACTGAAGTTCATTTCCTGTGAGTTTTGCTTCAGACATGTGGAAGGGACCCATGGGAAGGTGCTGGGGGCTGGCAGCAGCCTGTGAGATACCCCCCAAAGTACTGGAGGTCATCAGGACCTGCACTAGATGGGTGTTTAAGTCACTTGTGGTTTTGGGACCTGAGAAGTTAACTTCTTGTGATGCATTTCTTCTGTCCAAGGAGGTAGGTGGCAAATTTACACTGTCAGATGTGGTTTTATCAGTGTGAAGAAGAGAGTATCTGTATTTGGGAGATGAAAGCATTAACATGCAGGCTATGAGCTGGTTTGTTTGCTTTCATCTAGTACCCTGTTGGCCTGTGAGTCTGAACATAAACCTCCAGAATACAGGAACATAAAGGATGAATCTAAACAGAAACTTGGCACAGTAGAAGGTGTCCCTACCCTTGGCAGGGGTAGGAGCTGGATGAGCTTTAAGGTCCCTTCCAACCCAAACCAGGCTGGGATTCTATAAGCTAGTTTATTAATTGAAGAGCATTAGTAGTATTTGATAGATGAAATCAACACCCAGAGGGCTTTGCAGAACACCACTGCTGAACTGGTAACTAAGACATGAAGGGTTTTTAATTGCAAATGTGTTTGTAATAGCTTTTGTCAACTCTGTGTGGTAAATGTTAAGGATTGCTGAATTCCATTCATTAGGAATCCTTTTGTTCTTTGGCTTAGGAAGGGTGTTTCTTACTACTGCTGGGGTGCGTTGTTTCACATTGGTGCTTTAATGCCTCTTTAGTATGCAAAGATGGCTGCTTATACGCAGATGTCCTATAGGACCTGAGGATGACTTCTGGAATATTTAATCTTTCATACCACACTTTGAGGAGCAACAACGGGTGTTCCTTTAAAGACGGCCTTCGGATGAGATGTGCTATTTGATGTAATATTTGCTCTTGCTGTGGTGCCAGACCCTGGGGGGAAGAGCCATGCTGGCTTTTAACCAACATCCCCAGGACCAGGGAGCAAACGCACTGCTGCTGAGCACGTTCGTGAAGATGCTTCTGCTTTGCCTTTGAGGATGTGCATGGAGCGAGGTTAATGCAGCTGCAGCTCGCAGCCTTCGAGACGGCCAGCCAGGGGATCACATTCTGCCTTGGTGAATTCCACTTTTTTTTCCTCTCACTGCAAGTTGTATTTCCCATCTTCGTTTCGTAAGATTTAGGCCAGGTGCCTGTCGCACACAGTGTGCTCTGTGCCCAGCTCCCACATTTGGGGGATTTCTTTGTTTCATAGCCTCCTTCCCTATTGAAAGTACCCTTTGTGCTGGTGATAGTTACATTCTTGGGTTTCTCATGAGTTGAATTTCTTGAGTTTAATGCTTTTTACCATGGATCTTGATGCTGATAGGATATTACTCTTAACCATTTATGGCTTTTATTAACACCAGATTGGTTTGATGCCATTTCAAATCCACATCTCTAGCCTATCCTCATGGAGGCACTTTTATAGCCATAGTTTACCCTCTGCCCCTGTGTTTAGTAGGCTAAAATGTTCCCTATGGCTTCAGATGTAGATGCTGGTGATTTATGTGGTGACACATTGCACGTTGCATTGCTGTCGCTGCTGTTTGTCCTGGAGTTGTGGCTCGAGGCTGCCGTCAGCACTGACACACGACATAAAGATCCTCCTCACCCCCGGCCACCATGGGGGCTTAAATACAGGTCCTGGTGTGATCCCAGAGGCTGCGGAGGAGGAGGTGCGGAGGAACGAGGGTGATTTGTCCGCGCTGAGGCTTGGCGAGCGCAGGGAAGCTGTAGCAGCCAAGGAGCCTTTCTTCCCGGGGCCTTTGTTTCCAGCCCCGCTCGCGAGGAAAGGCAGGAGCGGCTCCTCCATTGGCTGCAGGAAACCACCTCCCCATGCGGCACAAGCCCCTGACGAACACGCGCCGCGGCCGGGCGCCAGCGTGGATGGGCTCCAGTGCGGAGCAGCGCTGGCAGCAGTGAGCCCCGGGCTCCAGCTCCTGGGATGCTGGCTCCTGCCAGCGCGTCCGGGAGGGAAAACAGCTGGGAGAGGGGTTTTCCGTCCTGTGCCCTGGAATGCACCTAGCGCAGGCAGCGGCAGCACACCCTGTGGTGCCTCTGCTCAGTGATGGTGGCAGGACACAAAGGGCTTGGATGTTCCCGGCCCGCTCCCAGGGCTAGGGAGGGTTGATTTGGATCCCCCACAGCCTGACTGTGGCCCAGCGGCGCGGTTGTGTCAGTAGCTTAAAGCTGGTGCAGGCTCTGTTGGTGTAATTTGCAGACATCGCCAAAGAGCTGATTGCAGGAGCCTCTGTGTGTATTTGTGTTGAGAGGGGCTGGAGCAGCTCTGCTCTGGAGCCAGGCTGAGAGAGCTGGGCTGGGGCAGCCTGGAGAAGAGAAGGCTCCTGAAGGGGAGACCTGAGAGCAGCTCCAGTGCCTAAAGGGGCTGCAGGAAACCTGGAGAGGGGCTTTGGCCAAGGGCCTGTAGGGACAGGCCAAGGGGAATGGCTTTAACCTGCCAGAGGGGAGACTGAGATGAGCTCTTAGGCAGAAGCTGTTCCCTGTGAGGGTGCTGAGGCACTGGCACAGGGTGCTCAGTGAAGCTGTGACTGCCCTGTGCCAGGCTGGACACAGGGCTTGGAGCAAGCTGCTCCAGTGGAAGGTGTCCCTGCCCGTGGCAGGGGGTTGGAACTGAGTGAGTTTTGAGGTCCCTTCCAGCACAAACCAGGCTGGGGTTCTGTGATTTATACATTGGAGCCCAGGGATATTCTAAATTCTTCTTTAAATGTCAAAAGCTCCGCAAGTGGAAGTTGGTTTGGAGCTGCCAAGAGCCACTCCTGATGCAACAGCTTCTAGAGAGAAATGTGGACGTTGGGAAGCGCCCGGCTCCTGCCTGGCTCCCTGGTTAGTCAGATATCTGAGCTTGCATTGGGACGGTAATGCTGATGCAGTTGCTGATTGCTGCCAAAGCAAGGAGTCCACACAAGGAGATTAGACAGCAGTCCTTTTCCCTGCTGGGCGCTCATTACCATTTTCTTGCTGATGTATTATTAATTAAGCTAATTTTTATTGCCCTGTTAGTATAGATGGTGCTTTGCAAGCACAGAACAGAACCTGCTTGTTTCCCAGAGTTTCTGAAGTAAGTGTTGGGCCTTGTGCAGGATGAGAGTGCTGGAAAAAACTGACTGTGCAGTTGAAGTAAGGTAAACCTCTGGGTTTTGTTTTCTTTTTCCTCTTACTTAGCAGACATCTGGCTTTGGGGCTGGTGAATGTGGAGCTGTATGAGCGGAGAGCTGAGGCCCTGTAAATGCCCTGAAGGCAGAATTAATGTGGACAGATAATAGGACTTGAGTGCAAGGAGTTTGCAGCACTGACCCTGCTCAAGACAGAAGGTTGCATAGACTGAAGTAGAGTGCTCCACTGGAGTGCTGGGACCTGATCCAGCCTCACAGGTGTGGGGCAGGCAGCAGTTTAAACAGAAGTTCAAGGACTGGTTGGTGGAGCCTGATGATGAGGTTTAGACTGTGTCCCTGCTGAATTGCTGCTGTGCCTGAGACACTCTGTAGTCATGTCAAATGGGAGCTCTGGTAGTTGTGCTGGCATGGCCATCGTGGTGCTTTGTCTGCTGAGGCAGTGGCCCTACTGCCAGCAGCAGCCCTGTGCTGCCTGTGCCCATGTGTCTGCTCTCATCTCTGAAGCTGTTGTATTGGATCCGGTTGGAATCGGGGTATTTGGTAGTCCAGTGAATTCACTGGGATCAAGTGAGGCTTGCGAGTGGCTCTTCATCTCAGCATGCCCCTCAGTCCCTGGGGTGGTGGACATCATAGGATCCCAGCCTGGTTTGTGTTGGAATGGACCTTAAAGCTCCTCCAGCTCCAACCCCTGCCACGGGCAGGGACACCTTCCACTGGAGCAGCTTGCTCCAAGCCCCTGTGTCCAACCTGGCCTTGAACACTGCCAGGGATGGGGCAGCCACAGCTTCTCTGGGCACCTGTGCCAGCGCCTCAGCACCCTCACAGGGAAGAGCTTGTGCCTAAGAGCTGATCTCAATCTGCCTGGGGTGGGCTGTGTGATGCTCTTCCTATCCGTAAAACAGAGGGAGTATCTTTACAACGTTCTGAAGCTTGACTTGGTGCTAGAAGCCTTTAGCTGGAAGTGTAGAAATGCAGGATGTTGGTTTTTAAACGTACAGCTTACCTTCACTGGGAAGAGACGGCAAGTTACACAAGTCCAAATGTTCACTATTTCATGTGCTCTGGGTTCTGGCTTCATCCCTTGAGATCATGGGTGGGCCTGATGAAGAGAAATCAGAAACTTCTAGAAGCGCTTTGTAACGTGTGAACTGTTTGTGACCAAAGCCAATGTGACTCCCAGTGTCCAGCACCTCTTCTTTGGACTTCTGACAGCAGCACTGGACTTTGAAAGTGTGATCTGTAATATTTCATGTGTTCTCTTTCTCCATTTTTAGATGAGGTGAATGCGTCCTCTCCCAGTCCATAGTCATGAGAACCCTACAATATGGCATCTATTGTATGGACATTCTGTGCTCCTTGCTGGGAAAAATCCACTTTTGAATAAACAAATCCACTTTGACAACCTGCCACTGACTTCTCTAAAGCAAAACACTGGGGAGGAAAGTTTCTTTTTGATGAACTTGCCTTTTTTTGTTACATGGCTGTGCAAGAGCAGAGCAGTTGGGGCTGGAGGCTCAGGTCTGATTTCAGAGTGCAGGTGAGTGGAGGAGAGTAGGGAAGAGACTAAAAGGCACTCAGGGCCCTCCATGAGCATCTTGCAGCATCAGCTTTGTCACCCTGGGTGCCCATCACTGGGTCGGGCTCCTCCCAGCCATGGTATGGCTGTGCCTGTCTGGGCAAACGCACTGGGGGAAGCTTTGCTCTGCTGTTTTGTTCAGCTGCTGTATGGTTTTGAATGAGAACAAGCCCTTACTATTTTGGCCTGAATTCACAATGCTTTTTCCTCTGTGCATGACAAACCCATGTGGTTACAGTCTCTTGCTCAGCCTGGGTAGGATCCCCTCGCTCATGGGCTGCTGTCAGTCAGGTTCCTAATGGAACCTTGCTCCAGCAGATGTGCTTAGCTTGGCTCTGGGCATGAGGGTGGGAAGGTGTGTGTTAGACTGAGTGCTAGAAGTTAAATTGCATGGAAGGAAAATCAACCCCAACTGCTTCTCACTGCAGTATCAGAGCTTTGGGAAGGGTTGGCCTGTGTAGGCCATGGCTTCTGTTAACCATAGATACCCCCGTGTGTTACAGCACCAGAGTGGCGGAGGCAGGAGAGGGTTTCCTACCTCTACCACATGACGTGACCTGTTGTGTAGGCTTTCAGCCACACGTGTCTCAACAGATTGCTTTCAGTGTTGTTGTCCAGGGCTGTTAGACATAGGCCACCTCTGCAAATGAATTCCCAAGCATACAGTCACTTGCCCACTTGGTTGCCTTGGGAAGACCTTAGAGCAGCTTTCCAGTAGCTGAAGGGGCCGACAAGAAACCTGGAGAGGGGCTTGGACAAGGGACAGAACAAGGGGAATGGCTTTAACCTGCCAGAGGGGAGACTGAGATGAGCTCTTAGGCAGAAGCTGTTCCCTGTGAGGGTGCTGAGGCGCTGGCACAGGGTGCCCAGAGAAGCTGTGGCTGCCCCATCCCTGGCAGTGTTCAAGGCCAGGTTGGACACAGGGGCTTGGAGCAAGCGGTTCTAGTCTTGGATTCTATGAACTCAGTGTAGGAATGAGCCTGTGGTGCCTCTTGTAATGGTACATTGCAGGTCCAGATCAGGCAGAAGAGGAGCTCAGCTGTGTGCTGCGGCATGTTCTGCTCTGTAATTGCACTGCATGGTTAGACAGGTAGGTTTTAATCTTGCAAACACTTATGCGTCTGAGTAATAATTATTAATATGCCATACCATTCAGTGTTACAGGGAGAGCTGCTTGGCAGTGACGTAGTGGCTCAGATGCTGCTATGCCTTAGGTATAGGGCTGCACGTCTAAGCCCTGGATGTGCAGGTAGATGCCTCCATATGGGAACGCCTTTTGGTAAGGCTGTGCAGGTGTCTTCTAATGGTTGAGTGTGGGTGCAGCTTTGGTGGCAAAATAAGCACTGTTGAGTGGAGCAAGCTGCTTCTGTGGCATGAAGACCTCTCAGCTAAGGGCTCCCACTGAGATGTGTTCCTCACAGCCCACCTCAGCAGAGCAGAGAAGCCAGGAAGATGACAGTGGTGTGTTTTAACCAGCAGTTGCAGGTTTTCAGCCACGAGCAATTTGGTTTGTAGAAATAACCGTTGATGGGATGATCGTGGCAGTTCCTTTGCATGTTGAAAGCTATTAATTATATTAATATTAAGTACTATTAATTTTGTATTGGGAGAGCTCATTTACATACAGCTTTTAGCATATACAGACTGAACCTCTGCAAATAGTAACTAACAGGCAGTTAAAGTTAGCACTTCTGTACTGGTTTATCTAATTCCTGTGCAGACAGGGCTTAGCTGTGTTGGTATAAGCTGGTGTAAATGTTGCTGTGCTGCACATCATGTAAGGATGTTGACTAAAGCCATTTTGCTAGGAGCACATTTATGTTGGTATAGCTTGGAATAGGCTTTGAATTGTCTCAATAGAACTTTCATGCCCTAAAGGATGCCTCTGTCAGGTGTAGCTTAAAAGATGCAGAAATTGTGGCTGGACCAGTAGTCAGGTCATAGAATCACAGAATCCCAGCCTGGTTTGTATTGAAGGGACCTTAAAGCTCATCCAGCTCCAACCACTGCCATGGGCAGGGACACCTTCTGCTAGAGCAGCTTGCTCCAAGCCCTGTGTCCAACCTGGCCTTGAACACTGCCAGGGATGGAGCAGCCACAGCTTCTCTGGGCACCCTGTGCCAGCGCCTCAGCACCCTCACAGGGAGGAGCTTCTGCCTTACATCAAACCTGGATCTTCCCTTCGGATTGAATCCATCAGCCCCTGTCGTATCGCCACAGCCCTTGATGAAGAGTCCCTCTCTGCACCCTTGTAGCCCCTTTCAGACACTGGAAGCTGCTCTGAGGTCTCCACGCAGCTTCTCTTCTCCAGGCTGAACAGCCCCAGTGTTCTCAGGTCCTTGAATTAATTCACTTGTTTTTTTACATTCTACTATTCCAGTGTCTGTCAGTCCATGTGTTTGCATTTCTCTGTGTTTGAGGTTTTCTTTTTAACAGGGAACAAGCTATTTTGGGACCACAGAAACAAAAAGCTGGAGCGTAGATCCAGGCAATGTGAGGCTGGACCACATCCTACCTCCCTTTGCTTTGCCTGCTGGGTGAAAGGTGTGTGGTTGAGCACCACGGAGGAGGGAATGACTTCCAGAGCTGTGGGCAGGTACACTGGGAGGCATCCGGGCCTCCATATCTGGCTGTGGTGGAAGGTCAGTCACAGTCCTGGGCTGTCAGGGCCTTTGGATGAAGCTGCTGCAAACCCCTTCAGTTTTCCTGAGGTCTGGATCCTCACTGTGTATTTGGGAGCGTGGGGCTCGCCCGTCTGGTCCCTGGGCAGGGCAGGTACTCGGTGCTGTGATCCTCAGTAGTTCATGTGTCTTCTCCACCTCTGAATCTGAATTCAGAGGGTGGATGAATAATCACCCTCTCTGTGCTTGGTTGGTAACCTGTATATGTGTTACAAGCCAGAGGTGAGGCCAGTTCACCTTTGAGCCTTCATCCTTGCAGCTGGGAGTCCTCGTGCGAGCCATCATGCTCATTTTCATGAGGCCCCATGAGCAGTTTTGTCTTTATCAGCTTCACTGAGCCATTTGCTTAAGCTTTGAAAAACAAGGTTACTCTTTTTTTTGGCTTTCGTACTTCAAGCCAGACGCCTCCGGGGCTTCCTCTCTGCTGCTGCCGAGTTTGTCTGAGTGGTTCTTCGTCCCATGCCAGCAGGGTGTAAATGTCTATAGCAATAGGACTCCTGCAAGTGGTTTGCGTGTCTTAGCTGCCCCTCCGAGCCTTCTGGAAGCAGTTGGCAGACAAAGGTTGAAAGCCACTGGGGTCGGTGATAGGAAGCCTGGGACAGGTTTTGCTGAATGAAGATAGGACCCCCTCAAACAGCCCGTGGTTACGTCGAGAGGCAAATCAGGGTTAGTCACATCAGAGAATCATAGCATCATAGAATAGTTGGGGTTGGAAAGACCTTAAGATCATCCAGTTCCAACCCCCTGCCATGGGCAGGGACACCTCCCACTAAACCATGCCATCCAAGGCTATGTCCAACCCTGCCTTGAACTCCGCCAGGGATGGAGCATTCACGACTTCCCCGGGCAACCCATTCCAGGGCCTCACCACCCTCACAGTAAAGAATTTCTTCCTCAGATCCAGTCTAGACTTCCCCTGTTTAAGTTTGAACCCATTACCCCTTGTCCTCTCACCACAGTCCCTCATGAAGAGTCCCTCCCAGCATCCCTATAGGCCCCCTTCAGGTATTGGAAGGCTGCTCTGAGGTCTCCACGCAGCCTTCTCTTCTTCAGGCTGAACAGCCCCAATTTTCACATCCTATCTTCATACAGGAGGTGCTCCAGTCCCCTGATCATCCTCGTGGCCTCCTCTGCACTTGTTCCAACAGTTCCATGTCCTTTTTATGTTGAGGACACCAGAACTGCACACAATACTCCAAGTGAGGTCTCACAGAGCAGAGTAGAGGGGCAGGATCACCTCCCTCGACCTGCTGGTCACACTCCTTTTGATGCAGCCCAGGATATGGTTGGCTTTCTGGGCTGCATCCTCGTGAACAGTGTAGAGCAAAACTGATCCATGCGTATGTGAAGTGTGAGGATCTTCTGAGCTCTTCTGAAGTTCTCCTGTATCAAAACTGATGCTGCAGATGGCATGATTCAGCAAACAACCACCATGGGCTGGTTTTGGCAGTGGGTTGTCTGCTGTTTCCTGTCCTCCCTGTACTCCAGTATGTAGTATTTACAAATAGGGCACTGTGCACACCTCTCTGGGGTTGTGTCTCCATGCTAGAAGTCCCAGAATCAGTCAGCCTTGAGGGTTGTTTTCTAGTTCATCCGTATTCATTGCAGCCATATGGGCCAGTCTGATAAGCCCTGAAAGGTGCAGTGAGATCCCATTTTGTCTACCCTGCCCAATGGAGTTGTGGAATTTAACCTAAATTGGATTCTCCAGTGAGAGGTGCTCTGACCACATCACCTTCTGCACAGGCAACCTGCCAAACATGCAAGCAGGGCTTTGCTTTGCCTTTACAGAAAAGTCTGTCCCTAATTCCTGCCTCTCTGCTCCACAGTCAGCTGTGAGGTCCTGGACTGCAGTGGTGTGTTCATGCTGGGCATGACAGAATGGATCATGAAGAGGAGCAATGCCTTGGTCAGTTGTGGAGCTCCTGATAAGAAGCAGACGTGGGGCTGAGCTGTTGTGGTTTCTTACCAAGATGATGGGCTTGCTGAATTATCACTGCCCAATGATAGTGTTGGAGATAGCAGTTCCCTGCTCTAAGGGAGGTTTCTCAGTCCCGTTTTACATCCTTGCTACCTCCTTGATAACATCCTTGGTGGGGCTGTGGAGCCCTTTTGGTCTGTGCTCTGGTTTCTAGCCTTTATTGCTCTAGCAACACTCTGAAGACCCAAAGCAGCAGGATTCTGGTGCTAACATGATGGTTTAAAAGAAGGAAATATAGTACAACAGATCCTCACCAGCATTTGTATGATATGGAGATGGGAAGGGTGAAGAGCAGGTTGTGATATCTCATAGTCTTGCAACTGGCATTGTTTTCATCATAGAAGATGAGAGATAATGTTACTGCCACATTGATGGTGTGTAATGTTGCTTATTTTCCTTACTGTTTTCCTTTGTGGAGTATGACAAGGCAGGTTAGGCTGAGGCTGTGTATACACTGAAACCAGGCCAATGCAGGCAGCATGGTTGCTCTCCCTTGTGGGGAAATAACTATTTCAGTGCACTGCAACTCCATCGGCTTTGCAGGCTCCTCTTCAGAGCTGGGCTACCACCAGCCTGTCCTTACGGCATGGATGCACTGACCTGCTCCTGGCCCTGCTCATCTGCATGTTTAGAAGGGGGAGAAAAGGGTATTTTATACCCCAAAAATGCAGGTATGTGTGAAAATAACTGAGAGGCTGCAACACCCGTGGACTTGCTGTTGCTCTGCAGTGTGGTTTGTGGGATCCTGTCAGCTGGGTTGGCATTTTGTGGCTTTTCTGTGAAGGTGACAGTGGTACAGTGTGATGTGCTGACATGGGTTTCCTTCCACGCTTCACCGCGGTGTTGCAGACTAGTCTGACACTGTAAAAGACACCTGTAGGTGCTCGGTGGTAGGAAGGGGAGAAATCCTTTTTGGATTCTGGGCTTACATTCCCACAGCTTCCTGCTGTCCCAGCCTCTGGTGAAATGAAGAACCAAGTGCGTTGTGTGTAGCTAGAGGGGAAGGCCTCAGTAGGCTCCTCCGCAAGAAGTCTGACCCAGCTGGCGAGTACAACTGAAGCAATTCACCTCACCTTCCCTCCCAGAACTCTGAGAGGTGTTGAAGACCGAGGATGTGTAGGACACGCAGGACCTGTCCTCAGGCACCTGCATTTTGTGGCACGTGGAGTGTGAAGAGTGGGTACCAGCCCTGGGGCTGATCCTGCTTCTGGCGGGTCTCCCCTTTTGTGTAGACATTGGGCTCAAAATCTGTTTTCTTTTCAAGCTGTGTGACTGGAGAGGCTCAGTCTGGGGGGTTTGGTCATCATTATACGAATACATTCCTTCCTGGGACCAGTGGTCACGTTCAATGGAGCAAGAAGCCTCTGTGCTCTGTTCTTTGTGAGCTGCTGGTAGCACGTTCCCAAGTCATGCTGCCACCTTCTCTTATGTATTTGGGATTGCTTAGACCTCCAGCAGCCTGCCTAGATGGGGTGACATCTACACTGTGTGGTGGTGGAGCTGCCCCAAGCTCCTTGAACCTGGGACACTTCTGCAGCGTAAGAGAAAGCTTTGTGGTCTCCAAGGGTCTTGGATTTCCTGTACTTGAGGAACTTATTGGTACGTTGTTTACTTCCTTCTGTGTCCATGGTTAACACCTGACATGGAGGATGCAGCATCCTGCAGGTCCCCTTCCTCATCTAGCAGCAGAGGCAGAATGATTTCTGAAGCACCATCTGTTCTTTTGGTACTTTTAGGCTGTTCCTATGACTTATGTGAGAACCCGTGTATAAACAGTGAAGGTACAAGAGTCCTAGGTTCTGCAGTAGAAACATGGTTTGTGTTGGAAGGGACCTTAAAGCTCCTCCAGCTCCAACCCCTGCCACGGGCAGGGACACCTTCCACTGGAGCAGCTTGCTCCAAGCCCCTGTGTCCAACCTGGCCTTGAACACTGCCAGGGATGGGGCAGCCACAGCTTCTCTGGGCACCCTGTGCCAGTGTCTAGTTCCAGTGTTCCAGCACTAGACAGAAGGTTGCATTCCAGCTGTGTGTTCTCCTGCAGATGATACAGGCAATTCTTAGCTCTTCTCATACAAATGAGTCTTTAATGGGAGTCTGCACTGGGAGCATAAAATGCGTACACAGGTCTTCAGCAGAGGCTGATTTTTCTCTCTGTTGCACCATGTTGGCACCACTGGATTTGAGAGCACCACTTCTGGGTCGCAGTGAAATGTGCAAGAGGAGCCTTTGGCTCATCCGCTTGGATCGTGTTTAGTCCATGAAAAAACAAAGCAGTGCCTTTTTGGGGATGAGATGATTAACTGTATGCCCAGAGTATAGAGGTCACAGCAGGGACAGCAGAAAGGTGACATCAGTTTGCTGTCATGGTGCTGTTAAACACACTTCCATTGGGAATTCTGAGGCTCCCAGTGAACAGCAAAGTCAGTCCAAGTGAGCCAGGAATGGAGAGCTTTTAGGGAAGGCTGTTCTGCTTCTTCCCTAAAAGTACCTGTTTGAAGGAGAAGGGCTTTGCCTCCTCCTTGCTCTCACCATCATCTTCCTGCTGCGAGTTTCATCCTCCCAGTGACAAATGAGGAGTGTCAGAGGTGGATCACACCATCTCCTGCTCAGTAAAACAGCAGTACCCCACCACCCAGCTCTGCAGGAATCTCCCTGTGTCCTGGCTGCTTGCTCAGGCAGCTCGAAGGCTGGGGGAGTTGTTAAATGATGATACTTTCAAATTGGAGAGCAGCTTTGATTTATTGACCTGCTGCCTCTCGGAATCGAGCTGTCTGGGCTGGCATCTGCAGATAAGAGGCTGTCGAGTAATTGCTTATTATTGACTGATAGCCAGCTTGGGCTGTTTGCTTGAAGACGAATCAATAGCAGTCAATCTTCAAAGGCGAAGTTCTCCGGGAGTATGACTGGTGTCCAAATTGGGAATGACAGGTCAGGATAACTCCATATCTGAGATCCCAACTTCATGTTCGGGTGTAATCCTGCAATGGAGGAGGAAGTGCAGGACATGATCTTTCTGCGTCAAGGTTTCTTCACATGCTCTAAAGCCTGGGCTTTTCCTTTGCAGGACGGATCCCGCCCTGGCTCCAAACCTTCCACCCAGGGCTTGGAGCAGCCTTAGCACCACCTGAGATCAGTGGGAGGCGAGGGCAGGATGTCTGCAGGCATCATTCATTAGGTCCCAGAGGATAGAGCTGGGAGGGGTGGATGAACAGCCTGTGCTGTGACACATCCAAACCAACCAGTTTGGATGCTTTATAAATAAAACAAAGCGTCTATTTTAATGCATGGTAACAGAGATTTCCTTTCTGTGGGTGATTCTATTTAGGTGACAACAGAACAAAATATCCAGTGTCACCATAGGCTTTATCATTCCTTACAGAGCCTGTCGCTATGGTGAGTGTTCGTTTTCAAGAGCAGACATAGCCCTTAGTTAACACTCTCATGACATGTTGCTTTTTCTGTGGGTTCACCAGAAAAAGGGGGGCTTCGTGGCATCAAAGGTGTTCAAGACTTGTGTGTAAGGAAGAGATGTGCCGGTGTTTGCAATGGCCGGGTGAGGTCTGGTGCCTGGATGCAAGGAGCGATCCCAGCCCTCGGGCTGGAGCCGGCGTTCCCAGCACTCACTCCGGGCTGCAGTCTGGTCTCCAGGAGTCCTGGGCTCAAGGGCTTCAAACTTGAAATAAGAGCCCTTATGGGGGAGGGGAAGCTCAGGTCTCCATCAGCTACAAAGAGCAATTAAGCACCAGGACATAAAATAGATAAATGGGAAGGCAGAACCCCGGGAATGTGGGAAGAGGGAAATGGAAGAATCTGATTGGAAAGTATAAATATTTAGCGCTTCATTTTGGAGCTTTGCTTTCACCCTGGTTTTGGGGTGAGAGAGAAATCCCTCCAACAGAGCAGTTTAACTGCGGTGGTCCTGGAGGGAATGGACACGATTACTTGAACAGCCTTGTTCAGACGCTGGATTTGTTTATAGCAAATCCTCATTTGCATGGGTCCTTAATCTGTGGAGTTAAACGTGTCTCTGGATCTGTTACCGACTGTGGTACCGAGTTGGGAACTAGATTTGTAAAGCTATTCCTCCTTATTGGAATGTTTTCCCTCCCCTCCCCCCCTGCACCCCAAATGATCTTCCTGGTTTTTCCCTTAAAGCAAAGAGGAGCCAACGGGTGGCACAAAAGAACAATCTGCCAGCCAGAAGCTGCTGTCTGTGACTCCAGGGGCGGTGGGTGAAGTGTCCACCAGCCTGGAGAGAAAAGCCAAGATCAGCCATTTCAAACGTGTGTCGCAGGGAAGCCACTGACCCCCCCTCTTCCTGGAAGGGCACATGAACGTTAAACCTTTAAACCTCGTTGGAGGTGGAGGCTTGGGCAAAGAGCCTTTCTGGAGCCCTAGGAAGGGCTGAGCCCTGGTTTGGGGGCTCTTTCCCTTTGCCTCTCGTCCTGAAATGGCATTTCCTCGTGTCTGCAGCAGCCCTTCATTTCATGAAATGGATGCAACTGCTGCAGAAAGATCTCGCGTGAGCATGCTCACTGGAAGATTAATCCTTTAGAGGGAGTTGGAGAGTTAAGCTACTGTAATTTCTCTGCAGTTGGCTGCAGTAAACAACTGCTCTAAAGACACGAGGAAAAAAATTGACGGAGGTATATAGGATTAATGTACCTATCTTTTTGTGTTTCTCCTTGCAGGTTGAGGGTTTGATACAGGTTCTGTTTTCTCGGAAGAGCTGGGGTAGAGGGAGCTGTGTAATGATTTTATGGGTGACCTTCATGTTGTGGTTTCTTTTTTCTTTTCCTCCAGGCCAAAGTAATCCTATTTCCGTGCAAGGCCATACTGGGGCACGGGCTGACTTCCTAGAGCTGGGGTAGAGCACCAGGGTGGCTTCGTGTTGAGTGAAATGCTTGTACGAGGTGAGGCCTGCTGCACGTTGAGCTCTGTTGGCAGCAGGGGCTGAGAACACCTTAGTCCTGTTTAGTTGTGATCAAAACCCACTGGGACTCGATCTCTCGGTGCTTTTGTTGGGGAGAAAATGCGAAGGGATTAGCTTGGATTGCCTACAGAATAATAGTGTGTTGTTTTGGTTTTGCTCCCCCTCCTCCCCATGCCTGAGGAGCTGCAAACCTGTGTCAGATGTGGGAAGGAGAATAATCGTTGAGATGTTTTGGCTTTGCTTTAAAGGACCATCACTTCTCACGTGTTGAGGAGAGGAAAAGCCAGCGAGGTAAGTGTTGCAGGCGCACGGATTGCGTCAAGGTGAACCCGAGCTCCTTCCTTCCCAGTCCCTGCTTTGTGGGTGCATCCTGGAGGAAGGAATAACCTCTGTTCCTTCCAAGGGAGTGACCAGCGTTTTATCTACTCTCCCTCTGAAGGTGCGGGTGAAGGAGGAGGTGATTTACCACCTGCTTGGTGCTTTAGATGAGCTGCCATGTACTTAGAGTGGTAGAGAGCCAACCTGGGGCTGCCCGGGCATCGAGCAGGAGTACCCGGTGCTTTGCTTTGTCTCCAGCTGCTCGGCCAGCACTGAGCTTGGGCCGGGAGAGGCAGTGCTCACTGACCACAGCCTGCGTGCTTCCCTCTTAGAAACATCCAGCTAATCCTTCGGGATGAGGAGGAAATGGAGGTGAACCGTCAGCAGAACTTGCCTGGCTGGGGGGGAGGGAGGGCATGGTGTGAGTGGTATGTACCTGAGTGGAATGAATCGTTCCCCTCGAGCTGGAGCTGTTGGAGATCACTCCTAGCAGGTCTCCAGGACTGTGTCCCAGTGGAAGAAGGGCACACCCTTCCTCCTTCGAGCCGGGAATAGTAATAATAGTGCAACTGTGCCTGTGCTACTGAAAATTCCTGTGTTGCATGGCTATGACGGTGGTCCTGGTGTTAACTTTGCATCCAACAGCATGTACTGGGAAGTGGCTCCATGTTTCCTTGGAGTGGTGTGAAGAAGGGAATAATAACTCCATCATTTTGCATGTCAGTGGCTCCCACTGGACCCGTCCCGTGGTGTCTGTCAGCTCACGTGTGATGGGTGCTGTTGCTGCTGGGTGACTGCTGAAGGGCAGTGCTGTAGCCTTGGCTGAGGTCAAGGTACTGAGCATTGGAAGACAATTTTACCACCCCAGTACTGAAGGTTTTCACTTAGTCCCTCCTTTTCCCCTCCTTTCCAGAAGCTCTGGCTGGCACAGCTTGTCTGTTCCCTGGATAGGTTTAGGGAACATCGGTGGCTGGGTGCGTAGGGGGAATAATTAGCTACCAAATGCAGAGATTGTTTCTTGCTGTTTCAGAATCATTGTAATTTCTATTGAGGGTGGGTTAATTACATATTAGTTTTGATGGGTGTAAGGAAAATGATAGAGATACAGCAATATGAATCTGTGCAGAGAGGGATGTTGTTTTCAGGATGCTGTTTTGGAAATTGTGGGAACAAAGACTTGTCTCTTGGAGGACCGCGGCTGTCGGGATTCAGTTTCTCAGTGGTGGAGGAGTGTTTTCTATGTCAATTTTTATCTGACGCCAGCGATGTATCTGTCACCTTGACGAGGGGGGTTTGCTTTGGAGGAGAGCGATCAGATTCTGGTTAAAGTGTGTTTGGTTGGAGGGTTGGGAAATAGTTCTCAGAAAAGCAAAGGTGAAAGCAAGAAAGTTGAGCCTTAAAATGTATGCTCAAGGTGTAGCACAGATACATCTGGAACCTGAAGTAGGTGGGGAGCTGCTTTACCAGTGCAGGACTCAGAGGCCCCACACCTGGTCCATGTGCTGGAGCAGGGGCTTGTCCCCCAGATGCCATAGGGCAGGGCATCACTGTTGATCACTCTTGCAGTGTGTGACTTCAAGGAGCCTGGGGATGTCATCTCAGTCTTTCCCAGCAACCCCACTGGGAAAGTGAATCAAGTTCATCTCTACAATAGATTTGGATCAGCTTTAACCTTTTTCCTTTGGTCTCCAGTACCAGGGCAGGCATCTCTGGCACTAGAAAACAGGGAGAGGCTCAGTGAAAGGACAGAGGTGACTGTTTCGTTAGTGAGCCTTTTGACTCAAAGCTAAAGAGTAAAGCCCTCCTCCTCTTCTTAGTTTAGAGTAAAATGGGGTGAATGAGCTGTTTTTCAGTGACTGAGGAGAGCCCTTAGCATGGAACACCACGCTCTGGTCTTACCGTGCCTTTGGTGTCCTCAAGATCAGAGCAGTTTTAGTGATAGCCTCAGCCCAGAGCTGCTCCCTCCTGTGCAAGGCTGCTCTTAGAGGGCATCCAGCTCCTCTCCAGCAAGCCTGGAACTGGGGAGTCCGAAAGGAAAAGAATAGCTACAACCAGATATCATTTCTGTTTGGTTTAAGGTCTGGGGATGTGTTCATGGGCTCTGTGAATGACAGCTCTGGGACAGTCCCTGGTGAATGCCGCATCCCTGCAGTGTGGATGGGGACTTGGAGCAAGCTGCTCTAGTGGAAGGTGTCCCTGCCCATGGCAGGGGTTGGGGCTGGATGAGCTTTAAGGTCCCTTCCAACACAAACCAGGCTGCAGTTCTGTGTTGGTTCCTCTGCTTGGGCAGCTCACAGCCCACCAGTGTGGGTGCAGGCTCTGCTGTGAGCCCCAGCAGCCAAGGGCACAGGCATGGCTGCTGCTGCTGTGGGCTCTGTTGTATGGAGACCAGGGAGATCAGTGGTGGAGGAAGCAGGCAGTGCTGTGGCTGGAGTCATCTGGGCAGAGCAGAGGTGGATCCCACCCAAAACCGTGACCTTGGGTCTTAAACTCATCTCTCCATGTGGATGGGGCCCTGTGGACTGCGGTGCATGTGGGCAATGCAACGCTGGGGCATCCGGTGTGCTCTGGTGGAGATGGGTGACTCGGGCTTCCCAGGAGGATTCACTGCCTGAATTTGCAGGCTCCAATCTTTAGATTTAGATTTAGATGTATTTCCAGTTCTGTCTCTTTCTCCATCAGCACAACTTTGTTCAGGGGAGGAACTGAAACCTGCGTTTGGGACTTGCTCACCTCTTTGGTACCGTAGCAGCCAAGGGCTGTGTTCAAAACAGAAAGAACAAACTGGAACTGAATCTTGCAGGTGCATCTAAAGAGCCCTTCTGCAGCCCTGGCAGCCACAGGGAGGAAAAAGTCACTGTGCTGGGGAATGCACTGCGTCAAAGTCCCAGGCTTTACTGATCCAATGATGGCCGCCTCAGAGCTGGGTGTCTGCTTCTCTCCCTTCTAACTGCTTGAGCCAACCTGTAGTCAATTGGCAATGACTTTAAACCCACCCATTATGATAGGGGCCTTGTAATTACTTGCTGTGATGAGTCCTCGTTCTGCTGTAAGCTGTAGCAGGGTTCTGTGTAACACAGTGTTCCACCCCCTTTGTGCCTCCACGAGGCTCTCTTGGAAGAGAGGTTTTATCTCCGTCTCTCCTGCCTGCCTGGACACTTTGAAATCCAGCCCATGGCAGCATCTCAGCTTCTTCCTTAGTGCTCTCAACTACCTCCTTGCTGCTGCAGCCTTGCCTTATGCCCTTCTGTGATGCCCTCCTGCTGTCCTGAGCCTTCCCTATGCATGCAGGGTGAAGCCAGGAAGGGACTTTCAGCATCTCCTGTGCTCCTGGGAAGGGGCTGGAGCATCCTGAAAGCAGCAGCTGGCAGAGGGGACTCACTACCCAACATTTCCCTGAGGATTACAGGCACAGGGGAAGGAGCTGCGTTTTTTAACCTGGCTCTGAAGTCAGTAGAATAGTCACATTCCACATTATTCCACAGCATTCCACCCTGGCTTCAACCTGACAGAAGAGAGATTGAGATTAGACATTAAGAAGCTCTTCCCTGTGAGGGTACTGAGGCGCTGGCACAGGGTGCCCAGAGAAGCTGTGGCTGCCCCATCCCTGGCAGTGTTCAAGGCCAGGTTGGACACAGGGGCTTGGAGCAATCTGCTCCAGTGGAAGGTGTCCCTGCCTGTGGCAGGGGTTGGAGCTGGAGGAGCTGTAAGCTCCCTTCCAACACAAACCAGGCTGGGATTCCTGTGGTGCATGAGGCGTACTGAATTGATCAGTGTATAGGACATGCGTTTGGGTTTCTGAGTGTTAGAGAAGCAACACAGTGTGTTAGGTTCTGCTTGGAAAAACAGGGTCTGTGGAGAAAGGGAAGATGGAAGAGCAATCCTGCTTTAAAGACCTGCATCTACCTGTGGTGAAAGATGGGATTAAACAGAGCAGGAAGAGAACAGGAATGCAGGAGCCGGGGCTCTGAGCATGGCAGAGGAGAAGGAGAGGACTGGAGGAGGAGGATGGCATTGAAGGAGGTGGTCAGGAGCCTTGGTTGCTCCTTAAAACAAGGGGAGGGGAGGAAGGAAAGAAGAGGAAATGAACTGCAGGTGATTCTTCAAGCGTCATCTAGCCTGTGACCTACTTGCTGCCGCAGTGATTTACAGCTCCAGAAGCGAACAGAAGGAATGGCCCTTCCCTGTGGGAAGGGTACGGGTGCTGAAGGGAGCACAAGGAATGGCTGTTTCCTGTGGGAAGGGCAGGAGTGCTGGAACAAGCGGGAGCTCTTCCTGGTGGCACTGTCTCCAGCTGCAGCGATGTGGCTGCACCCAGAATCCACAGAACCACTGCTTAAGATGGCAAAGGGAACATCCTGAGTCACTCATTTCCCTCTTCCTTACAGGGGAGCAGTGCTGGATCCAGGAACCAGGCTTGGAGCTGGTTTAAGGATATGGCTCCTTGATGCACAAGTGAGCTTCTTCCGCAGGAGGGGTGCAGGGTACTGTATGACTGGCCTGTCTGGGGACGTGGATCACTGGGACATGATAGGAAATGATTCATCCCAAACCTCCTTAACAATCCACTGCAACCCAGGAGTCTGTGTTCTGCTTCTGCTCCTTCAGGAGCCCGCACTAACCTGATCATTCTTAATCACATCTTATTTTCCAGATCATCAGTTTGATTCCTCAGTACTGTTGCAGTCCTTAGTGTTCCCGGGAATCTGTGCCTCCGTCAGTTCATGATCCCTGTTTCTTCTTTGAGGCTGTAGCAACCTTGAACCACTGTTTCCTGCTATTTTTATAACTCACAGTGCTTATTGGAAGAGTCCTTCAGAAAGAGATACCCCCTGATTTGCTCAGTAAATAACTTCATCTCTTGCTAATACGAACTGGAAGGTTCCTTTTCCTCTTGTTCGCTTCTCCCACTGGGAGAAGTTAGGTTTGGGGTTTGGGAGTTAAATGCCTTGCCTTTAACTTACTTCAGATTTGTAGCTATATGTGCAAGTCATAGTGTATCTGATGCTCCTTTAACCATGTTAATCATGATGCTGAGCATCAAGTGCTACAGGCTGGCCTTGATTAGACAGCTCCTCTTCTTTGCATTCATCAGCAAGCATTAGCATATAACCTTCCTTGGCTTGATTTGAAACTGGTTCCAGTATCTTCCGCAGTGCTTGAAATTCAGATAAAGTCATTGGCCTCAAAGGACTTAATGTGGATTTATGGGGGGCAGAGATTTGGATGGGACGGGGGCCCTAAAAAGCAGTGACCTGCTGTGGTCAGTGCCTAGTGCTGGGGCTGTGCTCACTCCCAGGGCATCTTTCCCACCTTTCCCTCTTGGACTAAGGCGGCTTCAGGTGTCGCTCTGTACAAAACGGGATTGGGAAGCAGCTTCTGTATCTTTTCTGGGGGTGTTCGAAGCTTCTATATTAAATATATGTAAAATAAGTGGCTCTAGGAGTGCTGAAGTGACAGCCTGAAGTGACGCGCAGGGAGTTGTTTCGGAGTTAGCAGCCCAAGGTTATTTAACTCCAGAACTTCTGCACTTCCCTTGCAAACTCCATCCAAGAGCATCTTTCCTTTGGAAAGGAAAATGAAAAGAAGTCTTTTGTTTTTCCCAAGTTGTCAACTGTGCTCTTGCCTAAGCTGATTATTTTATTTATTCCAATAATCTCCTCTTCCAGACTAAAGGAAAATGAATTGTCCTCCTATTTCTGTAATGATTTGCCCTTCAGACAGTTGCCAGGCCAAGTGCTTAAATCTGAAATGAAAAGATGGTGAATGTTTAAAATCACTGAGCTACTGTAGGGGCATGTTTGTGTTTAATTGGGTGGTGTTAAAGGAGTCCTGGAGTGCTGTTTGCTCTGTGTCCTGCAGGATTAGGAGGGTTTGTGGGGATATTTTTGCTCTGCAGTATGAAAATGGGGTCAAGCCTGCTGTGGTAGATAGTGCAAGTCTGCTCTAGGATTTTACTGGCAATATGGGCTGCCTGCAATGGAAGTGATTCAGCATTAGTGAGGAGACTTGTCCTTGGGTGGTGGCTGGAAAGGAGCATCAGTGCTTGGGGATGTGATTCTCCCCCTCTACTCTGGTGAGACCCCACTTGCAGCACTGTGTGCAGTTCTGGTGTCCCCAGCATAAGGACATGGAGCTGCTGGAGCAAGTCCAGAGGAGGCCACGAGGATGCTCAGGGGCTGGAGCAGCTCCCTTGTGGAGCCAGGCTGAGAACATTGGGGCTGTTCAGCCTGGAGAAGGGGAACTACGTGAAGACCTCAGAGGAGCTTCCAGTGTCTGAAGGGGGCTACAAAGATGCTGGAGGGACTCTTCATCAGGGGTTGTAGCGATAGGACGAGGGGTGATGGGTTCAAACTGAAACAAGAGAGATTGAGATGAGCTCTTAGGCACAGGTTCTTCCCTGTGAGGGTGCTGAGGCGCTGGCACAGGGTGCCCAGAGAAGCTGTGGCTGCCCCATCCCTGGCAGTGCTCAAGGCCAGGTTGGACACAGGGGCTTGGAGCAAGCTGCTCCAGTGGAAGGTGTCCCTGCCTGTGGCAGTGGTTGGAGCTGGAGGAGCTTTAAGGTCCCTTCCAACCCAAACAATTGTATGAAGGACAAGGGCTTCCTTACAGGTGTGATGGAACAAATTCTTCCCTCCAAGAGTTTTTCACTGACACCCATCTGGCTCTTGGTTATTTTTAATTTTGCCTGGCTGAAAAACAGTTACCTGATTAATCTGGGAAAACACTGGAATGCTTCCTTAAAAGGCTCAAAAGGTACCTGATTAATTTGGGAAGATGCTGGGATGCTTCCTTAAAAGGCTCCAAAGTGATGTAATATTCAGTGATGAATCTCAGAGCTAAATTAGAGCTTTGTGGGTGCTTTGGTTGAGGAAGGGAGTTTCATATTTTATCAGCTAACACATTTATTTTCTATAGCAGGCTGCATGCTCCAGCTCCTGAAAGCCGGGCACGCTGATGGAGCTGGGGTGGGAGCAGTGGCACAGCTCCAGAGCCACGGTGCTGCTGCGGAGCGGTGATCCTGTCCTCCACCCCGCGTTCCAGTTTCATTCCAGCAAGCTTTGGGAAATATATAGAAACTTGGAGCTAGGGATGGCCCTGCTTCCAATGGGGAATTACACTGAGGGTGGGTGAAGAGAGAAAGCACGATGTTAAAGCAAGTCTTGTGTAGTGAACAGGGATTGCTGCCCATCACTACAGGAGAGACATCGAGGTGCTGAGCGGGGCCAGAGAAGGGCACTGGAGCTGGTGCAGGGCCTGGGGCACAGTGTGATGGGGAAGGGCTGAGGGACCTGGGGGGTTCAGATGGAGAAGAGAAGGCTCAGGGGGGACCTGATCGCTCCCTACAACTGCCTGAGAGGAGGATGGAGCCAGGGGGGGGCTGGGCTCTGCTCCCAAGGAACAAGGGATGGGACAAGAGGAAACGGCCTCAAGCTGCACCAGGGCAGGTTTAGATGGAGCTGAGGAACAATTCCTTCCCCAGAGGGTGCTCAGCATTGGAACAGGCTGCCCAGGGCAGGGCTGGAGTCACCGTCCCTGCAAGTGTTCACACACCGTGGAGACGAGGCCTCAGTGCCATGGGTCAGTGGTGACCTTGGCAGTGCTGGGAACGGTTGGACTGGATGAGCTTAAAGGGCTTTTCCAACCTGGCTGATTCTATGATTCCATGATTCATGTCCCCGTAAGCATTCCTCATCCAGGCGTAGGGCAGCAGAGGTGGAGCTCGTTTCCATTGTATTCAGCGAAAACGTGCTGGCTCCAGACGATGTGGCCCTGGCTCGTTCCTCATCTTGTAGCATTATCAGAGGTGCTGGTGAAAGTTTGAGGCTGTGTTTCAACAGAGGAAACCACATGGCAATAAATTCCTCATATTTGACGGATGTTCGCCTCTCCCCCTTTTGTGGAATTGCTCCAAAGGGGCAGTGTAATCCATCATGGATGAGAGAAGGGTGGGAGTTAATTCATTTTCATGATCTGCCCGTAGCAGTTGGTCCAGCTCATAGTGATTTGTCTTACTTGGCTGCTGCAGGAATCCTATGAGAGCCACTGGGAGAAGGCTCAGCACAAGGACCCATGGCCCCATGGTACTGCCGTGAGTCGAGGAGCACGTGTGACCTTCTGTTGCATTTGTGCCTGCCCCATCCCTGGCAGTCCTCAAGGCCAGGTTGGATGGGCCTTGGAGCAAGCTGCTCTGGTGGAAGGTGTCCCTGCCCGTGGCAGGGGTTGGAGCTGGAGGAGCTTTAGGGTCCCTTCCAACCCAAACCATTCACTGTTTCGATGATTTGCAGCTGGGTTTTGTGCTGCCATCTCAAGCAAAAGGCCAGTGGAAGTAGTTTAACAGCGCTCAACTCCAGGGACTGAGGTAGTGGTTCATGGCCCAAATGTCCCTTAGCACAGGGGAGGGAGGGAGGGAGGGAGGGCGGCTCTCCTGGTCAGAGTGAGTGCAGGGAACGTAAGCCAGATGTGTGAATACCCTCCTCAGGTCTCACCTGCTCTGCAGTGCACACACAGTCCTTTGTTTGCTGTTAAACACCTTAAACCTGGCAGGGGAATTCATTAACATCAGTCTCGACAGGCCTTCCTTCTGCTCAAGATTGATTTAGAATTGCTCTCCCTACTCATAATGGGAGAGATCTCCCTCTCCTCCCCTTTCAGAGGGCCCCGGGGGGTGTAGGTGTAGGCAGCAGCATAAACCCACCTGGGTTTGTTCATCCTGTACCTGGTAGGCATTGCTGTTTCTTGCTGCGGGTACGCTTGGCTTGTGCACAGCGTGGAAGAAGTTGCCCCAGACACAATGCCCAGCTGGCCACCTCCTCTGTCAAAGGCTGCTCTTGGTTGTGTATTTAAGGCTCAGTCTCTTCAGTCGCAGATGGAGCTGTGTTTCCAGCGAGTACAAACCCATACAGTCCATGGCATTAGATGAAAATACCGCAGTTACGGGCCTGATCCGGCGGCAGCGTGCGCTACGTGTGCATGGTGTGGAGGGAGAAGCCTGCATTGATCAGACACAGCCTTGTGGAAGGCAGCTCTGTGGCTGCCGGGAGCTCTTTTGAAATGGCAGAGGTTGTGAAATCGTGGCAGGGAAGCTCAGAGGATGGAAGCTGGCAAGAGGAGACTGCCCCTTCCGAAGGCACAGCAGAGGCTGGACAGTGGGTGTTAATGGTGATACCTTGTGAGGTATCTTTGTGCTCGAGGCATTTCGTGTGCTAGGCACTGACCTATAGGCCTATCTCAAATGAGAGGAGTTTTACAGATGTAGCCTTTACTGCTGATCCATTGATGGCTCTTGGCAGAGCTAACTCTGGTTGTTAGCTGGGGGCTGTTGCTAGTCCCGTCAGACAATAGTGCTTTTGAAAATACATAGGTTGTTTTTAGTCCCTACCACCATACTGCTTATCTTGTCCTTTTGTCTCCTGTTCCCGAGGGAGGTTTTGCCCTTCCTGGATCTCATCCTGATCCCTGCTTGCAAAACCAAATCCCGAGTTGCTGGTGAAATCAGCTGTCTGATGCACAGCATCATCTATGGTTGTGCAGGGAGGGAAGGAACTGGTGCCCTGCAGAACAGCAGTACAGTGAACGCTGTGCTTGGGCTATGGGCACCCAGTTTGCCTTCCTTTGTATCCCCCATCTAGCTCAAGTAAGAGAAGTTTATCATATTGAGGTCCTCAAGAGTATCTGCTCCTGCTCTTGTGGTTAGGTTGGAGCAAGTCCAGAGGAGGCCATGGAGATGCTGCGAGGGCTGGAGCAGCTCTGCTCTGGAGCCAGGCTGAGAGAGCTGGGCTGGGGCAGCCTGGAGAAGAGAAGGCTCCTGAAGGGGAGAGCTTAGAGCAGCTCCAGTGCCTAAAGGGGCTGCAGGAAACCTGGAGAGGGGCTTTGGACAAGGGATGTAGGGACAGGCCAAGGGGAATGGCTTTAACCTGCCAGAGGGGAGACTGAGATGAGCTCTTAGGCAGAAGCTCTTCCCTGGGAGGGTGCTGAGGCGCTGGCACAGGGTGCCCAGAGAAGCTGTGGCTGCCCCATCCCTGGCAGTGTTCAAGGCCAGGTTGGACACAGGGGCTTGGAGCAAGCTGCTCCAGTGGAAGGTGTCCCTGCCCATGGCAGGGGTTGGAGCTGGAGGAGCTTTCAGGTCCCTTCCAACACAAACCAGGCTGCGATTGTGTGATTCTATATGCTCAGATAAATTTATATATATATTATATATATAATGTATATAATATATATAATTGCATATTAGCCCAGTTTTCTCTCCAAAGAATCATGTGTCTTTTCAGACAGCAGCTCCATGCGAATTTATGTGTCCATTATTCACTGCAGTGTGCAGGGCCACTGCTGAGCTGTCACTCAAACCTCAGCAGTTTGAGTTTCATCCAGGTTTTTGAAGTGATGCCTCCCCTGCCTCCCTTCCACAGACCAATTTAATAGTGGACGCTCGTGCTCAGCGCTCTGACCTTGTAGGTGCATGGAGGCGACCACAGACACCAAAAAGCCACAGCTTCTCTGGGCACCCTGTGCCAGCGCCTCAGCACCCTCACAGGGAAGAGCTTCTGCCTTATGTGCAACCTGAGCTTCCCCTGTTCCAGTTTGAACCCATCACCCCTTGTCCTGTCACTACAGTCCCTGATGAAGAGTCCCTCTCTGCATCCTTGTAGCCCCCTTCGGACACTGCAAGCTGCTGAGGTCTCCATGCATCCTTCTCTTCTCCAGGCTGAGCAGCCCCAGCTTTCTTATAGATGTGAATGTATTTTTACACCTCAGGTTGACTGAAGCAACTTTCCTCTCAGGAAGTCACCGCTGTCTTTTGAAGCAGGTGGAAGAGTTGCTGGACTGAGGGGATGGTTACTGGGCCTTTCTTAGGTTTCCAGAGCTGACAGCAGTACCAGAGGAATGGATGAGTTAGATCTGGGGGAAAACCCACCACAAACCCCCTCAAACTAAAAGAATCTTTATCCCATTTCAAATCTTCCATCTCCCCCGCTTCCAAATGTGCTTGTGAAGGAGTTACAAGTGCTTGTTGGCATAGAAACTACAGACCCAGAGTGAAGCATGCAAATGTAAGGGGAGCCCTTCAGCCTCAGCAGCAGGAGTGAGCTCTGCAGAGCTGGCTGAAGTCCTCTGTGAGGCAAAGAGAATTGCCCAGATGTTGCTCAAATCTAACAGCACTGAATGTTTAGGTTTTCAGTTCAACTTGCATCCAAAAGAGCTTCAGCGCCGGAATGCAGCTCCAGCACCAAAGGGGCTTTTCTTCTGCAGGAACTTGTAGTCCAAAAATATTGCTAAAATCTGTTTGATGCCGAGTTGTGCCAAATCCTCATTAAAACATGTGGATACTTCTGTGGTTTAATCTGTTAGAAATGCAGTCAGGATCCAGTTATGTTAAATTAAGCAACAACATTGGCCTTGGATGTTGTTTGAAACATTAAAGGTGGCAGTCGGAACAGCAAGCAGAATGTTTGCGCATTTTAATCGCTCCGTGAGTTCTTCTTTTTCCGAATTTTATTCCAAGGAATGATCAAGAGAGCTTTAAAATGGTCTGGATTTGCCTCCTTCCCCCTGCCAGGCTCTGGGAGCAGCGCAGCATCCCGGCTCCTTGCTTCCCCTCACAGTGGGATGGAGCTGTGGCGGTGGTGTGCCAGGAGGATGTTGCTCCTTTTGAGCACACTCGTCATCACCTCTCGTGGTGCAGAGCACATGGATGTGCTGTTTTAGTCCTCCCAAAGTCCTTGGTGGAAGTCTAAAAGCCAGCACGGCCAAACAGGTCTGATAAGGAACGGCTGAGGGACCTGGGGGCTTCAGATGGAGAAGAGAAGGCTCAGAGGGGACCTGATCGCTCCCTACAACTGCCTGAGAGGAGGATGGAGCCAGGAGGGGGCTGGGCTCTGCTCCCAAGGAACAAGGGATGGGACAAGAGGAAATGGCCTCAAGCTGCACCAGGGCAGGTTTAGATGGAGCTGAGGAACAATTCCTTCCCCAAAGGGTGCTCAGCATTGGAACAGGCTGCCCAGGGCAGGGCTGCAGTCACCGTCCCTGCAAGTGTTCACACACCGTGGAGACGAGGCCTCAGTGCCATGGGTCAGTGGTGACCTTGGCAGTGCTGGGAACGGTTGGACTGGATGAGCTGAAAGGGCTTCTCCAGCCTGGTTGATTCTATGACTGTGCATCACACCAGCCTGTCCTTCAGAGGCTTTTACTGTTGATTCCCCACTACATTGGGATGGACAAAATGCCTCTGAACTGGCTCAGCAGCATGGAGCAGCCGGTTGGCTCCTGCCTCCTTCACCCTGCACCGGTGGCTCCAGCAGCATGGAGTCTGTGTGCTGAAGGTGCTGCTCCCTCTGCACCTCTCCCACCCCACAGGTAAGGCCTTGGTCTGCAGCAGCGCTTTGTCTTGATGAGCATTTATTTACTATGGTTTAATTTTCCCCCTCCCGGTTGTTAAATTCCTTGTGCTAAGGCAGGGCCCCCTTTTCTTCTGCTTTAAACGCAGCTGTGCCGAGGAAGGGCTTCGTGTTATGCATGCTGGAGCGGGTGGCAAAGGGGCCTGCGGAGCCTTGGGACACATTCATAATATAGAGCATGTCAAAAATACCCCTCCTGTGAGGGTTTATAATGGGATGTGGGGGCTCTTTGCTTTCGAATTCAACACACTGCAAAAGCAGCTCTGGTTCGGTGCCTTGTTCGTGGTTTAAGGGTAAAAATGAGGGTGGTTGGGTATTTTAGCAGCCCTTTGTTTTGGGGCTGTTGTGATTGCCTGGCAGCTTGTGTTGTGTTAAAATGAGCACCTCGCGGGCTTGTGTTGCCAGTACCTGTGTGTGACTCGATAGCATGCACGCCTCTCTGTTGTCAGACAGAAAAAGGGCAGTGTGCAACGTTGGTAGGCTCAAAATTCAGCCATGCTTCACTTTTTTCCTCCTTACTATAGAGCACATATTTTCTGTGGAATGGTTTGGGGTTTTTAGAAAGGAAACAAACCCCTAAATCTTCAATGCATTTTCCTTTATTATTTTAATTTAAAGAATAACTGCATGATGATAAATGGGCATTGTTAATGATCCATGATGGAAGAAAGCCGATGACAATACAAGGCATAATGGGGTGGAGGTTACTGCTGTAAATGTCCTCTGCAAAAGCAAGCGGGTGAGCTGAGGAGGGGAGCAGAGGTCCAGGGCCAGGGAGGAACCAGCCCCAACCCTTCTGGCTGCTGTTTGTGAATGGGAGCTGAGAGAGACATTGAGGTGCTGGAGCGGGTCCAGGGAAGGGCAACAGAGCTGGTGCAGGGCCTGCAGCACGGTTAGTGGTGGTCTTGGCAGTGCTGGGGAGCGGCTGGACTTGATGAGCTTAAAGGCCCTTTCCAGCCTGGTTGACTCTCTGATTCCGAGGAGTGCTGTCCATATCCACTGAGGCTGTTTGGAGGACGGGTGTCGGGAGCAGGCCCGGTCCCTGCCGCTCCTGGGTGCTTTGCCAGGCCAGAGCCGCAGCTCCCACATCAGTGCTGGTCTGTCATGAGAGCTGAAAGCACCGAGGAGGCAGTGACAGAGCCAAGGGATGTCTGAGAGGTGCTGCAGCAGCTCTTCACTTGACCCACCCGTTGGGGAAGGGTCATCCCACAGACTGCCACCAACGTGCAGTGATGCTGTGCAGCACTCGTTGTGTCTAGCTGTGTATTGTCAGCTGCCGAGTAGCGGGGAATCCTGGAAAGCCCTCTTGGAGGGCCAGATCCTGCCTGGCTGCTTTTCCTTGGCTCGTGCATGGAAACAGTGCTGAAATTCAGTTCCCCAAGTGCAGCAGGAGTTGTTAATCAGAGGCATGCAGGAAGGAGCTGTCTTGGTGCGATCTCTTGAAGTCGGTGATGGGGATGATCCAGCCACTAATCAGTTTCATGTGAAACTCCAGAGCTTGCAGCTACCAAGCGAATGTCATACAAAGCTGCTTAAGCACAGGAAGCTGACTTGGGCAGCTCCTGACACTGTTTCATTGAAGCCCAAGAGTGATCAAGACCAGCATTCGGCTTCCTGTTGCAAAAGAATACTGAGATTTCTTTCTTTTTCCTATTGCCTGTGAGTTTTTATTTGATGCTCTGTGTTACCAAACCAGAACCAGGCACTTCTGCTTGTCTTTTCTCTGGGTAACACTGCATGAGGAGAAGCTTTCAAAGGTCCATGATGCTTTTGATGGAGTTCTGTGCTCTTCAGTACAAGACAGACAAGGAGCTGCTGGAGAGGGCCCAGTGGAGGCCACAAGGATGCTCAGGGTCTGGAGCATCTCTCAGATGGGCCTGGTTAGTCTGGAGAGGAGCAGCCTGAGAGGGGATCCCATCAACACAGATCAGTGTCTCAAAGGTGGGTGCCAGCAGGATGGTGCCAGGCTCTTTCCAGTGGTGCCCAGTGACAGGATGAGGAGCAGTGGCCATAAACTAAAACTGATCAGATGTTTGCATTTTTTAGGTTTTTTTTTTCTAGTGTTTTGCTATATTTTGAATCCTTTAGTTTAAAATGTTAACAAAATTAAGTTCTATACCTCCTTGTGAGACAAGTAAGTGGAAATGATCATACCCACTTACTATTATAGAGTCATAGAAAGGTTTGGGCTGGAAAGGACCTTAAGCCCATCCAGCTCCAACCCCTGCCACAGACAGGGACACCTTAAACTAGAGCAGCTTGCTCCAAGCCCTGTGTCCAACCTGGCCTTGAACACTGCCAGGCATGGGGCAGCCACAGCTTCTCTGGAGCCTCTGCAAGCTCTGAACCTCATTGGAGCATCCGGTACGTTGGAGTCCAAGACCTGATTCCAGAAGTGTGAAGCATTCAGGGTTCACGTCAGCTTTAGCATTGGCTCTAGCAGTGACTCTGGGATTCCCCAGGGGCAGGGAATCGCAAGGCTTTGTTCTTTATATGGAGGAAGGAGGTTTTTCTTGCTCCTGTCAGCTTCTGTTCATGCAGCTCCCTTGGCTTTTTCTAATGCAGTGATGCTAACAGGAACAAGAGAAGGTTTGGGTCTGCTCCCTTGGATCTGAAGGTGGTCTTCTGAAGTAGAGAGTATAACCCAGCCCAGTCGTGTTGGGAAGTGAACTGTGCATGAGTACAGCATGTTGAAGGAGCCTTAACTTCATTTACTGTTCTCAGGTGTGTCCATTTTATGCCCTATTCTTCCCTGTGAGGGTGCTGAGACACTGGCACAGGGTGCCCTGTGGAAGGTGTCCCTGCCCATGGCAGGGGATTGGAACTGAATGAACTTTGGTCCTTTCCACCCAAACTGATTCTTATCTGACAGAGTCTGAAAGGTGCTGAGCTCTTGTAATCCCTGATGAAGGCTCTGGAGTATGGAGGCACTGCCTGCCCCTGCAAATGAGGCCATGGATAACTCAGCTCTGACACTGGCTGCCCTCGCTCCTCTTCCTTGCTCCCTCAGGGAGGTTGTGTGTCATCACCGTAGGATTTACTGCTTCCAGCGTGGGGACCTTTGATGTGAGCAGCCCCTGGGAGAAGAGTTACAGCTACAAAGAGAGGCTGCTTCCCACTAGGCCCTAATGCATGTCCTCAGTGGGAAAAAGTTGGGATTCCAACTGGCAGAGCCTATCTAGAAGTTGTTGTTGCTTCTTTTGTATTAAGCTGGTGTTGCCTCTTCAGGCTGTGTTGAAAGCAGAAGTGTTTTGAGCTGCACTAGTGCACCTTTTGGAGTGCTGTGCTAGGAGCAATACAGGATTTCCCCTTTAGATTGTTCCTCCTTTGGAACCCGTGTACCTAGCCTTGGGTAAGCGAATGACTCTGCTTTGCTGCTTTTTCCCTACCTGTCCCCAAGGAAACACTATAAATGCCTCAAGTGTGTATCTACTGAGGGACAAAGGGATTTTTAAATAGTGATGAACTGTGCTGTTTTCCCTTAGTGCAGCAAACCCGACTGTTCCTTAGTGAGGTACATTAACAATTCTCTTACCCACCTTCTTGGGAAGCGAATCGGCTTTAATTCCTTCGTATCAGCAAGAGCCGCAGGTATGGATGGCTTCCTTGCATGGAAAAAAAAGGACGAAGGCAACGCTTGCAAATGGGTCTTTGTTTCCAAGGAAACAAATTTGACATGCTTGAGCTGTGCTAGATGCAAACACTCCAGATTCAGCAGACATGCCTCAGGATTGTATGGTCTGAGTAGTGTTTTAAACCGCCTCCAATTGAAAGGCAAGGGCGAGGATGAGAACAGAATTTATCAGCAGGGTTTACCAATCTGTGCCTGATGAAAGCACTGTGTGGTATCTCAGAGTTGCCTGATGTGGTGTGCGGAGAAGAGCATCCTATGCTGATAAAGGGGTCCCTAAACAACATCCCTGCTGCAGGGCCTGGGGCTTGGGGAGGTAACTCCAGCACACGAGAGCTCCGAGGGGAGCTGAGCACGTGTTCCTGAGCCAAATAACTCTCATTTATCCTGGGTCACTTTGTGCTCCAGAAATGCTTTGGTAAAACGCAGCTCGCCAGCGCCTGATGGGGAAGGGCTGCTGGGTGTTGGGAAGCCAAATGTGATCAGTATCCCAAGGAATCTGGTAAAGAGCCGAGCGTTGGTATTGAGGCCTGGGCTGAGCTCATCAGGCAGGAGATGGAAGAACAACAGGCTGAGCTGTGTGCATGGTGCATCTGACATGAGTGTGCTGTGGGCTGACGGGACTCTGGGCTTTCGCTTGGCTTATGGCACTGTATAGAAAGTCTCCTGGTGTTTTTGTGATTACCTTGGAAGTTTGGTGCAGGGAAAGAGCCAGGGTTCGGCACTCATCCATCACCCTGATGTGTTCATTACTGCTGTGTTGAGGAAGTAACTTCATTCAGTTCATTTTTTAATCTTCCTTTGAAGAATTCAAACGTGACCACCGAAGCAGACACCGTCCACCCATGTATTATCCATGTGTGCATGGAAAATGAGCATCCACAAGTAATGGATTTGAACATGCAGAGGTTTTTCTGGCCTGGGCCTAACATGAGGAATAGGGTATGCATGAAATCTTCCTTGGGATTAAACAACCAGTTTTTGCCCTGGCCTGCAAAGCTTTACTTCTGCATCAGCTATCTTTGCTTTCTGCAGTAGTTCTGTGAGCTGGTAGGGATGTGCTGGGGACGTCCAAAGGATATATAGGGAAATACAGGGTTTTAAGGAACAGTCATGTTCTGTGTGCAGGTCACTCACAGTGAGAAAGCCTGGTGGACATCAGCATTGTTGTTTGGGAAACTGGAAAGGATAAAAGTCCTCTATTAATTCCTCTTTGAAACAGTCTTACTGCATTGAGGAGGTGAGTAGTGATAGAGTAGTAAAAAACCTCTCCTACAGTTCAGCTCCGTAGGAAAACAAGGCATCAGTGTGTGGTACTTTGGTCTCTTTTCCCCTCTTTCATCCTGCTTTTTAACTTGCCGGTGGAGTTAAAATAACCTTCAAGGTGATGGAGGGTGGAGTAGGGTAGGTTTAGCTTTAAGATGGATGGGAGCACTATTTGCATCGTGGTCTAAAAGGCTCAGTTGAAGCCCATTGGGGGGAAGAAAATAATATTAATGGCATCTCATGAAAGTACTGTAATGTGTGGAAGGCCCAGGGTGACAGATGTGCTGGCTTGAGTGGCACTGGGAATGCTCCCTTTTCTTTGCACAAGGCTTGCCTGAGACAGGCTTTTCCTGGCTTTTGTTCTAACCCGAGATGCTTGCTGCCTAAAAATGCCTGTGATCCCTGCAGCAAGAGCTTCACCTCCTTGACAGAGGATGGAAACAGGAAGGTTGGCCGGATCGGGAGGAATCCTGCACCTTTCTGTTTTTTTGCTTCTTGTTAATGACACTTCCTTATGCTTACATTTCATTAAAGCTCTGAAATGGCTGGAGATCAGCCCGTACTGAGCATGCTCCGGGGTGGAGGCTGCACCCATGGAGTGAGATGGATTTGTGGCTGGAGGAGTGCTAGGCCTGGAGTCAGGATCTGGAAGGACCCAGCAGCTCCCCGCAGCCGGGACTGAGGTAGGGCAAATCCAAGCTGACTCGGGGGAATGTGGAGACCGGAGGAAGTAAAACCAGTTGGAATTGATTCAAAAGCAGCATAGTTAACCACTGACACGAGATGGCTTCAAACTGCTTCCTGCGGATCAGCGGGGAGGGCTTGTAAACCACTGACCTTTACTGGCTGGGGAACCTATGGAAAGAACGGCCCTGTCTACTGTTGGGGAGGTGACATACAGTGACAGCAGGCAGGGCTGGCAGAGAGGGACTGCTGGAGCTGCCTTCACATTGGAAGGCATGTGATCGCCTCTCCATCGTGGGCTGCGCGCTCGGGCGCTAATTGTTATTAATGGGAAGCTTTGCAGGGCACAGCCCTGCGCCGCAGTTCCAACCCAGAGCTGTGACTGTGGGAGGCTGAAAGAATGTCACACTCAAACTCCCTTTTTCGGGCTTATTTTGCATTCCGAGGATTGCAAACAAACCTTGCCACACCAGGTCCTCCAAACTGGCAAGGAGAGCAGGGAACAGGGATGGGTTTATTCCTTTGGCTGGGGTTTCACGTGTTGGGTTGGGGGGAAGGAAAAGGGGATCCTGTGGGTTGTGCTGGGGTGGGCTGTTGGGTTGCGCCTGTAGTTGCCAGCTTTTCACAAGGGCTGTGTGCGCACCAGCAGGTATGTGCTGCGTGAGCCGATTGACTCCAGTTGTTGTACAAGCGAGCGGCATGGGGAAGTGCCAATAAAGCATTTACGTTGGCGCTCGAGGTTTGGGTGAGTGAGGTGCAGGGAAGATCTGGCTTCGTGTGGAGCGGGGGGCTCGGCCCTCGCAGAGCCTGTCTCCTATGGGAGGTGTGTCCCTGGGCGTCCATCCTGGCCTGTAAGTAAAGGTAAGAGGTTTGCTGTGCTTAGGGCACTGAGAATACTCTGGTATTACGAAGTTATTGTGTTTAACTTTATTAACAGGAATCTCTGCTCGTGGTCTGTCTGTAGCCTGTGTATCAGCTCTTCCTTCAGGGCACCTCTGCCTGCTTCTCAGTGCAGTTCAGGCATGACTGGTAAAGAGCAAACATGGATTGATATCTTATTGATGTGCCCCAGGTGCTGGTGTCCCACAGTTGGGTCAATCTGCATGAGGAGTCACTTCACCACCTCTAGAAACTCGCCTGTTGCCTGGTTCTGTGCTTCTTGTGTGCTCAGCGTTTCCTGAGCCTGTTTCCTATGTGAGCCCTGCACTCACTGGTGACCAGTTTGCTCACTGGTGTGGCTTTTACGGTCCCTGCACAAAAGGCTGCTGGAGCCCCAGCTCACTCTGGTCATGCAGAACTTCTCTCACCCATTAATGGATGCTGGCTTGTTTAGGGTTGGATGAATGCACAAAGGAGAGTTTATGTAAAATAAATGGCATTGTAATTGTACATGGAAAGGAACAGGGATGGATTCTCTCTGGCTCAGATGGGAGCTGCATTTATGGCTTTGCAGAATGGATCCTGGTGGCTTTTTCTCCTTGTGTGCCTCTGGCGTTGAGGTGATCTCAGCCCCACGTTTTCGTCTATGATCTGGTTCTCTTGATGAAGAGATTTGACTTAAACGGTTTCAGATGCTGGAAAACCACTGGTGTGATTATTTCCTATTGTGCTGTGTGAAAGGCGTAAGGTAGCCTTAAAGACCCACTGCCACCTTATGGCAGTTGCTGAAAAGCAGCCTCTTTAGAGCCCATTCTGTACGCACATCATGCGGGCTTTATTTCTCTTCTTAACTGGTGCTATCTGCATGAAGGCAGGAGCTTTGTTTTCAAAGAGTTCCTTTGCTCCTTCTGTTCCTTGAAGAAATGGCATAATGTCAGCAGAATTCCTTGTCGAGCCATCAACTGTGGCGCTTCATAGGTGAATCCATGACTGGGGAGAGATGCAAAAGCACCATGCAGCATTGATTCTCCTCCAGCGAAGAACTTGCTTGTTTTCATGTGAATGCCCTAAAAACGAGAAGGTGTGAGGTCGAGGAACGGGGACACGTTGAACATGTGAGGCTCCTCAGGAGGATCTCCAGCATTCCCGCTGCAGCAGGAGCGGGATCGGATGTGAGCAGCCATTTGCACAGCCGGCTCTGCTGGCAGAAGATTAGGAACAAGCAGGATGGTTCTGCGCTGACATGGGTCTGATTCCCACCCCATCCGCTGTCCCCAAACTCAAACAGGAAGACGTTTCTCTGTGGAGCAAACAGTGAGGGTGGTTAAAATGATGAGCCTGCTCCTCTTTCCGAGCTGGAATGCTCTGTTAGTACAATGGGAGCTCTTGATACGTGATAACTGACTGGAGGGGAGCAATGGTGTTTTCAGATTTCCAAAATAGAAGGAGCTGTGGTTACTGTAAGTTAAAGCTGAAGGAGTTTCTAATTGGGAACTGTTAGGAATACAGTATGTTCTGAATTACAGCTGTCTGGCCAATATGCTTCTAAATAAAGTGCTAGGATTGCCCTGTAAATGAAATACTCGATGCATACTCCTATCAAAACACAGCAGCGTGTCCCAGAGCGCTTGCATCGCGGGCTCTGTCGCAGCAGTCTCTTTCTTCATTTTCCCCATTTTTTCCCTTCCTGGTGTGTGTGATGCACTCAGCGCGGCCTCCCAGGGAACAGTTCATGTTTCCTATTAAGTCAAAGCAGTTTTCAGCTTTGCTGGGGAGAGGAGGGGGAGGCAGGGAGATGGCTTGGAAACTTCCAGGGAAAAGAGCCGGGTTTGAAAGGTGCCGAAAACTGTCATTCCAGAAGTGTGCATTAGTGACTGCCTGCTCCTTCCAGGCTGTTGTCTGAGCCTGGGGGTGGACGTTTGGGCTCCCTTGGAGGATGCTGAGGACACTCAGTGTGTCCCTTGAAGTTCTGGTTAAGAAACGTCGTCCATAATGGCCGAGGAGGGAAGGGAGGCATTTTAATGGCTTGTGGCGGAGCTGGGGAGTGGTTCCCTGGTTCACAGCAGTGCAGAAGCAAATGGGGATTGCAGCAGAAATGTTCTTTCTACTGAAGATCCCTTCAGCTTGTTGTGCTTTTGAGATTGCTTCTGAGGAGGCTGAAAGGGAGCTTCAGATTGAGCAACTGGAGGGTCAGGAAGAAGAGGAGCCTGATGGAAATAAGGAAAACTGCCTGTGTTTTGCAGAGCTAAATATTGTTCTTCATATAGAAAGAAAAATCTCCCTTTGCCTCCCGTTTGTGCTTCCTCTGCAAGGGAGCTCTGAAAATGCCATACATAATGTGGTAATGAGGCAAGAGCCCTGAGGGACCTGGTGTCCTTTGTGCAGGGAGGTGGCTGTGCTGCTGCCTTCCTCCTGAAAACGGGAGGTTTCCAAAAGGGATATGTGAGCCCTGAATCGGAGAGCGGAGAGCAGAGAGCTCTGGGGTAGAAATACCCTGTGGTCGTATGGTCCCTGTGGAAGATGTTGACAGAGGGATGCTCTGCTGTCTTGTACTGTCTTGGTGGGGAAACTGCTGGAGAGTACTTGGGACACTTAAAGGGGAAAGCTTCATGGGGCATGTTCTTAACCTACATCGTGAGCAAAACAGCTTCCTTGTCCAGCCTGGAGATGGGTCCACAACTGGCTGGTTAGAAAAGAGCCTGTGCAGCTCCCAACCCCTGCAAGATGGGTGCTGGGGGCCCTGGGGCCGGAGGCACCGCTCCAACAGCCCATGGACCCTGCTTGGGCACAGGAGTGGCTGTGCCCTGGAAGCTTCTTTCTTTGGATGGCATAAATTTAAGGTCTTCTTAATGAACACACAGGCATCCCCTGCAAATGCAGTGCAGAGATGCTGGTCCGCTGCTGATTGCTTTGCACCAGTTGGCTGGTGAAGCAGCTGCAATGCCCCGATCAGCTTTGCTTTTTGTGTGGGTTTTAAACAGTGTTTAGTGCTGTCAAGGATGGCCGTGAGACGTGAAAAGCGTCTCTGGTAGCTTCTGCTTGCAGAGTGTGTTAACCTGGGCAGTAAAAACGTGTCTATGTTGAGATGCAGTGGGGAATGCTGCCCCTGTGCATGCGCGGCAAGGCCGAGGCTGCAGTGCGGGTCTCGGGGGTTATTCTGCCTCTGAAAGGGGATGTTGGCTGTGGGGGTTCATTGACACTGCTCTTGGTAACAGCTTTGGGTTTATTTCTGGGGTTTTGATGAAAGCTTGGCAACTTCATGCTGCAAGGAAGGGCAACAAGTTGACTGTTTAAAAGCCGTCTTTGGTTTGAGCTGCAGTTACCTTTTGATGCAGTGGGTAATGCAACTTGTGTCTGTGTAGCTGGAATTGCTTTGGGGATTTTCAAGTTTGTGTGCATGAGTTACCCCTGCACCTCTTAGAGACTGATAGCAAAGCCAGGAAAATCTCATTTTGTGTATAAAACTGAAGATTTACATCAGACAAAGACCCAGTGGGTGAACGATTGATCCTTGCTTCATTCTGTCACCTCAAGTATTCCTTCCCTGTGAATTTCAGTCGTCTTGGTTTAGCCATGTGTTTTAACTGTTTAGTATGAAACTTCTCCAGTGTGTGGAGGGAGAGTGTCCTTGTAGCCAAGGGAGTTTCATAGCCACCTCTTCTGCTGATTTGACTGCTGCTGCTTTGCAAGTGCCTGGGCATGGTGGTGGACTGGCTGCTTGGGATGGAGGTTGTGTGGCTCGTAGCTGTTCCCAGCCTGCAGCACTCTGACGGCAGGATGTGCTCCATGCCCTGGGGATGCCCAGCAGAGGAGGGGACGTGTAGAGCAGCACAGGGCATGGCTCCCTGCCTGTGTGTAGGGGCCGAGTTTACCTGCCTGCTTCTGGTGCAAGGAGTGGGACAAACAAAACTCCTGTGCTCCCCAAACCTCACTATGGATTTCAGTGGCTTTTCTCCCTACGGTGCAGGCTGCTCCCTGCTCCCCCAGCCCTCTAACACATTGCACTCAGCTCCTCTTCCTTTACTTTCTGCTCTTAAAGAGAACTGTCTTTTGTGCTCTCGCTCTTCTGCACAGGGTTTTCCTTTGGCCAGGGCCGTGCGGGTGGTGCCACCGGCCCTGTCTGAGTTTCCTCTTCCTCCTGGCCTCTGCTCCGGGGGGAGGTTCTCCAGCAGACACCCAGCTCCTGCCTCCGGTAAACACCCATCGTGCTCTTGAGCCCGTTCCAGCCCATCGCTGCTTACAGATGTTCTGCGAGTGGCTCTGGCAGTTTTACTGGGAGCTTGAGCAGAGCCTGGAGGTTGCCAAGGGTTTGGGCTCGGTTGTGGAGAGGAACAGAGATCAACTACTTTTATTTTGAAGCTGGAATTCCTTCTCGTCTCCCCGGCTGGGCCAGCTGCATCGTATGGTTTGACATAGACTGAGCTCAGAGCACCTAGCAGTGCACTATCACTGCACTAGGGTTTTCCCCCCTCATCCCGTTCCCTGCCTCCTTTAATGACTGTGCTTGCGACACCCTTCTAAGGTTGGTTGTACCAGGTCAGGTTGTCTTATCAAGCTCCAAAGTGACAAATAGCTCCTGTTCAGCTCAGCAGACTGGGTCTCGAATGCCCTTGCAGTTGGACGCTGCGTTATTGAGGCAGTTTAACCCATGTGCCTTCATCCTAGTGCTTAGAGGTCGGGGGCTGTATTAAGCGGAACAAAATCATCACGGGAGCATCCCTCCCTGTCCTTCCTGCCTCTCCTTTCCCTGCGAGCAAGGGCTTCTCTTGAAGGCCACCGAGACAGAACACCTCGCTGCATGGTTTAAAAGGCTTTTCTCTTTGTTTCAGGCGAGCGCTCAGTTTTGAGGCCTGGCACCCTGTCAGAGAGGTGACAGATGATCAGCATTACCAGTGCGTCCCCGGGATGCCCGGGCTGATCGCACTCCAATGGACGCCCTGGAGCCGGCAGGTTCTCTGTGAAATGGCTGCAGCTTGGAGGGAGCAGTGAAATGGTCTCCTCTGGGCATGCTCACTCTGTAGAGGGAGCTTCTATCACATGAGCAGAAACTGAATCACTGCTCATGAGGATCTGGAATATGCAACTCTTTGAGTCTTCACCAGAAGAAGACAACAGATGTCCGCAGGTACCGCAGGGCTCACCTCTTGCAGAGAGCGGCTCCCTGGAGCAGGCAGGCTGGCTCCCGATGGGGAGCTGGAGCCTTGGAGAGGAGGAAGGCAGTGCGGAGAGTCATGGCTGGGGCTATTCGTTTAGTTGTTTCTAGGGACATTGGTTTTACTGCTCCGTGCGCGGGGGCACACGGGGGAGCGGGCAGAGGAGGCTGGAGCAGGATGGAGCGGGCTGATGGAGGCTGGCTGGGGCACTGCTGCCCAGCACTGGGCCCTGGGCTCTTGGGGACTGCAGCATCCGGCGTTGCCTGGCTCTGGGAATGCTCGGGCTTTGTTTCCTCGCATCCACGTGGTCTTTTATTTGCCTTGTGGGGCGGGAGGCTCGGCTGGGGCTGGTTCTGGGGGGTTTGCGCTTGGGGCTTTTTGGTGCCTTTATTTTTTGAAGTGGGAAGTTTCTGGAAAATCCTCCCAGGAGCCCTCCCTGCTTGCAGCTCTTGTGAGCAAGAGGAGCAAAGCCTGGGGTGTCCGAGCTGCTCGAAGGCTGAGCCTCCAAAAGGGGAAGAGCGGGCCTGTGGCCACATGGCACCTCCTCGCTGGGTCTCCTTTGAACACCCCTGCTTGCATCAAGCTCTCTTCTTCGGGTGGAGGTAGGAGCACACTTTATTTTACCAGGACGAAACAATCCGTCCTTTCTTTCTTCTTCTCTCCTGTGTTTTGGTACCAGTTCCCTTGCAATCCAAGGGAATAGCTGATTAAACTGAAACATCCGTGGTTGATTTCATGGCACAAGGCCGGCGTCTGCAGCTTATTTTAAACGTTGCCTAAAATTCAGCCCCCGGCCCTGCTGTGCTCGTTGTTGTTGTTCTGTTTGTGCTGTCGTTTGTGTTACATGGGCTGTTGGCTGCCACAGGCCCCGGGGGGACACTGGAGGTCCCAGAGCCTTGAGGGGTCTGGGCAGAGCACAGGCAAGCTCATGCTGTGCTTGAGGGAGACCCCTGAAGCTGCCATGAGGATGCGACATTGGGTTTTCAATCGAGAAGTGAGACGTGAAGGTGGCGTTTAAAAGATTAAGGAGCTTGCTGGGCAGTCTGTGATACCACATCTAAATACCCATCGTGTCTCCACTGGACTATAAATACTCCCATTGTTTGTCATCCAGAAGATGTGTGCTACAGGAAAAGGCATCGGAGGAAGTCAGGAAGAGAGAAATGAGATTTCATTTGCACAGTGAAGAGCAGAGGCCTTGATGTGCTGCCTGATCAGCTCCCATCCAAGGGAAAAAAGCATGCTTTGGCTTTGATGAAGGCTGAGGAAAACCAAAACCATGCTGAGGTGTGCAGTGTGTGCTCCTGTGGTGGTGACACCGGTGTGACAGCAGCCAGAACCACCCCAATGCTCTGTTCCTGCGGCTGATGCCCTTTGAAAGCATCTGCAGAGAGACGCTGAACAGCCTGACCTACTTTGGAGGCAAGAAAGAAACCCAAGGGCTGGACTTGGCGCTGCTTTTCAGCAAGGGTTAAGAGCCGCAGAGTGGGGCTTTCAGGTCTTGGGTTTTCTCCACTTCAAGTATTTCACTGACCTTTCAGTGCCAGCACGAGCCCTTCCCCTCCTCTCCACAACCCTTTGGACAGAGCTGGGCTCTGTAGCACACATGGGATGTATTTTCTGCTCGTCACCCCCTGTTAGACACCCCCTGGGGCTGGCAGGAACAGGATCAGGCCCACGACGTGGCGTCAGGCTATGGTGGTTGTCCTGGGTCTGGACCCCTGACCTCCTCCATGTGGTGCTGTCTCCTAACGAAGGATTGCATGCATCTCGTGCCATGGCAGGGGGCTATTTCATTCAGGTAAACAAGGAGTTTTAGGGCGCTTCACCTTCCAGGCCAGTTGGTTTGTGGGAGGATTGGCTTGGTTCCTGCTGCTTGTCCTTTTCCCTGAAGGTTTTCCTGCTCCCCTTCCCGCTCCTGGAGCTGAGTGGTTGAGGAACTGCCGCAGTGGGAGAGTTACCTTGCTTTAGGTTCAAGCCAACCAGCGCGGGGCTCCGACAGCGCGCGCTCCCCGCTCGCGAGGCTCGGCGCACCATATGTTCCTGCAGTGACATGGAATGTCAGTGATTTGGAAGTGAACCTCCAATTTATACTCCTTAGCTGCCATTTCCAGCCGCTTATTTGGGATTCCTGTGAATTCCGAGCTTTGACACCAGCCCCTCTTTGCAGAGGAGACCCTTATGTCCCCCTGTGTTTGCTTTAGGGGGTCCATCCATCCCTGTGTCTGTGTGAGCTGCTTGGTCTCTTGGGTAGAGGAGGAGATGTCTGGTTTTGCTGTATGGTGGTGCAGGGGGGCAGAGGAGGAGGATGGGCAGCGCTGTCTGCCAGGATTTACAGTAGTCAGGGAAGCAGCAGGAGCGAAGCTCACAAACTGGATGAGCTAATTGGGAAGGAGCCTTAAAAAGCAAGACAAAATGTAGAGGATACAATGTAGAGCAAAGCTGTTTAAAAATGCATCCTGGGATCCATCACACCAGCTTCCTTCCCCCAAAGCAGGCGATGGATTTATCCCTTTCCTTCAGTCGCCATCGGGAGGGGAAGGCTGGTGGACGTGGTGGGGAAGGGTCGAGGCAGTGGGGGTTAAGATGTGACGTGCAAGTGTCTTCCCCGCACTGCTGCCATGCTGTGTCAGAGCAGCACAGTGCCTCTTGCAAAAGAAGCTTTTCACAACTTGTCCTTGTTCCAAGGATGAGGAAACCTCCGGCTCTTCTGGCATTTTCTCTCTCCGTCATAGGTCAGAGCTGCTTTCACCTGTAAAGTATGATGAGTGCGGACTGGAACGGGGAGGGGCTCGGAGCCACCTCGCCAGGCTTTTCATGGAGCTCTTGGTGTTAAAGGAGGAACTTTCCCCTCCTCCTCTCCTCATTTTCCTGTGTGCCTGCAAAAATACTCTTGGTTTGCATTTAAAGGAGACAACTGTAAGTGCTGGGGCTAAGCCAACCTGTTTATTCATGGGGAATACCCGATTTCCAAGCGTTTCTCTCGCAGAGGAAGGCTTGAAGGAGGATGCAGACTGGGCTGGGGATTGTATTTTTAGGTGCCATCGAAGCACGGTTGTGATTCGAAGAAGCTAAAACTCATGGCTGGCAATCTGCATCGAGCTTTGCAAGACCCCTCTTCCTGAGTGCCCCCCAGCCCTCAGAGGGGTTAACTTCTCCCTCCAAAGCAGGTGGATTTTGACCTGAAGCAAGGAGGGGAAAGGAGGAAAAGGCAATCAGCATCAGACCCACCACCAGCAGCCCACGGGCAGCTCCTTCCCAGCCTTTTGCAACCTCTCATTCCCAAACCGGGGGTCCCCGTGAGGAGGGGCCGGGGTCGGGAGCCGGCGCCCGCTCCTCTGCTCCTGTCAAAAGATGGCAGGTCAGCGTGTGCCTGTAAACAATGCAGTTATGAAATGGCAGCGCCGGCCGCGCTGAGCATGCTCGGGAGCAGCCTGCAGGGGGAGGTGAGCCAGGGAGATGATCTAATTCAGAGCAATTCTTGGGATTGAAGGAAAAGACCAGGCTCCACTCTTAATGACAGAGCAGAAAAACCAGGCCCCACGCCGGGGACGAGGCCCGTAGGCCATGGAGGAGAGGGTGTGAGGATCTCCCACCTCTAGGACTTCGGGTGCTGGGCAGCGCTGTGTCGCTTTCTCACCCTCCAGGAGAGTAAAGCCTTGGTGAGGTTTTGCTGTAGTTATTAGAGGGACAGGCCCGAGGGTGAAAGTTCTGTTATTATTGTTATTTGTCTCTTTTTTCCTTCCACTTTTCCGTGTCTGCTGCTCCAGCTCGCAGGCATCGCTGCCTTGCTGCTGGCCGCTCCATGGCTGGAGGTGACCCAGGCGGAGGTGGCCCTCCAGGTCCCCCTTGGGCACAGGGAGAGGGACCTGCTTTTGGCTGCGGTGGTTTAGGGGTGGGAGGAAGAGGAGCGCGGGGGCTGAAGAGGTGCCTGAGCCCCCTCAATGGGGGCTTGCTCCAGGCTCCTCTTGGAGCTCCGGTTGTCTCCAGGCTGAGCCTTCCAGGGGAAGGGGTGTTTCTGAAATGGCCGGTTTGCTTTGATGACTGTTGGTCTCCATGTTAGGGTTTGCTTCACACCCCTCCCCTCACGGGTGGTAGGAGAAGGCAGGCAGCAGCTGTACTCCTTGCTAACCTCAGCCCGTGCAGGAGGAGATGCCTTTGTCTGCTCTGGATTTACACTTGCCTGCACATACAAGTTGCACTGGCTTTAACTCTACTGGGACACAGCTAGATGGGGACGACACTTCCCAGCGTGCAAGCAATGAGGAAGCATAAATCAGTCTCCTCTTTACAGGAGGGCCTGGGCTCTGTGAACCCCCCCGGCCTGAAGCCTGCACACCATTGAGGGCTGTGCTGCCTTCCGAGAAGCCACTTTAAGTCCTGTTGTGTTCCATGCACGTGTCTCCTTGTTCCCAGCTGTTGCGTGCAGGGACTTGCGCCTCGTTTCTTACGCTTCCCCGTTTCGGGAGTTGATTTGTGCGGCTGGAAGAGGAGCGAGGGCATGGGGGTTGAGAAGGAAATGCTTCGTGTCTCTTAAAGGACCTGGATGGAAGGAATTCAGGAGACAAAGGAACTGCAAAGAATTTGATTTGGGGGGCAAACTTCAGGCTGAGGGCAGTGCTTGCGAGCTGCAGATAAAATTCCATGTTCACATGATTGCATGAGGCTTATAAGGAAGTGGCCTTAACCTAAGGAAAAAAGGGAGCTTTGAGGCTCGTGACTGCATTGTAGGCCAGGTATGCTGGTGGCTGTGTTTCCTTCCTTCCCCAGATCAAATGCTTCTGCTGCTTCTAATGACAGGCCCGTGGTCAGCATCGCCATGGGCAGTGATCCCAGGCCTTACCCGTGCACTGCAGGACCCGAGCAGAGCTGAGATCCGAGGTGGGCAGCCTGCACGTGCCTGCCCAAGGAACACTCCTTCTACAAGCATTTTCTTAGGCGTTACTTCCTATATAATTAACTCCAAATGTTTGTCTTCTCTTTAAGGCAAAGGTTATTATGAGCAAGTTGGTTTGGATTGTGTTACTTATTTTGGTTTTGAAGAGGAAAGAAATGAATAGGAATCTGCTGGTGCTGGGGTTGCATCATTGTCTGAGGGCTTTGCCTCCTGCCTTGCTGCAGCATGCATTGCAAACCTTGCATGGAAGGTGGGATCCTGCCCTGCTGCAGGGCTGGAGGGAGCTTTGCTGAGGGGCTGGTGTTGGGGTATATACCCCAGTGCTGCGGTGCCCGCTTGTGTCCACCTCCAGGCTGAAGCCTTTTGTGGGTCGGGCAGGATCGGTCCCATCCATCCCACTGGTGTGCAGGGAGATGTGTTGGTGCCCTGGGTGGGGGCGAGCAGCGTTTCAGAGGGGTCCTCCTGCTCCCGGCCCTGTCAGCTCAACCTGCTGTGGCTGCACGATCAGCACAGCGCTGCTGCACAGCCTCGGGTTCCTCAACGGGTGAGTTTTAAGACCAGAGAATAAAAAGACCCTGGTGAAGGTGGACATCTTTGCACATCAACCTCCGCTCTTCCTGCTCTGCCCGGAGAGAGCTCTGGTTCATGGGGCAACACACAGGTCTCTTGGGCTTGGTAAGCTGCGGTACGTTGGAGTTTTGCTGTGCATGCGTTGTCTTTGCCTATAAAACCTGTTCGGATCGTTGCGAAGGGCACCCGGATGGCGGGTGAAAATGCCAAGGAGGAGGCTGAGGAAGCTCTTTCTGTTTCCTAGCTTTGTTCTTTTTCTCTCTCATTTTTTCTTTGGTGGGTTTTTTCTGTTTTAAAGGCACCCCTGTAGCTTCTGGTTGTGTTTGGAAATGCTGCAGAGCCTTGCCTTGGCCGGGCTGACCTGTCCTCCATCCCCTCCACAGACCTCGCAGAGGAGAGGGAGCCTGTTTTCATGTAAACAGAGCTAAAACTAAACCAGCACAAGCTCCTCTGCGTGGATCCTCGTGGCTTTTAAAGCCAGAATGGGTCCTTCCGAAGGTGCAATAAGTCTTCCCCTCGAAACCTAAAAATGAAAGGGTTGGGGGGTGCTAAGGCTTTGTTGCTGGTGGTGTCTATTCCTTATGGAGGCTCTCCAGCTACCGAAGGTTAATAATCAGTCTGGGGTTGGGGAGGGAATGGAGGCGGACGGCTGCAGGAAAGGGGGGAAGGAGGAAAGGGAAAAAGAAATGGCGAGAGTGAGACTTTTATTGTGAAGCAGCGTGTGCTTGGCAGTTGGCTTTGTTGGGGCTGCTGCAGGAGCCGGCATTCCCGGCGGGAGGGTGGGTATAGGATTTCCCTGGCAATCCGAGCGACGGCTGGGGCACGAGGAGTGGGAGCAGCCAGGGCGGCTTGCTCTGATTTCAGGGAGGGCAAACCCACCCCAGAGCCCAACACACACACACACACAAATGGAGGTATTGACACTTGGCAGGGAAATTGCTGCGAAGTTGGCTGGGTGGAGCCGTGGGTTGGTGGGAATGAATGGGCAGCACTGCCCTTGGTGGTGGGTGCCCCTGGGTGCCGGGAGTGGTGATGGAGCAAGGAGGGGAAAGGCTGGCCTGGGTGTAAGAGGCTTTGAGCGCTTCGCAGGGGGTTCCTGTAGCTTCCTTTGGATCAAATGCTTCCAACGTCCCAGCTGTCTTTTTATTTGTACTTATGATTTTATGTTCTACCTTGATGCTGAGTTTTTGTCTGTTGCAGAGCAAGGCATGGAAGTTGTAAAGGCGCTGCCGCTGCTAGCGAGGGATGTGTCCGTGAGCTAGGAGCAGGAGAGCCCATCAGGTGCCATTGGGTTAGCCTTGCCTTGGTACCCACCTACTCTCCCAGGACTAAAGGGGATGGTGTCGTTGCTTTGAGAGCTCCTGCTGCTGGGCAGGACCCGGGGCAGGCTGCAGCTCCTGCTCGTTGCAGTGAGGAGGGAGGGTGGCCGTTGTCTGCTGAGGTCTGATGGGTGCCAGCAGTGGCTTTTCTTCAGGCATCATGGGCTGGGCAGCAGCAAGGCCTCTGAGGAAGGGAGAGTGTGAATGGTTTATGGAATGGGGTTACTGCTGATGAAATAAAGACAGACTTAGGATCAGATGGCTCCAGTGACCTGCTGGAAGTCCTGGGGCTTTCAGTACGAGTCAGTTTAACAGCAAAACCTTTCTTTGTTGCAGCAAAGGCTGGGAAAACACCCTGGTCCATTTATAGGCTGGGGGTCTTCATTTGCTGCCGCTGTGTGTGGCAAGGGCCTTGGGTGCCCTTTCCCGTGGGTGGGAGCCATGGGGCTGTGCTCGAGCCCCATATCTCTGCAGCTCTCTTTGCGTTAGTCTTGCAGCAGGGTGAGTCCATGAGGGAAATGAAGTGATTCCCACTTTACAGGAAGTCGGGCTAGACGAGGGGTAGGCTTTACAGCAAATGTTTGCAGCAAGGATATATAGCATTGGCTTAGCAAATATACATAAAAAGAAGCTGATCTATGTTCAAACTCTGGGCTGTGTTTTCATGATCGTTTCTCGGTGGAAGCTGTCGGACACTGTCTGCTGGAGGTATGTTTTGTTTGAGGCTCTCTGGTCGGCTGAGGTTTCAGATGCTTGCAGTTTGATTTTTGGTCTGAGTCTGAAGCTGGGGAGCTCGGGGCAGAAGTTCCCTCTTGCTGGGAGCATCTAGACTTGCCTGTGTTTGCTGTTTGCTTGTGCTTGGGGCAGGAGCCATGTGCAACCACCTTCCTCCTTGCTAGAGGAGCAGTCCTTGAAGGTGCCTTCAGCAGGCGGTGGAGACCCTGTGCCCAGCTACGTCCCTTGAATGTCCTTCCATCAGCTGTGTGTTGCTTTGTAGATTGTGGCATTTCGGTGCACGATAGAGGGGTCCTGCTGGCACCACGGGGCAGAGATATGGTCCTGGGTGAGCCAGATGTGGATGTGGCTCTGGATGACCTGTCCCTGCCTGCAGGGAGCTGGGGGCTGCCAAAATCAGGGTGAAGGAAGACCCCACACTGCAGCACTTGCCAGTACTTGGCATTGCAGCTGAGCTGACATAGAAACACACATGAGAGAGTGGCTGGTAATAGCAATGCCAACATCAAAGCTCATCCCTCGTGCTAGATGCAGACAGAAACGTGGGGAAGGGCGAGCTGCTGCTGGGGATGGTTCTGGAGCTGATATGCCGGGCTTCATGTGTGCGTCTTGTCTCTTTCTGCTTGCTAGTAGGAGATGGGCAGGTTGTTTTCTTTCCCTTTCTTTATCACTCAGTGTGCTTTAAACCTTGTGATTTGCAGGGCTGCAGGCACCATCTGCTCTGTGCAGGCCTGCAGTACTTGGCTTGGCCTGGGCTCATTCTTCTCCTGCAACACTGCCAGTGTGCAGCGAGCCCTTTGCCCAGCCTGGCCTCAGGACACAGCACCTCTACACTCACCATCTTTACCTTTCAGACCAGCTTGTCCTCTGAGCACTGTGTCAAAGGACCCCTTCTCTGTGTGTTTGGAGGGGTTTAATACCTTTTTTCTTTCGTTTTGGTAGCTCTTTTTTGTCTCGATGTGTCACAAAGAGAAAGGGTTTTAAAGCTGCAAACCTGATCTAGCAGCAGGACTCCAGGTGTGGGAAAGGCAGGAGTTGAGCAGGTGTGTTGTTTTTACAAGAAAATAACAAAAAAGAGGGGAAGAACCCCAAATTACTTTCTACAGAATTCAAACTATAGCTCATTAGCTTTATTACACTTGGATGTTATGAATTATGAGCTGGAGGTCACTGATGGTTTGCAGTTTGTAAGTTAACGTTTGCATGAACTAGGAAAGAACCCCAAAACTAAACACCAAAAGCATCCGTGGGCTGTAAATGTTGCTAAATGATGTGGAATGGCAAGTTTGACAGATCAGCCTCCCCACACCTAAAACCTAAGAAGTTCTGGGGGAATAAATGTCACTCCTTGAGATGATGAAGTGTTCAAGGCCAGGTTGGACACAGGGGCTTGCAGCAACCTGCTCTAGTGGAAGGTGTCCCTGCCTGTGGTAGGGGATTGGAACTGGATGAGCTTTAAGGTGCCTTCCAATACAAACCAGGCTGGGATTCTGCTGTGCCTTTCATGACCATTTCAGTCCATGCCTGCACAGCCAGACTCAGCTGGATTCCCAAACACGTAGAGAATCTGTCTGGCTGCATCTGAACCGCACTGAGCTGCGAGGTCCTGGCCCGGGTGCAGCACGAAGCCCCTCTGCTCCTCGTGGGGATGAGCTGCCAGTTCATGTCTGTGACCTGTGCCTTGGTGGCAGCTTCCTGGCAGCCGTTACTTTGCAGAACGAGGTTTGCACTGATGTAAACAGGATGTGTCCATGATTGTCTCTTCTTTTCAATGCAGCTTGTGTATGAACATTGAGCTAAACTGTGGTATTTCTTTCCCATTTCTTTCCCTCCCCCATCCCCATCTCTTCCCTCCCCACCCCTAGCGAACAGTGCTGAGTAAGGCAGAGCCAAGGAAAGACGCCTGCATGAAGACTGAGCTGCTGAAAGATATCACCAACAACAAAGAGGAAGGTGAGCACCTGCCTCAGTTGAGGGCCAGACCTTGCTGGTGAGGCTGGCGTGTGATGGGACCAAAACTGGGGGTGTGGAGATGGGCTTTGTCCCCTGGGTGTGCTGCCACAAGCAGTTCCTTGTTTATCTGAGCAATGCTCTTCCCCAGGAGATGGCAAATTGGCTTTTCAGTCCTTCCATCAGCACCCACCTTAATGACTGATCGCTGATTTTCACTTCTGCTTTGGTGTGTCTGTGAAGCACAAAGGAGTTCCTTTGAACCTGCTGTGTATGACTGGTTTGTACTGAACTCTGATCCTGCCACATGATGATCTGGCCCTTTTCCTCCCTCTAGTCAAGTGAACTTTCTGTTTTCCTCTGGGTTTCTCTTGCTCCAGAGCAGGCAGTGACGGCTGCAGGGTGGTTGGTGGGGTTAGGGCCTTCCACACCTCGTGCTGTTGTGGGATGCTTCATGGCTGCTGCGTTGTTTCTTCTTGCTTTTCATTTGCAGGATGCAGCACATGTTAACTTGACGAAGTCTTTCCTGTGTGGCTGGCTGGGAGTTGCATGCACACAAATCCGAGGGCTTAATAAATGTGTCAATGGGATTAGGGAAAAGAAAAACCCACCACGCTTTATCTCTGCAGCCCCCTCCTTTCTTTCCATGGCTCTATTATTCCTTGACTAGTTACTTGTGATAGCTCTGCAGGGATTTGGTGTATTTTTGTTCTCTTTTCCATAATAGAGCATTAGAAAAGCACTGAACTGGCCCCATCAGAATACCTTGTCTTAGCTAGCAACACAATTTTGGACTTAATTCAGATGCGTGTTGTACAGCATTGCTCTCCCTTTCTCTCCCGCATAATGTTTTGTCATTTCTTTAGTTAGAAAGTAAAGCTCAGAACAGACAAAATACTGAATGCTGCATCAGATGTGGCCACGGTGCTTGTATATTAACTGGGAGCACGTGAGTGCTGCTGCTGACACATGTGTGCACCAGACCTCTGCTCTGGGAGACTGAGTCTGAGGTAGCAGTGGGAGGTCATGTCGCTCTGGGAGGCGACTCTCGCTTTGATCACTTGCCTTGCTTGGCTCAGGACTATAAAGGTGTTTATTTAGCTCTTGGTTGATCTTAAGGTAAGTGTCAAGAGTCTGTGGAGGTAAAAATCCAGGAGGAGGGTTGGGAGAGAGACGTTTCTACACTTGGATGTCTTGAGTGCCTTGGACTGAAAGCAACTGGTGTGTATCAAAGGGAAGCTGAGAACCCTCCCTGCGCAGGAGCAGTCTTGAGGCTTCACAAAGTGCTTGGATTCCAACCACTTCAGCTTATTGTCCAGTTCTGCTACTGGGGAAAGAAGGGTGCTGCAATGTGAACTGTATGGTCTCCATTCCTATGGTAACATTCAGATGCTAGCCTTGCCTTCCTGAGCACACCACGTGTGTAAAAGACAATGGTTTGTGTGGTGGTTGTGCCCTATGCATTGTTCTTCACTGGCCTTTGTTACCCAGCTGTGATTGCTGAGACTGGCGGCCAGGAGACCAGACAGGGCATAATGATGCTTAGGTGTTTTAAATGTGCATCCAGAGGTGCACTCAGTGTTCATGTCCCCTGTTTCAGGGAGGCTGCAGCAGCAGAAGTGCTCTTGGAGCTGGGCAGCTCCAGAGCCGGAGCATCCCATGGCCACAGATGGGCTGGGGGCCTCGTTGCTGTGCTGTAACCCTGTGGACCTAATCCCATGGCAAAGGAACAAATTAATATCACCCAGGCTGTTAAGCTGCTTTGAGTCACCATCAGTATTCATGTGATTCAGCCCACCAGAGAGATGCTGAATCCCATTTATGCGACCTCTGCAATTTCAGTGTTGAGCATTCACAGCAGAAGTTGTTGGGGTTTATTATTTTAGTTTTCCTGTTTTGACTCTTGACAGGAGAAGGGCAGCGGTGATGCTGCCCCAGGGGGATGCTGCCCCAGGGGGACAGCTCCAGGGCACTGGGAGCAGTGGTGTTTGTGTTTTGGAAGTACAGGGCAGGCTCTTGGATGAATATCACCTGCCTTCATGGATTAAAAAGGGGACGATGGAAGGAGAGACCATCAGTGACAGGATCCCAGCCTGGTTTGGGTTGAAGGGACCTGAAAGCTCATCCAGTTCCAACCCCTGCCACAGGCAGGGACACCTTCCACTGGAGCAGCTTGCTCCAAGCCCCTGTGTCCAACCTGGCCTTCAACACTGCCAGGGATGGGGCAGCCACAGCTTCTCTGGGCACCCTGTGCCAGTGCCTCAGCACCCTCACAGGGAACAGCTTCTGCCTAAGAGCTCATCTCAATCTCCCCTCTGGCAGGTTAAAGCCATTCCCCTTGTCCTGTCCCTACAGGCCCTTGTCCAAAGCCCCTCTCCAGGTTTCCTGCAGCCCCTTTAGGCACTGGAGCTGTTCTAAGGTCTCCCCTTCAGGAGCCTTCTCTTCTCCAGGCTGCCCCAGCCCAGCTCTCTCAGCCTGGCTCCAGAGCAGAGCTGCTCCAGCCCTCGCAGCATCTCCATGGCCTCCTCTGAACTCGCTCCAGCAGCTCCATGTCCCTCTTGTTGCTGTTGCCCCAGAGCTGGACACACCCCAGAGAGGAACTTTGCCCTGAAAGCATGGTTCTCTTCATTTCCTGTCTTCAAAATGCTCCACTTCTTGGTTTCAATGGTAGAGGTGCTGCTTTCCTTCCCAATGGGTGCAGGATCTCCAGCCACCAGTTCTCCCTTGTCAGCCCCCATCTCTTCAGCATCCTTTTGATGTCAGCTGGGCTTCTCTCTGCTTTGAATATTTATGTACTGTTTTACCTTGAGGAGGAAGGGAAGGGCACTGCTGTAACACAGTGGCAGCAACCAGGTGCATTTCTCCCTTGTCCAAGTTGATCCAGCAGGGCAGTTATTGAATAAAAAGACTGTGATGTTTTAAAAGATGATCTGCAAAGTGCTTAAGGTAAAACACTCATGAGGTGTGATATATGGAAATGTCTGCAGTGCTCATACTGCACTTCATACGCTTTTATATAAGCTCAGTCTTGGCTTAGTTCAGAGGTGGATGTTTCTCTTGCAGCAACCGAAGCCTCATGGCCCTGTGCTGGGGACACAGGAAATTGCTGGGGACAGAGAAGATACCCTGCAAGCCCTTGTTGCTTGTCTGTTTCAGGTTGTGTCTCTAGCAGTGCTCAGCACCAAGATGTTCAGCAGAACATAGGAAAGGTCCATGGTTTAGTAGTGTCTTTGCTTCTAGGATATTCTTTTTCTTTCTGTTTGTCTTCTTGTTCTTTTCCCCTCAGACCCAGTGATGATAGCAGTTTGGCCTGGAGTATAAGGCTTGTAATGCTTGCATATTGTTCTTACTTTGTCTCACTGAGGAGTGAGATCCGAGCTCAAAAGTCTATATTTCAGGCTTTGTTTTCACTGCATTCTCAAAGTAATAGAGAGTTTTGAGCTCATCCATCTGGCGGCCTGCGCATGGAAAGTGGCTGCATGTCCCCTTTGGTCTCTGCAGCGGTGATTGGGTTCCCTTTGGTCTATGGCAGGGATGGCTGGTGAGTCTGTGGCATGTCTGCTAGAGAGGCTCTGCCCACAGGCAGGCTGTGGCAGGCTGAGCCCAGCTCTGGCCAGCTCCAGGGCAGGACGAGAGCCAGGCCTGGCTCTGCTGGAAGGGCTGGAAGCAGTGGAGAGGAGCCCTCATTGCAGGAGTCTGGGCTGGCAGAGCAGAGGTGGGTTTCATTTTGCCTAATTTAGGGGTTTTTTTTAAGTTCCCATTCTAACTCTGAGCTGGTCCAGCTCCGTTCTGCTTGCACATGGTAGGCATGTCCAGGCAGTGGGTGGTTCAGCCAAAGACAGGTGCCTGAAGTCAAACTGTGCTTATCTGAGCTGTCGTCTTCATGGTTGTGATGGTGGCTTAGGGGCAGCCTGGAGTTTGAGATACCTTTTGGACACCTAACATGAGGTGAGGTGGCCTCAGCCTGTCTGACTTGGCTTCTCCCTTACTTTTGTATGATTTTGTTCCCTTCATGGGGATTTTAATTCAATTTTGAATAACTGTGGTATTGAGAAGATACTGAGATTGATACTGATAGTGAGAAGAAAGCTGACGCCTGAAACTCGTGCACAGGGTCTGCTTGAGCCTGGGGAATGGTGGGAGGGCTGGAAACTCTGCATCACTCCAGTGAGTTGTTAATTCTGAGAAGTGGTTTGGGTATATTACTGATTATTCTTTGCTGTGTGGAGTCTCAGTGACTGTGGAGCTGCAGCATTTCCTGTGTCTTAAATTCCTTGTGTTACTGAAATGCAGCCAGCTCCTAAGAGATAAACCTTTAGTGAAGCTTCTTTCATCTTGGGATCCAGGTTGGATGCCAAGGCCAGGATGGACACAGGGGCTTGGAGCAAGCTGCTCTAGTGGAAGGTGTCCCTGCCCATGGCAGGGGTTGCAATTGGATGGGCTTTAAGGTACCTTCCAACACAAGCAACTTGATGAGTCCATCAATTTCAGTCATGAGGACGGGCGCCATAACAGAAAATAAATCTCTTGGGCAAGTTACCCATCCCAAATTAATCCCAAATGCTTGGATTAGGATGCAGGCAGCATTGTGGGCCATGTGACAAGGTTGCCCTGCTGCATGTGGTGTAGGGGATGCATAAGGGAGTTCTGAAAATGCTAAGATGCTTCTAGTAAAAGAAGTTACACTTCCATGGACAGAGGCTCTGTCTTTCTACCTTTCATGTTGTAATTAAGGAACGAATGGTTGTAGACTAAAGAGCAGTGAGTTGGAGAGAAGGGAACACTGAGGAGAGGTCTGCTTGGAAGGTAGGAATGCTGTCAAGTTGTAAAGTTCTGGAGAAACAATTATGGTTTCTACTCACTTGCATTTGCAGCACAAGAGCAGAAAAGCTGTTGACGAGAAGAGAACTCGCTGCTGTGAGGTGTCTTTGAAATGAAGGTCTTGGCAGGTGTGCAGCGATTCATCTTGTTTAATCATGAAGAAGGGGAGATGAGGAGGTCATGGCAGGAGGCTTTAGCTGTCTGGTGAGGTTGAAGAGCTTGCGTAGGCTGTTGCAGTCAGTATCTCTCCATTGTGAGGTTCCTGCTGTCTCTAGTTCGTGTTCCTGTCTCCATCTGTAGGCCATATTTCAGCAAAAGTGGAAATATCTATTGAATTGTGTCTGTTCAGCACTGGTTGTAAATGTGCACTTCATGTGTCTGAGACTTGTTGAATGTGGTCGGACTTGCAGACCTGTCCCATTCCACAAGGATGGAGCATGTGTTAGAGGCAGAGCATCCTGGCAAGGGGAGCAATAGCCTTACCTGGGGGAGCAACTCCTGTTCTGCTGTTACCAGACTAAGGATTTTGGTTGTGAAACCCAGACTCCTTTACTTGGGCTGCCACATCTTATTGAGTAACGTAGCTCCTGATCTAAACTAGTTCTCTGTGGGGGTCTCTTTAATGGGGTGTATCTGAAGGGGGCCTACGAGGATGGTGGAGAGGGACTCTTCATCTCAACTGTAGTGATAGGGCAAGGGGTGATGGGTTCAAACTGAAACAGGAGAAGTTCAGATTAGATCTAAGGCAGAAGCTGTTCCCTGTGAGGGTGCTGAGGCCCTGGCACAGGGTGCCCAGAGAAGCTATGGCTGCCCCATCCCTGGCAGTGTTCAAGGCCAGGTTGGACACAGGGGCTTGGAGCAAGCTGCTCCAGTGGAAGGTGTCCCTGCCCATGGCAGGGGGTGGAGCTGGAGGAGCTTTGAGGTCCTTTCCAACACAAACCAGGCTGGGATTCTATGGAGGTGGAAGCCCTTGGACCTCATTTTGCCCAGAAACATGAGCAGCCCTTTACAGCAGGGCAGAGTGGGTGCACAATCCTGTTAGATCAAGCCCATCCCCTGATGACTGCTGTCAAGTTCTGCGGTTCAGTGCCACTGGAGGGACTATGACATTTCATATCTTTATTTAGGCAAACCTCTACTCATGCAGATCTGGGGGTCTGGTGCCATTTCATGAGAGATTGATGGTGCTTCCACAGCCACACTGTGCTTTGCACACTTCATAAGAGTGTGTGTGGGAACTGGATGTGGGATTTTCATTTCGGCTTCATAATTTTTCTGGACTAACACAGTTGCTTTTTCCCTTAGGGCGGTGCTCTAATGCACCTTGCTTTGGTTGCCTTCAAGGCAGGTAAAGCAATTCTTGCCCTCTGCTATTCTCTTTATCAAATAGTCAGCCGCTGAAGTCATTTGACCGCACTGGTGGGAGTGTGCAGTGTTTAAATCAACACGTATTGAAGACTGAATTCGGACAGGGGCCTGGTGCTGGGCGCTGGAAACCTCCATCTGTGGTTAGGGAGCTCATTTGTTGGTTTATTCTGGCACTGGCTTGGCTGAAATAATTGTTTAAATGGCAACAGCAGAGCCTTTTAAAGACACCAAATGCAGAAAGAGAAACGAGGATTGAAAGAACAAAGACACAGCTCTTGACTCCCTCTGCTCAGGACTTTTCAAGTAGTTAAATAACAGTGAAAACCCAGCACTTTGTCTTCTCCAGGTGTCATTGCTCTCCAAAACACACCCTTGTGTGGCTTATCAGAGCTTTCAGTACCCAGAAGGTGGTCTGGGTGGTGTGAGAGGGCAGCAGATGGAGGTGATGACTTTGAATCGTGCTTGGAGAACCACTTAGTTTACTGCCTGCTGGAGGAGGGGTCTCTGCCTCTGCCCCCTGCGTGTGCTCCAGTGGGCACTGGCGAGCTCTTTCAGGAGGTTTTGGAGCTCTTTTTAGAGGCTCTGAGCCAGTGAAGTCCATGTGAGAGGCAATCACAGGCTGCTCTGGTGATAGCGCTGCTTCTGCTCCGTGCTGATGTTTGCATTGAGCTGCTTGTGCTTGGGCATACAGCAAAGCCCTGCAGAGCTTGCATTTGAACAGCCAGCCCAGGTACATTGGACTTGACATCCTGGCATCCAGGATCCTGGTTCTGTTTCACACTTGAGCCTTGCGTCAGGTTTTGCCAGGTCAGCAGAGACATTCAGGGTATTGTTTTACTTGAGTGTCTGGGCTTTGGGAGTGGAATGAAATGAGATGCTGACAGCAGTATGCTGCTCTGGCTTGCAGAGCTGTCCTCCGCTTTGACTCTGGGCCTTTCTGAGTACTGTACATGAAAACTGCTTTGATTCAAGCTGGTTGTAATCAGTCCTGCCTGCTTTGACAAGGCTTTTGCTGGTGGGACTTGTGATGCTCTTCATAGTTCTGTGGCCTCTGGAAGGGAAACAAACACAAGGGATCCCTAACAGCAGGTTGAATTGTTTTACTGAGCGTGCCAGTGAATTGTTATCACTCCTGGTTGCCTGGGGAGCTGCCGGTTTGTCATGTTGGACACCCTTCTGCAAGTACACAGATGGAACTAGATGATCTTAAGGTCCTTTCCAACCCAAACCATTCTAAGTACACAGTGTTCATACTTGGGTTTTCTTCAGCTCAGGTCTGAAACCTCAGATGGGGCAAACTCATTGATGAGGGGAACATGGAAGTGTTTGGAAGGAGTGGGGAAAAAACCATTTTTCCATGGGCACTCCTGTGTTATCTGGGTGTGAGCTCTGAGCCTGCAAAATTCTTGCTGCTTTTGACTCCTGTCGTTACTCGAGTCCAGAATTGCACTTCACATGCTTCCCCCTGTGTTTACTCTGGCTGTTGCCTCTGAGATGACACCATGAATCCTGCTCATGTGCTGCTTCATCCCAGGAAAAGAGCCACTGGATAACCTTGCCAGGAGAGCTGGCATTGGCAAGGGGATGCTCCTTGGGTGTTCTGTGTAGTGGCAGAGCCCCTTGGCTGCTGAGCTGTGTCTGAGCCACCAAAGCTCACACGACTTCTCTTGTGTCAGTCTGGCATCTGAAGGGCTTTGCCCAGGATCTGAATGCAGGATTGGGCAGTGTTTTGTTTGATGTGCAGGGGGTTGACAGATGGTCCAGGAAGTGTAGTTACTGGAAAAGCATAAGGTAATATTTACCTTGAGAAATCCATACTTGGGAATAAATGGCCACATCTGCAGCTGAGGCAAGTGAGAATGAGTGTGCTGCTTGCAACTGAGGCACACCCCACTTTTCACTGAGGATCCAAGCAAGCCGGGTAGGTGAGTGAGCACCCTAAATGGATTTACATATATATATATATATAAATATATATAGCAAGCAGCTTTCTGGAGGAGAGGGTTGTTCTTCCTGAGCCACCGTAAGTAGCTGTACCTTCTCTTCGGAGTTTCGATACTGCTTGTGACCCTTTTCCTTCTCTCTTCCTCCTCCTCCTCCTCCCTCTTTCTCCAGGGTTTAATGCCATGGCTGCAGATGAAAGTGCTACAGAAAAGCAAGCGGGGGAACCAAAAATGGCAGTAGATGGTGAAACCAACGGTTCCTGTGAGCACAGCGAAGCTGGTGGCCACCCAAACCCAGCTAAAACCACTCAGGACAATATGAAAGTGGGCCAGCAGGACTCCAGTACTAAGTTAAATAGGATAGCAGAAAATGGCATTTCTGAACGAGATGGTGAGACTGGGAAGCAAAACCATCTGAAAGCTAATGACTTCACACAGACTTCTGTAACAGGGAGCAATGGATATATTCTAACCAAGCAGATGGCACAGGAGCAGCCTCTAAGGACTACCAGCACCTTTGCTTCTCTCACCGGCCATGCTGCAAAAACCCTGCCAGGAGGAGCAAGCAAAGGGAGAACTGTGGGCTCCTTTTCTCAGATGCAAGCCACAATGCCAACCAAGCTCGGGGAGGGCAGTAAGGACATGGATGCTAAAAAAGCCGCCGCTGCTAACGCTGAAGTCAAGGTCCACAGAGCACGGAAGACAATGCCTAAACCCATCGCTAGCCTGGTAATGTATATGCCCAGCAGCCAGTGCTGCTGCTGCAACTGCTCTTGGCTTGCTTTGAGTGCATGAGAGGGATGCTGTGCTGCATGGGAACATGAGTAATTCCTGTGATTACCACCAAGTGGATTATTAGGGGGGGGTTCATGTATATCATAGAATCATAGAATGGTTTGGGTTAGAAATGACCATAAGATCATCTAGTGCCAACCCTCTGCTATGGGCAGGGATGCCTCACGCTAGACCATGTTGCCCAAGGCCCTGTCCAACCTGGCCTTGAGCACTGCCAGGGATGGAGCATTTACCACTTCTCTGGGCACCCTGTGCCAGCGCCTCAGCACCCTCACAGGGAAGAATTCTTCCTTATATCCAGCCTGAACTTCCCCTGTTCCAGTTTGAATCCATCACCCCTTCTCCTGTCGCTACAGTCCCTGATGAAGAGACTCTCTCCAGCATCTTTGTAGCCCCCTTCAGACACTGAAGGCTGCTCTGAGGTCTCCACGCAGCTTCTCTTCTCCAGGCTGAACAGCCCCAATGTTCTCAGCCTGTCTTCATACAGGAGGTGCTGCCGCCCCTGATCATACTCGTGGCCTCTTCTGGACTTGCTCCAACGGCTCCATGACTGCTAGAGCAGTTGAGGACGCAAGAACTGCACGCAATGCTCCAATATATATATATGTTATATATGTTAATTTTTATATAAATATATATATTTATTTTGTCTCTTCCGACAGAGAGCAGAGGTGTTGGAATAGAGCCATATGGCCACCACCAGCTCTCTTCCCCAGTGTGTTTCTAAATATATAATTGATCAGTTACCTTCTCCAATAGATATATGTGAGACTCGATGGCCTTTCTCTCTTGGCTGTGTTGCTCATCAGCCATCTGCTGCAATCCAGAGCTGCTTGGGAAACAAATTAGATTTCTTCTCAGTTGGACCCAGAAGAAATTATCCTAGCATGTTAAACTGGGGCTTCTCCTAAGCTTGGAGGCTGTCAAGAAGCTGGTTTGATAGGCAACTTGATTGCATTGCCATGGCATTACAGTGGTAAACCAGAGGATGTTTTCTCTCTCTGTTGCCTGCAGTAATGCAACTTGTTCACACGTCTTCACTCCAGAATCCTTAGGGATGGATCACTTAATAAAACAGAGCTCTGCCTTGGTTTTAGGAGGCAAAAGGAGATGTGAAGTCATCTGGTGCATTCATGTTACAGTGGGGTGAACAGAAATGGGCCTTTCTTTGTCATTGGCCAAGTTTGGTTCTTTTGCCAAAGGTAGGGAGTAGACATTGGAACAGGCAGATGTCCCCTGGTCTCCAGCCCTGTGACCCTTTATATTTAGCTACAATAACGTAGATCCTCTCATTGTGCTATATTTACTAATGGGAGAGAGACCAGCCTTTAGGTATCCTGCACCTAGGTGAAGAAAAGGATTGTTAGTCCTGCTTGGCAGTGGGCAGTGGCAGTTGGGAAGCTGCTGCAAAGGTTGGTGAGCAGCAAATGCCAAGCAATCCTCAGATGTCACCCACATGTTGCAGCACAGCGGCAGTACGATGTGAAGGTGTCAGAGCTGTGGCTCACTGTGATCTGGAGCAGGGGAAGAGAGGAAGAACAGAGATGGGTGGCATGTAGCCAGGCACAGATGGGAAAGGTGGCCTCAGCTGCGGCACCTCCTGTGCTGCGGATGCAGGTGGGAGTCCAAAGAGCACATCAGGATTAGAGACCCGGTGGGCACCCAGCTCAGCACCAGGGCACAAACCGCACCTGCCATAGGATTTCCCATCCCTTCTCCCAAACCACCGTTTCCCCTCTGCCTCACCCTCACTGTGTTTGAATTCTCTCCTTCTCACACGCTGCTGTGTTGTCTGCCTGGGGAAGCCCAGATGCAGTTTCATGCAGCCTGACGAAAGGCTCTCCTAAGGCTGTCTCTTACCCAAACAAGGCTTTGCAGCCTCACAGCTTCACTTCAGCAGCCTGTCATGCGCTTAAATGAGGCCGGGCAAACCCCCAGACCCTTGTGGAATTTGACAGAGAGAGCTCCCTTGGGGCTGAGCAATTGGAAGAAGCAATTCCCTTCTAAAAGATGACTGCTGGGTTAGGAGGGAGAGTTTTCCTCATTCATATTTTATGATACATCAAAAAGAATATTTGTACACAGCCCCTTGGGCTTCAAGGTTTGTCTCTAGAAAGCTGCATCTGCGGGTGCTTGCAGACATGAGGGGCTGTGATGATGCTGTTGGTGGTTATTGGCTCACCCACTACCAGCAGCTTCATAACCCGAAGCCTGTGGTTGTTGGACCACTCTAGGATGCACAGCCTGTCCTCAGCACCTCTGGCTATTTCCTTTGGGCTTAAAATAGGGAGAGAAAGAACGTTCACAAGCAGGGTGGTAAGAAGAGGCTGTTCCCATGTTCTCCACTCAGTGCATCTGAATGTGAGCCCAAGGTTTGATCTCATTTCTGTAAGACAATAACACATCTGGTTTGTTCAGCCCTCCTGATAATTACTACCTTGTTTTTCCCCATTGTCTCTTGAATGTACGTGCTAGTTTCTTTTGAGCAGCAGAGTCCTTGCTAGTTGTCATTTTGCCGTCCTGATGGGTTCTTTGTGGAGCTGTTTGTAAGAGGCTCATCAGCCGCACAGTGCAGGAACGTTTCGTGCACCAGCCTCCACATTCACACCTATTCCCCTTCAAAAACACAGGGAGAGCAGGTGCCGTATGCCAGGAAATGCACTGTGGAAATCACGCAGAGGTTGATGACAGAACACAGTCGGTTCTTTACTGATGAGTTTTAGAGCAATGCTGTTTTCTTGGTCGACTGTTCTTGCTGCCTGGGAGCAGGAGGGGAGGAAGGTGTTTGGTTGCCTGCAAAGTGGCAGGAACATTTGTTCCCCCCCCCCCCCCCAGGCTCCTGCAGTAATCCACTGGGGCAAAAAGTACTGTTTTCTGTAATGCTGTCACTGTCAGGGGACCGTGGCAGCCTTTTCCTGCACACGTGGATTGGTTATGGAAAGGAGGAAAATAATTGTCTCACAAATGTAACCAGCTTTTTCTTTGTTTAGGAGTTGCTTCCTGAATTGGGATCGAAGCTGAGTCTGAAACAGGTGATGATTTTAATTGATGTTGTTGCATGTTAAGGTGATTTTTGAGCAGAGACCTCAAGGGTTGTTGGCAGCATCCTTTCTGCTCCCCTGCTGAATAGTGCAGTAACACAAGCACTGCACCTTTTGGTGCATTTACAACCCTACTGAGAACCCACAAGTTTCCAGGGCAAGGCAACAGACTGAAAGGGGTGTGCAAGTGTATCCTGTGCTTGGAGAAGGCCCCGTCACATCACTAAGATGTGTCTGGATGAGGGATGATAAAGGAGATGAAAGCATCCCATATCTCTTGAGGTAAGAGGAGCAGATGGCTGAATTGGGAATCCAGGTTCCGTGTTCCTTCATTACTTGGTCACCATGAGGCTGGAGTTTGAGGTGTGTGTCTCTGGTGGTATTTTCTTGTGCTGTGCAGAGGAGTGGGTTGGGGGAACTGAACTATCAGAAGAAATAGTGCAGAAATCCATTAAATTCATGTCTCAGCCTAATTCCCAGTGAGCACAGAGAACAGGGTGCCAGTTTAACTGGGGGAGACAAAGCCTGGACAGGGAAGGATGAGTTTGGAGCAGGAGATGCTTTGCTTATCATAGAATCATAGGCTGGTTTGGGTTGAAAAGGACCATAAAGTTATCCAGCTCCAACCCCTGCCACGGGCAGGGACACCTTCCACTGGAGCAGCTTGCTCCAAGCCCCTGTGTCCAACCTGGCCTTGAACACTGCCAGGGATGGGGCAGCCGCAGCTTCTCTGGGCACCCTGTGCCAGCGCCTCAGCACCCTCACAGGGAACAGCTTCTGCCTAAGAGGTCATCTCCATCCCCCCTTGCCAGTTTGAACCCATCACCCCTTGTCCTGTCGCTACAGCCCCCGATGAAGCGTCCCTCTCCAGAACCTTGTAAGCCCCCTTTAGACACTGGAAGCTGCTCTGAGATCTCCATGCAGCTTCTTTTCTCCAGGCTGATCAGCCCCAATGTTCTCAGCCTGTCTTCATATGGGAGCTGCTCCAGCCCCCTAAATGGGTGAATGTTGGTGTTTCAACCTTTATTCATCAAACTATACCTTTAGGCAGCATTGCCACTCTTTATCTCATCCCAGGACTGATGAGCTAAGTCCTCTCTGCGCATGCGTTGCTGTTGCTGTAGCTGGAAGTATGATTTTCCATGCCAGTGCCCAGCAGTTCTGCAGTGACGTGCTGACGTGGTCTGTGGGATGCTCTGCAGGAGCTCCTGGCCTGAGAACACCTCATGTTCATCTCCTGGGGCTGGGGAGGTGCTTTGCAAGTGTCTGGAATTGCGCAGCAGGCTTTAATAGGCAGAAAACAAAGGGCAGGTGCTCATGGGGGTGGTGTTGGAGATAGTGACTTCTTGGAGGGGAGGGAATAGAGATAAGAGCAGAAGGCATAGTGGAATAGAGGACTCTGGTTACAAGTGCTGCTGTCAGCTTGTCCGAACCCAGAAGGTGCACCCATGGAGGATGCTCTCCTGAGGCGTAACCAGGTGTGCATGGGCAGAGTGAGACTGAAAGTGTGAAGTCCACAGTGTGAGCTTGGCCACAGTTGAATGTTCCCTATGGGAACTCTCCTTTAGGAGTGATGAGGCCATAGACTGCCACTGGACTTCTTACATAGAGTATTTGCTGCAGAGGGAGGTGGGAAGTCAGCGTAGGTTTGTAGCGCGGTTTAGGCTGCACTGAAGCAGGCTGCCTGGCAGCCTACACCACTATGATTTTATGCACATATGTACCACAAATCAGTGCAATTGTGACCAAGTCACACCAGGATCCCTTTTCTCTAGGCATGTGTTAATCTGCAGATAAAAGGGTATTAATAAGAGGATCAGCCTCGCAGCTTGTCTGATCTAGATAAGACCGAAGCCACACAGATTTCTTTTGGTTGCTCCAAGGTAAGGCTTTGGCAGGGGTCAGGATCCCCTGGCAGCCACACTGGAATTCAGTCATGAGAAGTGTAATTCTGCAGCGGCAAAGGGACAGTAGCACCATGACAGCTCCTGCAGGCACTGTCGTCTGCTGGCGATCAGTTTTTCACAGCAGACTGATACTTCTTGCTTAAGTATCAGTTGTTAGCGGCAGATACCCCTGGGAGCTGCTGCTTTGTGCTGTTCAAAGGCTGTGCCTCGGAACAAATCTTGTTACCCCTCTGCACGATGGATGGAGAGAAGAGGGTCGCTCCGTGACAGCTGCCGTGTTGCTCCTCATGGCTACTTGGCTTTGGTTTCAAGCTTGTGCTGTGCTGGAGATGCAAGTCCTTCAGAGGAGAGAAGTAAGAGCTTGTATGCATAAGCTGGTGATGGTTTCAGGTGTAAAGAGAGAATGACCATGGTGCGGCGCTCACTGAGCTGCTCTACTCCAAAGCAGGACCTTGCTGGTGCCCTTGCACCAGCCCGTGGGTGGTGTTCTGCTCTGGTTTCTCTTTGGTTGTGTCCAGCTTGCTTGCTTTGGGAACTGAAAGCCTTAATTGCTGGGCTGTGGGAAGAGCCCCGTGTGCAGTCTGTAGGACCAACGCGGGTTCAGTAAGGTTGGTTTGTTCTATATTTTGCTTTCGGAGTAGGATATTCTTTCTTTCTTTGTTTTTAGTAACTTCTCCCTGCTGCTGTAGGGGACTTCTGTGCCAGCAACAGATACACGCTTGATCCCATTAAAGTGTAGGAAGCACTTGAGTTTAATGTTTATAAACACGTCAAATACTGTGTTCTTGTCTCAGTCTAAGCAAGTTTCTGGGGTATTTTCCTCGCCATGGTGTCAGACATAGTTGTGATCCAAGTTTCGCTGCTCCCAGACACAAGAATCTCTGGAAACGTTGGCCTGAGCCTTGGAATGGCTGTCTCCAGCTTCTTTGACTATTCATTGCAACGCCCAGCATGAAATAAATGACTTTACAGCCTTTTGCATAGGATGGGCTGATACCACACGAGAAGGAAACAAAGACGTTAGTACCGCGGTTTCTTTCTCTATGATTTTTGGTCCTTTCTTGCCCTCAGTGGCCCACATGTGTGGTGATTGGGACAACATGGAACACAAACTGGGAGCTCAAACTGTCTCCTGGAGTTGCCTCCTCAGTGTGCTTCTCTGTAACTGCAGCTAAAACTGTGCTTGGCTATTAAATGTAATAGGGGAAAAAAGCCAAAGACCACGGCTGTTTGGACAAGGAGAGCGCAGCCTGGGAGTTTATTTAGGGTCAGGAATAGAGTTTCTTGCCTCTAATTTTGCAATTTGCAGTGGAGCCCTGTAGGTGTGAGATGAAAGCACCTCTGCTTTCTTGAGCGTCTGGAGGTTTAGGTGAAGGAGGATGAGCTTCATCCAGTTCCTGAGTGTAGGAGTCTGCTTTGTTGAAAATACAGACTGCCTGTGCTTGTTAGTGTCCTGACAGAGCAGTCCATGCCCTGCAGGTACTGACAGCTGTGCATCACTTGGGCAGACTCCAGCAGGGGCAAGGGACCTTAAAGCTCCTCCAGCTCCAACCCCTGCCGCAGGCAGGGACACCTTCCACTGGAGCAGCTTGCTCCAAGCCCCTGTGTCCAACCTGGCCTTGAACACTGCCAGGGATGGGGCAGCCACAGCTTCTCTGGGCACCCTGTGCCAGCGCCTCAGCACCCTCCCAGGGAAGAGCTTCTGCCTAAGAGCTCATCTCAGTCTCCCCTCTGGCAGATTAAAGCTGTTCCCCTTGTCCTGTCCCTACAGGCCCTTGTCCAAAGCCTCTCTCCAGGTTTCCTGCAGCCCCTTTAGGCACTGGAGCTGCTCTAAGGTCTCCCCTTCAGGAGCCTTCTCTTCTCCAGGCTGCCCCAGCCCAGCTCTCTCAGCCTGGCTCCAGAGCAGAGCTGCTCCAGCCCTCACAGCACCTCCATGGCCTCCTCTGGCCTCGCTCCAACAGCTCCACGTCCCTCTTGTGCTGCTGCTCCAGAGCTGGGTCAGGACTGCAGGAGGGGTCTCTCCAGAGCGCAGCTGAGGGGGAGCCAATTCTTTATTCCTTAGGACGCAGCACATCTCTGCAAGGAAGGGCTCTGTTGTGCTTGAGCCAGCTCCTAGCCAGTGTGATGGGATTTTACGGAAGGAGGAGTTTCCCAGCAGACCAGTGTATGCGATTAACAAAGCCTCTTTTGTGGGAGTGTTTAAATTTGGAGCAGATAGAGCAGAGCATCAAAGCTCAGTGTAGGAGACTAGGTTGGGTTGTACCTCCAGGCTCGAGCCATGGAACTGTCAGAATTCAGGGGCATTAGAAATGGGAGAAGAATAAAGTGTCATCCCCTAAACACTCCACTTGTGTAAGAGTAAAATTTAATCAGAACAGCAAAGAGGTAACTTTTATCTAGCTAAGAATGAAGAAAGATGGGGAGAAAACTGAGTAGAAGTGCTTTCAGGTCTTTGTTGATCATTTTGTTACAATCCTTAGATGTAGTAATTTATACATGCATATATATGTATTTCTGTACACATATGTGTGTGAGAGAGATGTTTTTACTGCTGTCCTGCTCAGCTTCCCATAGTGTCAAGCTTCCTGAGAGATCTGGACCCCTCTCTGCAGGCATTCTTGTTCTTCAGCATTGCTGCATATGCCTCCAAGTACCAGTGCAGATCTCCCAGGGCTTAATCTGAGGTTAAAACTGTATTTTACCAGAAATACCCTGAAAAAGTCGCATTTACCACTTGTCCTGCAGCCCTGTTGAAGATTTCAGATTTATTTCCATATCATAATTACAGGGGGAGGGAAAAACCCCAAGCTAATAACATACTGTTTGTTCATTGCAAATTGGAATATGTTCTCCCAAACAGCCTGGCGTGGTCTGGATGTGGAATCTCACTGGTTGGGAATAAGGACACGCTTTGGCTGAGACCAGCTACAAGAACGTGCACTTAAAGGCCCCAAACTACAGCCCTGTGGGCACTTGTTGCAGGCAGCGCTGGGTCAGCTCTGCCTCTCCCAAGCTCATTTTTCCCTTTTTAAGTTAAAAATGGAAAGCAGTGGATGTTCCAGGGGACTTCTCAGAATAATCCTGCAGCCCAGCGTTGCTGTTAACCTTCACATCTCTAACTAGGGACTTTTAAGAGGTATAAATAGTATTGTTGAGACTATTATTGGCATGTTGTGCCCAGCACTCCTGACGTACATTTGGTGAGGGGTAGGACAACTGGGAGCAGGCTCGGAAGTGATCCAATGTCCAGAAAATCATCCCTTGGATGCTTATTTTGCTCATTCTATTAAACTTATTGAAGTGCAAGTTTAGAAAAGAATGATTTATGGTCATAGTCCATAAGTGTCTCCTTGGAGTGAGAGTTTCTGATGATCCAGGGCTCTTTAATTCAGTGGCAAAAGCATAATGCATTTAGTCATATGACAGTGAGAGCAATTAAAGATGGGGACAGCATATCAAAGGCTGTGGTGGATTTGTCATCTTTGAACTCATTAATCCAAGACTAGATGCCTTTTAAGTAAAGCTGTGGCAGTCCAGCCAGAAGTTATGGGCAGGATAACAGGAATCATTGGCAGTTTGGTGGCTTTTCCCTGCAGGTCAGGTTGATTTTGTCAGCACAGCTTTTCTGGCTGTGTGGAGCCAGCAGTGTGCACGTGGCAGAGCTGTAATTAGGAGAATCAGTTGCTTCCCTCTTTGTTCACAAGGTCACAGTACTCAAAGCAGTGCCCAAGGGTGCCTGTCTGAACCTGGGCTTTAAAGAGTGTTTCTCTTGCTTGCTGCTTCTTATTCCTTCCTTTCTTTTGCCTGCATTCCTCATTCTCTTTTGGTATTCCCGCTGCTGCTTCCGAAGTCCCATAAGAAGTGTTCTCCTGCAAGTGGAGCAGCACTAAAACCTTGCCACTGCAGAGCTTGTGATCTGCAGTAACTGCTCTTGGTTTTCTGGAGCATCTCTGCCAAACCTGCCTTCTGTGTGGCAGTTGAGTGGACAGATGTATGGAGAGGATGTATGGACCTACGTCATCTGTTTAATAAGTGAGAGGGCAAATCCAGTGTAAAATGTCAAATAGGGTGGCAGCATTTCCTCCACCTGTGTTAGTAGAGTGGTTGCCATGAAAGGTGCAGCACGTGTGGAACTGTAGGAACCTCTTTCATAGCCAAAGGTGCTGGATGAGACTGCGTTGAGTATGTGCTTAGATCATAGCAGGTGCGAGCTGCCTTGGTGCCAGAGAGCCTGGTTTCAGCCACAGGGACTGCAGTGACTGCTGTGAAGTTCTCTTGGTGTTCAGGAGGAGCTTGTGGCCTGCCCTGTGTTTGATGTGGCAACAGCTACATTGGGAGTACCTGGTTTAAAGTAGGCTTGGGCAGGGCTTTGCTGTGGCAGTGGCAGCACTGCAGGTGAACCTGCAATGTCAAGCAAACACCTTCTTTGCCTGTGTTCTGCTGTGGGCTAGGCTGGAGCTGGAGGCCTTTGCTATGACTTGGTTGTACCAAATACTGTCCAGAAGGAAGCATTAAATCCCTTCCTGTTGCCTCCTGCACTTCCAAAAGGTCTCTGCAAGACTGTTCTTGTGTGTGCCTGATGTGACAGCCATGCTGCTAGTGTGTTTCAGGGCATAGCTGTATTTATTCATAGACTCACAGTATCCCAGAATGGTTTGGGTTGGAAGGGACCCTAAAGATCATCTAGTTCCAACTAGGTGTTTTGCAGTCTTTAGGCAAAACATCATCATACGCTAGAGAAGGGTTTGTGTGCTGCTGTCTTTGAAAGTGATTATGTTTGAGAGGAATGAAGTTGATGTATTGATTTTAATTTTATTTGATGCAGAGGCTCAATTTAACTGCATTTTGTTTTCCAGCATGCAAGTAAAGACCCCAAAGATGGGAGAGACAGCAGAGATCAAAAAGAATCCAAGGAGGAAGGCAACAAAACCATCCTGGAGTTTGGGAAGCCGCTGCCGTTGCCCTCTCTCCCGGGCCTTCACCAGTCACTACCTCAGAACCAGAGCTATGTGGCCACCACGAAGTCGCAGACAGGTAAGAAGGACAGAGTTAAGGGCAGAGTTATAATCCGGAGCAGCACCTTCTTCCCAAACATGTGCGTATGTGGTGAATGGGAGATGAGGCAGGTTAACAGGGGCTGAAACCTCTGTCAGCACCTTTTTCCCACTGAACTCTTCTCAGAGTTCCCCTTCCTGCTGGCATCAGTAGGGCTGCTGCTGCCTCAGACCTTGTTTGACAGCTGCTGTGTCATTTGGCCACTTCTCTGCAAGTGCCCATCACACAGCAGTTGTGGTGCTTGTGTGCTCTGGACTCCCTTCTGGTCACCTGGGGGTGCTGTACAGGGTATGTTCAGTCACTGCCCTGTTAAAGTGGCCTCCCAGGTGAAGTCCACCCTTTTGCCACTCTGCAGGGGGCTCCTGCCATTCAGTCCTGCCTGTGCCACCTTGTTTCAGCGGGTGCAGGTCCGTCCCGGGCAGCACAGGCAGGCAGGTTGCTCTGCCAAGCTGAAGATGACTCTTCTGCAAAGAGTTTCTGTTAGAGGACCTGCTTTCATCCCATCTTCCTCTGTGATATTCCTCATGTTTCTATCAGTTCTTGAGGGCTTCGTATATCACTGCAACAACTGCTTACCATGAACTACAGCCAGTCATGTCCTGGGCTGCATCCCCAGCAGTGTGAGCAGCAGATCAAGAGGGGATTCTTGGTTAAATTCCAAAAGGGGATTTTTGGTGAAATTCCATCCTAGTGGAAGATGAAGAAATGCTCTCAAGGAACAGGCTGTACAGCTGCACCTGATACCCTGGTGCTGAAGCTGGCTGTTCCCTGCTGTATGCTGTTCTTAAAAGAGCCTGCACTATGCATCCTTCTGATGTGTATCCACCAAAGACAGCACCAGGCAGTGAGGTGTGATGACTGATTTGATTAGAAGGCCAGGAGGGAGGCTTAACAAATTAAGACCCAATCAAAGGAGTGAAAGGAATCAAACAAACTTCCATAGCAGGTGTGAAAGGAGGTTAAATCACAAAAGCTCTGTATTTAAGACACCTGTTCCCTGTGTGTTCCTCACTTATTACACGATCGCTTTCATTGTGAGTTGGTATTACTAGTCTTGCAGTATCTATTTGAGCAGGTTGGATTCTATTCAGCCTCCTACAGCATCAGCAGCACTGCCAAACACAGGCTAAGTTAAGTATCTGATGTCGTGGATGATGATGTAGGGGCCAGGAGGAGTGTGGAGAGGACACTCAGAGTTTGGGTGGCTTTGCAGCACTGGCAGAACGCTCTTTGTGTGTTTGCACATAGAAGTGTGTCATCTTTTGGATGACTTGTAAATAAATCACTTGGAGTAGGAAACCTCTTGCCCCCAGTACAGCCTCTGCTCTCTATCCTATCATCTCATTCCTGGGCAAACCTTGGGCTTCTTTTGTTTCTCTTTTCCAGCTGCTGCAGTATCTCGGAAGAAAAAACGGAGAATGGGAACCTATAGCCTGGTTCCCAAGAAAAAGACCAAAGTGTTAAAACAGAGAACAATGATTGAGATGTTTAAGAGCATAACTCATTCCTCTGCAGGTGTCAAGGTAAGGGGAGTGCTGAGCCCACTGGGCATGGTTTGTTGTCACCATACACCTCCCTTGTCCCGGCGCACCAACCCCTGTGTAGGCTCAGGGATGTGCTGGCTTGTTGTGGTCAGCATCTTCCATTCTGAATCTGCATCTTCTCTCTGGCAACAGCATCTTGCCCATAACTGTCCAGTGTTACTGCTTGAGGCTATACAACAAAACAACTGGTTGCTTAAAAAGGTTTAGACAGGGACTCACTCCTGGTCAGATCCTGCTTTCGCTGCAACCCATGCCCTAAGGTTTTGGTCTTTGAATTCAGGAAGAACAGTGCTAGGCTTTCATGGAGTGGAATGAAAATCACTCTGCGATTTAACTTCCCTTTCCATTCCCTAGAAACCTTCTTGCATCCTTGGTGGACCTGCCCTTTCATGTTTGCGTTGGACTGCAGGGGTCTGTCTGAAGGCTCCTGCCCGGCAGCTCTCCTCCCCCCAATGTCTTGTACAACCACACGAGTCTGGACTGACTCTTCATGGTTCCTTGGTTCCTGGATCCACAGGGTTAGGTGACACATGGCAGGCTTCCTGGCTGGCTTTGCTGGCAGCTTAGAAGAGCTCTGGAGGGACATAGAGCCAGCTTGAAGCTACCTTGGTAGCTTGAAGGCTCCTAGCATAGAAGAGGTCTAGGATGGATTTGGCTGCTCTGTCCTCTGAATTGATGTTGTCTTTGTGGCTCATGTGCTTGGACAACTTTCAGAGTGAAAAGGACCTGGGTGATGCCAGCCCTCATGTGAATGGGGAAAGCCTAGATGTAGACTCTGAAGAGGAAGACTCTGATGAGTTGGAAGAGGACGATGATCATGGAGCAGAACAGGCAGCTGTGTTTCCTGCAGATGATAACAGGACCTCTAAAGACAGCGTATGTGATGCAGACAATGCCAGAAAGGTATTCACATGCCCTGTGCAGGACTTGAAGGAGTGGGTAGGACACTGCAGGTGGGATGGGAACGGCAGGAGTTGAGGCAACTGTAGGTTTTCTTAGCCTGCAAGAAGACAGAAAGCACAGCAGTGGTAGCCAGGCCTTTGGAGGACCATTTCCTGTTCTCCCTTGCACCCTTGAGAATCTCCACACCTACCCCCAGTTTCAACTTTGCTGCATAAGTCTGTGGTCCACTATAGATGCAGAACCCCCACCACATTTAGTTATGGAATTCACTGAACCAGTAAGAGACATGTTCCTTTCCAGTGCCTAAAGAGGCCAAGAAAGCCAGAGAGGGGCTCTTGTCAAAGGGTCTGTAGGGACAGGGCAAGGGGAATGGCTTTAACCTGCCAGAGGGAAGATTGAGATGAGCTCTTAGGCAGAAGCTCTTCCCTGTGAGGGTGCTGAGGCGCTGGCACAGGGTGCCCAGAGAAGCTGTGGCTGCCCCATCCCTGGCAGTGTTGAAGGCCAGGTTGGACACAGGGGCTTGGAGCAAGCTGCTCCAGTGGAAGGTGTCCCTGCCCGAGGCAGGGGGTCGGAACTACCACATCTTTAAGGTCCCTTCCAACACAAACCATTCTGTGATTCCTAATCTTGCTTGTAACAGGCTGCTAAAGCACTGAAATTGATATAGTTCATTCTTTCCCAAACCATGATAGACAGTTTAGACATGAGGCTGGGTTTGGATAATCAAGGAAGTTAAGATTTGGTGGAGAACTTTCTTCTGGACTTGAATTTTGTTTTCCCCTGTACCATCATTCTGGATGTATCATGACGTGCATTAACAGCCTTAGCGTTCTTATCCTGGCAAAGAAGTTCTGTTAATTCACATGCAGGCCAGAGCCGGGTGCTGCAGCATGGTGGGGGGATGCTCTGCAGGGTGGGGGGGCCCAGCAGTACAGTGTGGGGATCATAGAATGCTTGAATGCTTTGGGTTGGAAGGGACCTTAAAGCTCATCCAGTTCCAACCCCTGCCATGGGCAGGGACACCTTCCACTACAGCAGCTTGCTCCAAGTCCTGTCCACCCTGGGCTGGAGGGCCCTGACCTGACTGACTCTTTCTGTTCTTGGGCAAATGGTGGTTGCAGATTGACGATGGTGAGTCTGAGGAAGAGCAAGAGTCTGTAGAGTCTCTGGAGGAGGAGGAAGATGGAGATGAATCTGACTTGGTAAGCCTGGCTGCTGACTGTGTCTTTCAGCCTTCGTCCTGTTAATTTCCCCTTTGCTCCGGTGCCAAAAGGAGTGTGAGCACAAAGCTGTGGGGTTTCATGTCTCTGACAAAACTCACTCTGAAACCACCCCCACACAGTAGTGTTTTCCACAAGGTGCTTAACCCTGATCTGTGATAACGTTCATTGCTTCCTGATGCTAATAACTGGGCTTTTTTTGGTGTTCTCAACAAGGTATTCAGTGCTTTTAATCACTGAATGTTAGGAATGTTTGAGTGCTTCAGCTCTTCAGATACAGACTTGGTATGAGCCAGGAGCCAGCAGTGGTTTCTCAACAACCTGCGGCTGTGTGGAGCTCAGGTGGGATTGTTCACGAACCCATAGGAGCAGCCCAGAGCCTGAATTCACATGGATCTGACATGCCACCTCAGGACACCAGATGAGCAGATCTTGCTAGGGAGATGTGCAAACAGCACACAGAGAGACAGACTCTCTCCCTGTGAGGTTGTCTGTCTCGTGCTAGAGCAAGACTTTCACGAGCTGCTGGTGATCTGTACTTGGTATTTTTAGATAGCAGGTGAAGAGAACCTGATCTTTGACTTCTGAATTTCAGTTGTTGCTCTTTGCTTGTATCTGTCTCCCGCCCTCCCCTTTACTTAAAGTGTGTTCCTTTCCACAGCACCTCAAGTTGAGGAGCCAGCATTTAAGGCACCCCAACTCTTCAGTCACCTTGACAAACTTCTTAGCTTCATTTTCTTGATGTTTTTGCTGAAGGCAGAAACAACCCTACCAAGTGAATCAGAGCTCTGTAGGGTCTCGTGCCCTGTGCTCTGACACTACAGGAGCCAGAGAGGACCAAGCAGCAGGAGCTGTGCAGCCTGACCCTCTCCTGGGTAGCTGAAGCCAGGCTGTAGCATTAGCTCAAACCAAGGCTTGAGCTTACAGTCAAGTCCCAACTCCCAAGTCAGATCTCCACATCCCAGATGGTGTTTTTTGCTCTGCTCACATCTCTGGTGAATCATTTGGTTCCCCAGACAGGGACTGGCCCAAATGCAAACCTCTCCCCCACAAGCAGAGTGATGCAATGGGTGTAAGCCACGTGGCGGGGCACAACTGAGCCCTCGCTTGGGACAGTTACCAGGGGCAGTGTAGGCACAGTGCAGAGCTGCCCCGGAGAGCCAGGGCTCAGCACCACTGTATCGTTCCCTGTGATAACAGGGCATGGTGCAGCATCGGCTTCCCATGCAGGTAGGGCCCAATCCAGCCGCTCTTAATGGTAGCAGGAGGTTTTTCGTAGGGTTTGGTGGGAGATGGATAAGCATCAGGAGCTGATGGGTTCACTTGGAATGTGGGTTTTATGATGATGTGTTGAACGCTGCCTTACAGGGTCGGGTGCCTGGTTACCCGTTCTGATGGTGACTTTGCAAACCCACCCCAGACAACTGTATTTCTTTTTTAAACCAAAAACCTGTTTAGATACAGCAATATGTCTGAAGATGTGCTGCATGACAAGTCTGTGCTGCCCTGTTCCTTGCTCAGGGAAGGGGCTCCTCTGCTGCTGTAGCGTTCGATTCCATTGGGTCCATCCCAACCCCGTAAGGTGGCTCTTCAGGTGCAGGGTGGGTTTTTGTTGGCATTTCCTAGCACGACTGTGGAGCAATGTGAATATTTGAGTTGGAAAACCCCACAGTTTGTCTGGGGAGAAGCTAGAAGTGTGCGTGTGCCTGTTACTTGCCTTGCTGCGCCGAGGTGCTCGGCTACTACTGCGATGAGTGTGGTGTAAGAGCCTACATGGAAGAGAAAGTGAAGCATTCTTGAAATGACAGGAAATGCACCCACACGTGTGCTTGTGTTTCCTTTTCGGCGCTGTAAAGACATCTCAGCACCACTTGATTGCAAACCCCCAGCCCTTCAGGCCTTTGCACACAACACAAGCTGCGGGAAGGCTCTTCCGCATGGGCGCGAAGGGCTGCTGGGACGCTGCTGCCAACATGCCTTACATGCACGTGGCCTCTCTGGTTATTCAGAGCTCCGAGTCCAGCGTCAAGAAGAAGCTGCTGAAGAGGAAAGGAAAGGCGGAGAGTCCATGGCTGAAACCCACCCGCAAGAGGAGACGGAGGAATAGAAAGAAACAAGCCAGTGTGCTAGGTAACTCCTGGTGTTTTGGTCCTGAATTGCACGGAAATCAGCCTTCCACATGGAGGGGTAAGGGCCTGAGGCCCATGGGGCAATGGCTGGCTGCAGAGCTCACGCTGCTGGGGGGTGAGGCACTGGAACAGGTTGCCCAAGTGGGAAATGCTCCATCCCTGGCAGTGTTCAAGGCCAGGTTGGACAGAACCTCAGGTAACATGGTTTGAGGTGAAGCATCCCTGCCCATGGTAGGGCAGTTAGGAGTAGTTGATCTTAAGGTCCTTTCCAACCCAAACCATTTTATGATTCTGTGATTCCTTTTGGGCTATATGACAAACCCATGCGTGAGCTTGCATCTCCCTGACGGCAGAACACGTGAGGTGGCTTTATCCTTGGCATGCTGGAGGAATATCTTTTTATTCATGAGTTCCCCTTTAACCTAAGAGTATCTAAAATAAAGACCTTGTGGACTCATGTCCATGTGGACTCATGCCCCATGAGCTCAGGGAGCATGGTTAAATGCAGAAGGGAAAAGAAGAGCCACCCTACAGTGATGCTTTTGTATGGATGTTTGGCCAGCTGAGTGGAATGTGCAGGTCATGTTTGCACCACAGCATTTGTAATGAGCTGCCTCGCTGGCCCACCTCCTGGTGCGGGTGATGTTCAGGTGGTCATTCTTGTTTGACCCAAGTTACCCAGTGCTCAGAAGAAGGTTTCAATGGCCTTTGTCTTCAAAGAGCTGTGGGTTGAGGAGAACAGGAGTGCAGGCTGGAAGGGATACTCCATCAGGAAACGTAATGACATGGGTAAAAATAAGTGGGTAGTCTCTGAAGTGAAGCTGTGCTTTCAGCTTCATTATGAAGGTTTCACACATCCATCGCCATCAAAGGGTTTATTCTGTGCTTGCCGATTCCTTGCAAAGAGGCCATTTTTTATCAGCAGATCTGTGGCTACTTCTAAAGTAGCCAGAAGTAGCTAAAGGACATTTCAGTCTGTGGTGTGTGCTTGGGGTTTGGCTGTCATCTGCCTTGCTCTTCTTCCTCCCAAAACAGCCCCTGATCAGCCATTGATCCCTTTCAGAGCAAGGAGCTAATTCTTCCTTTCAGATGCAGACTGGACGGGTGCCCCTTCAATAAAGGTGGCAGCCAGTCTTCCAGGCTTGTGGAAGTCTCTTGGCCAAGCCAGAGTGGGCGAAGCAAACCGGGAGAGGAGGCAAAGCCAAGGGAATGCAAAGAGTTTGACAGTTCCCATGATGGCTCTGAGGGATCCCCACACAATCTTTTCCTGGCAGCAGCTTTGTTCACTTAGAACCAGAACTTGGCTTTTCTGGTTTTGCCCTCCCATTATGCTGAATGTCCCCTGGCTCATCCTCTTGGTGCCATGATGAGCCGGTTGGCTCTGCCTGGCTGGAGAGTACCTGGCGCCCTTTGCAGCAGGTCGCAGGCAGGAGGATGCCTCAGCCCTAGTTTCATCCCTCGTGCCATTTAAGCTTCTGCAGCCGAAGCAGTACAGCAGCAGGTAGATGTGCCTTTCAGAGGCAGAACTTGTCTCATTTATTCCTCTTTTGTTGTTACCTACCTAGGTGGAAGTGGGAATTCTGTCTCATCAGGCGGGAGGAATTAAGAGGTTGATCGTGCCCAGATGTTGCATTTCCATAATTCCATGTGCATCTGTACTCTTGGCCTCTCTGAGGAGCCTGCATGCAGCCTACTGGCTTAAACATGGCTCTCACACCCGCACATGCTTGCAGCCAGCTGGGTGTTTTACTGTTAATCCTTGTTTTTAGCAGTGTAAATACGTGTGTGTTTCCATCAAGGTGCCGAAGCCTATAAATCATCCTTGGGAGGCAGAGAGGGCCCTGGCCAGGAGAACAGCATGGAGTACATGGAGGTGTCCCTGGATTCCCTGGATCTCCGGGTGAAGGGAATCCTCTCCTCGCCGGCGGGAGGTGAGTGGGACCCCCCGGACCGAGCTCCCCCTCCCCCGGAAGCGGGACCCCCAGGACGGGGGCCGGGGCTTTGTTCCACCGGGCGCACCGGGGCCCGGCTGCCCCCTGGCGGCTGCGGGGCCCGCCCGGCTGCAGAGAGAGAGTGGGAGTGGGAATGGGGATGGCGCTGGAGAGGGGGATGGGGATGGAGGTAGGGATGAGGAGGAGAGAGGGATGGGGATGAGGATGGAGATGGGGATGGGGATAGAGACAGAGATGGGGACAGGAATGGGGTTGGAGATGGGATGGAAGTAGGAGTGGGGATGTAGGCAGGGGTAAGGGGACAAAGACAGTGATGGGGATTAGAGACAAGGATGGTGATGTTGACGGAGACAGGAATGGAGATGGGGATGGAGACAGAGATGGGGATGAAAACAAGGATGGGGATGGAGACAAGGATGGGGAGCCAGGCTGGGTGGAGCATGGAAGATGTCCGTGAAGGGCTCCAAGGTGCTATCCCAGCCCTCCTATCCTGCTCAACAACTCTGTTCCTGGAAGAATGCTGATATGGCGTCTCCCCAAATCATTGCCACTGCCCCCTGGATAGTCTCGCTCAGCGCTGGGAAGAGGAGTAACTAGCGCAGGTTCCTGGGTGCTGGTTCCCAGCGCTGTTCCCAGTGCTGAACGCTGCAGATCCAGCTCCTCCTGGCTGACCTGGATCCCTCAGCCTGCAACTCCCCCTCCCCATCGCTCTTTCACTTTCAGAGGTTGTCTGGCTCTTTTGATAGAGGCACATCAAAGAGCAGGTGGGAGTGTTCACCACCACGGGAGGGTCAGCGCGGATGAGGGATGCTTTCACCAGAGCCTCTGCGTGTCAGAAAGATTATGAAGGTGACAGCTCGGAAGGCGAGGGATGAGCTGTGTGATTTGTGGTCCTCGAAAAAGCTCTTAAACCTTTAAGATCTTGACAGGATTTTACATGAAAACTGCAAGGACTTTCCCTCTGCTTGTATGGCGTGAAATATCCCATCCCTTCCCTAGGCTTGAGCTTGCGTGTTGTTGGCTAAAGGAAGCTCCTCATGGAATGAAAGGGGCTTGTGCTTGGCTGGGGGGGATGCTGCCATTGCCAGGGCAGCCAAAGAGGAATCTCTCCCAGGAATTAAGTCAATCTTTGACACTTTGCAGCAAAATAAATCCTTTCAAAAGCTTAAGAAATTGCAGCTTTCTTCTCCCTGTGACTTGATCCCATCATAGGGCTGTGATAGGGAAAGGCTGGGACATGTCAGGGTGACCCAATCCAGAGGCAAATAAATGTGTGAGGGTTTGCTTTTGTAGTGAAAATACTGCAAAGAGATGGTAGGACTGTGTAGGATCAGGAGTGTAGGCCTAGGAGCAAGCCTTTTGTTGGTAGGCCAGAGATTGAGCTGAAGCCAGAGGAACTACAGGTACATTCACTCTGTGCCCCCACACCTGGTGGTGAACCCACTCAAAAGCCATTACCCACCTTTAAATAGCTTTAGGAATGTCCAGAATCTGAGAGCTTGAGATGAGGAGAAGGCAAGAACACCGGAGCATCTTGCTGCTTTCTTTTCCCTGCTTTGTTCCCTGTCCAAAAGAAATCAATTTTGGTTGGCCGAGACCAAATCGTCTCGGGAGTTTTGTTTTCCCATCTGTGTAATAAGCCTCTGCAAAGAGAAGTTTGTGCTTTCCTGATCTTCTCTATTTATCACTCCACTGACTACTTAGATTTCCATCTCTGCCTCATTTCCAGCGAATTTTCCAGTGCCAGAGCAGTGTTGTGGGGCAGGTGGGAAGAGTGATAAGAATCTGCACTTCATCGTTGCTTTTCCTTTCTCTTAGTGAACTGTTTGTAACTTACTGCTCGTGATTTCAGCACAGTCATCTGTAGGAAAGAACAGGATGCTTTTGCCAGCTCCAGCTGGTGTAAGAATGGGTCTGTTTTACAGGATATGGATAATGCCTTGAGAGTGTTTCAGGATGTGCAATGCTGAAGTGCCACAGGACACGGGTGGTTTTGGTGGACTGTAGCCTTTCTCCTAGAAGTGAGTTTCAGAGTTGATTTATTGGTCTTCTGTATTCTAGGTCTTTCCAATGGTCCTGAAGCAATGGAAGTAGATGGGCTCCAGGAAGTCCCCCTCTGTAGCTGTCGAATGGAAACCCCCAAAAGCAGAGAGATCACCACGCTAGCCAACAACCAGTGCATGGCCACGGAGAGCGTGGACAATGAGGTAGGAGCCTGTCTTTTAGCTTCTCACAGACTTTGCGGCTCAGGACAAAGACATAAAGAATAAAAAGCTGTGCCAGGAACATTGTGTTGGGTCATACAGGGGCTCTGCAGCCTGCTAGGCTGGGAACCCACTGCTGCGTGGCAACAGCAGGGCCACCCTGCTCGCTGAGCTGAGGGCACCAGCACTCTGCATGTGTTGCATGGCTGGGTTGAAGCCCTCAAAGGGAGGAGATGGTGTGATCTGCAGTAGGAGAGGCTCTGGGTGGATCCCTCCTGCTTGTCCTGGTCTGTGCAGCTGGATCAGGTTGATGGAACGGCCACACTTCAGGCCAAGTGGGCTAAAATACATCAGCATGATCACAGTGAGAAAACCCAATGAGAGGAAGCTCAGAGCTGGTTTCCCTTGACTGCCAAGGAGCTGATGCAGACCTTCAGCTCTTGAGTTTTGGGAACTTGGCATGCTCCCCACCAGCTTGGTCAGCCCCAGTCTTCCTCTCTCCTCCTCCTTCCCAAAGAGGCTTCTGTTACAAAGCTTCCTGTGGATGCAACCCTGTGCAGCCTCCAGGTCTGCCTGCTGAAATGGTCACACTCGATGACTTTTGGTCCAGGTGCTGCTTGATGCCTACTGATTCTAGAAGTGTGGAAGTAAGTGGCAGAAGTGACCCCTTCCCAGAGTCTGGAAAGTGAGGCTGCAGGACAGGAACAGTCTTGGTAGATCCTCCTTTTACTGTGTGGCACTTGAGTTTCTTTTAAGCTTCAGCTGAGCTGCAGTCCCACTGCAGTGCTGTGGTACTTGCTGGTAGTAGAACAAGGAGTGAGAATATCCCTAGTTCTCCTGTAGGATCCCAGGAGAAGGGTGGATGGAGGGAGAAAGGAAAAATCAAGGAATAATAAAGGATTGGCAGCCCAGTTCTGCTTTTGTTAGTACTTGGTGATACCTATAGAGAAAGGAATTTCCAAAGCATGCCAGAATAGATTCATTAAAGAGAGAATGCTCTGGAGACTCAGGAGAGGGGGACCCAGGGCTTCTAAATGTAAAAATAAAGGTATGTGAAAGAGTTTCTTCTTGTCTGTATAGTGGTTTGACAGTTCTGACCCTGGTTAAATCAGACAGGAATAGCAAATGCCATGCTTTATGTTAGATTCTTTTTCATAGTGGGATAGGTGACTCGTAGATGTTACATTATCCATGTGAATGGTGGGTTCTCCAGACTGCCACGTCCTTGGAGAATGTTAGAAATAGTGCTGAGCACCCTGCTGCACTCTCTGATGGTTGGAAAATGGCAATCGTTTTGTACTTTGTTCGAGTTTCTAACAGGTAATACAGTGGGACATGATGATGCAGGGACTTCGTCACTGCGACAGGCAGCTTTGCACGTGTTAATCCCATTTCCTCAGCTCCTCAGTAGAAATCAAATCATGGTCATCTCTGGCCACCCTTGCAGCCCCTGGGCTCTGGGTGTCTCAGTGATGAGTGTAGCCAAGGTGTCCAAACCACAGGTAGACTTTGCATGGAATTTGGGTTAAATTGGATCAAAGATGTGAGGAGTGAAGGATGAGCCAAAGTTAAAATCCATCCTGTCTTTTGGCAGGGGGGTTGATTGTGCAGGAGAAGTGGAGTTGGAAACAAAAACTAGAGAGAAAGTCTGGTTTTGCTGAGAAAAAGCAGCAAATGCTGAGGTTTCTCAGCTCTGAGAGGCTGTTGGTGATGAGCAGGCACCGTGTTCCCCATGTGCTCCTCTGCTCACAGCGGCAGCACACAGTAAATGGGGCACTGGTTTCAGCAGGGACATTTCCTTGTAGCAGCCTTTCACGTTTGGATTTCTGTAACTGTCCTTTGCCAAGCACCCGGGGAAGCCAAGGTTGTTATCAGGGGGGACTTGCAGAGCCCAAACATCGTTGTGTCGTGCAGGTGGCAACTGGGATGTGCAAAGGTTGTGGTTGTGTGACTGGGGGCAGCGGGAGGAAGAGCTGATGCTTCCGAGTAACACTGGTTGGGAAGAGTGAACCCCAGTTATGCAGCCCACTGTCTTTAACAGAGCAAGGTAGTGAACAGAAGGCAGCTTTTTAAGCCCAGAGCTGTACAATGATGAAACCCTTCAGAAAACACCCGGAGCTCTCGCTGTTCACCCCTGTGGTGTGGGCAGGGGCCAGTGCTGGAACCAGCACAGACGATAACTCCACTGGCAATGAAGAGCAATTACTTTTCCCTTTATCTTCGTGTGACATAACTTATGAGCAGTAACAAGTTTTAGTGCATATGGTCTTGTTCTCTTGGTCACCAACACCCAGCTCCTCCTGGTGAGCCGAGAGCTGTGCTGGGTGAGTCAGGCCCCTGGGACTGCCCCTTCTGCTGCTGCTTGGCCGCTGCCTATTTCCAGTTCAAGACCCTTTTTTCTTGCAAGGAACAAGCGACTCAGGGTCCACATGCATGTTAGTTAGTAAATGATGCATTTCTTCCTGTGAGAGCAGCTTTCCCAGCTTCCTGCTGCACTGCTAATGCTATCTGGCACACGTCTGAATTACCGTGAACAAGCCAGGGCTCACCAAGGCAGTGTGCAAGATCTTCCTCCGCACAAGCACAGAGAGTGTTTTGGTCTCCAGTAATTTCCTTTCCTTTAATTTCTCCTGTTCCAGCTGGGCCGATGCACAAACAGTGTGGTTAAGTATGAACTGATGCGCCCGTCTAACAAAGTCCAGCTTTTGGTGCTCTGTGAGGACCATAGAGGGAGGATGGTGAAACACCAGTGTTGCCCTGGCTGTGGATACTTTTGCACTGCAGTAAGTCCGTGCTCTCAATCTAGGGAAGGGGGTACCTGTCACAGGAGCTGGAAGAGCTGAAGGTGGAAGTGGTACCTAAAGGGGTTTACTGACTTCCTGGCAGCAGCTCCACCTTGTTCCACAGCACATCAGGTGGTGTTTTCAAACAGGAATGTGTAGCTGCAATTGTCACCTTTATCTTCCTGGAGGCCCCAAGGAGTGTTACTGAAGGGTTTTCACTGGGAAGTCACACAGTGGAAGTTTTGCCTTAGGAGTTTCTTTGGAACAAGGATTGTTTGGGTTGTTTTTTCTTTTCTGTGTGCAGATCAATTGCATCAGAAATTGTATTAGCTTGGTTTGTAAATGAATCTGTGTGCACACATCAGTGTCCCCCCCACCTGCCTATGATGGTTTAGATGGGAACCTGAGTGATGGCAGTGGAACAAGGCAGTGCTTGAGATCTGCTTCTTCCACCTCTGCCACTGAGGCTTTTAGTGGTCCAGTCCTTTAAGTTGTCAGCATCCTAGTTTCCCTGTTGGTAAAGCTGAAAACCACCAATTGGGCGCCTCACAGGTGTGAGGAGGATTAATTGTCTGATGCCAGTGTTCTTGAAGATGAATCAATGAAAGATGCTACAGTAGGCTCAAACATTGCTGTGTAAATGAAGCCGTCCTGGGGTTTCATGCTGAGTCAAAGATCATTTAAAGGCTAACATCCACAAAACCCTTCAAGGCATTTTGCAGAGTTGATACAGAGTTAATTAGATTGCTTGGGAGGACCATGAATTCAGGGGAAGAGTGGGGTTTGACTAGTCTTCTTTTACACGCTTGTACCTCTCTCAGTGACAAGCCATGGTTCATGTAGTTCCCACAGTTCACAGGTAAACCTGGGAGGATTTGTCTGTGCTGTCCATCGCCAAGAGCACAGAGCACAGCAGGGCTTCAGGCAGCACTGATATCACAGGGCTCTGAGTTCTGGGGTCCTTCAGTTCAGTTTGAAACCCTTTGCTGGAAAGGGAAAGGACAAGTCTGTTGAAGGAGCAGTCAGCCACGTTGTTGGGGTTAACCAGCAGACAGGGCCAGGCAGAGAAGTCGCATACTTGAGGTTACACTGGGGCTAAGAGCTGGTTTAATTGTACTCATGGAGGTCCTGGAATGGTTGGTGCGCAGCTTGGGCAGGTAGTGTTAATGCTGGCTCAGCACACAGGAGTGAAGTTTTCTCTTCCAGTTTTGGGGCGTCCTTACAGTAGACTGGCACTTCTGGGAGCATAAGCGAGAACTTAAGCGTTCGATGAAAGAGCTGGAAATTGGAACTTCTTGCTTCTGTTTCCCAAGCACAGTTAAAGAACTTGCTTTGCAGTCCTTAACCAAGTTTTTTCCCCATTAACTTGGTTTTGTTCTCTTCTAAAGAAGTGGCAGTGCTGGCTTACTGTATTGGAAGCGCCAGGGACAAGAGTGGTGATGAATGAAGTGTTTAAGAGATCTGTGGATGAAACTTGTGGAAGGGGTAAGGCGTGAAGTGACCAAGGTGTGAATTTCTTCTCTATGGTTCTTTTAGGGCACTTTCATGGAGTGTCAGCCGGAGAGCAGCATCTCCCACCGTTTCCATAAGAACTGTGCCTCCCAGGTCAATGACATGAGCTACTGCCCACACTGCGGGGAAGAGGCCTCCAAGGCAAAGGAGGTGACAATAGCAAAAGCAGACACAACCTCAACGGTGTCCCTGACCTACGAGCAGCAGAAACCAGCGGCTGTGGAGGGAAGGGCTGACACCACGACAGGGAGGTGAGCTTGGGAGCACACAGTGATCTTAAACCTTGGGAGGTGATCTCAAATCTTGTGCCAGACCGTGCTTTGCATTTGGATGCTCCTGATGGAGCACAGTGCTTTCTGCTCCTTCTCTGACAAGCCAGACTCAGCTGCAGGAATCTGCAAGTGTGTTTTGTGTTGCTTGCTGTGTTGGAGAAGAGCACAGCAGCCGCAGGGTGAGCTATGAAGATAGGAGGGGTTCAGGAGTTAAAGCCATCCCTTCCTCCTATTGTTAGGAATGGAATAAGAGTGGAATAAGTTTATGTTGCCAGGTCTGCTAAGTGACAGGGAAATTAAGGCAACACCTAGCTGTAGCTCCTGCCCTGCACAAATTGGCAGAAGTATAAAGAGAGGCTAAAATGTAGAGGAAAAAAACAGCCATCCCTGCGCTGAACAGTGCTCTGACTTCTGTCTGATCTGTTCTGGTGGCCTTTATGTTCCTTGTTTCCCTGCATTCCTTGGTTTCCTGTAGCACAGAATACATCAAAATGTACTCATAGGGCAGTGCAACTTCCTGGGGCAAGTTCTGACCAAAAAGGCTGTAAAATAGAATCATAGAATCATAGAATAGTTAGGGTTGGAAAGGACTTTAAGATCATCCAGTTCCAACCCCCCTGCCATGGGCAGGGACACCTCCCAGTAAACCATGCCATCCAAGGCTATGTCCAACCCCACCTTGAACACCGCCAGGGATGGATTCACAACTTCCTTAGGCAACCCATTCCAGTGCCTCACCACCCTTACAGTAAAGAATTTCTTATTATTCTTAGATATAGTCTATTCTATTCTAATTTCTTAGAATATCCAATCTAAACTTCCCCTGTTTAAGTTTGAACCCATTACCCCTTGTCCTCTCACCACAGTCCCTAATGAAGAGTCCCTCCCCAGCATCCCTATAGGCCCCCTTCAGATATTGGAAGGCTGCTCTGAGGTCTCCACGCAGCCTTCTCTTCTCCAGGCTGAACAGCCCCAATTTTCTCACATTGGTTTGTGTTTCTATTTCACTTACACTTCTTTAAAATCCATTTCCTTCCCTTCTTTGGCATGAGATCCGCGCTGTTGGGTATTTTTAATGGTTGTGCTTTGGCTGTTTCTCATTTTATCTCTTCGGTAGCACTGGGACGCGGTTGTCAGAGGAGGACAAGCCAGAAAGTTCAGCTGCTGAGGGGTTTGACATAGCTGGGTCTTCAGTTTTTCCAAAGCCTTCTACCAGCCTGACCCAGGGACCAGTTAAAGAAACTTTGGAAAGTGCCCTGATTGCCCTGGACTCGGAAAAGTAAGAACCAGACCATTGTGTCTCTCCAATGCCCAGCAAAGTTGCTTAACCTAGAGAAGACTGAGATTGAGCTTCTGTGCATGTTGGTCCCACTGAGACCTTTTCTTGTTCACTTCAGTCATTTGTCCCCCCCCACCGATGACTGATTCAGAACAGTTCCAGCTCTCAGTGATTTGTCTGGAGGATTTAGTTTTTCACTGCCCTCCAACCATAGCTATAAGTACCATGAATTCCCATTTACAGTTGTAACACCCAGAATTTGTTGATGAGCAGCACTCACAGATAACAGTTCTCATTAGAACAAGGCTGGCTGCAATTGGAACTGGATTTTAAGATCTCCTTCTGGAGGCTTGTTCTGTGTTTCCCTGGTGCTCTGGAGCTGTACCGTAGGAGCAGACTTTGTCATGCACATGGGCTGGCAGTGGGATGGGGTGAAATGCCAAGAGTTCTTCAGTGGGTATTAACTGTGCCTCTTTTTCCCACTCCTGCAGGCCCAAGAAGTTACGGTTCCATCCAAAGCAGTTGTACTTCTCTGCAAGGCAAGGAGAGCTGCAAAAGGTCCTGCTTATGTTGGGTAGGTGGCTCCTTCCCAGGCCATTGTGTGTCTGGCAGTACTCCCAGCTCCTGCCAGGCACCTGCCAGAGTCCATTTCCCAGCATGGCAGCACGTCATCTTCCCCACTGCCCCTTGTGAGTGGAGTTGGAGGAGAAAGCCATTTCTGCAAGTGATGTGTCATTGGAAATGGCTTCATCTTTCTGTGAAGTGTGGACCTGCTCCCAGCTTGTTTCTGCATTTGGGCACAGTTTTGTCCAGAGAAGCTCTTTCTGTCCCCAAAACACCTACATGCAATGTTTCTGGTCTGATAGAACTTTTCCTCTCCATGCAATGGGATGGTTAGGTACTTGCGTCTGGTAGGGAGGTAAAAAGATGGGAGTCAGCTTATGCTGAGGCCCATCAGCAAGAGAGCAGAAAGGAAGAGCCCTTCGATACAAAGCGTTGGTTTGGGGGGTACATAGTTGTCTGTCGCTGGATGACTTTTAGGTGCTGAGCTTGTTTTTACCAACAAATGTTCCTGAGGAATCTCCCTTTTGAAGGACACAGTGTTTCCTTGGGATCATTTCCTTTCCACTCCCGTACTTTGCAGTACATTTTTGGATGCTTTCTGTTCTTTTCATTTATCAGGTTCTTCTCTTTTTTTGTCTAGCAAGTGTTAGCTTCATTGTTTCTGTCTTCAATAGCACAAAAGTGTTACTCATTGATATTTAACTACGGCCTCATCATATGCAACGTGTTATCATGCCCAGACATCTTTGTCTGGCTGTCATCATCATCTGTCAGTCTTTGCACAGCTGTGAGAGTCTCTGGTCACATCCCCAGCTTCTGCTAGTTGGAGAAGCTCCATCCACTCTGTAGCCCTGTGTTTGCAGGGATGCAATGAGGATCACTGCTATTAATTGCAGTTACTAGTGATGAGACACAAAGGCCAGGTAGTTCTGAATCTTTGGTGTTTCCAACTTCTCTTGCTTTAAACGAAGCAGTTTTTTGTTGTCCTTTTTATCTGTGTATAGTGTTTGTTGGTTTTGTTGCACTGAGAATTGGTGAATTGTGAATCTGAATCATAGAACCCCGGGCTGGTTTGGGTTGGAAGGGTCCTTAAAGCTCATACAGTTCCAGCCCCTGTCACGGGCAGGGACACCTTCCACTAGAGCAGCTTGCTCCAAGCCCCTGTGTCCAACCTGGCCTTGAACAGTGGCAGGGATGGGGAGATGCCCTGTGTAGAAGGAGAATGGCCTGTATAGAAATTGTGATGCCTTAAAGGTCTTAAACTTCTGAAGCTCTTGGTTTGAGGGCTGTTGCATGTTGAATGCCCATGGGCTGCCAAGAGGGCTTTCTGGCATGAATGGGTAGTGAGACAGGAGAAGGGCTGAGGATGGGCCAGGAACTCATCCTTTAAAAGGATTTAGTTGAGACCTGGTTTTTCTGTTACCCTTTTCTCTCATCTCTGAATGGTGGTTGAACACATCCCTGCTCTGTTTTCCAGTGGATGGCATTGACCCCAACTTTAAAATGGAGCATCAGAATAAGAGAACCCCTCTCCATGCTGCCGCTGAGTCTGGCCACGTGGACATCTGCCATATGCTGATTCAGGTCTGTCTCCACTTGTTCTTCTGTACAAGCCATTTTCTGTGGTTTCTGGTCTCCTGCCCACACGGCAAAAGCACGTGAAGCTTCAGTGTAGGGCACTGTGCAGCGTGTAGGAGCCTACGTGCCCATCATACCCAGCAGTGGTGTGCTGCCAGATGTGCCAGCACAGGCGAACTGCAGGCAGGCTGCAGGGCATCTGCAAGCTGCTGCCAAGAGGCTCCTTGTGACAAAGGCAGGTAGGCTCTGGAGCCTGGCAGCCAGCGTCTGTCTTCCCTGCCGTCAAAACATGAGTAAATCCAGCAGGATTTTCATCTACAGGGTGAAGGTCCTGCATGTGGAAAGGAGAGAAGGGCAGATGCAAGTTTGGCTTCTTGTCTGAGATTCGGAGTCTAACAGAGGGAAGATGGTCAAAGACACAGGGGTGCTTTTGTTGAATCCACTCCAAAATGATATGGAGGAAAAAGAAGGGTTAAAAAAGTTAGAGTTTTTCCTTTTTGTACTGCCATTTATCACCTGGAGTGACTGAAAGGATGCTCTGTTTACCCTGTGTGGCTGGGAAACCTTAAAGGCTCTTGAGAAAACAGCAATGCCACGGCTTTGAGAACAAGCCTGCTGGGTCGTTGCATTTCAGCATCTGGAGTCAGTGGCTTACAACGTGCTGTTTGAAGATGCAGCTATGGGCCTACCCTGCTGCTGTCATTCAAGTTACTGCACATGAAGACAACAGAGTGACTTGTATGAGTAGAAGGAGTAAAATGTTTGAGCTACTACAAACAACTTGAATTAAGTATCAGTAGAGTTGGTTTGTTTCCAGAATCCTTCATCATCTTGTCTCTTCCCTCATGTCTGGCTAATGCAGTAGAACAGGATTTGGCTGGGCATGTCCCCAGCTTGTTAAGCTTGAAATGCCTCTTCTCAGGTCTGGTTTAAGTAGCTTTTGCTATTTTAAAGTGATCAAAACAAACACATTCAGTGGGAGGCACCTGGAAGGGGTGAACCTGAGTCAGCGTGTCGCTGCTGTAAGCAGGTCTGTGCTTCACACGTGTACCTGCGTGTGTGACCTGCCAGCAGTTGGGCTGTCTCAGAGATCTTCTGGGTTTAGGTGTTGGGTGGGTTCCTGAGCTAAGCTGAAGAGTTAAAGCAGGTAGGGTGCACAGCACAGGAGTGTTTTGGAAAAGAGTAGGATTTTGGTTCAAGGCACTCCATGCTCAACTGAGAACTGAACTGAACTAAGTTCAGAGACCTCTGTAGAAACACTGCCATGGGCTTGCACAGGAGTAGTTAGACAATCTCCAGGAGTGTTTTTGCAGCTTCTACCCCTGTTGCAATCAGCAAGTTGTTCCTGCTGCTTGTGACACTGAGAAGAGCTGGCTGCTTTGTTCACTGTGTCCTTAGGAATCAAGACCAGGGAAATCAAGGCTGCTGCAGAAAGGAGGAGGCTCATTTTTCCCAAATGATGTCTAGAAAGCAGCAGTACAAAATCCATTAATAACAAGAGCTATTTAATACCAGTTGTTGGCTTCCTTACACCCTGGTTACTGGCTGCAGAAGGCAGGGGGGAGGGCAGACAGTGTGTGCTGCTTCCCAAACCAGGTGGAATTGCACTGTCTTCTTTCTTGGGTTTATTTCCTTTTTCTTTTCTTCTCCCCTGCTCAATATGGGTAAATTTCAGTAAAAAAACTTGCTACTAAATCACTACTCCCACATCCTTCCTCTGCTCGCCAGCAGTGATTGTAACTGTCCTTGTATCTGCCTTGGCCTCCTAACAGGCTGGTGCTAATATCGACTCCTGCTCTGAAGACCAGAGGACCCCACTGATGGAAGCAGCAGAAAACAACCATCTGGAAACTGTGAAATACCTTATCAAGGCTGGAGCACTTGTAGATCCCAAGGTAGCAGTTGTTTCCTTATCTCTTTCTCCTGAAGAAGCCTTTGTCCATCATTTCTTTCTTGATAGGTCTTGGGTGGAAGTGCATAGGCAGAGGGGAGGTGGACCTGCTGGTCTTGGGCATGAAGGCTTGGCAATGCCATGGTTGTTGGTAGTATTGCTGGTTGGTGCGGTGTCCTGGCTGTGAGCAGTTTGGGACAAGTGCTGCCGCTGGCTACATGAAGTTTGTGGCACCAAGTGTAGGAGGTGTTTGAGTTCATCTGGGCCTACTAAAACCCATTGCAGTGACTTTGGAGTTTGCTTTCAGAGTTTTCTTTATAGACTCTGATAATGAGACTTTTGGGGTGACATTTTAAAATGGGCTGGTAATTAGGTGCTTGCCAAGCCAGCACAAATAACAGAGGAAGCTTTGCTTTCCAAAGGACTGCCATGTGGTTTCTTGCAGTCAGGCTGCAGTGGCAAAATTGTACCCCATCTTCAAACTCTACCCTTTAATTTAAAGCAGCACAATAAAACACAGCTGTCTGTTTGCCTGTAGCATGCTCTGGTTACTTTGCAGTCTTGGAAAATGCACAGATCATGTATTAGTCCCCTACATCAGATGCTATTTGGAGCTCAGGAGCCCTCCCTGTGTGAACTTATTGTTGCAACCTGCTGCTGTTGGCACGATCCTCTGCTGTTGCTGGGGGATACAGCTGGGCAGGGATGCTCTTTTCATGAGGGGGCTGGTAGGACGAGGAGGACTACACAAGGTGCTGCCCACCCCAAGCCTTAAACAGATCCATGAGAGCCTGGTTCTGAGCTGAGAAGGGCAAAAAGATAGGACAGGCATGTGTGGGCTCATGCTAACCATTGTCCCAAGTGTCTTGGAGCAGCCCAGATACCTCTTGCCTGATTTGTTCCTGGGGAAGTGAAAAGAGGGGGTTTTTCTTCTGAAGGCAAGCTTGCAACAGCAAATGAGAAGCCTGAGATCACGTCTGAAGTCTAGACTAGTTTATTATGTTAATTAGTTTCTCACACCAAATTAGTCATCTCTTTAAAAGCAGCAACACTGCAGCTTAAAATCAGCTTCAGCCATTGCAGTGAGAAATCCAGACATGAGCTGCTGTGGTGTGCACCCAGCACAGGGAGCTGAGGGGTGCTGGGGGCGCTTCTCAGACCCCAGGTGAAGGTGTTGAGGGGGTGCAAAAGCCTCACACAAAGCCTGTAGAAACTTGATATTAGAATCGTAGAACCACAGCAGGTTTGTGTTGAAGGGACCTTAAAGCTCCTCCAGCTCCAACCCCTGCCACGGGCAGGGACACCTTCCACTGGAGCAGCTTGCTCCAAGCCCCTGTGTCCAACCTGGCCTTGAACACTGCCAGGGATGGGGCAGCCACAGCTTCTCTGGGCACCCTGTGCCAGCGCCTCAGCACTCTCACAGGGAAGAATTTTTTTCCTGATATCTAATCTGAATTAGACATTTAGGTAAAAACTCTATTAACGCGTGTCTGCTCTACATAGGGTTGAGAAGCTGCACTTGACTCATGCTAATCTAAGGGGGAAACTGTGGTATTTTTCAGGTGTGGCACCTGTAGGGGTGTAGGAACCCCTTCTTCGCCCCAAGAAGCCCACACAGTGTAATTCCTGACCCAAGATGTCCTGTCCTTGCCGGGGGGGTTACTCCCTAGCCCTGTGCCACGCTCCCCAGTCAGCTCCATCTGGAAGCTCTCGCCTCCCATGTTTCTTCCAGGGGCTGGGCTGGAAGCAGTCATTTTGCTTTTCAGTCTTTCATTTCCTCCTCCTCATTTCCTGGTCTCTGGGCCTTGCTCTGTGCTAAGCCCTTGGGATATAAAGGCCTGATCAAAATCAGGCTCCAGCCGCTGCAGTCGTTGGTGTTAGCATGGGAGTGTCTCCATCGTGACTCGCAGCCTGTCCTTCTCCTCCAGCCCCTGTATTCTCAGCTCCCAAAGGCATTTTTCCGTTCAGCCTGTGGCTGGTTTTCATCTCCTATCTCAGCAGACAGCTGCGGGCATGCTGGGGCCTTGGTCTCTCAGGAGCTTCTTAGCCCCTGTGCAGGACACCCCTTTGCCCTCCTGCTGGGTGCTGGGATAAGGCCTTGTGCTAATACAGTCCAGCAAAAAACCTGTATGAGTGGAACATTTCAGGTTGAGACAAGGCTCTTTTTCTGATGTAAAGTGAAAACACCTCCTCTGTAAGGGATTTCTGCCTCCCATGGCTCCCCAGCACATGGAGAAGAGTTGGAGGGGGTTTGCTGGGGAAGGGGCGCCTCAGTCTGCCAGGGTTTGAGGCTGGTGCTTTCCGTAGGCTTCAAAATGACATCTCTTCTTGTAGCCTTTGCACTCTCAGCCTCCTGCTCTGCATGGGTTGCACCTCTGGGCTTTATGTAAGGCTCCCTCTGCTCACTGCTGGTGTTGGCTCCTGCTCTCTTGCCTCCTTCACAGCAGCTGAGGGCTTTTGGAGTCCTCTGTTCTGTCTGGGAACTTCTCTGGTGTTCCTGAGGATCACTGGAGTTGTACAGACATGAGAAACGCTGGGAAGAGATGTCCTCTTAGTGCTTGTTCTGTGGTTGTGTCCAGGATGCAGAGGGCTCCACGTGTCTGCACTTGGCTGCCAAGAAGGGGCACTACGACGTTGTTCAGTACCTGCTCTCCAACGGGAAGATGGATGTCAACTGCCAGGTGAGTTCTTTCTGCGAGGGGCAGGAGCTGCTTTTCTCAGCCCAGGGACTCAAGTCTCAGCGGTGTTTCTCAAGGGCAGTCATGGGAGGCACCTGAAGAACATTCTGTGGTGACAGTGCCATAGGCATCCCAGAGAAGGCAAATCCCCTCCACTGGCCCCAGGGAAACTTTCCTTGCACATGCCTTGATTTGCAGTTTCTCCTTGACTCTGAGTTTGCTGGTGGAGCCTGTTGCTCAAGGGAGTCACTGTGCTCTTCCCTAGCAGGGGAATGGTGGGATCATGGACGTGGTGTGGGATGGGTTGAGCCTGGCCCTTGCCATCACAGAGCTTATCCACTGCCATGGGGTGAAGCAGCGCTGCATCAGGGTTCCTGGTTCTGGGGGAGCCCCAGCACCCCTAGGCTTCTCAGGGAGCTTTGCAATAGCTCTGACCCAAGACAGATGTTCCTTGTGCCTTTTGGACAGTATTTGAATGACCTGGACATCCACTGCCAGTGTATTGAGCTGCAAATAAACTCCAGCCTGCTGAGGCATGTTGGTTCAAATGGTGCTGGGCTCTGCAGGACCCTGAGAGAGCTCTTCCTGCAATAGCATAGACTGAAGAAGAGTGATGAGACAAACATGGGGAGGGAAGGGGTCTGTGGCTCCCAGGCAAGGTGCACCCTGCTGTGGCTACCAAGGTGATTGTGAAGCCAGCAGGAGACCTCTTGCCCATCCTGCAGGTCTCACCCTTTCCCTTTCCCTCCTCAGGATGATGGAGGCTGGACACCAATGATCTGGGCCACTGAATACAAGCATATTGAGCTGGTGAAGCTGCTGCTTGCAAAGGGGTCGGACATCAACATCCGTGACAATGTAAGGTCCTTCCTGGAATGCATTTCAGAAATCAGCCACTATCATAGAATCATCACAGGATCCCAGCCTGGTTTGTATTGGAAGGGACCTTAAAGCTCCTCCAGCTCCAACCCCTGCCACGGGCAGGGACACCTTCCACTGGAGCAGGGTGCTCCGAGCCCCTGTGTCCAACCTGGCCTTGAACACTGCCAGGGATGGGGCAGCCACAGCTTCTCTGGGCACCCTGTGCCAGCGCCTCAGCACCCTCCCAGGGAAGAGCTTCTGCCTAAGAGCTCATCTCAATCCACCCGCCGCCAGCTCACAGCCGTTCCCCTTGTGCTGTCATTACAATCCGTTGTCCAAAGCCCCTCTCCAGATTTCTTGTCGGCCCCTTTAGGTGTTGTGCTGGGAACCATCAAGCTCCAGGAGGAATGCTTTTGCTTGTGATCCTGCTGCAAGCAGTGCCTTCAGCAGTAGCTGGTGCAAGGCAGAGTAGCAAGTCCAGGTGTAGCATCATGTGGTGTGCAGTCGGCAGGGTGAATTTTTTCTGTATGTGATGTGATGAGGGTTTTCTTTGTCTAGATGTTATCACAATGGGAGGCAGAAGCTATATAGAAAAAGGCTTCTCCACTCCTTGGTGCATGTCAGTAGCCTCCCATTTAAGGAAGGATCTAAGTTGCAATCACTCCAAGCTTTATTTTTGCTTAAAAAGAAATAGAAGAGGATTGATCATTACTATCACTGCACTGTTTTAATCGATGTCTTCAGAGCTTGTCATGGGGAAGGGTTCGAAGTGTGCTGCAAATTGCACTGGAACTGAAAACAGAGTATCATTGCTTAAAATACCTCCATCGAAAAGATGAGTGTTCAGCTATTTCCAGTGCTGCTAGTGAGAGATGAGTACATTCAGTATTTAAGAGCTGCCTGAAGTCGGATTGATTGTTCTTCCTATGGCTCGTGGTTCTCTTTCTAGCACCTTCATAGTCCCTATAGCTCGTGCTGTGCTCTTTTTAGTTCTGTAGCACTGGAGCCATGCTGACTTTCCTGTTGGCTGGGCTGGGGAAGCTCAGTTTCTAGCCTTCTCCAGCATGTTGGTTCATGTCTGCCACCTCTCTCATGGATAGATTGAGACTGGTTTGTAGCTTTGAGACAGATGATTTGCCTGTGTGTCTAAGGTAGGCAATGGACCACTCTGTGTGCAGCCTCCCCATCCTTGGTACTTGGAGGCAGCTGGAGTGATTGCTCCCTGCTGTCTGTGCAGAGATTTCCCTGCCCACCCTGGCAGTCCCACCTGGAAGGAAAGAGGCTGCAAGCCACATGTTGCATGCTGCAGGTGTAGAGCTTAGGATGGTGGATCCCAAAGCGATAGGGGTTTAATGCACTAAACAGCCTCTGCTCTGTTCTCTTTCCCCCCAGGAGGAAAATATCTGTTTGCACTGGGCTGCTTTTTCTGGCTGTGTTGACATAGCAGAGATCCTGCTGGCTGCTAAGTGTGATTTACATGCAGTGAATATTCACGGTGACTCGCCCCTGCATATTGCAGCCAGAGAGAATCGCTATGAGTGTGTAGTGTAAGTACAGCTCCAGCCCTGCTGCTTCTCTCCCTTCCCCTGGTCACTCCTTTCTGCCTGGTTACTGGCTGGCAAGCTCAGGAGAGCCTTTGAAATGCCTTTGGTGTTTAAGCACAAAGCAGGGTTGGGATGGAGGGCTGGTTTCTCCATTACCCTGCTCCTAGGGCAATTGTCTGAAGTACAATCTGCTGCTAGAGCTGGTGGAAAGTAGAGCAAGAAACAAGGAGTGGTGCTGGAGTCTTGGGCAGAGGCTGGAGGGGCTGTGCTCAGCCTGGGCTTCCCAACAGAAAGGCCTCAGGCATCCTCGATTCAAGCTTGCTTTTTGTCTCCCCATAACTAGCATGGCATAATATGGTAACAGGGCTTTCCCTTTGCTCCATCACTGCTATGAATAAAGTCACCTGGGTACTCACAAAAACCAGTGAGTATAAACAAAGGCCAAGTCCAGCACCAGTCTCCTGTGGGACTTTTTCATTTCCACCCCATATCTTTCCCTGCCAGAGAGAGTTTCAACCCTGTGTGAAGTTAGGCTGGTACCAGCAGAGTACCTGTCATGCCCGAAGCAAGGCAAGGTTTGCCCAGTGCTCTCATGAGTGCCTAGAGCTCCAGTCTGTGGCTTCTGCCAGCGCCTTCATGTTGAAGGATTCATTGAACCATGCTTAATAAGGAGAACTCAGGTGATTATTCACTACTACAGATTCTTCCTTGCCCCTTAAGGCTCCTGGAGGATGTGATTCAGCTTGTTTTCCCCTTGCACAGTTGCTCTCAGGAGATGCTTACCCTGTCTTGCTCTTTTGCAGTCTCTTTCTTTCCCGTGGCTCGGATGTCACTTTAAAGAACAAGGAGGGTGAAACTCCACTCCAGTGCTCCAGCCTTAACTCTCAGGTCTGGGTGGCCCTGCAGATGAACAAGACTCTCAAAGAATCATCTGCTGAGAAGCCTGTCCAAATAGAGAAGGTCGTGAGCAGGTGAGAATACATCTGGTTTTGTCTGGGGGTCATGAAATAGAGCTCTTGCATGGGGGAGGCTGAGGGCCTGGTTTAAGAAAGGACTGCAAGTGCATGCTTAGCCTTTTAAACTGGTGTGAAGGTCAGTTTGAGCTTAGCAAGAGCTAAGCACATGCTGATTCAGACCCTGGTTTGTAAATTCATCCTCCAAATGGAAATACTCACAAGCACAAAGAGCAATCTGTAAGATGGGGTGGAAAAAAATGAACTCTCTGCTAGTCTGGACTGCTTTAGGCTTTGAGTGCTCAGTGACTGGAGGCAGTAATTCTGCCCCAGGATGGCAGTTGAATGGGCCCTTTTTCAGGGGAGCTTTTCCTCTGTGACAGTTCTCTTTCTCCCACTGACAGAGACATCGCCCGGGGCTATGAGCGGATCCCCATTCCCTGTGTCAACTCTGTGGACAGTGAGCCTTGTCCTAGCAACTACAAATATGTTTCACAGAACTGTGTCACCTCCCCGATGGACATTGATAGAAACATCACCCATTTACAGGTGAGGGACCTTGTGTAGCCGCGTGGGTATCCTGTCCTGGTGTGCTGCACCTCAGAATGGGGTTTGCATTCAAATGGGAATGTCTGCTCCTAATATGGCCATCAAATTCCAGCTAAGGCTGTAGTCCTAGACTCCAGCTCTTTCTCTAGGAGATGGGATTCTGCTTTATTCCCACACTTAAGCTAATCTCTGTGATCAGCTGTGTGCTGTAGCTGATGCTGGCTGATGTGGCTCCCATTTATCCTTTTCCTCTGTTCTGCATTTGGAAAGTTAGTAATTTATTGGGAGGCCTTCCTCATGCTGTCTTCCTGCTGACTGCAGCATCCAGGCCAAGGTCTTCAGTGTGGTACTGGAAGGACTGGGTTATGAGAGCAGAGGTGGGGAAGTATAGGGTGAGGGAAAGCCCTCTCTGGGCACAGCCCTCAGATGGCTGAAGTGAACTTCCCATGCCCAAGCCCTGTGGGGCAGCAGCTGGTGGTGGGATAGTGTTGGCTTGGGGGGTGCTGGAGCCAGTTGGAGTGCACGTGGGAAGGAGCAAGCAACAGGCAGGACTGAGATGTCATGTTGCATCATCTCCCAGCTCTTGTCCCTCCTTGGACGAGTACTTGTCCTCAATGACTCCGCTCAAGTGTGGAGTACAGCTCATAGGGGATGCAGGAAGGTTAGTAACACAGGAGGACATCCTCTAATGACAAAGGAAGGTGGCTCAGTGTGAGAGCACACAGAAATTGCACACAGAGATAGATAATGGAGTAAAACCACTGCTCAATTGGTGAGACTCGTCTTTCTGACTGAGGAGCTGCAGCAATAAGACTTGTGGTTTCCTCTCTGATCCAGTCACAGAAGTTGCTCTTTCAGTTACGTGTGTGTGATGGGGAGTTAACCCCTTCTCTTCTCTTCCAGTATTGTGTATGTATAGATGACTGCTCCTCCAGTAACTGCATGTGTGGCCAACTCAGTATGCGCTGCTGGTATGATAAGGTGAGGACACAGAACCTGCTAGTGGGTCAGGTCACTGTCTGTGAGCTGAACTCTGCACAGTTCGGGGTTTATAGTAGTACCTTAAGCCAGTTCCTTGCACAACTCCTCTCTCTTTGTTTTAAGATGCCTGAAGTTGTAGTCTCAGCTCTGAGGTGTTTGTGATAACAACAAAATACACAAGCAGGAAAGCTTTTCTAGTTTTATTTATTTGTGTTACTCACATGCCAACTGAGCCATTAATTACACCCATGTGCTAGAGAGTATTGAATAATCCATGCATGAAATCAGCTTCCAGTTCAGAGCAGCACAGACAAAGCTGCCGTATGTAAACAAGGGCAGGGTAGTAGAGAGGGGTTTTGCTTGCTTTTGTCTATTATCATTGTGATCCTTCTGGCTGAAGGCAAAGTAGGGGTGTTTTAGCTGCAGCATTGCCAGAAGCCTGGTTTGGTTTGGGTAAGTGTGCTTCAATGCTCCAGGGAGGGTCTGAGGTTAACGTTTGGACAGGTTCTGCTAAGATCAGAACTTCTGTGAATCTCTGCAAGTTTCTCCCAGGGGGGCTGTTGGCATCTTTGCTCTGTAGTCGTTTTATTTACATGTTAATAGGTGATTGCATCTTTCAAGCCTTAAAAGCCAAATTTGTTAAATACGATGAACTGTGTCTATCGCTTCCTTCATCCTGTCTTGGGTTGGTTAATTATTGAATTGTAGCTTTTTGAGGAGTGTTATTTGGGAAGATAATGTGGTTCAAAGAACGTGGGTGTACTGGCCTTGTACTCTGGAAGCTTAGGCTTTATTCCAGAGGCAGACAAAGCATCTGCTTCTCCCCTCCGGCACTGCGAATGATAGTAATAATGGTGATGCACACTGGGTTTTTGTACGGCTCTGTAAGGTATTTTTTCTGGTGGTGCATAGGGTGATGCCAGGCAGCAAAAATCTAGATGGTGTCTTGCTGTTTGGCAGCTGTTGGCGATAGTGATGATGATCTGCAGATGTTGGTGATACCGCTGTTGGGGTAGAGCACAGCCACTGCAGAAGCTGAGGTCTGATGCTGGTTTGGGGGAGGTCGGGGCGTGCTCCACTTTGGGGTTCCCTGGCCTGCATTGACACTCAGGAGATTTCTGCCCTTGGCCTGCCCCTGGTTTGGAGGGGTGGCAGGAATGAACAACTAACCCAGCCTGGAATGCCTCTCCTCTTCAGGATGGCCGACTCCTGCCGGAATTCAACATGGCTGAGCCGCCGCTGATCTTTGAGTGCAATCATGCGTGCTCGTGCTGGAGAACCTGTAGGAACCGGGTGGTGCAGAATGGGCTCAGGTGAGAAGGAGGATCCAAACACAGCTTATCTTGGCAATACCAACACCAAATCTGTGAGCTTTCTGGCTCTTTAGTCTCAGCTCACCCATAAACCCACAAAAACCCCAGGACTTCGTGAGGTGAGGCAGAAGTTGGGGCAGGTGCCACCATAAAGTGGTGGAATGCATGTGGGTTCCTGTGTGCTGCTGGTGGGAATGAAGCAGCAGCAGGTTGTTGAGCTCAGTTAATATTTACACCCTGCCCTTGTTGCTGTCATGTTGAAAACGTGGTGTTCTGTCATCAGCCTGACCACAAAACATGGGCATGACTTGTGGCTTTGCTTGAGCAGCCTAGGTGTAACTTCTCAGGTGGAGATGTGTGAAGAAAATAACAGCAGCAGAAACTGCAAAGCCTTCATTTAGAAGAACTTGTAAATTAGCAGCCTATATTTAATGCCTTTGAACTGCAAGAGGGAAGATTTAGATTAGACATTCTTCCCTGTGAGGGTGCTGAGGCGCTGGCACAGGGTGCCCAGAGAAGCTGTGGCTGCCCCATCCCTGGCAGTGTTCAAGGCCAGGTTGGACACAGGGGCTTGGAGCAAGCTGCTCTAGTGGAAGGTGTCCCTGCCTGTGATAGGGGTTGGAACTGGATGAGCTTTCAGGTCCCTTCCAACCCAAAACAGTCTTGTTATTCTATAATTCTATATTATATAGGGCAGCATGCCCAGATTTGGCTGCTCAAAAGTTCCAGCTATTGGCCTGAGTCCCTCTGATCAATACCTGACTAACCTGCTGGCCTCAGTGCTGCAGATCAGCTGCTGTTGTTTTGGTGCCAAGCTAAAAGTGTCAGTGTTGTGTTTTGGACCTCTTCTGTGGAGGAGTTTGCCAGTGCACTAAGTCCAAAGGAATCCCATTGGAAAAAAGACTTCTGCAAAGTTTTTGTAGTGCTGACAGCACTTTTATTTGCAAGCCTTGTAGTTTGAATGACATTTTGCAGTATTAAAAACAAATAAGGAAGAAGCTGGCTGTGTTTCCGTGGAGCTTTATCTCTTCTGGCTTTCCCTGCCGAGCTCCAGGGCTCCGGTGTCTCTGTGGGTGTTGATTGAGGAGCTGTACACCTAGAGCTGTTGCTGTTGTATTCTTGCCTTGCCAAAGTGTTTTCTGAAAGCCAGGAAGTGTTGGAACCCCAACCGTGAGCCTGGGAGAGCGGCTGTGTTGGGAAGCCTGCAATTGGGTACTTGGCAGAGCTGCGCTTGAGGTCCCTGGGGAGGAAACCTCCTGCATTTGGGCTGCAGTGTGATGCATGGGTGTTCCCGCTCCATTTCAGTGCTTCCTTGATCAGATTTGCTCCAAATTAGCTCTGCTCAGCAGCATACACGTTTCCTTCTGGCAGGGTGACCCGGCTTAGCTGGGAAGTTGGGATCGGAGCCCTGGTCTCACTGCTGCCTGTGTCATCCCCAGCAGCAGAGCCTGAACCTGAGCTTGGTGCTGTGCTGTGCTGGATGATGCAAAACATGGGGGAGCTTCCTCAAGCCTGAAATAGCGTTATAACCACTCTGAGAGTGATCATTCTCATGAAGTCATGTTTTGCCGTGGTGAAGGCTTCGGGAGCTGGGAGCAAATACAAGAAAATGCACAGCCCCTGGTTTGAGCTGATGGTGAGGCCAGGAGGGCGTGCTGGGGAAGAGGAGTACGGGAAAAGCAACAGGGCGAAGTTAAGGTGAACATTGGATTTCTCTTTATTCCTATAACAGCATTCCTGAGAGTGGGTTTTGGTTCCCTCGGGACAGCATGAGCCGTCCCTAGCCCTGGAGACTGTTCATCCTGCACTTAAGTTCTGGCGGAGCAGGAGGCACAGTGACTTACAGGATTGTTTCTCTGCCCTTAAACTCCATCAGTAAAATTCCACAGAGCAGCAATTACACCAAGAAGTTTCAAGTTGCAGCGTTTCTTCCTTGTCTTTCAGCCAGGGATGGATATGATGGAGTTGCTAAATGCACTGGTCTCTACAGAGGGCAAAGGGATCCGAGCACTTAACTTATGGTGTTCTTAATTCACCAAGAGCTCCCTGCCTTCCCCCTGCAGCACCCTCCCTGCAGAACTACACTGCCTTAAGTCCCATTCCACCTTCCTGGCCTTCTCCTGAGTGTGTGGAAGGAAAAAGAAATGCTGGTGGTGAAACTGGTATCCTACATGTCAATCATCAGTGGTATATGGAGCATCCACTTCCTCCTCCTCCTCCCCAGTTCTGAGGGGTACAGCTGGGCAGGGAGAAAGGGGTGATGGATGCCCATCCCTTGTCCCCAGGCAGTTTCTGTCATAGAATCCCAGCCTGGTTTGTGTTGGAAGGGACTTTAAATCTCATCCAGCTCCAACCCCTGCCACAGGCAGGGACACCTTCCACCAGAGCAGCTTGCTCCAAGCCCCTGTGTTCAGCCTGGCCTTGAGCACTGCCAGGGATGGGGCAGCCACAGCTTCCCTGGGCTACCAGTGTCTCACCACACTCCTAGTGAAGAATTTCCTGCCCACATGCTCAGAGCAGTGGTGGGAGTGGAGCGTTCCCACAGTGGTGCCAGTGTGAGAACTGGGGGTTGAGTATCAAAATCAGCTCTGAGTCTGTGGTCCTGGAAGGTTGCTGCCTTTTTTGCTTATCCCTCTAGAAAAGTTCATCATCTTTTGTGCAGTGCTGCTATTAACGTGGCTTCTTTTCCTCTTTGCAGGACTCGATTGCAGCTTTATCGGACACAAAAGATGGGCTGGGGTGTGCGAACGATGCAGGACATTCCTCTGGGAACCTTTGTGTGCGAGTAAGTTCCTCAGCTTTCAGTAGCTCCCCCAAGCCCATTGCTTCCTGAGGCCGGGGTGGTTTGCTGCTCTTTAAGGAGAGGTTTTCACACCAGTCACACTGGCTTTGGGCCCTCAGCCAATTTGAATGGAGTTTCCTGACTCCATTCCTGCTCTGTTTGTCCTTTTCCTCATAGTGTGGAGCTTTCTCCACCCCTCGCTGACTGGGTGGGATCTCTGCTGAGCTCTTTCCCCTCTGAAACACAAGTGGCGAGGGGAGAGTGCATTTGGGTTGTGCTGTGCATGTGCTCAACTCACGTGTTTGCTGTGGCCAAGGGGACATTTCAGGCCAAGGCAGCTGGGAGCAACTTCTTTCTAGGGGATCTTTTTCTGTTTCAGTACTGACTTCTCAAGAGGTTTTCCAGTGTCACAGCTCTGGCTTTGGTCTTATTCAACAAAACAGTAAAGCACTTGGTGTTAAGCATGTGTCAGCTCTGATTCACTGAAGTATTTAAGAACAAAAGTGTTCAGATGTATGTCAAGGGAGAAAAACTGCCATTGAGCCCCACAGTTTTCAGGCTTTACAGTGCTGTATGTGCTCTATAGATGTTTTGGGAAGTGTTTTCTTCATTGCATTGCTACAGTGAGGTAACGCCTTCTAAAGAAGGCTGAACTCATGGCCTTCATGGAAATAGGTGCTGGGGTTTTCTAGTAGTTATTGATGTTTTATAGAATGGGGCAGGGGATTGAGGAAGATTATTGCAGAATTAAGTCAATTCTGCAGTGAATTGGCCAAGTATCTCTCCTGTGTTTGGAGCTGCCAGATGACAGCGTGTTTTGTGCAGAGGTAGAGCTTTAAACTGCTGTTTGTGGGCAGTGTCTCAAGTCTGTCTTCAGGTGGGGCTTTCTATCAAATACAAAAGATCCCAGTGCCCTGGTTTTCAGCATCCAGAGATGAGCCAGAGCCTGCAAGTAAACTGCTCCCAAAGAGGAAAGGCACCAACTTTACCAAATCCCTACTGGAATGCTAAACACCCAAGAGGTACTGGCAGTGGTGACCTGGCAGCCCAGGGAAACAGGGCAGCCCTGACAGTGTAATGGACACAGGTGCATTGTGGAGCACATCATTGCTGATGGGGCGCAGATACCATGACCGTGCTTAACTCTTCCGTTCACCCTTGCCAGGAGCTGCTGACACTATCTTCATCATTCTCTAAATAAACTGCATACTAAAAAGCTGAGCTAATCTGTGTCTTGCCCATGCATGTTCCTCCTTATCTCCGTCACTCTCACACACACACTTATTGACTCAACTCACCAACACGCAGTCCTCCTCTCCTCCTCCTGCTGCACTGAGGTCCTTCCTGTGGTTCTTCATGGGCAACCGATAGACTTGGTTTCTTTTTTCCCTCATCTCTGGCAAAGAAGCGCCTGTGCCAGAGGTGTTTGGGGGCTGCTTGTGCACAGCAGCTCCTGGGATCAGCTCCTGTGGAAGAGGATTTTGCATTGAAAGTCTGGGTTAGAGCCCTGAGCAGCTAGTGGCTTCATGCAGCAGTTCTTCCTCTGCTTGGGAAGGATGATAATTGTATCGGTGTAAGGATGACTTTATTCCATGAGTTTTCACGCTTACTTGCATGGGGAGCAGGTCTGGAATAGTTCTCAAAACACTTTCATTTTGCAAAGCTCTGCTGGTCCTGACTGTTTCTGCGTGTAAGTGCCTTTTTTACACACATGGAGCGTTTCAGCCTGGTTTGTGCTATAGAAACCTTTCAGCTTTTCTCTATAATCACTCCAACAGTCATTTCCCTTTCTGCTTCTGGGCTGTTCCAGCCTGGTTTGTGTTGGAAAGGACCTTAAAGCTCCTCCAGCTCCAACCCCTGCCACGGTCAGGGACACCTTCCACTAGAGCAGCTTGCTCCAAGCCCCTGTGTCCAACCTGGCCTTGAACACTGCCAGGGATGGGGCAGCCACAGCTTCTCTGGGCACCCTGTGCCAGCACCTCAGCACCCTCACAGGGAACAACTTCTGCCTAAGAGCTCATCTCAGTCTCCCCTCTGGCAGGTTAAAGCCATTCCCCTTGTCCTGTCCCTACAGGCCCTTGTCCAAAGCCCCTCTCCAGGTTTCCTGCAGCCCCTTTAGGCACTGGAGCTGCTCTCAGGTCTCCCCTTCAGGAGCCTTCTCTTCTCCAGGCTGCCCCAGCCCAGCTCTCTCAGCCTGGCTCCAGAGCAGAGAGGCTGTGAGTTAGTGGGGTGCAGAAAGCAGAAGCTTGTGAGGATCTAGTCTGTTGCTTTCTGTGCATGCCCATTATGTGCTTTCATTTCTGTATGAAAGAGTGATGCTTTAATAAGATGCCATCTGCATTGAGCCAGGTGTTTTAGCCACCCTTTCAGCCAGAGAGAGCCCCAAGTGTCCCGTTTTCCACACTGCATGGAAAACCCTGGAGCCTCTGCTGGGGCCTTCTTGTTGCTCTTGATTTTTTGCATGGAGTGAGCTCTGGTCTTGCAGTGATGAGTGGCAGGGTAAAGCTCAGATGTGGTTACTTGCCCCCACCATGCTGAATGTCTTGCTGAGAAGAAGGATGTTGGCTTAATTTTGGGAGTTCTTAAATGAAGGGACTGAAGCTCTTGATCTTTTTTTGTGTAGGAACATGTGCCTCTTGCGCATCCCTCCCTAACTTTCGATCTGGGAAGTAAAGGAACTCTTTGTACTTGTAAGCAGTGCTGGAAAGGAAATGAATTACAGGAATAGTCTTTAAAGGAACAGCAAAGCAACAGTTTTCATTTCGATTGTGGTTTTTAGTTTCACTGAGTTGTAAACCTGGAGTAGCTGTCCCTGAACAGAGCAGTCTCCATGCAGCATTATTCAGCTGTTTCTCAGCTGCTGCTGGCTACTGTGCCATGCTACAGCAGTTCCTCTCTGGCCATCATCTTCCTATTGCTTTAGGTCACCACTGAGCATGTGATTTCCAGTAGTGCTTCATAAATAACAAGATATAGTGGGGCAAAGAGGAGGATCACACACAGCGACAGCCAGATCCCTCAGCTCTGACCAGATCCCTCAGATTTGGGAACTGCAGCCAGATGATCCCTTGTCATGGAGTGGATCCTCTCCAGGTTGATGTTTTGTGGCTCTCCTCTGTCCCAGCCTTGCAGTTAAACGCTGCCTCGAGCCAGAGGGGGAAATGGATACAGTTGGTTAACACCTGGAAGTGCCTTGGGAGCTGCAGAGGAATGCTGGGATAATGGCTGCTGATCATGGGATTTTGCAGCATCAATCTCTGTTGATAACATGAATCCTTTGCTTATAATTAATTAGCACTGCGGTGTAGGCCAGGAAGAGTAAGGTACTGCTGTGCTGTTGCTGCTTTCTCATATCCTGCCTCTCGCGCTGTACTCCTGTGTCTCTTACTTCGATTGCAAGCAGTTCAAGGCAGGAAAAGTTGAACCTTGACAGTCCAAAACAGCTTAAGATGGAGACAGGGAGACAAACGTGGGAGCACCAGTGCCGTGGGGACTCCTGCACCAAAGGGGTTTGCAGCAAAACCAGCGTGTCTGGGGTGTGGAAGGGGGTGGGTGTATTTAGTCCTTCTGAGGAAGCCAGGCCGAGCAGCACATGCATCGTGGTGCTCAGAGGACCTGGCTGTAGTCTGCCTTGCACTTGGTTTCACAACAAGGTGGTTGTTAATGGATCGCAGTTCTGATTTATTCTGGTTTGAGAGGGATAGAGGAAGAAGTTGGGATCCTTCTGGGGATCCTGCCAGGTTAGGTTAGACCTAAGACTTCAAAACCAAACCTTTATAAGGTATGTAGCCTATGTAATCAGTCAAAATACCCTGGAAAAGACAGGAGGGACAGACACAACCGTTTTGCTTTGGGATGTACACAGCACAAACACTGCAGTGGTGTACAGGAGAGCCAGGACATGAGTCTGAACAGAAGGAGAATTGGATTAATGTGTTGGTCTTGGCCAACAAGGAGATTTGCAGAAGGAAACACAGTCCTCAGAGGAAAAGTAAATTTTATTGGAAGTAAGACTCCAGTTTTAATATCAAAAGTGTTGCCCTAAAAATGGACTTTGGAGCAAGATTTTAGCTGCTGGAAGTTGGCAAAGCTCAGTTTGCCTGGGTGGCTCTGAGATGACCTGCGCTGTAAGTCTGGAGGTTGCCACCTGTGGCTGGGCTGTATCTCTTTTTTTTCCTCTTCTCAGAAAGAGAAGTTTAAACCCAAACAAATGATTGCATGAGCATCTTATCTCTGCCTTCCTTCCCTGTTTGTCTGCAGGTACGTTGGTGAGCTGATATCTGACTCAGAGGCAGACGTCCGTGAAGAGGACTCCTACCTCTTCGACCTTGACAACAAGGTACTGTATCTGAAGGTGTCTAATGAGACCAACCCAAGGTCTTGCCTTTCCAAAAGGGCAAAGAGAGTATTTGTCTCCATCTTGACACACAGCAAAGAGGAGAGCCACAAAATAGAGAGGGGTTGAGATGAGGCTTAGGGCTTGTTAAAGCAATGCTGGGCTAGCATGGTGTGTGCTGCCCACACCCACACCAGTTTTGATGCAAGGTGCTCTTCTGTCAAAGCTGTTCAGGTATCCTGAGTTGAGTTGTTCAGTTTTTGATACTCAGTGTGTATATGCAGGCTTGCAGTCCTGACTGACAGCTTTGTGAGTTCTTCATAAAAAGATGAGTTGGAAGACTGAAAAAGCAAGCCTGGTTCCCTCAGAAGGGATCCCTCAGATACCATGGCAGGGCTGGAGGCTTGTTCTGCTGGTAGTTACCCTGTGCTGCTCTGTGGAGAGCTGTGTGAGAGCAGAAACCCTGCTTTGAAAAGTGCCATCTAAAGTTTTTTATCGAAGCCATCACTTCAGACTTTGCTTGGGAAAGGAGGAGAGAGGTGAGCTGGGGACTCAGGGGAGCGGGATGGCTTCCAAGATGTCTTATTTCTGTCATCAGCTAATGACAAAGAAGCTTTGCTTTATTTTTTTGCCTTTTTTTCCTTTTAAAGCAGTGCACACTGAACAACTGAAAGAAGACAAGTGCTGAGTGTTGTAGCCAGTCTGAAACGAGCAGGGTCAAACTGTGATTATGCAGTTGAAAAGCAGTAGGGACTTCAGCCTGGTTTGTGCGTTTAGAGCAAGAGCCCACCTGGGCCTTGCCTGGCCTTTAGGTCAGCCCCTGCCTGGCTGCCTGGGTGGAGAACCTCTAGGTTTGCTCTTGGGAAGCCTTCAGTGAAGCAAAGAGGAAGACCCAAGGCACAAGCATTGTCTGTTTTCAGGGTGTCTGAGGCCTGGGGAACACCATTTGTGACTCCATTCACCCCCACTCTTTGGGCCTGGCCATTCAGGCAGGCTTTTACCCAGTGATCAGTGCACCCATCCAAGCCATGAGCAACCAGTTTCTCCAGGAGAATGCTGCAGGAAACAGTGTCAAAGGCTTCACTAGAGTCAGGAAGACAATATCCACAGCCTTTCCCTCATCCACTAAGTGGGTCATAGAGGATGAGGTCAGGCAAGCAGGACCTGCCTTTCATAAACCCATGCTATCTGGGCTTTGTCACCTGGTCATCCTGGATGCGCAGCATGATGGCACTCAGGATGATCTGCTCCATAACCTTCTCCAGCACTGAGGTCAGACTGACAGACCTGTAGTTCCTTGGATCCTCGTTCCGGCCCTTCCTGTAGATAGGCATCACATTTGGTAATCTCCAGTCAACCAGGACCTCCCCAGGGAGCCAGGACTGCTGAGAAATGACGGAAATGCCCTGGTGAGCACTTCCACCCGCTCCTTTAGCACACTTGGGTGGATCCCATCCATTGCCATAGACCTGGGCGTGCCTAAGTGGCATAGCAGGTTGCTGTCCATTCCTCTTTGGATTATGGGGGTTTCATTCTACTCCCTGTCTCTGTCTTTCAGTTTAGGGGGCTGGATACCCAAGAACAACTGGTCTTGCTATTAAAGACTGAGGTAGAAAAGACATTCGGTACCTCAACCTTCTTCACATCCTTTGCCACTATGTTTCCCTCACATGCAATAAAGGATGGAGATTCTCCTTAGCCCTCCTTTTGTTGCTAATGTATTTGTAGTATCATTTTTAATTGTCTTTCGCAGCAGTAGCCAGATTAAGTTCTAGTTGGGCCTTGACCCCTCTGATTTTCTCCCCGTACCCTCATGGGAAGGTGGGAAGCACTTCGCTTTGGGACTCTTCCTCCTCAGCAGCTTCACAGTGAGGACTCTGCCTGGGTCAGTCAAGGCAGAGGAATCCTTTCTCAAGAAGCACATCTTGACTTGCATGGTGGAGAGCCCAGCTCTTTCCAGATGGGCGCGAGATGTGGTAGTGGGTGATGTTGCCCTCACCAGCCAAGGCATTTCCATGGAGGAAAGTGAGGCGATGATGGGAATTACTGATAATTGCAACACGAAATAACAGTGTGTGTGTGTGTGTGTGTGTTACAGGACCATGTGGGGTGCTGCCTCCCCAGCCACTGGGACACCTTCCCTGTGTTCCTGTCCCAGTTGGGTGGTATGATCTGGCACCACTTGTCCATTAACAGTGGTGAGGTGCTTGCTCAAAAGGGAGCTTGAGCACTGCTAATGGAGCCTTTTGCTTTTGGCCTCTTTGCAACTGAAATTAGCTCCTGTAATTAAAGCCTCTGCCTTGCACAGTCATTCTCTGCTGGAATAAAAAAGCCCTGAGGGAGGTTCTTTTCTTTTCAAGGAAAACAAAATATTACTGCTCTCTGCAGAGGGAATTTCTGTGCTCTCCCTTGCACTTTTATCTGCAAAAACCTGTGTTTTCTTGAGGCTCCGGCTTTGTGTTTCCTCACTGTCATGTTCAATTACAGGACAGAACAGATGCTGTTCCTCTATCCAGCAGCTTGTAGCCCTGAGGTGTTTGTCTGCACCAGACATCAATCCCACCATGCCAAGCTGGTGCTTTACCTGGGCAGGGTGGAGAGAGCCGATGGGCCAGGCAGTGACAGGAGCATTGGGCTGGTGTGGGCAGAGGGCTGTGCAGGAAACTGGGGGGTCAGGGTACTGTTGGATCTAAAAGTGTGTGTTTAGACCTTTTAAACCCCCAGTGCGCATCCTTCCCTGGTTGTTCTTCTTGAAGCTCTGCAGAGTGGTGGAATGGCCGATAGTTTGGTCATTTGTTTTATTTGAACAAGTAGCAGTAATCGTAGAACCGTGGAGTCATGGAATGGTTTGGGTTGGAACGGGCATTAAAGCTCCTCCAGTCCCAACCCCTGCCACAGGCAGGGACACCTTCCACTGGAGCAGCTTGCTCCAAGCCCCTGTGTCCAACCTGGCCTTGAACGCTGCCAGGGATGGGGCAGCCACAGCTTCTCTGGGCACCCTGTGCCTGTGCCTCAGCACCCTCACAGGGAACAGCTTCTACCTAAGAGCTCATCTCCGTCTCCCCTCTGGCAGGTTAAAGCCATTCCCCTTGGCCTGTCCATACAGATCCTTGTAAAAAACGCACTGATACTAAACCCAGCCTCACCTCATGGCTAATGACACATTTCTCCCCTAGGATGGAGAGGTTTACTGCATCGATGCCCGTTTCTATGGCAACATCAGCCGCTTTATCAACCACCTCTGTGAGCCAAACCTCATACCCGTGCGAGTGTTCATGTCGCACCAGGACCTCCGCTTTCCCAGGATCGCCTTCTTCAGCACGAGGCACATAGAAGCTGGAGAAGAAATTGGGTAAGTGCTGTCCTGAGGCTGCCACTGCCTTGCTGCAGGGGGCATGGAGTGTGGTGGAATGAAAGCTCTACTGCTCCTGAGCAGGGTCATAGAATCATAGACTCAGCCAGGTTGGAAAAGCCTTTTAAGCTCATCCAGTCCAACCATTCCCAGCACTGCCGAGGCCACCACTGACCCATGGCACTGAGGCCTCGTCTCCACGGTGTGAGCACTGCAGGGACAGTGACTGCAGCACTGCCCTGAGCAGCCTGTTCCAATGCTGAGCACCCTGTGGGGAAGGAATTGTTCCTCAGCTCCCTCTAAACCTGCCCTGGTGCAGCTTGAGGCCGTTTCGTCTTGTCCCATCCCTTGTTCCTTGGGAGCAGAGCGCAGCCGCCTCCTGGCTCCATCCTCCTCTCAGGCAGTTGTAGGGAGCGATCAGGTCCCCCCTGAGCCTTCTCTTCTCCATCTGAACCCCCCAGGTCCCTCAGCCGTTCCCCATCACACTGTGCTCCAGGTCCTGCACCAGCTCCAGTGCCCTTCTCTGGCCCCGCTCCAGCGCCTCAGTGTCTGTCTTGTAGTAAGGGGCCCAGAACTCTTCACTCCCCAGGGATCTCACAAGCACACTCCATCCCCTGAGGCATTCCAAACCCCCGAGCTCTGAGGATTTCCAACCCTGGCCTCTGGCTCCAGTGCTCCCTTTTGCTCCTGTGTGCTGGTTCTTTGCAGTGACCCCATCTCTGTCTCTCTCTTGCAGCTTTGACTATGGAGACAGGTTCTGGGACATCAAAGGCAAATTCTTCAGCTGTCAGTGCGGTTCACCCAAGTGCAAACACTCGAGCTCAGCGCTGGCCCAGCGGCAGGCGAGCACCTCGTCCCAGGACACGCAGGAAAATGGGCTCCCCGACACCAGCTCTGCCACAGCAGCCGGCCCCTTTTGAGGCTCCGCTCCCCAGAGACTGACTCCTTTTAACCCCATAGATTCACAAACTGTCTGAATTTCCATTTAAAGAGAAAAAAAATGAAAAAACACACAAAAAAAAGCCCTCTCCAGGAAAGCCAAGAGTTCGTGACACTTAGGGCTGTGCCACCGACTGTTACTTGAGGAATAAGTAAAAGCAAATCCCGCCTCCGTGATGATGTTCTTCCCTCCCTGGGCCTGGAAAGCTGCTGGATTCCAGAGTGCGGAAGGGTGGCTGGTGCAGTTTTCTTCTCCATGCAAACTGTCCTGGCCCCCTCCTCTTAGTGTGCTCTAAGTGTTGTCCAGGGGAGAGCCTCCCGTCCTCAGAATGTTCACTGAATGGATTGCTCATGCCAAGTCATCTCCAGTTCACTTGGAATAAACTTTGAGTACTTGAGGGGACTTTGTTCCTAAGCAGAGGGAGGGAGGTGCTGGCGTTCGGGGTGCTTGGCACAGCCCCGGGGCAGGTTCTGCTGGTTGGTTTTTGTTGGTTTGGTTGGTTTTCCGGTTGGTTGGTTGTTTCTAATCATGGATTTCTCCCACATCTCACAGGACGTTGTGGTGGGGCCTTTCCGTAGGAGCTAGAGGGCATTTCTAACAAATACCCTCCTTGTTCCCAAATCCACCGGCTTCTTTCTCTTCCGATGAGAGGAAACCCATGCTCCTCACAACCCCTTTGGTCCCTGGCTCTCCCTGAGCCAACCAGAGATGCTTCCCCTGAGCCTGGGCTTCCTTTGGGCTTTCTCCATCAGGAACCAGCTCTCGTCCGCACCACTGGGCCCTGTTGCCGTCTCCATGGAAGGATTCCCCTCACGCCGTGGTGTGGAGAGGGAAGGTCGAAGGGGATCGTACAAGACACTAAACTTCTGCAGCAATTCAGGTTTTTCCTTGTTTTTATAAACACGAAGTGAATGATAAACGTATTCTAGAGGACCTCGACTCGCGGCCGCCGCCGGGGCGAAGAGCAGGCGAGGACATCCCAGATGCCACCAGCTCGTCTGTTCCCATCCCTTTCCTCAACGCTGGGCACCTTCGATTCATTTTTAAGCCACAGGCTATGAGGTTCCAAGAAACTGAATTGTTTTTTACCGGGACATTGAGGACTGGCGTTAAAAACCCATGAAATAAGAAAAAACCCCTGAAAAAAGAAAGAAACCCCGAGAACACCCCAAAACAAAACCAAAACGACAACAAAGAGAAACCACGCAACAAAACGGTGCTGATTCTGGTGTGATTTTTGCTCACCACGTGAATATAAACTTATCAATTGTATAAAAAGAACAAAGTGATTTTAGTATAAAACTGCAGGAAAAGAAAAAACAGACCTTTTTTTAAATGGGTAGTATTGTAGTGTGAATAAAATTCGCCATCACCTTTTGTGTGGTGGCGGCGCAGGTCATGACCTTCAGTTTTGTTCTGTTTCTGTTTTTGCATATATCTCTAAATACTGTAATTAGGGCAGTACCAGTTTCTTTTGTTCATCTCTCCTAGAACATTCATAATGCCGTCATGGTTATTATTATTATTTGCGGTTGCTGGTGGGCCGTCGCAGGAGCGCGCTTTTGGCTCCGCTCATTTTCTTGTTCTGTTTTCAACGAAATCAATAAAAAAAAAAAAAAAAAAGGAAAAAAAAGGAAAAAAAAAAAAAGGTGTTTTAAAAGGATTTTGGGGTTTTCGTGGGCAGGGCCTGGGGCTGGCGCCATCCGCGGGCTTGGAAGCGAAAGAAGGAATTAAACCCCCAGCACTGCGCACTTTCAAGGCGGGAAGAAGCAGCCTGAGCCTTGCTTTGAGTTATGGGGGAAGCTGAGTTTTATATACTGTGTAATTCATAGGATCCCAGACTGGTTTGGGTTGGAAGGGACCTTAAAGCTCCTCCAGCTCCAACCCCTGCCTCGGGCAGGGGCACCTTCCACTGGAGCAGCTTGCTCCAAGCCCCTGTGTCCAACCTGGCCTTGAGCACTGCCAGGGATGGGGCAGCCACAGCTTCTCTGGGCACCCTGGGCCAGCGCCTCAGCACCCTCACAGGGAACAGCTTCTGCCTAAGAGCTCATCTCAGCCTCCCCTCTGGCAGGTTAAAGCCATTCCCTTGTCCTGTCCCTACAGGCCCTTGTCCAAAGCCCCTCTCCAGGTTTCCTGCAGCCCCTTTAGGCACTGGAGCTGCTCTAAGCTCTCCCCTTCAGGAGCCTTCTCTTGTCCAGGCTGCCCCAGCCCAGCTCTCTCAGCCTGGCTCCAGAGCAGAGCTGCTCCAGCTCAAACATCATCCCATTTGGGAGCCTGGCCTCTGCTTGTGAATCTGCTTGTGAGCAAACTCTGGGATGTTCCCTGTGCTGGGAAGTGCCGGGAGGGGCTGTGGGGCTGTGGCTGTTGGGCTGGGCTGGGGTTGGGGTGCTGTGGGGTGCACCCAGGGAAGTGGTGCCGGGAGGTGTCCCCTGTGGTTCCAGAGTTCCAGACAGGCGTAGGGGCTGCGGAGGCAGCAGGACGAAGCCCAGCACATGCCCTGGCTGCTGACCTGTGTCGGGAACACGACAGAGCTCTGAGTCACTGCCAGTCGATAGCTCATAGAAGCAGCAGGAAAACCCAGTCTGATGCCAGCGGGGATGGGAAGAGCAGGGATGGGTCCGGCCACATCCTCACACCTCTTGCTCACCTCTTGTCACCCAGTGATGTCCCTCATCATCGCCCCTCATCATCCTCCCTCACCTCAGGCTTGAGGTCAGTAAAATGGGGTGTCTGGAGGCTGGGTTGGTTTGATGGGACAGGGCAGTGCTGCAGTCACCATCCCTGCCAAGTGTTCACACACTGTGGAGCCGAGGCCTCAGTGCCATGGGTCAGTGGTGGCCTCGGCAGTGATGGGAGCAATTGGACTGGATGGGCTGAAAGGGCTTTTCCAGCCTCGATTCTGTGACTCTATGTTGAGTTTTTCTGCTGGAATTGCATTGGGTGCCATTGGGATGAACCAGAGCTGTCAGGGAAAGTGAGCGGGACCCTTGAAGACACCCACGTGCCCTCGCACATGGAGACCATTCAACTACAGGCTAATTATAATAATTCATTCCAATATTGGCTAATTAAACACTGTGATGAGAATAAACTGCTTTAATTGAAGGTGAGAAATGGAAAACCCCCCGAGAAATCTCATCTCTGAGCGTAACGTTCCTAAATGAGTTCTTCTCCTGGTGTTGAGGGTGGGAAACACACGTGGGTTTGGGGGTTCATGGGGTCATGCGATGCTGGTCCTGGGTGCCAGGAGGATGCTCACATGGGTGGAGGTTGAATATGGCTCACTACCAGTAGCCCCCAGCACCGCTGAGCGATGCCTTTGCTTTCCTGTGCCAATAACTGCAAATCAAAGCTCCGCATTTAAAGCCCCCCCACTACGCTCCACAGGTGAGGATGTGCTGGAGAAGGGCCGGGTGTTTAACAGGCATTTCTGCCCCAAACCAGCCGGTGTGGACTGGGGGGCTCTGGGGTTGGCGTATGTGGGTGAAGCTGCCCCCACTCAACTGCAGGCAGTGACTGAAGATGCTTCACTTCAGTTGCACCACTTAAAGGATGCCACAATGTCAATGTCAGTGTTTTGCCCTGGAGCCAAGCTGCTTGGTCACTGAGCGCTGGCTCCTTACTAAGCCCAGGGAGGTGCCTGTGGCTCTGATTCTGCTTTGATGGATGGAGACATTTCTCTTCTTTCCCTGCAGCTGCTCCAGGCTCCGCTCCCCAGCAGCCGGTGGTCGCTTTGCTCATGCACTTCCCAGCACAGGAGCATTTCTTTTCAGCCTCTGCCAAGCAGGACACGAAGCCTCACATCCACCCTGTGCGGGGCCAGGGCTCCCCTTAGCTCTGCTCTGAGTGCACAGAAACCTTCAATCACTCCTTGGCCTTGTGCCTTGGGGATTTGGGCGCTTGGCAAGTGATGCTTTGGGGTGTCCCCGTGGTCACAGAGCAGTCCCCAGGAGTGGGACGACATGGATGGATGCTGGATTTGGTGCTGAGCTCAGGCAGGCTTGGGGCTGAGCTGCAGGGGCATCTCAAGCATCTTGCAGCATCTCATCCTTGCCCCTGTGGATGGGAGGAGGGTAACAGGGCAAAACCCTGATTTCAGAGAGCTGGAGGAGATGCTGCTCTCCTTCCATGCATGGAGCATCCCTACTCCCCTTCTTGTTCCCACTGGATTGCCCTCAGGGAATGTTGGTGACCCTCAGTACCCCTCCCTCCTGGTGAGCATCAGCCCCTGTGGCTATAGGGGAGCATCAGACAGGGGCCAGTCCCCTGCTCTGGGACCAGTGATGAGACACGGATGGACCAAATCCAGCTTGTGCAAACCCTCTGCTGGCTCCTCTCTCTGGGGGCTGCTGGGCACGGGGGGTGTTAGAAAGGCACCAAAAGGCAGCGTCTGCTGCCCTGGAGCTGCCCTGGGCCAGCAGAGCCATAGAACCACCCTGAAGCACTGGAGCTGCTCCGGCTCCTCCTCTTTATCGCCTCTGTCCCTTTGTCCCACAGCGCTGAGCTCCCTCCCTGAGGAAATGTGAGGAGGGCGATGGTTATCCTGCAGCCCGGAGGAGTTATGAAAACTCTATAAACGCAGATTTCACCCCACGTCTCATTCCTGAGCCTTTGCCAGAGCTGGAAGAGATATTCGCTGATCTCACCGATAGCGCCGAATATTCCCTCCCTGCTGAAAGAGCTCCCTTATCGCCCTTTTCATTTCCTTTCCAGTGCTTTGGGCAGCATGAAAACCACGGGTGCTGTGGCTGTTGGCAGCGAAAGGCACTGATGTCCTGGCTGCTGGTTATGAGAGCCCCGCACCAGACCCACAGATGGGATGGGAGGGATGAAGCAGGCAAGGGGAGAGGTGTGACACCCCCTGCCCTCCCCAGGCATTAGCACTGATGGACTAATGACCAGAAAAGCAAATATTGCTCAACAGGGCCTGCGAGCAGCGGTGGGGTGACCTGGGGGGGGGGGGGGGGGGGGAGAGGGAGGCTGAACAAGGTCAGCCCATGCCTGAGTTTTCCTGCTCAACTGTGCCTTTTAATGTCTGTTTATCCAATGGGAGAGCCATTAAAGGACTCAGCGCCTATTGGCTGTGTTAAGCAACTGCAGCGGCTCCTGCTTTGCTGGCAGCAGAAGACATGGGGGGGACGCTGTCTTGCTGAGGTACCTGCAAGCTGGACCCTTGGTTACCTCTGCTCTTACTGCAGCACCAAAGCAGCCCCCAGCAAGGAAATGCTCCCGTGAGCAGCAAGCTTGTATTTCTAATGGATAAATGCTCCCAGCCCCTCTGGGACGGGTGGGGAAGTGGAAGGAAGGAAACAGGCAATGAGCGTGTTCCATCCATGTTACATCCCGATCAACACGCACTCAGCATCAGCAAAGGTGGCCAAAACAGCTGAGGTTTGTTTGGCAGCTCCTCTCCCTCTCCCTCTCCCTCTCCCTCTCCCTCTCCTTCTCCCTCTCCCTCTCCTTCTCCCTCTCCCTCTCCCTCTCCCTCTCCCTCTCCCTCTCCCTCTCCCTCTCCCTCTCCCTCTCCCTCTCCCTCTCCTCTCCACAGGGGCTCTGAAGGGTTTTAATCACAGAATCACAGAGTGCAGGGTGGGAAGTGACCTCCCCAAAACAGCCGATGTAGAGTGAGGAGCTCTGGGGTCAGGGGATGTGACAGAAGCTGTGGCTGCCCCATCCCTGGCAGTGCTCAAGGCCAGGTTGGACACAGGGCTTGGAGCAAGCTGCTCCAGTGGAAGGTGTCCCTGCCCGTGGCAGGGGTTGGAGCTGGAGGAGCTTTAAGGTCCCTTCAACACGAACCAGGCTGGGATCCTGTGATCACCTGGCCCAGACTTTGCAAACCCATGGTCCAGACAAGGTGTCCCAGCACCACGTCCAGCCGAAGCTTAAAGGTGTCCGGTATTGGGGAATCCACTGCTTCCCCAGGGAGATTATTCCAGTGGCTGATTGTTCTCATTGGGAAAAGTTTCCCTCTTGTGTCCAGCTGGAATCCTCCCAGGAGTAACTTGTGCCCATCACCACTCACACTCCGTGTGAAAAGGGAATCTCCATCTTCTCTGTAGCCATCCTTTAAACACTGGAGCACGTAGCTGAATGCTGGAACAGGTACCTAAGATGAAAGCCGTTGTCCCCCTGCCCAGACCTCCTGGGACCAGGTTCATGCCCAAGGGCTGCCAATGCTCTTATTAAGCCATCACAGCCTGATGTTTGGCTGAGATTAAATCCATCATTACAGCAAACTTCCCCAGCTGACCTGGTAGGAGCAAGACATCGGCACAGTAAGCCAAGACCTTGTTTAAATCCTTGGAGCTCTGCTATCTAACAAGAATGACAAGAGACTACATTAGGAAAAGGGCTGGCTATTTTAAGAGCGATCCATTTGCCAACTTCCCTGGCTACAGAAGTCTTTAATACCACTGCAGGAATAGAAAGTGTTGGACACATATGGATCCTACGCTCCCAGTTAACCACTGAGGGTGGGTTTGCAAAGGGTATAAACGCCTCTAAGCCTGGGGAGAGCCAAGTGCATTTTGGGCTGAGCTGATTCTGAGGAGGTGGCTGGGAAGCATTTTGCATTTGGGATGGTTTTCCCTTCCCTAAGGAAAGGGGAGAAAGGGTAAATGCTACCAGCTGGTCTTTACAGGCTGATTGATTCCCATCCCACGCTGCTGCTCTACTGGGGATGCTTTAAACCACCAGTGCTGGGTGTGAAGCGTCTGACCTGAGCTCTGCTGCATGAACACAGGGTCAGTGGGAGGCTAAATAAGCTGGAACAAAGGTAAGATGGAGATTTGTGGTGTTGATAAGGTAGAAAACACAAAGACTTAGGGGCTAGATGCCCTCTCTGCTGGGTGCACCACGCTAATCCCATGGGAGCCTGGAAGGGAACTGCCTGGAGCCTGCTGTATTGAGGACACAAAGCACCCAGTTATCAAGATCTTCCCCTGTCTTCTGAAGGAGCTTCCATCTGTGCTTTCAGAATGAGGTTGATTTGAATGGTGATGTATTTGTGATGGGTAATAAGCTTAAAGGAAGAATCAGCAATCCTTGTTTGAAAAGCAGAGCAAGATGTAAGAAATCATTGGGGTTTTTCTTCCTTCTTTCAGAAAACAGAGTGGCAATGAAATAGCTGTGATGGGCAAATAACAGAAGCCTTCTGTGTGGCTCCCTTGTACCAGATAAAGCCCCAGTGCTGCAGGGCTGAGGGTGGGCAGAGGATATTCCACCTGAGCAACAGCAATTAGTGCGCTTGGCTTTGTCCTGGTTGGGCTTTGTAAATGCAATTCTGAGCAGCAAAGCAGCAGATAAGCTTTACCCAGGCTCAACAAGACAAATATCCTCTGCTGGAAGAGGATTTCTCTCTGGTCATGCAGCTGCTGCAGGAAAATAACTGGGATAAATTGCTTGGGAATGAGCAAACAGCAAACGTGGTCTGCGACGTTAGCGAAATGATGGTGTAAATGGGTGAGGAGCTGGGGAGAAGGTTCTTGCACTGTGAAGATCCCCTTGGTGGGGAGGGGATGGAAGCTCAGGAGCTGGAGGGAGCTCAGCAACTTCTGTGTCATGGAAGCATTATTTCTGCTGACGCCCTCCGGCTGTGGCCGCAGCCCCTTTTCTGCCCACGGTGCAAATGTCCCCTGGCAGCCGCAGCTCTTCGGGGGGAGCAGCCCAGGCTGGTACCCAGCGGGGCCTCGGGGTGCAGGGAGGGCAGGACCTGCTGACTCAGCGGGCAGGGATGTGATGCTCAGCACCAGCAGCACCCACCCTGCGTGCTGGGATGGGGAAGTGCCAAACTGCTGGGTTTAGATTGGAGATAAAAGCAGATTCAGGCAACTTTGGGCTGATGCTTTCTCTGCTGGAGCTCTCCCTGCGTTTCACTGGGGGATAAATCCTCTTCCTGAACTCAGCTGTTGCTACATCACTCAACTGTGAGACACAAACGTGTCCAGCTCCGCCCCAGGCTTGGTTGTGTTTGGTGGCTCACCCCCCGCTTTGCTTCTTGCTCTCCCCATTTAAAGGCTTTGTACATTATAAGTAGTGGCATGGATGCTCTTACGCAGCCCTCTCTGCATCCTCCCCATAGCTGGGAGGTATCTCTGTGCCTCAAGTTCCCCATCAGCCAAATGGGAAGGATGGTTCCCAATGGACTGTGTGGTCCCTTGTGCTCCTGACTTGCCCATGGGCATTTGAAAGCCTCACCCTTAACAACTTTGAAAGCTTCATCCTTAACAACTAATGAGGGTGCTGCTGTGCTGGATCCTGTGTGTGCCTGGGAGAGGAGACCCTCTTGCTCACATAGGAAGACAAAGAGAATAGAGAGTCGAGGATTTGGGGCCAAGCTTGCAACGACATTGGGGAGATAAAGAAAGTCTGTGGTACAACCCTGGCTTTTAAATCTAGCCTGGAAAGCAGATTTTGCAGATAAATGTTTTTAGTTTTGTGATTCTGGTTTGTTTTTTTTTTTGGCAAAAGTGCCCAAGGGAGCGCTCAAGGCCAGGTTGGACACAGGGGTTGGAGCAAGCTGCTCCAGTGGAAGGTGTCCCTGCCCATGGCAGGGGTTGGAACTGGATGAGCTTCAAGGTCCCTTCCAACACAAACCAGTCTGTGGTTATACGAAAGGGCTATTTCAAAGGTCATTAACCTATGGCAGAGAAGGGAGAAGAGTACCAAGTGACCTGCAAACTCTCCATCCTTGTGTCTCCATGCACTGCATCTGCTGGTAGGGGTGGTGGTAAGCTCCCAGGCTGGGTGCACTCCAAAGCCAGCGCTGTGGATGTGTATCTCTGTGCTAAGCAGCCTCTCAGGACAGAGACCTCCCAGTCCAGCTCTCCCATAGCAGGAGACCCAGCAGCACAGCACCTGCTATTACAGACAAGCCACCTCCCCAGATGCAGTGACCTCTGTTGGGGTGTGATGCTGTACATGGTTTCTCTGTGCGCAGTTTCTGCCTTATGCAGGCTGCTGCCCCTCACTTCCTATGCAGGTTGTGTCTCTGTGGACCTGGAAGGTGACTGTTCCTATGCCATCCCTGGGAGCTGCTTGCTGGCTTTGCAGCTCTGTGCTGGAAAAGCGCTTCCCAGACCCTCTGTGTTGCATAAAGGTGCTGTTTGATGTCTGCATTTGCTCTAAGTGTGGAGGTCTCTCCTGGGGGTAAAAGTACTCATTATGGTGGATGGTACCTGGATCTCACGGTCTGCTGGCCTATGCAAAATCAGTTTCTTCCAGTTGTTTGCAGAATTGCCATAATTCCTCATGAATTGCACTTAGAAAAAGGTCAGACAAGGGATGTTCGGCTTGGTTATGCACAGATTTCCCTGGAATTCCAGCATGGGAAGGAAGATGGAGGCGCCCAAGGGGGTCTCCTGGGGCTGAGCCTTCCTTGTAGCCACACTGCCTGTGTGATGCTGGTGTAGTCATTGCCCCATGGACCTGGATCGAAGGAAACTCACTTCTGCTGATGCTGGGCAGAGGATGGGGACAGAAAAGGGGTCACTGGGAGCTGCTGCCGTCAGCCAGACCCAGAAAGTTATATTTCTCTGGCACCAACAGTTTTGCTGCATATTGGATTTTGCTGCATAAGGAATTCAATTTAGAAAGCATTATGCTGAGGAGAGGACGAGAAGTGCAAAAACATTATGGCTAAATAATTCCAATTAACCAGTCCAGACCTTTCTCGCTAATTCAGTTGAAGTAAGTGGTGCCTGGTCTACAGATCTGCAGAACTGAGGTCCTGGAGCAACATCAGCAGATGCGGCTTCAGGGATGACTACGAGGGGTTCTTCCAGCTGATGGCTGGACCTAAGGACATGCTGCTTTGATGTTGTTGAGCCTTATTTCTCGAAGCAGAATGAGATCTGGACTGTGAAATGGAGCTCAGATACCCCTTGTGCACCCCATCCCTGCTGCCGCTTCGCCTGGTGCATGTGACAATCTTCAAGCTAATTCTTAAATCATTGTAAACATCAAAGCGCTGCCTAGAACTGCAAATGATCTAACTCAGTTCTGCTTTGAGAAACAGCAGAGATCCGAATGTGAAGCTTTACCAGAAGTCTGCTGTTATCAACTGTGCATTTGGAAGATAGCAGATATATTCATGCCAGAGAGAGTTCAATTCAGTGTACACATTGATTATTCTTCATTGACCTTTTAGGTAATTGCCTTTGGTGTTCAGAGACCAACAAGTGTCAGGCTGTTTGTCTTATCCGGCTGTATTTCAGCCCAGTTCCCAGGCTTGGGGGACAGGAATCTTGGATTGGTTTGTGTTGGAAGGGACCTTAAAGCTCCTCCAGCTCCACCCCCTGCCATGGGCAGGGACACCTTCCACTGGAGCAGCTTGCTCCAAGCCCCTGTGTCCAACCTGGCCTTGAACACTGCCAGGGATGGGGCAGCCACAGCTTCTCTGGGCACCCTGTGCCAGCGCCTCAGCACCCTCACAGGGAACAGCTTCTGCCTCAGAGCTCATCTCAGTCTCCCCTCTGGCAGGTTAAAGCCATTCCCCTTGTCCTGTCCCTACAGGCCCTTGTCCAAAGCCCCTCTCCAGGTTTCCTGCAGCCCCTTTAGACACTGGAGCTGCTCTAAGGTCTCCCCTTCAGGAGCCTTCTCTTCTCCAGGCTGCCCCAGCCCAGCTCTCTCAGCCTGGCTCCAGAGCAGAGCTGCTCCAGCCCTCGCAGCATCTCCATGGCCTCCTCTGGCCTCGCTCCAACAGCTCCAAGTCCCTCTTGTGCTGCTGCCCCAGAGCTGGCCCAGGACTGCAGGGGGGGTCCCCTGAGCACAGCAGAGGGGCAGGATCCCCTCCCTGAGCTGCTGCTCACGCTCTGGGGGTGCAGCTGAGCACACGGGGGGGTTCTGGGCTCAAGCGCACTCTGAAGCCGGGTCATGGGGAGCTTCTCATCAATAACAGCCCAAGTCCCTCTCCTCAGGGCTGTTCCCCCCCCCCCCCCCCCCCGTGTAACTTCTTTGTCTCTAGTAAATAAATACCTGTGGTTGAGTGCTGGAAATTCCAGGGATTTCAGCTCAATATCAAAGCAATCTGAAACACTTGGAGGCTTGGAAAGTGCTATAAAGCCCTGAGAAACCTGTCTGCGCTCATGCTGGGTTTTATCCTCACCTTACCTCTGCCAGCTCTAAGTTCTGCAGGGAGCATCTTCCCCGAGCTTCCGAACCAGCTCTCATTCCTTCAGTCCCCTTCTCCAACATTCCCCAAAACAAAATGAAGAGATGAAAATAACTTTTCTCTCTTTTTCTCTTGTTTTTGCATGCCTCCCCGGTCCGTTGGTCTGAATGGTCTGCCTCCAGTTGCTTTCCTTTCCGGTTGGAAGTCTTAATTTTGATCATGAATTCTTCTGGTCAAAGACTGTGTGGTTTTGCAAGTTCAGTAACTTGTTACTGATGCAAATAACCTCAGAGGATGCTGTATAAGCTCAGGTTGTTCGGTGTGCTCAGTTCCAGCACTATGGAAGATGAGGGTTTCTGTTTGCTCTCCCCAATCTCTTCTCTCTCTGCTCTTTTCCATGTTTTCACTCTCTAACTTGATTCATGTCTCCCTCTTCTCCCTTGTGAGGCTTTCTCCCGTATGTGGTGATGTAGGGGGAAAACAGGAATCTTTGCTTTTCCTTTTAGCAGGTCAGCTCCCACGTGGGCTGACCTGGCCTTGTGCTGCTCAGGCTGTGCTGGGGCTCAGTGTTTAAGGACAAGCTGTTGTTGCTGGTTGACACAACCATAAGGATGAACGCATGACATTAGCTCTGGGGACTGACTTCTCTGGCCCCTCCAGCTCCCAGCACCTACCCCAGGCTGGGGCTGTGAGTTACCCAGAGGATGGGTTTCTTTATGGGCTCTGCAGAAGGATTTTTCCCTTTTCTTCTCTCCTCTCTTTCAAGAGGAGCAGAGCTCTTGATGTTGGTTCATGCATCTTAGCTCTGCTGGAGACGTGCAGGCCTGGGAGCTGTCAAGGAGGCTCTTTTATGAGCACTTTAAAGCAAAAAAACCCAAACCAACTGGTGCCTGAAGAGTAGATAGGACTAATGAAGCTGTTTTATCTTTGCCATTTGTACCTACACAGGGTGGGGGGAAAAGGAATCCTACAGAGTGCAGCAAACACACGTAGGGTAAAGCAGTTAATAGGATGGAAATGAAATCAATACCAAGTGGTTAATTAAGAAGCTGGTTTTACTTATGTCCCAGGAGAAAGCCCCCCCCACATCTGAGATGCCAAACCCTTGCTGCTCGCACGGGCAGCATCCTGCAGCCCCCCGACAACCCAGCAGCCTTATCCATTTTCTATCCAGCTGTGTCTTCACTAGGAAAGGGCATCAAGGGAAGAAATGAGGGCACACTATAATGGTCCTCCAGCTCTGACAGCTGCTGCTCAGAGCTGCAAAGGTATTTGGGGTTCATCTGTGCAACCCCCAAACTCCTGTATGCATTCTTTTGTAGGCTTCATGCAAGGAGAGGGTTTATAGAGCTCCGAGGTGGGATAAGGAGGGAACACCCAGAGTGCAAACACTCCTCTTAGAAAGTATTGAGCTCTTTCGCTTTAATGCTGCTTGCAAAGCAAAATGAGCCTGAAGTGTTTGTTTCTCGGTGCAGTGAAAAATGCAGCCGTTCCCAGTAACTAATCCTGTATTGAATCCGAAACAGGAAAAGAAAAGTCGCAGCAGTGGGCCGGGCTGCTGGGTTATTGTGTGTTATCAGCTGTTCTGGGACCAAAGCAAGGAACCAATTTCTGATTAAATTATTGAGACTGTGTTCTGGTCACGGATAAAATGAACAAAGGGCTCCGAAAGGTTGGAGGATGGATGGATGGATGGATGGATGGAGACCATGCCTGGCAGTGTGAGTGTGGTGCTGGCCCTGGTGTTTGGAGGCTGATTTGGCAGGGAGGCTGATGGAGCTGGGAGGGAAGAGCAGAGCTGTATGCAACTACCCCGTGGGCCTGTCCCCCCATCTGCAGGAGGGTGAGACCTCGAAGTGGGAAAAACTGTTGTGTTCCTTTCTCACTTTCTCTGATAGGGTAGGTCAGTAACTTGCCCCATTCCTACTCACTGCTGCTGTTGGTACCTGAGTGGAAAGCCAGGCTTTATTAATCTGCCTCCTGGTATGAATGCCCCCATTCATACTCTCTGTTGGTAGCTGAGTGGAAAGCCAGGCTTTATTAACCTGCCTCCAGGCTCTCCTTGCTTTTAAGAACACCTTTTCTGCATGAAAAGGTGCTGTTCCTCTGCATGGCTCTTTGATAGAGGCATCAACCTGTGTGGCTATGGCTACATACCTGTGTGGCCCACTCTTCCGCCCCAGAAATGGTGGGCAGCCCTGTCTCTGCTCCGTCCAGGAGGTGGTTCAATGGGGCTCATCCGGGCTGTTGTCCCCTCCTACCTGTAATGACTAGGGGCTATTCAAAGCAGGTAGTGCTCCTGGCAGCTTTGTAACCTCAAGGATGTACCATTCCCCTTTGTTCTCACACAAAAGCAAGTTGTGACCTTGTCAAGGATGCTTCAAAGCTGCTGCCACAACCTTGGACCATGCAGAAGGAACCATCAACCTTGCTCAGCTCAAATACCCAGCAAGTCCCGCTCCCACAATAGCTCCGGTTGCTTTTACCTCTGTGCTTATTGCTCCGAAGTGTAAAGAGCTCAGTTGCCTGCACACCGAACCCTTCTGGTGATCCAGGTCCTGGGGGTCTCTGCAGCTTCAGGCAACTGAGCCTGGGCATGCAGGATGGCAGCAGCGCTTGGAGCTGAGCTGACCACCCTGCTCGCTGGCATTGACGCACGTTTCTACTCCACCCAAGTGATGATCCCTCTAATTTCCACTGTTCAGGAGCTGATGTCAAGTGGATACTGAATGCCCCATTCACTGCACAGAAACGTGTCCCTCCCCTTAACACTTGTGAGCTGTAATTACTGTGTTCAATCACAGAGATGCCAGTATTTAAAATGCTGGCTGTACATTCGTATTTTGCCAAGGAGTAACTTGAATAGTGAGCACCATCATTTGACAGGGACATGGGGACTCGCCTCTCATGAGGCATGCGAGAAGAGGCCATTGTGTTGCTGCGCTCATGGAACAACACTGACCTGGGGAGAGGAACAGTCCTGGTTACATCTGAAGGTCCTGGATTAGTTAACTGAGGAAGCATTTAGAAGTGCTTGATCTGATGCTCACATGGTAAAGCAATCAAGCAACTGGACATGAAAGGCTTTGTCTCTGCCCATCCCAGCCTCCTCAGCTGCGTGTTGAGTACCAGTTGTCCCTGAGTTTTGTGGGCTTCTTTCTCCATGAAAGGTCCAAATCCTGCAGCAGATGGAGAGAGGGAGACTTCCAAATGGAGAGAGACTGTGGGGTTTTTTGCTTCAGATCATGAAAGATTTTCTGTTGGTTTAAGACCATAGACAATGTCTCTGATCCCAGAAAACCAAGAATGGTGTCTCACTGTGAATAACGCAACCGTGGGCTTGAACCATAGACTGGTTTGTGTTGGAAGGGACCTTAAAACTCATCCAGTTCCAACCCTTGCCATGGACAGGGACACCTTCCACTAGAGCAGCTTGCTCCAAGCCAAAATACATATGATCTCCCATGGGATTCCTGCAGGGTTTCTTAATGATACCAGCTTTTGTCTCTCAAACTTTAACTGCATTTGGGATAAAGAAAAGACTTGGAGCTCCACATTAGTTTTACCAGTGAGCTCCTGGGGAAGGCACCATCAGCAGCTGAGGGGCTGTTGTCACCTCTGGGTGCTGTGTTGTGTCTTTGGTGATGGGACATCGCTCTCAGGACTGCCCTAGCATAGTAGTAACCGATATGGTCCCTGTGCAAATTGGTTGATGCACATCAGTGTCTTTGGTGTCACTGTCACCTTTGGGAACTGCAGCACCATCAGCCCACGTGTCCTAAAGTGCTTTTAGTTGGCCTTAGAGAGGATGAACACCTTGTAGTGAGTCCAGTCCTGACTTCATCAGGAGTTAGGTGCCTATTGCTGAGGCGCTTATGAGAATCCCACTGGGTTAAAACCACTTTTTGAAACTCTGCCTTAAAGTAATCTGAAAGAATGGAGATGCTTTTGAGAAGTTTATAGCGTGCTTGTTTTCCAGAAGCTGCCAAGAGGCTTAGTGCTGGTGAAAAGCTGCCAGATGCCTTCCAGGCTCCTCTTCTGACCGCTGAGCTACCCTTGCTGCCAAAACTGAGACATCAAAATGGGCCTCTTGGTCCTAAATCTGCTTTGCTTGACTTTATTTATGATTTTTAACCCCTGCTCTTGCCAGTTCTTGGGATGTGAAGTTGTTATCTGCTGTTTCTTCCTCTAATGTTCTGCTTTCTGGCGTCGCTGGGCCTCTTCTGCAGCAGTACCCACTGAGAGGCTTGCTCACTTTGCTCCCTGAGGTTTATGGGTCAGCCTGTGTAGATGAGGCACACACAGCTCTATACAGCGAGGGTTTGAAATACGAACTCTTCAGCTTTGTCTGATTAATGTTTGGTTGTGGCATGTGCTCTGTTTGCTGGTTAAAATGATCTCCTCCGTTACAGAAGCTCTCAGTGTCTCCTCTAATGTGAGGAGGAATAATTAAGTCCTCTTGGTAATGCAAATAAATAATGCCTTTGGAGAGTCCTGAGTGCATCATAAATCATCAGAGTTGTGTGCCTGAGATGCCACCTCCTCGTGTGCTGATGCTGAGTGATTACAGCAGGGTGTTGTCATGTGTTCCATGCAGCTCACCCGCTGGCCCTGATGCTGCATGTCGTGTCACTGCCTGAAGAGTCTGGTGATGCTGTGGTGTCCCCAGTGCCTGTTTGTGCCCTGTTATTGTTTTATCCAACCTCTTCAGAACAGGAATGAAGCATCTCGAGGGTTTTGACTGTCTCTCCTCCAAACAGCCCTCTCGTGGAGAGAAATGCTGCCCTCCCTCCAGCTGTACTGAGGGGGAAGCATAGAAGACAAGGCCTGACAGAATGCAATGCTATGCTATAAACATTTATATGCGCATTTGTATTTATATATGTATGGTCTTTAATATATATGTATTTATCCATGTATACAGCAACATTTTATGTTGTTTGGTTTGTAGCTGTTAGAGCTTCAGGAGCTCATACAGAGCATCTGGACACCTGCCAGGATTAAGGCAAGAAGCAAGAGCATAAGAAAGAGATTCCCAAAGGGGAACTGGGGGGAATATGGAAAAGGTGCTACTTTTCCCACTAACTACCCAACAGGATCTAGCTCTTGGATTCTGACCTGTTTCTGTCATACTTATTCCTCGGGGTGTAGCTTGTGTGGTCTCTCCTTGAGGCTGCTCTTAGAAGACTTTCTGGGTTGGAGGAGGTGGCAGGGACTCCGTTCTGCAGTATCCAGTGCTCAGAGCACCAGGAGCTCCTGTTCATCACATTAGAAGCGAAGTGCCTGAGCCATGACTCTTGCTGGCTCTAAGTGTGAGCATGTGGCTTATTCGCTTTGCATTGTAAGGGTTGGGGCATGACCAGAGGTGGGTGTTTAGGGACATAGGAAAATTTTCTGTTGGAAACGTGGAGTTTTAAAGACTTGAGGTGCCCCCAGGGTTAGGGAGCAGCTGGGCAGGGGGTTTTGCAGCTTTGGATGGAGATGCTTACCACCAGCAGGCGTCCCTGAGTCAGTTACTTCATCCATGTGCATTTGAGGGCTGCTCAAAAAGGAGCTAGAGCCTTTCCTTAAAGGTATTAGAAATGTCAGATTTTGCACATCCTACCCCAGTTACAGCAGGTTCCAGTGCTGGAAACCAGCTCATGGATGAAAATCCTCCCTTACCCATATGAGTGACTGAATGGACCCACCGTAGGGCATAATGGCTTCTCTCCTGTTCTCAGAGCAGAGGACACTCATTGCTTTGGGAGCCTTGGCTGTAAGCTTCTCTGAATGAACACTAGCAGCTTTCCTCCTCCGAGACAGACTGGCTTGTTTAGTCTGGCCCCTCTGCGGAGTCTGGCGTATGAGCATGGAAAGGAGCTGCAGGAGCAGCTCTGTGCTATGGGAGCATCTGTCTGTGGTGCAGACATGCTCCCCACAGTGCCTGACCCCCGGGAAGGAGGAGAAGGATCTCCCAGGTCGTGGTGAGGAAGCTGGACCCCTCTGCAGGGATAACAGCCCTGGCAGGGCTCTGGCTTCCCTGAGATGAGCATCACGGGAGGAAGAGCCCATGGTGGGCCATGGATGCTCTGCTCCTGCCTGCTCCCTGAGCTTGTGTGCATTGGCAAGGGGTGGCCGAGCGTCTACGTAAAAATCTGAAGAATCCATGTGTGCCTGTGCTGAGGATGGAGGAGCTCCGCAGCATGGCACTGGTGGCTGCCTAAGATCTAGTGCCAGCCCTGAGGCTGTGCCTTGCGCTTCATGGGAGGAGCTGGCTGCAAGAGACGCTCCTGATGCCCAAGAGCTGATGTCCAGGCTGGGGGGGTGTTTGTACAACAATTTCCCTCGCAAATCTTCAGCCTTTCAAAGTCTTGCGTAAACCAGACGCCTGCTGTATTTGTAAGGCCACCTTGCCGAGTGCCAGGGATTGTGCTGGCTGCGGGTTGCAGGCAGAGATGATGAACAGGGGGTGTCGCAAAGGGTGACGAAGAGGTGGCACGGCTGCAGGAGCACGCGTGGTGCAGGTCGGTGGCCCCCACAGCCCCAGCTGGGATGCGGAGCGGGGTGAGAGGAGTTTCAGTTCTGGCCACGCTGGAACAGAGGGCGCTGGAGCCCGAAGAAAATCCCGAGGCTGCCGCGGGCGGTTGGCGGATCCCGCGGCTCCTGCGGTCGCCGTGGGAAGGGAACCCAGCGAGGCCGGTTCGGGCAGCGCGGTCCCGCGGCTGCGGGGTGGCTTCTGCGGGGTTAACCTTGGTATTTGTGACGGTGATGGGCGCTTTACCGCTCTCAAAGGCTGCCTGTCACGGGTGATGCCTGTCACGGGTGATGCCTGTCACGGGTGATACTTGTCTTGGGAGCCTGGGACCATGCGGGGGAAGATGCTGAGGCTGTGGATGAATGGTTTTCCTCCGAGGCAGTTTCTCAGCTCTGGGCAGTCTGAGGAGGCCAGATCCTCGCTGGGGTTTCTGTCCACCACCAGCTCAGGTGCACTCTGTGCCCCTGTCCCTCCACCACCTCTTGCTCCACAGAGCTTCCAGCCTCACCTCCTTGGCATCACTGCCCCCCTCCCTCCCTTCTTCACGGGAGCTCTGACTCCTTTGTGCTCTCCCATCTGTAGCCAAGTGGAAAGGTGGCCCCTGCCTGTGCCTGGGGCTGCTGCTGCTCCTGGCAAGGATGTGACATTTCCAGGGATGGGTGTTCCCAGGCATCACCCTCCTGCATCCTGGGCATCAACCCTGGGGCTGAGACTGCTGGAGACGGCGGCTCAGATGCTGCAGGCTTGTGGCAAGGAGGAAGTGTAGCCCCGCTAGCTCACAGCTTCTCAAGCCAAAGGCATAACAGCTCTCTCCTTTCCATTTATAAGGAGCGAGGAGGCCCTGTGTGCTTTACTTTGTCCCCTGTCTGTAGGTGTGATGGGTCCGCAGGCGATGAGCTAATGTCCTGAGTGGTTTTTGCTGGCTTTTAACCCGAATCTTCTCCCACCAGTGAGGGAGAGCAGCCCCCACCCCATCCCATTTAACGTTCTGCAATGAGGATAAGTGATATGCTTAAAGGATTAACTCCTCCTTTTCCTTAGCCTCTCTTCACTTTACCATGTGAGCCAATGGAGAGAGTGATGGAGATTGCTGCATCGTGTGTGTGACCACAAGAGATTAATTAAACAGTAAGCCCTAATTACTGAGGCTAAGGCTGACCGACTTACTGTGCCTGTAAAATAGCTGAATACTTAATTTACACGAGAGTGTGGACATAACTTTCACCATTAGCTGAATAAACAATGAGCACCCAAGCTAAACGGATTGGTTGCCTAATAGATGTACCATTATAAATGGAGCTATCTCCTGGCGCAGGCTTTGGCTGCCCTCAGCCCTGCCAACAGACACAAAAGAGCAGTTTTTGTCAGGGGAAGCTGCTCTACAATGCTTTAAACCTGGGGGATTCCCTGCCTGTCAAGATTACTCCGCTCTCAGGCTGCTTATCAAGGTGGTTGTCATTTGCGTTCCACTGCAGGTTTGGTTAAAAAATAATGGGGAAGATATTCAAAGGTATAAACCAAATCCAAACCCCAACTCCCAGTACAAGGCAGTGGAAGTAGGGCATCTAGCTCCTATTCCTGCCTTTCAGTCTCTTCCTTAATAACAATAATAGATTCTGAGGAGTGAAAGTTAATCTGTAGCTCCAGAGCTTTTTATTGTGTTTCTCCCTTTTTGTGTGCATTAACCTTTCAGAGCTGAGGAGGCTGTGGAGTGTGCACGGCTTTTGTTTAACGCCTATTATTCTTGCTTGCTGCATGGTTCGTGATCCGGTCCTACACAGAGGAACAGCACATTCACCCATTAACTGTAGCTCATTGAGCACTTCATCAGACCTTCAGCCTGTCTCTTGAATTTGTGTGTTAGGTGGATTGGAGCTCCCGAGTGGGTTTGGGCCTTTGCTGAGCTGAGCATTCTGCAGAGCATCCCAGGATTACAGAGATAACAACTGAAACAGGGAAAAGGAAGCGAAGGACATCTCAATGCCTGTTTTGAGATAAGGAAATAGTGCTTTAAAGGCCTTAGGGACGTCCATGCACTCAGGATTGTTAAGAGTACTTGTAGCAAAGCCTTGGTGGACCCCATGGCTCCTGGCTCTAGTTCACCTCTTTGCCAACAGACCATAGTACTCACTGCATGTTGGCCAAAATAACTCCTGCAACTGCCGGGTTTGGAGAGGGGAGAAGGTACCACTGCACTGGCTTTGCTTCTGCTTGGCGTGTATCTGAATGTGTCTGCAATTTCATTCAGTCAAAATACCCAACTTCAAAGGAAACTCTGTCCATCTTTTGCTATGCATCTTTTACGTTGTGCCATATGAACAGAAGACCACATCTAACAAATGGATCCTTTTTTCTATCATCTGACTGCATGCCACTAAAGCCTATTCCTTTTCCTAAGCTAAAAGGACCAAAACCATCTTGAAACTGGGAAGACTTGGGATGTGTTGGTGAAAGGCTTCAAAGATACTTCGAGGAACATTTCCTTGCAGCAAGGTTCTGCAGGAGGATGTGATGTGTAAGGTGAACAGCCACTGTCCTGGGTCTAGCTTCACCAGGATCTCCTAACCTAGTGCAGCTGCAGCACTTTAGACACTGTTGCTACTCCATATTGCTTCTTTGCTCCGTAGTGATACCTTCTGGGGGATAAGCTTGCTCAGATAGCTGTTTCCAGCTGCTCTAGGGCAAAGGCTCTTTTTTCACTACAATCAAATATGCTGCATAGACAAGTGCCTAATTACTGATGTTGCATACACAAGCACCAACTTTTTGCGGGTATTAGGTGCAGAAACACTCATGGAAGCTGTAGGTGTCCAGAAAGGAAACCATCATCTTCCTTAGTTCTAGAATACGAACTTTCATGGCAACTGCCATCCTACAATAGAGGAAGAAGGTGACACTGCAGTGTGATACTCTCCTTGTGTAGTATAGTTCTTCAGCCCTTAAGTTCTTCAAAACCTTAGAGGACTTTGGGCCCTCCTACACCTTGTCATTGAGCACCTCAACCCAAAACTTGGCAGCAGTTTGGAGCTGACATAGAGTCATTTCCATGTACGTTCATTTCTCTCTTTATGCCTGACGAGCTTCTCTTGCCCATCAGTGAGAAGATGACAAGCTCTTGGTCCTTGATCCATCTGGATTCACTAATAATGCTCAAAGTAATCCAGGCAAAGTGTAATTCCTTTTGCAGAGTGATTTGACATGCACCTGATGCGCTGGCAGCTTTGCATAATACACAGCAGACGTCTGCGGGGGACAAGTAGAGACACTGCCTGGTTTATGTGGAAAAGAACCTGGGAGCAGCCTGTCTTCAGCTTGCATTAACCTGTGGGCAAGTGACTTGTGAAGTTCCCAAGCTTCTCTGACTTTCCTTTGCCAACCCATCCAGCTCCTCATCTGGACTGATAAAGTCCTGCTGCTCTATCAGTTCTTACGATGCTTCTCACTCTTGGGTGTCAAGAGTGATGCTCACGTAGAGCTGTTCCTGTGTGTTACTCCAGTTTGTCTAATGTCAGCTTTGAATGGGTGTTTTGACATCTGGGTGATGAGAAGCATCTAGGCAGATTTTCAGAAGAGCCCAAGCAGAGGACAGGCCTGAATCTTAAGGAGGATTAGCTGTCTGATCATTGCGGTACCACAAACTGATCTGCAGTGACAGACAAGCTAAAGCTCACCAAATCCCCCTCTCTGGTGAGCAAGTTCTCCATTGAATTGAGGTTCAAAGCAATGGAAGAGAAGGGGTGAACTTGTTGCCTTTCCCTGCTGGCTGGTCAGCCTTGGAGACCGGTGGTGTAGAAATGCCAAAGAGAATAAAGATATGAAGCCTGATTTGAAACCAATAGTACTTTTTACCCATCACCTTATCTCACTTCCCCTGCCATGAGCATGGGGTATGTGTGAGCAGGTTGCTTTTCTACAGAGCAAACACTGCTGCAGGATTGCTGGGGCTCAGGTGTGGGGCAGTAACACTGTGAGGGGGACACTGGGGACCAAACAGAATGTTTCCTGTGTGTTTTTAACCCATGGACAGCTTTGCTTCACTGTGTCTTGATTCCACAGTTATCCATTGCTGTGAATTTTCTATTGCGGCGTTATTCAGACGTTGGTCCTGCTTGTTGAAGTACTTCCTGAACTGACTGCCTGGTTATTTGGCTACCTGGGGTATGAAGCAAAGACACCAGCAGACTTCAACGGCCTTCTTCCACAACCAAAGAATGGCTGCTGGGTTTCATGTCGTGGTCCATCTATGAAGGAGTTAAGCTCAAGGGAAACAGAACGAGTGCAACCGCTCTCGGTCTCCTGGTGTTCACTCAAGGGGGAGAGGTGATGTGGGAAAGGTGCTGAGCTGGGACACGTGGTACCTGATTTCCCTCCCTGACCTGCTCTGTAAGCACTGTGCCTCAGTTTCCCTTCCCTCCATTTTGAGTATTTAGACTAAGCTCTTGTAAATACCAAGCTCAATGTGATCTGGGCTGGCAGAGCTGGGTGGAGCTATGGGCTTGGGGTGGTGCTCGCTTGTGCATCCCTTTGTGCAGAGATGAAATCCTGTGCTAGGCTGGTACAGCCCAGGGTGCTTTGCCATTGATACTGATGGGCTCTGAAGGCAGGGTCTCTTTTACTCTGCATTTGCACAGAGCTGAGGGCAATTGGTCAGTGGTAATAGAATATACATGTGCCTAAGAGGAGCCGTACCTTCATGAGGCCTCTTTCCCTTTATTCACTCTTTAATCCTTTAATTCTTGATAAAAAGCACCAGAGCACCTTCTCGCTGCCCTCCCCTCGCTGCCTTTTGCACGATGCATTCTGCATTGTCTGGCAGACTCCAGCACAATCTCCAACTGTTTTCTCTCCTTGCATCACAGCAGGCTGTTCCTCTAGCACAGCTGGTCCAAAATGTGTGTTTGGGAGTGAGGAGAGCAGACCCTGCTCTCTGGGAATGCCTTGGGAAGCTGCTTTTCTTGGTCTGGAGCTGTGGACCTTCCTGTGGGCTGGAAGGTGAGGTGCAGCCTGTGGGGTTTGTCGAGTTTTGTGAAGGAAATATGCTCTTGGGAGCTGCTTGCTTTGGCAATAACCTGAGTCCAGAGCTTCAAGAGGTATGGACTTGAAGTGGTGGCTCTGCAAGTGTCCCCCAAAGCTGTTCAGTGGGGGATGTTGGGATTGCGTTTGCACAGCAAGCTGGAAGCCCACTTCTTTTGTGGTTCAACCAGAACCCTCACCCTGAGATAGAGCCAGACTGCTCTGGGAGTCCCTATGAGCTGCGTTGCCAGGGCAGATAAACAGTGCCACTGGTGCTTGCTGTGTGTGATCCAAGTGCCCCAGCCATCTGATGGGCAAAGACCTGCAATATTTTCTCTACCCTGTCACCTTGCTGGGGGCTTCACCTTTCCAGATGGAAGTGCTGCTCCATTAAACCCAGCCACCTGCCTCCGGCTTGGAGCTTGGGATGGAGGTGAAAGTCCAGGGCAATGCCTGGTTGCCTGACAAAGCTGCTGGGGAGGACAAAGGCTTCTTCTTGAAGCCAAACCAGTGCTGGAGAGCAGTGTGGTTTGCTCACCTCTGTCTTTGGAGCTGAGGAGGAGGAGTTGCTCATGACTGAATCCATATTTAGAATTTGCCATGACATGCTCTCTGTCCTCCTGTCGTGGTAGATTAGAGATGTCTGCCCTTTGCAGCCCTCTAAACTTTTTGCTTTCTCTTAACTCTCCTGCTCTTTTCATCATCTCAAACAGCCCAACTAAATCCTAATGCTTTCCCTCTTGGAGCTAAATAATCCTTGCAGTTGCAATTGCTTTCTTGTCTTTAAGGCTCTCAGTGTTTAAGATCTGTGTGATCTTCCTTATGGTGTGGAGACAAAAAAGAGCAAAGCCCTGAGCATACAGATGGAGAAAAGGGCAAACTGGGGGTTAATAGAGCATCCTACGACATTCTCACATTGGTTTCTCGCTGTCACCACCCTGTCTGCTGCCTTCACTGCAATGCCATGGTGGGGAGTTTGCTCCTGGCAGAGGACAGATGGTTTGGTGTACCTGGGATAAGAGAAGTGGATGTGGGGCTCAGAGTTTTGCCTGACTCCCAATAGCACCTGATGCCAAAGACAGTGCTGCTTTGGGTTTGACTTTTCAGAGCTGTTTTGTCATTCATCCCCCCCTCTACCTTGTAAGCACAGGAGGATGCAGACAGAAAGGTTTGTAGAAACCAAAGTATTCCTTTTTTCAGGTGCTGATTTCTAGCAGATGAGGTGGAGGATTACTGAAAATGGCATTGTCCCTTCCCGCGGCTGCTGATTAAAGAGCCAGACTTTTCCACTGAAGGAACAGAAGACCACAACATGGATCAGATTTAGTGACGAGAAGCAGAGAAGTAAAAATTTTTGACAACTGAATAAATCAGCTGGGGGAAAGTTGAGTTTCGGATGAAAGATGAATTCAGTATAGGACAAATATGCAGTGAGGATGAAAATGAAAATGGGTTCAGGGGACACTTTAGAGAGAAGAGCATTCCCCTGCCCTGCTCCACTGTGAGCTCCTTGTGCCCTCCTCCTCCCACCATGAAGTAAAACTCTTTCCCTGCTGCCTCAGTTGTGTGGATCAGCTTGGCAGTGCTTGGGGGTGAAGGCTCCCAGGAGGAAACGCTCAGTTTAATCTCTGCCCAGGGTCTGGGTGAGTGTATGAGGGACACTGAGCCAGCGGGACCTGGAGCATCCTGGCACGAGGCTTCATTTCCAAAGACTTCAGCTTCCTTCTCCGGGCAAAGCTTTTCCTAAGGACTTCAGCACTCACTTTAATCTGCAAATTATCCAAGTCTGGGGCTGGGAGGAAGGTCTTCTTTTACTGCGTTCCCATGGGAAGGCAACCTACAGACTGGAGCAGCTTCTTGCTGCCCTGGTCCCCTGGGCTTACAGAAGTTAGGTGGCTCTGGCTGTGTCAGGGTGATTGGTGGCTGCTGCTGTCTCTGACTCTCAAGGAAGCAGGATGTGCTGAACCTTCCTCCCTTTCTCCTTTGTGGCTGCTCCTGGCTCACCTCAGCAGACAGTGCTGCCTCTGAGGGCATCTTTGGGCTGTGCTGCAGTGTAAGAAAGCCCTTCGGAGACACCAAACCCCTGAGTAAGGAGCCAGTTTCTCCAAGAAATCACCCTTTGGATACTGCCAGCCCTCTTGCTGTCTCCTGAATTCAGCAGATGTTATTGCTACAGACTTGCCTAGTTGGTGGGTTGGTTTTGAACTGAGACAGCTTGGATGACTAAGGCAAAAAACACATTAGCAGCAGAGTCCAGGGTTTCCTCACCATGGGGGAGTGAAAACGTCCCCCTGTTGACAGCCCTGACTTCTGTGGAAGGTCCTTTCTAGAAGTTTATAGTTTGTATCCCAGATTTAGCCTACATGCAAAAACAGATCCTCACCAGCTACTGCAGTGCCGGTTGACGTGAGGCGCTCCGGGAACAAGGAGGAGTTAGCTTTCTGACTTGTGGTGGATGGAAGCAACAGAGGGTGCTGGAATAAACAGGATTAAAGGATTTCGTCCATAAATACAGGATTAAAGGTATCCAAGTGCTCTGCAGGAGTCATTCAAACCAAGGAGAAACAAAGTAAGTTGTCTGAAGGAAGGGCGCAGCTCTGGTCTGAACATGGCTGAGTGCACGCAGCCCTGCAGCGCCCCATCCCCGGGTACTGGTGCGGAGGGTGCACCCACACCCCTTCCCTGCCGCGGTCCCGGGGACTGGATCTGAGCTGAGCACCCCCATTACCCCGCACCCTTATTACCCCGCACCCCCCGGCCCCATAGCCCCCGACCTTCTCCAGGACTTCTGATGGCACCCCCGGGGGGGGGAACTCGATGCCGAGTGCCGAGGGGGCACCCATGGCTGCAGCAGCTGGGCAATGCACATCTGGGCAGCGGCGAGCAGGCGCGGGGGCAGCCTCGCCTGGTCCCCCCAAGGCGGAGCCCTCCCCCGGGGTCTTTGCGCTCCCGCGGAGCGCTGCGGAGGGGCGGGGGGGGGGTTCGATCCCTCCTTCCCCGCGGCCCTGGGGAGTGGCCGCGGCTCGGTCGTATTTATCGGGGTGGGCGGCGGCGGCCGGGCCGGCTCCATCCTTCCCTCCTTCCATCCCTCCCTCCTGCCTCCCTTCTTCCCTCCCCGCCCGCCTCCCAGTGCCGGTGCTTGGGCGGGCGGAGCCGCGGCGGCCGATTGGCTCTGGGCATCACATGCGGCGGGGCCGGGCCGGGCCGGGCCGTGCCGGGCCGGGCTGGGCTGGGCTGGGCACGGCGAAGCGCTCCCGCGGCCGGCACGGCAGCAGCGCGGCCCCTTCCAGCCCCACCGGCCTCCCCCCGCCGAAGGGACCCTGCAGGAGCCGCCGCCGCCCCGGGATGGGGTCGGGCAGGAGAGACGGTACCTGTGCGGGGAGGTGAGCGGAGCCCCGGCGCCTTCCGCCCGGCCCCGGGCAGCCACAGCGGCGGCGAAGAGGAAGGGCTGGAGGAAGGTAAAGGGAGATATATATACGTATATATATATATATTTAACTCTATCTATATATTTCGCTGTGATCAACCCCGATCCCACAACCGAAGCCCCCGGAGGGAGAAGTGCTGCGCGCTGTGATGCGTCTTCCTCTCGCCTCGGCTGCCAGTTTGGATTGTAGCGCCCGGCTCCGTGCACTGAGAGAATGGCTCGGTTCGGGGATGATCTGCCAACCCGCTATGGAGGCGGAGGGCCGGCCGGGGCTGGAAGAGGGAGCAGCCGGCAAGGTGGCCCCCAAGCCGGCCAAAGGATGTATAAGCAGTCAATGGCTCAGAGGGCCAGGACTATGGCTCTCTACAACCCCATCCCTGTCAAACAGAACTGCTTCACAGTCAACAGATCCCTCTTCATCTTCAGTGAAGATAATGTTATACGAAAATATGCCAAGAGAATAACAGAATGGCCATATCCTTTCAGGGAAGGGATGTGGGCATGGTGGGGAGGGGGAGAAGAGGACGGGGGGAAGAGAACCCCCCTGGCAGCTAAGGCTGAGTGTCTGGTGCTAATGTAGACATGCGTGTGTGATCCGGTGTGCGATGGGTGTGTGACATGGAGCCGTGTGTTAGACATCATGTACGGCTGTGTAGCTGGGGATCACAGGAAATTGCTTCAGTAGGAATGGCAGAGTGTGTGTTTGGCTCTGCCAGGGGTGTGTGGGAGACATACATGCATTTCCCCGTGCCTTAGGTGTGAGATGTGCAGTTGCAAAGATCTACATTGCCCACAATTTAAGCCAAATGCAAAGGGTTCTGTGAGATTCATGCTACTGAGCCCTCATTCCTATTTCCATCTTAGAGCCTTTCAACCCTTCTTTCTCACTCTGAATAGATGAAGGAACGTGGGATTAAAATGGTGACACCTTAGCATTAAAGCTGCATTGATACTAGGGACGTTGAGAGCTGAGATGCCTTGTGAATCCCATTAATACAATCATTGCAGTGAGGCTTTTAGTACATCACCTCTTGAACCCGTTAGAATCAACATGAATTGTGTCACGCTCACTAGGTGCATAGCCTAAGCTCAGGCTGTACTAAAAAAATTAAACCCAAAGCTTTGTGGTGGGGGGAGGCAGTAAGTGGGGAGAAGGATCATCTGCTGGGCTGTGAAAGGGGCAGATGCTTTCCATCTCAGACCCAGATCCCAGGCCAAGTGAACTGCAGAGATTGTCCTCAGAAGGGGACTTCGCTCGTAGTGATGCACACAGTGGGGTTGTAAGCCATGAGAAAAGAGAAGCAGACTATTTGAGGTTACCTAGGGGTAGATCTAGGGTGGGTGTGTGTACAGGTGTGCATTACACTGGTATCTCAAGGGAGCTGGTTGTTTTGTTTTCATTTAATATCACACACCTATTAATCCTCAGCTAACAGCAGCAAGGCCTCCTCCCAGCCTCCTAGCAACACTTCCCATTGCCACAGAGGCCATCTCCCATTCGGGCTCCCCCAGCTTTCACTTCTTGAGGGACTAAGAAGGAAAAAATATACACCAGTCGAGTGAATGCACTTCTCTTACCCCTGAACACACACACACACACACACACACGCACACACACACACACAACGTGATCTTTCTGTCCGTATTATAGAATCACAGGGATTGCTGCACTTCCTCACCCATTTCTCCTTCCCTGCATTCAAGTCTGAATAAACCAGCTTCAAAGCTCCGGTGGCAGCCACAGCATCGCCTTCCCGCAAGGCCAGGCGCAGCCTCGCCCTCTCCAGCTTCTTGTGCCTCTCGACTGCCTCCTCCGAGCGGGGTGTGGGACGGGGACCCGTAGCGCTGGGGCTCAGGGAGGGGGCAGCGGAGCCGCCGGCCGCTCCCCACGCCGGACCTGGGGGAGCGGTGCGGCCGGGTCCGGGCGCTGTCCGCGGTGCTGAGCGGAGCTGTCCGCCGTGCCTGCGGAGCTGGGGCCCCGCCCTGGGACAGCGAGGGCTCAGCGCAGCAGCGTAGGGCTAGAGGCGATGGGCACCCGGTGTCGCTTTTGCCTTCTTCCCCATGAGATTGTTTCCCTTATACATCCCGACAGGGCACTCGTGATTTGAGTCTCCCCAGGGGTGGGCATTGCAGTATAGCAGGAATTCATGTTTTGGACCTGTGTAGACACTCTAAGGCAAACTTTTCGAGCCCATTGCTTATTTACACTATGTGCTCCAGTTAAATGACAGGGAATTTCTGAAGAACAACTCAGCAGATGGCATTCAGCTGTAGAATCTATTTTGGGGCAGTTTAGCTTATCAATATCATTTAAACCCAACAATTACTAATAGCTTTCTGCTTCCTTGGGACCTTTCACTTCCTTGCTCCCAAATTCCTTGAGCATGTTGCGTTCTGTATAAGACCCCAGCTCTCTCAAAGAAAAGAGACAATTTCCTACTTTTCTTCTGAAGACACCCCAGAAAGAGCCGAGGAAGTCAAGGACACTAAATGCCTTCAAAAAAGATAAGAAATCTCAGAATGCTCAACTAATGTAACTGTTTAGGTAGAAATGGGATTCGAATGAGGCTCTTTTCGTGTTGTCTAGTGTCTTCTTTAACTTCTGGTCCCTACTCCATTTGAATACATGATTTTAGCTACAATCATAGCCAACTGTATTGTGCTGGCTCTGGAACAACATTTGCCGGATGGAGACAAGACACCTATGTCAGAGAGATTGGTGAGTTGTATTATTCATTTCAATTTCTTGTTTCTGTTCTAATACAAAAAGCAGTCAGCCCCCTGGTGTTGTGAGTGCTTGTACCTACTGTAAAGATCCGTGTATAAACAAATGGGCATTTACCTGAAAATCAGACAAAATAAGACAGTGACAACAAATATAACTCTAACCTGCACATCCCATCTCCACAAGAATGCTTCATCACTCTAGCCCTGCCCAATTACAGGAGCAGAATTATGATCAGAAGAGCAGCAAACTTAGGTTGTTTATAAGCCAGGACAGAAAGGAGCTGCCAAATGCTCAGAATCATCTGTAGAATCAAATGAACTTGTGTGATATTTTCCCAGGAAATGCTAGAACAGAGTAACCTTTTAGGTTTCTATGTCTTTAAGCTAGCTAGCTTCCTGTTACAGCATGTATCAAGGATCCTACAAAAGCAAACTTTGGCTTTGGGTGATTACACTTCCCTTCCAAAAAAAGAAACCAACTTAGAGAAGAAAATAATTTACCCACAGGCTTTATGGTAATGAGCCCAATTACCTTATTTCAAAAGAAAATGTAAGAATAGCTTCAAAATCATTCTTCCATTTATCATCACTGTAGGAAAAATGGGTAATATTTGGTTTGATTTTTCTCCTGCTGTTAATGGTCTGGAACATCTTTCATGCCTAAATGCATTAATCATGGTGGATGTTCAAAGGATGAATAAATACAAACCCACATGCCTTTTACATGTCAATATTAAATTATGCAAACCAAAATAATATTAAGCTTATTGCCAAAAGCCAGAGGCCCTGAATACTGGCTGCTACAGTTTCCAAGTTTGGTCCACACCAGTGGGCAACTCTCACAATCTCATTCTGCAGAAACAGGAACAAGCGTGTAACTGATAGGTCTAGAAAGAGCTTCAGGGTCAGCAAGTTGCTGCTGCCTGTTTGGAAATGTATCTGCTTATGCTGGCTGCCCACCTGCATTGTGTTTGCTCAGTATCTTTCTGTTTGAATTCTTTCTACTTGGGAAGAGATGAAGAAAAACTTAAGAACATGAATGTGTGTTGATCTTGCTGCTGTTACACGTGTCTCTGTGTGTTTTGGGATTGACTAGCCAGGCAAACCTGAGTGTGTGAGCAAAGCAGAAGTTTAGACTCGGGGTGATGATTGAGCTGGGGGAATGTCTTCCATAGTTCTGGAAGCAGGAATCACTGAAGAGGAAAAGTTAGTTTTGTGGATGTTGTGGTTTGGTAACCCTTTGGTGCTTTGTTTTTTGAAGGAGTGGTAGGTACAGTTAGCACTTTGTTTCTATGTTCCTCTTGATTTGTAAGTGGATCTTAGAGGTTCTTTATTGGTCTTTTTCCCCACTGTACTAATTCCATTCTACAGCACCCAGTACTGCACACACACCTCCAGTTTCTGCCCAAATCTTTCCAAAAGGGGCACTGGCATTACCACCAAATTGTGTAAGGTAATTGTATGAGTTGAACGCAGCCTCCACCTTGTTGGCTCTGCCTTGGTGAAGAATGAAGAATTAAACCTTGTTCTTTGTCCCAAACACTGTTGTGCAATATTGCCTTTGATCCATATATTCTGAAGCCATTTTAACTACGGCACATTTGTAACTCTGAAGTATAAAGGGATTTAGCATAGAATAACACTGAGAACCTCTACAAGTCATGTAATATTTTTTATTTTCAACATATGCTTGAAAGATTAAGCATTGTGAATACGAAAAACTGTCTCCTGTTTTTCAAAGTGAAACCTCCTTAGAATCCTCCTGCCACTTCCACAAACTGGAAGTTGTTTCACTGGCAATGTTACAAATCCATGCTACATCACAGTGACCAACATTCCCATGCATTTACAGGTTTTGAGCCAAATAACTAGTCCATAAAGAAGAGCAGGGGCTCTATTGCTGTCTCTGGCAGGAATGGAATTGGCCTTTTTGTGTTCATGATTGATGGATGTACCTTTCCTTCTCCTGGGTTCATTAAAATCTCCAAATTGGAGTGAGGGCTCATCACTGAAGAGTTAGTCACATCTTATGGATATGAGATGCACATCACAAGCTTTTTATGACTGGGAGATGTAGGCAGAGGTGTTAAAGGGAAACCAAAGCTGCCCAGATACTTTGTGGCACAGATACAAGGACAAAAACCTTCACATTGTCTATTGGTTAAAGCTGAGGAAAAGAGGGAGAGTCATGCAAGCATTTCATGATTTTTCTCTTCTATTCAAAATATCCTTCTATGTAGCTCCTCAGAGACCTAAGATATGAACCTGCAATGCAATCTCTCTTGGCTGTTTCCTGTGCTCGTGTTACTTGTTAAGCAGGGTTAATTAAGCACATGGGAAGAGCAAATGGTGTCTCAGTAGATGCAGTATTTCAAGAATTGGAGTGGCTGAATTATGAGTAATCTTTCTCTGTCCATTTTCTGTATGTAGCTGTAGCATAGAAAAACATTGAATTAATTCTGGTCAAAATCAGGGCTCTGACACAAACACCATATTGGTCGTGAAAGCATTTGGTGGTGATCTGGAGCATTGGCTTCAAGGGCTTACTCTTCAGACAAGAGAAATAAGCTCATTCTTCTGCTAGCTGTAGAATGACTGACCCTCTAGCTTCTTGCCTGCTCTGAGCTGGGACTTTCACATGGTTTGCCTGCTGGAAGAGTTTACTTCACATCAGTAATTATCTGCTGGAACAGATACTACAAACTTGCTGCTGTCCATCTCAGCTGAGTGCCTTAGCCAGTAGGTTACAGAGTCAGCCTCCTTCTGTCCTAAGAAATATTGCATTGTTATACACAGTGGAGTGATGCCAACTGAAAAGATGCCGAGAGAGTTGTATTGAGTGGCCCAGTGCCTGCTATTGGGAGCTCCAAATGTAGGAATGGGGAGTTTCACATGTAAACCCTGAACGGCCATGCAGGTGAATGCTTTGTGCTCATGATACTCTAGGCTCTTTAGGCTGAGACACAGTCATTTTCTCCATGTCTCTTCCTAATGTCTCACTTTTTCTTGAGAAGCTTCAGTAGACCATAGATTTGCCCCAGCCTGACAGAGACAACGTCTATAGGATGTTCCTCTGCACCTCACTGCAGGGCTCCAGGTGTTTGGCTCCCCTGGGTGTTTTTGAGGGGAGGACAGAATATAACTTTTCTCAGATATTCAATATGGCAGCTCTGCTCTTTACAAATGGATGTATGTCTTTATCCTATCCACAGACACTTTGTGCAGTCATATGTGAGCTGTTCATATTAACTTTTGCATGAACAATGCCTTACACACCCAAGCCTATCAAGGTAGCCACATCAAAGGCCAAGGAAAGACACTAGGACATGGACTAGGAATAGTAATGACTTTCCAGACTCAGAAGTTGTTTGTGATCTGAAACATATTGATTAAATGTGTGTTTGGCCCAGCCTCAAGCTTTGCTGTGTCCACAGCAAACAACCTGCTGGCACAGCTCTGGCTGCTGCCCAGCTTCTCCTCCTTCCTTCCAAGTACGCACACTGATACTCATTATCACCTGATTTCCTACACTTGAACCCAAGCAGCAACGCAACCTCCTGTCTGAAGGGGGCTGCAGAATGTCCTGGCAGCAGGATTGCTGATCTGGCAGCAATGTCCCCTGTGTCCTTGCCCTCAGTTCCCTCCATCACACAAGTCATGCAACCCCCTTTTTCCAGCTTCAGGCTCCACTACGTAATGGAGCAAAAAGTTTATTTTTCATCCTGTTGTTACTGCCCTGATTCTTAGGCTGAATTAGTGTAAATTTAGACAGGCTTTAGAAAAGACCCTTTTTCTATCCCCACTTATTTCCCCAACCCTATAGATGACATTTTTTCTTTGTAATAATACTCAAGCCCATCTGCGGGCCTTCCTGCTTAGCTAGAAGCTGACAAGACCTTCTTTGACCCACTTCGTAAAAGCTCTTGTAGAAAAGCACATTCTACCAAACCTTTGAGTACCTGAAGCCTGGCTCTTTAAAACTGGGAGCTGTAATCACAAAGCACCTGACCTAGATTGAGCTAACAACTGAGAGCAGAGTTGATATAAGGCTTCCAGGAAGTGAGGGAGTAATGAAAGGAGGTGTAGGTGGGTAAAGGTATATTTTTTGTATGTGTTAGAAGAGCTATTTTTAGATGCATACTAGTAATTGTGGGAATGAAGCATAGGATGGTTTGGGAGGTCTTTGCAAAGATTTAATATGCTTGTTGAACTAGAAGGTGTTGTGGGGTTGAAGAGTAGGCAGATTAGGCTATTAAAGTGCTCCTGCGTGTATGGGGGAAAGCAGAGGAGGAGTAAGGTGCTGAAATCACACGTTGATTTCTGACCGCTTTTTACTTCTTCCCTGATTTCTGTACTGGGTTGGAGCCCTGAGATGCCTCTAGTTTGTGTTATGAAGAAACTGCTGGAGGAAGACTCTTATTGTAGGATTTCTGTTGAAGGTCATAAAAGGTCTGATGGCCTTGCCTGGTTCCTGTTTTTCTGTGGGTAAATAGCACTGAGACGGGTAGTTGGTCTTTCTCAGTCTGTCAGTGACAGCCTTGGTATCCTCTGAGCAGGGCTTGTGGATGAGTAGAGGGCCTGGAGGTGCTGCCATTTGCGGAAACAGCTCTGGCTGGATCAGAAGATACTTTTGGGTTTGTTTCTTTTCCCCTCTGTGTCAGCCAAAAGGCTACAGTGTGAGCTTAACAGTCACCTGCCAGACAGGGTGTGTGTGGTGTGCAGGTGACTGGTCATCTTGCCTGGCCATAGGGGAAGGGAAAGCAGTTTCTGGGCTGTGAGGTAAGGAAAAGTGGAGAGGAATGAGGATGGTGTAGGGTGACAGCTGAAGTGTATGGAGGAGCTGGGGTCACTGAGGTGTGTAGGGATGTGGGGCAGGAAACAAAACTGATGGGAGAGCTTTTCTAGAAGCAGTAACTTCCAACAGCTTGGAGGCACCTTCAGTGGTTAGTGCTTTGTGGCTGACTTGCTCAGTTGGGTATACATTGATGTGCTAAGTGTGTAAGCCTCTTCTGGAGGGGTATGCTATTGTATTAGTCTTCTGGGTGGGAAAAACCTGGCTTTCTGTAACAAGTAGCATGCTTAAAGCACAGGGCTGTCTGTTAGTCCTGAGTCAGAGTTTAACAAGTGTTGCCATGCTTGTAAAATTAATTTTTATCTCAAAACCAATTCTGTCTTTGTTCTGTGGCTGCAAGATTCAACATTCATGTTCTTTCTGTATGTAAGAACTAAAATCACCTTTGTCATTAGTAGAATTGCAAAATGTAAACAGCTGTGTATCAAAGAGCAGGCCAACTCTGATGGCCTGAAATGCCAAAGCCACTGCAACAAAGATTTCTACTCTCTTAATTTGGGAACTTGCTTCCTTTAGGGTAGGGCTCTTTTACTTCCATTGCCTTCAGCTGAAATGGGGGATCTAAGGCACGTTCGGAAATTGGTTCCAGGTGCCAAAGCTAAGTTACATTTTGTTGAAATTGGTTGCCCATTCATTTCACCTCTTTGTTCCCATTTCTAGCCCGCATCTTCATTCCAAATGTGAATGCTTCCATTTGGCATTGCTTTTGTGTTGAAACTCTTATAATAAAGTAGAATACTAAGGATCTGGTGCCGCAGATGAAAAAATGGTTTAGTAAAACCATAGAGACTAAGCTTGATTCTTCTGAAGCTGTGATCCCATGGTTTGCTTTAGTCTGCACCAAGGGCTTGAGACAAAAACCTGATGCTTCTGCTGTTACTGGAAGGGAGGGGAGATTTCTTCCTGAATCGGATACACATGGAAAGGAAAACAAATTACACTGCAGCTGTGGAAATTCAGAAAATGGAGGAGAAAGAAGGGAAGTGAAGGAAGCACTGATGGAATAAATGATAAATAATTTCCTGCCAGTGTTTGCAAGCTGGCTGTGCTGACTGCTACTCCCCAAGATACCCACTTGTTTTGGGTTCTGGATGAATTGTAAGACACATGTTTTTTTCCATGCCACTAACTACAGAAATATATGATTTCAAGTGTAAACATACCCTTGGAGCAAAATTTGAGTATTAAAATCCCCTCCCCAATATTGAGTAACGATAGAGCGGAGTGAAACAATCAGAATAAAGGCAAATAGAGTTGTGAAAAATGTGAAAAAGCAAATTCACCATCATAGAATAGTTAGGGTTCAAAAGGATCTTAAGACCATCCAGTTCCAATGCCCTGCCATGAGCAGGGATGCCTCACACTACACTATGTCACCCAAGGCTCTGTCCAACCTGGCCTTGAACACTGCTGGGGATGGAGCATTTACCACTTGCTTGGACAACCTGTTCCAACACCTCACCATCCTCACAGTAAAAGCTTCTTCCTTATATCAAACCTGAACTTTGCCTGTTCAAGTTTAAACCTTGTCCCATTGCTACAGAGAAACAGTAACTAGATTCTTCTCTCTGTTTGGTTCCATTAAATCAAAACCTTTCGGTTTCACCTCTGTTTAGAGAGCTGAAAAGGGCAGAAAGTTACATGCAGTTGTTTGTATGACTCTTGCTGTCAGTGTGGAACTGTAGATATGTCCTTGACACCTTTGGGTTTTACTCTTTTTCAGGATGACACTGAGCCGTACTTTATTGGAATATTTTGCTTTGAAGCTGGTATAAAAATCATCGCTCTGGGGTTTGTTTTTCATAAAGGCTCTTACCTCCGAAATGGTTGGAACGTGATGGATTTTGTTGTGGTCCTCACAGGGTAAGTGACCTCCTCCTGCTCCAATTTTAATGAGGACTCTTGCTTGGATTTGTGTTGTTTTTTCAATGGTGGGTTGGGGTGGCAGTGATTTTAGTGAAACTACAAGAAAACTGCATTTTGACCATACTGTTTTAAAACAATGGCTATTGTACTGAATGAGTCACTTTTAAATTGTTGTTTGAATCAACTGCAAAGAGGTTTGGAGGATAGTTATTTGCATACATGCTGTCGTGCATCTTATCTGGATGTGTACCAGCGTTGCTCCAGCTTTGCAGGTTCTAATTGCCACTGGGTACTTGAACCTGGTTTAAATCAATCTATCTTCTGACTTTACAGGATGAAATTCAAAGTCAGCATGGAGTGAGTTAACAAATTAAATGCATCCCATTTTCAAGCTGTTACAACTTTGAAATAGGTGGAGTTTGTGCAAGGATAACTTTGGTCTGCTATAAAAAGACCCTTTTCTAAAACTAATTCAAAGAGCGTGCGTGTCTTACAGATGGAGCTGAAAATGCTACCTGTGTGTTTTGTACCCTGGCTTGAAATGATATCCCTAATTTCTTTCTTGGAAATGCTTACAATATTTTTCTGTTATGCATTGCAACAGTTTTAGTATCTGTTTATATAAACACAGTGTAATGCTAGTGGGTAATGAAAACACAAACATTAAGTAACACTTATGGTCTACAAATTGTGCTTTAAAGCTCCAGAGGAAATGTTCCAAAGGTCTGCGTGAGGTCCTGATCTTACAGCCTTCATCTTGGAAGGATTTCAGTTGGTTTTTCCCCCAGAAAACTGCAGTCTGGCTCTTGTTATTAATACAAACTCATTTCACACACCTCTGCTACTATGTGCACTGGACATGTCTGTTGTTTGGTCTGGTTAGCGGCGTAGAGTAGGATGCTGTTAGGAAAATGCTTGTGTACATATATAAACGTATTCATTAGACACATTATCACCGTATTTCTATTTGCAGTCGGTGTACCTTGTGATATAGCAGTTGAGAGGCCAAAGGGAATTCTTTCTGCATTGAGAGGAAGAAAATAAATACGCAGGGCTTGATTCTCCTGCTGCTAGGGCTGGGTGTTTAATCAATAGAAACTTCAGTGGAGTCATGAGGAGAATCAGATTTACATGCTTGGAAGCATAGGGGTTACCAGGATGAAAAGAGAATTAGCACAGTTGCTGCAATTACTCGCACCTATGGTATGTTCTGATTCCTAGTGACCACTATGAAATTTTGTGTGTTTAAAAACAAATAAATAAAAGAAAGTCAAGGCCCTGATTCTAGAAAGGACTTTCGCATGTGGCTTGATTTATCCTTCAGCAAAGCATTCAAGTACACGTTTGAATTCAGCTGCCTCCAGTGGTTCTGTACTGAAATTTAAGGCTATACGTAAAAGCTTTCTGAATTACAGCCATATTGGTATTTGTTTAGGCATGTGTTAGATTTTTTTCCCATAAACTCAGGTCAGGAATCAAAATAGATACATGGGTTTTGCGCTGTCTCACTATAACTGAGATGGTAAAAGTATTGCAAGCATAGCTGAAACCTCCTCTATGTCCCATGCTTGTGGAATCACAACCGAGTGTGCGATGCTTATATGTGTGACACCAGCATTTACTGGTGCTGGTTTTATTGTGAGTGCTGCTTGCAGAGCTGTTTGATGTCAGAGCATAATTGTGGACTATCAGCTTGATTAGGCAGCTGGAATAGGAACCCTGTTGCCATCTGCAAACATGCGTAGTCTTTTGAAGTACAATCCTGTTAACGTCAAAGCTGCTGGTTTCCAATGGTGATGCTAGCTGGGCTGTATTGAAATTGTCTTGTACATGGACTTCCCACCAGGCAGGCAATGCAGGGAAGGCAAAGTGTAAACTGGTCGACATTCAGTCCAAGGCTCATCTCCACTGAGGAAATCACAGACCTCTAATCCTCTAATTCAAGGGCTGGATTTACAAGGCACTTGAGTTCGTGCCCAGTTTTTGGTGTCTGGGGAGTGTCTGTGTGGGGCTACTGAAAATAACAGGGTTACTCATGTGCTTGGTTAGATAAACACTTTCCTGAATCTGGGGCTGTATTTCCAAACCCAGTAATGAGGCGGAGGGACCTAAGGTAGAGAAATAACACTGAAAGATCTGCAGCTTCACACGGGGAATGGAATTAGTGTTTTCTCAGTGTTTTCTCTGTAGCCCGTTGTGTTTAGCTCTGAATTTCCTAGATCCTTATTATGTTCTTAGCTCACTCCTGTGTTGCCATGGGTCTGTGCTAGAAAGCAAGAGCTCCTATTCATTGGGCTTTCTTCACTGGCCAGGAACCCTTTCATCTGCCTATTGCCTGGCTCAGCTAACAAGGGGAAGGCTGAGCAAGGCTGATTATTGCAGACAGACATGATCCTGGCATTCCATATTGAGACTGCTGAAGAAGAACATTTACTACTGACAAACCTGACTGTTTCTCCGGGGACAGGGTTTAAGGTGGTGACACAAGGGGGACCTTAAATTTAATTTCTGTGGAAGATAGACTCAGATCCGTGTGTTTCAAAAAAAGATCAGGCAGGTTCTGTAATTTATTCTGGAATAAGAAGAAAGGGCAGTGCTGAACTAGTACTTAATATGTTCTTATAAATATAGATAGGTAGCACATCAGTTTTTGAAATACCATTTTACTACTCTATCCAAAGCTTCCCTTGCCATATGTGCAAGATTTCTGCTTGAAAATGTTACTTCATGTTTGCCAGGCAGTGCTGAGCGTTCAGTTCTTAAGCTCAGTTTTGCATTGATCTTCAATGTTACAGAGGGATTTTGATTTCCCTTTTTTAATGTGTAGGCACGAAAGATCATGAAAATGCAGTTCATGATACCACACACAGAGTCGTGTACCTGCTAATCCTGTTGAGTGCACATTTGTATTAAGGTAAATGGTGAATGTCAGAAAATCTGATCTCATTTTCAGCTTGTAGCTAAAACCCATGAAAGCCAAGAGCAGCTTTTGCTCTCCTTAACAGTTTCCATAGGAAGAAGGCCAGCCAGTGTCTGGGTGTGTTTTGGAGGAGGCTGTGGGGGAAGGCTCTGCGTTTATTGGACTTACCCTTACGTAAATAGTACAGTGATCATGCAGTACCCCTTTCCTCCTGTTTTTCCCAACCCTCTTTTTTTGCTACTCAATGCCTGCACACTGGCATTACTGATAAACGTATTTTTAATTTACCTGCAATGATGGACATTTTGTTTGTCAAAAATCAGGCAGTAAAGCTTGTTAAATTGAGAATAAATCAGGGCTGTGTTATATGCAGCCAGGATCGATATCCTATTGAGCTAAGCTTGAACCTAACAGATAGCGGCCCAAAATGGCTTGGTTTGTTGTTCTAGAAAACACTCCCTCAGTCTCTTTCCACAACAATGCGCGGAGCCTGTCTCCTTTACTTTCCAGGAAGCATGCTGATCCGCTGTTAATAAAGGCCATGGAAAATAGTAGGTTGCTGCTCCTTGAAAGATTTTCTTTGTAATTTTTCTCAGTTGTTTCTTGTAAACTCCTCCAGTTGTAGATGAGTATCGAGGAAAGCTGCCCCGCTGAGATGTGCCTGTTGCTATTGTGAAGACAAGTATATCTTAGAGCTCCTGTTCACTTTCTTTTCACATCTCTATGGGATTGCATTCACACCAGTGATGACATCACCCATTAGAAGCTCTAAATCACACAAAAGTGCAGTTTCTCAACTGGCTTGGGACTATATGTTCTCAATGCAGTATTCCCAAGGTAGGAGCAAAGGGACTTCTTACTATGTTGCTGCAACCTGTCTTGGGGTGGAAACCTCAGAAATCTTGGGAACAAGGTCAAACCCAAACTCCTCAGAGGGCAGTGGATGGAGCTTTGAACCTGAATTCAGGGCCTAGAGGTTCAGACCTGTCTGTTCATGTTTGGGTTCATGGGAAGATTTCTCCTGGTGTCCTGGGCCTGAAGGACTGTTCTGGGTTAAACTACAAACCACTTCTCGAGCTGGAACTGGCGACTGCTACGGAGAAGAATGGAGAAGAAGGCATGGATAAAACAGTCCTTATCTTCCTGATTCCTGAAATTCAGATGTCTAGGGATTTTTGAGAAAAAAATATGGGTCTGATGGCTTTTAAATTGTGTGATCCAAGGGGACTGTCCTCCTTGGCTGTGTTTTGGGGCCTGTTGACCCCTCTGGCTCCATCATATCCTGGATAATGTCTCATATTTTAATTACATACCACAAGAAAAGGTGCTGTTCGTCCCTTTTTTCATCACTAACTACCTGAGATTTCCATTGGTCCTTCCTAGGTTTTGTACAGTAAGATCTGGAGAACAGTCATTCCTTTTCCTGCATGCTTATGGTGCTGATGAAGCTTCAGCACTCCTCCAGTCAGAGGTTTATGCTGCCCAACCTCCTTTAACCCAAGAGGCTTTCTGTGCACCACTGGTCTACGCTGTTGCTCTGGTCCTTTCCTAGTTCTATCATATTCTCTTGGAGGCAGCAGCCACAACCACGTGCAGCATTTGTCCAGCACCAAGAGTTGCTAAAGCCTGGTATGAATAACAAGAACACTGAGAAGGATCATGCTCTGTCCTTTATGAGCAGAGTTAGGATTTTTGGCTTTCAATCAGCCTGTCCTAAACACTCTCGAAGAGTCCTGGTAGCTTCTTGAGCCATTTGGATCAGTTGCCTGGATCTCTGGGTGGGACTGGCAGAGACAGTGTGTGCCAGGTCTGGAGCTGCCAAATGATGTGCACAAAGTCTCTGTGCTGTTACTGATGTCTCAGGCTGTCGGGAACAAATTACAAAAGCTAGAATTATCTTGATTGTCTGGATGACTGAGAAATGTGCTCCTGGCTCCTGATAATGCTAATAATTTGGAAGGTAACTCATTTTGTAGCATAATAAATACCCGTTCATCCTTGATGTTAGCTTTGCTAGTTACCAGGATCATCTTAGTATGTGGGCAGTCTGAGATGCTATTCCTGGTACCGTGTATGAGGAGCAGCAGCAGCAGCCTTGCTTGCAGTGCTGACTGTCAAAGGGGGAGGCATAGGAACCATCCAGCCTGCTCTGTGCAGCAGAGAGTCTCTCGGGCCATCGGTGGGCCTCTTATCTTTCAATTCAGGGCGGACGTACCTCCTAGATGGGGTGAGATGTGATCACAGGGGTATTGTAGAAGTAGATGGCTGGTTGAGGGCTGGGATTATTAAATAAAAGACATAGATGCCTATAGTCTCTGGCATTTTTTTCTCCACGAGCATGTTCCTGTGCATACAAAATCTCAAACTAGGATGTCTGAATTATGGGGTCCTGTGTACTGGTTCTTGTGTGATCCCCAAAACATCTCAATCTTGCCACCTGCAAATAACTATAGAACAAAATAATTAGAAAAGCAAAATCAAAATGCAATAAAACCCCTGGGATGCCCTGTCGGCGTCACTTTAGCCGCTGTGCTCAGTGCTTTGTTTAAAAGCTTTAAATCTAGACCCTGGGGAATAAAGGAGTAGGGAAATGCAGGTTTCTCTCTGCTTTTATGACATGGAACTTCTGGCACTTGTGTGCTAGAAAGCAAAGCTGGGCTGCAACAGGAGTTGGGAAAAAGGATACTTTGAGAGACAAGCTTCATCTTGATTAGTTGTCACAAGGAAAACAAGTAAGCCTCTTTGTACAGTATGGGTGGTGATGGACTAAGGCTGATTGCTGTTAGCACCATGCATGAGTCATGCCAAGAGCAAAGCCTCTATAGATTTTAATGGAGTTCATCCTTGTTTTCAATTTCTTTTATGCTCCAGTGATGGATGGAGACTTGCTGGCTCAGAAAAGCTAAGGGTACCTTCTGCAATCAAATCAGATAAAAAAAAATGGGGAAGGCAAAGGGAATTTACCTGTTTTCTTGAATGCAAGTGTTAACTGGCAATCTGGCTGGTGTATGGGGGCAGTAACGGAGGAAGGCAAGTAACCAGGCTTTTTTTGAGGCAGAGAAAATGAGTGGTTAGTAACTGGAAGGGAAGAGGGTGTGTGAGGTCTCAGTTTCAACAGTCAAAAATAGTTTGAAGTTCTTCTATTTTCTGTCCCTTGGCCATCTGGGCTCTTGGGGAGCTGAAGAAGCAGTTTCCTTCAAAGGAGATGATGCTGGACAGGGAGGAAGGATTTTTGGGCTCTAATCCCACCTTGGCAGATGTCCCTCTTCCCTTTAATGTGCTATTGCAACCCGTTTTGCCCAGCGGGGCATCGGGATCGTTGTGACTGGAGCTTGCTTTCCCTCTGGGCTTGTTTCACCTATCAAAGGGGGTCCCAGGTCATGCTGAGACTGCTGGAGTGTTAATCAGGGCTCATGTCTTTTGTTGCTACTTGTAGTGGCTTCTGTGCACTGATTTTGGTGCGGGTGGGAGAGGCAGGTTGAGTTAAGCAGGTGGGTGTGTAATTGTGTGGCTGGCTGCTAAATTAGAAGGAGATTTTCCTGAGCAGAGGAGGACTCCGGGCTGTGCTTAGAGGAAGGCTACAGATGGTCACAGACTCTCAGAGGACCCACAGGTGGGGACAGCCCTTTGCTGGCAGAAGTTATGCTTGAAGCATGGCTCTGCTCTGGTAGTGGCAAACTGAATGTTTCAGGTCAGAGTACTTCTCAAAGGCAAATAGATAATGAGATTGAAGTGCTTCTCTCTTACTTTATTGAAAGTGACTGCAAGGTATTGAATACCTGGTCTGTGAAGTGATAAATGACGGTACTGTGCGACAAGAAGCCACAAACTGAGGCATGGAAAAATAGCTTTTGTCCCAAGAGAGAGGAAGCAAAAGTATTTCTTCAGATTTCCATCTTGTGCTGCTTCCCATATTTTGTGTCTGTTTGTGCTGCTTTGAAGTGTTTTGTTCACAGAGGGGAGTGTCAGACACTGTCTGAGGGTACTTCCATCTCCCTGGCCCATGGGCCATTGGGCAGCGGTAAGGTAAAAGTGGCCATCCCAAGTGAAAGCGGGGAATGCTTCCTCTTCACAGCCAGGGCTCTGTCAAAGCCAGGTAGGATCATCAGTCCAGAGAGTATTTTTAGCTTTTTATGGCTCTCAAAGGGAGGCTGGTGACAGGGAAATATTGTCTCTTGTGAGGGAACCAGATGTACCATGCAAAAGCAATTGTGGAGATGGCAGGTTGGGAAGAGGACTCTGGACCTTGTGATCTGCTTTTAATGTCTGGTCCTGCCCTAGCAATTGTGTCGTGTGGACATCTGCTTGACTGCTCTTTTCTAAAGGTGGAAAGCATTGTACATCTATCTGCTGTTACAGCTGGGTGTGAGCACTAGGAATTTAAAACCGGAAGAACAAACGAGACTGCATCTATGAAGTGCTTTAATGTTCATTTTCTCACTGCTTCTCTGTTTTAAACAACCCCAAATCCTGCAAGTCCTGTGTGTGGTCTTGAGTGCTGTCTCATGATTAGATGAGGAGGAGTGGGCAGGATTTCTCAGGCTCCTGTTTCTCAAATGTTGCTTCTGCTGCTGTGTCCCAGTTCCCAGGGGGCCAGCTTTTGACAGCGAAGTGCCTGCTCATCTGAGATGATAAGAACCTGGCTGCTGTTGTTGAAAAGAAGGAGGATTTAGAAAATTAGCCTAGTTTAAATTGTAATCTAATCCTGAGTGCCAGGAGCTACAGTGTCACATTAGCGCATGCATCCTTGGATCCACGACTCATCCCAAAAGGAGTGGGTGCTTTGGGACCACTACCTTCCTCAGGGCTCTCTAAAACCATCAGGGAACCATAGTGGGGGTGGAAAATTGATCTTCCGTTTGCTCTTGCTGAACCACTAACAAGGTGTGTGGGATGCTCTGGCCAGTTCAAGGCTTCGCTGGAACCAGGAGGATGAGTGGCTCAAGGTCTTCGTATAGGTAACTGAAGCTCTAGGGTCAGCACCTGGCATTTGGGTACCTGAAGATGCTTTTTAACACCAATGTTAGACTCTTTGCTTGACTTCTGTGCTTTGAAGGATCTGACTGAATTGGCATAGAGGGAAGGGATCCTCTGCGAATGAGTTCAGCAGGATGGATGGAGCAGAATGTATGTTTTGTCAACTCCTGGCTGCATAGGAAGGCTGCTTTTGTGCCATGGGGAATCCTGGCAGCTTAGGCTGAGAAAGGAGTCTTTGTGTAGCACATGTCAAACCTGTAGTGTCCTGATCCTCACAAAGCATGGCCACCTAAAAAGTGCTCTTCAAATGCATATGAGCGATCTTTTCTTCCTGACTTGGCCAGCATTGGCTAAATCAATGGCTGATAACGAATATAAGGCTTTGTGTCTCCTCTGTCCTCCATTTTCATGTATGCTGGAGGTCAGGAAAATCACCTTTCTTTTGTCTGAACTTATCTGCTCAGGGATCTCAGGGCAGGATACTGAGGTCAGGTTTTTCCAGTGGATATTCTTATTCTGTCAGTGCTGGAGAAGATGCCTTGTTTTCAAAAGCTGGCTACAGGGGAGGGTGTGTATGTGTAGGTGGTTCTCGTGATCAGCTGAAGACTTTTAAAAGCATCCCTCTGGAGCAAGAAGTTCAGGTCACTCCTGAGTTAAACCCCACGTTTCAGTCAATGATGGATTTAACTGTTGGCTCAGTAAAGTCAGTTCCTGTTGACCTGTGTAATATTTAAACAAGAAAAAGATCAGAAATAGAGGTTTGAGAGGTGCTTCACTGAGAAGGTTGTTCCTAAGAGACGTTTCTGGAGAAAGGCTGAAGTTGACTTCTCTCCTTTGCACCATTAAACATGTAAAAATTCCCTTTAAGGGTCTGCAAAACAGGAAACACCCAGTGTCAGAAACACGCAGTTTAAGAGCATGTTGATCCATGGGGAGATGTAGAAGTAATGGAGTGAAGGACAGAAATGAGCTATTTGAAGGAGACCAAGACTTTCAGCTACAAAATGTCCCTGTCCTGAAGAGCTCTTGAACTAAACTGATAATCAGAAATACTTAGTTGGATGTAGCTTGGTTCTGGTTCAAAGAGAACTTAAAAGAACTTAAATTGGAGCTCTGAGCTTATTTTCCATTAAAAAAAAATGCGGAAGATTGGACTGCTTTTTGGCTTGAGTCTTCTTCTCAAACATCCTGAACCATCATCCTTGAATAAAGTTTGGGCATGAGAGTTTAGGAGGAAGGCTGTGGAAATGATTAAAGGGTTGAAGAAATCCTCATTTAAGGAGAGATGAAAAGGCTGAGAGAGTTAAAATTCAGAGGGAAGTCTCATAGGGGTGAGACTGATACAGAAAAAAGAGAGGAAGTCATGTTTCTCTATCTATTTTGGCAAGATTCAAAAAGCATTAGTAAAGAAATTGAAGTTTTAGAACTTCTTTACTAATGGAAATGTAATTAACTCCTGGAACTCAGCAAGAATTTGTTTCAGCTGAAATGGTCTGTTTTGGGTTTTGAGATCAATGGGGCCTGGAGATCATCTATAGAGTCACCAGAGGGGAAATGGATTTTTGAAGGGGGATGATTAGGTCCTTTTCCTGGTGCTCCCTGAAATAAGTGAGGAGGAAATGTGAACAGGCTGTTTCATAATTGTCCTTTTCTTTATCTTGTAATGTCTTCTGAATCATGCTAGAGACATGACTCCAGAGCAGCCATTCAGTCTGTTACTGTGAAATACAGCAGTATATGCCAAGGCTAAACTTTGTCTTTTTCTACATGAAACAATATCAATAGGAGTAGTGGTATTCCATCACTTGATGTCTGATTTAAAGATCAAATGTCTTATTGCAAGCTGTGCTGCAGCTTAGAGAGAAACTTCAATACTCCAGTACAGTGTTAAGCATGCCCTCAAAGCCTGCAAGCCTAAACTTCAGGGGAAGAGCTGGGTTTGAAAACTGTCACTCGTTTAAAATGAATCCAAGGTGGTTTCTAATACTATAAATGTCGTTTTGATAATGATGTTCCGGTTTTGTAGAGGAGTGAGGTCTGGCACCATCAAGTCAGGCGCTGCTGAAGTGTTACTGCTCTCTTTCCATGGTGGAACATCCCCTTAGCCTTGCTTTGGAAGGAGAGATCTCCTCAGCTGTGGTCTCCAACCTTTGCAGGATTTGGAGCATGGAAGAAGATCCTCGCAGGTGAAATTATCATGTCAGAGGGTGGCCCCGTCCTGAATGAGGCTTCAGTAAGACCTGAAAACACACACAGCTTGCCAGAAGTTGGACATGAAAGCTCTCATGTTAGGTAGGAGTATTAACAAGCCTCCCTCCCAATGCCAAAGACAAATCTCTGCTGCTTTTCTGACCTCCAGTATGGGGTGAAGGGTTTCGGTCAAAAGCTGTGTAAAGTGGCAGTGAGCTATTTCTGCGCCATGAAGGAATGCACTGTGCTGGCTGGTGCGTTTGGTGGTAGATAGGGAGCAGCTCTCTTGATGTTCATCAGAAGTAGGTCTGGGGAAAAGATGAGATGAAAGCTTACATGTGCTGTTGTACCCTAGCTGCTGTTGTTACAGGACAAAGACTGAAATCCAGCAAACTGCTGTAATGTCTTTTTGATCCCATTCTTTTTAGAAGCTCATAACCATGTGCTCCAAGTGATGCTTTATCAGTCCATAAACATTTAACTGATGGCATCCTCATCACTGACCCATGCAGATCATCTCTACCCAGAGAAAAAAGTGCTGTAATGAAAAGTTTTACCTTTTTTGTCTTCTGATGTCAAATCCCAGCCTTGTTTATCCACTTCTTGGGCAGAAGCACTGCAAAATCCCAAAGTTACGTGATCAAACTTTTGTCTTCCCCTGGACTGGCTGGGTGAATCCTGAGCTTGTTGTACAGTTTAAACTTCTGTATCTCTAGTAATGACTAAAGTACTGATATTGGTTAGGTGCAATGGAAGATCTGGAAATATGCAACTTGGCTGCCGGTTGTGGAAAAGGTAAGACCACTCCATGATCCACTATGTCTTCTAATAAAAACCACTATTTTTTTGCCCTCTCAGGTCACAACATTAAAGCTAACTATAACAGGTATAAAATGATGGCAACCCCTGGCTTTCACAAGAGGTGAAAAGGACAAAGGAAGCTCAGCATGATCCTATTTTCTTGCTTTAATTGGAAGGTATGAAAGAACATGGGTCTATAGCAGCAGATAATGCTGTGTATGAGACTGATTCAGGATAATACAGTTTCAGTTCTCTTGCCTAGCAGATTGAGCAATGAGGTGGGATTAGGGTGTCCTGTTTTTCTCTTCTCCCCATGTCATTGGCTAATAAAATATTTTAGGCCACTGCTTTTCTGGTTTGTGTCCACATTTCTACCTTGTCAGAAATGAAGATGAAATGTTGCCCAGATTCGTAATGTACTAGTGAAAACGGCTGGGTGACAGTATTGAAAAGAAATGAGTTTAAAATGCCTCAAAAGAAGTAAAAATAAGTCTTTAAAAATGTTGAAATCAAGTGAGAAGAATTTGAATCAGAAGTAAAATAGATGGTAACAGCATAATCTTCTAGAAATGCAGATGCTCACTCACAGTGAGTGGGAGAATCTTGCATGGAGCTCAGTGTTCGTGTACCACGGGGAATGTGTCAAAACGATGGCGTGCCACACAGGGGAAGTTGCAAATGTGGGTGTCTGTCAGATTTTAACCTGAGGAAAGATTGGACCTTTGGGGGAGGTGACATCCTTTGAGTCAAAATGTCCAGAAGTATTGTCACTGATTTGCTACAGAATAAAAAAAAGGAGTGGCTTCACTGTTGCTGGAGCAGAAGTGTCTGAATTGGGAAAGAGGAATGCCTTCCATGGCAAAGTCAGTCTTCAGGGTAGCATCCTCGCTTTAGATTGCCTGAACCATGGGTAGTTGAATAGATACGGCTCATGGTGCATACAGGGAATGGATAAAAGGGAGAAGCTGAAGTCCTTGCCTGGTGCCTGTTTCCACAAGAGAATGGAAGCTGTCATGTTTTATTGCTGCACAAGCCTCACTTGTTGCAGGGAAAGCAGCACTGCTGGAGCCGTCGACTATAACCACTTGCCAGACTCAGCTGCTTGGGTTTCAAAGGCCTGAGCTGAGGAATCAGCCAATGCTGCTTGGCATGAAGGAGCCCAGAGAACAAAAGCAAGCAGGACCCATATTTTATTTTCTTCCCTTTGAAACCTGGAAGACCTCCAGCTCATCGAACAGTATTTCTGCTTCTGGTCCCTCTAGAGCTGCCCTCTGGTCTTGTTTGTATGGGAAGGATGAAAAATCCCTCCCTTGTAATTACAAACCTTTTGTCTCTAGTAGTGGTAGGATCAATGCTGTGTGAGGTGGAATATGGGGAATTAGTGTCCGTTTTCCCCAGGCCGCTGTAGTACCTCCTTGTCCATTACCAGGAATGGAACAGCCCCCCTGCATCTTTGGAAGCCTTTGTTCCTCAGGAGGAAGGTTTGGGTGAGGTTTAATTTCTATCTAATAGCCTGTTAAAATCCTCACATCATTTTTTGAGAATGCCATTAAAAATCAATTACATTAATGGGGCTCAGTTGGAGATGTTCTGAAATATGGATAGGATCAAGAAAAGTGACTTTGCAAAACAGGGCCCTTGGTGCTGCAGACATTTGCTTTGCTTGATCTTTCCAGCCATGTGTATGGACCAAACCTGATCTTTGTTTTCATCTCTTCTGGAGAAGTTGACCTAGATGTTGAGGAACCAGTGGTAAATGTCCTACACCATGCCATGAACACACTGGCAGTGGGGTTAGGAAGGAGTAATTCTGTTACTATGTTTTAGATGGTGCCCCAACAATACAGTTGGGCTGCTGGCTTGAAATCACCCCAGCATCACTATCAGCTCTAGGAGCTCCTTCAGGCCTTGGTCATCCAACTCTGACTGCACAGCAGATACCAGCCACCTTAGAGTGTCTGGTACTCCTTGCTGCTGACATTGCAGTGTGTCCATGAGCTTAAGTCATTGTGTGACAAATGGTCTGTGTTCTCTGGTCCTGAACAAAAGGACTATCCAGTGGCTGGACACTAAGTGGGGTGAATGGAGATGAGCTTTAATGCATGACTGCCAGCACAAGCTGTGTCACTTGGCACCATATGGGAAATAACAGCACTGCCCAACTCTGTTAGTGTGTTGAGAGGATGAATGTATTGGAGCATCTTTAATAATTGTATCCTCCAGTAAGGGAAAACTGACAACAACTTCCGAGATGTTTGTGAACAAGCTCTTTTGAACATTACAGGGTGGTATCTCCCCAGCCTGATGCTCCAGAGGTATGAGAGGATTGAGGTAAATGCAGTCTGTGAAAGGGGATCCTTACCTGTGGAAAGAGGACTATAACAGAGTGAGGCTTAATGTCCTTGTGGGAGTGGTGCAGGCAGTGTGCATGGCATGGAAAAGTGAACCATGTGGACACTCATTGTGAGGCTGATCAGGACGTTGTATGATGGAGGGATTGAGAGAACAACATGCACTGTCACTTCCCTGGGGTGTGATATAATGGGTGCTCAGAGCTCTGCTGGAGGGGGCATAGAGCCCCTTACCTCCCCAGCTTGTTTCTGGCAGTGGTGGTGTTGCTTTGGCTCTGCTGCTGATGTAGGAAGCATGATTGAAGCTGGGATTGCAGTGAATATGCTGGGGAAAGCTCTTTACATGGAGCCTGGTGGCAGAAGGATGGCTGGATTGAGCCCGGGCTGGGAAGGAGCCTGAAGTAGCCACAGTGACTTGGGTGAAGGGAGAGAGACAGAGCATCTTCACCAGGATACAGACAAGGCATTGGTGTACATCCCTGCTGGGCACTTCTCATCATACTTTGAGACTCCTTGCTCTTTTCACAGGAATGTTTGTAGGAAGGGAAGAGATCTGTGCAATCCAGCTGCCTTATGCCAGTGTTTCCAAACGGTGTGTGGGCAGCTCAGCTGCAAGCAAGTGGTCTGAGGGACTCAGGCACGAGGCAGAGTCCCGTGGTGTTTGAGCTAAGTGTTAGGCAGTGTATGGGTGTCTCTGTGAGGTACAGGGAAAGCCTACGAGTATTCAGTACTGCCTCTTGCTCATAGGAAATTAGTGGCTGTTACTATATGCTCATCCTCCCCAGGAACCATGGGTCATACTTACACCTGCTTTCCTCTTTAGGAATGAGGGGCTTGAGCAAAATGAAAACAACCAAAACACTGGCAAAAGTGGGGTGACAACACACATGGTTGCTCATGTGCCTTGACTGAAGGACTTCCAAGGTACAGCTAAAAAGATGCATCCATTGCCTTAGTTAAAGCATTGATGTAGGGTGACAGGTAGAAAACAGGTAGATCTGATACCCTTCAACAGAGTTGCATCCCATGAAAGGGCTTCAGGCAGTGTGTTATCACCTTTCATCTCTCAGGGCTGAGATCTAAGATGGCATGTGAGCTCCTTGGGCTCTCTGCCCTCCCTTGGCACTGCTGCCTGCCTCCTTGTGTAGCCTGTGTGGGTCATCTGGGGCTTGGCATATGTTAGACCCTGGAGAGGTGACTTCATGGAGATGATGACTACCAAAAGGTTCAGGCTTTGCTTTTGGAGCTCAAGGCTGGATAACTGTGCATGCCTTTCATGACACCCAAAGGGTGTTGCTGGAGCTCCGACGTTAGGTAGCCAGCTCCTGCAGTGCCGGGAGCTAAGCTGCAGTCTGTGCTGGATTCAGATCCTCTTCCCTTGTGCTCTGATTAAAGCAAATTCAGCCGTGCAAAACCCACCTCTTGCCACTTCCCACCTCATCCTGCCTCAAGGCTGGTTTGTGTGTGCATGTGTGTATGTGAAGAGGATCACTAAATCCCTGAGCTCAATAGGAGTGTAACCTTGCAGCAGGGAGATGGAAGGGGTGTTGCTTGAGACTAGCCCCAGCCAGACTGGCAGTGCAGCATTCCTGGAAGCGAGCTGTGGTTCAGGCTGATATCCGGGAGCTGGGGATTTTTTTAGCCTGTCTCTTGCTGTTAATTTTCTCCCTGGCACTGGGCTGCAATTCCAGGAACCCCGGTTATACTTGAGAGCGCCTCTCGAACATGGAGAAAAGTAATTAAACCTCTTGGATTTCTCCTTTTTAGACTGATTGTAGCTCTTCAAATGTAGATTTAAGAAGGGGATGAAATGTACAGACTGAGATCTGACATCCTGCTCCAGCACTGAGCAGGTAAATGAAAGGATGAAGAGACTGTTCAGAGGGCTCCAGTGTTGCCCTCAGAGCAAAGAGAGATGGTTAGTTGCTGCCAGGTGTCTTTCTTACTGTTCCACTCTTCTCTCCCCACAATTAAGCAGTTAAATTTAGCTGTCTGATAGGTATGGAAATGTATGTGGTGTAACTGGCTATTGCGCAAATAGCTGTTATTTTGACTTGCTTGTAGCTCTGAAAAATCAAGGAAATTTTTCTGTGCCATGCATGAGCACTGAAAAAAACAAGTTTCAGATGAAAAGCGTATTAAAAAGATAAGACAATTGAGTAAAATGAGGAGTAACGTTTATGTCTTATCTGGATTAAGAACATTTTGTAAGTTTTTAACATTCTCAATACCTTCAGTTTTGTTTGGGAAATTAAAATGGAACATCTTTCCAAGAAGAAAAGACCAGACTTGAGAGGTTTCGATTGGACAATGCTGACATACAGAATGCTCTCCATGTTCCCTTCCTTCAAGCAAACGTTTTGGCAATCTTGGCATGAGCTACTCAAATGTTGTGGTTGACCTAAATCTGGGGGGACTGTGTGTGTGGGAATTCAGCAAAAATTACTCAGCAAAAGATTCCCCTCGTGCAGCTGTGATGCTCTTGTCCTGGGCAGATGGGGGCCAGCAGACAGCCTGAGCATCCTTAAAGATGCAGCCTTGCTGAAATGTCTTCTCTGTTAGTAAGTCTCCCAGTTTGCTCTGTGCTTGCTGTTTGGAGTGATGGCCCAGCCTGCATAAACTGGATTTCAACCTGCTTGGGTTAACTTAAGGGTTGCACACCAAAGCTGAGGTCTTTGGGGTGGTTTGATGTATTACGGATCTTCATCTCCTGAGGAGCTGGCCAGCTCCAAGCCACCTTCTGCCCATTCCGGATGGAAAGCCATTGCTTGTGTTTATCAGCTGAGGGGTGGGATTTGCCTGTGATGGAGTGCGCAGAGCAGGTGAGCACCGGAACAGGTGCTGGGTGTGTTGGTACATGCTGTGCTGCTGTGTACAGATGGTCTCCTCACTCTATCGAATATTAACTTGCATCTCCATAACACACCTGGCCCTGGAGCCTTTTACAATGTGTGTGTGCAGCATGTGATGGGTGGTGTCACAGCTCTGTTTGCTCCCAGTGCCTGTGGGATGCAGCACGGTGGGGAGGAAGGCTTCTGGTCTGCCCCATCCTAGCTGCACCAGTGTCATGAATGGGGAGGGGATAACCTTCCTGGGAGCACAGAAATGCTCGGTGGGGATAATCGCAGGAGCAGGGGCATCTCCCCAGGCACATGGAATGTCTCCAGACTGATTTGTCCTGTCACAAAGCAGACTCGGTGCCCTAAAACCATTTTCTGCTCAGTAAGCAATTTGTTGGAAATGGGGAAATGTTGGAATTAACCCCGTCTGGCAGTGCGTCTGCACCGTGCTGCTCTTTGATCACCCCTGTGCTTCTCTGCTGGACTCCAGCTTTGTCTGAGGCTGCAGAAGGGATGGTGCTAATGCCATTTGCCATCTTTCTTGTTCAGCACACAGCACTGGGTCTTATTTACAGCTCGCTATTCAAACTGTGGGCTGAAGATGGGAATCTTCATTTCCTTCTAGGCCTTTTTTTATGGACCTCATTGCTATAGTATGAGTGCTTCACACAAACATTAATTTACTTTCACAACGCCCCTGTGAGATGGACTTTGATGCTTATTTTACAGCAGAATGGGGAGTATAAGAATATGAAAAACAAAAGTAACCATTAATTTTTCACTTAATACTTTCAAAGCATGTTTTTGGGATCAGCAACAGGGTCGTTTCTCCTGTAGGGGCTCATTCCCTGTCAATTTTCAGGGCACCAATCCAAAATGAAAGATTTCTAAGGATTCGAATAAAGTCAGTGGAGTTTTCTTACAGCCCCCCTTGATTTAGGAAGGGGCTCTGCCATTTCATCAGTTACTGAAGAACGCTCAGACACCCAGAAAACTTCAAAGTAGAGAACTTTAAACAATGAAAAGAGGTGGGAGTGTTTGCCTTTAAGTCTGTTGGTAACTGTGTGTGCTTCTCGTCTCATGATGCGTAGATGCATACAGGAAGCAAAAAATCACGTAGGTGATGGTGGTAAAGAACGTCTTAGTGGACGTTTTAGCTTAAAGATGACAGTTTCTGCAGCTTGCACTGAATGCTCATCTGAAACCTTCTACCACTCATCCCATCCTTTAGCCCTGTTTGCCATCTGTTAGTGAAAAGTGATTTTTAAAGTTGTTGGTAGTATAGCTGTACTGTGGAGGAAAAAAAACCCTTAGTGATATTACTTCTTTACTTGGTATGTGTGTACTTTAGTAAGAAAATGTCCAAGAATAATTGAGATGAATCAGTTTTCTATATGTGGATTGTTTGAATATTTAACATCTGAGATCTTGTGAAGCAAAAAGGGCAAGGAACAAACACCATTTATTTTAAGGACTGGGAAGTGGATAAAGCAGCTGGCCTAGATAGTGTACTCCTTCCAGGAGGAGCAGGGGAGAAAGCAATCATAAGCGGAGTGTGTCTTTGTTTGATGGGAGGGTTTCTCATGTTTATTTAAGCTGACAAAAGCAGTTGGTGTTCAAGAGAATTGTTGTGGAGGGGAAGAGTAAGAAAGAATCATGGAAACTTTCAATAAAACATTCTTTATGAAACTGATTTCATTTCACTTGTCTAAATTGAAAGGAATTCAGCCAAATTGTCTGAACTAAACATACTTACTTTATTTACTTCTTCTTAAGGGAAGGCTTTCTTCACCTCTTCCCCTGTTCAGCTCCTGGGTTATGCCTCTGGTCAGGAGCTGTGAGCTACCTGATGAAAGAGCTTCCCAGAGTCCTGTTTGGGCCAGAGCTGTTGTAGACAGGATTGTGCCCTGGTACTCAAAGGCCACTGTGGGGCTTCTTGTTTTAACAGGACAAAAGTGGGTCAGTTGCATGCCATAATGTAGGGCAGTTTGCTGAGGGGATGGGGTGGGCTGTCATTGGCACATTCCTGCTGATGCTCTCTGGAAACCTGCAGCAAGATATGCTGATCTTCACCAGTGTTATTGCAGTGTTTTGGGGTCCACAGCCACACAGCTGGCAGGTGCTCTTGGATCAGATGGTCCAATGTGAGCTTGAGACACAGCTCTGCAAGATTGGCTGTACCTCCTAAGAGGTTAAGCACATTCACGGTTATAGTTGTTGCCTTAAAAGTTTACTCTTTTGACCAGTTAGCATCAAGAAGGGGGAAGAGATTCATCTTTGAATTTGTCCTCTGGAGGGGGACTCTTGATCAGACTGTAATGATAGGACAAGGGGTGATGGGTTCAAACTGAAACAGGAGAAATTATGGTTGGATATAAGAAAGAAATTCTTTACTGCGATGTTGGTGAGGTACTGGAACAGATTGCCCAAGGAGGCTGTGGATGCTCCATCCCTGGCAGTGTTCAAGGCCAGGCTGGACAGGGCTTGGAGCAACCTGCTCTAGCGAAAGGCGTCCCTTCCTGTGACAGGGGGTTGGAACCGGATGATCTTGAGGTTCTTTCCAACCCAAACCAGTCTGTGGTTCTATGAATAGAGTGGTGCTGAAAATTAACCCCGTCTGCCGCTGCCCTTTGCCCCACCTTCATTTGGGCAAACAAGGCTAAACTGATAAAGGATAAAATATGTGATACCTGTTTCCCTGGGTGACAGTCAATTCCTTGCTTTCACATCTGCCACAAGGTGGAAATCTTGGGAGTTTTGGAGTCATCTGCCCTGTGACATCCCTGGTGCTTTGTACCCATGATAGTGAAAGACACAGGGTAATGCTACTGACCTGCTCAGAAAAATGCCACTGTTTGTCACCAGGGTTATAAATAGTCTCCAAATTAAGCCATAGTTACAGGTTGGGAAGAATTCTGTGCTTTCAGTGCCTTCGTTACTGGGACATATTGCTGTGGCTTTAAAATTAAAAATAAGAGCAACACATACCGAAAGGATGGAAATAAGTGGGGAGAAAAATTGCCTTTCAGCTGAGACCGAGAATGGAAAATTTCTACCCAAAAGAAGAATATTTCTGGAAATGACAACTCAATGGAAACATAGTTCTCTAATGCATGCACTGTTAAGTGAACATTATTTATATTGGAGGAAAGCAGCACAATGTGGCATAAGTTATTTGGCTGTGTGCTAGGGGAAAAAAAAAGGAAATCCATGAGCAGACATTCCTAGTCTGCAAGTGGGGAGACTGGGATACAGATGAGATAAAGGATGAAGACTCCAGACTATTGCTCCTGTAATTTGCATTTTGTTGGTGTATATGAAATTAAATTACGATTATATTTGTTTCAAGCAGAAGTGCTTAGCAGGCATAGGAAAAGCTGTCTGAAACATTAAGAGGGTATTCAAACTAGTTTTCTTGGAATGAAATCATTAGGAGTAAATAGCTACTCTTTTCTTGCTGAGGTGAGATCCTGTTCTCTGTCTTGCTTTAATAGCAAGTGTAATGCTGTTTTTGAGACCTTCTTTGTGGAGGCAGCATATTCTTAGCCATGTGACCCTGCAAACTGCAGTTGTTTTATGTTAATGCTTTGATGCTTCTTGCTCCAAAGGGGAGATGCAAACCCCGGTTGACTTGGTCTGGTTTGTGTGATTGACAGATGAATTCAATCCTGATGCAAATCTAGGCAGAGATTTTTGTTTTTCTTCCCTTTACTTGGCCCTTCTGAAGGTGTTATAATGGTTTGGGTTTTATAGTTGTGTGGTGCTGCTGCTTTTGTAGCACAGGTTCTGTGTACATGACGGCAGGACCTCCAGCTCTGAGTACTTGGCTGTGCTGAGTTCTGCACAAAGATGAGGATGTGATGGGGAGGTGAGGGAGCTCCCAGGGATCCTCCTCCTTCCAGCTCCAAAGTGTTTCTCTTGTGCATATTTTTCAGCAAGTTCATCTTTATTGCACTCTCCTGTGATGGTATGGTGGCTGATACCCATTCTAACCCACTACATAGCTACTTTATCAGGTGAGTCAAGCATCTGTGGAATGGGTCTTTCCTTCTGCCAGTGGGAAAGGCAGAGTTTTTGTGTCTGTGTTTTAGCAATTTGCTGTAAATGGCAGATCTTGAGCACTTTAGAGCCACCTTCAATGGGTTTCAGATCAGTCCCCAAGGTTTCTGACCATGTTGCAGTATAGAATAGTCCCAACCAGCTTGGGACTGGTTTGTTTGGTGAAGTTGTTGATAGAGGTTCCACTGGCTTCTCACAGTGCCACAGCCAGTTCAAGGGGGTGAAGGTAGAACAGTGTCACATTTGTACAGTGCAAAGAGATGGGCCCTCCTGTCCCATGGCTCACTGTGCTCACCTTGTCTTTCCCCATTGTTTCAGACTGATGTGCATAGGTTGGAGCATGGCTGTGCCATTCGTACACATTCACTGTGGGAAGGCGCAACATCGATGATTGCTGGTGGGGACTTGCAAGCTGCTGCTCACAGAGCACCCAGCAATGGTGTTTGGGTCTGCAGGGCTCCTGTATCCTGTTGAATTATTCTCTTAGCAATAGAGGGAGTCAGACTGACAGCTAAAATATTTTCTCTTTGTAATGACTTTTTTTCACTGAAAATTTATGGATCTCTTTATGCTCATAAAACATAGACAGTATATTCTCTGTCCTATGCCAGCGTCGCTTGCGTAAATTTGAGTCTATCTCTTTGAAATGATATCATTGCAAAGGGGGTGCAGGGTGAGTCATGAAATATCTTGAACCCTGGTAACTTCAAGTGAACTTCCTTTACTTCAGAGTAATTACTGTCCCATAACCTAATCCTTTGTACCTCTGAATAAGGCTTTCTTGTCCCCCATTCCACGAAGTCCTTCAAACTGTCCCTTTCAAGCTGGTCTGAGCCAAAAATATTAATGGACTTCATGTCCTGATAATTTCTCAGCCTTTTTAATTGGTTTTGTGGAGTTGTTTGAGGCTGGAGCACATCTCTGGATGACTTTGTGCTAGACACCAGTGTGATTTGCAATAACCCTGTTGCTTTTTCAGTCTCTGAACAGCATGCCAATTGTGCAGCTCATTCTTGACCCTTTTGGAGCAAATAACAAATAGTTGCACTCATCTTTTGTTGCAAATATGTTCTACCCTGTTTTTCTGGCTGTGAATAGAGGCTTCTAGGAACATCTTATGATAGGATTTTTGCTGATGAAAAGAGAAGAAAAGCTTCAAACTGAGCTATAGGTGAAGGTAACTCATATCCTTCTGTGTGTCAGGTTTGCTTCTGTTTCTCAATGCCCATGGCACAACGAAGGAAAGTCTGAACCCGCTTACTCACGTGCAATGGAAGAACAACTGCTGCTACTGAGCTTATGGACATTTCAATCCACTCTCTTGCAGGAAAATCTTTTCTCCCACTTCACTGGTGCTTTTTGATTGATCTTGCTGAATTCTAAAATTGCTCTCTTGGTTATAGATGAGGAATTGACTCTGGTGTCTGAAAGGAGCCTTAGCAACATGAATATATCTCCACAGTTTTTGGGATGATTACTCCGTCTTACAGGCTAACAATCAGACTCTTCCCTGTTTCTTCTTTCATGGTTTGCACTGTTTTCAATTTGTCAGTTTTTGTAGTATTATTCTATCTATTCTATATGAAGTTGAACCTTGTGATCGGATTTTTTTTGCACCTTCGTATCATTTGAATCAGAAAGATGAGGAGCAGAAAGCCATGCACGCAACTTCCCCCTATCACACCCCAGGGCCTCTAAAAATATGAAAGGCTGGGCAAAGTATCGGAGAGACCTGGACCTGCTTGCGGGCTAATGAGTCCGCTCCATTTTATAATGACTAGTTGGTGCTAGAAGCTTCAAGAATAACCTCAATAACCATCAGTGTGTGGCATTAAACAGGGACTGACCCAATCAACCAGAGCTATTTTAGTATTTAAATATAATCTCTTGGGAGTCTGCCTCTTCATGGATCTCTGGAGGCTGCAGATCTGCATTGACTCTTCTACGAGAAGTTTCGAAAGAAGATTTAACTTCTCTCTCTTGCTTAGGATCACAAGTGAGATGGCCCTGATGATCTAACCAAATGAATGTGCTGCTGTTGGGCTGTTTCATCTTCATAAGGGCCATTTAGCACTCTTCTATTTTTTCCCCTGGTGCAAAGGAGCTCTTCAAAGTGAGGGTCAGGGAACTTGATGCAGACAACTGATGCCATCCTCGGAGCTGTCCTTGCCAGGCGCCCAGCTTTAAATATCTCAGATGACACTGTGAAAGACTCCCCGCAGGGCTGTGAGAATCCAGAATGAATGAGTATCCTTGGATTAAATGATGATTAAGTGGTTGATGAAATGAGATGAATGAAGTGCAAGGACTCCTCCATTATAACGGCTGACCTTGGGCCAAATTTCCTCCCTTTCCCCATCTGTAAAAATGGAAGCCTATTGTGTCAGGTTGAAGCTGGTGCCTTAGAAACCCGCTTGCTCTGGAGGGTGGAAATCACCTTTCTGCTCATAGCACCTACCCCAATATTTCTGCACCACTGATGATATTCAGTAGAGACTTTCATGTAACTAAGACATGAGGCAGGTTTTTCACTAGACTGAAATCCTTTGTGTGAAAAATACCATGTCAACATGGCTCCACAAATATGTCCCCTAAGCAGGTCTTCATGAGGCCTGGTGGAGATGGCCATGCTTCCAGCTTCTGTACATCTTTCCTCGAGGAGCTTACAGCAGCTGGCAAACAGATAATTACCAAGTATCTAATAAAAAATGGGAGAGAAACATAGCTATTACCTATCTTCTAAGAGAGAAAATGAAGGAGGGAGGTAGTAGGATAGTAATAAAGCAACCCAGAACAAAAATGCAGTCGTCTTAATGTTTGATTCAGGCAGCTGCCGGCTTTTTTAAGAGCAGGAAGAGGAGCGGGTACAGAGCATGCTAAATTCCTCCTCCTCTAGAACTCAGTGTGAAGTTCATTGCTGATCTGCCTAAAGCAGATATAAAAGTGAGACCCCAGCCCAGCAGGGTCACTGAGCCCACATGGCACTTCTAGCTGAACTGGGTTTTTTTAGTCCTTGCATCCCGGTAATGACACATCTTAGCATCTGCCTCTGTAAGCCTTCCTTGCACCTTTAATTGCATATGGTTTCATCTTAGCTTCCTGGCTGGGTCTTCAGAGCCATTGTACATTGTGAAATAGCTCCTTGCCGTCCGTCGCGGTGGTTGCATCCATGTGATGGGACTGTTTGAGCTTGTAAAACATCCCTGGATCATTTGCAAAGAGAGGTGCTGTACACGTTTAGGATCATGATTATGATGTTCACGGTGTCTTACCTGCACAGCTCGGTTTTACATAAAACCAATTACTCCCTGAATGATGAGAAAAATGACCCATTGCAGCCTGGATGAAGAATGCCTGGCTCTTACAAAGGCTCGACACTGTCAATGGGAGCTACTTGTTATGTAAATCCGGAAATCTGACAGGTGAAGTAAAGAAATGGAAATATAGCTTCTGATAGAAAATGACTTTATTTCTTTACGGTCATTGTGTATTTGAACAATGGTGCTATCTGGGGGTCTCATACACAGCAGGAAGCATCTCTGATATCTCCTGAATGAGATTTGCTGGCCCCCTCCTAGCCTGTAATAATGCACAAAAAAGAAAAAGGGGAGAACCCACTTAAAACGGATAGATGACTGGCAAATACCACTGGTGCTCTTCTGTATCTGTGTTGGAGATTTTATGTTTGCCTTCCTGAAAGTGACTGTTTCTTCCACAATTGACTCACTTAATCCTCCTGGATGATGCAATTTTCTTGCCTTGAATGCACTCCTAGTCAGGCAGAAATACCAGATGTGATTCTGGTCTTGTTCCCTGGTGTAAGTCATTGCCGTCAAAAGAGTCCCGTCACTTACGTGAATGAAGGTAGTGTCACAGAGAACCTTGTTTTCCTGTACTGCAATTTATTTCAGTTAGTTTGGACTAAATATTTGTAATGCTTTTCTTCAAAAGAAGTCAGAAAACTCCATGAGATTGTTCTGAATGAGCTCTACAGAGTCCTTCATCCAGATTTTGGGCTGTGAGCTGTTTTCCTTGCAGCCTAGGTGGTACTTTCTGCCTCTTTGAACAGAGAAGTTGTCTAACAAACCCTTAAGGGAAGGGGAAAATGTTTACCTAAAGCAACAGAAGGGCATGGCAACTCGGTGTGTGGGACAGGGAAAAGCATTTAGAGATGCTGAGGGCTTGCTCTGAAAAGCTCAAGAAGTTTGGGCCTAATATGTTTTCTTTAATCCTGTGGATCCTAGTAGAGAGCTCTGCAGTCTGGTTCATCCAGACAAGCTGGAAGGGAAGGGATGGAAACTAGACACAAGAATTGTTTTTGGTGTTGGATACACTATACAGGTGGTCCTGGAGGCTGTAGATCACAGAATCCTGGAATGGTTTGTGTTGGAAGGGACCTTAAAGCTCATCCAGTTCCAACCCCCTGCCATGGGCAGGGACACCTTCCACTAGAGCAGCTTGCTCCAAGCCCCATCCATCCTGGCCTTGAACACTGCCAGGGATGGGGACTCTCACCTATGGAAGGCAACATGAAAACTCTGCTGTGCTTGAAGCATGCCTCAGGGGCTAGGGCACCCAAAGTCTCCTTCATCCTCATGTTCTAAACTCTGGTTCTGAGGTGTTTACAAGTGCTGTTTCAAATCTGTTCCAGCACAAGCTACTTTCACCCATTGTGCTACAGAAAGGTAGACGTGGTTAAGAACATACACAAGGAAGAAAGCAATACCATAAGGAAGACATGAGATTAATTTTTAATGTGTTAGTACCTTTATTGAAAGTTAGAAGTTTCAATGTAAAAATGGGGGAGGAAGAAAATCAAAGTACTTCAGTTCAGATGCCCCTGGATATATTGATTTTATGTATTTGAAATGATACTCTTTGACTTTATGCTTGAAATAGCACTGATCTAAACTGCAAATGAAATTTAAATGACTCAGACATCATAAATCTGTTGCATTCTGGTCAAACTAAATATTTGGTTGACCTAACAGGGCTCCTCTCAGATGCTTTTTCCCTAGGAAAGTACATTGTGTTGCAAACTTTTTTCTCAAGTTCTTCATTTGGATCAGGGCATTCCTGCTGAACTAGAAGGGACCTGCCTGTGGACATGAGAAGTACTTAAACCTGCCAGGGAAGCAGAACAAAGTAAATAGAGTACAATAAGGAAACTAAGACTGTTTCTGACAGCAACCTTATGTCAAGCCCTGAAGGGGTGCTCTATAGAAAGAAGGGGTCTAGCATGATGTGTGGTAAAAAACAATATGCTTTTATTCTGTTCAACTGGACTGTTTTGAAACCTCTGTGGAAGAAGCATGTTGGTAGGAAGAATATCCTGTTACACAAAGCAGCAGCATGTCCCTCCTCTTCTGTAGTCTGTAATGCCAGAAGAAACACATGTAAAAAAACTGATTCCTCAGTGTAGCATTTGGGCATTGCTGGTGGCAGGTCTTGGCCGTTAAATCTAGTTTAAAACATCTGGGGGTTCTACTGAGACAGTTCAGGCCTGAGAAGGAAACAATAAAGAAATAAGGAAAGGTTAAGAGTTTCCTACCAGCATTTCCCTGGAAAACACAGAGTGTTACAGGCTCTTTTGTACAACAATGAGAAGGTTGAACAGTCTTCAAACACTGGCAATCAGAAAAGGCTGCAGTCAAATAGAAGCTGTACCCAATCCAGGCAAGAGTTAGAATGATGCATCTCTAAGCAGAGCTCCCTGGAGATAAAAGCATGGGTGGCTCTTGCCTCACACAGACCAATGCCTTTAATTTTCTCTGTTTCTACTGGGAAAATTATTTAAAAACACCCCTCTGCACTGATCAGTTCAAATCTAAGAGGTTTAGAAGAAGGGCAGTTTTTATCATCAGACCTCCCTGTTCCTCCTGGTGGATGAATTGCTGAAGAGGTACTCAATGATTTAATTCTATTTTGCCTTTCCCTCATTGTCTTCAGCTTCTGTATTGATGGGGGGTATTGGGTGATGTGGAAGGGTCCCCAGTTTTCTCTGGATTTCAATGAAGTCGTAAGAAAGAAGCCTGCTCTTCATTTAATTTTTCACAAAATGCTTTGAAGGTTCAATGCCCTTTATGAGCTGCATGCTCATAAAATGGGGCTCTGGTGAGGAAGGGGAGAAACAACCTCTGAGGCAAAAAAGCCCTCAATAACCACCCCCTCTCCCAAGCCAAGGATGTCCTCTCTGCCTCTCCCCCAGAGGGAAAAGGAGCTGAAGCTGAGTGAAAAATGATCCCACAGTTCTCACAACCATTTCCTGGACCGAGTGCATCCTGCCAATTGCCACCCTGAACTCACCGTGTCCCTGTTTCCTTCAATCTGGTCTCTTTGAGGATCTGAGCTGTGCAGTGATGGGATTGTCTTACAGCCTGTTTGTACACTCATCTATAAACCAATCTGTCCAAGACGGCCCTGGTCCAGTTGTAGGCCAGTTCTGGAAGCCCTCTGGCAGGAAAGGAGGCTGTCTACCCTTTCCAAACACTTCTCTACCTGGAATTTCTTCCTGAAGTGTGTATTTACATCTGGTTTTGTTCGCTTGTTTTAAGCTGGGAGGTTTGTTACATTCGTACCTTTATTTCTCAGGGTCTTTTATCTCCTCATGCTTGTCCCCACCAGTTTCACCCCTTGGCTCAAGAAGGACCAGGGCAGGTTTCATCTAACTTAGGAGGAGGAGCCTAAAGCCTTGTTGAGAATTTCTTTCAGTGGTTCTTTTTCAGGTTTTAGTTAGTTGGATACAACGACTTCTTTCATTTCACACTGGATCTTCCAAAGAGGAGCCACTTTTAGACCTGTTAAGTGGAAAAGTATGTTTTTGTATATGTGTATCTATAGCTATGCACACAATACCCCCCTGCACTTACAGATATGTTTGAACTGAAAGGCTTTCTTCCAGTGTTCCTAAATTCAAGGAATCTGAAAAGCACTTTTAATTTAAGTGAATTCCTTGTTAGAGTTTTGAAATAGAAGCAGGGCTCAATCATGGATTATCTTAGCTCCTAATCATCATGTCCAAAGTATTTTAATTTCAGAAATTATTACACACCATTTAATTTTATTAGCCTATTTATCTACATGTGCAAAGAGCCCATAGATGATCCAGGACTGCGTTGTACTAGGTCCTATATAAATATGAGTTGGATCTGAAGCCAATTACAGACTCAATCTCATCATGTAGGTCAGTCATTAATCCCTGGTTTGCCAGACAGTATAGCTACTTTCTCCAGTACAATAACTACACATCTATATTTTGGGAATGGGATTCAGAAGAAATTAAGCTTGCATGTAAGACTGCAATTGTTGCATCTCCGCTAGAAGGAAACACTAACAGCATCTGGTTTAACACTGATGTATAATGTATTTGTTAATGATCCAGAAAAGTGGGCTGTGAAGATGCAACGGTCAAAGTCTCATGTAATTAGTGACATTAGCCAAGACTGGAGGATTTCAAGAGGTGGAGACCAAGCTAGCAGGATGGGCAGGATGATAGCAGTGCTGACAGCCTCAGAAACACAGCTTACACTGTGGAAGGGATAACTGGAGCTTCTGGTATGATAACTGCACCCTGAGTGGTAACTGTGGGGAAGAGGGGGTGAGATAGATCCAGGTGATGCTGTGGAGGGTGAGTGGAAAATATACTCAGTGCATGGTAATAGTGAAAATAGTAACAAACACATTCGGATTTCAGTGAGATAAAAAAATGTGCCATAAAATCAGCAAAAGACCCTTTCCTGAGCTGCTACTCTGATCCTTGCATCTAACGGGGTATGTGGAGTAGAAATAGAAGTTGTCAAGATGAAAAACCGTAGAGCTAAGGCAATATTAATGAAAAGCCTAGGGTCATTTAATGTAAAGGAGATGACTAAATGGGGACATGAGAGATGTAAAACATCAGAAACGATAGGCCAGTGATTCAGCGGCTCCTTTTCTTACTTATGAAGCACAAGTAGAAATTGCATGTAACTATTAAATATAGTAATAATAAAAAAAACCCACATGCAGGAAAGTGCGATGTTTGTACTTCCTGCAGAGGACACGAGCTGGGGAGCTTAGTCTCTATGTGTTATCAAGACTGAGGACCTGCATGTATCACATCTCAAGGCTGTTCAGCACTGCTAGTGCTGCATTAAAGACATGGAATCATGGTTGTGTTTTGTGTCACTTGCAGGCCTGGAACGGAGGGAAGGAGCTGAGTGGGAAACACTCTAGGGTTTCCTGCCTTTTCTCCAAAGCAGCTAGTCCAGGCTGTGGTTGAAGATGGATTCTCTCCAGAACAGGTCTTACTGAGTACAAGCTTGTCTCCAGGCTGGGAATGGATTTATATTTGTGCTATATGTAGAAGGTTCAGGTGCCTCTGATCTCCTCCCAGATCATTCCCTTTTTCCGCTATTGAAATGCGCAGATGCCAAGGGAAGGATCCCATCGTGCCCCACAGCCGCAGTGGGTGCATGTGGAGGTGTGCACAGGCAGCACCCCGGGGGATGCCTTGTTGCAGAGGGTGGTGGGTGGCTGGGGAGGAAGCCTGCTGCCGCTAAAGATAAAGCCTGTGGGGCGAGTGGGGGATCTCCCCACCACACACATCTGCTCTTGGGCTGGCGCTGCTCCAGGCATCCTTCTCGCCTACCCCACCTCGGCCCAAAGTGGTTGGTCTCTCTGGTTGCTGTCATGTTGAAATTAGCTGGGGAGAGACACTTCACCCATTTCCTTGCCTAGTTTCTATGGTGATATTCCACTCAAGTGTTTTCAGCAGGTCTGAGTTTATTTCCCTGCAGATAAGGCAGCCTATGCTAATATACTGCAGCCTGGGCTCTAGATCTTGGCAACAAGCCGAGGGTTCGTACCACTGAGATGAAATGGCTCTAGGTAGGACCTGTTTCGTGCTGGCTTTGGCAATAGGTGACATTATCTTGTGAAATAATATTTTGATTGTTCATTGCTGCTGTTTGACACCCTAAGCTGGAAGGCTGGGAAGTACATGGAAATGTGCGTTCTCATGTTCCTCCTCCTCTGTACTCCCTGGTGGAGAAAGCTCAGGGACAATGAGCTCTGGCTTGGTGAAGGCTGAAATACAGTGCATGATGTGGGAGGAAAAATGTGTGAGAGAAGGGTGTTGGAAGCAGTGGGAAAGGAGCTGTGCTGGCAGTGTTCAGGCTGGTTAGATCTGTGTTGACTCCAGGTGAGTAATTCACACCCTTTCCTTCCATGAAGGAGCTGTTGCCATTCCCATCCCTTTCCCACCTAGAAGGTCTTTGGGAGCAAACCTACCTGTGTTTTTCTCCCACATGGCCTGAAGGCTTTGGGTGTTGGTGAGAGAAGGTGATGAATGTCTCCTCATGTGCAAGGGGGTGACGGGGATCACTTTCTTGCTGCTCTTGAGACTGGTGCAGCCCCAACCCGAACTGCTTGTTGGACACTTTCTCTTATGTTGGCTCATGGGGCTACAGCTCATCCATCCCCATAGCAACTGTCAGTCACAGAGTTCCCCAAGGATCTTGTCCTTCACTTGTGCCCCAGAGAAGAAGGCTTGGTCCCACTGCTTGGTGCACCAAGTGCTGCAGAAGGCTGTGCAGCAGCTTGGCTTTGACTGTGGTGCTATTTGGGAATGAAGATGTTGTCTTTAGTCTTCTCCAAAGAAGATAAGGTTCCAAACTTGCCTTTTGCCCCCAAGCACTGATGCTGTGCCAGGAGTAGCCTCTCTCTTTCGCTATGTACAGTGGTTTGCTTCTGCCAGACAACATGACATGTTTACTGAGGCTCACCTACCTGAGTCATACTGGCATGTTTGCTGCAGAAGGAAGACAAATAGACTTGGAGAGAGAATGGAAAACCCCAACCCAGCAAGCCAGACCGTGACCTATGAAAGGACCTGAAAAGTACAGACAACTATTTTAATGACTTCATATAGTTTCCTGCAAGTGGGTAACCTAGGTGGAAGAGGAAGACTGGGAATATAGCAGCAGAACTCACAGCAAAGAGTGATGCTAATCATCACGGCTTTGCTCTGAGCAGGAATACTCTGGCTCATCAGGACAAAGAGGACAGGCAGTCCAAAATGCTGGGGCTGTGCCCTGGGGACCAAGGAGCCTGCAGTGCTTCATGGAGCTGGCAGTGCAGCTGAGATCTTGCAAAGGGATAATATCCTGAGAACTGCCCCGCTTTGACTGGGTGATCCTTGGACTCTCAGCTCATGTCTGTGTTACTCTCACTTCTTCACCTCCATGTCCCCAGGCTAAAGCCTGCTTTGGGGGCTGCCATCATGAGAAGTGCCTTTGGAGCCTCAGTAATGCTGACTCTTCCCGCAGTGGCTGTGTGAGCAGGCAAGAAAGCAGGTCTGTTGTGGGCTCAGACGGCATCTGTGCCTTGCGCAGGAAATGTGGTGGCACCATCAAGTCTCCTGCAATGTGACGCAGGTAGTTGGCTGCCTCCCTGATACGCTTCACACCTCTCAGAAGTATGACTGATCTCACCAGTGGCATTTTAACGTACCCACCACCGAAGCTCTGGGCTGACGTTTGCAGCAAATTCTGTTCCATTTCAAAGGGCTGCAGTTTAGAGAGGGCCTGCGAAAACAAATGAAGGTTTCACTTGGGAAGTTGCAAATTTAAGCTCATCCCAGACTCCCGCTGAAGATGCTGCCCACCTCCCACAGTTGAGGTGATGGAGGGTGGAGCATCATCAAACCCTGGGCTCAGCTCCCACCCCCTGTGATCAACCTGCAGCTTTTTGGCCCACTTTGGCAGCCAGGGACCCTGTCTGTGGAAGGGAGGAGGTAAACCTGGCCCAGGTTGGAGGAGGGATTTGGGGAAAATCACTGCTGTTTCTGAAAGGCTCAGAGCCCATTTACAATGAAGGTTATAGAAGAACCCATAGCCCACCTCTAAGAAGCACTGGAATCTGGGGCAGCTCACTGGATGTCCTGACTTCATGCCATACAGTGTGATCTTGTTCCCACGTAGAGAAACTGTGCAGGTATAATCTTGTTCCTCTGTGTTTTTAAGAACAAAATGTTTTCTTGGACCCAAATAGAGGGTATTAATGTAGCAGGTGGGGTTGGACAGCTCAGGAAACCTTCTAAATTTACTCCAGGTCTTCAGGACACTTATGGATCCAAAGCAATGTCCAACTCTATGCTTTATAAGGAAAGTTTAGTAAGGTTTATAGCTATAGCCACTAAGCAACTACAGACAACTGACCTGTGTTACAGCTAATTGTGCTGCTTTGGTTTATTTTTGTCCATCTCAGACTAACAGCTTGTATGTCTGACAGAAGCTTGCTTTTTCTTTTCCCCTTCCAGTGAAGGATTATTAATAGATGAGGCAGCAACAAAGAAAAGACCATTTGAGAAATAAGATGGGGCACTTGCTCTACAGTGGAAAAAACCAACAGCACACACTCACATGAAACATTATTTTCTTTTTAAAGAGCATTGACAAGAAAGCCCTCTTCCCTTTGGGAGGCATTCGTATTCTCCAGAGTCCATGATTCAGCCAGCATTTCTGTCCTCTTCAAATGGGTTAAAATCTGAAGGACTTTTCCTCCCCCCCCCACCCCCTTGTGCTTGAATGATTTTAACTTTGGTCAGATGCTGGCTTGCAAAAGGCTGAGCTTGAGAATCATCTCCTTTTATCACTCCTATCAGACTTTATGGGCTTTCTTCAGGCTCAAAATAAAATGGGACTAAACATAATAAAATCTTCTGCTTCAGGGCAAAATGCAATTACCTGGAGGGATGGGGAAGAAACTGTTTTTATTTTGTGAATAACAGTGATTAATGCAATGTGGATTGATAGTGGGGTTTTTCTGACAAACAGTTATGGGCTGCCACTGGAAACTGATTGCATGGGGCAAAGGTCTTTGCTTTTGATATGCTGATGGCTCATACCATGGGGCTTGGAAGGTGGATTCTGAGAAGCAAAGAAAATTAATCTTCAGGTTCTTGGAAGCTTTTGGATTCAGAGCTGAAGTAGGACTTCACAGCAGAACTGCACAGAGGAGCCAAAAGTGTTTGCTGGAGAAGGAATGCGCTGCCTCCGTTCAGACATTGAGCTGTTCCCAGGGTGCCACCACCCATGGGATGCTGTTGTCCTGGCCGCACTTCCCATTTGACCTCCTGTGAAACCCAAGATACATATTTGTCTGGAAAATTTCTCGTCTGTGGTGCAGGAGCACTGGAAGGTGTTCCTGCTTGTGGCAGGGGATTTGAACTGCATGAGCTTTAAGGTCCCTTCCAACCCAACCTGATCTGTGATTCCATCTCAGCTCCACAGGGAGACTCCAAATGCAGAGATAGTTTCAGAGAAGAATTTATTTTCTGGGTGCAGCAGTTGCCCCATTACTGCAGGGATCCTGGTGAAAGATCCCTGAAATGCCCTTCTTTAGGTAAATTCTTGAGAGTACTGGGACCACTGATGGGAAAAATGAAACATCACTGAGTTTATCAGGAGGGGTCTTGTTTGTAGGCCTTGAACCACCTTCAGATCAGCTGCCAGGTGGGTAACAGCCTGGAGCTGATCTTTGCTGGGTGGCTCAAACCCTGATTGTAGCATTGGGAGCAGGTGAGCAAAGGGAAGGTTTAAAAAGGCACAGGATGACCAGACCCTCCGCTGGTGCTGAAGGGAGAGGTTGATGCTGGTGGAAGCTTGGGTGCAGACCGTGGCTGAGCTTGGATCTGGGCCCTGGCATCATCACTGGGGCCGAAGATGTATTTGCTCTTGAATTCCTCCTCTTGTCGAGAAGAGGGTAACAGCACATGCCTCGTCTAGGTCTTTGCCTCTTGTGTCTCTGGAGAATGCAGGTTTCCTGGAGCTAGGTACGTGTCTGCTGCCTGTAAAACTCAGTGTTTGTGCGAGGTGTTGGCGAAGTTGAGTTTTCCAGGGCTGTTGTGGTGTTGCATTGTGTGCTGGCTTCTGAACCTTAGGTTGCTGTTCTCATGCTGTAGCATCACTTTTGATTGAAACTGCCTGGTGTTTTCCCACAATGACATAGATGTGGCTATTTGATAGAAAAATCTTCTAAAGCCCTTTTGGAAAGAGGACAAAGGCTCTGCTGTTATCCATCATGGTGAGCCATGGAAGTTGTGTGCTGTGTGATACAGGGAAGACAGCAGAAGTCCCAGGCCTGTCTGCTGAAGAAGGCAGCTGAATTTGAGACTTCACTGTTAAAGACCTCGTCTCCTGGGTTAAACAAAATGAGAGCTGTATTTCCTCATAGAACCAGTTTTAATTTCCTCATAGAACCAGTTTAATTTGAGCCAGGCCTTGAGTCCCCCATCATTTGGGAGTGCATGTTGGAGCGAGGGAAGCAGGTTCAGAGCAGTGTCTGGTGATACTTGATTCACACTATTGCTGCATGTGTGATGATAACTTAGTGATCTAGGTTCATCCAGCCTTAGTTTTCCCAATTTTCTTGTTCCTCTGCTGCAAGTGAGAATAAAGCAGCCTTAGGAGCAGCACATTTACATATCCCAGGACCTTCTGGCATGATGGGCTATATTTCTTCTCTGTCCTGTTGGCTGCAGATAATTGGTAGCTCAGATACCAATGAAATTTTAAAAAGCCTCAAAGAAGATGATATAAAAAGGAAGAAAAAAAGCCCCAAACCTGTTATAGTTCTGGAACTGAGACCTGAATTACACAGAAAACAAGAAATATAATAGCTCCAAAAGCCCTATTAGTTATATACCTGAAATGCAGGGACCTGCTGAGAATCCAACAGCTTTGCCAGAAGTATAGGCATCAAAACTAATAACCCACTGGTTATATAAGGACCTGCACAAATAAGAAGGGCATATAACAGTTGCCATGTGAATCAGAACTTTACAAACTGTTTTTTCTTCAAGTTAAACCCTTAATTTTATTAACAATTTTATTTATAAAGTACTTTCTTGGAGGCACTTGAGGTGTTGCACAAGCTGCAAAAGTGCACTAATAAAGAAAATAGCCTCATAAAAAAGTATAGAAATGAAGTACTAAAAAGGCACTTTCATGAAGACAGGAACTGTTAAAAACCGTATATTGATGTCAAAATTGTCCCTTCTTATGCTGTAAAGATTAGTACTTTGCCACTGGGAGCTCAGATACCATGGTGACAGAACCAGGGTAAGATTCTGAGTAGAACAGGACAGATAAAAAGACTGAAGTCAATGCAAAGGTCTTGCCAACCTCATAATGTGAGGTATGTCACCTGCTGCATCAGCCTGGACCACAGCAGTGTCCTGGGCCCTTGAAATGAGTTGGTTCTCACTGGGGATCAGCGCAGCACTTTGTTATGTACCTGCCATCCTCTCCTGTTCTGTCTGGGGCTAAAGAGGAGAGGACAATAACTGCTCTTTAGCCTGAAGCATAATGAACAGAGTACAAGTGCTGTAATCCCCATGCTTATGTACAGTGCTGTAATCCCTGTGCTTATGAGTGTGCACAAAAGCTCTATCCAGTGAACGCAAAGGTGTCACCTTGTAATTTGTCTTGAACTGGGGATCTTGTGGATTTGTGCTTATTTCTTAGAATCGTAAAGTCCCAGCCTGGTTTGTGTTGGAAGGGACCTTAAAGCTCATCCACTTCCAGCCCCTGACACAGGCAGGGACACCTTCCACTAGAGCACGTTGCTACAAGCCCCATCCAACCTGGCCTTGAACACTGCCACGGATGGGGCAGCCACAGCTTCTTGCCACCCTCACAGGGAAAAACTTCTTCCTAATGTCTGATCTCAGTCTCCCCTCTTTCGCTTTACAGCCAGTCCCTTGAAGCCATTTAGAGGTAGAAAAATCTGTGTCATCCACTCATCTCTCCCTGTTCCTCCTTCTTCCTATCCTGCAAAATTTCTGGTCCAGGGATTTCCCCAGAGCTACAGCTCCTGAGCACCGGTGGCCTCTCAGGCTGTGATAAAGGCTGTGTTGTCCTCCCTGTGCATTCAGTTGTGTGTGACAGCAGGGATTTATGGGGTCTGTAAGCTGTGGTAGGGGTGTGAAAAGCTGGAGACTGGTGAGATGCACAGGAAGTGGCTTATCAGTTCCTTCTGCTGAGCCCAGAGACAGCCTCGAGTATTGCACAACACTGGTGGCACAGCAAATTGTGCTTTTTGTAAAAAAAGTGGGATTTTTAATCAGTGGCAATTGCTATGTGATTTCTCAGAAAGAGGAGCAAAACATACCCCCGCTTCCATCCCCACCTCCGCTTTCAGCCCCCAGTTTATTCTGCCTAGGCTATTTTTGACTTCCCAGAGTTACTGGGAGAACAAGATTAGCAACTGATCATTTATGCTGATTTTTCTAAGCACTGAACTGTCTTTCATTAAAACTGTCATTCAAGGAAAAAATGTTAAATTGTGCGTTCAGTTTCACCATGTGCTGCAAATACGGATGCAGCTTATATCCATGTCTCCAGGATGGAGAAATCTGGATGCTGCTGGTTGCCAATTTGCTATGTCTGGAAAGGAAGAGAGGGGCCAGCAGCTGGAGGGAGCAGTCAGTCCAAGCTGTGCCTGATTGTGTCCCTCAGTGCTCCCCAAAAAGCTGTTGTGCGATGGAGTTCGCTGTGCGAAGCAGCACGTGGGATGTCATAGTTGTGGTGTGTGTGATCCCTGCTTTTATCCAGCCAGAGGTGGAGATGCTCTCCCGGCCTGAAGAAAGCGAGGGGTTGTTTATCAGCAGTGTTGACAAGAAGAGCCTACTTTTGCTTCCCAAAGCTGTAGAAAATGCTTCCCAGCCTCTGGTTTAGAGGCATTTACAGTCTGAAGATGGGGGTGTGCCTTTCCCTGGGATGGGGCTGGTGTGGAAACATGCCAGCTCAGTAAAAGCTCTCAGCAGGGCTCCCTGGAGGCACCAACCCTGCTCATGTGCTGGGGATGGGAAGCAGAGAGGGAATCTGGCTTCCAGCTCATCCCATTATTAACCCCTCTGTGCCAGGTCAGGCATCCTGCTCCTTCTCCTTGGTACTCTGGTGTTTCCCTCTGCTTAGCTCCACAGCCAGGCGCAGCTTTGCGGATACCCCACCAGCCAGCTTGCCCTTCCCTTCCAGGCTTCAACAAGGGCCCTGAAGCTCTACAAGGCAAATAATTGGGCCTGGCCTGTGATCATCTATTTTATTCCCTTTGTAACCACAGGCAGTATCTGCAGCCTTGAAAGGCTGCTGCAATTACCCACCTTGCCACCCATTGCTTCTCTCCACAAGCTCCATTTTGATCCACACTACTCCTGGCATCTTGTAGTGTTACCTACCAGTGCTTTGATGTTCAGAGGCTGAAGTATGTCAAAGACAGCATAAAAATTGCATGTAATTATCCTTGGTCTGGATCTGTGTGAGCAAGGAAACATCAATATTGATGCGTGACAGCATTTATGTTTTATGTGTGAGCATAAATCTCCTCTCCTCCATATTCAGCAGGAGGTTTTGATCACTGCCTGTGTCCTGCACTGTTAGAGAGCTGCTCTCGTGCTGTTTCCTTTCCTTCTGGGGCTGGTGCTGCCTGGGGGATGAATGCTGTGGTGTCCTCCAGAGCTCATTATAGCCCAGGACTGGCAATGCCTGCACAGCCAGGAGGAGGGTAACCGCTTTGCAAAGTGTCTCTGTGCCCAGCACTCTGCATCTATCTGTACCTCTGCACCACTGCTGACATCAATGAATAATTCAGGCTGTAAGATGGGAAAAGGAGGATGTGGTTGGGAGAACGGAGGTAATGGGAAGAGGGGAGTGGTAACGATCCTGCAATGACCATGGACCAGGGGAAGGGAAAGGATCAGGCCACAGTGTGTGTTGGTGGTGGCATAGCCACCGGTGCAGAGACAGAAGAGAGGGCGATGCTGTCCCTGGAGGGAACTGGATCACCTCTCCTCAGTCTGAGGATGCAGGGGATGTGCTATAGGGGAAGTGGTGGCTGGTGCAGAGAGGGGTTCATTGTGCTCAGCCGTGTTTGGGCACACAACACCCCTCATAGGAGAAAATCCCCATCAGCTCTGGTTCTCCCTGACTTGGCCTTAAATCACAGTCAGGATCAGGTGTTTCCCACCTCATTTTCCCTTCTGCACTCAACCTGTGGCTCCTGCTCTGTCTTTTCTTTCCAGTGTTGGTTGTATTTGACCCATGCTGCTTGATAAGCAGCTGGACTTAAGGAATTTGTGCTTGAGTGTCTTTAAAGGTCTGTTCCCTAAGAGGAGCAGGATGGGCAAGGCCAGGGCAGGATGGGCTGGGCAAACACTGGGGAGTGCTTGTGCAGAAGAGGCAGCAGGTGAAATGCTGCAGCCCTGATGGACCATGGGATAGCGAAAGCCACCCTGGTGTGGGCTGTGAGGGTTCCAATGGGACCTTGCTGCGTCTAGGTGAGGTTTGCTCTGGACCGGACCAAACAAATGAGGTTGAGCTTAGGAATGAGTCTGGACTAATTCTGAGAGGGTTAAAGAATAGCAGAGTGAACCTGTGGGGGAATGGCATCACCTCCTTTGGGGCAGTGTGTGTGTGTGTGCCAGGCAGCACTAGGGATGGTAGGCTCTGTCTGCCTACATGGGAAGTTTAGATTGGATCTGAGGAAGAAATTCTTTACTGTAAGGGTGGTGAGGCACTGGAATGGGTTGCCCAAGGAAGTTGTGGATGCTCCATCGCTGGTGGTGTTCAAGGCTGGGTTGGACATAGCCTTGGGTGACATGGTTTAGTGGGAGGTTTCCCTGCCCATGGCAGGAGGGTTGGAACTGGATGATCTTAAGGTCTTTTCCAACCTTAACTATTCTATGATTCTATGATGTTGCTATAGCACCTGAGTCATTGGCAGAGGCTCTGATGGCTGTGGGGTGATCTTCTGGTGCATAAGGCTATGGAATGGGTTCCCTCTGGCATTTCATGATGCCTTGGGACAACAAAACTATTTAAACCACGCAGAGGTCATGTTTACACCATGCTTCCGAGTGATTAAAGATTTGTCCTGGTCTGCAGGGAGCTGTGCCCGTTCTGTACGCGTGTACTTGGGACCAGCGCATGCTCAATGCACAAGATTCCACCAGCATCTTTCTACCGCCACTCATTACTCCTCAGCTCTCAGAGGAGGGATTTGATGAGAAATGCCACTTCTCTGGTGTTTGCAACTGTGAATGGTTTCTCCCAGGGGAAGCTGCCATTTTCCTAATGCTGCATCAAAATGGATTTCCTTCCCAGTCAACCACAGAGATAGCAGAAAAAACCCCAAACCCTATCATTGCCTCCTAGTCACAATGAAATCTGCAATTCTCCGTGCATTCAGGAAGGGAACGGCATTTTCTGTGCTGCTTTTCTTTTAAAATGTCCTTTGCTTGAGATGGTATCCCTTTGGTATAATTTGTATATCCTAAAAGCACGTACAGGGTAGTATCTCTGTAACTAAAGCAGGAGCGGCCATGGTACATCCTCAGGTTGTCAGTGTCAGCCCCAGTTTGTTTTTAAACCTTCCCTAATTACAATCCAGAATCAGTTTTTAGCAGCTTGCTCCTCTTTGTTGAAATGAGTTGCTTTGATGAGGACAATCTATGATGCTTCAAAGTGAGATTGGGTTCTTGCAGGTAGTGCTGTAAATTGAGTGCCACAGGGGCTGCCCGCGCTGAAGTTTAGATGAGCATGGAAGTTTTGCTCTGAAGTTAAATGCTAGGGTGGCTTCACTGGGTAATGCTGGCAACTTTCCTGCAGTACATTGATTCACTGTAACACTTCCAAGAAAAGAAATCAACTGATTCACAGTTGGGTTTGAAAATGTGGAATTTCTAATGCTGGACTTTGGGTTGAATGTCCCCTGTTATCTCATGGAGGATGATGGAGATTAAGGTGGGTGATCCGAAGAGCTTCTCTCTGCTATCCCTGCTTGGGTGGATTTATTCCTGTGCTCATCAGTCTAATCTGATTGCAAACAGCCCAACACTGAATAAGTATTGGATTTGTTTGTTAAAAAAGCCTTTCTTCCCTAAAATACATTGCTAAAGAAAATTACAGTTGATATTTGTCTGCGTGGCTTAAATCCCCAAAGAAATAACTTTTTGCTCTAAAAAAAGACAGCTACCAACAGTTTTTATTTCCAACATATTGTAACTTCTCAGCGTGGTTACAAAGCAGTCTCAGTTGTAAGGCACTAGTTGAAATCATGACCTAGGGCTGAGATTAAACAATCCTTTTGCAGGTTAGCCCCTGTGTTGGCATATTTGATGTATTGCTAATCCAATTAAGTTTTCACACAGTGGTTGTATTGTTATTGCAGGACTTCTTTGTTTATTAACCTTTTCTTAGTGAGAAATTCCTTCCATAACCCTCAACAGATTGGACATATGTTAATATTGCACAATAGAGAAGAAGAAGTGTCAGAAGGAGGTGAATGAGCTGCAGTTCTGCTGGAGGAGGTAACCATGGCTCTGCTAGGGCTCAGGTTAAGGGGATTCAGCAGTTTGCAGGCTCACAGTTGCTGTTACAGAATGAAATATTCCAGATGGTGATACAGAAATCTTTTATCCATCTATCCTTCCATTAAAGCTTTCTACATTAGGTGGTTTGCAACCTTGAATCATCCATGGCTTTGTGGAAATAGATTTTGCTCTCCATCCTGTCACTGCTGACATTTCAACACTGTTATCTTTGTTCTCTGTTACTGTGGACTAATAAGTCAGTTCAGACATGACGATGTTTCTGCTCCTTATGTCTGATACACTGGTGAAACTGTATTGTGGGAGGGCACTCTGTCTCCCAGGGACAACCCAGTGGGGTTTTGCCTGTGCGTGCACCATACAACATTCACTTGTAATCCCCTGGGCAAAATGTGAAGGGTTGTCATACAAGGGCTGGAGATGGATGGTGTGTTTCCCATTGCATCAACTGCATGTTAGCTTACAGAGCCAGGAAATTGATTTTGACTTGCTGGTCTCTGCTTCGTGTCATTCATCAGGTATGTGTCTTAATAGCACGTTTGACTGACTTCCGCTGGAGCCTGCATCTAGAACCTCTGGCTGTAGATGCACAAATCCCTGGGACTCAGGCTGTGGAGCCAGTTGTGGTTCCCTGGAGGGGAAAGGCTCCCAAGGGTCTGTGCCTTGCCCAGCCCCATGGGGAAGAAATCTCCGCATGGCATTTTTGTGCACGGATCAGCTGCTCCTCACCATCCCTTGCTGTATTGCTGTATTACTAGACTTTGGCTATAAGAGTTTGCAGAATCATCGTGTGTGTGTTCTTTTAGTATCCAGCAACACTATTATAATGGTCCCTCCAAGTGCAAGGGTCAAATATTCCTGTTTTTTGTTTCCTGCCACTGTTTTCCCCGTGCAAATTCTGGTAGAAGCCAGCCTGTTGTAAAATACTAGTAAAACAAACCTTCCTCTTCACCAAGCACAGAAACAGCAGCAGGAAGGTAGCCTGAGCTCCTCTGTCTTATAATTCACTATGCATCAAGCAAGGCCTCTGTAACAAGCCTGGAGCACATGCTTGGCTCCATCCCGAATCAGGGAAACTTTAGTAACATACTGAAGTCAGTGGGATTTATTCCTGTGGTTAAATGCATGCTCACAGGTTTGGCTGGACCAGGGCCTGCACAAATAAGACCTGTAAACCTCAAAGTTGTCAATGTGGATTGCTTTCCATAACTTTAAACAAAACCTAGGCTTATTTGCTCTAGGTTTTATCTTGTAGACAAACTTTTCTGGCCCTTTCCTTTTGTCCTATTGCAACTACCCTGGAGCAACTCACAACAACCCAGACTCTCTGCAGCTGATTTCCCTGCTTAGGTATTTACTACCCCATAACAACCCCTATAGGAATTCTCTGTTTAAGTAGCAACCTGACTCTTAGCAAACAGTGAAAAGGGGGTGAAGGATATTTGACTCACCAGGTGCTTTCTCTGACAAGGAACAAAAGTAAATAGCTTCTTTAGGCTTTACTCAAATGTTTGTTCTGCTTTGACTCCTTTCCTTTTGAAACGGCACCTGTAGCGTTTATAGTATCCTTTGAGAGCAGGCTGAGCCTGCTGAAAGAAGGAAAACATTGGAAAAGAGTGGAAAAGTGCAGGGCTGGCTCTAAACTCAACACATAGTTCTGTTACATCATTTAAAGAGAGTTTTCTTCCCTCTATTTCCCCTAAAAATACAGATTATTAGTTCAAACATACCGGCTCTATAATGTTCATCACTTTGGGAAGCTGGGTAAGGGAGAAAATGCTTCAAACACCTTGGGCACTCTTGGCAATTCAACAGTCTTACCGGCAGACATGAAGCAGCATCCCATTGCATTCCCTTTGGCTGTTCAGCAGCCGTAGCTTTTCAACCCTATGGGCTGTGCAGCAATATGGGCAGCTACTGGGGCCCACAAAGAACTCCATAAAGGCTTCCTAAGGACCCACAGTTCTCCCAGCACTGCCCTATTTCTTTTTAATGCCCCAGATATTTTTAGATCTTGAGCGACAAATATAGTTAATGCATTCAGCGCTGACGTCAAACCCAGAGCCAGTGGGTAGCTGGAATAGCTAACGTTTTATTTAATCATCTTGGTAAGCAATTTTTTTCCCCCTTCCTTTCTTTTTCAGTTAGCGAAGAGGATCTGGAAAGGCAGTTCAAGCTGGGCCAGAGTGTAGGGGAAGGTTGGTTTGTTTTGGTTTCAAAGAGGAACCTCATTCTCTATCTTGCTCTTCAGGAAGTAATCTGTGTTGGAAAAGTGAGACTGGGATGCTAACCTTTAGATCTGGCATTGTCAAAATGTTGCTCTGGAGAACTTGTTAGTTGTGTTTGTCCCTTTTTGTGTTGAGTCTGTGGAGGAAGTGAATTACAGGGCTTTTGTGTTTTGCTCTTTAGTTGAGACGAAGGTGTATTGGTTTCTGGCATTTTAGCTGTGCATGATGCAGCCAGTGATAGATCTAGCCATAAGATTTCCATAGGGATGATGGAGCTGCAACCTCTCCCATGACATGAGGCACATGTAGAGCTAGTGTGGGAATTAATCCAAGTATAAATGTACAAAAAGACAGCATACCTAAGCACTGAAAACAGCTGAGGCTGGCTGCAGCTATGGTTTTGCCATAGATCTCCTGATGGTGTGGTCCTAAGCATTCACTGTGCTAAATGACTGAATGATATGAGTATTTGAAAGTGCTTTTATTGCTTGATTTTGTATGAGATAAAGGTGCTTGAAATGTTGATCAGAGGAATGGGATGGACTGGGACAGGCCATGGGCCTGAGAATCCAGAGCAGAGTGAGGCTTCATGAGGGGTTGTGTGCCCCAAGGAGATGGGCAATCTCTTGGTTGGCAATAGCCACAGACTCTGCCACTTCTGTCCTTATAAAGAAGGTTTATTTTTCTAGTTCTGAATTCTGAAGTGTTGGTTTGTCTTGAGAGCGGGCCTCAGAGCTTGGCTCTGTGGGCTGCCACCAAGTTGTCTGTTCCTGTGTGAACCACCCAGGCTTCATGGTCAACCTCTGCCTCCTTTTGGAACGCCCATTCCTCCAAAAAGATGTGGCAACATATATTATATTATTATATTTATATGATATTTATTATATCATTATTATTTTATCAGAGGTTCTTGGAGAAGTATCATTCTTGATAAAAGAAGTTGAGTGACAGGAATAAGCATCTCCAGCCTTGTAACACTAGTGAAACTGTAAGAACTGGCCTGCTTAATGCTGGGGAATTCTGTGTACATCTCACAACCCTCTCTTGGAAGGACCATTTGGAAGGACGGTGCATTTGGTTTGACTCTTCCAAAGGCTGAGTGGGAGCAGCAGCAACTTGTGTTTTGGCACCTGGCACCTCTGTTGCAAAGTCTTCTTTTACCGCTGAGGTAAGGGGAGCATGAGCCAGCCTTTGTAGGCAGCTGGAGGATTGAGCAGCTGGGTTTGCAAGGTGTGCTGTGCTCAGAAAGGACTAAATCACAAATTACATCCTATTAGCACTTAACAGTGAGCTGGAGTATGCCAGCACATCAATGCCGTGAGTTAAAACTTGAAGATAGTGCAGGAGAGAGATGTTTCTACAGGTAGCTTTAGAGCTGTTTAATTGTTCTGCCTTGAAAGAGTCTGGGCACTGCCAAAGCTGTGGCTGTGCTGAGTGTGTAAGCCCATAAGTAGGCTCTTGTAAGTCACGCAATACCATGAAGTAGCCATGTTTGCAGAGCATGGAGGTAGTATCCCTGAGGCTCCCAGCTCTTCCCAGCAAGCCAGATGGTGAGAAAAACTCTCTGATGGCTCCAGGCAGTGGTTTGGACTTGGTTAGTCCTGCTCCCTTGTGGTCTCCCACTCCCTGCTCAGCCTTTGCTTCTGGTTTTGCTGCACTTCCTTGCTGTGAGCCAGCTTGTTGCTCTGCTCGGTAACTTGAAGTCGTTCTACCTTATTTGTCAGAGAAGCAGAGCTCTTCTGGGGCACCCTCAGGCTAAATGTGAGGCAGATGAGCACCCATGCGTCCTCCTGGGAGATGGACCATGTTTCCTTGCTCCCCTTGCTTTGCTGCTGCAGGGCAAAGCTGAGACTCTGTGGAGTCCACAAGGCTCTCTTATTATGTAAGGATATTGGTAAAAGTGACTCCAGGGCCTCTTGCAAGCAGGTTCTGCCTGTGTCTGAGACTGTTTTGTCTTCTGTGAGCCATCCAGCGTGCCTTTCCCCTTTTCTGCCCGCAGCTCCCATTAATACAGCTCTTCCTCTAGGCTCATTCTCCAGGTAACAATGTTCTTTCTCTGCAATAGTAAAACCAAACATTTTTCTTAACAGACAGGTCTCTGTGCTATTATGTGTTTTTTTTTTTCTTGGCTTTGTAAATGCACATTGCAGCAATTCGCATTATAGGTGGTTTGGGGGACACTTTAGACAATTAAAGAATTAAGGTCTCATCACTGTTACGTAGGGTATGTTGATCCAGAAATGAGCTGCTCTTGTGATTTATGTGCAGCTCAGGCTAGATTTGGATCCTCACTGACATTGATTAACCCACACAGCAATGACTTTGACTTTCCACCCTAAATTGATTTCTATGAAGGGTTCTGCTGGGATTCCTTTTGTCTTTGCCTGCTGAGCACATCAGGTAGGTGATCTCAGCTGAAGCTTGCCAAATATTTGAATCCTGCCCTACTGTAGCTGTTGCAAATCTCAGCACATTCCATACTGAAGCGAAGGTCAGCATCAAGCTGCACCAGCTTTCTCCAGCTCAGATCTCAAATGCTTGAGCAAGGATTTGGGGCATTGTGGGTTTGGCCAGGATCTTTCAAAGCAGAGTTTATAGTACTGCAAAGCCTCTCCAGGGTTGGGATGCCTGTAGGTGCCACTGTAGTATAAATGCAACTATTTGTCTGTGTTCTAGGGAAAGGAATTGGGCTTGTTCATAGTTTTCCTGCTCTGCTGTGGGGCTGCATGGCTGTAGCAGAACAGACAGCCCCATTCTGTTAGCTCAGACTTGTGCAGCGGAGCTCGCCTTCAGTAAGGGGCTGTACATGGTAATTAAGTCGCATACGCGGCTCTGTAAGTACGCCACAAAGTCAATGCCTCCAGTTCCTCTGCAGACACCCCCTGCCATGGTATTTATAGCCTACCTGCTAGTGGGTGGTGTGATTCTTTCTTGTATTTTCTATGTTTTTTTAAGTTTTCATTCATGAAGGATGAGGCTGCGCCACCCACTCGGGACCGATGCTGTCAGCCTGTGCTGCTGCGAGCAGCAAAGCGCAAAGCCCTGCACAGGGGTGCCCACACTCTGCAGAGAGCTGGCCAAAGCTGATAAGGCTTCCTGCTGGCTATGGCCAAAATCCCACCTCCCTACATCACCTCAGTGCCTCTTGGAGCTGTGGTTCTCTTAGAGGCTCAGGCAGAACTGCTTTTGGCTTTGTTAGACACAAATGCCCCTCCTCTGTGGTTGACACTCTTCTCTCTCCTTCTGAAGCTCTCTTTCTCCCCTAGTGCTGTCAGATGCATCTCGCCTGCGCAGAATGAGATTTTTGTGCCCCAAATTGGTTGTCCAAAGGCATTTACCCTCTTACCCTTCTGAATTTCAGGGCTGCTTCACCAAGTCCCAAGTTGTACACCCAAAATTCCATCTTGCTTAATATCTTTTCCATTACTCCACCACTTTCAGCAGCTTTCCCAGCATCTCCAGCACCCACCCTTGCTCGCCTGCATTCTCCTTCGCTGGCGTGTTCATCGCCCCCTTCTCCTTGACAGCTTCTCTCCTGTTCCTGATGGACCCTGATGCCTTCCTTGGTGCTTCAGGCCTACGCCACCTTCTTGCTTTCTCTTCCATGACTATGGCCTTCCTAGAATAAAAAACTTCCCTTTACTTTAGAAAAATAGTCACGCAAGCCCCTGCTGCTTGCTTTGCTGGAGAACCCTCCACCACCTTCCTGAACTTCCCATTGGAAGGGAGCTGGGATAGCTGCGGCTTTGGGGCTAAAGAGCATGTTGGGTGTCTTATGGACCTGGTGAGCATGAGAAAGAGATGCAGCGGGACAACTGTATCACTCAAAAGGGATGCAAAGCTGTGGCTATCTCAGAGCAAGGTGTCAGACTTGGAGCACAGCATTCAAGCACGGGGCAGATGCCCGTGTTCCTACCTGCCAGCAGACCTCAGAGGACCCCATCCTGCTCGTGCCTGGCATCCACCCAGCCTTCTCCTTACAGGCAGTGGGTCTGAGACACATGGATACCTGCCCACCAGGACCTGGACCAAACCCACTTGCTTCACGCAAGCCACCAAGCAGCCAGCAGATGGTGGTTCTGCATCCCCGCTGCTCTGGGCTGGACTAGGACCAGCAGCTTGTGGGCTGGGCAAATGTCTGCCAGGCTGCAGTAGCCCCTGAGCTCCCAGGGACATGCAGGTAGACACGTGCTGGATGGTGCATGTGGACCTGCACAGTACAAAAGCATTGAGGTGATATTTTTGGCCTTACCCTTCCTTAGGGATAGGGAATGTCAATACAATAAAACTCACTTAAATGCCTAACTTGAAGCTAAACATCCTTGGAGGACTGAGTTATTTTGTAGGCATTTTTAGACAGCTCCTGAGTGCACTGGAGGCCTCCAAGAGCAGTTTGGAGGAATAGGTGAATTTTTTTGAAGAATATGACCCCAATGAGCAGACTGTTTGGAGGAGTCAACTTCCAGATGTAAATACCAGTAAGTCCTCTAAATAAGCAAACGCAGGCAGGGATCAGCCTCCTCACTTTTGCTTGTATGACTGCACATAGGATATTTTCTTTCATCCTCTGGAATTTAATAAAAGAAAACAGTTTGAAGAAATTAAGTCAGTTTAAACAGGGAGTTGGAGACAGAGCTCTTCCTACAGCTCCCCAGTCCATCTCCATCTCCGCCACAGGAAAGCTGAATGAAAATCATAGTGAAACAAAGCGAGCACAAGGCTGGTGTCCTGCTCAAGGTGGCCTCCAGTGCTGCTCCCCATGTTGGGGTGCAAGTGGTACCTCGTTTTGAGCACTGCCATGCACTGTGGTATGGGATAGGGATTGCTCAGACCTGGTGGCAAGTGCTCCTTCTGGGTACCTTCCATGGTCCTGTTTTGTTTCAGGAGGAGCATGTGCTCTTCTGTGTCTGAATTCCTTCACCTACAGCCCCTAAGCTCAAGGAATAAGAGTGGGAAATAGATGCAAAGAATAGAGAGCTGCAGCAGGAGGTTTGATAGGAAGCTGTGAATGAACAATTACAAAGCCAAGGTTCTGCTGGAAGGGATTTGGTTTTGAGCAAAGGATTCCAGGAACTGAGAACAAGTTCTCCCAAACACTAAGGAGAACTTGATCCACAGCAAGCGGTTCCACGTGGACTTGTGGCAGATCAAGGCAGCTGCTTTCAAACTCTCTTAGTTCCTGGCTCCCTAGACAGGAGATGGAGGCTTCTGAATTTCTTAGAATGGTTTGGGTTGGAAGGGACCATAAAGCTCATCCAGCTCCAACCCCCTGCCATGAGCAGGGACACCTTCCATGAGAGCAGCTTGCTCCAAACCCCATCCAACCTGGCCTTGAACACTTAATAAACTTTATCTTTACATCTCTTGTAGCTCACTTTAGAAATAAACCAGAAACCTTCCTGGGAGGTCTATGACACCATAAGGTAATGGCACGCAGGGAAGGTGGGATGGGATGCTGCTGATAATGTTGTGTTGTGCTGGAAACACAGAGACCTTCATACTTCAGTGATGCTCCCAACCTCCCTGCCTCTGCAGCATCTGGAGTGGGATGTCTGCGTGTCACGAAAGAAGATTGTGCAATATTTGGCTGCTCCAGCTCTCTGCTGAGCCACATGAATGAGTCTGGTGAAACACGAACAACAGGGGCTTTTTCTTTCTTTGTCCACATGTTTCTACATCTCATCAACCAAACTCTTACGTGCTGCCAGTAGCTTCCTACAAGAGAACAGGGTTTTTCTATCTGATTAGTGGCATCTTTCTGAGTCCCACAGACTGCAGCTGAAGAGGATTTATCTTAAAATATTTCCAGGTTACGCCCAGCAGTTTAAGCTTACAGCTTGCGCTTATTCCTTTGAAGAGTCGTTTACTGCAGTTCAAAGGTAAGGAAAGTGTTACAGCATCAGATGGGTAGTGCTTTGCATGAGGGCAGTGATGAACTCAGTTGTGTTTGATCTGGCACTCGGTCCCACGTCATCCTGGCTGGTTTTCAGCCTAGCACGTGTTTGGTTTGCCATATTGTGCTGCAGTAAGTGACAGCTCAGAGTGAGATATGGACTGGTTCCCAGTCCTGACCCTGCCCGAGCGGGAGGCGGTGAGGTTCGGCTCCTGGGTACTGTAACTTGGCTGGCTACAAGGGGAAAGTAGGGATGTAAAAATACATCTGCGCCTACCCCATTCCTCTCCTCCAGAGCTCAAGACAGGTAATCATCATTGCAGGTCACTTCTACAGCACTGCTGAGAGAGCAAGTGTTTGGTGGTTGGGATGTCTCCAGATAATACAGCCTCAAATCTCTTCATTGTGGTAGCTGCTCCTCAGCTTCTCTCTGCTCATGGGTTGCAGCATTGCCAGCTCATGTAACTGGGGCTGCTCAAACTTCCTGTAGTGTTTCCTGTTGTTTTGTTTGGACTTGCGTGGCTGACCACGAGTTGCTTGGTTTTCTTTTTAAATATAAGAAGTGCTCTTGGCTGCAGAGTAGTTTCAGGGCAGGACTGCACTGGATCAAAGTATAGAAGAATCATCCGCTTTGGAACTGTTTTGGAAAACTCTTTGGCTCCCTCAGCCTGTCCCCAGCCTTGTGAGTGGGGCTGAGTGCTGAGATGTGAGCATGTGGCAGTCCCTGGGGTGATGGGCATAAACCCCATCCCCTGCATTTCACTTCTAGTTTGATGCCTCAAATGTAAGCTGTGAAATTGTGCCTGGGAGCGGCAAGCTGTCCTCCTGTATCTATGTAATTTTCATCTGGTATTGCAAATCCAGTGCTATAAAAACATGGTTAGGAGAGAGACAATAAGCAGAGCAGCCACCATTGATGCCACATAATGCATTGTGTCCTCACAATATAAATTTTTCCATTTCCTTTTCCAATATGTAGTAATTGAGCTCAATGAGCCTGCTTGCAGCTGATTTCTCGATGTATTTTTCTTTTCATCTATTTCTGATTTCTGGCCTCACTCGAGCTGCTTGCTTGATGGTGCATTTTATTTTAGCTTCTTAATTTGCTGTTAGAGTTGTCAACACCATGGAGCCCCCTTGCTGCTTTGCTTTGCTTAACTAGAGTGGATATATTTCTTAGACTGGTTAACAACTTGGTTGCTGCAAATACAATAAACCTTGCAGGTGTTATTAGAAGACACCTATTGTGTTGCTGGGAGGTGAGTTTAAGGAGGCAATGCAGGCTGTGCTGCTCAATGTGCCAGATAGGGAACAAGCCATGGACATTGGGTTGAATTTACTGGGCTCGCGTGCCTTTGATTCTAGTGATGTCCTCGTACAACTCACAGCTGCCCAGCAACAGTCCCAGAGTCTATTTCCCCATCCACATACAACAATCTGAGTGGAATATTAAGGGCTCACAAGCTATCTGCTCTAAGATCTGCTCAAAGATCTGAGGAGGTCAAAATATCAGTCTTTGCAAGTCCATGCAGTTTTGTTGAGTGCTGCAGAACAACATTGACCTACAGCTACCTCGGAGCTGGCTCACTGCCTTTGCAGTTATCTTTCACACTGCTTTTTGTTGATGCAACAGAAAGCATTTCCATCTTCTCTTTATCCAAGTAACAGATATGATCAAATCAGGGTTGTGATGAGGCAGAATGAAAATACGAGGCATAAAACAGAAGCACAAATGCTTTCCTTCATCATTTCCTTCTTCCCCTTGGTGGCTCAGGGGTTTATGGCTTTATAGGAGAACTTGCCCCAGCATGTTTTTCTTGCATTACCCATTTACATTTTGCACGGTCTGGTTATGCAGGCAAAAAGTCACTGTTTTGCAGGTGTCCTGATGCATTTTCACTTTTCCAGAAGATCGTTTTGACGCAGCACATCCTCCTAGGCACTGCCGCGCTATTGCTAGTTGAAATATCCCAGCTGGTTGGTGTTTACTGCTGCCTGGATGTAAAAACTTGGTCCTAGAATGTGTCACCCCCTATGAGACTTTATTGTTTAAGCTTTCATGTTGGTTCTTTGGGTGGGTAGTCGTGCGAGTAGCTCTTGACACTGGGACCATGCTATTGCCGGGTGGCTGTATATAAGACATCATGTTCCATTGCTCACTGGAGAATCATCATTGAGAAAATCAAGCACATGTTTGTAGCCTGTTGCTCAAAAGCTGATCTGCTGCTTTAGCTGAATCATCAGCCCTATGCACATAATCACTGTTTCTTGTTTACCTTGCTTCCGAATTAATCAGCGAGTTGCTTTGGAGAGGAGAAAGGGAGAAGCAGTTGTTTAACCTTGCTTGTGGCAAAATCACTTTGGATTCCTCATTACTGCCGAATCGCTGTTGCATCCTGGGCAAAATAACTTCCCTTATATTTCATACATGGGGCTCATAGTCTGGCACGCAGTTGTGACTATTGCTGCACTGGAGAATGTCTAATTATGCCTATTTCTTGTGTTATGTAGTGGGTAGGAATTGGAAAAAGAAACTTGATCTCATTATGTTGTGTGATCTACTAAGGCACAGGAATGAATAACAATCTCTGCCATCGTCTAGGAGTCGGGTGGGCAAAGCACCAAGGGAGATGTGGTTACACGGTGAGTAGGGTTCAGCAGGAGAGTGTAAAGCTAATGATACAAGCCATTGTTACAAATTGGGCATGCTCAGCCAATGCCATCAATAACGCAGCTCCTTTTGCAGCAAAGAAACCAAGTGCAATTACTTTCTGTTTATTAGCCAAAAGAGGATTTTGTTGCTGTTGTTTTTCTCTTTTCCTTGAACACAGACATCTGCAGAAGATATACATCAACCCACTTGTAGCTTGAATAGAAGAGGATTTTGAGTTTGATGGTGATGGAAAAAACCCAATGATGGTTAATAGTTTCTAGCTTTAATTCTCTGCTGGGTGCTTGTATTGGCAAAGGCTGTCCACCCTTGGAGGCAAGTGGGTGGTGATTTGCATAGAAAGGAGGAAAGAAGATGAAGTTAAGATGCAAAGTAGAAAAAGAAATAGCCATTAATCAAAGAAGAGCCTGGATTCATCCCAGTTAGCTTTAAGTACTTGAATGATGTACCTGTTAGAAGATCAGGGATCAGAGAGAAAGGTCTCCGTAGGGCAGTTCCTCATGGTAGAATTGCCTCAGGGGACACCTCTGTGAGTCACAGAGTGAGGAATGAGTGTGCATGGGCAGCTGGTGTGCTACTGGGTTACTCTGCTCTGATTCATCTTTGTGCCAACCCTCCATGGCTCGGTTGTGCTTTGCTTTCCCCTAGGCCTTCAATAATAAAACTGGATATGGAGGGAGAGACCTGGGTGAGATGGGAATCATGAAGCTAAATTAATCCATCATTGAAAACTGCCTTGGCTTGTTCAGGTGGGTTTTTGCAGGTTGCAGTGCAGCCAGCAAGCCTCTGGCCATATGCAGGGAGTTGAAGGCTTGCAGGGCTGGGGCTACAATTACCATCCCTACACTTCTCCAACTTGATTTCCCACCTCTGAGGAGACTGCAGGGTGAAGCTCTGTGGCAGCATGCCACAGAGCACGTGAGAGGAGTGAAGCTTACAGTTCTCACGCAGAGCACATAAAACAGCTTTTACAGCCTGAGGTAAAACTTTAATAGTTATTTGATGGTAAATTTCCATGTCAGCTGCTCTGGAATTTGGTTGCAGGGCCAAGCCAGGAGAAGCATATTGTAGCGGGGGGATTCCTGGTTATGTGAGAGCCACAAATGTGACCCAAGAAGGCAGAGATCCAAGAGGAGAATGCAAAGCTTGAATGATAACAGTTGCTTTATTCCAAGATGCAAATGAAACACCAAATGTTCAAGTTCAAGCTGGGGTGGCAGCTTTTTTTCCCCCTCCCCTTTTGAAGGATCTGGCCACCCCCAGACTGGGTCTGATGTAGTTTCTTTTTTGAACATATTGAAGGCAGAATTCATCATCTTTGGTAACTTTTTCCATATGGCTGTTATTCCTCCTGGAAATAGTTCTGTGTTTGGCTTCCTGTTCCCTGGTCCCCCTTTCCCATGTCTCTCATGTCTGATTTTTATTTTCTTTTTATATGTATTCTTTTCTCCTGCTTGAGAATGATTCTGGGTCCTTTGCAATTCATAACTTGAAACTGATCCTGTGTTGAATCTGGGAGGAAAGATTAGCAAGGAGCAGGTAGCACTGTGGTTGTAGCATGCGCATCTCTAGCCCACTTGCTGGCCCAGATGTATTCAGTCATCCCAGTTTCCAGGCACACACTCATTCACCTCCTTTGTGAAGTCCTCAGCTCTACCTCAGTGTCAAAAAGCAGGATAATTCAATCCCCATAACTTTTCTGCTTCTTTAGGGTCTTCATATTAGCACACCTTTATATATAGCCTTCCAATACCTAAAGGGGGCCTACAATGTATCAGAGGACGGGCTTTTGAAAAGGGCATGTAGTGATAGGATAAGGGGAAATGGCTTTAAACTGCCAGAGGGGAGACTGAGATGAGCTCTGAGGCAGAAGCTCTTCCCTGTGAGGGTGCTGAGGCGCTGGCACAGGGTGCCCAGAGAAGCTGTGGCTGCCCCATCCCTGGCAGTGTTCAAGGCCAGGTTCGACACAGGGGCTTGGAGCAAGCTGCTCCAGTGGAAGGTGTCCCTGCCCATGGCAGGGGCTGGAACTGGATGAGCTTTAAGGTCCCTTCCAACCCAAACCAGGCTGGGATTCAGTGATGTCACCTGTCAGCTACCAAAAGGGAAGGAGGTTAGTGGGACTCTGAGCTTCTCCAAGAGGTAATAAATTCAAATCAGCAACATGTTTTGTGCTCCTTTGTTAGAGCAGTGCTCCTGTCTGGTTGCTGGGCCTGGGCAGGGAGTTTTGATTCAGAGTCCTGATTCTTTGCAGTGAATCCTGATTGTAACTTCAGCAGCCAAAGGAGGGGAGCATTTGTTGTCAATGGTGCTTTCACAGCCACCTTCTTTCCCTGGTATTCTCACTAACACCTGATGCTGAAGTAGACTTGGTCTTTGCTGGAACAACCTTGAGGTGTTCTATTGCTGGTGAAAATCCTGCGTGAGTGCCAAGGACTGACTTTCCCAGGGCCAAAAGCTCTGGGCTCTGTTCAGCTTCAAGGATTGCAAAATGACATTTAGTGGCGTAAATTGGTTGCCCGTGAAAGTTAGGAGCTGATGCTAACTCTGGAGAGAAAGGAACGGAGTATAGGCTGCCCTCCCACACTCTGCTCTGCCCGACACCTGTATCTCAAACCACATTCATCTCGAAGGGAAGAGGATGGAAGCTTGCTGAGCAGACTGAGAATATCCAGCTGAAAGCTCTGATGCTCATTTGATTTGCGCTGTCGTGCTCGTCAGCATCCACTTCTCCAGTAGTGCCAGGCAGTGGTAGTACCCTGTTGGTGCCAAACACTGACTTCATTGGGATGTCTGGTATATTGCAGGTCAAGCTCTGAATGTCCAGATGGCAGAAAATTACCCATTAGGTGCATAATTGGGTTTTCCGGAAGGGAACAGGACCTGTGGCTGACCTGTGTTCCTAAGGGACACTGCTTAGTAATCTTAGATGTTGGACCTGGAGCTGGTGGCCTTTGGGGAACATAGAGTCCTCCTGGCTCTCCTTGATGCTGGATAAGCACGGTAGGTACCCTCTGTGCATATGTAACCCAGAGAAGCATTAAAGTATGTTTCTTTCTCTACTGGGCAACATTAGATGGGGCATGGATACTAAGGAAAGCTCACTTCTGGAGCTGAAGCTTTTCTGAGCTCCTGGCTGGTGGGACCCTGAGGTTTGTTATGGCAGCAGCAGCACAGGAGGATGTTGTGTGTGATGGTGAGCTCTTTAGCACCACCAAATGGTAGTGAATCGAGTTCCTGAAAGCAGGCTGGGGGTGATACAAGGTAAGTTAAAGCCCCTGGAATGAAGAGGGCAAAATGGCAGACCAGAAGCCAGATTGTCTGGCAGATCCCAGGCAGGGGACACAGAGAAACAGCCTAATTATTGTCATAGGCTTCACTGGCAAATGATAACTTTCAAACCCCCAAGGCATGTGCTGCCAGTGGACACACTGGCACAGAGCTGGTCTGCAGACACCACTTGACTGACTTAGAAAAACTGGGTTCAGTGGCTCCTTGAGGGATCCTCTCTTTTAACACCTATAGGGAATCAAATGCATTTAAGGGTTCTGGGGAAGCTGTCATGTCCTCAGCCAAAGCAGCTGATCTTGGAGAGAACAAAAAATAAGTGATTTATTTTGCCTTTTTGCTTGCTTTCTTGGCAGTCTGTAACCATGAGATAACCAGACTCTGTCACCTTAGCTTGACCAGGCTGAGTAACCTATGTTCATGTGTGGACATTGCTGCCTTGCCTGATGAGATGTGAAGCACTTGAGCAAGGCTAGGGAGAAAGGGGTAAGGAGGTGGACGGGGGAAGCCTTCTTGGGCTGTGCCAGCTGACCTGAACCCAGCTTTCCCAGATGGAAGTGGCAGTTGCCTTGTCTTCTACTCAAGGTGTGCTTAGTCCACTGGAGGATAACACTGGGACAGTGACAATCTGGAGGTTTCCTGTTAGAGCACCTCAGGGCGCTGCTGAGAAGGCAGCTGCGTTGCCAGCATCTTCTAGACGATGTACTTGGCATTATCCTTGATATTCAGCATTGTTCCATTAATTTTTCACATTAAAAGCTATCGCCCTTGTGTAGGAAAGAGTGAGGACAGACACTGACACTGCTGCTTTGCCATGGCCCACCTTGCCACAGAGGGTCATTTCTCTCTAGACATGGAGGACAGTTTTGTTTCCTGCAAAATAGCTCCTCTAAGGATGCTGTAGCTACATGACAAATACATTCCAGTTTTAACAGAACAATGCTATATGCTTTTAACTTTCTTTACTGGAATATTTGAAGCTATTAACTCAGCCTGGCAAATATCTCTGGAAGTTGGAAGAGTGCTATCACTGATTCCTGTTTGTACCCATGAGGAAACTGAGGCACACACTAGCTAAATGCCTCCAAGAGCTTGTGTGTGGAGCCTCTTGCTCTGAATGACTGAACTCCTCTCAGATTCCCTTCCTTCCTCCTCAAGTCAACAGTGGACTTTGCGCTCTGGGGGATGATAAATAATGGCTGGTTGTCATCTGGTGCCATCCGTATACGAGGATGATGCCATATTCACTGTGTTGTTGTGACAGAACCTGGCACAAACAGAAGCAATGAACTGTCAAATATTAGAAGCTGACCTGTGACTCTTAGCTTGATGTGCCCATGCGTTTGCAGACTTGAGTCCTCATTTTCTTTTTACCTGGTACATTGGAACTTTCCCTGACTCTACTAGCACTCTTTTTAGGAGCTTTTGTTTTGGGACATGCTCAGCTCTCACCCAGTTCTTGTTAGACAGACAAAGGTAGTATTTCAGGAGCCTGCGAAGAGCCCACGTTCCTCCCTGAAGTGTCAGTCTCAGCCATCTGTACCCCTTCCCACACCCAGAGCTGATGCTTGTGCTTTTGTTTTCTTCGAATCTCCCACCCCAAGGCCAGAACCAAAGCAGCCGGGCTCCAATCCTTTTGTGCATGGATAATTCCACGGTGTTTCCTGCAACCCATCCCAGTCTCCAGCCTGCCTGTGGGTTTGCTGTGAGGATACCAACATGGATCTGAGGTAGCCTGGCAAATGCCAGATCCCTGCTTCCCTCTGGCGCAGCTTGAAACACCAGCCTGATGCCTCCTTCAACCGTTTCTTGGCCTTCAGCAAAGAGGGGTCTCCCATGGAGCCCTTGGATGTTTCTCTTTCCCTTTGCCTGTAGTGAGCAGCAGCATAGCACATTTCCCCTTTAATTATGCTCACTATGTGTAGGAGGCTTTGGGGATGTTTGTTCAGGTGGAGGGTCTGGAAGCACAGCCCAAGGCACCAGACAGGGGATGGTTTGACACTGCAGGATGCGATGCTGTGCCAGTGGGACCCAAACCAGCACAGCGTGACACCCTCCAGGGTAATAGCCTGGGTGTCACCAGTTGGGACCATTCTGCCCTGGCTGAGATGCTTCTGCTCTCAGCAAAGGTGACTGGTTCAGGCAAAGGGCTGTGCTCAAGTGCTGCTGGTGGTTTTTGCCAGTGGGTATTGTGGCATTGTTCAGCCCCACAACCGTGGCTGTCCTTCTGCCTCTTGACATCCCATGCCACAGGACACACAGTAGTGATGCAGGAGGAATTTAGTTGGGGACCATGTAGAAAAGGCAAATTTTAAGGTGTCTCTGCAGGTATTACAAGCCATGATGGAGGAGGCGGACTCCTTGCAGATTCATCCAGTAGCTACTTCATAGAACTACAAATCTTGCTCCATTTGTGCTGAAGACCAAGGTTGACAAGCTCCTGATTGATGCACCCTGATTGTCCCCTCTGGCCCAAAGTTTATGGTTGTTGGTGGACAAACTCTTGTGGCATTTGGATTTGGAGTATTAACCGGTTTCTCAAAGGTTAATAATCAGCAAGGCTGATAAACAAGTAATGAGGCACATTGGTGGGGTGATGAGAGATGTCCAGGAAATACCTGGGTCTTGATGAATTATCCCTAGAAAGCTTTATACCACATTTAGCGAGCCCAGTTCTAACCACTGCTCACTGTGTTCAGTGCCCCTCTCTCTGCAGGTGTTGACTCTGCCTGGTAATTTAACCCACTGAGGTTTAAATGGTTTTCTTTGGTGACTTTGTTTCAGGCCATTTTGCTGCTGGTTGACTGTGGATGAGAAGCAGGCTGAACTACTGAGATTTATCCTTACAAATGCATGTGACCCTGTCCTAAAAGGCCAAGATTAAATTCCCATTGATGTCTCCCTTTATTACCTTTGTTGTTAATAGCTGAGGTAGGACAAATGCAAAAAGTTTCTAGGAGGCTAAATTTGCTTTCAGAAGATAAGGAGAAGAAAGATGACTTTCAGTTTATTTGTCTGTGTCATGGTGACTGCTTGACATCTGCCCCATCTGGAACTTCATGTCTCGTGACCAAAGTGGCTGCTTTGGTCCCAAAAGCACAGGCATCACCTTAAAGGCCAAAGTCCTGCTTGCAGCAGCCCCAGATGTCAGGCAACCATGCAGGAGGAGATGTCCCCATCCTGTCCCCAGGCAGCCCTGTGGTGCACAGCCAGTCTGTGATATTCAGCCCAGAAATCAGAATTTGTTGCCGTTCCCTTCAGTATAGGAGGCTTCAAATATTCCTATTTCCTGCCTTCTTTTCCTTGCAGTTCCACATGCTTCCAAGCCAAGGGTCTTAGGAAAAGCTCAGATGCTGGTTTACTGCACTGTGTTGCTTTTCCAAGCCCAAGTTATGCTAGTGGAGAAGACTGATGTCTTGTGCTTCAGTCTTTCTTACTGTTGTCTTCTCATTGTAGCATGGTGCCAGCAGTGGGAGACTGGCTCTGCCGCTCCTGTGCTGGATGGGATATCCTGCATGGGACATCTCCTCATGTTCTTGGTAGCCACCTTCACATGTGGAGTTGGACCAGGGGACCAGCGTGGCTCTGGAGCACTTGCATAATGTGCAGAGCATCTAAGTGGGCTCTGCTGATCTGCAGCAGGGCTAAAATGCTGCCTCTATAAATAGAGTGAGTAGGCCAGTTTGATTTGAGACAAGAATCTTCCCTCCCCCGAGAGCATCCTCAACTTTCATGTTTGATGGAGCTGGAACTGCTAAGGAAACAAATTCCTTGCTATTAATTGCCCCTTGGTCTTCCCTCTCCCTTTGTTTGGGTTTTTAACCTTATTTTTAGTGTTAGAGTGCTCCTGTCCAAGCCAGCTCTTTTCAGGTGAGGATGCTCTGGTGAGGCATGCCTCGGAGGTAGATATAGGAGGACTTTTCCATGAGTGAAGGATAGGAATAGATCTAGGATAGAGGAAAATGTGAGGGTTGGTTCACTTAGAGAATGCCTTTGCAGAGGTGACTGTGGACAATTTCCTTCTGATAGAGGCAGACAACATGAAGGACAAGCAGTTGAAGGGCTCAGACTGCTTCGGAGAACTGCTGGAAGCGTTTCCAAAATGCATTTGAGCTTTGCAGGCTGCCAGGTACAAATCCCCCAGGACCAGCACGGTGCTTCATGGGGAAAGCTCTGCTCTGCTTGTCTGCCTGTGATGTCCCTCATTGTGATGTCTTTGTGTATGAGGTTTGGTGCCTCTAGCCTCATTGAGCAGGACTGAGTGGCACCTGCTTGGCCTTTGTCCTTGTCTCTGTTTGGCACTGGCCATCCTCCTTGTCCCCAGTCCTGCTCTGGGCCACCCTGCCAGGCTGTGATCTCCTTGGGTTACTTTTCATCTGAGGGTCGGGCCAGAAGCAATAACTTCCCTGCATTGCCCATTGCTGGAACCAAAACTGAGCCGAACCTTAAAAGATGTCCCATAAATTCTCTTGATTTCAAGTTCAGGCCTTTTTTATTTTTTAATTTGTTTTATTTTTATTGTTCTCTTAATCCAGCCCCGAGAACTTGTTGGAAATTTGGAGCGATGCCCCTCCCCTACCAGCTTGAAAATGTTTCTGCATCAAAGGCTCCAAGCTGCTGGTTAAATACTGATTTATTTTCATTCATTCCTGCTGTAAGGGATAAAGGAATTGTGCTGAGGAGCTAATTATTTTTGGATGTTTCAGACCATTTCTGCAGCCAGGTGTTCTGGTTCTTATGTCGTTCTTGGCCCCAAATCTCCCTCCTGCCAGCTTCTCCCGTTGGTGCTCTGTTCTCATGGATAAGGGTAAATGGTTCGGATTAGCAAAGCAGCGCTAGCATGGTTTCCTTGATAATGTGTGGCTCAGGTGATGCTTGCTCAGTCCTTGCGTTCTCCACTCGGAGCATCACGTCTGCCCTGGCCCTTTCTGTGAATCATGACTCTCTCACTGTGACCTCAGATTTCCTTTTTCTTTAGTAAATGATCCTTTTTTAGGAATTTCTCCGTGGAATTTCAGGAGGAGGAGGAGGCCTTTGTAGGGGAAGCGCTGCCTGTGCTCATCTCAGCACATCCGGCACATCAGGTCCTGCTGGGCTTCGTGCTTGTGCAGAATTGAGAAATGACTCAGAATAAAGAATAAACCTTCTGTTTTCCCCAGGTGCTGAATAACAAGGGGCTGATGTAAAAAATTATGTGTGTGTGAGAGAGATCTATCTATAGCCAGGTTGGATGAGGCTTGGAACAACCTGGTCTAGTGGAAGGTGTCCCTGCTCATGCCGAGGGTTAGAACTAAATGAGTTTAAGGGCCCTTTCCAATGCAAACCATTCTGTGACCCTGTAATCTATATACACACATAAATAAAATATGAGAAACTGTAAATAAGCCTCTCAGAAACTATTCTGGGGCTCTGTTCTTCTTTTTTCTCTTTGTCATTGGCCTGTGGACTTGCCAAGGCTAGTTTGAAGGCAGAGGTTTGCCTCTCAGATGGCTGTGAGGGGACAGGGGTGTACATATCCGTCAGCACACAACTGCAGGAGGATGCTCTCTTCAGAGTTATCTGCTAGACAAAAGGGAGGAAGGTCTAGGCAGAGATGGTGGCAACCACAGCTCTTTCCTTCACGTGCAGACATTAGATGCTTCATGATTTTTCCATTCCTGTTTTGGAGGTGGACTTTGAGGAAGGCTCACATCTAAACCAGAAATCTTGTTTGGTCTGTGTTAGCGGATGAAACATTGCTAGGTGTGAGTATGCTGTTGAACCCTGGAACATGGTGATGTGAATGAGCAGCGCTGGTAGGGTAGGGCAGGCTGTATGCATCCAGCCGAGTCCTTCCTGGTGCCTTGAACTGTCCCGGTAGCATTATGAGTGAAGGTGGAGCTTGAAAAGCCATCAGGCTCCTTCCAGAGAGGCTGGGGATGTGCAGGCAGCCTTATGGGCATGCTGAGGGGTGGTGGGGTGGGTGTGATATCTGTGATCCCTGGTCACTTGCCTCCAGGCAGCCTAGCCATCACTCAGGGGACCTGAGTACAGTCTCCTTCATTTGGGTCAATTGTGAGTAAAGCTCTAGCCAAGAAAATCTGTATTTCCTATTTTTCCCCCTTCTAAATGCTATGACACATGTTTTTGTATTTAAATTGTCATGCTTCTTTCTTGCTTTCATCCTCATTTCCTACCTGTCTGGTAACAAGGCCTGGTTGTCCCTTAGGAGTTATTGCTTTCAGTTTGCAACACAGTGCTTGGTGTCTTCCAGACAAAGTATCTTAGGGGATCAGAGGCTGTATGTATTTATTTCATGCTGCTTTCTCTTTGGCTTACTGACTTCAACACCTTTGAATCTCACTGAAACATGCTTCTTGTCCTCAGACTTGGAATTGATTGTTTCCTCCCCTTTTGGTGGCTTTCTTCACTGGCTTATGAATCTCACCAATAAATCTATGGGCAGCAGCTTTAACACTGTCAGCTAAAAACAGGTTTAAAAAGGTCTCTGTGTAAGGAGCTTGATTGTCCTTAGCTATGATTCTGATATCCCGATCCTAAAATACTGTCTTTTTGGTGGGAGAAAAAGCCAGAAGTGCCGAGATTGGTTTTCTGCTGGTTTTGCTCTGTCATCCCAAGGTGGATCTGCAGCAGTTACCAGAAAAATCCTCCGGAGATTGAGATGAATCATTTCCCAGTTGAGGCAGGCGCTGGTAGAAGCCTGCGTAGCCAGGGGAAGCCGTGCAGTAGGGCTCTTTAATCTCCTCAGTAGTAAGAACCTGTGGCTTCCTTTTGTGCCGCTCCACATTGAAGATGCAGTTGCAACCCACTCAGGAGGTAAATCTTCAGGTAAACATCTATTTGTCTTTAAGCTACACTAGCTGCCTTCACTCATTTCCCCTAAAAAACAGATCGGAATTTATGAGGCTGGTCCAGGTGCCAGATTGCAAACTGCTTTGGGACAGTGTCATTTGGGTTGAGTTTGCAAGAAATCATAGACTAGTAGAATGGTTTGTGTTGGAAGGGACCTTAAAGCTCATCCAGTTCCAACCCCTGCCACGGGCAGGGACACCTTCCACTGGAGCAGCTTGCTCCAAGCCCCTGTGTCCAACCTGGCCTCGAACACTGCCAGGGATGGGGCAGCCACAGCTTCTCTGGGCACCCTGTGCCAGCTCCTCAGCTCCCTCACAGGGAAGAGCTTCTGCCTAAGAGCTCATCTCAGTCTCCCCTCTGGCAGGTTAAAGCCATTCCCCTTGATCACAGGAATTTAAGGTACTCTGGTACAACCAAGTATCTTTGTGAAAGTGGCAGTGGACCTTGGTGGGTTATTGTTTCTCTTGCTATCCTATCCTCCAGGCTGGACCCCGCTGGTCTTCCGGGCTGCAGGGATGTCTTCCCCTATGGACACAACAAAGCCGAGCTGGGTGGGTCTGTGCTTTGAGACGGCCAGGGCTAAGGCAGGCTGGGAGCACTGCTCATCACAGGGGTAGCCACTGTTTGGTCCGCTCCTCTGCTGTCTCTCTGAATCAGAACAGGCTGGCTATAGCAAGTCACTGAGATGAGTTTGAGATCAAGGACCTGAAGTTCTAGGAGAAGAACTAGAGTTCATGCTAACCCTGAGAGGTGCCCTGGGCAACCCCCAGCATTTGCAGATGGCAATATTACTGCTCAAGTAAGAGAAGAATTGAGCAGCGCCTAGGAGGAAGCAGAGAAACAGAGGAACCCTGAGTGGGACAGTCATTTGCAGCTCAGATGCTTAATGTGGTCTCTTTACCTGCTTTGCAGCAGAACACCTGACCCCTTTGCAGCAGGGTGATTTCCTCCTCCCCTTCTTATTTTGTCCCAGGGGTTTCTGCTTGTCCTCATTTCATCACCTCCATCCCAGATAAAGCCTCCAAAGGTACTTGCTGCTGGGTCCTGCTCCTGGTTCAGCTGATCTTGCTGCTATAGGAGGAAATATCTTTTGGTGGCCCTGGGACATCATTTCTGCTGTGGTCCTGAGCAGGGTGGAAAAAGTAACAGGAATCGGGGACTGTAACAAGCACTTGGGAACAGTAGAGGGAGCTTGGAGATGGGTGCAGGATCCAGGCTGGGGGATTTTGATCTTCGGTTTGAAGGCTCCACCTGGAGCTGGGGAGCTCTCCCCTGCCAGCGCAGCTCCACTCGTGTACCCGTGGAGGGAAGGGGCACGGGAGCTGAGCAGACCCTTTTTGCTCTTAGGGTGTGTGAGACCTCACAGTCTCCAGTGGTTATACACTGCATTAGTCTTTATCTCCTTACAATTCTGGGAGGCCCTTGCACTTGAAGAACTCCCCAGTACCTCCCTGTAAAGCCCTTGAGCTCAACTCTGAGCATGTCCTTAAGCACTTTGCAGAGCAGGGCTCCTATTCCACATCCTTCCCGAGGAGGAGAGGGAGCCAGGAGGGACACAGGGGGATGCAACGTGGGCTGGGAGTGAATGAGGCACTGATCCAGGGGCAGAAATATAGGGAAAGGAGCCAAGTGTTCCTGGGATACTTCTCCCAGGTGTCCAGTGGCTTTGTTACATGACCCTGGGCAAGGCAGTTAATGTCTCTCCAGGTTGCCTACTGCAAAATGCTGTGGGTGCTGCTGGTGAAACCACAACCATGTGCTTGGATCAACACCTGGGGGGGACATGGGTATGACCTAGATGCTCCAGCACCATCTACTGCTCTCTATCCACCCAGATTAGCTTTATCCCGCTTTATTTTTAATGATGGAAGTTTGTTGGTTGTTAGTGAAAACAAACCCTACACCCAGATGTTTTGTGTGTCAGAAAAGAGGAATGATGAACCAGAGGAATGGCTCGATGCTTCGCTGAGGGTGATGAAAAGATGTCTTTTTGAAGAGCTACCTTATCTTGTTTGCTGCTTGTGTGTTTTGGGAGTTCATTTGTTGTTTTTCTCTTTGTTAGTCCCTCCTCATAGTTCTCACTCTAGTGATTCGAGGGGGTTTTTTTTTGTTTGGGTGCTTTTTCACTTTAGGGTAAGGGCTAAAAAATACCCCAAATCCTAATCAACCTGTAAAGCTGCTGGGATAAGAGAGGGCCAAAGGGCTGAGCAGCTTGTGTGTGTTAATGCACACACAAGGGAAATAACAGTGCTGAGCAATCTGAATGGCAAAGCTCAAAAGCTGGCTGGGTTTATTGCATGGATAACATAAGTGCTGTCTGCCCCCCTGGAGCCATGCTAAGTCAAGTTTTACTCAGGCTAGTGCATGTATTGCTGTGGAATTCACACTCAGCACTGGTGAACAAAGCAGGGAGTGCTCTGTGGGTTTAGTGTGGTGCTGCTGACATTGCCCGGGTTATAAACTGCTTCTGATGCTCGGTGGTGATGAGCCTCTGAGGAGTGGGGTGAGAGCCATCCCCGGGGCATGGCTCCCTGGCATTTACTCACTGCAGAGCCTGGATCTACAGAGTAAGCTTATTGAGGTGTTGGTGGATACATTTATTCTGCAACAGAGGGTGAGCTGCTGAGGCTGTGTGTGCTGCTTTGTGTAAAGTGTTGCAGACATACCTTTGTTTTGACATGAGAAATCACTGCCCTCAACTGTGGCAGTGATTCCCCTTTTGGAGGTAAAGTTGGGGAAAACTGTAGGAAAATGCACCATGTCTTTAAGGGGGAGCGGAGGGAGGTAAAATAAGGTCACCCAAACGCAGATCTAAAGCTTGCTCCTGGCTCGCTGCAGGCAAATCAGAGCAGGTTGGTTAATTAGTTCTGTCTCAATGACAGTTTGAGCTGAGCTACATGAAGAGCCGCATCCCTGAGGTGGGGTGATTGTCTCCAACCGGGGCAGGAATTTTCTACTTTGTCCCAGCGAGATCCACAAGAACATGAGATGAGGTGGTGGCTTTATGGCGTCCTGAATCCTCTGCTCTGGATGCTTCTGTGTCTGTGATCATAGAATCCCAGCCTGGTTTGTGATGAAGGGACCTTAAAGCTCATCCAGCTCCAAACCCTGTCACTGGCAGGGACACATTCCACTGGAGCAGCTTGCTCCAAGCCCCTGTGTCCAACCTGGCCTTGAACACTGCCAGGGATGGGGCAGCCATGGCTTCTCTGGGCACCCTGTGCCAATGAATGCCTCACCACCTTCACATCCTTCTTGTTGGTCACTCCATGGCCACTTTTAAGGTACAGTGCTAAGAAAAGTTCACCGTAGACTTCACCACTCCTTGCCATCTCCAGAACCCAGACAGCAGAAGGGATGTAATGCGATCAGTGGGGTTTGGACCCGGCAGTGCATTCTCTGCATTCAGCTTTTGAACTGCAAGTGGTTAATGAACAGGGTTATTTGAAAGGCAGCTTGGTTTCCCCCTCTGCCTTAATACTGTTTGAAGAGCAGGTGTATAACGAGGTTGGGCTGGTGTTTTCTAAGTGCAGCTGAGGCTGATTTTCTGTGCTGAAGGCACCAGAATTCAGAATATAATGCTTTTAATGTCTGAGAACTGGAAATGAAATGAATGCTTTCAGAGTACCAGAGGGAGCAAGGCAAAGGCGATGATGAATGTAATAAACTGTGTAATGACAGGAGAGAGGAGAGAAAAAATGAAAACCGGGGAAAAGAACAGAGAGGACAGAGCAGGTGTGAGAAATGACATCCATGGGCTGGATCCAGGAGAGATTTGGTTCCTGGCTTGCTTCGACATCAATAGGAGTTAGATGCATAAATTCTGCTGTGACTCTGTGACTCAGGAATTTTGCTTCATTTTTGTTGCTATTAGCACAGCATTTTTTTGCTCTACTTTTGGTGACATATAGAAGACAGAAACCCAAGTGCTCCCATGGCATGTTCCTGCTCAGAAAAGCCAAGGAAACTCCCGCCACCCATCATGGGGACAGGTCAATCTCTGCATCCTCAGCTGGGTCTGCTGGAGATGGAGGGGTTTTGCCAGGGGATCTCCTGTCTTCTGGAACAGGATCTTACCATGATTTTTTCCCAATAACTTAAAATAACCCAAACAACATAGAAAAAATCCCAAAACTACCCTATGAGAAAATGTTTGCATAGAAGCATACCCAAGCTAGCCCCAGCCTCACCCACTCTCCTTGATATGATCACAGTTGATACCAATCTAAGTATTCAAACAAGTATTATGAATATTCCATAGAATTAGTTCATCCTATTAACCCTCTTGGCAAAAAGTGCTCACACCATTTCAAAGTCAGGGCAGAACCTGGCATTTCCACTCTGCGAAAGTATTTTGCAATGGCAAAATTCGTGTTTGGAAAGCTGAAATACGCTCTTCCAATGCAATGAAAATGGGTTTTTGGGGGAAAGAACTATTTTTTTTCTGTTTTTAGAAATAATTTTCTGTGTGAGTCTTCAAATGAAAGAAAATGTGGTTTCAAAATCAGAACATTCAATAAGATTGTGACTGTTTTCCTAAATGAAGTTTTTATGAGTTGGACCCATTCTAGCAGAAAATTTTGATATAATCAAATTGTCATTTTCTGTCAGAAAACTGTTCTTCCAGAAAACCTGCAGCCAGTTCTAATCAATATTTTCCTTTCTCGTGCCCCGGGCATCCTTGGGAATGAATGTCGCGGTGCAGTTCATGGTAATGTTTTTCCTACTCTCTGCGACATAATTTAGCTAAATTGCACCTGGAGACAGAGGAAGCTTTATAACCCCCTTCCTGCTCCTGAGCTGCCTCCTCCGCAGCCTGCGAGCTCAGCACAATTTGCCTCTGTTACGTGAAGCCACTGGAGGAGAGAGCTGCTGCTCCGATAATGGTCTCTGCTGCTGCTCCCTGCCCTAGACTCAGGTCTTTCAATGCATCCCTCCTAGTGTCCCATCCAAAGCCCCCATAGGGGTTGGAGTAAAGGTGTTACCTGTGGGCGGCAGGTTTGCGGGCCCATTGTGGTACTGCTCTTGAAGTTTATGGGTCCATGATCTCAAAATCCCAGACTGGTTTGTGTTGAAAGAGACCTTAAAGCTCATCCAGTTCCAACCCCTGCCATGGGCAGGGACACCTTCTACTAGAGCAGGTTGCTCTAAGCCCCGTTATGGTGTTGGACCATTGTGGTGTTGGCAACATGGGGAAAGGGGAGCAAAAGGTTTGTTGCTGGCCCTCAAAGGTCACACCAGCATCTCTCTGCATGGAAGAGCTTTAGCTTTACTGAAGAGCAGAGGATTCTTCATGGTCACTGCAGGGGGTTGAACTAGATGATGTTTGAATGTCCCTTCTAAAACAAACTATTCTATGATTTTATTCTGTGACTCAAGTGGGAGCCAGCCGTGGGTCTTTGCATGTGGAAGTAGTTGCAGGAGTCAGTAGGAATGTTTGTGCTTGCACAATTCCCTTCCTGTCTTTGATCCTTAATTCCAGAGAGGGTTTTCACTCTGGCCTGGCAGCATGAACACCCTGGCCCAGTTACAGGCATCTGGAATCCAGCTTTGCCTCTGTGCTGTGCTGCTGGAAACCAAGCTGGGAAATCCCAGCACAGCAAGAGGGGTTACTGGGGCTGCCTGCCTTCATCCTTGCCTGGCTGATGGGCTGGGAGAGCAGCTGGCTCCAGCCCCGAGGCAGGGACAGGCAGGCTCTGCATCTCCACTGCATCACTTCTTAAAGCCATTTCAGTTCCCAGCTCCTTCTGCAGGGAACAAACTTGCCTCTGCATGTCAGGAGGATGGGCGATACAAAGACCTCAAAGGGTCAATGTGAAGTAAGCCCAAAATGATCTCTGGCTCTGCTGAAGGGATATCTCTTTGGGGTAGTGATGGGGTGCAGAGTGAGCTGGGAAGGGGGGGAGGTTTGAATAATTCTTATTTGATGCCTGCTGTTTTGTCTGAAACACAGAACCCAAGCCTGAATGAAAAGCACAAATTTCCAGGGCTGGAGCTGAGCAGTGGGGGCTGTTTAAGCAGCATGCGGGGAGGCAGATGTTTTGGAAGGTGTAATCTGTTATACCAAATGGTACAGCTGCAAAAAACCACATTGGATTTTTAATTTCTTCATTTCTTTATTTTTTTAAGCAATCATCTTAATGGCGAATACATCCCTGAAAGCTGCTTGGTTTTCCCAGAGGACCTGATAGGAAACATTCCCTCTCTCACCAGCCTGGCTGCCCCTACCTGTTGTCTGCCAGGAATTCAGGAGTTCTTCTGTAACATGAAAAGTATTTGTGTTTGCCATTTCAATGACTGCTTTAACAGATTCCTGACCCTTGGTTTAGGCACTGAGGGGGGGTATAAAGCACACACTAGGGTGTTACATAGGCACTGGAGGGAATTCAACTGTCCAAGGACAGCAGTGTTTCTACAAAGAGCAAAGCCAGCTCAGCCCTGAGCAGTGCTCACTGCAGGTTGTGTAACAGCACAGGCACAGCTTCCAACAGGCATGAAATCCCTGGGCTGTGGCTCTCTGGGGATACCTGAGTCCGAAAGTAGCACTCCCAATCTGTACATGCTCAGCCGTCATCAGCTGAGGTGGGAAGATGCACCAGTGCTAATGCTCATCTCATTTCCCTTCGAAAAGAGGGATCCCAGTGTAGCTGTTAAGGCACCAATATGCAGCTGGGTAGCTTTTGAAGTGATACACTTGTGTGCTGCAGTGTGCTTCTGTAGGATGCACCTTCTAACTATCTCGAGCATTGTTGCTGATAGGAGGAATGATGGAGCAGAATGACCTTTCCCCATTCTGGGACCAGCTTGGAGATAAGGAGTAGTTTCTGGTTTGGGCAAGCAGAACAGACAGATGAAGGTCTTGTGTCTTGGGGGAACAAAATAAGAGTATCTTGTTCTGTTTAAAGACTCTTCTTGACCTGATCTGGTTTGGTGTTTGATCAAATGGTATGTCTGGTAAACAGGAATATAGGTGTCCTGCTGTAGGGGTGAAGCTGTAACTGCTTACTTTGATAGCCCCCTTGATGGTTTGAGGGTGTTCACATCAAGAGGAACAGCCCAAGTGAAGTCATGACTTGCCCAGGAGCTCCTTGCAGCATCACGCTCAGAGATTTTGGAGTCAGGAGAGCAAACTTCCGAGCTAACCTCTGCTTGATTTGAGGGCAGGAACCAAAGGCAGTGTTGCATTTTTCAAGAGTACTCTAATCATCAGGCTGCCGGGCACTTTGAATCCCTTTCGGTGGAGTAGCTCTTCTACTCTACAGAAACAACATAAGTAGCTGTTGAAGCAGGAGCATGGAGGATCCCTCAGTGGGTGCTTCGAGCACCCATGCTGGGGTTGGCCATCTGCCTTCCGCTTCCTGCCCGGGTTCATCTGCACCGAGTGAAGCAGCTTCAAGAGGAGGCATTGAGAACCTCTCAGCCCTGCTCTCATGTCCTAGGAACAAGGACCCTGTTTTGGCAGACATAAGCTTGCTGGGACGTGCACACATTTTGCCTCCTGTGACCTGAACGAATATGCCAACATTGAGATGTGGTGGGGAGAGGGGTGGCATTTGCACTTTGTCCTTCTCTGATGTGGTTCTGAATTTGGCCTCTCTCTTCCCAATCCCACCCTTTTTCCAGCACCAAAATATGTGACGTGGGAGTCAGCAAACACAACTGAACCTAACTGGAAGATTATTAGGGGCTCATTCCTCTAGGTCAAGGTACTCCAAAACCAATTACCCACATCTGCTGAGGCTTGTTCTACACGTTTTCTCTATTAAGACATTAGCTCCTGATGAATTTCAGCCACAAAACAGGTGAGAAGAACCAGGTCCATGAACAGCAAGTGAAACTGAATCTGAATGGAGGAGGTTTGGTTAGTAACTCCTAGGCCACCATTTCTTTTTGGAGCTGTGGCTGTCCCCAGGAGGAGCAGAACACTAGGATGGACTTACTGCCTGTGTGGTGAAAGGCCTGGGTTGTGGGAGATGGAGCAACTTTGCAGATTGGTCCCATCATTAAGGCCGTGGGGAAACTTAGGTAAGACTGGCCTCTAATGTGGGTTGCAGTGAGGGCATCTTTCTCAGTTATCTGTCACCTTGGAGCCTTGGCCACCATGGTACAGGTCACCTGGCTGTGAAGGTCCAGGCATGGGCTGGCACAGGGGTGGCCTGAGCAGTCCAGAAGCTTCAAGGCATCCCTCTGGGCCTGAATTCTGGAGTTTTATCATCTTATTTTCCACTTCTGTTGAACCACCTGGGGAAATCAAGCTCCAGCATACTCAGTGACCCCTCGGTACTCTTCTCATTGTATTTTTCTCCCAAGATGTGAAAATAAGATGCGTTGCTCCATTTTACTGTTTTGAGATATATATATTGAAGATCATTTATGCTGACATATGGAGAATTACTGAAGTTAAAACACCATTTTGAACCACCTAATTTAGCAAACACCAAAAGGAAATGTTTGATTACTCCTTCAGCTCTTCATTTTTCCTGGCTGAGGCTATTTACTGTGTTCAGCCCAAATTAGCCAGCACTTTTGGTTTCACTCCCTGTGCATTTTCCTTTAATAAAGTATTTTCCAGAAGAGTTTGCTCAGCTCTCTTCCATTCCCAGTGTTTATAATGAGAATGAGAAGATTCTGTCTCATCCTCCGAGGGTGTTGAATGGGAAACTCATGTTATTTAGGATGCACACCAGTGCTTTAGTAAGGGAAACTGTGCAGCTTGAAAATGTTGTAATACATTGTGTACAGACTTTATTTTCCTCAAGTGATAGCTGTATTTGCACACAAGATAGGCGTTTCACACATGTGTGTGCCCCAAATGGCTGTTTGCCTGAGGGAGACCTTTTCTGGGGGTCTGCATATCAGTAGCCAACTCTTAATATTCCCTTGGGCATCTGCAGAAGACGAGTTTCTCCTGTTGCTAATATTGAGGCTAAACCTTATGATGTTACCTTACGTGTGTTTAAATTTTTATTAGGGTAATTACTGTAGAATAATTGAGAGTCTTGTTCTGGGTTGACCTGTATCAATTAATTAGTTTCTTCCCCTCAGTGTAAGAGGATGGTGCTCTTCACCATCTGAGGTAGAGCCTTTCAAAGTGCATTTTCCAATCTTTCTGCTGCGCTGCTGTGATTTAGCGGGAGAGAGGGGCCCTCTCTCTTTATGGATGGCTTTAATTGAAATCCACTTACCACACAAATGCTTGAAATCTCCAAAGACGCCAGCAGTTAGTAGCCTTTGTGCTGACTTTATACATACATATATATAAACACATACCTTGCACCAATATATATATGCAATACATATATACTGGTGCAAGGTAGAGACTCTGTGCTAAGCTGTTACCTGTCTCTGAGGCAGCCAAGCCTGGGCAGAGGTTTTGGATGTGGCAGGGACTTCTCTGTCCCCTCATACTCTATCATTTCCCAGGTCCTTTTCTCAGTCTGTAGGGCTCCTTTTGGGTCAGATGCTGCATGTGAATGCAGCTGCTTCTCAAACACATTGGCTTGTTTCGGGGTAATGACTTACAGAGTGATTTCATTAAGGATGTGCTGGCTTGCAAGCCCAGGAGCTGGAGTTGTATTAGCCCTGCTGTATACGTGTGTGCTGTGTAGGTATATCTGACTTCTGTTCTCCTTTATGCCTGTTAAAGATGCAAAACTAGCTTTAAACTGAAATAGGGCAGATTTAGATTGGATATTAGGAAGAAATTCTTCACTATGAGGGGGATGAGGCACTGGCATAGAGAAGCTGTGGCTGCCCCACCCTGGCACTGTTCAAGGCCAGGTTGTTCAGGGCTTGAAGCAAGCTGCTCTAGTGGAAGGTCTCCCTGCCCGTGGCAGGGGTTGGAGCTGGATGAGCTTTAAGGTTCCTTCAACCCAAACCAGGCTGGGATTCTATGACTGTCCTATGTTGGAGAAGTAAAAGGCTCTGGGTAAGCCAAAAGAGAGATCCCTTGTGCTGCCTGCAGTGCTTGTGCTCCCTGTGCAGGCAGCTCTCCTGCCTGATGGGAGCATGAAGCCAGGTTCAGTGCTTCAGCCTGCTTGTCCTCTGAGGCTCCCCGGGAGCAGCACAACCTTGCAGACGTGGCTGGTCCTCAGTGACTTCTTGCTGGCATGGAGAGAAGGACAGGGTAAAGCTCTAATTATAAAGCTGCTCCTGCCAGATATTTCATGTTCCTAGTTGCTGACACAGGCTGGCCTGGGATGTTTTTATCTCTCCTCTCCTGCTTAAATAAATAAGTAAAAGCAGGTTAAAGGATGCTCATGTTTCAGAGCAAGTTGTGTGACAGATGGTGGGGGGAGATTTCCACAAGTGCTTTTGGCCTGATCTTTACATAGTTGCCCTGAAAACCACGGGGTGAGGGGGACAGGGATTTATTGACTGGCAAAGTTGGTACAAGGCAGCTTGAATTTTGAAGGCACAATTTGACTTCATCTTCCCAGCCCAGGGAAGGCATGAAAGCCTACAGATGAGTCCAATTATCTGGGCTGCAGACAAAGGCAGGCTGAGCTGTGGAGGAGGATTTGCTGACCTTGCACCCCACTGAGAAGCTGGATATTGTGAAGGAAGACGATCTGTCATTGAGGTGGGGAGCATGGAAAAGTGCTGCAGTGGCTTGAGTTGGTTGGAGGGGAGCATCTTGCAGGGATAGTGATGGGAGAGCAAAGTGTGTCCCAGAGGAGATGGCCCAGCATGTGGTTGCCACTTGTTTGTGGTGTGGTTGTGGTGGAGGCGCTGAAACCAGCTGTGCTGCAGGGGAGGCACTGACTCCCTTGTGGCTTTTGCCTGGGTATTGAGCTCAGGATAAGGATTCTCATAGAAGTAATTTAATACATGCATTTTTAATTTGATGAAGTCTCATCAGCTCCATAGCCCTGGGTCTGTCAAGTGTCTGCTGCTGTGTCAGTGTGGAGCTTGATGAGATAGAGCTGGAGCTGGAAGGGTCGTACTGCCCCATGTGTGGCTCCCAGTGAGCCCAGGGGCTCTTCATTGCCCAAATGAGAAACAGCTAAATTCTGTTCTTCCGCCATTCCTGTGCTGCTGGTGCCTCCTTGGAAATGATGGGCGGGACAGAGCTCCCGGATAAATGAAGGATTAGAGGTATTTCTGTAAACACATGGGATTCTCTAAACAGCCACATTTGCAAGCGGAGTTGAGCAGCGAGAGCAGGTGGATTGAACACTGTCAGATTGCACAACTGATTTTAGCTGCCTTTTCTTCTTCCTCTCTGCTTCTTCTGGATTGATGCAGCTGCTCCCAGCAACTACCTGGGGAGAGCTGTTCACAGGCTGAGAGTTTTAAACCTCATAAAGCACAACCTCCAGGCACATCCGCTCTCCCAGATGCCCCATCTCTATGTGCAGCCGGTGGCAGGCTCCTTCCCAGGCAGTTTCTGGAATGAGCTGGCTGAGTTTTGGGAAGCGCATCCTGCGAAGCTGTTGAGGCTGTTGCTGGAGCTGTGTGCTGTCGGGAGATGCTGCTGGAAGGCCAGGTGTGGGATGCAGCAGGCACTTACTTCCCACTGCATCCTCCTGCACTGCAATCCTCCATCCCTCTGCCCTGCTCTTGTGATGCTGCTCGAAACAAGAAACTTTCACACACCGAGCAGAAACTCCACCAAATATCCCCTTGTTGCATCAGGCATCCTCAGGAGGGCCATCAGTGCACAGGAGGCTGTTACAAGCTGTTTGGGATGGGTGGTATGTCCTTGAAGGAGTTGGGGGGGGGGGTGGTGCCAAGATCTGATGCTGTGTGAGGACTCTGCACACCACTGTGAAGATGTAGGGAAGCAGCAGTCTGAGGTGCTGCAATGTATAATAGCACAAGAGGACAATTAAACCCCATGTTGCTGGGTAGGTCATGAGTGCTATTGAGTGGGAAGAGGCAGGGAAAACTCTACTGCTGGTGCCCAGTAAAGCAGTGATGGTGGTGTAGGCCAATATCTATATGCTGGTTCTTTTGTGGTGTCTGGAGATGTCTGGGTGCTGGATGGTTTCTGAGGGCTGAGACCAAAACCTAGGATAGTTTCCTAGTTTTATCCTAGGAACTAGGGTAGCTCCATCTTAAAATGGAAAGCCCTGGAAGAAAGGAAGAATTGCCCACAGACACCAGTTTTTCAGTCCTATCAAAATTAGTGCTAATTTTGACTTTGAGGAAACTCAGCTGAAATGTGTTTTCAGTTTTGGCTTTTTTGGATACTTTTCCAAGTCATAAGAGCATTGCTTATCATTAAGGGAGAAAAACATCCTCTTCTGCAATAGCATGAGACAAACAGCACAAGCTGTTGGGATGCTGGTGGGAACGCATCCTTCTGGGAGCTTTCGTAAAGTGCTGTCCTACCTCTCAATTTGGAAAGAGGGAAGAAACTCTGGTGGCAGTAATAGAGAGGACATCATATGGTCAGTTACGTATTGGTAAAGACAGTAATTTTTCAAAATGTTCCCCTAAAGGTTGTAATTAGTAAAATTAAGTGTCTCAAACGGTAATTTCAGTCTACTCAGTAATAGTACAGAGGACAAAACCCCCTCTATGAGACAATGCACCCAACGTATTTAAGCCAACATCTTCGTGTTGGGATCTGTACGATGTGTGCTTGGTTACAATTATATTTAGCTCGTACAATTATGGACAATTTATTGTCTGGGGGAGAAGAGCCCTCAAGTTGCTTCCGTGCTTGGAAACACAAGTGAGGATGGTTCATAGACTGAAAGCAGCTTTGGTACCAATTCACACAGAGACCATTTGGGTGGAGTTGAATGGGGGTGAGACTGGGGACACCAAAGTCCCTTTCCTGCTCTGAGCCTCTGTTTCCCTTTCCATTTGCAATCTGCCATCTACAGCCAGTAACACAGTGAGCTGCTTTGATGATGATCTGTGAGGGTGGTGGGGCCCTGGAATGGGTTGCCCAGGGAGGTTGTGAATGCTTCATCCCTGGCAGTGTTCAAGGTGGGGTTGGACATAGCCTTGGATGGCATGGTTTAGTAGGAGGTGTCCCTGCCCATGGCGGGGGGGTTGGAACTCGATGATCTTGGGGTCCTTTCCAACCCTTACTATTCTATGATTCTATGATGGGATGGCGCTCTCCTTACTCTCCAGTGTTAGTTACTGGGCTCAACAAGTGCTGTCTTTATTTTAACATCCCCTTAACCCTCCTGGTGGCTTGGAAACAGTCTGAGAGAGTAGGATCCATGGGGCAGGTGCCTTGAAGCTAATGTGTATTTGAGAACATGCTGCTGTGATTTGGGGTGCTGATGTCTGTAGCTGAAAGCCTGAAGGTACTCTAGGACCAGCTCTGTGGTGGGGCATGAGTATCATCAACAGCCAGGAGCTCTCATCTGCTCCTGCTCGGAGCTTCCTGCTCCTTTCTTCTTCCCTTGTAGAAGAAGCAGGAGGCTCCCCTGCTCCTTTCTTCCTTTTGCTTCTCAAGCAGCCTTGATCTGCTGCTCCTCATGCACTGAACAGACAATTAGCTTCTACATTTCCCAGTGAATTAGCGGTGGCTGGTCCTATCGCTGCAAACATTAGCTGGAAACATCGTTATAGAAAGAAAGCACAAAGTCGGGTGGCAGAGGAGATAATTGCCTTTCTAATATCATTATGGCTGGGCTGATGAGCCTTTTATCTCAATCCATGTACTCCTGGTGGCAATACAATAACAGGCAAGGATTAAAATCTGCTGGGTTATCACTCGCCTATGGCAGCCAGAGCCATTTTCTCCCCACAATGGGGGGAGTTTGTTAGAGAAAGTTTCAGGTTAAACAGCTGGGAAAGATGAAGGAAAAGGGGGAGAAGCCGTTTGTGCTGCTTAAGCAGCCTGGATGGAAATGAACATCCTGTGTGTGAGTTTGTGCTCAGAGATGGTCCCATCCATGGCTGAGGTGCCACAGTCTGATGTGAATTGAGCTGTGGATTTGGAGCATAAAGAAGGTTCAATCTGATTGATATGTGTAGGAAGCAGTTTCCCCATTGGGGTTGTTGTGTGACCTGGTCTGTCAGTGCTCTTCTTTGGGCAGTCCCTTCTGTCACTGTGGAGGTGCAGGGATGGGAATGACAGGTTCCTGCTTGGATGGGAAGGATGCAAACCCCAAAGCAGCAAAGCAGAAGGCAGAGCTCCCTGTCCCCCTGCCCAGCCAGGTGACAGCACTTGAATTAGTGTTTGGGAAATAGCCTGGGGTCTGAGATGGTCTTTGTGGTGGTCACTGTGCTAAGACATGGGACTTCACTGTATCTTCTTTTCCCAGCAGGTGAGACCAAGGGAATCTGTTTTCTGCATTGCTTTTCTATTGCTGTCTTCCTCAGGCTTTCAAAAGACAAATATACATCCCTGGAACCTCCCTGGGGCACTGTACTTTCCTCCCCATCCTGATGCCATCAGCTACGGGATGCAGAGCAGGGACCCGTATCCACCTCCTGCTGCCAACCCTTTGCCCTTAGCTGCTCACATACAGAAGGCTGATGCTATGAAGACAGCTCCTGGTCCTGTCCCACCAGGAAAGCCTCCTTGCTGTTTCACTCTGAGCAGCAGTGGTGCTCTCACCTCTGCTGCTCTCACCCTGGCTGAGCACAGAGAAGGGAAGTGTTGGTCTGGACAGCTGATGGAATTATAAACCACTGAAAAGGTCAGAGTGATACCGATTGCTGTTATCTCTCACAGAACATAAGAGGCATTAAAATTCTGCTGTCTCATTCATGTAACAAGGGAGAAAATTGTAATGAGAGGGAAATGAAAGGGAGGAAAAATGTCTTCCTTCCTACAGCTGGGTCAGGGAGATGGGAACCGTGCAGGTTCAGCTGTTGTGACTGACTTCAAGGGGCTGGATGTAGCTGTGTGTGCAGGTCTGGCCTCTTATTTCTATGTAGAGGAGTTTAAAATCTTTCTCCAGGGACACTCCCTGATGTAGTGGATTTGGTGGTCTCAGCTTTCTCCTTGTTTTGGCTTCACCACTGTGGTCTTTGCAGAGCTTGTGCTCAAAATCCAGGAGGTTTGGGGGGATGGGAAGAACTGTCAGGTCAGTTTGAAAGTATTTAAGCTGGGAAAACAGGATGTGAGAATGAGTTTCTGTCTCAGGCAGAGGTGTTGAGGACTGGGATGGAAATGGCCAGGATACATGTACATTCAATGTTGCTTGCCCCCAGTGCTGCATTCACTCCCAGTCTCCTCCTTAATCTGATGGTGCAAAGCCCACCTTGAATCTCTGCTCTTTCTCAGCAGTCTATGTTTGTGTCTGACTGAGCTTTCCTGCCATCACCACCATACCGTGCCAGGCTAGTGGGGCTCTGCGGCCCCAGCACAAGAGGGATGTGGAGCTGTGGGAGCCAGGCTAGAGGAGGTCATGGAGATGCTACAAGGGCTGGAGCAGCTCTGCTCTGGAGCCAGGCTGAGAGAGCTGGGCTGGGGCAGCCTGGAGAAGAGAAGGCTCCTTAAGGGGAGACCTTAGAGCAGCTCCAGTGCCTAAAGGGGCTCCAGAAAACCTGGAGAGGGGCTTTGGACAAGGGCCTGTAGGGACAGGACAAGGGGAATGGCTTTAACCTGCCAGAGGGGAGACTGAGATGAGCTCTCAGGTAGAAGCTCTTCCCTGTGAGGGTGCTGAGGCTCAGTCACAGGGTGCCCAGAGAAGCTGTGACTGCCCCATCCCTGGCAGCGTTCAAGGCCAGGTTGGACACAGGGGCTTGGAGCAAGCTGCTCTATGGAAGGTGTCCCTGCCCGTGGCAGGGATGAGCTTTGAGGTCCTTTCCATCACAAACCAGGCTGGGATTCTACTTGGGAATCTGTCAACAAACAAAAAGGGCCAACATAAATCTGTGCTTCTCCACAAGTTGCAAGAAACCAAAGGAGTTTTCTTGCCTGCCAATAATGCAGTTTACTGTGGACTGCTGTGACATGCAGCACACTCATATAAATATCAAAGTGCAACCAGTCATCTGAGCCATCAGCAGCTGAAGGGGTCAGTGAGATTCCTTGAGCCATCGAGCTGGGGTCAGTGGATGTGCACGAGCACTGCTGGCACATATGGGCGTCTCATTGAGTGATGTGCTGCCCCAGCTCTCCCACATGGCTCTGAAGGTGAGGGAGATGCAGCCAAACAGTTGTCTCTATGCCAAATACTTGGACCCCACTCTGTATCCTATGGTACCGGGGTATGAGCTAACTTGGGGTGAGGGCAGGCTCCCTGCAGGCTTGAAGGAAGGCTGCCTGGAAATCCAGACTTTCCCCTAGTGAGAAACAGTGGAGGAAAACTCCTGGTTCCAGAAGTTTTTGTTTCAGAAGATAGTTTCCCCTTGAGGTTTCAACCTGATTTTAAGTGGAAATGCCTGCTTTCAGCCAAGCTTTACAGTATCGCTGCAGTTAAACCCAACCCAATAAAAATAAAATCTCAAGCTGTATTTGAAGTCAAAATGGAACCAAAAAGTTTCATTATTTCCCACTGGAAAACTGAAAATTATGTTTCCCTGAAAACAAACATTTTTTGGTGGAAAAAAGGCATTCTTCAGCACAAAAACCCCTTCTTGTGCTGAGTGCTTTTTCTAAGAATGAGCAGTGCTTCTTTATTTGCTTCAATTATTGCCACTAAGATGCCCTCTATTTGCATTTTGTCAGGGCTGCTCCTTAACGTAGCAGTTACAGACTGCAGTGTTTTGTGCTTTCTTCTGCTGTTTCTTTTAATTGAGGTACTGCTTAGAGCTCTCAAACATAATAGCAATGCCCTTGTGCTGGGTGCTGAGTGCTGCAGAGCTGTTGGCAGCGTCTGGCCTGAGCTATAGACTGGTCCAATGAAGCTGGGGAAAGCAGAATGGAAACAGGAAGAAAGCAGAGCAAGTTGCTGAAGGTCCCCAAACAAGCCGGGGCACTGACGGAAGGAGGACTTAAACTTTGTTTAGGTGCTGGTGTCTCCACAGACCTCGGTGGTTGGGTGCATTTCATTCCCAGCCCTCTGTCAGCATCCCAGTGCCCTGGCTCGAGGATTGATGGAGGGATTACCAAATGAAGTTGTTCACCTTTGTGCTGTGGGAAGATGGACTTGGTGGTGGTGACGATGAGACAAAGCCCAATTCCTGCCCAGTGCCACCTCACAACAGCAGCCCACGCCTGGAGCTGCCATGTGCATGTCTGGAGCTGCCACGTGCACATCTGGAGGTGCCTCCTTCTGCTGTTTCCAGGACTACTGGAGGAAGGGATCACTTGGGATACCAAACTGGAGGGAAGGAGATGACTAAGCAAATGTCAGAAATGCTTACTCTGGAAAGCACACTGCATCTCCCTGCATCTTCCCTGGCTGGAGCTTAATGCTATCTGGATGACGGGCTGCTCTGTGCAAACTCAGCGTAATGCCAATGGAGTGGGAGAGTGCTCAGAGGTCTGAGGAAGACCCCAGAGGTCCTTCCCTGGTGGGTGCACCCCCAGCACTGCCTTTCTGGGCTTTTTTCTGTTTGAGCATCAAGTTGTGTGATTAAATGGAGCAGGGTGTCATGGCCAGGAGAGGAACTGAATGGGCAGGGACCAGAGCTGGCTGTTACAAGCCCCTTAAGATTTCAACCAAGTAAAATGTGAAGCATCTCCTTTCTAAAAAGCACAGCTTAAGCAGGAGGAGTGTATTATAGTGAAAAAACAGCAGCATGAAGTGAAACAGTGGCTTGTCTTGCTCTCTCAATGATTAAATTTGTCAGGTCTTTAAGCCACTCTTGCTACTCCTAGTTCAACCTGACCCATGCACTTCTGACAGCAGATGCAGCCACTACTGCTTCTGGTTTCTTTTCCTCTGCTTATGCTTTTCTCCATTGCTGTAGAGGCAAGCCTGAAATGATTTAGCTCCTAACTAAACACTTAACTCTGGTGCTGAAAAGCTAGGGGGATTTTCTGGACCATTTCACAGCAATGGGCTGCTTCAACAAAAAAGCATCTGATGCTGTTGGCCTACATCCCAAAGCCCTCAGTGCTATATTCTCCTTGTCAGAAAGCTGCTGTGAACCATGGGATGCTTCTTACCTCTTCTGCAGCTGTCTAGGAAATTCCACACACATCTTTCTCCTGCCCAGTAACTCAGGTCTGTCTTCTCACAAAGAAAACTTGCTGCAGCAGACCAGTGGTGCCAATGAACAGTCTTGTCTGGTGCATACTGCTGTCTGCCTGGATTTCAGATGGCTTTGGCCTGAGGGCAAACTTGCCTGCCTGGTCAGTAGAGTGAAATGAAGCTCTGAAACCCATGACTGATGCACGTGCAGCACCCCCTGGAAATCTGCAGCTTCCATCTCCACTTGTCCAGCTTGGAACTGCCCGATAGGCCCAAAGGGGCTGCTCTGGAAATCCGTGAAACACAAACATTTGCTGCTTTCTGGGACCTGGTATGTCAGGTTTTTAGCCCAGAGCATGTACGTTTCAATGGCTGGATTATACAGCCCAGAAATGTTGAGTTTAGGATGAAAATACTGCCAGGCTTTTATCTGCAGTGATTGCAAAGTTCTTATCAGCCCAAGGGAGAGCCAAAGCCTCCTTTATCTGAACTAAGAACTAATCTAAGCACATGCCCCTACCCTGTTACAAAGGTGTCTCTTCCATGCACCAGTGACATTGCTCTGCCCCTGAGGTCCCGCGTGCTCTGCGGGACCTGGTGGCACTGCCAGCTCCCATTGCCAACTGTGCATCCGTGCGCTCATGTTCGTTTTGGGAAGGGGGTTATCATGCCTGGTAGATGAAAAAGGCCGGGCAAAATGCGGGAAGAGTGGGCAGCTGCAGTATGGATGGTGGAGAAGGAGAAAAGCAAGCCAGTGTTAAGAGAGCGCATGATCATGGACATGTGTTGGATTGGTGTTGAGGTGATCCTTGTAGTCGCTGAATGTTGCCTCCTGAGCACGTAGCAGCTATGCTGTGTTCTCTGAGCACCTTGATTCCTGGCCAACATGTACCTGGGTGCACCTAGGTAACTTGATTTCATAGGCAACAAGGTGTTTCTCAAATTCTTTTTACCCCAGGACCTCAGTGTTTTTTTGACTCCAGTGTAAGAATAGCCGAGCACTGCTGCTCAGATTTATAATGAAACCAGTAAGTTTCTGGTGAGTCTCCTCTGGGACAGTCCTCTTCAGCAGGGCTTGTGCATAGGCAGATCTCTGATGGTGTGGAGGCATTGCTGAGATGTATTGCATCGTGGTGCCACTATGCTGGGCAGAAACAGCCCTTGGAAGCTGCTGTGCTGCAACCAGCACTCGCCTGGGCCTGCTCTGAACCTTGTCAGCTGCAGAACTTGAGCTTTATCTGTACAAAATAAGGGGAAAGAGGAGTTTTAATTGACACATTCATGATATACTGCTCCCCAAGTGTAGGAGCTGATATGGCTAAATTATCCTGAAAAACAAAAGGGGAAGTTTACACTTTCTGTTTTCAGTATAGAAGCAATAATTTCTGACTTTCTCATGTCCACAGCCCAGCTTGCAACAGGTTTCAAGCATGGTACAGATGGCTGTGCAATTATTGCCAACATCTCCTCATTATATTAGATAAGGCCCTGGGTTTATTTAGCGGAAGCAGATGGAGGGAATACACAATATTTTAGATGTCTTGGCAAACTGTGTTTTCCTTAGAACAACATTGCGTGTTTGCTGTGAGAGTTCTAGCCAAAAGAAATATAAGAAATTCTGAGAAACAGCAAGTAAGATCTTTCGGGAGTGACAATGAGGAGTGCATGAAAGAAGAGATATTACATTGTAAGTGTGATGCTATCTGGTGCCTTATATTAATCCCTGTGACAAGAGGAGTGTTTCAGCTTTTATTTGGAAGTGTGTATCTGTGTGGCTTGTAGACTAAAGCTTAGAAACATGACCCTGGCTGCCTAGAGAAGCTGAGGAATCACAAGACAAATAGAGAGCCCTGATATGTTTTAGAAAGGAAAAAGGTCTTTTAATAGAGCCTTGTTGATTTTGGGTCTGCTTACTTGCGTGCCCACTGGCAAAGCTGCATTTCTGAGCAAAGGGCACTTGCTATGGGTGGAAAATGGTGGGGTTTTGGGTCATTTGAGCCTTTGGAAGAGTCCTGTGCCTAGGGGTAATGTTGGCTAGGAACCAGTTCCCTGGCCAGCCTCTCTCTGAGGGGAAGAAACCTAATCAAGCAGAAGAGTGAGGGTCTTTCCCTGCACAGAGGGACTGTGGCTGTTTCCTCTGTAAGGAAGTAGTGAAGGAGTGGTGGGTGCTTGTGCACCCACTAACCACCTTTGATGCTACTTCGGTAAATTGGGTTTTACCACCTGGATGGTGTTCCTGTACAGTATGAAAGTGGCAGCATGAACTGAGTGTCACTCCCTGGATGTAGCACATGGTTGTGCTGGGAGGATGAATGCAGTGAGTACCAGGCAGGAATAGAGGTGCAATGACATGGTGATGGCAGCAGGAATCTGTTGATTGCCAGTATTTTGCTATATAGCAGGAAAACCCGGGAACACTTGACATCCTGCTAAAGCTTCTAGCTAGGATGTCTTGGTTCAGTTTGTGGGTGGTTTTGGGTCTCAAGCCGGTCAAGTACACAAGTACATCCAGGTGTGGATGATGCTCATGATCCATTTTGTCATCACATCGCTGTGCCAGTGAGACTTGGCTGGCTGAGTGCTGGTGAGTGAATGCAAAAACTGTGCAAATGTGGCAGCACCAATTAAGTAACTCTGTTCTCTACCTTCCCATTTATTGTATCAGTGTTCTTGGCTACCATTTTATATGCTGTGTTTATCTTTGCACATTATTTGCCCACCTCTAGATCACAACAATCTGGAGCATCCCGGCCTAGTGGAAGGTGTCACTGCCCATGGCAGGGGGTTGGAACTGGATGATCTTAAGGTCTGTTCCAACCTAAACCATTCTGTGAGTCTGTGTTACAGGATTCAGTTGTGCAGTGGCAAGGTGGGACGGCTGGACTCAGGGGAAGGCCGTCCCTCCAAGCACTCCCTCTGGAAGATAGGGCATAGTTCAGCTGGTGGCTTTGAAAGGCAAAGCCTGCAGTGCAGCAACGTCCAGACAACAGTAACCTAACAAGAGGTCTTCTCTCCACCCTGACAGATATTTTTCCTTCTCTTTTGCACCGTACCTTACTGGCTGCTACTCTCAGTCCTTCTCCAGCAGCACCGGTTCAGCACCCCAGGAGGGAAGGCTGAGCTCTTGTTCTGAACCGTTTTCCCTTGCTTTTTAAACACCAGTGTCATTTAATAATGATGACCTTTTCTGCTTAACTCTTGAACCAACTATTTCTGGGGAGTGGCCATATGCAGAAGGTGGTGTGGTTCTGGTTCCAATGAACGCAGATTTCATCACCATTCCCAAGTGGTCTGGCAAGGAGGCTCTCATTTCACGGGTACTATAAGGAAGGAAGGTTGAGATGTGTTTTTGGTGATTTGGACCTCTTGCCTCCTGCAGTGATGTGCTGCCCTGCTAGCCCACCTGGCAGAAAGATTAACCCCAGTAACCTTCCCAGTGTCCTCTGTCCTTTGCCCAGTTTCGAACCACCAGCTAGTACAAACCAAAGTCGTGCTCCTTCAGACCTTCTACACAGCAGTGAAACGTATCTAGTTTGGGTGGCATTTTTCATGCGCACAGCAACTGGGGGTTGTATTTTTCAGGAAAATGTCAGGTTTGAATCAAGTCAGAAATATTTGCAGGCTTGACAGCAATTACTTGCACTAAGAGGGAAAACACATTGGAAGTCAGAATGCTTAATTTTAGAACTTGACTAATGAAGCAAGCAATCCCTAACAGGGGGTTGGAACTAGATGATTTTTAAGGTCCCTTCCAACCCAAACCATTAAGTGATTCTGAGATTCATCGCTCTCCTCTTTTCCCAAGTAAAACTACTTGAAACATTTTTGCTCACCCTGAAATTCCCCTCACCTCTCAGTTTCCTACTGAGTTGACCCTCCCCCCCCACCATGGCTTGCCCATACCCAAGAGACCATGGGGTGCACAGTGGGACACCTCTACAGGAAAGGGCTTTGAGCTCCCAGCTCCTGCTCTGTGCATCCTCTGATGCCAGGAAAAAATTCTGGCATGCCCATTTCCAAGGACAGAAAGCAGCTTCTTCTCTCCTTTGTAATGTTAATGTAGTGAGGCTCAAGGTATGACCTACTTTGCAGCCACAGTGAAGTGCAGGATGGTTTTAACTCCTCTGCGCTCAGTTTTCCCAGTGTGAGCTCACTAATATGTTTTGGACATGTGCTTTTTCCTGCCAGCTCTCATTACTTATTGCGAATGAGCCTCCTTTTCTGCTCCGTGGTGTGGCATGTTCACATCTCTCCTGCTTAGAAGCGGCAAGGACTTATTTGAGCAATTGCCTCATAACCAGAATATCTCCCTTTATTCTGGGCAGAAGCCAAGCTCTCAGCTCCCTGCACACAGCAAAACCCATTCGTTTTGTCTGAGAGTCATATACTGCTTGGTTGTTGTGCGTCTTGCTGGAGCAGAGGACTGTCTACAGATGCTCCTCTCCCTGTCTTCTCCCTGGAGCCTGGCTCAGGAATTACAGTGAGGAAAGTAGGTTGCAGGTGGTTTTAGGGGGGGAATTCTGCTCTCATTTTGCTTTGTCTCCTCCTAGGAATCTCAAGCATTTTTGCCATAAAAGAGAAGGAGAGTTGTGTTCGTATCTGGGCAGCTCTGTATGCGGAAGGCTGGTGGCAAATTAAATGCTGGCTACAAAAGGCTTTTAAATGTGAGACCAAGGAATGAATTGGCTGTTTGTGCCTCTGAAGCAGAGCAGCCCTGTTCTGTTGAATATTGTTATTCCCTCAGCGTATTTTATTTTGCCTTCTGTTCCCTTCATGTTACAGCTAAAGAGAGGTTTGTCCCTCACTACAGAGAGGCGGTGGTGAAGAATACAGTTGATTATGAGACCAACATGTTTTTTCTGAGCAAGGAGATCAGACTAAGTTTCTCTGAATGGGTTTTCATTAAGGACTGGGACCCAGGAGATTGTGTTGTAGATGTGATTTGAAGTGAAGAAGTTGGCTTAGATGTAATATAGAATCACCAACTGGCTCGAGTTGGAAGACCATCTAATTCCAGCCCCCTCTACCTCCCACTAGACCAGGTTGCTCAAAGCAATACGCAGGTATCCAATTGGATGCTTAGACTTGGTGTCAATCATCTAAAGCAGAAGCAGAGAGCTGATAAGCTGGGCCCTTTCACACGGGAGGGACTATGGAAGGGATGGGGAAGTCTCCAGTGTGGAGCGATGGAGCCAACAGGTGGACCTGGTAGTGCCATAAATTAAACTGTGCAGTTAGCATGCGAGATTCACTTATCGGCTCAGACCTGGTGTTGACTCTGTCTTTGGTGGTCAAGATAAAGCTCACACACCATAAATCGAACTGAGAGAAAAGGGGCATCCTTCCAACTGCTCCAGTCACCATTTGCATGCAGATTTGTCCTGTAGCTGAGAGAGGGAGGGAGCAACAGGACTAACACTGTGTAGCTGCAGTCTGAGCACAAGGCATGCTTGGGCAATGCTGCCTGCACTCGAGGGGCTGGTTCATGGGCACCCCTTGGCTGGGTTCCTCCACTGGCCTGCCCTCAAGTCGGAGGCAAGGAAATCAGCCAGACCATGTCACAAGCCTAACACTGAGCAATGTCTTCAGTAGGCATTAGGGAGTGCAGAAGGTGAAAAATACTCATTTTGATTTGCACTGCAGCTGAGGCGTCTCTCAGCAGGAAGACACCCACTGTTAACACTCACCACATCCTTCTTCTGCTTCTAGTGCGTGCAGCTGGCGTGGTTTTCCTCTGTGAATCATGCTCATTGGCTTCATCTGCTGCCAAGGCATTGTTATCTGTTGCTGGTTGGTATATATGAGGGAATGGGGGCAAGTGATGCCCTTTTGCCGCAGGTTGCTAGAGATAATGGTGCCTTCTTCTTCACTGTGGTGTCTGTTTGCTGTTGATGCTCTCATCGTCCTTGGAGGTCAGTGCTGTGAGGACCTAACGTTTCTTCTTGCAATGCTTCCAGTAACACTCTATTCCTTATTCCCACTCCCTAATCCATCAGGACCTGCTGTTTTCCTCCTGTGGCTCTTCCACCTGCTGAGTGACTCCGCTGGAGCTCAACTCGTGCAGGTAGATCTTGCACCCTCCTCCACCCAGGAACGTGGGGTCCAGCCCTCACAGACATTCACTTGGGCAAGAGCTTTCCTGATAGGAAGCTCTGTCTTGGTGGCCACCTCCACTCGTCCCAGGATCTCCCAGATGGGTAGATGGTTCCTGCCTGTTGTGCAGGGTGGACGCTGGGGAATTCCAGATAAACACCATTAATTCAAAGGCTGGAATGTGCACGGTGAGGCCAGTGGCTGCCCTGTGGTTGTTGGTGTGCTGTTGGTATTCCTGGTCCTGGAAAGTCTTGCCAGCTGCAGCCAGAAATGTGCCTTGTGCTGATTTGGGGTTAAAATGCTCAGAAAGCAGCAGCAGAGCAGCCTCCCATGGCAAATGGTTTTGGGGGGAAAGGAAATGGAGAATATATGCTTTCATAAATTTTTTATGTTCTGCATATGCTTTTGAAAGGAAAACATCAGATAAAGAGCCCAGCTTCTTAGAATTAAATTTATGGGCCTTTTCTTTGAGAGAAATGAATATTTTCCATAGAATCTCTGATTTCAAAAGAATCGTTTCTTTCCATGGAAGTGTTACTGTAAAATTCCCAAGTGCTCTCACAGTGGTGTGGGATCAGAAGGACCTTGCAGGTTTTCCCCTTGGGTTGCCAGCTACCATGAACACCACAACAGTGATCCTGGTGGTGGTGACAGCTCCACAGGGAGTTAGGGACATTCTTCACCCCTTGGGGTGGGACGGGGAAATCAGGAAGGATTGGGTGGGCAAGAGACACAGCTAGAGGCAACAGTCAGCCTATGGGCTGCCCATAGATGATGGGGGAAGTGTCTTTAAACTATACAGCCAATATTGATGACGATCTTAGTTTTATTCATTGTTCCTATTGGTTCCAGCTTCCTGGGTGTCACTGGGGTTTGTTCAACGTTGTCAGCCCATGCCCAGAGTCAGGCCGTGGGAATGGGGGTGATTTGCTGGAGTTCTCTGTGCTTCTATCAGAGGTTTTAGGATTGATGCTGCCAAGGTGTCTGCGACAGTTGGGGTTCGGTATGTGTGTAGGAAGTGGTGGTTGCTGTTTCTTTCCATAGGACAGCTGCTGTACAGCTGGCTACCTTTATCTTTTATTTGAGGGAAGCCTGATGGGTATTTATCCTTTCTCCTAATCCTGCTGAAGAGATTGGTTTGGTTCTCAGGAATGGGTGCTTGGATAAGGTTTCTGGAAAAAAACCCTGTTTCCACTTTCTAGGACTAGAGTTTCTAACAAACAGCAAGGCGACACTAAAAATGCCTGCAGTTTATGCCAACGGTTCCTACTCTAGCAGGACCTGCCCTGGCACCAGTGTTGTCTGGTGCTGAGAACCCTTTGGAAGTGTTAATCATTCTTAGTTATTAATCTTGCTGCTTTTTGCTGTAGCTGTACATTATCTGCTAACGGGCAGACACACTGAAGCTGTTGGACTTGCAGCCAGATTTAGGTCTCTGCTACATGTCTCATGCTGCCTCTGTTGTGATTTATAGGAAGTGATACCAGGATACTGGGAGATAAACATGCTCCATCACCTGCAGATACATGTGTGTTCTGAGTGGGGCCACACCAGCTCCTCTTTGCTGAGGCTGGATTCATGGTGTGGTTGCTCCTACAAGCAGTGATATATATAGAAAACCCTGTATTTTTGATCATTTCTTCTTGGTTCTCACTTCGGGACATCAGTGTTTCTATTCCTCCTCCTCTTCCTGCCTTGGGGGAGATACAGAGCACCTCTGTCACCTGCTTCCAAAGAGATCATCTGGAAGAACTGAAATAAGTCCTTGTAATGGTCTTAAAATACATAAGGGGCCAACAGTAAACCTGGAGAGGGGCTTTGGACAAGGGCCTGTAGGGACAGGACAAGGGCAATGGCTTTAACCTGCCAGAGGGGAGACTGAGATGAGCTCTGAGGCAGAAGCTGTTCCCTGGGAGGGTGCTGAGGCGCTGGCACAGGGTGCCCAGAGAAGCTGTGGCTGCCCCATCCCTGGCAGTGTTCAAGGTCAGGTTGGACGCAGGGGCTTGGAGCAAGCTGCTCTAGTGGAAGGGGCTGGAGCTGGATGAGCTTTAAGGTCCCTTCCAACACAAACCAGGCTGCGATTAATACGATTCTATGAAATCCACAAAAAGGCAACTAAGGTAGGAGGAGGACAAGGTGGGGATGATTCTGAGGAGCAGGATTAGCTTTTCCCTCCTCCAGTCCTCAGGATTTGGAGAGCTGGGGCTAAACGTAAATGAGTTTCAAGGCATTTTCTTTGGGCAGGGCTTCAGCAAGGGGCTTTGTTATAGGGTAGCTCTGAAAAGTGCAGCGTTGTAAGGCAGCATGTGTCTTGTTGAACCACTACACAGAAATCCTGAGCTTCGATGCACTTTAAGAGATTGCTTGCTAATTGTTTATGTTAGCATAACATTCAGGACAGAAACTTCCCCTTCATTCTTTGCTTTCTTTTATACCCAAAGGCATAAGCTGCTTTTATAATTCTTTCCAGGCTTTGCTAGAAGGAAAGTTATCAAGCATTTATCATAAATTTGGTCTCGGTCTCTGGAAACAGATGTCAGTCAGAGCATGTTAGTGGAGGTGGTGTTACAGAAAACAGTGTTTAACCAAGTTATTGTGAAAGTGAGGAACGACTGCAGCAGTGCTGAGCCACTGCTGGCCTGGCAACATGTGTGCCTGGATCCTCCACAGCAGCACATTGTAGAATCACAGCCTGGTTTGGGTTGGAAGTGACTTCAAAGCTCATCCATCTCCAACCCCTGCCATGGGCAGGGACACCTTCCACTGGAGCAGCTTGCTCCAAGCCCCTGTGTCCAACCTGGCCTTGAACACTGCCAGGGATGGGGCAGCCACAGCTTCTCTGGGCACCCTGTGCCAGCGCCTCAGCACCCTCACAGGGAAGAGCTTCTCCCTAAGAGCTCATCTCAGTCTCCCCTCTGGCAGGTTAAAGCCATTCCCTTGCCCTGTCCCTACAGGCCCTTGTCCAAAGCCCCTCTCCAGGTTTCCTGCAGCCCCTTTAGGCACTGGAGCTGCTCTAAGGACTCCCCTTCAGGAGCCTTCTCTTGTCCAGGCTGACCCATCCCTGCTCTCTCAGCCTGGCTCCATAGCAGAGCTGCTCCAGCTCTCTATGAGCAAGAATGATTTAATGGTCAGCCATCCTGCTTGTAAAAAGTCAAATTACATGGAAGAACTTTTCTAATGAGTTTTTGTTGCACTTAAATACTTGATGCACAATCAAAGACAACATCCTAAGCCTATCAAATCTTGTGCCTGTACAACCTGTTAAGATACAAAAAAGGCCGTAGATCGAACCATTTATTCATCTTTGTGAAGTTATCTCCTAAAATCTTATCCCTTTGCTGTTTTTTTTTTTTTACCTTTCACTGCAGATTTCCAGCACTGGCTCACCCCTCACCTTTGCTTTGTTCCCAGCCGTTTGCTGTGCAGCCAGGGATGCTTTGGTGGGATTGCCAGGACGTGCTTGTCAGCCAGTACACTTGATATCTCTATTCCTCTTGTTTTTAGTGATCTTTTCTGACTTGTTCTGGCCTAACTCACAGTGGCTACTGTGAGCTTTCAGCTGGAGTAGGGGAGATGGTAAACCAGAAAGATTCCACTTAAGCAAATACCTCCCTCACTGGGGCATTCTTCCATGCATGTCTGGACGGTTTAGGGGAAAGAAATTCTGAGCAGCTCTAAATTAGCTTTGGTTTTGCAGTGAGAAAAGGCACCATCTCCACCCTGGGACATCTAGGGAAGTTCAGGTTAGATATAAGGAAGAAGTTCTTCCTTGTGAGGATGGTGAGGCGTGGAAACAGGCTCTCCAAAGAAGTGGTAAATGCTCCATCCCTGGCAGTGTTCAAGGCCAGGTTGGACAGAGCCTTGGGCAATGTGGTCTAGTGGGAGGCATCCCTGCCCGTGGGAGGCATCCCTGCCCATGGCAGGGGATTTGGAACTGGATGATCTTAAGGTCCTCTGCAACCCAAACCAGTCTATGATTGTATGAGTCTATGGAACGCGTTGGATGCTCACCTGGGTTTTCTCACCTTGTGTCTCATTTACCTGCAAGGCTCGAATGTGATTTTTTTAGACCTGGAGCCACCATCTCACCCCCATGGCCTTCCGTTTCTTCCCCCAAACATGGCTTTTTCTTTGGAGGCAGCTGTGGTTTTCATTCTCTCTAGCCAAACCTGGCCAGGGCTGTATTGTTTTCCAGAAGTTGCTGATTCATGTGCAGATGTAGCAGTGACAGCTTAGCTGTACAGTCATGGATGGTTTGCACGATTCAACTGTGATTTGATAGGATCCTTGGACCAGCTTTCCAGCTGTGGGAGATGGTGGGCTGTGCAGGTTAGCAAGAGGATCACAGTGCTGGTGGTGTGGGAGTTAATGAAGGATTAGGGGCTTGATTTGGGTGGAGAGATTGGGATGTTGCGCAGTTGAAGCAGATTGCTTTTAGCATCAGGCCTATTCAGGAAGACAAGACTGGAATGAAGACCTGCAGTCACTGGAACATTTATTGGCACTGTGGGACTAATTTACAGTGTCCCCCGTTTGCTCCCATTTTCCTTCTGAATTTAGAAAGAGAAAGATGAAGTACCGAGCACCCCTCAGCTTGCACCAGGAACCAGGGCTCTGCCTAATGACAGCACAAATCCATCTTAGCTCACTGGAGACTAATTGTGCTGTTAGTAGCAACATCCGAGGTGGATGTTGAAGATTATCTTCTGACTTGAAGTGTGTGCTGTTCCTGGACTGCTGAGGTGTATAAGTGAGCAATTAAGTTGTGAAGATGGAGGGAAGAAGAGGAATGTAATCACTGGCACGGGTGCAGAAGATGGAATTAGAATTCTCTGCATGTGATGGTTCTTGGTTTTAAGTGTCTCCTGTTGCTTTATGTTCAAACTGCACCGACAGAGCTGATGTAGAGTGAATTTTCTGGTTGCGAAACTGTAGGAACAGGAGTCCTACAGAAGAGATCCTCTGCTCCTCAGGTCCTGGCTTGCTGCTGCCTCTTGCCATCCATCTCAGCATGCTTTTTTCCTGATCTCCAGCACCTCCTGCTGATGGAGTCTGGCCCTTCCAATACAGCAATGCTGATCCTGCTCTTCCCTGGCCCATGCTTGGCAGCAGTGCTAAGTCAGTCAGTAAGTCAGGGACAGGGGTTTTATCTGAGTGTAGCTGTGAGTGCTCCCTACACAGCCACGTCCTGCCCTGCCGAGTTTGCCAGGCATGCTATATAATACATGTTGCAGAGCAAAACTGTATCTCTCCTCTTGAAAAACTCTGCTTTCTGTTATATATTTTCATGGCAGCTGGCCACTTTGCTGAATGCTCATCAGCCAGTTATCAGGAACCAAGAGAAAGGGCTCCTGGGTAGGCGCAGATACATGGTGGGTGCACACTGTGGGTGCTCTGCACTTCCCAGAGCATCTTTCTCCTCCATTACAGGACTCTTGCTGTGCTGGGTGCTTAATCCCTGTGGAATTACCTGGGATTCATTGCCCAAGCCTGGCATCTTCCCTCTAGCTCTGCCCATGGCAGCTCTGGAATCCCACTTTCCAGCCAGGTTTCCAGGTCTCTCCTGCTGCAGTAGCTCCTGGGGAAGGGTTGGCAAAGTGTCCGATTATGGTCAAGGATGGGTCTGCCCAGGCAGTGCTTTCAGCAGTTGTAGTTAACAAAGTGGTGGCATCTCTTATGCAGGGTACCGAGTGGCTGGGGCTCGCAGACCCTGCTGGAGGGCTCATTGCTCGGGCACTTCCACCCTGATGGAACAGCCTGGGGACAAAGCTGGCAAAACCTCATGGCAGTTGCTATAATCACTTTAAGTGGTGCAGTTGATGGGGAGCTGGTGAGAGGCCTTTTGCTGTGGGCTGTGTTAGTGTTAGGGGACTTCTGTTTTAAATCAAGAATACTTCTGTTGAAGCATCATAGGAAGTGCTGCGGTAATTAATGAAGGCAGTTTTGCCTTGCTCTCTGTGGGGTACTGTGCCTGGCAGGGTCTTCACTTAAGGAGCTTCCATCATTGTGACTTGTGTGACAAGACTTCCTCCTTTGCTGTGCCCTCGAACAGTGAAACCATTTCAGTTTCTGTGCAGAGCCCTTACATTTTGAAGAATTGTTCTGGTCTGGGGCTATGTGTCTAACCAGAGTTACTGCAGCAGATCAGAGGAAACACTTGCTCCCTGCTCTCTGGATGTTCTCCTCAAATAAGCTGCTCTGAACAAAAATTAATGTTGCACACACAGAGTAAATTGTATAGCTAGGAACTGCTTCAGATATTAGGAAATGCCAGACAGTACTTGAGGGATTTCTGAGTTCATTATAGGGAAAAGTTTATTTCTAGCATAACATTCCTTCTGAAAATGGTGTATGCTTTCCTATGAGCACATGGTGCTGCTCTTTAATGGCCCAAGCCAGGCCTGTTGTCTGTGTATAAATGGCCTCATACCAAGCAGATATTGTGGATTTTTATAGCCTGAGCAAAGCTCACTAGCTCTGGAAGAGCATTTGAATTGATGGGTTTCAGTGGATACAACCTGCAGTGTGATCACAGGTGGAAAGTTTAAAGCAGCTTGAATGCTCCCAGGTTTTACTCACCGCTTATCCATGCTTTGGAAAGAGGAATTTGTATTTAATGTCAATTTTCCCCCCTCTCCTCTTTTGTATTTAGGATTCTAGCAACTGCTGGGACTGATTTTGACCTACGGACCCTGCGCGCCGTCCGAGTGTTGCGACCCCTGAAGCTCGTGTCGGGAATCCCAAGTGAGTGCCATGATAATGTCACCTTCCAGCCACAGGGGCTCTGTAGCTTTTGGGGTGTAGCATGCTTTTCTCAGCAATATTTCCTTCCCCTGCTTCCCCTCAGTCTGTGGCTCTTGCCCTTGCTATGCTCTGGTTTCCTGCCATCTCATTTTACGTACAGCAGGCTGATTTCAGCACTGCGCTTCCAAACTTGCAGGTGAGCGGCAGGGATTTGTCCTAAGACTCCTTTGCCTTTTGGGGTTGAATTAATTCTCTGGGCTGTGGAGACCTGAGACCCAAATTCTGCAGCTTTCAGGCCACTGAGCTTGGATCTTCTGACAGTTTGTACCAGCTGAGCATCGTGCAGTGTGGATTTTGCCTCTTTAATAACAAAGGCAAGGAGCAGACAGGACTGGCTCTTACCTACTCAATGAGCAACTTGATATATTTTACGTGTTAACATGAAGGGTCTGAATGCTCCAGTGAGGAGCTGCATCATGTCTTGCTGATGCCCTGAAGCCATCAGAGTCCCAACCCCATTGCTTAATGCCTTTTTATTTGTCACTCTTCACCAGCCACTCTGAGGGTATTTCATTCCTGAATGTTGAACAGAGAGGTTTTTCCCTGCAGCAAGAGCCAGTGAAAAGGAACTGCTGCTCTGTGGGATGCTCTGCTCCTCTCTACATTAACCCCTCTGCAGCCAGGCTGCCCCCTTTACTCCACCAGTTCTGTCCCTGTACTGGCTGCTTCAGGACTGAAAGATTGGTGCTGTAGAAATCCAGCAAGGGGTTATGCTTTGCAATAACAACACCCAAATTTCCTGAACTCAGCATCCTTTTCGTGGGTAAGGATTGAATCTGAATTCCCACGCAGGATTGGTCCTTGGTTAGCCTTGGGAAACGGTCACTTATTAATGGGATCTCTAATAAAGAGATGCTTCTGGATGCTTTTTCATGGACTTTTTGCTTGTGCAAGGCACTGTGGTGCTGTGGTAGTGACAGGACATCAGAGAAGTAAGGTGGCCCTTCAGAGGTATCCTTGTCCTGGTGTGGGTTGTGTGTTCCCCCCCTGGGTGATGTGCTCTCCCACCCAGTGATGTGTTCTGGACCAGCACAGTATTTTCCCACAGAGCATTAGTTGCTCTCCTGTTTTTTAGTGATGCTGTGGAAGCAGCACAAGTGTCTCGTTTGCTTTTCTTCTGCACTCTCAATGTTCTTCCTGTCTAACAGATCTTTATGCTTTTTTCCTGCATGTGCCCGTACTGACCTCAGTAGCGTTGTACAGGGTGGCAAGACAATGATGATCCTTTATTCTCCACACCTTAGGACAGGTCACTAAGAGAGGTTTCAGCTGCTGCTTATCACTGAAGGTTTTTTGTTAGGTGTGTCTGTTTGGTGTTATCTGAAGCCTCCATCTCCAGCCTTATCTCCCCTGGGTTTAATTGAAAATGAGTTCTAATGCCAGTGAAAAGCTATGGACGGATAGCCCTGGAGACAGGGCTGCGTTTCTTCAGAGTCAGGGTGTGATAGGCACAGCAGCATCATGGCTATTCTGTATGTCACAGCAAGAGGGGCAGCTCCAGTGCAGCTCAGTGTTCCCTGCCTTCCCTGGCACTCCCGCTGCTGCAAGGTCTGCTTTACAGATCTGATCTCACGCCAGGCTGAGCCTTGGGACTCCACTGGCTTCAGGAAAAGTCCTTTTTGTGTCTCTGAGGCTTAAGAGAACTTTGAATCTCATCTTTACTTTGAATCTTCTTCCCTGTGAGGGTGCTGAGGCACTGGCACAGGGTGCCCAGAGAAGCTGTGGCTGCCCCATCCCTGGCAGTGTTCAAGGCCAGGCTGGACACAGGGCTTGGAGCAAGCTGCTCTAGTGGAAGGTGTCCCTGCCCGTGGCAGGGGGTTGGAGCTGGATGAGCTTTAAGGTCCCTTCCAACCCAAACCATTTTATGTTTCTATTAATCTGCAGCCTGAAGAAAAGAGGGCAGAAAAAGATAACTCTCCTGATTGTTTCTCTCACATCTCGAGTGCATTATGGCTGTTGCATCTTTTTCATAGCACCCTGGGAAACGCAGCTTTGCTTGGTATTGCCAATCCTAAACTTCCCCTTAGACAGCCCCTCTCTCCTACCTCACCCCACCCCTAAGCCTTTGTTTTCCTTCACTCACTGATTACCTGTTTTTCCTTGTCCCCACAGGCTTGCAGGTTGTCCTCAAGTCCATCATGAAGGCGATGGTGCCCTTGCTTCAGATCGGGCTGCTCCTCTTCTTTGCCATTGTGATGTTTGCCATCATCGGGCTGGAGTTTTACATGGGGAAGTTCCATAAAACCTGCTTCTCTAATGAGACAGGTGAGCTTTCGGCTTTCTTCCTCTCCCAGCACGTCCTCATGATGCTTCTAGTCCCCTTCATCTCATCAGGATGCTTTCCGCCCTGCTCTTATGTTGCTTTTTCTTTTTCCACATTCACTGCATTTTCTCCCTCCTTACCCACCTACTTCAAGACTTAACAGACTTTCGTGCTCACCCTGCATGTACTGAACAGATTCTCCTCTCTGCTATACCACTGTGGTGCCCCTGAGTGGGTTTCTCTCAGTCTACTCAAGAGTGAGGCGAAGGTGCTTAGGGCTTCTTTTCATGGTAGAATATATCTGTAGTACAAATGCAGAATTGAATTCCTGTTGTTCCAGCTTGTTTAAGGCCTTTTTGGGTCATTTTTTTTTTATTCATTGGTCTGTTTCCATTTTCATTGGGTTTATCTCCATGATCAGCTGCTGAACGTTGAACTTCCTTGCAAGGTTTCTAGGGCACGTTTCTGTTGCATGGGTATGAGAACTTTGGTGTGAAATAATAAGATTGGAAAGACCGGGAGCAACCTGAAAGACAATAGATTGTAGGCAAGGAGCCTTTTCATGGAGAAAGGATAAAAATGTCCTTCAAACAGAGAAAAACAAGGGAAATAGGACACTGCAGAATAAATGATGTGTCTCATTGTGAATGAGGGATAAACCCCAAAAGATGGAGGTGGAGAGGAAGGATGCCCCAAGACACTGAGCTGGGACTGGCTGCCATGTCACTGAATTCATGCTAGTTTAAAACCAAAAAAGCCAGTTTTTGTCATATAATTCCTCAAATCTTTAAATATTCCTTTATAGTAGTGCTAATGTGTGTTGGATATCTGGGCTATCCACGGCTGAAAACATTGTTCTTGTCTCCAAAAGACTGTAATTTAAGGTACAATTGACTGTCTTTAAACACAGTCTTGTATTTTCGGTGATTATCACTAATAGGTCTTAATATTGATTTATTTATAGGCATTCAAATGGTAATAAAACAACATCCCTGCCAAATCTCTGGGCATCCTTCACAGCGCTTTCTAACAACAACATGGAAGCAGTTTAATATATTCCCTTTACACAGAGCTTTACAAAAGCAGGGCGAAAATATTTCCTTGCTTCCTACGTCAGTTACAAAAACATAATGCAACTTGTGAAGGACAGCCAGATTGTGTGATTTGGTTGGATGGCGCTTGGAGCAACCTGGTCCAGTGGAAGGTGTCCCTGCCTGTGGTAAGGGGTTGGAACTGAATGAGCTTTAAGGACCCTTCCAACACAAACGAGCCTGGGATTCTATCATTCCTGGAAGAAATGAAGTTTTGGACTGGATTTGTAGGAGATGACTGTCTTTTTGCATGGGGGGGGTGTGTTCATGCCAAGCAGAGCGCATCTCAACCCACTGCAGTAGCTCTGGGGCTATGCAACAATTACAGAGGAATAACAACGGTGACAGTATAGGTGTGTAGGAGGCAGAAGCATTCTCGGCAGGGAGAAAGCAGTTACAAGCAGCTCTGCATTTTCTAGGAGCATTTTCAGGTGTGTTAAATTGCAGCTGAGGTGGGTGATTTCTTTTGCACCCTTCATTTGCAGGTAGTGGCTGTAGGCTGAGCTCTGAGGCTCTTATGGCCATTAAGACTTATGGGCTGTATTTGGCCATTGGCCTAAAGAGAAGAGTGGTCATGTTCCCCCCCTCCCCGCCCCCCCCCCCCCCCCCCCCCAAAATAGTTAATATAAAAGCAGAAAATAAATCCCAAAGCTGTGCTGTCTGCATTCTGGCATCAGTGATGGCTGAGAGGTCTCTGTGCAAGGTGCAAGGCTTTGGGACTGAGAGCAGATTTTTGTCATGCTTAAGTGACTCTTGTTTGCTGGATGGCTTCCGAGTAGGAATTGGGAGTGCTGAGAAACTGTTGTGTGTGTTGCATATCTCTGCATTACAGCATCCAGCATCTCGGTGGGAGGATGCAGGGCCTCACCTCCCCCTCAATCCACTCACCAGGAAGTGGGGGAAGGTACCTGCATGACAGTGGCCCCTGCATTTCCCAAGGGCTATGAGCTGGTTGTTGGATGAATGATGGGCATCAGTTCCTCCTGCTTGGCGGGAAATGGCATGATGGTGTTTCTGGAAAGGCAGAGAGTGGTGAGGTTTCCTGGCGCTGCGGTCCCTTGTGAGCGGAGCAGCAGAGCATCCCACAAAGCCATCAGCAGAGCCTTTTAAAACCTAAGTGCTCATCATCTCCAAAGAGGTGCATTAACAAGCCGAGGCCTGATACCATGGGCTCCAAAGGCTGGCTTGAGTGTGGAAATGTGAACCTCATTAAATGATGCCTCTGTCAGAGGGTAGCAAATTGGCAGAGGAGGAGCTGTTCGCGCTTGTTTCTGTTCCAAATCCTCAAAGTGAGCAAACTCCTGTGATTTTTCCTGGAATTGGGAGCCACATGAGAGGTACCAGCTGTTCCTTCAGCCCATCAAGAAGGGAACAGAGTAGAGGTGTCAACAGCAAATGTTGCTACAGCCCTGCTAATCCAGTAGCCTTGGGTAGGTCAGTAGTAAGCCTCAACAGAGAGGGATGCTGGGTATCAGAACACAACAAAAGGGTTATTTAAGGCCATTGCCACTCACCCTGACAGGCTGTTCTGAGCTAGCAAAATCATTTATCTATTTTAATGGAGAATGGGTGAAATTTAACGGCAGTGCATGCTCCAGTGCATGCCTGACTTGTTTTTCGCCTCCCTGCATCCTCCATGCTGACCTGTTCTGCTGGGTTATTTTTAAGCAGCCACACTCTGCAGCTAACCCAGCCCAAGTGCCCCAGAGCCATTCCAAGGGAGGAGGGCACTACCTTTGTTTCCCATTTTACCTTGAGACTCCCCCCTTTTGTCTGTCTTTCCCAGCCATGGGAGTAGGGACCAGTTCTGGTCTCCCGTTTAAAAAGGAGAGACCTCCACAGTAGATGTGCATTGCATTTTCAGAGCTTTGCCTGGCAATAAAAGGCCAAACAGAGATAAAACTGGATCCTATTTTAAGACACACTCACAAATGGTCTGCAAGTGTCAGATTTGGTATTTTCTTTTTGCTTGTCTCACTAAGTCCTTGTGAAACCTGTGGTGGCCCATATGGGAGCTGGGGAGAGATGCCCTGCATTAACGTGTTGAGTCAACAGGAAAACATGTCACACACTCACGGATATCTGTATCTATCTCCTGGAGCCACAGTGCCGGTTTTTGTTTTCCTCCTACAGGCTTTGCTCTATGGAATGATTATTCCTAATTATTGTTAGTGCTTATCGTGTTTTCCCCTGGTGAATCTGATTCTGTGCTGTTTGCTGCTCCATTACCATAACATGTCACTTTTAAACCCCTTTAATATTTCCCGAACTGCATCTCTGTGTAAATAGCAGTATTACTTAGTTTATTTATTTACTTTGAAAACCCCAGGACTTGAGTTTTTCAAACTGCTCCAAGTTGGTGCTCTCAGCATCTCTAGAGGGCTGCAACACTTCACAGCTGAGCCTGGAAGATGCTGGCCACCGTTCTGGCCATCCCTTGTGGTCCTTAACTATGACAGTCTCATCCTCCTACACCTTCTCTGGGTCTGAAATAAAACTCATCAGAGGAACTCCATCCCCTCTGCAGACAAGCTGATGGCTGGATGCTTTCCCTGACAAGTGTACCTACAATTTGCCTTTTTGGGACAGAAACACGAAGCTTGCAAAGCGGCTGGAGCTCTTAGTCCACCTCACAGACTGCTGTGGTCATACATTGTGAGGAAGCCATGCAGCTGTGGTTTAATATCTGCATCTGGGCAATTTTGGGGCTATCCACAAACCACTCTTGCCACTGTGTAGAATTTGCCGTTTTGCTTTAATGTCATAAGGCTGATATTTAGCACTGAACTGTGCTGTATGAGGATGTCTCTTTGGCTTACAGTGTTTGAAGTATGCACCATTGCCAATCCCTTGCTTTTACCACACTAGGGGTTTTCTGTGGCATTCCTCATATATGACATGACTGAACACTGGGGCAAACTGTCAATTATGGATACTTCAGGAATGGCTCTGCTCCACCCTGCCATTGAATCACCCTATAGCAGTATATCAGTGATTATGTGGGTTTAATCTCTTTACTTTCCCATAGTGGCACAAGGAAGCCTGAATTCCACTCCTGCAGTGGTGCCAGGAGGATACAGCAGCACCAGCTGCTTGGCTGGCCTCAGTTGGTAACTCTTGCCCCTGTTGTTCTCTGCAGGTGATGAGGTGGGAGATTTCCCTTGTGGAGAGGAGCCTCCTGCCAGGCAGTGTGAGAGTGGGACCACCTGCAGGGAGTACTGGCAAGGGCCCAACTACGGCATCACCAACTTTGACAATATCCTCTTTGCTGTGCTCACCGTCTTCCAGTGCATCACCATGGAGGGATGGACCGACATCCTCTACAATGTGAGTCCACTGCTGGGTGCTGTGATGTGTTGTGGTAGTTTGTAAAAGGTTGTTCTGGAAAAAAGTAACTTAGTTTGTGCTTTTTCCCCTTATTGGTTAGCACCTCATCCTGCTTTTTAGGAGGATTTATCCTTTTTTCTTCAGGGCTATTCTGCAGGTCCTGTAGGAGCCTTTGAACCACTGATGTGGTTTCAGGCTGCAGGCTTGCTTACCTGCAACATGATGTCTTGTGGCATCATGGTGTTGCCATACGTAAGAGCTAATGTGTGTTACTCCAAGATGCTACTGTGCTCTGCTGTCGGGTGGGTGAGTAGGAGCATGTTCTCATGATGCCCCATAATCAGTTACCAAATTGCACAGTATAGGGTGGTCATCAACCAGTGACTCATTGATATTTTGTACTTAGAGGTTGACTGGGTATAGCCTTTGTGATCCAACATGCAATCTGCACCAGTGAAGAGCATCAGGTGGATGTTAGCACCAAGATCCAGCGCTAGTTTTGGCAACTCCACTACAGCTTTACAAAGCCCTATCAGTCACCTTCACACCTGATATGACTCAGTTGGCTGTAGAGAGGATACACCAGGCTGAATTTCTACGCTTAGGGTCTTTGCTGGCTGTGCCTCCTCTCAGCCAGAGCCATGCCTGTCAGAGCCAGTCAAGGTCAAAATCTCTTGGTCAGTTTTGCTATTTTCAGTTTTACAATTGGAGATACAGAAGAGTAGAGCAGCCTCACCCAGTTAGCAACAGCTGAATGACTCCGCTGGCTTTCAGGCAGTGCAATGCTCTCATCTCTGTCTGTAATTCATATTTGATGTGTCCTGTCTTGAGGGGCAAGCACCTAACCCTTATAAAAACTTGGGAATAGAGCCCTTCAGCTGGGTTCCAGTATCTGTACCATCTTCCTCACAAAGCGTAAGAGCTGCTCTTCAGAAGCCGTAAGGGACCTGTGTGTGTTGCAGATCTGTTCTCCCCAGCTTTGTGATCTGCTTAGATCTTCAAGTGCTGCTACAGTGGGTGTAAAGTGCTGTGGTTTGGGTATGGAGGGTGGTCCAGCTGATTTGTACTTCCATTTTCTATGGTAATAAAGGCCTTGATCAGGTACAGAGCAGGAAGGAGAGAGCGAGTGATGGTGGGCAGCAATGTATGGCTACACTGGCTACTTCTTTCCATTGACTATAGAAGGAAGGACAATCTGACAGCCGACTGCAGATGGTCTGAATTACACCACACTCTCCTAGCCAGAAGTGTCAATGTGGGAAAATAATTGAGGTAGGCATCAATAATGCCTCCAGACCAGTTCACTGGCTGTTAGGACTACAAGTTGCCCAGTCTACTTCATTATAGACTCTAGACAGATGCTGGGCTTTTCCACAGACCTTCCTGTGAGGGTTTCTGTAACAACAGGAAAGTATTATTAATATCAGCTACAGCAAATTGCAAGGTACAATTTTGCTGTGTTTGAAGCCAATATATCTGATTTAATACCTTCTCCATTTGCCCCCTGGTTTAATCATTTCTTCCCAGTCTCTGTCCAGTTAGAGCGATCTCTAGAAGGGCCTGTTTCCCCACTGCATGCCCTTCCCTCACCCTGAAACTTCATCACACAACCAGTTTCTCCCATTCTCATTCAGCAATCCTGCTCCTTCCTTTTAATGCCAACCGTTGTAAGAAAAGCCCATTAGCATCCTGCCTGGAATCGATTAATCAATATGTGCTGTATTAGGTCATCTTCTTCCAAACTGCCTTTTGAACCACATGCAGAAAAACAGAGCTTACTATTGGGGTATTGATTTTAGGGGTTGCTTTGAAAACTATTATAGTATCATTCTAGATACCCATTAATCGGAAACAGATGCCTGGATGAGATGTAGTTGAGTATTTGCTATATATAATGCCAAGCATTGTCTGAGACCCCAGCTTAGGTTTTAATGCTTGGTGGGTTTGGGTCTCTGGAACAGTCTGCTTGAGGGGTGGGGGGTGAGTGGTGTGAGTTGTGCCATAGAGTCACAGAACCAAGCCGGCTGGAAAAGACCTTTAAGCACATCCAGTCCCACCATTGCCCAGAACTGCCAAGGCCACCACTGACCCATGGCACTGAGGCCTCATCTCCACGGTGTGTGAACACTTACAGGGACGGTGACTCCAGCACTGCCCTGGCAGCCTGTTCCAATGCTGAGCACCCTTTGGGGAAGGAATTGTTCCTCAGCTCCATCTAAACCTCCCCTGATGCAGCTTGAGGCCATTTCCTCTTGTCCCATCCCTTGTTTCTTGGGAGCAGAGCTCAGCCCCCTCCTGGCTCCATCCTCCTGTCAGGTAGACCTTCAGGTCTACCAGGTAGGTCCTTTCAGGATCATTGGGCAGACAGTGTCCGTGTAACTGGTGAAGCAGTGTCTCTGTCCCATCTTCTTCAACCCTGTCCTGCATGCTGTGTCATCCCTCCCCTGCTGCTCCACTTGCTGAGGAGCTGGATGTGCTTTTGCAGGTTAGTAGCCCAGGAGAAGATCAATGGGTGGAGAAGATCCACTCTGTGCAGCCCTTCACAGCTTCAGTTTTCTACTGGTTTCTGTCACTTGGCTTTTGTCTTGGTTTCTTCTGTGCCTACTCTGAACTCATCAAATTTAAAAATGAAACGGAAGTCCAAACCAGGCTGCAGCGATGACTGAAAATCCAGTGTTGGTGGATGTTTGTGGATGCAGACTATGCCAAGCTAGTAGTGCAACCAGTCTGTCCCCCCAGCATCAATTCACAGCTGCACGGTAATGCTGCCTGAACCATCTGGATCCCAACTAGACCTGTAATGGGTTGATATGGGAAGAAGTTGGAAGGTGTTGCTTCTTGCACCCAGAACTTGAATGGTGGGTTAAGTGAGCATGTGTCAGTGTCCTTCTCCTTGGTTAATGGACTGTAATAAGCCAGCATATTTAGACTCAGACAACGGGTGAGTGTTAGGTTATTCAGGGGATTTTGACTGCTATTTGGATCCTCTGCTGCTGTGGACAAGGTGGTTGGGCAGGAAGGTTTTTGCACTGCTGGAGCTAGTTTGCCTGCCAGCCTCAGCTTTCCTTAAGGAAACCAGCAGCTCTCTGGTTCAGGACACTCATCAGAGCTGTGAGTAAGTGGACTTACTTTCAGTGTTTTGCTTAAGGCTGTGGGACCACAAGGTGCAAGATGTGGTCTATGTAAGCTGTGATTATGCGTTAGTAAGAAAGGAGACTTGTGCTTTTTTTCCCACTAACCAACTGAAAAACAGGGAAAGCTGCTGCTCCTCAGGTGTAGCAGAGTCCTTCCTTCACCCCTCCCTTTGTGCTGGGTTCAGTTGGGGTGGGTTTCTTGCCTTGCTTGTGCAAACCCTCTCCCTTCCTGCTGTTAAAGCAGCCAGACCACATGGGGTCCTTTCTTAGGGCTCAAATCCCTTTGATGCCAGCTAGTCTAGGATGGAGACCCATTAGAGGGAAGTTGAGGTTACGACTCTTTCCTTAATGGGCCATTCATTTCCTTCTGCAAAACGGTGATTGATTGATTGCTCTGCATCAATAGGGCTTTGTTATTGCTCCTCTTTTCCTGCTAGTGCATTTGCTGTGGGGTTTTTGGTTTTCAGTGATGACGGCTGGGGTCAGTCACAGAATGAGGCTGTGCTTTGCTAGTTCAGCATTCATTTAACTAAGGGAGAGAGTTTGCTCTGTCCTGAAAGCACCTTTGAGACTAAAAAGCTGGTTTGCAGTGGCTTCAGGCAAGCTGAAGAGTTTGGTGTAAAGTGATGTTCAGGGAAGAGGAAGCTTGAGTTTGATGGCTTGGCTCAGGTTTTTCCAAAGGGAGAGGTTTGTTGGGAAGGATTATTCAGACGTTTCCGAAAGACTGAGATGACTTTATATGTGGTCCAGATGCAGCCTTCCTGCAGGTTTAGAGAAAAACAGCATCAAAGCTAGTCTTTGCAATAAGAAATCAACTTTGCAAATATTCACTCCTCCTCCTGTGAGAAACTGAGGAATTGGGAGGGCAGGGAGAACGCAAGCTCACAAATTCCACCCTGATTTTTATTTGCTGATCCACTGTTTATAGTTTCCCAGAGTTGCAGTTTAATTAGGGCCAATGCAAGCTTTCTAACAGGACATTATCTGGAAGGATGTTTGTGCTTGAAGGAAGAAGACTGAATCAGCAATGGGGTAAAATGCATTAAGAATCAGCTGGGGAAACCTCTTTCCTGAATCAGCAGCACAACAGCATCAGAACAATCGCTCCAAACAAGCTCTTCATGAGCTGCAGATTTGTCAGCTGTGGAATTCTTTCTACTCAAAAAAGGTCCAAGTAGCAACAAGTGATTTGGGAAGGTTGCCGTGTCTTGAGGATGGGGAAAAACCTTTTCCTCCAGCAAATGGAGTGCATTTACCTCCTGTTAATTAAAAGCTTCAATGTGATCTGGGAATGCATGGAAATAGAGTAACTAAACTGCTTTCCTCTGTGGAAGGACTCGGTGCAGACTGATCAGAGATCCCTGAAGGTACAGGCAGAGCATCTTTTGGACTGTGAAATTAGGGGAAAAAACTTACCTAAAGCACCAGCTCACTGTGGGCAGCAATGCTGCTCAGTACAGCGTGCCCTAAAGTAACAAACCTCACTTCTTTTCCTGCAGCTTGGACTAGTTTAGCCCCAGGCTGGGTCATTAACAGGAGCCAATGGGGATCAGCCCCTGCACCAGGCTGATGGAATCATCCTGTGTCCTGGTTTGGTGGTGCTGGCACAGGCTCTGCTCTGGGCTCAGTCACTCAGTGCAGGCACTTTCTGCAGTCAGTAGTGATCACCTGGAGCATCACACTGGGAGCGATGTGAGACAGCAAAGGTTGCTGTGTCCACCTGGTGTGTTACTGAGGTAAGTGGTAATAGGTGTTCAAATTATTTCTTGTGCCTATTATGTAAATTCATTCACTATTTCCCTATGAAGTATTTTAATATGGTAAATATTGCCATCAGTCTTGATCTTCCTCCAGATCTAGTTTATGTGCTTAATGTTTGTGAAGGACAGTGATTTATTCATCTATTGCATATTGCTGATAGAGGCTATTTGGAGGCATTTTAAAGGAGCAATAGTACAACTCCTAGTTTCCTCTTCTATAGCAGAAATTCTCAGTCTTCCCAATACAAGAACCTTATTGTCTGTCTTGAAACACTCTTCTGCCTTGAATTCTGATTGCCTTGGGAAGCTCATCTTGTTCTACAAAGCAAGAAAAGCCTGAAAAGTCTTGTGCCTGCCCATGAGTTCCCCAAGTAAAAGAATTCTTTTCCTCTGCTAAGTTGAATTCATTACAAAGCCTGTAACCAGAGAGGAGATGTACTGGTGGAGCCTTCAATGGGATACCTAGGGTGGACTTAGCACTGTAGCTGTGGTTAGCTTGCAGCTCAATGCTTTCCATTGTATACTCAGTGGATTAGGAAGGGTTTTGAGCTCATTGCTGCGGTCATTACACAGTCAGCACTGTTTGAACTAGCTGGTATATACCCCTTCATGAGGTGTAGTCATGCCTTTGCAGTGGAGCTGCATGACGAGCTCCCAAGGAGCCGAGGAGTGTGGTTTGTTGGTCCCAGCTCTCCGAAAACCATGGGTCAAACGTGACTCATCTGAAGCTGGCAGAAGTCTTGATGTTAACTTCCAAAGAGCTGGGTTTTCACCTTTTATCTTTTCTCTACAGGAGTTCAAAGCCACATGGTGGAATTTGCTTTGCAAAACAGGGACTCCTTGCAGGAAAGGAGAAATGTCAAAGTATGCACTCACTCTCTTTTGATCTTAATGGCAAGAGGTTTTCCTGTTTCTTTTGTTTTCTACTGACAAATATTAGTGTCCAGTGGGTATTTCAAGACTGTGGACTGGGCCTAACCTAATATGCTTGTAAGGAGGTATGAACAGTTCAAATAAAATGTAAATCTACCCAAAATTGGATCCCAGCTAGAACTTCACCCTCCCTGAATTTAAAACAGCTTATGATTCACTTGCTATTTTTCATTCCCCTTTGTGGCTTTGAATTTCTTGTTTCCGATAAAGATACAGCAATGGAAAGTTTGGATGTAATTGTTGTTCCATTTCCAGCACAACCCAGAGGTAGTTTTGTTGGAGGGATGGTGAATGTGTTGGAGCTTGTAGAGGTAGAAGAGAATCTGTTTGGCATAGTTCTTTGAGCTCATAATGTCTTTCTGGGAGCATTTATCCATAAAGATCAAACCATTGACACTCAGTCTTCATCAGTTCCAAATACGAATTGAGGAATCAAAGGTTGGGTTCACAGGAGGATATCAGATGTGAGTAGCACTGGCTGCCCGGGCCATGAGTTGGTTTCCTGTGCAAAACTCTACAGAAAGGTAGAGGGAAGGGTGCAGGTGAGTGCGCAACATAAAGCAGAAGTGGAATAAATAACACAAAGCAGCATCTCTTTATCTCAGAGACTTGGATTAAGTTTCCTCTTAGCTTGCTGCCTGCTTGTGAGGTTTCTCCTGGGCTCAAGAGCCCCCCCTTCCACCGCCTGTACTTTCAAGCACCTCTTAAACCAGCTGGTTAAGGCTTGAAGATGATTTAAGCAGCTTTTTGCTGTCCATTTGCTCATGACTCTGATTTCCTGTGAGGTTATGCTCTTGGCTTTCCTAATGTGACTGTCATACCTACCTTGGTGCAGCAGTAAATGCAATAGCAAAGCCTGTGGGACTCTGTAAAGGTGGCTTTGAAATTGCTCATCTTCCTAATGCACCCACTATGTATTAGGAAGATGTGTGTTCTCTGCAGTCTGTTAGGTGTGGCCTGAAGTCAGTACACCAAGGCACAAATCCATAATTGCTAGATACTGAGATGGATGAGCATAAATGAGGTTTTGTTTGCAGTGATGTGTCCTGGGGCTGGCAGCCTTCAGTGTTAGAGACTGAAGGGGTTTAGAATGGGTTCATTCTCCTATGATCACTCTTTGTGTTTGTGTGTGTATTGGATCTTGTTCTGAATCAACATACTGAGGAACAAAACTGTTTAGCCAGCAAAACTGGGAGCAGACAGGAAAAGGGGGGGAAATTGACTGAAGTGCTTCCCTTACCTTATGTTGACAGGAAGGAGAAGGACAAGGGAAGGTTTTGTTTTGCCACTCTGAATCACACAACACATTTCTGATACGGTTTCTTTCTTTTACGCTGCATTCTTTGTTGTGTCCAAGGGACAAGCGTTGCTTCAGTTGAATGTGGGGTTTCAGGACCCTGGGTTGGAGGAGAGCAGTACCAGCAAAACAGACTGTGGATGCTTGGCATCAATAGCTGCACAAGAGCAGCATGAAAACAAGGGTGCTATCCTTTCACTTAGGTTTTCTGTTATTGTGTTGCATAGAATTTGCAGAGTGGATTGTGTTGGAAGGGACATTAAACCTCATCCAGTTCCAACCCCCTGCCACGGGCAGGGACACCTTCCACTAGAGCAGCTTGCTCCAAGCCCCTGTGTCCAACCTGGCCTTCAACACTGCCAGGGATGGGGCAGCCACAGCTTCTCTGGACACCCTGTGCCAGCGCCTCAGCACCCTCATAGTAAAGAATTTAGCATGAGCTGAAATATTCCCTGGGAACACAGCGCGTGGCCAGGGCCTCAAGGTTTACGTGGGTCTTCAAAGAGGTGGCCATAGCCCAGTTGGAGGTCTGATAATGCAGCACAGCATAGGAAGTGAGGAACAGACAGATGAAAAGAAATAACAATGATAAAGCAAGCAATGCTTAGAGGCGTGTGAAGGAATGTGCCACCATAACCTTGTCTATTGCAAAGAGCCTATTCTGGCTTCTTGGCTTTTTAGAGCATCTCAGAGCCAAAAGCACGCAGCATCTGTTAACAGCTGGGTTATATATACATATAGTGTAAAGTTTCCCATAGTCCTATCTTGGGGAAAGATTACCTTTGGGACCTGATATTTATCAGCACTGAACTCATCCTGTCACAGTGTGTTTGCTCTTGGAAATGCACCGACACCCAAGGGAGATGCCCAGACCAGGCACTGCATTCCAGAGCCAGCAGTGCATGTGCGATATACTGGTATCATTGATTAATCATGGAGATGGGAGCCGAGCTCCTGTGCTGTGCTGTGGAGCTGCGTGGATGTAATTGTGCTCTCTTCTTCCCTGCAGTTTCATAAAGAAGAGAAACCCCCTAATGTTGTTAGTGTTAAATTGCATTCACTATCGAGTTAGGATGGCTTTAATTTGCTAATAGGAATCAGACACAAAGGTGACAGATAATTGTCGGTGTCTCTCTGCTGCTGTCGGGCTAATGGTGATTTCTTGTGTTCCAGTATCATCAATTGCTTACAGGGAAGCTGGGCAGCAATGACAGGGTTAGGAGCAGGAAGCCAAGAGCCTGGCAGCAGTTTTGAGTGAGGATCGGTGTGATAGGGAGTAGCTGGGGGAGAAGAAGGGAAGAGTCTAGACTCTGTATTGATGCTTTCATAGAGTCAGTACTGAGAAGGCAGGGTCTGACATAGGGTTGATCAAGCCCTTGAAGAAAAGCACAGAACAGAGCAGCCAAGCTATTAACTTGAGCAGAAAGCCATGTTGGAAATTCTGGGTAGAGACTCCTCATGTATGAAACCCATCCCAACAGGCAAAGCCTGCATGTGGCCCGTGCATCACCCATGTCCTGTTTCTTGACGCATTCAAGACCTCTTCTTCCAAGGTTCTGAATGGGTTGATGTATGGATCTTCTTCTAGCTGATTATAGAATTGTGGATTTCACCCCTGTTTCCTGCTGGTCTTAAGTCTGTTTCATCCCATTATGTAGTTACAGCATGCATTTTGCTTGAATGGCAGGGTGGCTTTCTACCATGTAGAAAAATGGGTCTTTTGGTCAAAGCTATAGCTCCATGCCCAAACTGTCCTGAGCATCTTGCTCTTAAGAATGTGGACTGTATTTCTCATCTCTTATTTCCCTAGAGGGAAGCCTCACACCAAGTTTTGGAGTATTTTCTTCTAATGATACCTTGTCAGATATATATAATATAGTGGTATAATAAATTGGTGTGTATGTCAAGAGACTTCAGCTGAAAAATCCCTTGAAGATCCCTGAACAAGCAGCCCAAGTTTCCCTGCCTGGCTGAACTGCTCTGCTGGCCCCTGTGATAGGACAGCACATGGTGAATGGATGAATCTGTACAACTGGCAGATCCTGTGTGGAATGATGAGCTGTCAGTACAGTAGTCTCATATCAGTCTAAATTCTGCTTTAGCTAATATCCATTTATTCATGCTTTCCTCCTTGATTTTGGAGGGCCAGAGGACCTGCTTGCCAAAGGGCTGAACTCCCAGATCTTTTAGGAATGCAATGCTCCTGCATGGCAGGCTTTGCATGCTTCCTTGTCTAGAAAGTTTTGCAGAAATCCAAAGACACTGTGATAGAAAATGTGCAAGGTGTCTAGTGCTAGAATGGCTTTGAAATATTTAGATGCCAAGATGCGCGCGACGCATGTCTCTGACCATGCTGGGGTCTCCATCTGTCTGGAAACACAGACTGTCAGACCCTGCGCCAGCATGGATGTTCTCTGTAAGGCTAAAAGGATTGGGACCTTTCAGCCCTGATTCAGCAAATCACCCTGCTCAGAAAAGCTCTTGAGCAGATGTGCAAAGCTGAACAAGAGCTTAACATCCTCACTGAGGCTTCTGCAGTTTATTTTAATGTCTCAGTGAAGGTATATTCAAAATAACTGTGGGGTGGCCACCTCCAGGTTTAGTAGGAGACATTTAAAATATACAGCAGGAGAATGACATATATCATCCAAGCTTAAAGAGCCCCTTCAGCAGAGCAATTGCTCTCTGAAAAGAAATGAAAATCTCTCCAAACAACAGCTTAATCATGAGCGCTTGCCAAGAAGTGAAAACTCCAGATGAAGAAATTCACTTGCAACTTGACAACATGATAGCATTGAGGGTACAAGCAGCTCTCTTACATACCCAACAATTGCTTTCCTCCACAGGATGAAAAAGGCAGCTGCGTGCTTTCAGGAGTATGCTTATTCCATGCCTATGGAATCTGTGGTTGGAGCAGAAGAGAATAACAGAGTGCTTCTAAGGAAACCAAAAGTGAAGCCTTTATCTGCTCTAGTTCCTACAGCAACCCAAAATAGTTGTGGTTGAGGTTCTCTGGCGGAAGAGGCTGAGTGTGTGAGAGAAAGATTTTGCTCTTTAATCTATAGACAACATGCCCTGTGAAGAGAATGTGGAAGGAGAGAAATGAAGGCAGGCTGCTGTAAGGGGCATAATACTGTGTTGGTGTGGCCTCAAGTCTAGACACCTTGGTGATGGGATGAGTAGGATGCTCGGTGTGTGGGTGCAATGCAGCTCTGGGGGTGCTGGGCTTAGGCAACTCCACAGATGGGTGCTATCAGGGCTTTTCCCTGTGTTGTGTCAGCAGCAGAGGAGACAGGGAAGGGCCTGCTGGGGTCAGAGGTAATCAGGGGGCAGTCTGTTGGTGTATGCCATGAGGGTGCTGCAACGAGTGCAAGCTGAAGTTGCTTTTTGGCAGAAGGTGCCGTTGTTCTAATTTGCCTACCTTCAGGGTCAGCACTGGTGACCTTCCTTCTTTTTATAGAGTCATGGAATGGTTTGTGCTGGAAGGGACCTTTAAAGATCCTCTGGTCCGAGGGACACCTTCCACTAGAGCAGGTTGCTCCAAGCCCTGTCCAACCTGGCCTTGAACACTTAATAAACTTTGATTTTATATCTCTTGTATATCCCACTTGAGGGGTGGCCAATGCCAACTTCATGAAGTTCAACAAAGCCAAGTGCAAGGTTCTGTACCTGAGTCAGAGCAATCCCAGGCACAGCTGCAGGTTGGGTGAAGCGATCCAGAGCAGCCCTGAGGAGAAGGACTTGGGGGTGTTGGTCAATAAGAAGCTCCCCATGACCCAGCTTCAGTGTGTGCTTGACCGCAGAGCCCCCCCGTGTGCTGGGCTGCACCCCCAGAGAGTGAGCAACTGCTCAGGGAGGGGATTCAATGGGGTTGGAACTGGATGAGTTTAAGGTCCTTTCCAACCCAAACCATTCTGTGAGTCTATGAAAGATGTGGGTAGTTCCCATTGTTTTGACCAGATGTTTCCTAAACAGCATAGATGTAATTTAAAGCATTTGATACCGTGTTTTAATAAGTTAAGTCTCCTGCTCATTGATGCAAGGAAAAAAGTTGAGTGTATTTGCTTATGTGAGGGTTAGTTTGTTTATTAGCATGGCCCGAGGCAAAACCGTTTGTTGGTTGTCATTGGACACTTTGAATACACAGTGCAGCTCTGAGCTAGTCTCAATTTTCTGCAGACATAATGAATTTACACTGTAGTAAATATTTTCACGCTTAAATTTAGAATTTCACAGACAGTTTTCAGTCAAATTTAGAACAATTTGGCAGGGCTCGTGGTTATGATTTTTTTTTTTCCTGCAGCAAACCGTCCTTTTCTATTTAAAATGTCTTTATAAAACCTTGCGAAACATCTTTAGATGGAACTGAGAGGATCACGACCGACTGGTTTTGGTTTAGTTTTTTTGTTGTTTTGCCTGAAACAAGAAAATGGTGGTGATAAAATAGCTTTGGACTCCTGTTCTGAGAAGTAGGGTTTGCATTGATAAAGGACTGTTTCCAGCTCTGGGGCCCCAACAGAAGAAAGAGGTGGAGCTGTTGGAGTGAGCCTAGAGGAGGTCACGGAGCTGCTGCGAGGGCTGGAGCAGCTCTGCTCTGGAGCCAGGCTGAGAGAGCTGGGCTGGGGCAGCCTGGAGAAGAGAAGGCTCCTGAAGGGGAGACCTTAGAGCAGCTCCAGTGCCTAAAGGGGCTGCAGGAAACCTGGAGAGGGGCTTTGGGCAAGGGATGTAGGGACAGGTCAAGGGGAATGGCTTTAAGCTGCCAGAGAGGAGACTGAGATGAGCTCTGAGGCAGAAGCTCTTCCCTGCGAGGGTGCTGAGGCGCTGGCACAGGGTGCCCAGAGAAGCTGTGGCTGCCCCATCCCTGGCAGTGTTCAAGGCCAGGTTGGACACAGGGGCTTGGAGCAAGCTGCTCCAGTGGAAGGTGTCCCTGCCCATGGCAGGGGTTGGAGCTGGATGAGCTTTAAGGTCCCTTCAACACAAACCAGGCTGTGATCCCATGAAAGGACTGTTGGACTTGGGGGTTTGCCAGGCTCTGAAGTTTGTGTGACTGAGGTCTCAGCTCCAGCTAGTTCTGCGAGCTCTAGATGTATTTGCAAGAATGTTTTCTGCTTACGGTTAACTGGAGGAGAAGCTGTACTGCTGGAGGTAATCTTAGAAGACAAAATGAGAATGTGGCCAAATCTAAATAGATCAACACTCTGCTCAATTCCAATCCTCTGCTGAAGCATGCATGCATGTAATGGCCTCTTGTTATAATTTTATACAATGGAATCAAGACTTTAATTCATTGGAACAGTTTTCTGCTGTTGACAATTTCTTGCGAAGCTGAGGCCAGCAGTGCTTAGGAGGAAAACCAGGAAGAATCTAGATCTGCATTTAAGATGGTAAGGAAGCCTGTGGATTATTCTTAGAACTATTTTATCTACAATGATTAAGGGCATTGACCTACAGTTTTCTATGTTGCAAGTCAGGAAGTGATTGAGTATTGGATTGTTTCAGTGGTCTGGGAATTGATCCATGTGACTGGTTCTGCCTCACTGACTGTGGCTGCAGGCCACGGGTTTATTCTGCATCTACTTGTTAGACCAACAAAACCTGACTTTCAGTCTGAATGCACCCGTGCCTGCATATCACATGTACCCATGAGCAGCTAAACTGAACAGAGCTCTAAATACGTGAGTCTGTGTGTATACATAAGTGTGTGTGTTTCTCCTTCCTTATAACTTTAGGAGTACATTTGGGAACAGCTTTGGCTTTTCAGTAAATGATAGCAGATACCTGAAGCCTTGTTGTTTGGCTTTGCAGTGGAAGACATCAAGAGAGCACTGAATTTATTCTAAGTGTAACTTGATTTGCACGAGTCTTCTCAAGCAATGAATGGCACATAAAGCACTTTTACCTTCCAAGAATTTCAGACTTGGAAGCAGTGCCTGTTTTTCAAGGAGCAACCCTCCCTCAAACCCAGCATAACCCAACCTCAGCCTCTGTGCAGCCTTGCCTGGGGACCTGGTGGTGCTTTCTCCTCTTTCTCAGACAACAGAACTCAGTTGTGTGTTCGAGAAGAGAAGCCTGAAGATAACTGTGTGAAGCACTTGTGGTGCTGGTTTGAATCATATTGTATCTTGGAGTTTTGCTGAATGAATTGGCTGCCCCTCCACATCTCAGTTTGCCTCATATTTAGGTGAAACTATGTGAATTATGTGGTTTTAAGAGCTATTTGGCTTTTAGATTTGTGATGAATACTGAATGCAGGTAGGGTAGGTTTGCCCTTTATTAGACATTGGTTTTGAGGACGTTGAGATAAATGGCTTGATGTGGATGCCCCATGGCACTGTTGGGTTGTGTGCTGTGGTCATCAGCAAGGCAGTGCCTTGTTCTGCTGTCACAGCTAAAGATTCCAGCTAAAGACTCAAACTCAGAAGTTTTGGGGTTGTTCAAAGGCTCTGGGGTTGTTTAGTCTGGAGAAGAGAAGGCTCAGAGGGGACCTGATCGCTCCCTACAACTGCCTGAGAGGAGGATGGAGCCAGGAGGGGGCTGCGCTCTGCTCCCAAGGAGCAAGGGATGGAACAAGAGGAACCGGACTCGAGCTGCACCAGGGCAGGTTTAGATGGAGCTGAGGAGCAATTCCTTCCCCACAGGGTGCTCAGCATTGGAACAGGCTGCCCAGGGCAGTGCTGCAGTCACCGTCCCTGCAAGTGTTCACACACCATGGAGACGAGGCCTCAGTGCCATGGGTCAGTGGTGGCCTTGGCAGTGCTGGGAACGGTTGGACTGGATGAGCTTAAAGGTCTTTTCCAATCTGGTTGATTCTCTTATTCTGTGATTTGGGTGCCTCTGGTTACAGCTTTGGTCCTTCTGAGCTCTGTACATCATTGTGCCGTTAACTTGCTATGTGACCTTGCAGAAGGTGCTCATATATGTAAAACTCCTGTTCCAGACAGCTTCAGCGCTGTACCTGCCCCATGGGATTCACAGTGTCTGGCTGTGTGGTTGCTGGGGTGTGCTTTCTCCTGGGTACCTTCACCATTGGTCTGACTTTCCTTTTACTGTGAACACGCATTACCTGTTTCCAATAGGAATTGTCTAGACCAAGTTTACGCTAATAATTAAATTCTACAGCTGTTTAAAAATAAAAGAAAGGAGAGGAGAAATGACAAAAATAAAGCTTAAGAAGATGGGTAGAGTCCCTTGGCCAGCCTGTGGTTTTTGACAGGGAAAGAGCTTTCACAGTGCCAGGCAGGCTCATGAATAAAGTAGCTGAGTGAGCCCACAGTATCTGGGGAAAGAATGAATTTTTTATTAAGAAATCTGTTAGCATATTTATGTATTGATTTATTGGTGCCATAAGCCCTGGCATCAAGGCAGAAAACCTCAGTGCTTTTGCTTTTTTCCATCTCCCCAGCTCTTTAAGGCTGGAGAAAGGAGGAAACAAAGGGATGGATTTGCTTCTATTTAAACTCGGCTGAATTAGCATTATTATTGCATGCAACAACCAGTTAAAACATGTTCGTACAGGGCTAGATGCGTTGTAGCAAATTAAAATGCTGCTAGCTCCCAGGATTATACTGAGTGTCTTGTGGTATTTGGGTTGATTTCATGCATTTGGATGCTTTCATCTGGAAGCCTGGCTCCTGGATTTCAGTGCTCAAAAGAATTACACCTCCCTTCCTCTCTTATTTGGGGCTTTCTTCCTCTTGTCATTGGAAAGAAAAGCCAGGGACTGTAGTGATAAGGCAGCGGGTAACGGGTTCAAACTTAAACAGGCAAAGTTCAGGTTAGATATAAGGAAGAAGTTCTTTGCTGTGAGGGTGGTGAGGCACGGGCACAGGTCACACATCAGCACTGTGGCTGACGCCTTTTGTGTTCTCCTGCCCTGAGCAGGCTTTTATGCAGCTTCCAACCCCACCACCACCAAAAGGTGCTTTATCTTTAGCATCACAAGCTTGTTCAGATTTGGCTGGGCTCTTAGTCCCAGCGGATAAGAGCTAATGCCAGGCCTGATGTTGCGCCCCTCGTCCTTAGATGGTGCTGCCAATGCTTTAGAGTCTGCAGGAGAGGTTGGATGTGTGTGGTCACAGGTGAGTTTAGTTTGCAGAGTATGAAACACTCTGGATTTGATTTTGATCCTGGTAGTGAACAGCTCTGTGTTCTGCTCCTCTGAACAGCAAGCGGCTGTGGGGCTGGATGAAAGTGACCTCTCTTTGGGGGCAGAAAGAATATCTTCATTTCAAAACATCCTTGATTTTCATGTCGAGAGACTTGAAGGATTTGCAGATATTTTTCATCTGATGCCAACTTGGGAACCAGGGGTTATGGGTGGATCGAAGGAGTAACTGGGGGGTGTGAACAAGGTGGATTGTTACTACAGCAGTGAAGTGGGCTGGCCTCTATTCTGGAGGTAAAAAAGAAGAGTGGAATAACACAAAGCCCTTCTGTAAAGAGAGAGGATCTTACCAGAGACACCGATTTGAATATAAATGTGCCAGGAGTTTATAATGCCCTGAGATTTCAGTTTGAGCAGGTGTAAACCTGGGACTTGGCTGCCTTTGGCCGAGGTTTGATGTGAAGAGAGCAGAGGTCAGTGGGCTCTTTGGATGCTTTTGTTACAACTACCGGCCGCAAGACAACAGGTAACCCATCCCAAAGGGCCCTCCAGCAAACACATCCTTTGCTATTAAATATCTTCTAGCATCCAAACCCCACTTGAGACCTACCATAAAGGCGCAGAAGGCACAGTTACAGCGCTGCAGATCAGGAAACCTTCCAATCTTGAGTTGTTAGCTGGAACTCATATGGACCTTAGGGCTTCTTGAGATCCTGTCCATCCCACAGCCACAGGTGGAATTCTCCAGCTGAGGAGTTTTCCTCAAAGCATGCATGAGCAGATATACCCACCAGGGTTGAAGCCTGACTCCAAATTTCCCTGCAGCTTGCTTGGGCTGGAGCCCTTCCATTTTAATTCACTCCCCCTTTAATTCACCCTTTAGGTATAAGGCAGAAGTTCTTCCTGTGAGGGTGCTGAGGCGCTGGCACAGGGTGCCCAGAGAAGCTGTGGCTGCCCCATCCCTGGCAGTGTTCAAGGCCAGGTTGGACACAGGGGCTTGGAGCAAGCTGCTCCGGTGGAAGGTGTCCCTGCCCATGGCAGGGGTTGGAGCTGGATGAGCTTTGAGGTCCCTTCCAACACAAACCAGTCTGATTCAGTGATTCTCTCCTTATGTCCTATTCTAACAACCTGAACCCACTGATCCCAGATGGACGGATGCTCTCGGGGGGCATCTGAACCCAAATCAAACCTGGTTTCATTGTAGTTAGCATGTGTGGGAGTGTGATTTGGGCTGACCACTGATTTAATTAAGCAGCCCATTTTTGCTTTATCCTTCACACAGATGAGCACACCAGGCAGGTGCTCTGTCATCTCCATCCTGTGGGGGGTACAACCCCTGAGCATCAACTGGAAATGCACCTCTCTGCCAATTTAATTTGGGTCAAAAGGGTCAATCACCAGCACTCCCCTATCCCCAGCTGCCTTATCCCTGCAGAGCTGAACAACAGATGCTCTCTGCAAATGGACTGTAACATCTGAAAGTCAGTAACCAAAGTTATTGGTCTGACTTTGTGCCAAGTTTGTATTTAAACTGAAGCTGGGAGGAAAAAATAAAAGGCCTTTTTTTTCTTTCAGGTTCTGATGTTTTGTCTAAGCCAGCACAGTGGGTCAGGACTTGAGAGATAGGACTTCTCTTGCTGGTCTGCTGGAAAGTGTGGAAGCAACTCTCCTTTCGCCCAGTTTAACCTTCTGTAAAGCTGGGGGTAGCAATAGAGATGTCCTTAGCGCAGGGCTTGGTGATGTTTCTGGGTGAAAACAGCTACAGAAAATGTAAAAGATAAAAATTTATTAGGTTTTTACGAGTTTTGTTTTGTTTTAATTTTAGTTCTTCTGTTTTCAGTTGATCCAAAGAGATGTGGGGTGAAGAAGTAGGGAAAAAAGGAAAAAAACTGAGTATTTTCAAAAAGTAATAATTTTTGAAACCTTTTGGTAACTGAGTTACTGGAATAGAGAAAAAATATTCCACAGCTCTATTGAATGAGGTGTTCAGGTACGACTTTCTCAGGGAGGTAAGAAAGATGCTGTACTCGGCTGTTACCTCTATGTCATGAATGAGAGACTGAGGCCCCTCATTATCTCCTAGGCCCCTGTAGTTATTCCTGAAGGTTGCACTGTTTTAAGAAATAATCCCTCTGGTTCCCTTTTGTGGTCATCTCTGTTTAAAACAAAACCTGAAATACAACAAAGCTATTCAATGTCCTGCTGGAGTTCAGACTTGAGATAACCTTTTTAAGTGGAAGCCAAGTGTCTCGTGCTCTAATATGACAATACATTGGGCTACACTACCAGACTGGATTTTGGAGCAGAGGTATTTTCTCCAGGGTTTTCAGCAGAATGGGGTCCAAGCTTTCCACCAGGGATTTTGCTTACAAATACAGTGCAAACAATGAGTATTTCTTAACTAGAACAGGCAAAGCCTATGCTTGACCACAGCTATGCATTCAGGGATGTTAGATGTGAGTTAGATTTGGACTTGGAGCTATTAAGTTCATATGCAGCCACTATACCTCATTCTCTATATGTGAAAGCACTTTGCGCTTCCCTGAAGTGAAGATCAGCAGTTTGGGATATGATGGTTATGTGGCCTGTGGAGTGGACTGTGTAATGTGGACTTCCAAGAGAAGTGACTGGTTCAAATGTCAATAGAGTCTGTGGCTATTTTGTGACTAGTTAGGTCATCACTGATTCCGCAGGTTGGACTTGGAATGGCTTTTCTCAGCAAATTTGGGGTTTTGCCTTTAAACCTTCTCCTGCAAGGTCTGTCTGTCTCTGATGAAGAGCTCAGTGGGAGCAGAGATGTGCCCCATCCCTGGCAGTGTTCAAGGCCAGGTTGGACAGGGCTTGGAGCAAGCTGCTCTATGGAAGGTGTCCCTGCCCATGGCAGGGGTTGGAACCAGATGAACTTTAAGGTCCCTTCCAACCCAAACCATTCCATAGCACTATGGAGTTAATGCCAAGAGAATATGCCCTGGGTAAGGCTCCATGTGCTCACTGCACACACTTTCATTATTTTTGGTTTTGTTCTTATTAATTTCTATGTTCACCTAATCCTAAGAATAGGAACAGACAGAAATAAATCAAACAGAAATGGTGTTGCTAATTAACAGGAGGAGTGAGGAACAAATAGTGAAAAATCAGATGAGGGGTAAATGGAGTTCAGCTCTCCAAGACAGCTGAGAGTTTTCCTCAGTGCCAAAGCACTTATCTAAGGGAAGATTACACTTTAATTGGCCCAAATAAGTCAGGCCCTGCCATTGATTAGATTAAAGTGAGTAAACTCTAGGTGTACTGCACGTTTTGATTAAAAACATAGTAAAGACCTAATGGGCCGTGGTGGTTCGGCTTTGGTTGGATCTGTCAAATTATATCGCTGCCTTATTGAACCCCACTCTGGAAACATTTCCAAAGGATTATGTGTTAGCTCATTAACTGCTTGTTTTTCACATTGATGGACAATACGCTGAGCAAAGTGGTGGCAGAATTTCTTCCTTGGAGATCTGAGGCAGTCGCCTCTAGTTGCTACTCCTGTCAAAAGTGGCTGACAGAAGAATGTAAGCAGCAGAATGGCACTTGTTCAGGGGCAAAGAGAGCTGGTTTGTTGTTCTACTGGTAAAAAAAGTGGAGTAACAGTAAGTCTAAATGGGTTTCTAACAGCTTGAGAGCCCAAAGCAGCATCTTTGCACAGCCAGGGAAGCTTAGCTGGAGCTCTGCTGGCAGGATCAGCCTAGATCTTGTTCTGGGATTTGTTACTCAGGCTGGTGCTGGTACTTGGTAGGATGGTCTGTGACTTTACCCTTCCGTAGATGCTGCCCTTAAGGTCTCATTTAAAGCTTCAAAGTCAGCAGAAGAGCACCTATAAAGGCATTTTGGCTGCCTTTAAGCACTGGCAGAGGAGCTCTAGTGAAGGCTGCTGCACAGCCACTCTCTCTGAGAGGTGGCTGCCCACCCATAGCAGTAGCTTAAGAGAATTCAACCCTGAGCCATGAAGCTCTGGGTGTGTTTCCTTAGCTCCAGCTGTGAGCAGGAGGGGGTTTGCATTGTGGTGACAGCACCCACAGAAGAGTTGGTGCAGTGGGGGTCTGCCATGGGGGGTTAGTCCACCTTTACATGGGCAGCTGGCCTGCACTGACATCCTACCCTGCGCAAGTCAAAGTCATCAGGAAGTCTGTATAATTATATTAATTATATATTTGCCACAAAGTCCATGTGTTCACATGTGGGTCTGTGGTGATAGAGCTGATCTGCTGTAGCCTTGTGTGTGGGCATCCCTGAGTGCTCTTTTCCTCCCAGTACAGGAGTAAAGGGACTGCAAATGGAGAAATGGGTGATATTTGGAGAAGGGCAGAGAGCATGATGGTGTTTTCATCAGAAACCTGGAAATTGGGAGCTGAAATATGAGATGTTTTTGCAGAACAACAGTCTCCAAACAGGGTATCCAGTCCCTGCCACATGCCATGCAACATTTTCCTATGGCAAAGGTCTTTGTTGTTGCTTTTGTGTTCCCCAAGAGGATTTAATCATGTTCAGCAGTGTTTAATAGGCAACTTGAAGAAGCCATTTAAACATGTGGTGTCACTGCCTGGCTCACTTGGCCCTTAGCATGTGCTGAAGAGGACTGTGGGCATTGCACAGAGGTTGCAGCTCTTCTGTGTGCACCAGCTAGGAGAGCTGTCAGCTGTGGACTGCAGATCACCAGGTCTCAGCTTCACCACTGGGGCATGGCCTTAGCATGCCAGTTTGCTGGGCACTGCACGGTGGCACGCATGCCTGGGTACGTGGCAATCTCCTATACTTTTCCTATGTGAGATATAGATTTAGGTTGTATTGCAGAAGCTGGAGAGGGTAGAAGGTTGCAGGCAGCTGAGCTGTCCACTTAGGGAAAAGAGGGGGACAGGATTTTGGGGATTATTCTGTGTTTGACTTGCTCTAACTTGGAGCCTGGAAAGCCCCTGAACCCTAATTTGCTGCGCATTGACCAGAAGCAGTCACTCGCCTGTGTAAACCAAATTCCCCTTGGATTGCGTGCTTGTTGCTTTGGGATTCCAGAACCAGGAGCTCATGGCTGATGCAAGCCATGATCAAGAAAGGAACCGCACAGGCTTCCCTTCCTGGGGGCTGCTGGGCCTTCTTCTGCAGGGGCTGTCATCATTAACCCTTATCTCCCCACCGCTGATGGAAGCCTCCCTGGCAAGGAAGTGCTGAGGAGTATTCACACGCTCCTTCCCCTATCAAGCCAGCTCCTGCTCCTTTTGATCAGCCCCGTTTGAAGCCAGCAGCATATGGGATTTGGCCATGAGGCTGGCAGGCTGTGAGGCTCCCTGGTGATGCCCCCGTGCTGGGAACACTGAGCTGGAAGAAAGCAGGGTCCTGGGAGAGCCGGTGTGGTGCTGCCAGGATGGGGATGAGCTGGGAGAAGATTGGAGCAGGGAGGGCTTTGCAGTCCACTTAATGGTGAGGGGATGGGGTGGCTGGATCAGAGCTGCAAGAGGCTCCAGCAACAGATAAACTCATTTCAGGGCAGCCAGGCACAATGGCTTTGCCTCCCCCCAAGCCTCAGAAGATGGGCCGTGGCCAGGGAAGATGAAAGGTAATATAAAAGCATTTCTGGTCTCTGCAGCACATTGCAAGCAGCAGTAGGCTGCTTTCAAGTCAATTGTTTCAGAACATATCTTTAAATGAATTAATAATATGAAGCAGCTGCCATCTTGTTAATATAATGATGCAGTGGCCCTAAGAGCTCCCTGTGTCTGGGAGGCTGAAGTGAGAATTAATACTGGCCTTTCTCTGGTGTTGGACAAGTCACAAAAGGTTTGGTTGGGGGAAGTATCTGGTGCTTTGCTGGAGCACACTCAGTTCTCTTGGGCTCTATTGGAGCTCAGGGCATTAATCTCCCTGTGTGACAAGAGCCTTTTAGCTTCTGCATTTGTTACAGATGACAGTGTTCACTTCCCTGTCTCTGTGTCTGCAGAGAGGTGGCTGTGCTGTCACTGCTTGGAGATGCTGGCAATGTGCTTGGTGCTGCATGGAGGTGCTTAAAGACAACTGTGCATTGTGGCAACATGTAAAGGTTTGTCCTTTGGCATCCAGCTGTGACCTGGGTGCTCCTGCTGAGCAGGGGTATCCAGGCATCCAGGGTGCATGATGAAGCAAAGTCACGTGGAGGAGGCTGGAAGGATGCTGTTGGGGATCTAGGCTTTTAGCAAAACAAAACCGTCCCCAAAACCAAAATCATGGAAAGGTTTGGGCCAGGAGGGACCTTGGAGATCATCTAGTTCCAACCCCCAAGAAGGGAAAGGGCGGCCCCAGCTGTCAACAGGCACAAGTGCCAGGTCAGGGGTGGAAGCAGCTTGGGGTTGAGCAGGGTTAGGCAGAGGGAGCCGTGGCTGCTGGGCTTTTTGGAACAGCACTCCAGGGGCTGGACGGTTCATAAGGGCTTTATGGGCCTGAGGTACGGTACTGGGGCACTCCTGGAGCAAGGCTTCAGCTCCATGTGGGCACTATTTGTTCAGGGGGTGCTTCTGAAGAGCCCTGTAGCTGTTACTGACCTATGGGCTCCTCAGCTCCTGGGCAGGGAGAGAGCTCTCCCGTAAGCCCTTGCTGTATGGGGATGGAATTCTGGCACATCGGGACAAGTGTTTCATTTCTCCTCCTTCCCTGTGGTTAGGATCAGGTCGCGCTGACAGTCAGCCAGGCGGTACAGCAGTGTAACACACTGTGCATAGACATTGATTTGATCTCTTGGCTCATCCTGCTTAATGAGCAAGCCTGGAGCCAGGCCACAGCCCAAGCCTCAGTGGCTCCATGGGCAGAGGGCTGCACCCTCTGCTCAGCATAACCAGAGGTGCCTGTGGGAATCCAGGCTTTCCTTGGAAGAGAGGAATTGAATTTTCCTGGCAGCAAGCAGGATTGATTCATTAAAGCATCTCACCATGGCAGAGCCTGTGCCATAAACTATGATGGGGTTTGAGCACACTTGGAAGCATTGGGAACGATGCTGCATATCCGGGAAGGCTCTGCTTTATCAGGAGAGCTTTTCTGTCGACACTTCTGCCTGGTGTTTTGCCCTCTGGTTTGCCTTGGATCTCTGTGTGTGAAGCAGAGCAAACAGAGCAAGGCCTTTTCTTGCCCTGAGCATAAAACAGTCTAGCAAACACTGAGGGGAGGGTGGTTAATTAGTTGTTTTTCAGCACATTTCATTTCTAAGGGCTTTGATCGTGGCATGGAATTGTGGATCTGTCGCCAAGTTTGGGCTTCAAATGAATAAATAAACGATAAATGATCATTTGGCAGCAATGAACCCACTGCACTCTCTTTGCATGTTTATGTGGTTTCCCTTTTCCCATCTGTTCCCTTCCTCCAGCTCTTCCTTGTGGGTTGGTTTTCAAGCCCCCCTCGCCTGGCTGATGGCAGATTCCAGCCTGGCTGATCGGGATGCGCTTGCTCCAAGTGGAGACGTGAAAGCTGCCACCTCTGGCAACAAAATGGGAATTGAAGAACAGCTTCTAAATCTAAAAGCATGGCTTTTTGCTCTGGTAACCCCAGGAGAGAGGCTGGAGCTGAACCAGGCACTTTTCTCACCTGTTGGAGAAAAAGGCACAGAGGACGAGCATCCTTGTTTCCTCCGAATTCATCCATAGGGATGTGGTGCAGGAGAACAAGGAAGGGAAATAGCTAAAGGCAGAGAGAGGGGAATGGAAAGACAAAACAGAGAATGCAGAAGTAGCACAGCTTGGGTAGGATGCCAGGTATTGCAACAAGGCATTAAAAAACCATGAGAGGTTGTGCTGTGCAGTTTTCCCTCTCTTTCTGCTCTCACTTCCCAGCCTGTTTTCCCTTCAGATTCATGTGTCTGTCATGCTGGTTTTGCCTTTAGCAGAGGTGGTTTGTGATGGGGTTGGTGAGTCCCTGTTCCTCTCAGGTGAGTCACTGATCAACTGACACAGGTATTTCCGTAGATTTCTTGCTGTTTGGAGCAATGCCTGTTGTGAGTCTGATCTGGAGTGTGTTCCTTGAGGAAGAATTGATGCAGATATGCATAATGTTAACAGATGTCACAAAAGGTATTTGCTTGTATCAGTGCTATGAATGTTATAACCTGCCAATAATGCTATGACATCGGTCACCCATGTCGCACGTTGGTTTTGCTTGTTTATTAGGTGACTTTGAGGCAACATTGAGTGCATGCTTGGTTGAAATACAGCCCATTTAGAACACTTCTTTCTGTGCATCCTTCTGCAAGCCAAATGACACTTGCAAACATGGATGGGAATGATGACCCAAAAGCACTACAGATGATAAGTAAAAGGCACCCATAGCAGTTAGAATTAATGCATTTTCTTACAAGCTGGTGTCTGAGAGCACTTCTCTGTGGTCTCTGCCATTCTCTGTGATAGGGCAGGTAGATGAGCTCGGTGTTCCTGCTATTCCTTGCCCTCTGCAGGAAGAGGGAGGAGGAGGAGGAGAATGTCTTTGGGTCTTGTCTTTTCTTTTTGCTTCCCTTTTCCCCTCCCTCCCACCCAACAGCGATTCTCAAATTGCTGCATTCTTCACTCACAAGAGGAGAATTTGCATTTTCCTCAGCACTCGGCTTCAGTAAATGGCAACGTGGCATTTTACATTTCAGCACTTCCTTAAAGAGCTCCCTTGTGGCTGATGAATGCAGAAACTTTGTCATAAACTAAACCGCCTTTCCCTCCCCTTCATCGAGGCTGCTGCTTACTCAGGGAGCCTCACACAGGGTTTGATGACAAGCCCAAATTGCTGAGTCAGCAGATGTAGAATTGCAATCACTCTCAAGATGCCTCCTTTCCTTGCAGACTTCCTTGTCTTCTGCTGTGTGTGTGTGCAGATTCTGGGCAGAGAGCCACACTCTGCCTTAATTGCAGCACAGATTAATGCAGGGCCATGGGTTCCCTCCATTTGTTGTGGGTCTCAGTTCAGATGTGAATATGACATTGATGCGCAGCACATGGGAACGCAGAGTTGAGGTGGGAAGGGAGCAGGTTGGTGTCCGAAGTCTCACCAAAGGTGGGTTTCTTCAAAGCATGTTTTGGTCCTGCAGCAGAAGCAGTCTGGAGCTGTGGGATTTCAGGAATCTTCTCACTGGAAAGGATGACAAATTGTGTGTGTATGGTGGGACAGTCAGCTTGGTTCACCAGTCCTTTTGCTGGCATTTCAGCTGGTGAACAGAACAGAACTAACCAGACATCAGTGGTGGACAGCCACTCACTGGAAATGTGAGGGGAATCTCCCCTGCCCTCTGCCCTTGAATTTCCATATAGTACTTTGTTTCTGATGTGGATTAATATCTGTTTTTCTTTCTCCCTTTTTCTTTGATTCCAGACAAACGATGCTGCAGGAAATACCTGGAACTGGCTTTACTTCATCCCTCTCATCATCATTGGCTCTTTCTTCATGCTCAACTTGGTGCTGGGCGTCTTATCAGGGTAAGACACCTAACAACTTGCTTGTCTTTGCCTTGAAGGGAAGATGTGTTGGACTTAGCACTGTGGGATGATGTAGCTGAAAAAGAGAAGTTGGGGTGCTACATCACACCGTACATTGCCCCTCTACACATATTTCCTACCCTGTCCTTTCCTTGCAGTGGGGCATTTTTAGAAGACTGTAGAGCCGAAGGTGGGGGATAAGTTGGTGAAAAATCATTAATTGAGATGGTTCTTCCCTGTGAGGGTGCTGAGGCGCTGGCACAGGGTGCCCAGAGAAGCTGTGGCTGCCCCACCCCTGGCAGTGTTCAATGCCAAGTTGGACACGGGGGCTTGGAACACCCTGCTCTAGTAGAAGGCATCCTTGCCCATGGCAGAGGGTTGGAACTGGTTGAATTTTAAGGTTCCTTCCGACTCAAACCATCACAGGATTCTATGACTCTGAATCCAGACCCCAGGGTTAAGTGAGCTCCATGTCATTATACTGACTTGACCCTGTGCAGCCCACACTTACTTCTGGATCAACTTGAAAGCCCACCAGGATCCCACTGATGCTAGTATAAGTATTTCAGTGCTGGAGCTGGGCATCAAAGGGTTCGTAGTGCATTTGGTGTAGCTTGTAGCTGAGCAGCACGGAGAAAGGGGCAGCTCAGGCAGAAGGCAATGATAATATCTCAGGGTTTTGTCAGGCTGCTTGGGTTTATTTTTGGTCATGGTGTTTGTTTGTTTGAAAACTCTGGCTGTTTAAGCCAATGTCTGGATTTTGGGGACACACTGGTCTCTTGATGTTCAAACCTCAGGGGTCAGCCAAGGATTTGGTGTTTGTTGCACATGAGTTTTGGGTTTGGGCCATCGTAGGGCTCAGGCTGCCAGGTTTGAAGCCTAGCTGGACCGTCCCCAGCATCTGTTGAAATCTGATCTGGAATTAACAACCTGAATCATCTTAATGGTTTGCAAGGTCTTGGACTTTGGTGCCTCGTTTTGCACACAGTTTCTCTTCAGCCCATCCACGTGATCTGGATTACACAGATCTATAAAGATCTGGATTTATTTCTGGCTCTTGGCAGCATGGGAAGAGAGAAAGGAGTTAATGCTTCTGAGTGGTAAAAGCCCTTCAGTGCTGCAGCTTTGCTCTTTCTCTTAAGTTACTAGAGAAGGAAAAATGTTTTCCAAAGTCAGATTCTTGCTCAGTTTTATTGTTCTGTTAAGTTTCCTTGTCCTCAAAGCACATGCTGGAGGCAGGGGGAGGGAAGCAGCAGTGTAGTTTTATTTGAAGGCCGGCAGACGTGCTGCTACAAGAAAAGGTCATGGGTGAGGTACGTGAGGTGTCTCATGCACTTTGGTGTTCCTTCAGTCCAGGAATAATGGTCATGATCAAGAACCAATCAAAGCCATTCATTGGCCATCCTGTTGTACCAGAGGCTTTGACAAGGAAAGCTTCGTGACCATACTTTTTTCAATGTATGATTCAAAGTGAGCACCAGAGCCAGGGCTGAGTGTGGCTCCTTAAGGATTCGTCTTCCTTCTTCCACAGTGGAGTCAGCCCATGCAGGCTGAAATGATACGTGTGATTTGAAGCAAAACTCTAGAAGCCTGCAGGCTCCTGTCCCTTTGTGCTGGAGACCTCTGCCTGGCTCTCTGGAAAGCCTCTCTTGGCCTGGAGCAAAACATGAATATCATATAGAATCATAGAATCATAAAATAGGGTTGGAAAAAAAACTTAAAATCATCTAGTTCCACCCTAAATGTCTCTTCTTCTATTAAAAGTGCAGCTTTGTGCACTGGGGTTCTCCTTGCTTAGCGGTAAGGATGATGGTGTCTTCTTCAGAGGGAAGCTTCTAAATTCTATTTTGCGTAGTGGTTTGATGTCCTTGGCTGGAATAATTCTAGGGAGAGGCTGAGGAGAATAAACATCATAGCACAGGCATTGACCACAGTGCTCAGCAGGATGCTGGTGGACTTTATTGAGCAATGGCAGGAACTGGGTATGTCTCAATGAACAGCTGATAAGAAGGCACCAGAGAATGGAATGACTCTCTGAAAGCAGAGACTGTTGTAATTATATTCTCTAGCCAAAAGGCCCAGAGAACACTGTAGAGTATAGAGAAATTTCTGCTGGAGAAAGGGTCATTGGCAAATGACATCCATAGGGTACAGTTTCACTCAAGGACATTTTGCTATCCGTGTCTCAGTGACCGTCAGTTAGCGGATCCCGCAACTGAGACTCTTGGCAGTATCCCACATACCTGTTTCAGTAAAATGAAGTTGATTTAGTGACATACAGTCACCAGTTTCCTAAGCTTGTGTGTGTTCCTCATTACTGTCCTCTTTCACAAAACCCCTGTTGCTCAGGTTGTATTGTATTTTCCAATACTTTGCCACATGCATCATAAGTATTGGGGTTAAACTTCAAGATGCCACTGTGTTCACCTTGGAAAGCCACACAAAAAGCTTTTACCTGAGCATTTTTCATTGCTGTTAGTTTTGAGCTATTTCCTCTCACGTATTTGTGTTCCTCAGTGATAATAAGAAAGCTACAAATTTCTGAAGCAGGCATGCAGATGCTATCACAGATTATGGCAATAATGAATGATCTGAAATGACAAGTTGTTGAGCTTGATACTGCACTAGATAATACCAAGTTTTGCCGTAGCTCTTGGAAAATGGGATTTTTTGGCTTTCTGGAGTTATTTGTGAACCCATGTCCACACTGGGCGGATGAGCGGGCTTAGCTCCTGGGTTTATCTGTTTGAGCAGTCCAAGTGGATTGGCCCAAGTCTCATCTGCTAGCAAAATGTGCACACATTTGCATTGCAAATGCTACAGAAGAGATGATACCTGTTTTAAAATAAAGAGCTAGCAAGCATTTCCCCTCTGCTGCTTCTTCTGGAATTGCAATGAAAGCAAAGGCAAGGAAGTGACAGGGAGATGTGGAAATCTGTAAGTGTTGCTGAAAGTGTGGCGTAAAGATAACCTCTAATCTTGGGCCACGGTTGTATGACAGAAACCTCTGACAACTTGGCTAAGGATGTAATTAGAAGCATGTTGACTCCATAATTCAGATTAGATGAGCCTCTGCCTGCTGTACAGTGTGTCCTCTTGATATGTGCTGATCAAAGCACTGCCAGTGCTCTTGAAATGGGTTAGTGTTTAAACATCCCCCCATATGGTGAGCTCTGCCTTCTGTTCCCTTCCCATCACTGATGCAAGCCCTAGGGGCCAGCCAGCAGAGCTTGGCTCTGCTTGTGCCACCAAACACCCAGATTTCTTCAATGTTCCCAGGACATGGGCTCTGGACATTCCCAACATCTTATTTCTGCTGGCGCAGTAGGGATGTTGGGCTTTCCTATGTCTTTACAAAAGAAGCATGTTGCAGTGGATGCCGTGTCATACACAGTGCTGAAGGTGGGTCTCTGGCTGGGGAAACTGGTAGCAGCTCCCCATTACTAGGTTGCACATCACAAGCTAAGACAGTTTGTGCTGTTCTCTTGCTGTGAATGGGATTGAAAGTTTTCCTGGAGTACTTCAAGGTCATAAGTACACAAGTGAACTGTGGTTGAAACAGCTCCTAAAATCTAGGAGCTTCCTCTGCTTGTCCATAGATGTGGTGCTCTCCAGCAGGAACACAGCACCCTGTTTGCAGTGGACTGGTAGTGTGGCTTGTGTCCCTTGTTGGGGATTTTCCTCTCTCCTCACTATGTATTCCCCTGCTTTCTGTTTTCCCTCTCTGGTGCTTGATCCCTCTTTAAGCTGATAAAACCCAACAGCCCTGCAGGATCCAATAGAGCAGAAAACCAGATTATTCTTTTCTGGAGGAGCTTTATTGAGTGGCATAGCTGATTTAGGTGAAGATGGGACTGTGTAGGGCCAGGATTGCAGAAGCAGGAGACTTCTCTCCCCTTTGATAGCATTAGGACATTTGGGAGATTCATCTGCATGTGGAGGTCTGACCACTTGATCAAGATGAGAAGATGCAGGGCGAGTTCTGCTCATCCATGGAAGCTGGGAAGCGTGTTTGGGGGCTGCCTAAGCCTGATACCTCCCCAGTCACAGACACAAAAAAAGGGGAAAGGGAAATGTAAAAAACCAGAGGAGCTTAAACACCTCATTGAAGTTCTGCTGCATCATCATCCACCCAAAGGATGAACTGTTTTGTTCATAGTAGAGACCTGCCCTTGACTTTATATCTGTTACAACCATCAGAAACCATTCTAGCCATGCTAACCCTGTTCCAGAAAGCTGGGCCACCTTTTTTCCCAGGAACTGGGGTAGCATTTCGTAAGGTTTCCAGTAGAGACTGGAACAACAGGGAATCCATCACGGAGAATACCACCTTTCTATAGAAAAAGAGATTGGCTGCCTCTGGTGGCATCATGGGAACGTTCTGGCTCCGAGTCATGCCAAGAAGGGTTGACCCCGGGTGCCTTTCAGTTTCCCCTAAAGACAGGATTGTTTGCTGCTGGGGATGTCATGGGATTTAGCTTCAATTCTGACCAGAAAATGCCCTGTGATGATCCTGATAAACTCTTTATTGAACTCTGCACATGGTTCTGCAGTTTACAGTGAAGAGGGAATCACAGCATCCCAGCCTGGTTTGTATTGGAAAGGGACCTTAAAGCTCCTCCAGTTCCAACCCCTGCCACAGGCAGGGACACCTTCCACTGGAGCAGCTTGCTCCAAGCCCCTGTGTCCAACCTGGCCTTGAACACTGCCACGGATGGGGCAGCCACAGCTTCTCTGGGCACCCTGTGCCAGCGCCTCAGCACCCTCCCAGGGAACAGCTTCTGCCTAAGAGCTCATCTCAGTCTCCCCTCTGGCAGCTTAAAGCCATTGCCCTTGTCCTGTCCCTACAGGCCCTTGTTAAAAGTCCCCCTTCAGATTTCTTGTAGGAGCCCTTTAGATATTGTAAGACTGTTACAGGATTTATTTCAGCTTTTCCAGACGATCTCTTCAGGGGCAGGAAACAGAGGTGCTTTGTATCTCCCCAAGGCAGGAAGAGGAGGAACAGAAACACAGATGTCCTCCACTGAACTGAGAAGTCCTGACCAAGGCTTATTCTTCATCTGACTTTGTACTGCTTTCTTGCTGCAGCCCTCTGCCGCCTGGGCACCCATCTCCATGTACACCTTAGCTTCCTGGTGTTCCCTGCCTGAGCAGTGATTTCCAGCACTGTTTTTCTCACTGTGCTGCTGCTCCCTCCCAGTCCTCAGCATCCTCTCAGCCCAGCTAGCAGCTTTGTCCCATGGGCTGGTGGGATTATGGAGTTTTCTACTGCTGGGGTGTTGAGTTGGGTATTAATTTTGCCCGGTAATGAGCTGGATGATTCCGTACAATACATTTGTGATTGTGTAATCCAAAGCATCAAAACAATTCAAAGAGGATAAACGTTACCATGGGATGCTGTGTGGACGATGATTTAACTTATTTCGAGGCTAAGTGCTTTTTGGCACTGCTTCAGGCAGCGGTGGGGGTGGCGAGACAGCAGGAGTGCTGGCCAGAGAGGGCAGTGCACTGTGAATGATGCATTTGAATACTGAGTCTGTTTCTCTCAAGTGTGAAAAATGCTGCTTGTCATGTCCTCAAATATTTATGGAGAAGGCTGAGGTATTTCCAGATCAGCCTGTGAAGAGAAATGATCTTTCCTGAGGTTTACTCATCTGGCTGCGATAACCAAGCATGGAGAGGCACTGCAGTGGCCACTTTGCATCTTCCCAAGTATTACCATAATAATTCAGGCCAGGTTGGACGCAGCTTGGAGCAACCTGCTCTAGCGGGAGGTGTCTCTGTCCACGGCAGGAGGTTGGGGCTGGATGAGTTTTAAGATCCCTTCCGACCCAAACCAGTCTGATCCTATGATAATGTGGTCCAGAGCTGCTCTGTCCTGAGATGGGCAGCACCTGCCTCTTGTTCTATGAGACCACCCGGTGTAAAAGCTGCAGGGAGATGTTTTGAACGGATGCAGCATCTTTGTGACAGCAGGAGCCTGGCAAGGGACACAGCTACAGAGCGTGCTGGCACCTTGCAGGCAGACCAGGGTCAGGGTAAATGGTGCTTTAATTCTTCCCTGCTACACACTGTTTTGAGCTGTCTTCAGCATAGGGTGATGCTCCCTGGTCAGACTCCCTTTAAACACTCTCCTGGTTGTATGCTTTAGTCTCCCTGGGGTATATCTGTTTCTCACTGTTGTATCTTGGGTCACTGAGGCTTTCGTGCTGTTAGAGCAGAGCCCCATCCAGACCTTGCTGAACCAGCTGTCTCGGTGACTTGCTCTGCTGAGTTCCATGGCATGTTTTCCCATCCTGAGGAATTTTGCCAGATTGAGATCATAAAACTTCAGCCTGCAAAGACGTGCAGAGGCTGGAGAAGAACCAGGCTGATTAATTTGTCATAATGGCAAAGCGTTCTTCTGTCCTCCTTCTCCCTCATTACAGAGATAATAATTCATTTTCCCTGCACATTTGTTCCAAGTTCACTGTTACCTGCTGTGATCTGACTTTGGCTGCTGTTAATTATTTGCAGTGAAAGAGATGCATCATGAAAAGAGATGGGGTTCTGCTTGCTTTCTCATTGCTTTTAGGCTTTCCCCAGCCTGTGCTTAAAGAGGAGAAGAAAGACAGGGCAAAACGTTTTATTTTCTTTCCTGTTGTTCCTTGCTCATCCCCCTTTTTAACAAAGCCGCTGTTGCAAACAGGAAACGTGGGATCAGCGTGTGTGTTTCTCGCAGAAGGGGTCAGGGAGCAATGACTTTACACGTGAGCTTCATCTCACCAAGCTAATGTCCTGTAAAATGTGGATCCTTTGCCTCTTTTGTGGTTTTGGTTAGCATAGGAGAGACAGACTGCTTTTATTTGCTCTTCTGTTACGCTGCAATGAAATTAAAGTCTGCAATATAGGAATAATACATAGGAGACCTAAATTTTAATATCCTGGGGCCTCTCCTTTGGACTCAGTGGTGGAGACTTGATGAACAGAGCCAAAGGTTCATCCAGCAATTGCAGTAGGCTGATCCTATGAGATAAATGATGCTTTCTAATTCTTTTTCTCTCTTCGTTGTTACCTCCTTCAAGCCAGATTTGCCCAGTTGTGACACTCACAGCATTTCAAGTCGGATTAGGTGGAATCAAAGTGAAATCAGCACCAGCTGAACGTGAAGACAAAAGGAAGGAAGATGTGTTGAAGGTTTCACCTCTGTGCTGTTCATCTTTCTAGAAATACAAGATGTATCCTGTATCTGGCTTGCATTTGAAGCATCTTTCTGCTATGTTCAGTGATGAAAGTGACTGTGAAGCCTGGCTCGGTGCTGAGAGATCAATCTCTCAGTGATGCTTTCATCCTCTATCAGCTGGTTGAGGAGAGCTATATTTTCCCCCTCTTTAGAGCAATGAGGAGGAAGCAGAAGCAGCTGTAGCTGCGCAGGATTGATTGAGCCAGTCCTAAACTTTGGATATAAGGATGGGTTAAGCAGCTGAGCCAGCTGGGTCTGTATGTTTAGGCTTAGTCTGGGAGAGATGGACATGCTTCCTCAGGCCATGCCCAGTGTGATCTTGGCCATCTGTAGATCCAGGTGAGATAGAAACATATAGCACTGTGCATCTTTGGGATTTCATGCAGCTGATGGGACAGCTGGTGAACCACAGAGGTCTGTCATCTTCTGCACTAAGAAACCTTAGTCCTTTGCTGGGCTTTCCTTGTTTAATAACAGGGTTCAGAACTCTGACCATGAGCAAACCACCAGGAAAACAGCATCTTGGAGGCACTAAATGTCACTGGCATAAGGGAATTCTTACTGATGTTTTTCCGGGTAAACCAGTGGCTTGGTTTCATCTCATTCCAGCAACTTTTGGTGTGATGTCTTTGTGCTCCTGGGATGTGTTTTCTTTCGCTTCCCTCAGATTTTCTTCTTGCACAAATGAGGTGCATTTCCATGCTTTTTCTTGTTCAAGATGGGCTTTCTAATCAGTGTGCTATCTTACGTTCAGTGATGACATGGGCCAGATTTTAGTGGTATTTAAAACACAGATTTAACAATACATGTGTTTCTTTTCACATTTTCAGATCAGTAAGTCAGAGGCATCAAATTGGCTTTAGTTTTACCTGCAGGTTTCTCTGCACTTGAGGAGTTGGTCTGTTAATGAGAATAACCATACCTTGGCTCATCCTTCAAGTCTTCTTGGGCCTTTCTGTGCTAAAGATGTCTGATGCTATGGTAAAGAAACCCATGTCCTTGCTGATGTCATTTTGTTTGCAGCCCTCCTGGGTGCAATAGTCTGACTATGGACACAACTGAGCCACGTCCTCTTGAGTTTGCATCTTCCTAGCTGGAAATTGCACTGCTTGCCTATTTATTCATGGATTTATTCAGCATTTTTCTTTTCTAAAGCCAGATTTAATTCTATTCTCCACCTATATTTCCAACTCACCATGTTAGTGTACTGAAGGGAATGATGCTCTCTCTCCTCTTGCTCCCCACCCTATACCTTCCTCTTGCCCTTTGCTTTCATAGTGCTGCAGTGAATAATTCAGCCCCTGCTGCGGCTGCCTTTCCTCCTCTCCTAGGGGACCTTTTGTTAGAAAACCAAAGGTTGGTGCCTTTGAGATGCTGGCCTGCAGGCTGTCATCCCTGCAGGACTGCTGTTCTCCTGCTACTGCCTCCCTGGCAGTCCCTTTCAGGCTCTCAGGGATGTGTTGTGAGCTGAGGTGGGTCCTTTAATCCCTAGAAGTTCAAAGAGTCACCGGCGCTGCTGTTGATGATGGTTTCTTAGTGGCAGAACCAGAGAAGCTGTGGCTGCCCCATCCCTGGCAGTGTTCAAGGCCAGGTTGGACACAGGGCTTGGAGCAAGCTGCTCTAGTGGAAGGTGTCCCTGCCCGTGGCAGGGGGATGGAACTGGATGAGCTTTAAGATCCCGTCTGACCCAAACCACTCTGGAATTCTATGCCAATGCACCTTGCTGAAGCAAAATCCTGCAGGAATCAAGGAAAGATGACGTCCATGGTCCCTGCTCAGATCCCTGCTTTGCTGTTGTGATTCACATACCCCCCTTCCTATCTGGTGTCCTGACTCCCTTTGCACTGCCTAAATCACTGCAACACCTACAGGAGGGGTGAGGATGCTTTGCAGGGTCCCAGACTCTTCCTGTGCCTACATCCAGGACACTGAGCATCTGCTTTTCTCTTTCCACTCCCTACTGTCCACCTTGCTCCTGCTCATTCTCCATCTTGGACTCCCTCAGTGCCTTTGTCTCTCAAAACATTTCTAACAGGTAAACTGAATATTTAGCACAGCCAAGGCTTTGTGCCTCAAGTTGCATAAACAGTGACAGCCATAAAGGTCTTGGGCTTTTTTGTTCCATTCTCCCTTATAAAGGATCTACTGCTCTCCAGGAAGACAAAAGACAGAAATGTGAACCCATAGAACAAATTCTTTCCCTGGAGCAAGAATCTGCTTTTCTATAAACACGTGGGTGCTTGTGCTGTTTGTGAATGAAATGTTAGGAGCAGTACCTGGATCAGACCTGGTGAAGCAAGCCCCAAGGCTCTTTGCAGGAATGTGTGTCTGAGGGAGCAAACTCAATCACACAAGTGCTGCAGGACCTATGGAATGGCAGGAGCACGAGGAGGGTTGGCTCAGCAGGAATCTGCCTTCCATGTTACTGTAACTGGCTCCACCCAAGCAGTAGGGGTTTGGTTGGATTAGGACAAGGTGGCAAACCCCAGCATCAGAAACAGACCTGAGAAGGAAAGGAAAAGTTATCTGAAGGCTCTTTCCCCATTTCCTTCTCCCAGCTGATTAACCAAAGGAACTGGGAGGAATTGAATTCCCCCCCTTAAAATGCAATTGTTTCTGGTTGCATATGGATGCTCTCAGGATGCTGGGAGGCCTGGAGGTGTGTGCAGTCCTTGTGCTGAGAAAGCACAAGGCACTCTGAAGGACCTCATAAGTGACATACAGCCCCTGAGCAAGTGGTTGCAGCCTGCCAAAAGCACAAAAGATTTGGTTTTACTGAAAAATGCAGATAGTGTTGTGTTCATCTTACTACCTCTCTTATCCATCGTGTTCATATGTTTAGGTGCTAGAAGTGCATGTCCTTATCTCTGCAGTCCCTTTTCAGCCTCTTAAGGGAATCCCTACCTCAGTCTCGCTCTTGTTGCAAGCTTCCTGAAGTTATGTGCATAATTGGCACAAAGTTTCTTTTGGGGTTCCTTTCTTGCTGAGTGCAAAAGGAGTGGATTGAAACAGGAACTTTGAAAACTTCACTTCCCATCCAAGCACCCCTGGAGGAGCAGAACACAGTGATTTTGTACCGCTGCTGCTCTTCCAGCAGGTGTTGTGATGCTTTTCCATCTTGCCAGGCAGCCACAGGAGCTGTTGCACTCCATCTTCTCCCTCCAGCCTGTTCCTCCCTGCTCCTGAGTGACATGGGCTGCTTACCAGGCTGCTGACAGGTATCGAATCTGTTCTTGGGCGCTGCTTCATATTCAGGCAACAAAGCTTACAAATCAAACCTCCTGTCTTGGCCAATTTTGTTTCTCCACCTGGAGGATTCTTGAGTTTTGGCCTTTGAGTAACTCAGTGAAACATCTGCAGTGCTGGCAGGTTCCTTTGCCAGCAGCTCACCCACTTGAGTTACCTGGCTCCTCTCCATTCCTGAGGGCTGTATTTCTCCAGGCAGGACTATGTCCCTGGACATCGTGTGCCATCCAGGAGCAACTTTACTCATTCCTTTGATGTACTTGGACTGAAGGAGAAGCCAGTACTAAATTTTTTTTTTTTTTTCTTTTAAATATGTTTATTTTTCAGACTTAAAATTCTAAAAGTTCTTTACATCTGCATTCCAGGAGTCTCCGGCAGAGTCCTTCTGAGATCTGTGCTTCTTTCAGCTCCCTCTGAGCAGTGCCATAGGTTCACTAGCTGAAGGCTGTTCTCTCATTTTAACATCTGAGGTTTCATGAGATCATGTGTAGCTCAGTGGTATTACCCTGAATGAGCAGCTAATTACCTGTGCTGCGATTAGGAATTGCTAATCATCAGCCCCATTAGGGGCAGCTAAGATGGTGATGCTGTATCATCTGTCTCTGCTTCTTCCCTGCAAGTGGGAAGCATCCCTGTCTACTTTCCAAGCAGAAAACCTAACTTGCAGAGGTTTAACACTGTGATTAGTCTTGCAGCAGACCTGCTGTCACCCTGGGAGGGGGCCATGAAACCCAAGACCAGGAGGCACATTACATGATGCTCCATTTCAGCTCTCCGCTGTCATATAGGAAAGTTAATCAGTGTCTCAGGGGATGATGATTTTAGGTTGTTTAATTTTTCCCTTTTCAGTTGCTGTGACAGTATTTTTAATTCAAGGCCAGCATGGATAAAGTACTTGTAAGAACTTCCTTGGTTTATAGTCTTTTCTTAACCATGGTAGTCACTCATGAGTTGACCTTGTCTCTTTTGTGGCTGGGGGGTGCACTCCTGTATTTCCCTGAAGTGGCTATTTCAGTGCATACTTACACCAAGATTTATTTTACTCTTCCACCCACCAAGGTGATAAGCAACAATCATCCATTTTCCTGGTGGCTTTAAACACCGACCACTCTTGAGAAGAAAAATGTGACACGTTAGGCTTGAGTGGATGGCATGTGGTTTCCATGATGAATGCCCTTCCTTTGATTTCTGTTTGTTCCTGCTGTCTCTATAGAATCAGTTATTCACAACTGTCATGTTGTAACTAAATGCATGATAGTCATCTACTTAGAGTGTGGCTTTTTCCAAAGTAGTGTCTCCTGTTGCTGCACTGCGTGTAGGAGTACCAACCTTTCAGCTTTCCTCCTCTTAATGCCTATCCGGACAGTGCTAAAAATGAATGCTTTGGAAGGCTTTTTGGGCATCACGAGGTTGACAAAACCCATGTATGAGAATGGGTGAACATCATTTTTCATTCCAGAACTGGCCAAAGTTCTGGAGGACCAGCATATTTCCTGCTCAGTTTTCCTTCTGGTGATTTGGGAGATTTTTGCAGTCGGTGACAATTCTGCCAAATAAAAGAGGAAACTTCCTTAGTGCTACCAAACATTCCCATAGGACTTTCTGTGATTTCATTTAGAACTGGCAGGAAAACTTCAGCTGAAATATTTTTAGATGAAGTATGGCATTTTGATGTCCCGTGAAAAGTGTGCGTTGCTGTACAGAAGCTACTGAAGGTTTGCAACTTTGCACAGTTTCTCCCTTGTTTTCTTACATGTTTAAAGTTGAGATTAAAGGCATAAGTTCTAGGTAGCTATTATTTTCCTTAGGCCAGATAGGAGCTGGCAGAGGATGAAAGGCTTTGCAAGGGAAAGCTCTCCCTAGCCTGCTCCTGAGGGATGAGGGAATGGTGCCATGGCTCATCTGCTGCCCTCCCTGCCTGCCCTGGTCCTTCATAAAGGACACCATGAAGTGGTGGAACACTGGCACAGGGTGCCCCGAGATGCTGTGGATGCCCCATCCCTGGCAGTGTTCAAAACCCGGTTGGACACAGGAGCTTGGAGCAAGCTGTTCCAGTGGAAGGTATCCCTGCCCATGGCAGGGATTGGAACTGGATGAGCTTTAAGGTCCCTTCCAACACAAACCAGGCTGGGATTCCACAAAACTCCCCGCTGGGTGTTGCCTCCTGCTCCCACCCAGCACAGCCCAGCTCTGGGATGTTTGTGGTGACTCGAGCCTGCAGTGCAGGAACTCTGAACCCTCCATGTCTGGCAATTTAAATGCATGTTGGCACCTTGTGCTGCCTGATCTCATTCTTCCTGCTCCAGAGAGAAATCAAAAGTAGAGGAGGTCTGTGGCCCCAACGAGCAGGCACTGAACCAGAAATGAGTACATTAAAAAGGAAAAGGGAGAAAATCAGTGGTCCAGCTGACACGTGCAAGATTCTGACTCATCTGGCGGACACATGCTGAATGCCAAGGAGGAACTGTCAATTGAGAGTGATGTTTCAGCTTCCTCCATTTCAAGGATCGGGTCAAGGGCTGCCCTGTCAGGTGGGGGACAGGAAAGGGGAGTCAGGAGACCAGGATGCGCTGACAAAATCAAGGTAACAGCTCAGCTGATGGCAGCTCTCACATCGGTGGCTGGTACTGGTCTGCGTCACAGTGCTGAGCCAAGTTCTTCCTACAATCCCTTCCTACAGTCCCCTCTCACACAGTCCTGCCAAACAGAACAAAAGTGTCAGCTTTGAAGGATGAAGTGTGTAGACTGTGAATATAAAGGTGCCTCTGGCACTTTGCAATTTGTTTTCCCCCTATTCTTCCTCCTTTCTCCCATCTTCTCACTGGTGTTTGAGGAGCATGTGTGGGTAATGAATTGGTGACCGGGTGAGATTTTAGGCATGAGCAGTGCCTGACTACAGTTTTGCAGCAACTAGGAGCTAACTGAAGATTTGAAGGATGCAGCAGAGTTAAGATCTCAAATGAGAGGGGTAAACCACTGGTGTTCCTAGGGGACAAAAGCCCAATTCCACAATTAACCATATAGATTCAGCTACTGTGGGAGTTGCTCCAGTGTGTGCTTATAGCGAGGGGTTGCAAAGGCTGGTTCAGAGTTCCATAAATGGCATACAAGCTTCAGGAACTTTTCAGAGGTGATACAGATTAGCTTGGGGAAGCTCCCAGTGTGGATGTCCTAGGGTGGTGGCTGAACTGTTGTTTCAGCATCATTTCAAACTGGGCAGTAGGATGGACTTGGGAAAGGTTTTTGCAAGGTTGTATGAACCTTCCTCTCTGATTCCCCTGTATTGTCCTGTTTTAATGATCTGATATCAAGACACTTGCTTTCCACGAGATTTTTAGGGAATAGCAAGATTATTGTTACTCCTTTGGGTAACAATAGCTTTGGGGCTGTTTCAGCTTGACCCTGGTGTGCCCATCCTCACTTGTAGCTCTCGTTTGAGTTGTGTTTGTCAGTCATCTTAACCATGGGAGAACTTGAAGAAGGGCTAACAGGGAAGAGTAGAGCTCTTCCAACACCAAAGAAGTGCTGGTGTCACTGTGATTTGATATTGTGCTTCTAGAGAGCTTGGATGACAACATGTAGCATGCTGTGGTTTCCACTCACTAGTGCTGTCATCGACTTCACAAGCTTCATAGATACAACCTGAAAGACAAAAGAGAGGCTGTGTGTTTCCCTGACCACTTGTGATGTGCTTTCTCATTCTCTCTCTCTAGTGAATTTGCCAAAGAACGAGAGAGGGTAGAAAATCGTCGGGCTTTCCTGAAACTCCGCAGGCAGCAGCAAATTGAACGGGAACTAAACGGATACTTGGAGTGGATCTTCAAAGCAGGTAAGGCAAGAGATCTCCCATCCTTGTTCAACGTGTCTTGTGGCAAGAAGAGTTGGGTGATGATAGAGAACTAGTCCTCAGTGTTGGGGCAAGAAGAGTTGGGTGGTGATAGAGAACTAGTCCTCAGTGTTGGAGGTAATGCAAGACTAGAGAGGGCCCAGGTAGCACTTGTTATTTTTGTTGGACTTGTTTCTGAGCACTCACACTAAAGTTATTGCAAAAAGATCTCAGTTTGGTTAAACAAAACCAAACGAGCTGGGCCATCTTTCTTTATTGCTGAGATCAAAACAGTTGTCTTAATACAGTGTGATATAAAAGGTGATACAGTGCCCAAAGTGTCCACAGTGGAGAAACTGTTCCCTTGGATGAGTCATTTGTGTTTTATTTACTTTCCACCACAGCTGTTTCATAAACCTCTCTTGCTATGATGGCAAAATACAGTTTTATGAGCTATAGAGATCACTTCCATGGAACTTGCCCCAGCACACATTAACATTGCTTTATAACTGTTATAACTGAGCATTGCACTTTATTGCAAGCAGTGAGCAACTTCAAGGACCCAAACGCACTAATTCAACAAAAAGTAATATGCTTTGCTTTTCCTTTTTATCAGGCAGTAAGGATTACCAATAACCTTTCTGTGTCATAGAGTAGCTGACATAACCACAGTGCAACTCAGTCACGTAGCATCAAGAAATCTTCTGGGGTTAATTTGCTTCCTTGCTTGCTTTTGTGAGAAGCTGGAACACCTGAGTAAGTGAAAATGCCTTCTAAAACAGTAATGGGGGGAGAAAGAAGGGGTGGTTTCTCAAATACATTTTCAGGTGCCTTTATAGGCACATCAGCTCCATCCTTGCTCTTTACAAATGGGGAAACAGAGGTCCAATGTTACATAGTGGCTCACCTGACATCAAGTAACGGCAGAGCTGGTCTTAACCTGTGTGCTGGTGCCACACAAAAAGCCACATCATTATTTCTTGTTTTGAAACCCATACTGATGCTAGAAGCCAGATGTGCTAAAACATGCTCATGCAAGCAAGTAAATGTACAGTCACAGCAAATCGTTGTGCATGCCTAAGCTGTGTACAAGGCAGGAGACAGAGCATCCTGCTGCTGTTCTGTGGGTAAGCTGTTCTTTGTCTGCACAAGCCGGGTGCCAGTATTTGGAAGAGCATTTACATGTGGCTCTTGCTGCTTTACTTCCTCTGAAGGGATCTGGTGGCTGATGTTTTCCGGGGAGTGGGGCTCTGCCCTGCTGCAGGTCCCTCCCTGGAGGGCAGTGGTGTGGACATGACTTATGACAACCTGGCCAGAGAGAAAAAAGGCTGAATCGTTGAAATGAAAACCAGGAAGAAGTAGCAGCAGTTGATATGGTGTCTGGATACCATTATTTCCCATAGCACTATTCAGAGTGACAACTGAGTACCAGTTGTATTGATGGGCTTTTATTCACTGTGACTGTTCTGCAGCAACTGTCCTCAGTCAGGTGTCCACACTTCATTCTGTGGATCTGTGGGATTAAAAAAGAAGAATCACTCACTTTCCATTTATAGTTTGTCTTCCCATGTGTTTAAAGCTTTTGTGCTACCTCAAATTCAAATTACTGGTTTATCCAGTGCTCCGTGGTTCTCCTTTGGCTTTGGTGCCAAAGGCTTTTAAGGCTTTTAATCTTTCTTTTAAGGCTTTCATGATTTCTCTAAATCCTGGCCTCCCCATCCATAAAATAAAGATGAGAATTCCCTTGCAGGGTTGCTTCCTTCAGGTTTGGTGACTGTTCTGCCAAGAAGAGCCATGCAGAGGTCATTAGCTGAACTTGTCTGAAAGTTGAGGTAGAGAAGTAAGAAATCATACGGCCAATCTCGGCTCCAGCTTTGCATCCCTGTGGGAATGGCTGGCTATTCTATTTCTGTATTGCCAGTGCTGAATAAATACCACATTAGTATGCTATATAATGGCTATCTTTTTATTTTGTCTAGTAACGCAAGATCCAGAAGGTTTTCTAGAACAGGAGAGCGTATGCAAAATAGCTGAATCAGTGAATAATAAAAATACTCTGAAAAAGCACAACTGAAAATACAACAGGAATATAAAGAAAGCTTCCAGTACAGCTGAATAATATCAATAATTAAAATCAGCTTAGCAGTGTCAGTAAATCTTTGGACACAAAAGGTATTGTGAAGGTTTACCAAAACAGAGTTGAGTGTTTTGAATTCAGGAGCTGAAATCTGTGACTGGCATCGATGGGATTTCCCGTTTCTGCTTCAGAGGCCAGGATTTCAGACAGGAACTGATCTTGGATTTCCAAACTAGACAGTCAGTCTTCCTTGTCCAGTACTGCGTGTGGGACAATGTTGTCGTTCATGCAAATATCTGTTTCCTTGCCCTCATTGAATCTTGCAGCAAGGAGTTCCATGAGTTAACAGCTGGTTTGACTCAAAAAAGAACCAAACCAACCCACCAAACAGTATGTCCTGCCCTCGATTTTTAATGTTCCCTTTCTGCAGTGAGAGGAAAAGCCCAGGAGTGCACTTCCTATTTCTTCCTATTTTGTTTCTCTGCTTTCTCTAGTTTACCTTGTTTCATTTTATTTTCCCACTCTAAAGCATTCAGAACCCATCTGCTCAACCCCCTCCCTTCCTATGGAAAGATCTCCAGACTTCTAATATTTATAATATCCTCCCTGAGCAGTTTGTTCATTTTTTCTCATTTATTTTTGATGCAAGGTAGGAAAGCTGCATCCCAGTGATTCATAAAGTGGTATTTAATGCTTTGATAGTTTTTGCTCTGTAATGTTTTACATATTCTCAGTGGTTGCTGGAGACGGAAAGGAGGTTTCCTTGTTCTTGGTAGCTCTCAAGTTTTTATCTCAAGGGCTCTAACTAGTTTAGGACCAAGGAAAGGAGTTGAGTGTCTAAAATCACTCTTTCATCTGTACACTACCTCCCATCTGTCAATGATTTTAATTTAGCATTATGTTCATTATTTTTTGACCACTCTTGAGTGTCTTTAATGCTTCCCACAGACTTCCCTACTTGTAATCTGAATGAGGTTGCATTAGCTCTTGCTGTACGTACTGCATTAAAGAGGTGAATCAGACAAAATTTGAAGGGTTTTTACTATCAACCCTTCTTATACTGAATTTGTAGACACTTCACTCCTCCAGAATGAAACAATAGGGTCTTTGTTTCCTACCTCTTAAGTGCTGACTCGAGTACGCTCCAGACCTGGTCTAATGACTTGTCTCATATTTGTGGTATAAGAATGAAACTTCTGGCTCTTCAGTAGCTGAATTATACATTTTAATTCTTTTTTTTCTAGTGGTACCTTTATTTTTTTTTTCCCGTCGTAAAGTTAGAGTATAAAAAGGAAGAAAAATATTGATGAAAAGTGCTCATGAAGTTTTCAAGGAGGTACCTTGGCAGAGTTGACAGGTTTTGGTGCCAGCTCACTACTGATAAATCATAGGAAGTGGAGCTGTAGTTGAAATGGAAGTAAGCATAGCTCAGGCTGTTTTAAATGTGGATTGTTTAACACTGCAGCATTATCTGCTTGAGGGATCTATACCAAGGTGTTTTAAACAGTGACAACCTTAATGTGTAAATACTTGTGTGAGTTGTACTTAATACAGGAAGCCTGGATTGATAAAATGTTTAACAAATGCTGCCTTAACAAAGTGTTGGAGAATGAAAGAGAAAATTATAACACAGATAAATGTGCTGAATTTAGACGTGCATGACTTGAAAGATAAAACTCAACCCACAGTCCGACCAATTTCCTTAGAGTTAGAATTGATTTTCTTCACTTAGGATTATAGAGAGGCCAGGCGGGATGTTTCTAGCTTTGCTTGTTTCTCAGGTGCCTGTTGAAGGCTGGATATGCAGGGTAGTCAGGAGGGTTTAAATATTTTCAAATGAGGTAACAGGAGATTTCATGTAGAATTCCCATATCATGAGGTCAAGACTAAGTAAGTGAGGGGTCTGGAGCATCTCTCTTATGAGAAGAGAATTGCGGGACCTGGGCCTGGTTAGTCTGGAGAAGAGCAGCCAGAGAGGGGATCCCACCAGTGCAGATCACTATCTCAAAGGCAGGTGCCAGGAAGATGGTGCCAGACCCTTTCCAGTGATGCTCAGTGACAGGATGAGGAGCAATGGCCATAAACTAACACACAAGTGTCACCTCAACATGAGCAAGAACTTCTTTCCACAGAGGGTGTCAGAGTACTGAACAGGCTGCACAGGGGGTTGTGGAGTCTCCCTCTCTGGACCTCCCAAACCCACCATGGAGGTGTTCCTGTGTGACCTGCTCTGGGTGGCCCTGCCCTGGCTGGGGGTTGGACTAGATGGTCTCCAGGGATCCCTTCCAACCCTGATGATTCTGGGATTCTGTGAAGGAAAATTGTAACTCAGTAGAGGTTTGGGTTTTTTTTGCAAGCACTTTGCTCAGAAACTGGAAGACTTTCACTTCAGAGCTAATCAAGTTGATGTCTTTTGCATTTTAATTCTTTGCAAGTCCATCTCTTTCACACAGCACTTATTCTGTAACTTGCATGCCATTTCTTGACACAACAAAGCCTTACAAACCTCAGGTTTCAGCTTTCTGTAGAAGAAGCAGAGCAACGAGCCCCTTGACGCGGCTGGGAGAAAACAGCAACAATCAGTGACAAAGGGCAGGAATATGAGTGAGAAAGCAAGGGAGAGTAATTGCTTGAAAGACAAATTTGAGTCCTATGTGAAAGTGATGGCTTCTTCTACTCTTCTTTTATTCACTTTTTCTATTTAACAAGTCTGAAGCTCCAGCAGTTAAATTCAATTGTTCTTTCTTTTTTCCAACTTCTATTGCCTGTTGAATGTGTGTTGTTTCTTCTAATCCATTCTTCTTTAGAGCCCACAATGTCCTATGTCCCCATACCAAAGAGAAAGAGAGGGGCACTGTGTCTCTCTGCTGCTTTTCCTTTATTGTTCACTTTGCCACTTCCTCAGTATAAGGTTTGCCTTTATTTCCAGTCCTGGAACATGCTGTATGTTGTCAGTACTTGATGACCAGCAATTAGTCTTAGTGCTGGGACATCTCTCACGCTGATATCCTAGTGAGGCCCCTGTGCCTTTGTTTGGAGGCTGGAAAGATGCTGATCTGATACTGTCTTTGTTGAATATTATTTCTAATGTAGAAGTGCTGTTGTTTGGAGGTTTTCCAGGCGTCCTAATTATCTTCTTCCATTCTCTGTTGCAGTGATGACTAAAGGCAATGCAACTTCCGATCCTCTGCTTAGGATGCTGTATGGCCTTAGGAACAAAAGCTAGCAATGATGACTAACCTGCTGAGCTGGCTTTATAGCAGGCTTTAAAAACAATGTAAAGCCCCACTAAGGTAAAACCACTTTGGTTTCCCAGAGGAGACAAGACAGACAGAAGTAACTACAAAGAGAGAGAACTGGGGAGAAATGGTATGGAAGAGTGTTGAGCTTGAGGGAATTGCATAAAGGAAACTTCGGGTTTTGTTTATTTTAATGGAACAGTAAAGCTGTGTCCTGTCTATGGATGGAGATATGTTTGAGCATCAACTCTGGGCCTGAATTCTGGGGCAAAGACTCAGCTGGTCTGCAGAGCTGTCTCAAATGAGTGTGTACTTTGTAGGTGAAAATATATTGGTATCAGATTATCACACCTTACACATTCTGAGGTGCCACTGGCATTTATAAATCTGGTGTCTGAAACCTCAGTATGGCTAAACCCCTTACCATCTGACTGGGGACACAGGTGACACTGGAACATCAGTGGGCATCAGCACACTGTTGCAAATCATGATGATTATGTATCCACACAGTTCACAGTCCCCAGAGGTGATCTGAGGACTCAAGATTGTTCCTCTTCTGCTGCCCAAAGGGCAATGGAGAGTCATGACGTATTGTTACAGGAACATGCAACACAAGATGCTGCTTGGAAACGGGAAAACATAAATTCCTTTTTCCTACTTAGAGATCTTTGACTATAACCAGTGCAACGATTGTCCTCCTGCACTGATATGAATCAAGTGCAGGACTGAGCTTCCAGCTGAGGAATAGGTTCTTTCTTTCCTGCAGTGTTTTAGTGTTTGACAAGACGTGACTGAAACCAGCAACCCTCAGAGCATTGACCAGTAAGCGCGTTGGCTCTCGAGGGGATCTTTCCACTGCAGACACAGCACTGTTGCATTGCACTCACCCAGGAGCTGTCCCTGACGAGCAGCTGTCTGCCTTCTGACCTTTGCCAGCTCATTATTTTCATTGCTCACCTGCATGCAGTGTGTCTGCTCCCTGCAGTGGCTTATATTAATCTATTTAATTACCAAACGCTGTCTAAAAGTCAGTGTTTCTCTCTCAGAGTGGCAGAAGAGCTCCTTTGGGATGGGTTCACTTTCCCATTCTTGCTGTTTATTGCAAGGCTTGAACGTACATTCCACTCCAGATGGTTTTGACTTTTCACTGTGATTTGCTAGTATGTAGAATAGGAAAGAAACCACATCTGCATTGTGCAGAGGAGCACAAAATGAAGAACCCCAAAGTACTGAGGACTGAACTAATCCCTGAATCCAAAGGAGTGCAGAAACATCTATGTGACGCTACTAACTCTACCAGTCCTAGGAGTTATACTTGTTTTCTATGCAGAATCTTGTACGGTGATGTGGGTATACACTTTCAGATAGGACACGAAGTTTTTAAAATCACACTTCATGAGCAGTGTAGGCTTTTAAAAAAATCTATAGGAAAATGTCCACTGTAAGAGCACCTCAGACTCATGCTTCTTCCAGCACAGGTTTGCTTTGTGTTTCACATCTACAGTCCTTTTCTCCAGCTGCCTTTGGGAAGAGGTCTCCATATCAGACCCCCATCCCTTCTATGTGTTTTTAGGCAGGCATATTCATTGTTAATTGCTGTTTAACTGCTTATATACTTTTTACCTCCAAACACCAGTACAGCTTTTCCCTAAGGCAAGACTTCAGAAGAACCATTTGGTTTCTGAGGTTCTGGTTTCAGAGAGAAGTCTTTGGAACTGTCTAAAAAAGCCCATTTCGCTCTCCTGACCTGTCTTAATGAGCCTCAGAAAAAACCTGATTTGTACTGGCTTGTGGGTTTTGGAAGGATTTCATACTTTTTAAAATGCAGATTTTTAGCTCACCTGACATTTCCCTCCCTCTCAGCTCTCCTTTCTTCATCTCTCTGGTGCACTGGTTTGTACTTTCTTATTTTCATAGAATCATAAAATGGTTTGGGTTGGAAAGGACCTTAAGATCATCCAGGTCCAACTTCCTGCCAGAGGCAGGGGCACCTCACTCTAGACCATGTTGCCCAAGGTTCTGTCCAGCCTGGCCTTGAACACTGCCAGGTATGGAGCATTTACCACTTCTCTGGGCACCCTGTGCCAGCACCTCAGCACCCTCACAGGGGGGAACTTCTGCCTTATATCTAACCTGAATCTCCCCTGTTTTAGTTTGAACCCATCACCCCTTGTCCTATCATTACAGTCCCTGATGAAGAGTCCCTCTCCAGCATCCTTGTAGCCCCCCTTCAGACACTGGAAGCTGCTCTGAGGTCTCCACGCAGCTTCTCTTCTCCAGGCTGAACAGCCCCAACTTTCTCAGCCTTTCTCCATACGGGAGGTGCTCCAGCCCCTAATCATCCTTGTGGCTTCTTCTGGACTTGCTCCAACAGCTCCATGTCCTTCTTATGTAGAGGACACCAGAACTACACTTTTGTTCTCCTCTGCTTGCTTTTTCCATTCTCCCTCAGTCCTGGATATTATTTTTCAGCCTTCTCAATTTGCTGTCTTATTAACATATCATTCACTTTCTTTCCCAGATGATTAATAAAGAGATTATATAAGGCTTGTGCTGTAGCTCTGATCCCTCTAGTATTCTTCTATAAAGTTTTCAGATGCACACTTTGATGTTTGGCCTCTGGTTTGTTTGTATTATTTCTGTTTTGGAAACTGGTTTTCCATCCAGGCTGGCTTAAATGGACTTTAAAGCAAAATGTGGTGTGAAAACAGTGTCAGGTCTTTAAGCAAGATTCCAAATTGCATCAAGCATGTGAAAGAATTTGTCATTTATATTAACATAAGGAAGGGTACAGTTTACCAGCTGCTAACTCAATATTTCTTCTGCTTTAGATTGTCCTTTAGAAAATCCTCACATGATTTTCCAGCAGTGAGCTCAAATCTGTGGTTCAGACTGTATCAACTGTAGGTTTCAATATTGGCACAGCGTGGTGCGTACCGCAGTGGACTCGGTCAATGACATTTGCATTGTGAAACCTCAGGAAATTTGGTTGTCTTTCACGCACATCACAATGAGTCAGTTTGAGGAAGTTTCCTTTTCAGGGTTTTCTGAATTCTTTTCCTCTAGGAAAGCATAAAATTGTATTTTGCAGATGGGTTACATAGGGATGTGAAACCAACCACGGTGTTCTAGCGCGTCTGCGCAGCCTGAACGGGGCTGGCCAGAGCTCACCCATGGAAACTTGGCTGTGGGTTTTATTTGGACAAAGATTCAATGTGATGGCTATTTGGTGGTATTCTGTCTCCTGCGATGTGGCAGCAGCAATCCCTGCCTGTGGTACCCTGTGCCATGAGACGGAGATCTGTTCTTCAGGGGTTGAGTCGAAGTCTTCTTCGTGGAGACTGAAGAACAGCAGCCATTCAGTTCTATCTGTCTCCAAAGTGGCTGAGTATGGCATCCTCTGGCTTGCAGTTTTGCCTGAGTCTGAAGGAAGGTTTTTGGTCTGCAGAGTCCCTTGCTGATGATAGCTGGGTAAAGAAACTGGAGTAGGTAGTTGATTGTAAAGAGGGCAATCATGAAGGAAGTGCTACAGTCTTCCAGAGGCGTGTCTGGCCTCCTCCCCCTGTGCAAGAGGGACACGGGGTCAGGCACACAGTACTCTGAGCCATCCCTTCCTCCACAGATTTCTTGTACCCAGGTGACACAATGGGGTAAGCTTGGTGGCAGCTGGCACAGATGCCTGCTGCATCCAGCTCAGGTGGTTTTAAAGCAGGGATGTGATAAACCTGAAGTTGAACCTTGCTATTTTCCCTTCCTTTTACAGAGGAGGTGATGCTGGCAGAGGAAGACAGGAATGCAGAAGAGAAATCTCCTCTGGACGGTAAGTTGTTTTGCTGTGTGGTTTTTCCTCCTGTGGTACATGAGAGGTTCACCTGTGTATGCTGACATGGCTTTCCATTGTAACCAGTAGGGTGTGAGAAACACACTCTTGCATGCACTTGGCATAGGTTGGGCTAAAGAGTCCCTTTTCCCATATTAGGTCTTTTTGAGGTTGCAGGTTATGTGACACACCACCCTGGGATGGGGTTCTGCCCTTGGGGTCGGTTGGTCCCTTTTCTGCCTGTGGGACCACACCAGTGTGACCGGACAGCCTCTGCCAAGCGTGGCTGGCTGTGTCTCCGTGCAGTTTGTGGTGGGGGTAGGCTGCAGAGTGGATGCCAGAAGAGAAATGCATTGACCAAGAGAAGGCAGGGCTCTAAACTGAGGTTTCCAAATGGATTTGACAGAGAGACTAAGACCCCTGTTACTTGTAAGCAGTAAGACATAACAGGGTGTGGTGATCCTACCTTCTGACGTGCGACCCTAGTGATGCAGGATGGCCAGAGGTACCAAGCTTCGGATGCAGGTGCAGCGAGGCTGCAGGGACTGCTCTCCCTGCGCCTTCAGGCTGATGAGCTCTTAGGATGCGACAGCCAGTCAAAGTTCAGTTAAAGATTCTTCCCTCTCCCTTTTCTGACCATCTTTCGTCCTCCCATGTCTCCTCCTTTCCCCTCCCCTCCCTTTCCCTCCTCTTTTTTTTTCTCCTCCCATTCACTGTCAGGGAGGGCCGCCTCGGAAGGGCCGATTCAACAAGGCACCGCACCGGCAGAGACTAGCAGCGGCAGCAGCTACAACAGTGAGTGGATTGCAAATCACCAGGGGCTTAGGTGGCACAGCGGGGCAGTGCTCCTTCCCCACAGCCCCACGTGCCCAGGTCACCAGAGTGGCTTTTCACCTTGGTCCAAGCCGCACGGCTCCTTGGGGCATCAGGCTCCCGGCTGCTGGTCCTCCTTGGCCGGCATGGTGACCTGTGCTCGGGGAGGACTTGGGGATGGAAGAGCTGGGGCTGCAGAAGGTCAGGGCTGAGGTGTGCTTGGCAAATCTTCGTGCTTGTGTGCGGGTGAGTGGGGGGTGTGTGTGTTGTGGAAGTTTGTCCAGGACGTGGATGCAGCCAGAGCTGTTAGTCTCAAGGTGAAATGGGTGTCTGGAAGAGCAGTCTGTGAGAAAACTAGAGGTGGGTGCAGGCCATGGAGTAAAGGCCCAGGTATACAAAAGTTCACTCTACACTAGTAAGCTAAAGGAGCCCAGCAATGTTCCCAGCCTTGAAGCCGACTGCTAAGGAGCAACCCATATCTATGCTGGTAAATTATCTTCATCTCCAAAACAGAGAGACATTGCATCCAAGTTGCCTGAAGAGATGGCATGACCTCATTGCTAAACACATGCAGGAGTTATCTGGGGAGAAGATAAAGAAGAAAGTCCTCAAATCACACCAGGGAGTGTTGTAAAACTTTATTCCCAGGGCTAGTTATGTTCCAGTGCTGGTCCTGGACCTGCTGGAGATGGATGCAGCCTGCAGGACCCAAAAGCTGATAGCGCTGGGACTGGAGATTCAGCCTCCCGCTGGGTGGGGAAGAAAAGAGCAAAAGCAGGTTTATTTGCAAACAAAATGGGATCCGGATCACAGTTTCAGAGCATCTTCTCCTCTTGCAAACAAAATGGGATCCAGATTACAGGTTGAGAGCATCCTCTCCTCTTTGAGCCTCTGAACCTGGGTGGTGGTCTGGGTGTTTCCTTAGAGTGACAGAAGCACTAACACTTGCCTTAGCTGTGGAGGAAGAAGCGCTTTGGTTTCTCTGTCAAGGCAGGAAGCTTGTGTAGAGTGAGGAGATCTTCTTGTCCAAACCTACCCCAGACCAGTCGCTGCAGAGTGCGTGGTTTGCTGTGTGTGCCATCTGACCAGTATGTATCACCACACCGTGGGGTGTCTTACTGCTGATAGCAAATGGTGCTTAGTTACTGTATGTCTTGGAGCTGTTACCAAACTGTGTCAACGTATTTTTTTCTGCTAGTTCTCAAGGTTTCACAGGTAGGTGGTCGCGGGACCAGTGTCCTTCTTACCCCTCGTGCACTGGGTGAATGGTGCAGACCTCTCCGAGCCTTAGCCTCCAGTTCTCTTTCCCTGTCGAGTAACACGGTGTAGCAATGTTTCCCCTCCCCACAAGAGATGTTGGTGGACAAAGTGTGTTTTCAAAGACTTATGACATCCCCAGAGGGAAGGAATAGTACACTGGGTGCTATTAAGAGGATGATTTGTGGCAGTTGCTTTTGACACAGCATTTCTGCTCCTTGAGGCAGTGTTCTGTGGTAAACTCTATCTGAGCACTGCAAATGTAACTTCTTAATGGTGCACACTGTAAACAGCATTAATGTTTTTAATGGATAGAAGCACTCATCTCATAACCCACTGGGGCTCACTAAGATTCAGTGACCCTGCCCAGCCTTCCTGCGGTGCTGAAAGGTCTGGCAGCTGCAGTGGCTCCCCCATCCTCCTGCATCTGCTGGGGTGAAGTGTAAGGATGAAGATCTGTGCATGGCCAAGCCTTCAACATCTGGAAGGTCAAAAAACTAAATGACCCTGGAACTGCAGCATGCAGAGGCCCTGCAAGGTTGTAGGTTGCCTTATTTGCTCCAGCTTACCCATGTGTGTGAGCTTCGAGCTGGCATCGGGAAGTAAATGCTGTCCCTGGAGAGCAAAGGGAGGGGGAGAGAGAAGCCACTCTGAATGCTCACGGGGCTTTTTCTCTTTAATTTGCACACAGTGTTGAAAAGAGCTGCAATAAAGAAGAGCAAAAACGACCTGATTCATGCTGAAGAAGGTGAGGACCATTTCACAGACATTTGCTCCGTTGGTGAGTACTGGCTTCGCATTCCCTGAGGTTCAGATCTCCACCTAGACGTGTTCATGTCATGTTTCCTCTGAGGGGCTTCTTGCCTCCAGAAGCTGCAGTTTGAAGAAGGAGAATGATCACTGCTCCTGCAGCAACACTCAACTTCCCAAAGCAAAAGACTTTGCGGTTTCACCCTCTCCCCACGCTGCCCTGCTCAGCTACTGCATGCCGCACCCTTAAAAGAGCCCTGCCTACGAGCTTGGAGACTCCGTGCTGTGTTGGCCATAGTGTGATTCTGCTTGGGACGCACGCATTCATGCTAATTAAACCCAAATATGTCAAATGGTGCTTCTAATTCTCAGCTGTTGAAGGGAGGAGAGGAAGTGGACGCTTAGTCACATCTGCCACTAATGCACAGTGTGGGGTTTTGCAGCCTTTGTTGTGTCAATGGTTCCTGGGGAATGCCGGACAGAGGCCCCAGTTCTCTTGTCCTTGCCTTATAAGAAGATCTTAAGGCAATTCCCTACATTCTGAAAACTAGATATGGAGATATCACACTTGTGTGCATGCAATTACCCACATACCTCCAGTGCAGATTGTGGCACCCTGCATAGTGTAGCACTGACGGTGTGAGTTTGGTATCTTCAGCTCTGGTGAGTAAGACACTGTCAGGGTACAGAGGCGCTGATGGTGCTGCAGCTAGCAGAGAGCCAGCTTCCTCCTGAGACATTGCTGGGGCAGAGTCAAGAAGCAGGTCTGGAGTTGTGGGGAAAGGCAGGCTCTGAGTGCACAGCACCCCATACAAGGGGAGCTGATAGGATATCAGCAGAAAGACCTTTCAGTTATGGGCTTTTACTTGCTGGCTGGGGATACATCTTCCCGTCTGCTTCAGAGTTAGCTATTTTGCTTATTCCTGTCCCTGTTGTTTGAGTCTGTATTTTGTTCTGCTGCTGAAGCAGCAGATGTTCTCATTATCTTCCAAAGAAATGTCTTGGCACCCCAGTTACCACGAAGCAGCAAATCCTGGATGCATAAGCGGAGCAGCACAAACCGTACATTTGAGAGTACATGTCCATATATGCTTGCAAGCATGAGTGCCTCAAATGCTCTTAGGAAATTTGACATTAACATTTAAAGAGATTTGAGCTGCTGCTGGAGTTTATTTTTTTGCCCTTTAAATCACAGGACAGTTTGGGTTGGAAAGGACCTTAAGATTATGTAGTTCCAATGAATACCTGATTACAGGAATTGAGTGTTGCTTAGCATGCTACTGACCCCATCACCCACCGTTGAACCGCCACAGCTCCCCCAGGCTGAGCAGGATGCAGGTTTTGGGAGTAAATTGACAGTTGTATGAGAGGTTTGCTGCTGAAAGAGGACAAAAATGCAGCAACTGTGTGCATTTTTGTTCTGGTTTATTCTGAGCAGCTCGCATTTCTTGCATGGATCACAAGGAGTGGTCATTTTTGGAACGTTTGCGGCAATAATTATGAGATCTTTGCATTCACATCCAAGTCCCTCCAGGCTCTGGGCACCCATGCCACACAAACAGATCTTGGAATTCAGCGTTTCAGGTGGCAACGGATGACGGAGCATCTGGACTTGTGGATAATCTGATGCAGAGCTGGGAACTATCTCGGGAGCATATGGCAGGGAAAATAACAGCAGTGCTTTCCACCTTCTGCAAGTGGTTCACCCACTTGGGAGAAGTGTTTTTGACTTTGATTCATGGAACAAGACAGAAAAGAAGAAATGGATAAAGCAGATACTTGTGCAGGCTCCCGAAAAAGCTGAAACTCTGCATAACATAAACAATCAGATCAGAGGGACAATTATGCATAAAGAATATGTTTTTGAGAGAGGGGTTTTTGGATGGTTTTCGATAATGTTTTACTGATGGGAGCATAAGGATTGTGGAAGAACTAACAACATAATTACCGAGTGAAGATGCAGACCAGAGTGGTAGAGACTCTGACAGGTCTCTTGCTGGCCATTGACTGAATACGTTGCACTTTAATTCAAACACAAGTACCTCAATGAGCCTTATAATTGTATTATAGAGCTCTATAGCGGTAAAGACTTCCCAGTGTGTTCTCTGGAGTTGTTCTTAGCATTTATTCTTTTCTTTACTCCAAACTCTCACCCTTTCTTTCCGCAGTAATAAGCATGCAGTAGTAGATGCTGGCTCCTTCTGACTTCCCACCGTCTACACTGTACCAGGCACAGGACATTCTTAATTGCCAGACAATGGGGGTTGGAGAAGTGGGTGCTTTCTATGTGAGATCAGTTTAAATACTGCTGCTTTTCTTTTCTGGAAGGTCATTAGAACCAGTAGAGAGAGGGCAAAAGGACAGCAGAGAAGGCCATGCAGATCTGACAGTATAGACTGGCTTGAATATCTGAGAAGTCTTTACCTGCTAGACAGTATTACAATATGGTGTAACCTCTATTGTAACCTGTACTTCATCTTGTTTCCTTAAAGCAATAGATGAGTAATATAATTTGGGTTGGGTTTTTTTCAACTTCCAAAGGGAGTATTATCAAACCAACAGAACACCACTGAGCTTTTCCACAGGGAGCTTGTTCAAAGCCTGGCCAGGGCCAGTCCTGCACTTGGCATGTTGGTGGACAGCCAAAATGTGACATGGAGCAGAGAGCTTGCTTTCTATTGGGAACACAGCACAGCTGCTCTTGTGTAGCTGTGAGGCTTGGAGAGCCCATTGCTGTTACATCTGGATGCTTCATCCTTTCTATGGGTGCTGTGTTTGATGTTATCGCAGGATGAAACAGTGTGAGAGTCCCACCCCTGCCAAGTGTTGCAATGTAAGGGAGTACACTCAAAAGATTCAGCTGCCACAGCTTAAACACTTTATTCATGTAACTCAGCCATCTCCAACTGCAGCCCATGCAAGTCATCTGCTCTCGTGGTGCTTTATCCAGCACAGGACCATGCACGTCCTGCTCAGCCCTGCTTACTGGGAGGCTCCATCCCATGATGGGGAAGGACAATAGCATATTATCTTAGAATCATAGTATGGTTTGTGTTGGGAGGGACCTTAAAGCTCATCCAGTTCCAACCCCATGCCACGGGCAGGGATACCTTCCACTAGAGCAGCTTGCTCCAAGCCTCATCCAACCTGGCTTCCCTTGCTTTCCATCCTTCCAGGGATGGAGCATTCACAACTTCCGTGGGCAGCTTGTCCCAGTGAAACGAAGCCTCTTGCCACAAACCATCTATAAACAAGGGTTGCTTATAGTCTCTGAGGGGTGCCAGCACAGCAGGAAACAGGTAGTGGGCAGCCTGTGGCAGTCATGATTTTCCCTGCTGGCAACAGCATCTGAGGCTGTTGCAGATGAAATCCAAGGGATACACGTGTCTGAGTAACGTGTGCTGATTTCTCCTGCCTCAGCACTGGTCGGAGATTGCCTTTTCATCTTCCTTTTGAGGAGTGCCTGCTGCCACAGGGGGAGAGCTTACATTAGAAATCATTTTTTTCTGTCAGCTTCCTATTGTTGAAACATTTGACTCTCTTCCAGGGTTTCAGACCAGACTCAAAATGTAGCTGATACAGGCAGAATTGGTACCAATGAGTAGCTGTGCCCAAAATATGAAGCAGGGAGGCACATCGAGCTCTCTGCTGTAGAAATACATGAAGTTGGAGAGTGAAATAGGGAGACTTCACTCAGTTCAGTAGTAAGGGCTGGGTCTTTGCCTGGTCCTTAGAGTAGGGGAAATAGGGACTTGCTTTCCAGTTTCAAGAGGATGTGCTCCACACTGCAGGCAGCGATACCACTGTGCCAGGTTCTTGCTGTATCTCCAGTCAACCAGGAACCCAAAAGTTATGAGTTAAAATGGAATATTCAAGATTGCTTCTTAGAGTTGGAAGCCCGGTTTCTTTAGATGGTGGAGCTGGGCATTCATTCATTAAGTTCTAAAATCCCAGCCTTCATCCCTCATGATGTCATTGCAAGCAAGAATCCCTTGCTCAGCCCATAGTCAATGTGCCCAGCTTTCTGCTCAGCCGTGTTTCTGGTGCTTGGGTGCAGATCTGTGTGCCCGGGAACATCCTCCAGCTTTTTGCTGGCCGGGATGTGGTGTGGTGACTCTTCTTTCTATGCCAGGGTCTCCTTTTGCCCGTGCCAGTTTGAAGAGTGGGAAGAACGAGAGCTCATCCTACTTCAGGAGGAAAGAGAAGATGTTCCGGTTCTTCATCCGGCGTATGGTGAAAGCTCAGAGCTTCTACTGGATCGTCCTCTGTGTGGTCGCCCTCAACACACTCTGCGTTGCAATGGTGCACTATGACCAGCCAGAGAAACTCACCACTGCGCTGTGTGAGTACTGGGGACTCCATCTGTCCTCTACCAAGGTATTGCATTCTTGGTCACTCTGAGCACTGCTGTCACATCACCATGAGGTCTGGTTTTCACCTTCCTATGACTCCCTCAGATGCAGGTCAGAAATGCATGAATGAATGGTTCTAGTAACTCAAGAGTAATTGAGTCCTACAATTCAGAGTAAATCTGCCAGTACATGATACTGGTTTGAGGTGGAAGTGTTACCCTAAATGTTATCTTAAACTTAGATGCAACCATTAACACGGTAGAAGGATTTGTTCCTTAGCAGTCTTTATGAAAGGAGAGGGAATGGCTGTCTACTTGGGTAAAGGCAGGTTTCTCTGTCTAATCAACATCAGTCCAGAATCCTGCAGAATTCATGCCACTGTGCAGCTAATCTGCATCTATGGGTGACTTTTGCTGTGGACACAGTTAAAGCTCTGCCAGATCTGATGTCCCTGATGTAGCAGCACATGCAGTGGACAGTGCTATCTCGAAGATAAGAATGTTTCTCTGTGCTTATAGAATCATACACTACTTCACTGCACTTATGGCAATTATTGTTATGTTCTTTAGAAGGTTGCAGTTTTACAGAAGGTCTCGTTTGATAATCATGTCTTCCTTACTAATGGTGTGTGATTAGATGGGATAGATGTCACAATGCTCTTCTGTGAAAATATGTGCAACTGTAATGATAGTAATACCACGCGGAAGATTATACTATATCTGTGCAAAAGCTTTCATTTTAGCTTGGTTCTTGTGGTCACCTATCCGTCCAGTCTTCAGATAGTCTGTAAGTGCTTTTGAAGTACGATTATTTTTGTTTAAATTGCATATTGTTTTGTGCTATGCTGAATAACAAACAGAGGCAGCTTTCTGCTGCCAAAGCCTTTAAACATCAACGTTACACTGAGGTTGCAGACTTGCTTGTGAAGCCTGTTTCAACTGTGGAGGGTGAGGGACAGAGCTTTCCTGCTTATTTCAATGAATGCTGTGACTCCTAGAGCTGGAAAACTGTTGCGAATCTGTAAGATAAGAATATGGTGATGCTAGAAGTGAGACACTGCAAGTTCATCCTACTGAAGGGAAGGGATGGAGGGTTTGTTTCTAGAAGAGAGAGCCATTGGGTTGTCCACTTCTGACTATAAAATGACCAGGAACCAATCTGTTGTTCAGCACTTGATATTTAGATGTGGCTAGTTCAGAATTTGTTTAGTCAAACTTCTGAAAGAGAACAGAAGACCAGGACACCCCCACCCCCAAATACTGCACAGTCTAACTTAATAATTTCTACTTAGATCTTTATGGACACTTATCTACCTACATCTGTTTGATTTCTCTATCAGTTAGCAAGCTAAATATTTCTAGCCTCAGATCCTTAGGTTTTACCTTATTATAAGGAAGCCAGAGTTTGAAGCTTTTTTGTTTCATAGACCTAGAAGGTCAAGAACACTCGCTGCTCTGGCTTCAAAACCTCCCTATTAATGCTTGCTGAAGCACCTAATAGCACCAGGTAACTGGAGCGCTAATGAGAGATGCTTCTTTCCACTCTGGGTTTATTGTTTGGTTTTGGATTTTTCCTTTTTACTTCTTTTTTTTTTTTTTTTTTTTTTGCCAAGATTTAGACTGAAAAAAGAGCCTGCACGGAAGTCGTTCTTGCTTACTCATTTCCTAAGATTAACAGAGGCTATAGTAAGCTACACTGGCAGAATAATTGAAAGTTTAAGGCTTAGTAGTTAGTTCCTCTTGAGGTAGGAGTGTTAGAAAAAAACTAATTTTAAGTCTTTCAACGCAGAAAAAGGCTTCAGATTTACAAACTCGGTTTTGGGAACACTTCTGAGTAACTTCTCTAAAGGAACATAAAGAAATCTGTGAGCCAGCAAATTCTACTTAATGTTCATATAAGGGCTGGGAAGGATGTTTCTGTTAATTAGAATTAAAGCTACACCTCCATGTGGGAAACGTACCTGGGAGAGAGGTCACAAATATGGCTCCTGACCTACCTCGGCTGAAGGTGAAAAATAGGGAAGGTTGAAATTGTGCTGTGCCTGGCATCAGGTGTTGCGTGGATCCTCCTTTCAGGAGCTCTGCATGTGTCCGTAACATCTGGGATTGTTAATTAGTTTCAGAAACACTTGGGTAGCATACTCTAATTTCTTTATGTTAGGGTACCACCTAGCTAAGAATGAGGTATCCCACTGGCTTATTTTTAATGGAAAAATCAGAAAAGCAGCATAGAACCTCTTAGGAGTTAAATCCTCCTCATCCTTCCAGCCTGTCTTTGCATGGGTAATGAACTAAAGGTTTCTGCCCACTTTCCTGAGGGATTGTGGAATCCTAGAATGGTTTGTGTTGGAAGGGACCTGGAAGCTCATCCAGTTCCAATGCCCTGTCATGACCAGGGACACCTTCCACTACAGCAGATTGTTCCAAGCCCCATCCAACCTGACCTTGAACACTGCCAGGGATGGGGCAGCCACAGCTTCTCTGGGCACCCTGTGCAAGCGCCTCAGCACCCTCACAGGGAAGAACTTGTGCCTAAGTTCTAAGCTAAATAATATTTTCATAACATAACCTTTCCTACTAGTTTAAAGTTTAACATTAATTGCAGGGAATATTTTATGCCTTAAGAGATGTGGGACTTTGTGTGAACTAACAGGTTTCTTTGTTATTGTGGTCATGGTAAGACTGGACTTGGCCCCACTCACCTCTGCCTTCCCTAAACCACAGCCAGACTGACTTAACCCCGCAGTCAATACATTTAGATCCCTAAGAGGCTTAGCCCTTGAAGAGTGCTCCTTGAAAGCCCTGTTCTGCCCCATATTTGTGTGCAGATCTATAAGATGTAGTCAGAACAGGTTATCCCAAAACCAGGGGGTTTTAAGCAGCTCCTGGAAGTACTTGGCAAAATCCTTTAACTGTAAGAGTGTCAGAGTTTGAAAGTGGCTTTAAGGTTAATCCATGATGAATGAACTTCGCTACACAAGAGCAGGACTTGGTTACTCTGATGTAGAGCAAGATAGAAGTAGCCAATTCTAATTGTGTTGTCTCAGGGAAGATGCTTAGAAATGAACTGATGAAGAGTTTTGTCAGCTTGCAGCAATGGGAGACGAGGGTGGGAAAGTCTGGGAGGATCCGCTAAACCCTGAAACTCTACCCAGACCCCTCTAATTCAATTATACCTGTCTCTCTGGGGAGAAGTCTAATTACATTACAGATTAATTTTACTTAACGGTTGGCAAAAGCCTATAGGTCCTCACTGATTCATTTTTCCCTTGGTCTTTTCTTTGAAATTTTCTATTCTTGAATTGTTCTGATTAGCTTTCTCTGCTTGACATTCCATAGTACTGCAACTGCTTTGGAAAAGGAGCTGTAGGAGCTTTAGAAGAAGCTTGGGATTCCTTTAGTTTAGATTTGATGAGGAATTCTTTGAACTCTTGTGGTGTGATGAATAACAGGACATCCTTTATGGCCCTGCAATTATCCCCAAATTAGATCAGAGATTTTCCTTCTCTGTATGAAAAGATTCCAGTGCTAAATTGCAATGGGACTTCCTGCCATACTACACGTGGACCCTTGGCATGTTCACTGAAGCATGGAACTTCTGTTAAATAAGTTGCAGTTTCTTATGAAAGTATATATTCCATGCAGCCACACATGGTTGTCATCTGTTTGCATTAATTTCTACCACTGCCAGTGTCCTCAGAAAGCAGAGACTTCTGTCAGAAGACAACTCTGTATTCTAGACTCAAAAAGCATCACCGAGATCTCTTAGCAGCAAAGATGCATCTTCAACTAAGGGCAACAAGCTGGCAAAATCCATAATGAGGGCACACATTGGAGATGCAGGATTAAGGTATTTCCCAGTTGGGAACCAGAGCTCTCTAGCCTCCACAGGGTGGGCTTTAGGGGGCATGGTGAGAAGGTTTTAGGATCAGTAAGGCTTCACTTGGAAGCCCTCTCGTGGGCCTTCCCTTCCCCTGTGGCTGCCCTCCCTGAAGCCGCACTCTCGATGTTCCTAAAGCTAACATTACAGTGATCCTGGACTTGCTCCTACATTTACAACTGTCTAAAACCAAGATCCAGAATTTCTCCTTTCTGACAAATACAATGTTTAAAAACAGTATTTTAGCCATTTTTGCCTGAGAACATCTTCCCTGTGTGCCGTGCTATGCTTCACAGTGTGCCTGGTGCAATTAGGCCTTTTTGATGATGTTGTGTTTGCCTTTGAGGTAAATAGCCAGCTCCCTTTGGATATAAATATGCAGCATTTGCAGCTGAATAAAAAGGCTTTCTGGAGTGAGCATATTTCTTTATGGCTGCTGAATGTTTCATGTCTGCTTTGTCTGAGAGGAGGAAGTTGTACTCCATTGAGGTTCTCTTTGTGGTTGGCTTAATGTGTGAGTAGGATGAGGAAAGAAAACCAAAGCATCTACTCCTAATGACAATGGACTTGGGGACTGGGCATAAATGGAATTAATCCATGGGTTACTGACAAAAAAAGAGCTGCTAACTGTCTAATTCAAACGTGTGGGGCAAAAAGATGCTAGCACAGACTTTGCCAATGGCACAAATTTGAAATGAAATAAGAGTACTTGTATCAAACTTTTTTCCCTTAAATCACATTACAAAATGCTTCTGCTTAAGGCAGATTAAATTACATGTGAGGTCTGAATACCAGGAGGTCCAAACAATGAAATTTCATTTGCAATTATATAGGCAAGACCATGTCAGAAGAAATCGTGTTTCTGATCTGCCACTGGAGAAGCTGATTCATTGCTAGTCAATTCCCTCTGCCCAAGGAGTTCACTGTGCTCATATTTTCCTCACATCCCTGCCTCCATCCCTTGTCCTCACAGTGCTATGATTTGTAGTACCTGGTACCTGCTGAAATAGAGCTATCACTGCCTGGTTTGAACTCTGATCTAGATGGAAGTCATCAGCTGTGAAGTGTCAAGCTGTGTGGTTCTTTAAAGAGTAACAGAAGAAAGTTGTTTCTTGGATGTTCTGAGTTTCTAATGTTTCCTGTTGCTTTTTTTCAATCAAATATTTCTTGGTTTTATTTTACTTAGCAAGGACCTTTGCTAGCTTTTTTTCTTCTATGATATCCTGGTTTTGCATGTGTATTTGCAGGATGTGTCAGTCTGATGATGGAACATTGTAGTTGTTGATACCTGGGTTTTGTTCATCCTTCTGCCGGATGGGTGACTGAACGTTAATCCTTGTTTCTTTCCTCCTTCTTCTTCTTTTGCAATGATGAAAATTGTCTTGGCAAAACGTACTGAGATTTATTGGTGAAAATAACAGTAAACCTCCCCCTACCTAGTATTTTTTTTACTCTGTGGAAGCTTATGGGATGCACCTGGAATGTAGCTCTTAAAGGTGAGTCTGGTGAACAGATAAGAGGATGAGAATCTCCCTGCCGGAGTGAGATATGAAGCAACAGCAGGATGTGCAATGCTTTCTGTAATCTGATCTGCAGCCCCTCTCTATGATTTTAACTTTTGTCTGCTAACTAAGCAAGGCCACCAGTTTCAAAGCACTGGCTTCGTGTCAAACCTTGTGATAGGGCGACCTTCCACTGAAGTCATTCCAATAAGCACCGTTGGGCCTGCTGAGCTCTGCCAAGCATGAAGCTGAAGATGTAAGTGATAACTACCCAGCAAGAAGAGACTCTTGTCAGCACAAATGCTGGGCAAGCTTTCCCTTTGGGCTAATGAAATAAGTGACAGCAGCAGCAGAAATTCTTTCACATCCAGAGAAGATGCATATGCTTTATTGGGGGAGTTTTGCCTTCTGTTTCTTACTATTTCCAAAGTACATGTGGTACAGAATGGAAGTTCAGGATGTGACCTGGAAACTAGCTTAAGCTTCAGATTTATGGGGCCAGCTCTTAATAATTAAGGATTTTAACATTCTTACTAGTTCACAATTTTGATCTTTTTAATTCAGGGCAAGGGAAATCAATACCACTGAACATGTGTTTTTTAAAGCTATGTGGTTTTGTATTTCTGAACTTGTCAGCCACCTCATTTTGTGCCTGCCATTGGTTTCCTGGTCCCTTTCTCACACCGTCTGCATTCATGTAGTCAGATGGGTTGCCAGTGTAACTGTGGATAGCTCCCTACACTGGGATCCCTTGTGCTGGAAACAACTGTTTGTTCATTGAGCATCAGATATCAGGAAGAAGAGAAAAGTTGCAGCATGGTGCAGGTGTTGGGTCTTGCTTCTCCGAGCAAGAGCCAAGCTCAAAGGGAGATGGAAGTGTGCTTGCTCCTTCATGTGCTTCCCCTGAGCACTGAGATCCAGTGGATGGAACTTACATCTCAGTAGGAAAAAGGCTGAGAAGTTGGCAGATTTCATACTTTGACAACTCATTCCTCAAATGTGAACACTTTGGCTTTGATTGTTTCCTTTAATGATATTGCTCCTATTTTCAAGAGGAGTAGGTTGCATGGTATAATTAATACTCTCCTGGTATTTCCTTCTCTATTGCAAATGTTGGCAGAAGTGTCCTTGTAGGCTCCTCACTGAAGTGTTAATAAAGCCTTTCTCATCTGATTAATGCTTCCTGGATTTTAGTTCTCTTTATGCCTGTGCTATTTCATGACTGCCTTTCATTTGAAATTTAAAACCCCCTTTTATTTTTTGATAATTGAGGCTGTATTTTTTCCAAAGCAGTTCCAAAAGACGAGCAGCAATGTGCGATGGGCCTGGGCCAGCCACACTCAGTATGAATATGTGAGGCTGTGCATGGAGTGAAAGCCATGCATTCCCTCATCTCTTTCCCCACACTCATTAGCTGAAGCCACATATTGCAGGTGGTGTGCAAAGCACTTGGGATTCAGGATTATCTAGCTGAAATCTAGCTGAAATGTGTTCTTGCATGTGTTGCCCCCTGTGTGTCTGTGTGCACCTTTGAGAGAAATTTGGTACCATCTTTATTATTCCTGAAGTAATAGAAATGAAATTATAGAAGATAACTTTCCTGTAGCATCTACGCAGCTCCAACATCTGAGAACCTTCTGTACTGCACTAAGCAATGTGATTAATCTCCACTCTCCGAAGTTTGATTCTTTTCCTCATTGTTTCTCTAGAGGGAGAGCTTTGCCTTGTGCTATTTGGTTTGTTTTGGTAATGTAGAGGGGGGTTTGCCCTTTTCGTGTTTGTTTTTTAATATTCCATTGTTGCTGTTGCATATTGGCCTCCAGCTCTAAACTTGCCTGACTTAAAATGCCAAAGGCAGTGTTTTCTGTAGCTTCAAGACTTAAAAACTTGATGCGGAAACTGCAGACTCCAGCTATATTTTCTTTCTGCCCTTTGTTTCATTGTAGGTGATAAATTTCCTCATCAAAAGCTTCACAGCCTATTTGCCTGTGCTATGCGAAGCAGAAGGAAACAAAACTTGTTCTTCCATAATTATATGGTTATACTGACATAATAAAAATAAATGTGGTTACGTGCTAACAGTAGACACAACACCTCTGAATATGAGCTCTCGCAGGCAATGGTTCCGTTGCATCTGAAGGTATTTTTATCATGAGAGGATGTTACAAAAGCTTACACCCTGCTCCCAAAAGTGACTGTCTTGTGTAGGTACAGAAATCCCAAACACACTTTTGCAAAACATTATCTGTGCAATTAAATGAGACCTTTAGATCCAGAGCCTTCTTTTGAAATTCCTTTACAAAGCTGAGGAGAGTGTTATTTAATGCTCATCCCACCTTTCCAGAGTACACATGAAGCACTGCCTTCACAGTTCTTGAAGGCTGAATAGAGCTCATGCTGCATATAGAAATAATTATGTGAAACTGTCCTCGGGGTCCTGTTTGCCATTCCAGAGGGATTTTCTCCTGGCAGGAGGCAGTCAGTGTTGTGAACAATTACTCTTGTTCCCCATATGACGAGATCTGCCTACTGAGGTCTTGTGGACTAATTTAAACTCTTCTCCTGTTTGCAGATTTTGCAGAGTTTGTTTTTCTGGGTCTGTTCCTTACTGAGATGTCTTTGAAGATGTATGGGCTGGGGCCAAGGAATTACTTCCACTCTTCATTCAACTGCTTTGACTTTGGGGTGAGTCTTTGTAGATGAGCGTGTGGGTTTCGCTTTATTCAGGGGGCTGGGTATTTAAGGGTGAGTATGGGAATCCACGGGAAATGGTGCTGCGTGTGTGCCTTCCGTGGGAAGTTGTTGTTGTATAAATGAGCTGCAGTGAAACACATTAAGCTTCCCCTAGTTATCATCCTTTTTGAAGAAACGTGACAGCTGGGGATTGCATTTCCTCATCAAGCTATGGGGTGTTCGCAGCTTCAGCACCAGTAAATGCTCTGATTAGTGAGAGATTCTCTCTCCCATTTAAATGAGATGATTGAAAGACAAAAAAAACCCCACATCTTATTGCTCATCTCCCCAGTCACCCATTTAATGGCCTTTACCTCAAGGTACATAGGCAGCACTTTTCAGACATGAGTGCCCAGAAGTAGAAGTCTAAACACATGATTACGTGACAGAAAGGTAATAACTCACGTCCTTTTATTGCAGAAATACAGGCTCTCCTCTTCATGTTAGAACTACAGCATTGAAGTGTCAATACTGGGGTCGGTTTTGACTCTGTCTAACAAGGAACAGTGTGTGAAGATGTTATTCATTAAAAGCTATTACACTGTAATGTGTCCTGACAGAGGTTAACTCAGCATTTCTTACCTTTAGAGTGGGCTGAGCACTGCATGCCAGAGCTAGAATCAGTCTAGAAGCTTTCTTTAACAAACCAGATATGAAGCTTGTGATACAGCCAAAGGCAAGAGGGAAACAGTTCATTGTATATATCATCCAGCCCTTCTCTCAGAGATTTAGTCTGTTTTTTGTAGTCTTTATCTGCCAGAATGCTGGAATTCATTCTTCTCCCCCATGGAGCAAAACTCCCTGATTCAGGTTTGCTCTGGCAATGAAGGAGAGGAAGTGCTCTTACCTTCAGTACATTCCTAAATCCAAGGCTACAGCTATTATGTATTCTATAATGAATCCTAGAATGGAAGGGACCCTAAAGCTCATCTAGTTCCAACTTCCTGTTATGGGTGATTTAACAGCTTGCCCTAAGGAAGAAATGAACCTATTGGTTTCTCTGCTTTGCACCACGCTATTGTGAGTGCAGCACTGGAAATAAGCTTTGTTGAGGGTTTCCCAGGAGGTAAAGCTGTTGGTCTGCTTCTAAGTCTTCCTTCTTTAGAGAATCCATAGGGATCCAGCTTCTATCTATGTTTCTTCCTGCCCGCCCACCTTCCAGCCTCCAGAATTAATTCAGCTACTTCACCCCTGCTGGGACATCACAGGGATCTGTAGTCAGTTTAGTTTGACAAACCATCAAGATGAAACCATTCAAATGCAAAAAGTGAAACAACAAATCACAGCGGCATCAGTCTTGGGAGCAACATTCCAGTGGGGTCTCAAGTGAAACAAGCTCCCAGGAGGGCGTGTGGAGATGACAGCAAAATTAATTATCAAAGGAGACGCATATGGAGAGTCTCAGGAAAGGTTTCTGCTGATTCATGAGGGAGTCTCAAGAGTGAAACACTGGGAGAGAAGTTTTAGTTCCTTCTTTTTCTGATGGGAGGGACAACTGTTGTGTCTTTCCCTTTCTTCTGCATTTGCTCGATGCTGAGGGTACGACATTTCTTGCAGAGAAGCTACAAGCGATGCTGTAGTTTTGAAACAACATCCAGGTTTTAGTTTAAAAAAGGGATTTGTTTCCAAGCTGCTGAGTCTCCCAGCACTGCACAGGTACTCAGGCACAGCTCTTCCAGCACTGAGTTCCCATTAAGGCTCTCTCTCACAACACAAACCAGCTGCTTGCAGGGGTCTGGTGATAATGTGTTTATGGTGCTTCATGCAACTGGGGACCATGGTCAATGGGAGCTCTGAGATGCTGGGTTAATGCAAGTAATAACTGCAATTGGCAGCCAAATGCCTGTCTTATTAACTGTGCAGTAACCTGTGTGGATATTATTGTCCTTTACAATTGTGCTTAACCCATTAAGGGTTATTTTGTGCTTTTTGTAATAAAGGATTTCAGAAGTTTCTGTATCACTTGCGTTTAGTTCTCAGCCAATATTTAAACAAACAAGGAAAATGAAGCAAACCTAAAAATCACTTTGATTTAGGACTATTTTTTCAATAACCTGAGAGCCCAGCTGATGAGAGGCTGTACATGCTAGAGATTTTTCAGGATCTCTTAATAGCTATTACCTTAATTGCTCTCCTAAAGACTCTCAGTTGCCAGAAGTTTCAGGTAATCTTGCCCAGACCTGATGCTTCATTAGCATTAGGTATGGATCACTGTGTATGAAGTCTTCATACATAGCTTCTGCAGTGCTGTGTATGAGACTTCTGGTGCTTCAGATGGGAAGGGGAGGATGGGGCAGTGTCCCCCTGCATCTGCAGGCTGTACTGACTATACTGCATTGAGTGGGAAAATCAGGTGTTGGCATTTGGTCTTGGCCTTTTGTAGACTGGAATGCAGGAAGTTCATAGAGTCCCAGCCTGGTTTGTGTTGGAAGGGATCTTAAAGCTCATCCAGTTCCAGCCCCTGCCATGAGCAGGGACACCTTCCACTGGAGCAGCTTGCTCCAAGCCCCTGTGTCCAACCTGGCCTTGAGCACTGCCAGGGATGGGGCAGCCACAGCTTCTCTGGGCACCCTGTGCCAGTGCCTCAGCACCCTCACAGGGAACAGCTTCTGCCTAAAAGCTCATCTCAATCTCCCCTCTGGCAGGTTAAAGCCATTCCCCTTGGCCTGTCCCTGCAGGCCCTTGTCCAAAGCCCCTCTCCTCAAACAGAAGTTCCTTAAGAAGTTGGAACAAGGTTTTTTAGTGCTGTTGGCTAACTCATGAAGCCTTCATAAGAAAGCCAGCACAGACCACGCTCTGGTTCTTGTTCTGTCATCAGCCTCCTTAGGTGAACCATGAAGAATTAAGCAGAAGTTTTGCTTTATGTAAAATGGACTCTTGTTGCAGGTGATCGTGGGAAGTATATTTGAAGTCATTTGGGCTGCAGTGAAACCAGGTACCTCATTTGGCATCAGTGTCCTGAGAGCGCTTCGACTGCTGAGGATATTCAAAGTAACAAAGTAAGTCCAGCTCCCTTTCTGCTCAGGTTAGACTTTCAGCACCATATGGAACCTGTATCATCAGCAGGATAGCACTCTTGTTGTCCTAACATTGTACGTCTGCACTAGCCCTAGCAGGGAGGCAGGAAGAGAAGTGCCTTTTCCTTGGCTGGGCTCTCCAGGTTTGTAGCCATTTGAGGAGCTCCTGAGCCTTTGCTTGCATCCACAGGAACTTTCAGTAGCCCTTTCCCCAGGCTCTTGTAGAGGTTTGTCTGTCCTTGGGTAGAAGGTTCCACAGTGCAGTGACGAGCATGACAGCATCCATCTTTTCTTTGGTTTTAGGCTTGCTTGAAACAAAAATCTCATGCACTGATCCCTTATTTCTTGTGATAAGAGAAAAAGTTTATCAATTTTCTAAGCTCCATAAGCTGCCCACTGTCCTTATTTGCTGCTGAACCAGTGCCTGTTCCTAAGGAAATACTTAGTATTTAGGAAATACCAAGCTCCCCTGATTATTACTAGGTACCAAATCATGGTGCCGGAACCACTGTGTTCACACAAATATGAAGTGTATTGCTGCTGCCTGTGCTGTGTCTGCTCTGGGTATGTCTGAGGTTTTCAGTCTTGAGCCTGAGAAGCTGAATTGTCACTAGGAGCTGGGTTGCCCCAGCTTTTCAGCTGTCTTCATGCTCATGCATTGCATTAACATGCACTGGCAGTAGAAAACTGCAATTTAGAAATCCATCTAGAGCAATTTCTGCAGGATTTCAAAGTTATGGTGTGAAAATTGATGCTCCTGCTGTTGTTTTCCACCTTTTTCTTCTTTTTTACACCATTTAGACCATTGCCTCCTCATATCTCCCCTCTTTCCATCACTCCCTTACTTGTTCTTATCTTTAAGTAACAGAAGGCGGAACAGCATCTCCCTCCAGAGCGAACCCAACCATCTCAAATAGATGGAGCACAAGTTATCACAGTTGAGAACAACAGTAATTTAAAGTACCCAGGTACTTTCACAGCTATTCAGGCACATGGCTTTTGTCAGCTCTGCAGGATTTGCTCATTTGTATTTGCTGATCATCATGTAGAACCAAGACCTGCGTGTGACACACTGTCATTTGTACTGGGGGACAAATGAGTTGGAAACATGGAGTTCTATGAATGTTCATCAAAACAGGTGGATGCCTGCCCCACAAATATCGCTATAGTTTACCTGTGAGCTACTGTTAGTTATGGAAAACTCCAGGATTTGTAGGAAATTCATAGCAAGTCAGCAGTTAATTTTATCCAGAGCTACTGAGATTCAGTGTATCCGATTGAGTGTTGTACTTTTAAATAATTTGGGATATTTTTGCGAGCTAAATTATCTTTTTTTGCAATTTTTGACTCTGGTTGAGCCTGAGATTTAACTTAGCAAAGCATATCATGGAATCAGCCGAGTACTATCCCCCTTCTTAGAGCAGCCAGTGAAACTCTCACCCCACTGATGTTGACGTTCCCTTGACCTCACCATGTGGTTTTTGAACCTGATATGACAAATGTGTTCATTGCGTTACCAGAAGCCAGGTCTCGCCCCCAGCTCACAAGGAGGTAGCTCAGAGTTGCTGGGCCACATTATCGCAGTGCGTGACCAGCTCAGCCCTAGCATCATTCATGGACAGTGACCAAAGCAGTGGCACCAGGCACAGATTGCTGCCTACGTGCTCTCATTACAGTCTTTATTTTACATCCTGACCCTCAGTAGTTTTCTTTTTTCCATCTCTTTCATCGAAATTTCCTCTGAAACTCCATGTCCTGGGTTTTCTTTTTTTCATTTGTGTTTAATAGAAGCCAGTTACACTCCAATGCCTTGAATAATTGATGGTATTAGACCTTCTGATTCATATCTCCCAAATCAGTGACTACAGACAGCAGAGTGATGCAATAGTCAAGAAGCTAAATTGCAGTCATCCTAAAGGTGGCAGAAGGCTGCACTATGAGTGGACACAGCCAAAGAAGGGCTAAATCCAGCAAAGAGGACAAGGAGAAAACAACTTCACATGTTTTCCTCTTTGTCATCACAGAACTGAATGGGGACTGGCACTTGTAGAAGTGCAACTCCTAATTTATACCCTGGCTCTATGTAGTCAGGCAGGATTTGGTGCTGAGCTATTCCAGGGCAAGACAGAGCCTCCCCATGTATTTCATGCCCGGTTGTGTTAACTGCTTTTGTGGCAGGCGTTGCCTGAAGCCGTTGTGTCAAACAGGGGAGGGCAATGTGAGCAGCAAACACTTCCTCCTTCTCCAAGGATAGAAGCTCAGCCCCTTTTGCTGAAGAGCTACCCCTGAGTAGATTTGGTCCTGAGAGTTTCCCCTGAAACTCTCTATCACTGTATTATGACATAACTTTTCTTGGAATGGGTCAATAGGAATGCAAGATCCTGCTTCTCCTGGGATGCACGTGTCAGTATCATGCTCAGCACAGAGAAACATGGGGTGGTTCAGTTCTCCCAGCTACACCTGTGAGAAGGAAGAAGAGGAAAGCAAAGATAAAGAGAAGAGAAAGGATGGTGTTCCTCTGCTTCTGACTCAAGCTCTGAGCTTCTCTCCCCTTCAGATAGGAGGAATCCATGGGCTTCCTTCTGCTGGATACCCACAGCTGTGCTGCAGGAGGAAGCTTAGTGTGCATCTGTCCCTAGAACTGCAGCCAGAGGGCACGCACACCTGGGTGGTAAAGCTGCTGCTGAGAGTGGCCTCTGAATGGCAGCTGTTGGTGCTGGGTGATGGAGAGAAGTCACTGGAAGAAAAGAGAGGAAAATCTCCCCTCACGGTCTCAAAACTTTTATCAGAGGACACTTGAAATGGCTCTAAATCACTCGATTCCTCCTGTCTGCTCCAGCCCTGTTGTTCTGCCTGTCTGTCCTAAAGGAGATTGTCAAAGAGCTCCTCTGCTTGATAGCTCTTTCTGCATTTTCTGATTCATTAGTTTTCCTAATATAAATGCTCTCTGCCTGTTCCCAGCAGGGCAATAAAGCCAGGAAAGAGAGCTGTTCCTGAGCACCCTCCTGCAAGCTGTCACTAGATGTGCCTTCCTGTGGGTGTGCCAGAAGCGGTCCCCGGGGACAGGAGGGATAAAAGCAAACTAACTTCAGTATCTGGCCAGAGGCAACTTGCATGTGTCAGGCAGGATTCATGCTGAGCCATTCCCTCTTGCCAAGTTGGAGTTAATGTCCCAGATTTGTTTCATTGTCCAAAGCTGTTGCTTGGTCCTGGATGCCTAAACCATGTGGTTGAATTGCCCCACAATGAAGGCATCGTGTGTGAATGGAATGGATTCATTGTGCATGAATGTGTGTGTTGAGCGTCTGCAGAAATATCTGAATGTGTTGGAGTTTAACTCCACTTGCAGGTATTGGCATCTGACAAGCTGGAAGGACACACCACAAAGACATGGCACTGGAAAAGAGCTGATTTGTGTTTCACAAAGGGAGGTTTTCACTATCCCCATTCATGACATTGATACGTCCCTGGTTTGACACCCTTGCTGGCTGCCATGCTGGAGGAGAAGATGCAGAAAGGTTGAAATCTGCATCAAGAAAGGGGTTACTGGGGAATTAAACCAAACACTGTCACTGCATACAACTGCTCTGCATGGGTACATGTGCACTGAGGTGGCCATCTCTGCCCTTGAGATCCTACAAGAGGTTTTGCTCCTTAGTGAGCTGTATTTTCCAATCAGGGAGAGGCAATTAAAGATGCTGATATTCCTGGCCATTCTTTTCCTTTTCTGTAATAATAGATTATATTAGCTTCTCACCAGAGGCTCTCCTCCCTCTCATGTTCTCTCTTTGCCGCTCTGATCTCCAATGCAGGTACTGGAATTCCCTGAGGAACCTGGTGGTCTCCTTGCTGAACTCCATGAAGTCCATCATCAGTTTGCTCTTCCTCCTCTTCCTCTTCATTGTGGTGTTTGCTTTGCTGGGGATGCAGCTCTTTGGAGGACAGTAAGTGTAATTCATTGTTGTCCTTTCAGGCGTAATCCAAAAGCAAGCACCTGGAATGCTGCAGGGAGGAAGGATTCACATCCCAGGTGCAGATGTCAAGACTTAATGGGATGCTGAGAAGTGGCCGCTGGTTTATAGGAAAGCAAATCCTCTTCTGCTTTTCTACCTGGAGCTGAATTCTTTTTAGTTACCCCAATTCAAACTCTTGTGTCATTCCATGGTCTCCATATGAACCCAGAGCTCTGGAGCAGGACTTTTTCTACAGCAGCTCTTTTTCCTACTGTTATGGAAAAGGCAAATTCCCTGAATTTATTCACTTGGAATATTTTTCTGCTGGAAAACACAGTTCTGCTGAAGCTGACTTTTTCTCATTAGAAATGTTGTCTGTAATGAATTTTGCAACAAGAAATATCAAAATATTACCATTTCAGCTGCAGCCTGGATTTTGAAATGAGAAAACTTATTTGCTGTATGTTGGGTTTCCAGACCTTTACTGTCTTATCTTTAAAACAGTAAAATGAAATAATCTACTAAAAGGGCAATTTCAGGTTTGAATTCCACACTTGAAGCAAAAAACCTCTTGGAGTGTTTCGTTCTGCAAAATCCTTTGAGATTTCTCCTGTTCCTTTTAATTGTGGGTGAAAATAAATGTCAAAGCATCCGGATTTTCTTCAGCAATAAAATTGAGTTTGTGTTAATAGTTCTGTTAAGCATCATCTCAGAGATGCCGCATTCCCCTCTGTGATTGCCTGGAGTGTTGTTACTGCCAGGTGGAACGAATGTTGCTCCCTGACTCAGGTTACAGGGTATTACAAGACCTGCTTGTTCCTTACTGCTCTTGGGTTTATTTCTTCTTTCTAGATTCAATTTCCAAGATGAAACACCAACCACGAATTTTGATACCTTCCCTGCCGCCATCCTCACAGTATTCCAGGTAAAGCTGTACCTTCTCCTGGGAGAAAATGAATTCCTGGGAATCTCTTCCTGCTTACGGTGAATTAAAGAAAACTGGAACAAAATAGGCATTTGGTAAAATAGACATTTCCAAGCCTGGCTTAAAGACTGTGCAGAGGTTCTCTTCTTCTGAGGCCCCTGCCTGGGGCTGTGTGCTGGGATGGCAGCACTTGCATGCGCCCTGCTGCGTGAATGTCCTTTCTGCAATCCTAGACAGTGTTTGACCTGTTTCCCTTTCTCCTGTGGTTGCCATAGTACAATGAGCAGAGAGGCCTGAGCTAGCTCCAGGCAATGAGGAAATAATGCAGCATTTTGCACTGTAATAGCTCAAGATAAGATAATGTTGGATAAGAATTACAGTCAATGGGGAGGTTCAGAAAGAGGCATCAGCCTTGGGCAAGTTTGTGTGATGGCAGGAGGAAGTCTGCAGCTCTGGCATCAGAACTGCTCAGATTCAAGAGCCTAATTCTGCAGCTGTTCTCTGCATGCCTGTATTACACCAGTTATTTCAGGTGTTTCAGCAGAGATCTGAGGGTGCTTCACCCTGTTCCATGTGCAGGTAACACTCACAGCTCTGTGGAAGACTGCCTGGCATTTATAGTATTGTCCTGTTCTTGATGTGGACTTGACCTTGTATCCAAACATTCATAGGTCTCAGCAAGGCTCGGCTTATGTATTTCAGTGTCATGTTCCAAAAAGAGGGGGGAAAAGGAGGGAAGCAAGGAATTGATGACATTTTTTTGATTAAACCAGAAAAAGACTCTAAAAGAAAACGTGTCCTATGACCATAATGACCTTCATATGGGTATTGCTTCTCTCCAGATGTGAAGCAGGTTTGGTAGTACTTACCTCACAGGATATTGCAAATCACAGTAGATTAGGATTTGCATAGTATTTTTGGCACTCATCAAAGAAAAGTCTTATAGAAATGTAAAGGTATTGCCACAGAGCCAGAACTGAACCCGAGCCAGGCTCCAGAAACGAGCCTCTGGAAGTGTTCATGTTTCAGTTTGCTTTGGGACTAGAGCAATACTATTGAGAATACTTAACTGAAATATATTCTTTCTATCCCTGAGGCAAACACCCCTGTAACGCAGCGGCTGTGGGATGAAGGAAAACACTGTTCATTTTATGACATTTGTACAGAACCTTAGAGCTACGAATTAAAACTGGCAAAACCCATCAGCGCTGAATAAGCTCAGAGCAGCCTCACCGAGGCTTTTTGATAACCTCTGCTCCCAGTTCATCCCCTCTTCTCCACTGAATTACAAATAATGTGCCAGTGTTTCTTCAATATGGGCTTTGGATTCTCTTCTAACCTTATCTTCATAAACTCAGGCAAGAAGCAAACCAGGCTTCTTTGGTTGCTGCTCTAATGAGCAGAGTAGCATCATTCAGTGAATGCATTTGATGCGTTGAACAAACGTAATAAAGCCAGATACAGCCTGTCTATTCCTAACCCCTTTGGAGAGCCTTTGAGAAGCAGGTTTAAAGTGTTCTGCAGCCTGCCTTAGCCCCGTTCATCTCAGCAGATCTGGCTGGGTCACAGGCCCCTGTCATGTGTCTCCAGGTATTTTTGTCACCTGAAGTTGGCTGAGCTCAGTGCTGGGTGCAGCTGAGCACAGCTCTCCCTAAATGCACTTGGAAGAGCATTACGTGTTTTTCTGCAGCTCCTGGCTCCCAAGAAAGCCTTTGTGAGCTGAATGCCAAGTTGTGTATAGACAAAATACAAACACGAATTATATAGTTTGTCTCTAGGCTGAGAGAGCTGGGCTGGTTCAGCCTGGAGAAGAGAAGGCTCCTTAAGGGGACACCTTAGAGCAGCTCCAGTGCCTAAAGGGACTACAGGAACCTGGAGAAGGGCTCTGAACAAGGGCCTGTAGGGACAGGCCAAGGGGAATGGCTTTAACCTGCCAGAGGGGAGACTGAGATGAGTTCTTAGGCAGAAGCTCTTTCCTGGGAGGGTGCTGAGGTGCTGGCACAGGGTGCCCAGAGAAGCTGTGGCTGCCCCATCCCTGGCAGTGTTCAAGGCCAGGTTGGACACAGGGGCTTGGAGCAAGCTGCTCCAGTGGAAGGTGTCCCTGCCCGTGGCAGGGGTTGGAACTGGAGGAGCTTTAAGGTCCCTTCCAACACAAACCATTCTACGATGATGTATATACACATGCAAAATCACTTGTTGCATCTCCCTATTCCAGCGATCGAGTTGGAAGTGTGTGCAGTATCCGTAAGTGCAGAGACTCTAAAAAGCAGAAAGAGGTGTGTTGACTATACATGCTCTCATCCCTCAGAGCTGTGTAAGTAATCACATGCTGCTGGCTGCTAAGAGGCAGAGCTTTAGTGACCACTGGAGGTGAGGAGTCACAGTGGCAGGATGGGACCAAACCTCAGCTCTGCTGATGGGTGCCCTGCTGAGGTGTGGCAAGCAGACCTGGCTTTGGTTGGATGTCTGCATGCTCCAGCTCGCCTCGCTGACCTGCCTGAGAGATCTGATACTGAGCTGGTGATTTTACATTCACTCAGGCCCTTCCTCAGGAAAGCATCTCCCTTTGAGGACAGCCCTTTGGAATAGTGCAGCATGGCTCCTCCACAGCTGAGTGTCTCCCACTGTTAATGTGCTCATTAGTCCATTAAGGTTTCACAGCAGCTCTTGACAGTTGTTTTTACTCCATCACCTGGTGGCTCCTCGGCTAAGCCTAAGTGTTAAATGATGAGAGGCACTCCACAGAATGTTCATTTGGGTCAGTCAAAAGCAGTTTTGAGGCCAGGGAAAACCAAAATGTTTGGGTTTCATCTCACTCCAAAGTCCTCATTGTTTGCAGCCCTCATTTTGCAATGTTGTCCTTTCTCTACTATAGCAATAAGTTCTTACAGCATCCATAAACAAAGACTTTATAGAGCAGAAAGGCTTTTACCTACTGTATGTGTTCTGATCCTTGAGGGTTGCTACCTAATGGCTTAAGTAATTCCTCCAGCTGATGGGTGGCAGGATGAGCTGTGGGAAAGACACCAGGTCGTGTCTGTCCTCTTGCCAAGGCATCAGAGCATCCTCATCTTTGCCCAGGCAGACTTTCGCAGAACAATAAATAGTTTAAACTAACCAGCTGCACTTGCTTATGTGAAGTTGTAATTTGTGATACCTGCAAGTCCTGGTCTTCTGCAGGGCATAGAAACGTTGCCCCTGCTTTCCCTTTCCATGAATGTTTGTGTGAACAGAAAATCACTTTATGGCTATTCACAGAAAGCAGGAACAATTGAGGATTCATGGAAATGATGTGAATGCAAGTTTGTGAACAGTGCTTTGCATTAATTGAGTGCCAGAGTTGAAAGCCCGGTGCTCTGGTTCCTATTCTCTGATGTAAATCCAGAGTAACACTAATGGTATGGGTTCGTCTCCTGCTCTGAACTGTGATCTCTGAGCTATTTGAGGCCAGATTTTGCATTTAGGATACAAGTTTGTGTATGCACTGTATGTCCTTGAATAGATTTACTCATAGCCTATTGCTGTCATCAGCACCAACCCTGCAGCAAGAGTTTTTCTATGAGCAGCTGATGACTAGTCTAGAATGTGTAATTGTTTTGAGTGTACTTGTGTGCACGTGGGGCTTGGTTACTACAACTTGCATCATGCACTGGGCTACTTTTGGTTCTTATTTTATTTTCTTCTACTAAATATAAAGACAACTTTCTATTTAAGAATTTGAGCTTCACATCCCAATAGGCATCTTACAATATACTGAAAGTGACTACCCTTGACTCTACCTTGGCAGGTAGATCAAGTGTTGATGTGTCCAAAATGTTGCTCTGTTGTAGTCGTTGGTGAAAACCAGGAATGGCAGGGGACTCAGATGGTGCAAGATTAGCATCTAGCAGGACAGTGATTTGAGACTTAGGTGTTTTCACTTGCTCCTGATTAGTTTTGCTCTTAGTCATATGTTTGCTCATTAGCCTCAGGTCAGTGTGCAGAACCTGCAGTCAGGGCAGCTCTGCAGAGCCAGGCTGTGCTCACCGCTATACAAGGTGAGCACAGAGGAGGATCAGAGTCCCCTTCAAGCTACCCTCATTTGTCCTCACATTGGTTATTGCTTCTGCTTAAGGGTTTTTTTGTGGTTTGTGGCCATCTGGGTGGCTGAAGGGTCCTTCTGGCCTGAGCAAGCAGGAAACCTGGAGAAGAATCCATTGTGGTGCTGCCTGCTGGCTGTGGTTGCGCTGCCCAGTGAGTGGCATTTGGGGTAATGTTCATGTGTGTACCAGGGCTGTCTGCAGCCCTGAGGAACAGAGCAATAGTGGAAGAGAGCTGCAAGAGCTGAGCAAACCCTTGCTGTATGAAGTCAATGAAAGGAGTTGATACTGGCAGAGGTTCCACTCAGGACTTAGTGGTCAGAGGTTTTGGAGGACTGTGGGAGATACTGTGCATGGAGCTGTTGAAACCTGGCATCTCCACACGTCTTAAAATGGAGAGGTGGGGAAGTCTTGCTGGAGTTGGAAGTGTTGTGCATGACAGCCTGCAGTTGGAGGTGGGCAGCAGGCACCTAACCAAGAGCAGGCAGGAATGAGGCAATCAGGGTCCCTCACCAGTGATCCTTCTCCTTAGCTTGTGCCAGAGGAGAAAGCTGCATCCAGCCTGGGGTGAAGCCATCCAGGGCTGGGGTTTGATGTCCACTGTTCAGTCTGCCACACTAACATGCTCATCCGTTTTCCACCTAGAGACCAGTCCTGGATTGCATCAAGCTGCTCAGTTCAGCTCCCCCAAACCTTCCCGCCTTCGTCTTTCCTTTGACTCACCCTTTCTTCTCTTTCAACTTTTGCTGTGCAGATCCTGACAGGGGAAGACTGGAATGCTGTGATGTACCATGGGATAGAGTCACAGGGCGGCGTCCGCTCGGGGATGTTCTCCTCCATTTACTTCATCGTCCTGACATTGTTTGGTAACTGTATCCTTACACACCGTCTTGTGCTAAAGGCACAGTGGGCCATGCACCCTTCATGGGGTGCTAGAAATACCTAGTTTTGTTTGAATTCTCACACCATCACACTTTCTAAACCCAAATGACTGCTGTAAGTTTGCTCTCTACAGGGTAGAAGGCACAGGTAAGTTGTCCAAGTTGGTGTCACTTTTCCAATGGCAATGTGAGCATAGTCTTCATTCATTTCATCTTTTGTGGCTTACCTTAAGAATGTCCTACTGCGATTTAATTTCTATTGTGGGAAAACTGATTGAAGTTAAGTCAGAGCGGGACCTCTGTAGCTTGAATATCTTCCAAGAAGGTTTGCAATAGGTCAGCGGAAGGAAGAACTGAAGTTGGTTTGGTGTGTAGGTCAGGCTTCAATCTCTTGGAGCCTTTGTCAACATACAGCAGCTTAACCAGCTGTGCTCTTCCAAGCACCTCAAATTCTCTTGTCTCCACCTAATGCTAAAAACTTAAGTGCAGGTCTTGGTTTTTGGGCTCTGTATTTGTTTGTGTTCCAAGAACTGACACATGAAGTGTCTGAAGATGTTTTGTTCTGCTTAGTCATGAAAATCTCTTGAGGGCAACAGGAAACTGGGACAAAGATGTCCCAGGGTGTCTTCTGGGACCAGCAGCACTCTGACGTGTGTTGTGTCTCCAGAGAGGCCTAAGGAGGCAAGAATTTAACAGTCGGAGATGGAATTTGGAAAGGGAGGTTGTATTTTATGCCAAAATGAGCAGAAGCTCTTTGATCTGAGGCTGGATATGATAAGGAGAACCAGGAGTGCTCAGCAATTGTGATGGCTCAGTTCCTGTCTCATGACGGAGGCTGCTAGTGGGTCAGTGTTGCATAGCATTGCTCACATCAAATAGTACAGAACTGTTGGTGTGAGATGTTTGCTGGCTGCAGCGACAAGCTGTGTGGAATCAGAGCATCCTTAAAAATGGAGCCTTGAAACCTGTTGTGTATATGAGGCAGCCTGGCTGTTTTGTTTGTTCTGTGAAACAGGGATAAGAACGCTAAGCAATGCCACTCTGTGGAGGGATTCCCAGCGGTGTGAACCTTGTTAGTGACAATCCCAGCGTTCATCTTTTCTTAGGAGCCCTGTTTGGGTGGTGGCATTGGCTGAGTACCTAGGAGAAAGAGAAGTGTACATGGGGGGCAACACTTGTGCTAAAGATGAAGAGTTGTTATTGACCCCTTCAGTGGGTGCACAAGATGAGATGAGACATCAGTGCCCGTGGAGTGCATGGCAGAGCTCCAGCCCTTTCTTTTGCCTGAAATCTCTCTGTTAGCATGAGAACGGAGGCAGGGAACAGAGGAGCAGACAGAGTGTGAGCTGTGCCTGTCACACAAGTGTGTCTCTGAGGGATTTATCCCATTAACGTGCGCTGTCAGAGCCAGAGCAGACAGTGATGCTGGGCTGGCTCCACAGCTCTGCTCAGACATCAGCCTCGTGCCCCCTTCAGAAACACAGGGCTTTGGAAAACTGGGTCAATGGAGAGCTGGGAGGGAGGGAGATCTCTAAATCCTCAGGGCTTGGCGTTTGAAAATGAGATTAAGCTATAATCAGGCTTGACAGCAGAGCTCAGAGAGACACTTTTACCTCAGAGCAGCTAAGATCCAGTGTTTTTGAGGACTAGGATAGAAATTCCCTTCTTGCACCTTTAATACAGAAGGGGGGTCATGCTTGTCCTTTAGTTTTCATCAAAAAGGGAAAGAGCAGGGGATGCTCAAGACGGGGAAGTAAGGACCTGGTTCACCTATTGCCACTGCCATGAATTTGGTATTTGCCTCTGCTTGCCCTGGCAGAGTGGTGATTCAAAACCTTACCCACGTTCTCCCTAAATACCTTCCTGGCAGAGAGCAGATGTCTTGCTTTCCCTTCCTTTTCCAATACCTAAAGCGGCTCCAGGAAACCTGCAGAAGGGCTCTGAACAAGGGCCTGTAGGGACAGGACAAGTGAATGGCTTTAACCTGGCAGAGGGGAGACTGAGATGAGCTCTTAGGCAGAAGCTGTTCCCTGTGAGGGTGCTGAGGCGCTGGCACAGGGTGCCCAGAGAAGCTGTGGCTGCCCCATCCCTGGCAGTGTTCAAGGCCAGGTTGGACACAGGGGCTTGGAGCAAGCTGCTCCAGTGGAAGGTGTCCCTGCCCATGGCAGGGGTTGGAGCTGGAGGAGCTTTGAGGTCCCTTTGAGCCCAAACCAGGCTGAGGTTCTGTGATTCTGCTGTCCTGTTGCTGAGATAATCCAGAGGGTGACTTTCCCGGTTGCTTCCCTGGGACCATCTCCAGTGTCCCTCTCATCCCCCTTGCCCGCAGTCACATGCTCGTGGGATATCTTTACCTCAGCTCCTGTGTGCTGAGCAAGGAGGATGTGTCAGGTACGATGCTTTAATTCTCTGAGTGCTGCTGATGGGGATAAGTTTGCTGCGGGTGACTTTATACAAACACAGAAAGAGGGGAATGCTGGTTGACAGTAAACGGCACTCAGAAACCCTTTTATAATGCCCTGGAAGAAGGCTTTCACCAGCTTCTTGTGATCAGAGTTATAAACCTGAAGAATAGCTGTTAATTTCTATGGAGATCTACATCCCTGTTTCAGAATTGGAGACCTGGCCCAGATTGTCTCTGTAGAAACTTAGTCTGAGAGCATGAAATAGAATCATAGAATCAACCAGACTGGAGAAGACCTTTAAGCTCATCCAGTCCAACCGTTCCCAGCACTGCCAAGGCCACCACTGACCCCTGGCACTGAGGCCTCATCTCCACGGTGTGTGAACACTTGCAGGGACGGTGACTGCAGCCCTGCCCTGGGCAGCCTGTTCCAATGCTGAGCACCCTCTGGGGAAGGAATTGTTCCTCAGCTCCATCTAAACCTGCCCTGGTGCACTTGAGGCCGTTTCCTCTTGTCCCATCCCTTGTTCCTTGGGAGCAGAGCGCAGCCCCCTCCTGGCTCCATCCTCCTCTCAGGCAGTTGTAGGGAGCGATCAGGTCCCCCCTGAGCCTTCTCTTCTCCATCTGAGCCCCCCAGGTCCCTCAGCCGTTCCCCATCACACTGTGCTCCAGGCCCTGCACCAGCTCTGTTGTCCATCTCTGGCCCTGCTCCAGCACCTCAATGTCTCTCTTGTAGTGACGGGCCCAAAACTGAAGATCAGCTGCTGTTGCAGGGGGTTTGTACAAGCCTTTCTGCATCACATGGGGTGTGTGGTGGAGGATGAGGGGTTAAATCTTTTCATGATCTGTTTATGCTCATGCTGGTATTTCAAACAGTGTTTCACTAAGGTCAGTGCTACCCCTGCTCTTCTCTAGTGACAGTTTTGATGCTGAGAGCAAGCAGCAGGCAGTCATTTATCTCTAAGGGAAAGCTGAACCGTGTGACTTGCTAGGGACTTAAGTTGTCATTAACTGTCAAAACATAACCAGGAACATCTGAAAATCAAGTTTAGTTTGCCAGGAAAGAGCAGTCCTGCATTTTTGCAGGAAGGGAAATACTCATTAATGTCAATGATGCCGCAGTGCCACAGCTACGTTAAGGACAGGCAAGTGTCCAGGGTGAGGTACAGGTCTGAGCCTCAGGATCACCTTCCCAAGGAGAGTCCCACAGCCCAGAGGACAGCCTAGAGAGGTCAGTCCAAGCTGCTTAATTATAGATTAATGTGAAGTGTCTTTCATGCTTTAACTTGGGGCTTCACAAAGATCTTCCCACTCTGCCTTTACAGAACTCCCTCCAAGAAGCTTCAATAATGTCCTTTTTTTAATGCAATTTTACATTTCTCACCTGTGAATTTCCCACCAGCCCTCCCCACACAGCATCCACTGCAGCTGAATTCCTTAGGTGGGACTTTCTGGGTTTAATTTCTTGTATCACTACCATTTAAATCAGTCTAAGCCTTTCTGAATGCAAAAGGCAGTTTGGCTCCTCTGCATGGAGGAGTTTTGCTTTCAGTTTTTGAGCATTGGTGAGACCATATTTAAGCGTTTAGGCAAACTGCATCAAATACCAACTGTATCTTGGGCTGCATCAAGAGGAGTGTGTCCAGCAGGTCGAAGGAGGTGATTCTTCCCCTCTATTCTGCTCTGTGAGACCTCACTTGGAGTATTGTGTGCAGTTCTGGTGTCCTCAACATAAAAAGGACATGGAACTGTTGGAACAAGTCCAGAGGAGGGCCACGAGGATGATCAGGGGACTGGAGCACCTCCCGTATGAAGATAGGATGAGAAAATTGGGGCTGTTCAGCCTGCAGAAGAGAAGGCTGCGTGGAGACCTCATAGCAGCCTTCCAGTGTCTGAAGGGGGCCTATAGGGATGCTGGGGAGGGACTCTTCATTAGGGACTGTAGTGAGAGGACAAGGGGTAATGGGTTCAAACTTACACAGGGGAAGTTTTGATTGGATATAAGGAAGAAATTCTTTACTGTGAGGGTGGTGAGGCACTGGAATGGGTTGCCCAGGGAAGTTGTGAATGCTTCATCGCTGATGGTGTTCAAGGCCAGGTTGGACCGAGCCTTGGAAGCCATGGTTTAGTGTGAGGTGTCCCTGCCTATGGCAGTGGGGCTGGAACTGGATGATCTTAAGGTCCTTTCCAGCCCCAACTATTCTATGATTCTGTGAAATCTTGCTGGAGAATTGACACTGGTGATGTTGGTTTTGCTTGCAAAACCTGCTCTTTAAAACATGAGGGGCTCATTTCCTTTCCTAGAGCTGCTCAGGGCATTGTGATTGCTCTTCATGATGAATAAAGGTGTGTGGGTGCCAGTTTCTCCTGTTTCTCAGTTGGTTCTTGGAATCCGTTTACATTTTCAAGGGGCTATTGCAAGGAAAAGATGCAGAAACTTTGTTTTTCTAAGTCAAAAGACTCTCATGTTGTGTTTCCAGTGTCAGAGAGTCTGTGCAGAGCCAGACCTCTCTGTCTGAAGTGATTTAATGGAAGTAGTATGATGAGAGTAACAGCAGGATTTGTCTGATTTTCTAGGAAATGACACTGCTTGTATTCACTGTGTTCCACTTAATTGATAAATGGATGCATCTTGTTGAGGGAAAAAAACCAAACTACGCAAACCTACCAAGAAGCCTGAAATGGAAAGCAACAAATGCCTTTCTCATGCTGTCCTTGCTCTTCACTGCCATGCAGGAGAGCTCTACTGGTCTCAGCTGGGCAGAGAGGTCCATGGGTCTACCCAGGTTATCCAACCTGGACCAGAGGCTGGAGTTTGGGGGATGTTTGGGAATCCCCAAGCTCTGCAGGAGCGACCAAGGGATGTTCTGGGGGGCAGAAACACCCAAGGCTGCTGGGAGATGGATCAAACCGGCCTGACCTGTTAAAAAAATTAATGAATTCTATTTCCAGTGGTCAGTTATGTTACAGGGGACATTTTCAGTGTGTGTGTGCAGCCAGGGTAGGAAAACAGTCTTATTGCTGACATTTATTCCCAGAGCAGGAGACTTGGAAGTGTTTCCAACTTCTTGGAAGCACCCTAGAGGAAAAAACCCAAACAGTGTTGCCATGGGCAGCGGTACCTCAGCCTCCTGCCTGCACCCCAAGCCCACAAGTGACAGGTTCCTCTTCCCAACTCCTGGTTAAAAAGAAATGGGGAAATGGGTACCTCTGCAAATTAAATTTGATGGAGCTGTGATTTCAGTGCAGGAGGAAAGTGATAATTTCAGCGTAGAATCATAGAATCATAGAATAGTTAGGGCTGGGAAGGACCTTAAGATCATCCAGTTCCAACCCCCTGCCATGGGCAGGGACACCTCCCACTAAACCATGCCACCCAAGGCTTGGTCCAACCTGGCCTTGAACACCGCCAGTGATGGAGTTCCCTGGGCAACCCATTCCAGCACCTCAGCACCCTCACAGTAAAGAATTTCTTCCTCATATCCAATCTAAACTTCCTCTATTTAAGTTTGAACCCATTACCCCTTGTCCTATCACTACAGTCCCTCATGAAGAGTCCCTCCCCAGCATCCCTATAGGCCCCCTTCAGACACTGGAAGGCTGCTATGAGGTCTCCACAGAGTGTTCTGTTCTCCAGGCTGAACAACTCCAACTTTCTCAGCCTATCTTCATACGGGAGGTGCTCCAGTCCCCTGATCATCCTCGTGGCCCTCCTCTGCACTTGTTCTAACAGTTCCATGTCCTTTTTATGTTGAGGACACCAGAACTGCACACAATACTCCAAGTGAGGTCTCACGAGAGCAGAGTAGAGGGGCAGGATCACCTCCCTCGACCTGCTGGTCACACTCCTTTTGATGCAGCCCAGGATACAGTTGGCTTTCTGGGCTGCAAGCCACACTGCTGGTTCATCTTTCCCTTTTTCTTGTCCTTTGTCTGCTGGGTTCACTGGGGTTGAGGTCCTTCCACCCTGCTGTCCTGCTGGAATGGAGGAAGGAGCAACTGATGGGTATCATATTTTAAACCTCTGTCCCAGGGGAATTGTCTTTGCACAATAAAAACCTCCTTCCCATTCTATATGACATGGGAAAAACATGATGGATGTCCTGGCCGTTGGCAGTCAGGACACAGATGCATCCTAAGAGATTAAGCACGACTCCTGCTTTCCACTGTTACAAGCAAAAGCTCCAGTTTTGATAGGCATTCAGTATCCAGAGACACTCAACTCAATGGGAATTGGAGATGTATGTGGTTCTGAAGTCTTAGCTGATTTATGTTTGGTAAAAGCTCTTGAGAGGAAAACAAGGAGGCTTTGAGCTGGTTGTTTGGGCCGGCTTTGGTCCCTGGCTGCCTTGGGAAGCCTCCTGATGCCATGCCAATGTGGGACAATGGCTCTGCAGCTGGCTTGCTGCCTTGGAGGCTGCTGGAGTATGGGGGTTAGCTGGAGCATGGAGCTGGAACATGGAGCTGGGCAGGCTCCTGTTCAGCAGAGGTGATTGCAACCAGTGAATCAGCCTTGAACTTCTGCTCATAGAGAAACCTCAGGTGCCTCCTCCAGGCACCCTTCTGAGAGACGGAAAGCAGAGGGGCACCGAGGCCAAGCTTTCCCAGTATCTCACTGCAGGTTTGACAGAAGCCTGAGAGCTCACACCTCCCCTCATGGAGCCATTGCCTGGCTCCCCCCTGCCCACCAACCTCATCCCCCTGTCCCGCCTTCCCTGCAGCCTTGCTTTGGGCACTGCTTCCAACTCAGGTCCAAAACAGAGGCACATTAAACCAGTAGGAAATAACTGGGTTAGTTGTGTAAAACTGCTGCAGTCCTTCAGCTCAGTTTACAGGAACCTGCATCTGGTCCCTGACTGGGATTTGGCTCTGGAGAGGATAGCTCAATACAAACACTGCAGTGGCACATCTCTCTTGAAGCCTTTGGGGAAATACTCATGAAATCAACCTCATTCTCATGTACATCCACATTTAGAGGAGCAATCATAGTGTTACACAGCTATGGAGTGACTCTTCTGTCACGAGGTAACGTGCAGGAGCAAGATCATAGAATCTCAGACTGGTTTGGGTTGGAAGGGACCTGAAAGCTCCTCCAGTTCCAGCCCCCTGCCATGGGCAGGGACACCTTCCACTAGACCAAGTTGCTCAAAGCATACATTTTATTCTTGGAAAGCAGTTTAGACTTGGTTTTGCTTTGCTTGCTCTCCTTTCACATGCAGAGGTATCTGATTTACGATTGTTTTGGTGCTGGTTTGCAGACACATTGCTGGAATAACAACAAAATATATGAAGAGACAAGTAACAGCTGAAATCATTAAGTGGAAAAATCAAAGTAAAATAGGAATAAATAGTGTAGGCAGATGTTATGTCTTAGTGATATACGGTAGTATTCTGCAGAGAGACCCAAGCTAGGGTAGCACTGTGGTTCTTTAGCTGGGCTACATGCAATTTGGCCGGGGCTAACGGCCTGTTTCTCAGCAGAACTCATTGACTTGGACTGGGTGTCCTTCTAACAGGCTCTTCTGTAGCTGTGCTCTGTGGGCTGCTGCAGCACTGAGGGTAAAGTCTGTCTGTGGAGGCCCAATTGTCGTATTGACTTCAGTGTGGTAAGTCATGGGTCCTCCCACCAGTATGAAATGCAGCAGTGATCTCAGCTTAACTTTATCATGGTACCCTATGCCTTTCTATAGCTGTATGTATATATTATACAAATGTTGGCTTTAAAATGACTGATTTCCAGGAGCTCAACTGGTTGTCCTTTGAGACAAGAGGGGAAAACTGAAGGTGAAATCCTCTGTGTGTGTGTCTATGGGCAGGACCAGAGATGCAGATTTTCTGGAATGAAAATAAGGGTCTCTTGTGTCTCCAGGACCACCATGTGGTCTCATACCAGTGGTATGAAACTATATAAAACTCATACTAGTGGTATAAAGCCCCTGTGTGTATCCTTATCAGGGATATGAGCTGGGAAAGAGACAAATGGGTGTCTAGCACCCACTGTCCTGCAGAGCTGGCTCCCAGGAGAAGGAGGTGGGTTAGAGATAAAGACAAAGCAGTGGTGCAAGGGACCAATGTGTAATATACTGATGATTATAAGTGGGAAAATAAGGGTAGTGGCAGCAGCAGGGGAACAGTTTACTCTATCTGCTGTGTGAAGGTTTTTTCCTTAGCTGCTCCCCAAAAGATACGCTCCTGAACGTGTTCTTGGCTATTGCTGTAGACAACCTGGCAAATGCCCAAGAGCTGACCAAGGTACGTGTGAGATTTCTATTTCTTCAAACTCACCACAGTTGCTGATCCAAAGCCCACATTGCCAACCCTTCCAGGCACCCTGAGATGTCCTCTAGAGCCTGTTCGTGTGGTATCTCTGTTTACCAGTTTATGTTGCAGAGAAGTACCTGGAGGTTTATTCTTCTTCAGGTTTGTTTCATTGAACTATTTCATGTTCTTCAGCTTTGTTTCATCACAGAGTGGGAAATGGGCATTGCTCACCTCGCTGCTGCATGGAGGTGCGCAGGCATTTGCTGTTTTCAAGAGCAGAGGTGAAGCAATTAAAGGGTTTTGGCTGACCTGATGCTTAGACATGGGGAAACGCAGGTGTTGTGTTGCTGCTTCGGCTGTCTCACACTGGAGCGTCATTCCTTGCTGAGTTTTGGGATGAATCAAAGAATTGACATTCTCTAGTCAACTCTGGAGCACAAGTTGCAAAGGCTGTTGTGAATACTCACTGGAGAGGGTATAATTTTGCTGCCTCTCACCAGGCGCAGGAGAAATCTGAGGCACCATCAGAGAGCCAGGTACTGGCAAGAGATGGAAATGACACCGATGTAACTTTATGTGCAGGTTTATATTGGAGCATTCCCTATGGAGAAAAACTTCTAGTCTCAGTATGGTGCAGGAAGGATTGCAAGTGCTGCAGTTTGTATTATTGCATACTTTTGATTTCTCATTGCGGCATACTCAGCTGTATGTGTGACGCAGCATTAAATTTTGTGTGCCCATTTCTAGCTTGTTCTCACTGAGTGGATAAAATCCTGCCACTCCATTGCTGTGCCGCTGCCGTCACAGAATCACAGACTGGTTTGGGTTGGAAGGGGTCTTAAAGATCATCTAGTTCCATTCCTCTGCCATAGGTCAGTGGCAAAAGTAGCACCATATCCACCTTAGCAGTTGTATTTTACAAGCTTCAGCTTATATACTCCGTAAGAGGATCACTAACCTGTGCTTATGCAGCAGCAGGCAATGATGTTTTCTCTTTTAGAGCGGTAGAAAAGTGCAGTAGTTCATGGATACTCAATACAACTCCACAGTTCAGGGACACAGAGCCTTCTAGGGGTTTCCTACCCCACTCCAGCTGTTAAGACCAGAGCAGCCAACCCCTCTCTGTTAAAATCCATGTTTCTGCAGCTGAGAGACAAATCAAGGCTCCAGCTCTCCCTTTGTGCTGTGGAGCTGCATGACTGTCTTCAGCTTCCAGCTGTATCTGGAGCCTTGTTTCCCGACAACTGATACCCAGCACAGACCATACAAGAAGGCCGGTGGTTCTCAGGTGTATGGTAAATGTTCCTATGTCTCTGAGACCATGTTCTACATCCCTCCTGTCTAATTATGCATCTCAGGGCTGTGTTTAATCTCTCTCTGTTTTCTTTGGGAGGTTTTTCACTTGCTCTTCAGCTCTTCGTGTTTTTTCTAAAGCCCCCCGAAACCTCCAGCCTGGAGGCAGCATCCTCCCAGCCTATTCTGGAGATCTTGGAGCATCCCTTGCATGTGCAGAGAGAGAGAACCAAGCCCTGCACAGGTCTTCGATAATGAAGCTCATCCTACTTCTTTCTTAATCCTTTAAGTGCTTTCTTGTGAATATTTCAGGAGCTGAGTGGGACAGTTAGAAACCTGCCTTTGTTGATGTTTATGAAGTATAATTAAATATTGATGGATTCCGCTGCATTGCCAAATCATAAAGCTTCTTGAGCAAACTTTTTGGTTTTTTGGCTCTTATTTTATATCTGATCCCCTCCAAATCACTTGGGCTTTCAAAAGAAGAGGGAAAAGATAAAAGTAATTCACTTGTACGGCATACCTGGAGAAAGGGATTCATTGCTAAGTAAATATGATCATGCAGACCCAAGAATGGCCTGGAGATATAATTAAGTTACTCAGGAGTCGGTTGGTCTCAGGAGACTTTCTCGACATTTATGTTGTAAAACTAATCGAGATCAGTGCTGCATATCATGTGGGGAAACCACAAGCAGTTTGCAACTGCCTCTGTTTTGGAAAGACAGAAAGGTTTCGTGCTAAACAGCAGGACTGAAACATTTCAACCGACAGTTCCAGTTCTGGATGCTAATTTGGACTTCTTTTATCATGGCATTTGAACGTTTCTCAGTAGTCTTAGCTAGGCCTTGTGACCTGTAACAGAAGTTATCAGAGTTGTAACTAAATTTAACTTAAGCTTGATCATCCAAAGTACTTGTGAGGTTCGGAACAGGCACTGGAATGACTCATTTTGGAGAAAAAAGAATAACTTTCTTTGTTTTCAATATCTAAATAATCTGCTCTCCAGCCTCCTCCTCTCTCTCCCGTGGTCCTTCTCCTGCTCTTTCTGTGCTGGCTCTCCCTTAGCACTGACTTAAACTCTGCCAACTTAGTTTCTTGTGATCTCTCAGAACTGTCCTGAGTCTATCTGGGCTGCCTATATATGGAGATATATAAATATGTATATATAGGCCGGTATATATCTGTATATACAGGCATCTATATATAACTATAAATGTAATAACTATATATACATATATGCACACATATATATACACCTATATATATATATAACATAATAACTATATATATAAGCTTATATAGAGAGAGGCATACATATATATCTCCATATATAGGCAGCCCAGAGAGATTCAGGACAGTTCTGAGAGATCACAAGAAATTAAGTGATATATAGGTATTTTTAGGTGTGTATATATATAAGCTTATCCATATAAGATATATATGCCAGGGTGTATATATGCCTATATACCCTGTAGTTTTTTCCATCCCTTGGCAGGTTTTTCTTCCTGTTCACTTACTCATAGTAGAATCAGAAATGCACCCCGAGTTTGCTTTGAAAATCCTCTCTGCTGACATTCCCACATCATCTCCAGTGACACACAGCAGTTCTTCATCCTCCTTACACTGGCATGTGAAACCACCACCAGTGACCCTTTATTTTCCCTAGAGTACTAAGCGTGTTTTCTGATCTCTGTGCACTGCCAGCAATCCCTGGGAAGCAGCATAAACCCATGCAATGTGGGGTGAGAATGATGTGTGAATTTTACATAAAAATATATTATCAAGTTGAGAAATCCCTAGAAATAATGGACTAAGTGAGCAGCAAACCCAGGAGTCTTATGGGTGTGAAGAGCCCTCCTCCTCCCCAGAGGAGAGGTGTCTTTCATTGGGTGAACTTGGTAATGACGGGTCAGTATTAACTATGCGCATCATTATGGGTAGCACTGAAGGTGAGTTTTACCATGTGAAAGATTGTGTGATTGAAATAGTGATTTAGAGCTCTGGAAAACAGAAGGCAAGCATAAGAGGTGTTCTTATAGGTAGGGCCTTTGTATGCACTTGCCCCTGTATGATGATGGATGGTGACTATTGGCTGTTGCTGGGATGGATGGATGGATGTTGCCATCGCCGCTCAGAGCTGGCTTCAGTCAATACACCATCGCAGCCCTGTATGTTCCAAGCAGAAAAGATGAGTTTGTGCCCTAGTGAGACCTGTCAGCGTAAGTATTAGGCAAAAAGTCAATTAACTTTTGTAGTGATCTGCAATCTCTGGATGAAAGGAGCTACAGAAATGTTATTAAGCAGTCATCTGCAAAAGAGTGGGCATGTTCTGAGCTAGGGACGGCTGCATTTGTAATGACAGCAGATATTTTCTGCTTCTACTTCAAGATATGGAATCCAGCAGAATTATTGATGAACCAGGATGAATGGAGTAGAAGCTACAGATTCTAAAGAGATGGATAAAACTGCACCTGGTGCTTTAGGTTCAGAGAAAGAAAAATCAAAAGCCTTTGAATGTATGTGATTTTAACACTGCCAGAGGGTCCTCAAGAGACAAAATAACTTGAACATACCTGTGAAATGAAAAGAAAATCTGAAAAGCCTTCTTATTGCAGGCCTTCTTCCTCAAAAGCTTGATGTTCTGCAGATACCCTTTGTGCTGCCTTTGGCTGGGGTGGAGTTAATTTTCTTTACAGAAGCTGGTGTGGACTGTTGGTTTGGATTTGTGCTACAGGGATGTTTCAGTTACTGCTGAGCAGTGCTTACACAGAATCAAGACCTTTCCTGCTCCTTACGTGGGGTGGAATTGTTTATGCATATGGTATTCAGGGTAGATAAATCTGGATGGTTTCCTGTTTCAGAGCTAGGTATCTTGCTGTCTGCTCTCATTATTTTAACCATAACTCTTTCACAACATTAACACTGAAGAGCAGAGATAGATCTATGGCATTTCATAAAATTCAACAGCAGAGCCTGTGACTGCTCTCATTGTGACATGTGGTTATTCCCTGAGTATCTGTGATGCTGCTGTTGCCATCACAGGGTCTGTGTTTACCGTGCCATGATTTTACCAAATGCACTGCCTTGAAAGAGTAAGGGAAGTTTAGCCTAGACCACCATTAAAGATGAACCAGGTTGTTTCTTTGCTTTTTGCCCTCGTCTCATTTCTTGCAACCCTGTATTCTGAATTTGAATGGTGTTTCTCTTGCCACTACAATGGGTAGGAGGAAACAAATCAGTTATGCTCTGAGGGAACTTGCAGTGCCAACAGAGGTTAAAAATCTGCATGATCTGGGGTGTATGCAGAAAACATGACTATAACCATCTTTGTGATGGTTATAGTGCTTGAGTCTACAAACTATGCTTGAATATGGCTCCTCCTTTCTGTTGTCACTCTGTAAGTCTTCAGTGATTCAACTGAAATAAGTGGAAATATTGGAGTAAAGTTGGTGTGAGCAGGATCAGTCAAGCCTGTTGTTTATCACACTTACTGCTTCAGAAAAGTCACGCTGGGAAGAAGTCATGAGGGATTTGGGACTCTGTCTCATGCATTTCAATAGGACTTAGGCTTAAGAGTGATGGGGGCTTAGGCTTTAGAGTAATGCGACTCACCTCACCTCAGAAATGTCACACTTGTGGTCAGGTCTCTCCCTGCTCTGCCACAGTCTCCTTCCCCAGTGCCAAGAGGAGAGCCAAGTGAGGTAAGCTTTGCAAGGAAGATGTAACCTTGGTAAAAATGCACTGAGGACTTGACCAAACCTTGCATTTCTCATCTCAACCTGCTGTTGCTGGCACTAAGACCCTACCCAGGGGTCCCTGCAAGTAGTTATGGAATTATGCATTATATAAATGAGTTTCCACTGTTCTCACAGCATAGTGGTGATGTTCACACAGGACTTGTGCCTTGGAGAGCTCTGGTCATTGACCTTGCATGATGCACACTGATTTCTCTTGGTTTTCTGCACCAGGATGAGGAGGAGATGGAGGAAGCCACCAATCAAAAGCTCGCCCTGCAAAAGGCCAAGGAGGTGGCAGAAGTCAGCCCCATGTCTGCAGCCAACATCTCCATAGCTGCGTAAGCATGACTTTGATACTTGGGAACTTTATCGTTTGGTTTCTGTTTTTCAGTGTCAGTATGTGTCTGTTCAACATGAGCATCCCATAGTCTTCCACGAGCCCTTTTTATCTGTTACTGACAGGGCTTTATGTGGACTGAATACTTCAGAGCTGATTGTTTAACCATGAATTTAATTCAGTATTTGTTTGTTTTTCTTTGTAATGCCTTATCTTTTGCCCTGCTATAAATAACTTAGTTTTTAGATGATGTTTTTAAGCTGTCCTAGGATAGATTTCACCAGGTAAAGTGTTAACAAATCCATTCACTTTGGATTTGCAATTACAAGAGGTATGTTGCACATGATAACTATTTTTCAATGATCTCTGCTTTGAAAATTTAAGTGTTAAGGCATCCTCCTAAATATCAGACTGAAAAATAGGCTTGAATGCTCTCGTTGCTGTTTTAAAGAGAGCTGGGTTGAATAAAATCACTTATGTGAACAGTCAGAAGTTTGAAGAGAGAAACATCAATTTGCATTTTCAGATTCAGGTTTTTCTGCATGGATGTGGACATGAGCACGGACTCTGTGGTACCAGAATCCTTAAAAAAATATTGACTTGGGGACCACTTTTTCATATATATGGATCTAAACTGATGTGAAAAAGATTCTATGTCGGTGGAAATACTTGTCCCAGATGTCGCTGAGGTCAGTGCAGAGTTCTGCCTGTGTGGGATTCTGGCCTGGAGTTTGATACGTGCCTACCTTGCATGGATTTACTGAGAGCTATGTTCTTTTTAAGGGTTCATTGAATTCTTCTGGAATTTTAGCATCAGGACAACCAGCATCAAAAAAATCAGGTTGTGCCTCAGATTTTACTGAAAGCTGCTGAAGTGTTCCAGACCCCTTTTGCAGGGGAGACCTCCAAAGGCTGGGAAATCTCAAGCATAGAAAAAGACATTTCCTGTTCAATTTTACTGCAAAGCATCTGAAATGCAGCAAGATCCCTGTTTGTTCCATCAGGGTAAATCTCTTGACACCCTTGTTACTGGGAGTTTAATTCCCTTTGTCAAAGACAATAGGCCAAATGAAGTCAGTTCATTGTATGTGAAGGAAAAGAATATTAATTTGCCTATTTTATTCCTCTTACCATTTTATTTTGCCATTACTGCTTTAATCAGCTTCTATTTATTCTGTGTCTCTTTGTTGGGTTTAAATATGATCTTCTTCTCACAATGATTTCCTGTCTAGCCTTGAAAAGAAGTCAAATGAGGATATTTGCTCTTGTTCTTTGATGAATTTCCTGGCAGTGTTATTTTAAAATGCAAGATGATGATGCTTCTTTTCTTCCTGTATTAATTAAAGCATGTGAAGATTTCTTATAAAGCAGAAAATGGAGCTAAGATTTTACACCACATTGTTAGTTGCTTTAAAATAACCTTATTCCATGATTTTTTACCAGACTTTTACTTGGTTTTCAATACCACAGGGCCAGGTTTGTGACCACAATTGAAAGTGAGTACAGAATTGTGGATTTCTCCTTATTTTACCTCAAACTGTATCTGCCCAGACCCTTACCTGCCACATCTGTACAGGCAGGCAATTAGGGTTTGCAAGTGAGCCCATCTGAAAGTGCAGTTGGTCGCTTTTGCATCTACTAACCATGGCAGCATCGTGCATGCTCTGTGGGAAACATCATCTAACAGCCACTGTGTGACTTCTTCTTTTCTCTGTCTCAGTGCCAATGAGGTGTTTCCAAGTCCACTCCCAAAGCTTGCAGGGCTTTAGTCTGGAAAACAAATGCGTTAAGGTCAATCTGTTGATGACCAAATGGATGACGACATAGAGGAGAGGGCAAGAGAGAAGTCAGGTGTTTTGTGAGGCAGAAATAGGTGTATGGATGGATTGCTGGCTCATGATCCAAAAGATATTTAGCGAATGCATGCCAAAGCAATTTGCTTAATACATAAATGCATCCACAGCGAACTCAAAAGGTTCTTAGCAGCTAGACTTCAGGCTTGCAGGACCTATCCTTTAGATCTAGAGTCATAAAGCTGATGATGGGACCCAAGGTTGACAGCCAAATGTACCCTGTTACTTCATTTCTTATGCTCTTCAGCTGCACGGTGGTCCTGAAGATGGAGTAAAAGCCATGTTGATGGCAAGACTTCTTAGGTCACATCTCTGATGCAATTCAGAGCTGGATATGCCAAGAATGAATCCAAGTGCTGGGCACACTTGGGAATAGGATTTTTGGTGTATGGAAATACCATCACAGAAAGCAAACATATGTAGAATTTGGGCACCCCACAGTGGGTGGTGAGCAGGGGCTGGGAAATCTGAGACAGAGCTACCAAAGACCTGCTGCAAAGATGGGTCTACTCTTCCAGTTTATATTTTTATTTTATCCTAAGGAATCATTTTTTACTTTTATAACTTGATTTTATTTTCATGACTTATGAGAAAGAATTTCTGTAACAACAGGCATCAACAGCATGGATCAGTGTTCTGAAAACATCAGTATCTTCTCTACCTGCGTCAATCAAAACAGGTCTCTCGGGTGTTAACAGAGGGCACCATGACTTGCATTTCCTTAGTCATGACGTTCATGTTCCTGGTGTGCTTGTCCTCCTCCCATAGAGGTGATGAAGCCATTCTGGGGCTGAGCCTGGTGGAAAGTCATATCGGTCTTTCTGCCTTCTCACCAATAAGGTGCTGTGCTTGCTGTTTTGCTTCTTTCTGTTGTCAGTCCTACATCAAGGACTGAGAGTCTGTATCTTCCCCTAAGCTTCCTTCCAGGCCATTACATACTCTGTAGTGTTGTATCTGCTCCTCTACCTCTGGCATTTTTCCTGTGCTCCTACATTTTTTACCCATGTTTTTTATGCTCCTGTGCCTGCAGTTTATCTCCACCAGTTCTTCTGCTCTCCTTTGCCATCCAAGCCTCTCTTCATAACTGACCTCCAGGAAACATTCAATTTATTGCATTAGTTGCAAAAGGTCACTTCCTAGGCATAAGAAACTGGTTGCTTATTTAGCACGTCAGTTTGCTTGGAAGGTCTGAAGAGGAGCCTTCACCTGCAATAGGCTGCTGTGTGAGCCACAAATTGTCTTGTGGTTGATAGATGATGAAGCTCTATGGTGTCTTGGGGATCTGTTTTAATAATATACTCATTATTACAGTGGCATTGAGATATCATCTATCTTGCAGCTGAGTCCAAGTGCTTTATTACAATGCTCTACCTGCACCTGGTTTGTAGCTCTCACTTCATCAATCTCCCAGGATTTCTATGGTTTGTCTTCTGCTCCACCAAAGGGACTCAACGTGAACAGATTTGTCTGTCTGCAGTTTGTTTCTTTGCCTGGTGAACTCTGTCCTTGGGCCTTTTTGTTTTGTGTTTTTTTCAAGATTAAAGCCTAGGCTGGGAAGTTGTTTCTGTCCTTGTTGCAGTGTTTGGTTTAAACCAGAGTAGCTGTTTAATGTGTGTTCTTACATTTTAATTTGAGCCCATTGTTTCATTCTTATTTTCGTGACTTGTTTTGTTTTCTGTTTAGCATTTTCCTTGCTTTGTTGTTTCTGGAGGTGAGTTTCTGGGTTTGTTCAGTTTGCCCAGCATTGTCTTCAGGACCCTCTGTTTCATACAGCATTGAAACCTCCTCAGCCTCCTGAACTTGGCGACTGCAGATGGACGGGTCCTTACAGCAAGCCATTGGTGCAGATTCTTTGGTGGCCAGAATGGAGGAGGGGGGGAAAGGGGGCCAATTACACAGGCAGTGGATGTGCAAACCACTTTGCAATGCCAATGAAAAGGTGCTGGTGGAAGGGAGAGACATTGGGCTCATTTTCATGGTCACACAAAGACCCTAATATAAGTACAGTCTTTCTATATGTGCCTAAGCCAAAGCCTTAAATCCCTATGTTTGGGTTTTCCATCCATCCTTTCTGTTCCAGCCAGAGATGCACCAATGGCACGTACAAAAGGGGCTGCAATAAACACACCCAGCTGAGCATGGGCCAGCAGGCCAACTGGAGAGGACACGGGCTGCAGCTCACCTGGCACCCAGAGCCCATGTATTTTCCAGTGGCCTCTTCAGATTTTCTTGGGAAAAACCTTAAAACAACAATCACAACAGCTAGCAACTGCTAAACTTTAGGAACCATCTGTAGGTCATTTTCCTGAAGTCATGCTGAGTGAAACTGGTTTGTATTTTATGTGTTTCTTTTTCACTCCATGTGGTAATGGGTTACAGTCATAGCCAGACCCAAGGGAAATATTGAAGTATGGGTGTAGGGTGCGAGTTCTGGATGGGAGGAGAACTTCCCAGATGTAGTGGAAGAAGCTTTGTTGACAGTGGCAGAGACAGTTTGTGCACTGTGGGCACTAGGCTTAAATGCTTTCTACAGAATTGCCCACTACTGTTTTCCAAAGTTACCTGTGCTTCCCAAACCTTCCAGCCTCTAAAGACCTTTTCCTCTCTCCAGGCTCTGACTGGCTTCTGCTGGACCCTCACATGGTTATTCAAAGCAGTTTGCATTATAGTTGCACACCCACAGGTAGATACTGCCTGTTAATGTGGGCAAGTTGACTACTCACCAGCAAAGTGCCAAGAGAAACTAAGGTGGCGCATCATTTCACAGTGACCTCTCAGAGTTGTCTGTCCCTTTTGTACAGGTCTGGGGATAAAGGGGGGGGAGGGGGGAGTTGCTCTGTTTTTCCAGGACATTTTCCATCTCAGAACTTCCATCTTTTCCTTCTGTCTTGGGAATACTGTGGTCTGTTTCCAAATCCCTGTTGGGTGGTCGGTAGCCAACAGGACACAGCAAGAAGTGTGCCTGAGCACCCAGCCCATGAAACATCGTGTGCTGGGTGATGTGTAGACTAGGAGAGGTGTTCTTTTTCTCTTGCTGGCTTGTGGTTTCTTCCCTTTCTTTCCCCCCCCGAAGTGTGTTGATGTGTGAGGTACTGTGATTCCTCCTGTTAGTTTACCTTTTTGCCCTTGCTGTCAGTGTAACGGTGACTCAGCTACACCTAAAGACACTCTCCTGTACTCTGTCCCTCATGGATGGTAAGTAGCACGGAGCAAAGCTCAAGTACTTGTGTCATTTTGATTTGGAAAAGGAGGCTGTCTGTGCTTTGTGGCTTTACACCCTGCAGTTCCAGCAGAAATCCAGTAAAATTTATGGTTTCAAATGAGCAGACTCCAGCAGCGGGAGCAGAGGAGTGAACCTGGAGTGCTGCAGGACTTGCATAATGTAGGCAGGCCAGGTTATAAGGATACTTGGCAAGACGCAAGCATGGCCTTCATCCTGCATTGCACCAAACGAGGCAGGGATAGATGCAAGGGTTCATTCAAGCCTCCTGCCAAGGGATGCTGAGATCCTGCTTTCAGCAATTCTAAGCCAAATTTCCTCAGGTATTGCACAGTGTTGATGCTGACTTGCAGGTAAATTAGGGCAGCCCAGTACATTCTCTTCCATCACGAGTTTTACACTTGTTTTGCCCAAGCCATTTCTTACTTACTCTTGACACATTCATGCAGTCAAGGGTTTGTTCTCTGCAGGGTTTAGCTGATAACCTGGGGGTTCAGCATCCAGCCAGAGAGTAAAGGGGTTCCCAGCTGGAGCAACCTGGAACCAATCGTTTTCTTGGCAAACAAGCAGGACGTGCCAGCCCCACTTTGAGTCCTGCTCCCATTTCATTTGGCACTCTACAAATGTAGAAATATAAAGTTTAGACAAAATGCTTTACGTGACTGTTCAGCAGATTATTTGCTCCAAGCAAAACTTTAATGATGCCTTTCATAATTTCTCTTGTAGATTCCAGGTTTCTTGACTTTTGGATTGTTTTATCATAGCCTTTACCTGGGCCAATATTTCTGTTCAGAATAATTCATGGATTTGAAGTAAATGCATATTTAAACCTACTTATAAGATATCCAGAAAACATTAGATTTTAAATGAACCTTCTGGTTTGCTAGTATTGGTCATGAACACATTAAAACCCTCATGGAAGCAGGAGAAAAAATGCTGTAAGGGAAAAGGCAAATTCAGGAGGTGAAGGGATTCTATTTCCAGCCTTGGGGCAGCTTCTCTGGATGATGTAGATTTATAAAGAATATTTCTTATAACAATGTAAAAATTAGTTCCTCGAGCCAAGATCTATCAAGATATTCCAAATCCTGGTTTTTGGTAGATTCCCTGCCAAAGGAAGAATAAACTCTTTTTCAGCGCAAGCCAGTGATTTCCATATTTAGAACACCCCCCCCCCCACACACACACACAAGGGTGTTTATACAAACACTGGATGGAGGAGAATTTACAGAATTTCTTGCGAACTGAAACAGGCTCCTTCCATCCATTCTATGATCCTGATTCTTTGTGTCAGGCCCAGCAAACCTATGAGATTTAGGCACAGTGAGCTGTATTTGAATAGTCTGAGCTCAGGCATGTCCCCATGCCCATTAGAGGAGAGAGGTAGGTGCTTCTGAAGAGCAAATCCAGAGCAGAGACTGAGGAGAAGCAGCCTGTCTCCAGCTGCTGGGGCTCAGGTGGATTTGGGTTCTCTGGACGCACCCCAGGTTCCTTCCTCCAGCCCATGCTTTTCTCTGTGCTAAAGCTTCTTCCTCATGTCACAGAGCCAGAGTGGGAATTAGCATCCTGCTCCCACTTGGAAATAATGATTTGCAGCACAGCTGTAATAGCAACCACCACCTGTTTCCACAAGGACCTCTACCCTGAGGTCCTAAAGATGACTTCTGCAGAGGACTTGGATTGTGTGAGTATAGCACATGGAGGCATAAAGTCCTAATATCATTGTGTGGCTTTTGGTTCACCTCATAATTTTTCCCCCCCTTTTGGTTCTGTTTTTGATTCTTTGGTTGTTTCCCTGTTAACTAGAAGGTGGTGTGTTTGTGGCTTCCACACTTTCTGAAGCTTGCCTGGTTTCCTACCAAGATGCACGTTGCAGCCTGCATTCAATAGGACACAGCCTGTATGAGTCTCCTCCCGATGTCTTATGGTTTCTCTGCTCTTCTTTATTTTTATTTCTTTTTTCTTTTTGTTTTCTCACTTTTTGTTTTCTTTGTTTGTTTTGTTTTTGCATGTGCAGTTTTGTAAAGCAAACTCGAGGTACTGTATCTCGCAGCTCGTCAGTCTCCAGCGTAAATTCACCGTGAGTTGCTCTCTGTTACAATATTCAGTACATGGATTTCTATCACTATATTTATAAACCTCCCTCTTTCCCCTTCTCCTGATGCCTTCACTTCCCCCCCTTGTTTTTCCCAAAAAAATCATTCCCATCATTGTGGAAAGCCTCCAGACCAACATACAGTGGAAGGACTGGAAGGTGTACGACATTGCCATATAATGCTTGTGATTTGATCGTGAGCAACTCCGTAGTGTTTTGAACATTGACTGTGATTTTTCCTCCCTTCCTTCATTTTTCTCCCATCCCCTGAATTGTTTTCCTTTGTTTATTCCTTAACTATTTTCCCTCTTCTCCTGTCTACCCTCATTTGATGGTTCGTCTTGTTCCAGCTTGTATTTTTGTCCTCTGTGTTTATTATGTACTGGGCTGATGGCTTTGATGTTCCACTAGTGTTTGCACTTATGGTTCAGTAGGAGAATGGGGGCCAACCACGAGTGTGCTCTTCAAATGAAAGCTTGAGAAGGATTATAAAAGAAACTTCTGGAAATGGGGCCCAAGTGAGACCAAATTGGAAAACTCTCCATAGGCATCTTTGGGAAACTTACACTCGTGAGAGCGCCGGGTGTGCCTGTGCTCTCTGACCTTGAGCTGGAGCTCAAAGCTAAAGATACGGTAAAAATGAGGCACCCAGTGAACTCCTATGTACCTGTGGTTGAGCGAACACAGTGATAGACCTTCCATTCACTCTACCCCCTTCCTAACAAACAAATCTTGCTGGCTTTGCTGTGAATCGTGGGTGTGCTTTGACACCGATGCAGGTTTGTAGAAAATATCATTGCTCCGGCTGACTAATACAACAGAACTCATCATCAGCTTCTCATCAACTCATCTCAGTGTCTTGGCTTTGGGTTATACCTTTGATGTTATCTTTCTTCTTTAATGCTTTTGAAGAGACAAGTAAGTGCAATTCAAATATGTGTGGGTTTATCTTACATGCACCATAGCAGCTACCAAAGGCACAATGAAGCAAAAGATGTTTTCCACCAGCATCCTGACATCTTCCTTTTTCCCAGGGTGTTTTGAGTGTCCTTATCTACTGGTGGATCTTAGACATGTTTGTATTAAAAATATGTTGATATGATGTGTGAGCTTTGCTCCTTGTGACCAAAACTGAACTTTTTCAACTAACAAAAGTAGGTGTGACTTGTCTGTGCTAAGGTCTGAGATGTCACAGGGTTGGGACAGTGAAAATTTAGGGGAATAAACTAGACCAAGGCAGCTTTTGGTTCATTTCTTGCAGTGTATTTATTGGCTGCAGGATGTCTTGACAGGCAGAAAGGTGCAGAGAGAGATCTATTGCCCTTTGGCTCCCTCTGACCCTGCCTTACCCCTGGCAGGAGGAACATGATGGTTAAAGGTGGTGATGGAGGAGAGGTGCTGAGCTGCCTCCTCCCCAACACTGGAATTCGCTCCAGTAGAAGTTGCACTAAAGTGGTCGGAGGCAATGTTTGCCCAATGAGAAATGAAGCCTTGTAAGAATGAAGAATCTGGCTCCTTTTCCAAACTTCTATAGTCAGAGCTGCCTTTTAAGAAGATGAAATCAAACCACAGGTACTAAAATCCCCTTGGAAGGAGGGTTTGCCTGCATCTGGAGGCATTTGCCATTGAGGTCTGTTGCTAACTCCCCACCAGCAATAGAGACAGTATAATAGAGGCTTTTTTTGCTGATATGACTCACATCTGGTCTCTGAACAGAATTAATTTTTACTGCAAAAAGCTGTAACTGAGGATTCTTCTCCTCTTTAACATTTCTATGCACCGTCTGGGCAGTAATTTGTAATTTCCTATGCAAACCAGGGCTGGTTTTGACAGATGAGCTGAGCGTGCATTCTCTTCTCTGTGGGTATCTAAAGAGCATTTCTCCAGCAATGCCTCCTGTTTTGATTAAATAAATCACTGTACCCCATTACAATGTGCAATGTATAAAAGTACCCACCATCATAGAGCAGCAGTAGAAGCTCCCTGCAGAGTAAAGACATCTGAAATTCTTGTTTACTCAGTATAAATGTAAGGTTTAGAAACGTGGGGGTTTATTTTCACTCCAAATAGATAAACTGGAACAACTCCCCTTAGGGCCATGCAGGTGCTCTGGACTCCCATTCCCTGGGTGAATATTAGCATAAGTTCAGGATGCCTTTATACCACTTTGTTTCTACCCACTGGGAGTGCTATTGCTGTAATTACACTGAATAGATAAATGGTGTGATTTTTGGGCACAGATGGAAGTTGAACAGTTTTGCTGATCGAAAAGAGCTTGTAAAAGGTGCAAAAATATCCCCGTTCCTTTTTCTCCCTTGGATTGCTCGAACAGCAGAAAATACTTTGGGCCTTGAATATCATTAAGAACGAGGATCTGCAAAGCCATGGTCATCTGTTTTGACAGAGCAAAGCTCACTCAGAAATCTTTCTAGATACAAAGGATTGGGTTTTATTCCCCTATCCTTTGCTTATTAAAAACGTTAATAATTGTACATTGGTAAGAAACTAAAGACAATATACCAGAGCTGGTTTCTTTAAATAATCAAATTGAAGTAATTTTCTCGTGCTAATTCCAGCCTTTTGAGCTATAAGATCTATGATACAAGCAGTGCAAGGAGTACAAAATGCATGTTTAATTCACTGAGGAGAGGTAGTTAAATACAGATCTGCTCTGTTTCTTCAAGAAGATCAGCATTTATCTAAGATACATACTGCAACTGGTGACTAATTCATATGTACATAGGGGATGACACACAGCTAAGTGAATAATTACGTTGTATTTGTCCAATAGTAGGTATGTAAGAGTTATGGGATGTTGAATTTTCATATAAATCCTTATATTGCAATTGATGATGAAATCAAAGTGGTGCAGTAACTTGAGGCTTTCTTTGCATTACTATTGGGCATTATTTCTAATGGGATCCAAAGGTGTCAGTCATTGCTCGGACATGAAACTTGACACGTTCTTAAGGCATTTTCTAGAGTGATAAATAGAGCAAACCCCAGTGTTTCACAAGCTGAGGATTTTTATTTCTAGAAGTGCTCAACACCAGCATTGGCCACAGATTATCTTTTTTGCCAGAACAAAACTTGGTTTTCTTTGAGCAGCTCTTTCTTTCCCACCCAGACCATCAGAGCATGTCTCTGCTGCATCCACCCTGCTGTAGATGAGCTGATAGAGTACAGAGGGAAATGAGAAAGCTTCAGTATCTTCTACCAGAATGAATGTGTCATTCACCATCCAAGAACCCAAATTGTTCTTTGATCTCTATCGGTTCCTTCTCTATATTCACTGTCTGGGCCTATCTGCTTCATTTCCATCCTCATCATGCGCAAAGGGGGTTGTGACTTCATTCCCTGATGTGTTTAGTCCTGGGTTTTCATAAAAGTCTGGAGTTCATGGTGGGATCATTACAGAATGGTTGCGGTCTCTACAGAGTCTGGTCTGGGCCATTGCAGCTTGTTTCATAGGCTGAGAAAGTTGGGGCTGTTCAGCCTGCAAAAGAGACCTCAGAGCAGATTCCAGTATCTGAAGGGGGCTACAAGGATGCTGGAGAGGGACTCTTCATCAGGGGCTGTAGTGATAGGACAGGGGAATGGCTTTAAACTGACAGAGGGGAGATTGAGATGAGCTTTTAGGCAGAAGCTCTTCCCTGTGAGGGTGCTGAGGCGCTGGCACAGGGTGCCCAGAGAAGCTGTGGCTGCCCCATCCCTGGCAGTGTTCAAGGCCAGGTTGGACACAGGGGCTTGGAGCAAGCTGCTCTAGTGGAAGGTGTCCCTGCCTGTGGCAGGGGTTGGAGCTGGATGAGCTTTAAGGTCCCTTCCAGCACAAACCATTCTTCAATATGATTCTATGATTTGTCAGAATGTCTTCTGGAGAGCATGGCTTGAACACTTCAGAGGCAAAACACAAAGTAAATGTAATTTGACTGTATTTTAGGAGAATATCATGGTTCTACATATTTAACCTTGGTGTGCTTTTTGGTAAATTGGGCCATAGTGATGTGGCTTTTAACTTTCATATTTTTGTTTTGCTTGTAACTCTCTCTGTTAAAGAGCCTGTTATTTACTGCTGAGGATGCAATTATTTGGTCACAATTGCTAGCTGCAATATCAAGGAAGTCGTGAGGTCTGAAAAGTAATCTTGTGACTAATGATAGCAATGTAACTTGAGTCAGATTAGATAATTTCTGGCATTTCGTTAAAATGAGAATATGCATAAAACATCTGGGGTTAGTATGTGATGTCCTATTATGAAAAACCATTAGGAAATTTTTCTCATTAGAGGCATAGAGAACAGCATGCAGAATGGTGAGTTATGGTTGAGTGAAATTGCTGTTATGAAAACCTGACGCCGAAAAGCAGTTAGACTTCTGCTACAGTTACATAGCACCAGGAAGCTTTGGCTTGGATTGCTTCACATCACTTCAGAGCTGTACAAAAGCAAGTGGCTCAGCTGTCTTCAAACTGTAAGCAGCAGCATATAATGATTTCTAATGCGTTTTGGAGATGGCAGCCACGGGCACCTCATGGGAGTGGTAGCAAAGTGCTAGGTCTTTCCTGAGCTGTGTTATGATACCTTGGATACCTTCTGGCTCTGCACTGGCCAAAGACCCCAGGCAAAGGGCTTGCAGTGTATCATGTGTGACATGCGTTCAGCGACTCCTGAAGAACCTTCAGCAGTGCTCAGCTGTGTCCCACTCTGGCATCTCAGCTTCTTTCTCCCGCTGAGACCTGTGGTCATCATGTCCTGCATCTGCAGTTCTCCAAATTGCCTAAAAGAGCAGGTAGAGGGAGTGGAAATTCAATCTGAGTATGGTAATACAGAAAAAAATATCAAAGTGTTACATTTTGATGCATGTTAAATGGCTCTAAGATGAAAAAGGGTAGATTTAGGTTAAATATAATAAAGAAGTTCTCCCCTGTGAGGGTGCTGAGGCGCTGGCTCCGGGAGCCCAGAGAAGCTGTGGCTGCCCCATCCCTGGCAGTGCTCAAGGCCAGGTTGGACACAGGGGCTTGGAGCAAGCTGCTCTAGTGGAAGGTGTCCCTGCCTGTGGCAGAGGTTGGGACTGGATGAGCTTTAAGGTCCCTTCCAACACAAACCAGGCTGGGATTCTACGACTTAGTGAACTTTCTCAATCAAAGGAGTTGGTATCTCTTTGAAAGGCATTTCAGATTTCAGTAGCAAGTTTCTGAACATAGGGGTGTGATACACAGTCAGCATTTTACTAGGCTTAGACCACGTTCAAAATCTTGAGTTTCCAGCTAATAGACATTAAGAAAAATATTATGGAAGAAAGTGTTCTTTTTTTTTTTTTTTTTTTTTTTTTCCTGAGAAACTTCAGTATAAAAAATTCTGATATATATGGAACCAAATTCAAGGATAATATTGGAGGAGACTGAGCAGTGGTTTCTGCAGCAGTTCTTGGTGGTGGTATTTCTGGTGCACCCTATTGCACCAGCATGGTGGGACAGCGCAATACATGTCCCAGGAGAGCTCAGGGGGGACATGGAGCTCATAAAGAGGAGAAGGTGCCAAAGCATCCAAGCAGCAACTCCTGGGGTCACTGGCAAAGCAAATTCAAACACTAGAGATGAGTTCATCCGAAAAAGACTGTGTTATCAAACCAAACAGAGAGAAACCATTCTGCTTTGTGCATGCCTGCCCCAAACTAAAACGCTACCTCGTATTTTCCAAGTGGAAAATTGAAACACGGAGGGAGCTTCTCCCAGTTTATGAACAGAAAATACGATTTTAGAGGAAAGGTTTTTTTGCATTGCATTTTTTGTTGAAACTGTATTTTAGCAAGAAACTCCCTTTCATCTGTAATCAGAAAATATTCTTTCATGCCCACAGTCTAAAATGTAGGTATTTTTAACATCAAATTATGATGTTCAGAGTCAGCTTTCATTATTTACTAAAGCAAAATTTGAAGGACTGCATTTATGTAGCTGATTAAACCAGTAGTTCTGGGAAGCAAAGTGCCATTAACTGAAGCAGCGCTTTTAAAGGTTATGATAACAACATCTTTACTCATTAAGGAATACCCTAAGATTAGAATATGACTAAAAATATGCTTTCCTTTTTTGAGCAATCTACACAGTGACTGGTTGCTTTTTTTTAAGACCAACATTAGTCACTGATTCATTAATACGAATTTTATTTGATTCTACATGAATTGTGCTATTTTATTTATGGCCCCAGTCAGGATTTGTTTAACTACTGGCTTCTTAATCTGAGCAGAAGCAGTGGAGCTACTCAGAGAAACACATTAGCAGTAATATCTACTACAGCATTTCAAGCTTACAGGAGCTGAAAACTGAGTATATGGCCAGTGGCCTTCAAAGAGTTCCAAATATTCGATAGACAGAAAATAGGGATAGAAAGTAATTATAATGTGAATTATCATTCATCTTTGTACTATGTCTGTAGATCAGAAGTGATTATTGCCATTTTCTGAATAGGTTCAGAAGGATTTTAAGAAGCAAGCAGTGAACAGGATTTCAGATAAGGAGTTGGGTTCATAGTTAGAGAGTTTTCTCTTCTGGAAAAAATACTTATTATCACAGAGGCTCATTTTTTATCAGTTTGTGGATAAGCTGTGCTGCAGCTTATCATGCTTGTACTGGAGACGGTTTGTGTCTGCTCCAGTTCATGCAGGGTCAATAATTATGTGGACCTAACACTAGAGGAAGCAGAGGAAATGATTTTGCCCTATTTCTCCATCTCTTCTGCAATACTTTGTGTTGTGTGCATAGACACCATATCCTCACAGATAGGCAGTTGTAATGAAATCAGGTTTTGTTTCAAAGTGACATCCTGTTGGGCCATAAATAACTTCAAAAGCTCTTCTCTGCAAAGAGCTACAGCAGAGCAACAAGAGAGGAGAAGCTATCACATATGGCCGTGCCCAGTTGTGGTGAGAATGTGTAGAAAACAAGAGTCAGATTAGGCTGGACAAGGGGATAACACATGCCTTCCATTTGATGCTGCTTTGGCTCCCAAAACCCTGAAACACTGTCCCCGGAGGGACCAACCTGCTCCATTGCTTTACTTTCAGTTCCTGCAGCAGACTTTATGCGCAATGTCACTTGCTGCTGAAGTCTTGACTGGGTTGAATAGGATAATGAGCATGCAGGCAGGCTGCATATTCTCCTGGTAGTGTTTTTACTGCGCTTCAGATGTTTTCTGATTTACTTCTTTTTTTGGTGTCTTTTCACATAGAAAGCAAAAGGGATGAAGGTTTTACTTCTGAACCTCCTGCTCTTCTGCTTGTCAGTAGCCAAAGCAGTGGGTGGCTACGTGTTGTAGTCTTTTGGCAGTCACCTCTGCTACTTGTGTCAACGTTAAGGATGCATCTCATTTCTAGATGTTGAGAAATCCGAATCTATAATGTCAGTGTCTGTTTTAAGAAAAGGATTTTGGCAAAATAGGTTTTGTTAATATGAGCATTACTTGGTTGCTCCAGTTTCTCAGTGGTGTATGTACCTGTCAGCACCTTTCAGTTCTATAAGTGAGGTAGAGTGGAAGCTTTAGCACCTCAGATATGATTTAAAGGCTGTTTTATGTTCTTGGCACAACTGAAACACAGCTAAAACCCATCCCGAAATGATACATCTTGTGTCAGAGCTAGCAGATTCTGAGTGTCTCCTCCGCACTGTGATGAGTACCAACCTTGCATCCTCAACCTTCCTCCTCACCACATCCAGGATGATTTAGGAGATTTTCTTTTATATTTTGGCTTTGATGGGCTCAGTGCAGGCACTTATGGAGAGGCTGTGTTCAGAGAAGTTGCCTGGTGGCTTATTGTGTGTTTTACTTTGGAGAGTCTCTGCAGGGAGGCTGGGACTTTGCATCCCACCCCTGCGTGGTGCCTGTCCCATGGAAATAGAGCACAGTGGACGGGGAACAGGCAGTTGTGCTCTTCTCTGTGTTCTTGGTTTGCAGATCAACTGAAGGCTTTGGTCAGCAGAACAGTTCCCTAGCTCTAACTTGTTATTCCTAGGTATTGATTTAGTGTTGACAGCTCACTCTGGCCGTTCAAAGCACAAACCAGAAGCTGGTCCTCACCCCAAGGACTTTCTTTATGAAGTGAGAAATGTCCTCTAAGAGCAAAATGCATTTGGTGGCTTGTGCCAAGGCAGCACTTGGACGTGCACCTACCTGTCCCTAAGCTGTCTTGTTTCCCTGAGCCTAAGAGGAGGTTCATTTTTCAGCCCAGTTTGTTTAAGCAGTGTTAGACCTGGAGCACTGCAGAGCAAGGCACCCACCCATCCTGGAGGAATGCACAGGACATTCTGGGATGCCAGCCCAAGGCACTCTCTGTGCCCATCTCTGCTGACCATGGAGGGCTGCAAATACAGCTCCTCATTGGAAATCCTTGCATGGGGCAGCAGGTCTGGTCAGACAGAGGCTTTGCATGTTTACTCATTAGTTCCTTCTAAACCCAAGTAAATCTGCTGCTGAGTGGTAACATGATAATCTTTCATAATGCAGAACCAAAAAGAAATGGCAAGTTATTGCCTGCTATGATAAGGCTGTTCAGTTTTGTGTCAGGGGTCACTTGGACAGCTTGGGGAGTGCTCTTCCCTAATGATGGGCTTGCTCTCCCTTTGATGTGTGATATTTGGTGCATGGGGCTCTAAGCTATGTCCTCAGTACCTTCTGGTATAATTTACATTTAGAACTGTGATTTTTGACACCAGTTCTTATGCTGTGGTGTAAATGGGGCACTCAGCTGCTGGTAAATTAGTCCAGAATGTGCCTCTTGAGAACGGGGAATGTAGATTTGTGGGTTTGGTGGTTAGCTCCATGATTTCTGGTTTTAATCAGATGCCTTCACACCTGCCTGGGTGCCCTTCCTGTCTGCAGAGAGCGGTTAAGTAGGTTTTTGCTTCTTTAGCAGAGCCAGGCAGCAGCACCTTTGGTAGAGAAGTGATCCCCAGCAGAGCTCTGAGATGCGAAGCCTTTCTGACAGCTCCCACTGTGGTACATGAGTGCTGCTTCCTCCAGGGTCTGTGCGCAGTGACAGACCCTGACAGTCCAAATCAGTGCACACACGCACAGGAGCTGCTTTCTCCTATTGTCAAGGGAGCCCACAAAGTGCGTCAGGAAAATGCGTCTGCCTCCCTTGTGGGGTGTGTGTTAAGTGCTGGAGCCCCACGTGGCCCCTCCAGCTGTAGAGCTCAGACTCATGCGTGGCAAAGGGAGACAACAGAGCAGGCTGGTGGAAGGAGGATGATTTTCCTGTCCTTGTTAGAGGAAGTTTCATTAAGGAAGAAAACGGGTGCTGGACCTCCATCCAGCTAAATGCAGAACTCCACCCTGGAAGCCAATGGGTTTACTTCGGGGTTATGCAAAAGCAGAATTTGACTTGCAGTCTTTAGGAGGAAAGCAAAACAGCCTTCCCTGACTGTGTTAGCGTAGGGAGGCGACCCATTTGCATGTGGTGGTTAGAAACCAAGAGCTGTGTTGAGGAATCAAAGCATTAAGGCAATGCCAACGGAGGTATCTTCAGCATAACAGGCAGCAGACATAAAAAAGAGCTAATCCCTCCATGGGATAAAGGTGCTCTCATCATATCTACTCCTATGTGGAATTCTCCCCATCCTTGGGGCCTCTTCACAGTACACAGAACAGCTCAGGGGAAGATTTCATTTCTCCTTGCTCTTCCTGCCAATCTAATTTCTCTTCTTCACTGCTGGTTTGCTCATCCAGATGTTTCCAGGTGGGGACAGAGGTGCTGTTAATTGTGGGAAGCCTTGTAGGCTGTTTCAAAGCGCTGGCTATGCTATGTGATGTGTGCAGAGACCTTAACCCTTCAGGCTGTACCTGACGCTTCCAAAGGGGATGGCCTTGTTTTAGAAGCCAAGATAACTCCTTTCCAGAGGGCTTGTTCCATAATGCCTAACACATGTGGGGGCAAACTAACACTGATGATCCTGCTGGCTTTCCCTTCTCATGTTTTCTGCCAGCCATTTTCTCTCCATTCCTGTAATTTCTTTGGCTCAACCCTCTAATCCCTGTCTCAGCTGAAAAATTCCTCTTGTATTTTTGGTTGTTTTTTAGGGAATCAGTTCAAAGTTGGATACTAACTTTCCTCCTTCCTCCCCTCCTCAGCAAGCAGCAGAACTCCTCCAAATCCAAGTCTGTTTGGGAGCAGAGGACCAGCCAGATCCGGATGCACAATTTCCGAGCCAGTTGCGAGGCGCTGTACAACGAGCTGGATCCAGAGGAGCGGGTGCGTTACGCCACCACCCTTCACATCAGGCCGGACATGAAGACTCATTTGGATCGGCCACTGGTGGTAGAGCCAAGGAGCGAAGGGAGGAACAACATCAGCAAGCTGAGTCCTGTGGATGTGCAAGAGGTGGAGCAGACCAAAGTCAGCTCCGGTGATGGAGCAGAAGCTCCACGGAAGCACCACCGTCATCGGGATAAGGACAAATTGGGAGAGCAAGAGAAGGGTGATGTGACCAAGGATGAGAATGGGGAACCTGGTGTCAACAATAAGGAGGAGCGGCACAGGCAGCACCGGAGCCGCAGCAAGGAGGTGGAAGGGGGAAGTAAGGAAGGGAAAAGTGATCGGAACAGGGGTCAGGAAGGGGGAAAGAGACACCATCGCCGGGGTTCGGTGGAAGAAGGTGGTGAGAAGGAGCACCGCAGGCACCGGCCTCACCGGCACTCTGCCGACCGGCAAGGCAAGGAAGGCAATGGGACAATCAATGGGGCCAGGAGCGAGCGGCGTTCCCGACACCGGGGAGGGTCAAGGTCTGGGAACCGGGAAGGGGAGCCCGGGTGCAAGGGCGAGAACGGAGAAGAGCCTCACAGACGGCACAGGTTCAGGAACAGGGCGCTGTCAACCTACGATTCGGTGGAGAAGGAGAACGGGGAGAAGGAGGGGGAGGCTGGCGAGAAGGAACACCGGAATCATCAGCCCAAGTAAGTGAGTGCTGCGTGGTTGGACTCGTCCCTGCAACACAGGGACCATGAGACCACAGATACAGTTCAGGGGATTACTTATTCCCCTTCCCATAGGGTTCCCTGCTGCTCTCGCACCCACACCAGCTACCACCACAACCTGCAGATCTGTTTTGCTTCAATCAGTAATGCCAGAGGCTCCCAAAGGTGTTTTAGGTCCATGATGGACCATAGGATAGCTCAGGTTTATGTGAAGGAATATCCTTGATGTAAATACCATCAGACCCTCTAGGGCACATAACATGGAGCAGAGAATTTCAGGGAAGTTTCTGTGGGACAGATATTTAAATAGCATCCAGTCTTGCTTATAGTCCTTTGGTTCTCTTTTTACTATTTCATGATGAGCCTGTCAGCTGCATCACCAATTGCTACAGCACGTGGCTTCTTTCATTAAGAACACCGATGTACCCCATTTGGTTTAATTCTTATGTAAGTCAAGTGAGAAAAATTGTACTCGTGAAGCATTTAAAGTAGTTAATAAAGAAGGATAGATTGCCTTTTCAGCTTTATTAGTCTGGTGGAAAAGAAATTTCACTGGGATCCTTTAGAATAGCGCTCATGTCACATTGGAGAGCTGTGAGTGGCACTGAGATAATAATTTTCCTGTCTATATTATCCTCCTTTCAGATGGATTTCAAAACACTTTGCATACTGTTTAGTTTGATCATGTGCACAAGCTCACTTTCCTCCTCGCTGAAACAGAACTACTGCTGCAGAGGAATGCAGAAGCTGTTTAGCTGCATAAAGCAACATTACAGAGGGTCTCAGGACTGGGAGAGAGAGTCACCATATTTAAAATAAGGTCTCAGGAGAGCATTAAGCAGAATGTCAGAATTCATTCAGAAGCCAGCTGATGCTGGAAAGCTAATGTCATTGTTATACGCAAGTGCTGTCTGGTCCTTCCTTATGAACCTTGGTTCCGAGTCTCATTAAACTGAATAAAGTGATGCTCAGTGGCATGGTTCCTCTTAATGTTGGCTCAGAGGAACAGGTCACATCCTGTGCTATCAGTAGGTTGTCCTGCAGCCTGTGACTTTCCTGTAAAGGACTTCCATGGAGAAAATAGTCTCTATAACCTAGAAAGAGGTACAGCACCAGGGTGCATGTGTTCTCTGACTCCTTCTTGGGCCATATCCAATAAAACCTGCTTTTCTACCTTAGGGAGAATAAGTGTGAGATTGAGGCTAGTGGAAGTGTGAGTGTCCCTGTGCACACCCTTCCCAGCACCTACCTGCAGAAGGTGCCGGAGCAGCCAGAAGATGCTGACAACCAGAAGAACGTGACAAGGATGATTCAGCCACCGCTGGACAAAACCACCACTGTGAACATCCCTGTCACCATCACTGCCCCGCCGGGGGAAACCACTGTCATACCAAGTGAGTGCCTTAGCTTTTTGCTAAGAAGTTACCAGGAAAGAGGTGACTTTCCAAGGAGCTATCAGCACATGATGGGTAATGGGGATCTCCTGGCCGTCCTTGCAATAGATGGAGAGCAGAAGTTGCTGATACAGGCTCTACAATTCATATGGCCTGCAGGAACCCAAAAGGGGTTCCTGGGTCACCTGGTGGCTCTGGAAAAGACCACATAAAGTTCCCTGGAGGTTGCTCACCCAGAGCACATCCATGTGCCTTTACATAAGGGAAGGAGCAAGAAAGACAAAAAGATGTAGTAACTGAGAGCTGTGCAGTAAAATGAGCAACTTCTGCAGCAGATCTTGTGAGCACAGGAGTAGGTCCTCTGATTTATTGCCTTTCTCTGCTGCCATGCTGCAAGCTCCAACCCCAACAGTGCTGTTTTATGGTCCCTCTGGTGCCCTAGAGGCCTGATGGGCCACAGACTCCTCCTACAAGGGCATGGGAAGCAGTGGCATTGCATTCAAGCCCACAGACCAAATTCGTACTTCTTAGCTGAGCCCACTGTGGAGCAGCAGGTCTTTTGTGGCGGCACAGCTATCACAGCATCCATCGGGTGACCCTGCTGCTTTGGGTTCCTGCAGGCTGTATAATCTTAGAGCTTCTTGCAGTCCTCTGTGTCTCAGTTTCAGCAGATCCACCCTCACCTGTCCTTCTCCAGAGCTCTGTGCATTGGGTCTATCAGTGTGGATCTACCCTGTTTTACAGGTGGTCCAAGACCACTGTGCCCATGGTCTGCACTGCAAACACCTGGCCACCAGCCCATTCTGACCAGGTTGTGGCTCATCCCTGGCAGTGTAAGCACAGCCTGGAAAGTCTTGAGACGTGGGGGTGCCAAGGAGGATTGCAGTGTGAGATCCAAGAGGCCCACATTAGATTTCAGGCTGTCAGGACACTGCTTTCCAAAAGGCACAGACAAAAGCCGAGGGCTCCTCTATGTGCTTTTTAACCATGTTGTCAGCTGCATAAGACTGGTCTCTCCCCCCCCCCCCCCCCTTTCATTCCTTATTTCTGCTTTTTCTTAAGTGATAATTTTACTGCACTGCAATACTGTCAATCACAATTTATCAGTCTCTCTCTTTCCTGGCCATTTCCTTGGTATCTGGCTTCAGATATAATAAAGAGTTTATTGAACATGTCACTCACACACAATGCAGTGTCATTTTGTTGCAAAATAAAACAAAAAGTAATAAAACCCTGCACCTAACACATTATAAGTGGGTGGAGGTTTTTGGATTCCGAGTCCTGTGAATGAATAGACAAGTCAGTGTCTAACAAGAGAATTTGCATCATAAAATGTTTTGCAGTTCATATATTGGAAATTAAGCAAATTATCCTATAAACCCACAACAAGTAAACTTATGATGGAAATTAGAGAATGTATTTCTAACCTTTGGAAGTGAGATTCAGAACTAACATCTAGAAGGGGTTCATGTAATGAAAAAACTGACACGAGATAGAGCTTGACACATTTATACATGGGGAGCTCTGCCAAAACTGGGGCGCACTGTGAAGGCGCAGGGCTGAGAGTTCCAAGAAATCCCTTCCAAGCCTCTTCCTAATGCTGGGAAGTTCAGCATTTAAGCCCAGAATTATTGAAGCTGATCTAAGAATCTGCTCTTCTACACATTCAAAAGCCAATAAGCTTATGAATGCTGATCTATGGGAGAAGAAATGGGATTTTGGAGTTAGTTAAACTCACTGCCTTTTTTCTTTCCAAGGATCCCTAGCTGCTTCTCTCTTCCTAATAATTTATGATATTCGGAATGGGATTTCCATCCCCAGTTTGGCAGCTCTTGTAGAAATAAGTATAAGGTTTCTTTGTTTGTCAGCACTGGGCATCTTCATTTCCTGGCCATTTCTGATCTATTGCTCATCAGTGCAGCAGTTAAGGAGGATAATTGCAGTGTATATCATAGTGTAGTAAATAGCGGTGATAATAATCAAATGATTGTTCATCACATTTAATCAACGTCTTCAAAGGCTGTTTGCTTTCCCAGCTGCACTGTTTGCATATCCAGCTGTTGCAGGGAGCCTGTTGTGTGAAGACACATTTTTAACTCTCTGGTTTCTGTTTCCTTAAATTCATATTTCAGTGAACAACGTTGAATTTGAAAGTAAAACAGAGGAGAAGAAAGATGTCGATGACTTGACAAAAAATGGGCCTAAACCAATCTTGCCTTACAGTTCCATGTTCATACTAAGTCCTACAAATCCGTAAGTACTCTGACTCTGTATTACCACTTATGGGTTACGGGTACTTCAGGCATGGGCATTCAGAGCAATAACATCAGTTTGATCTTCATCTCTGCCCATCAAACACATTGGAAATGACATAAAAGCTTATGGAGGCTGCAGACTAGTGCTGTCTTTCAGCTGAGATTTTCTGGGGGTATATATTGATAGGACAAGCGAAAGATGCTGCTTTAGGCAGACCCTTCCTAACTGCCCTGCTGGTGGTCAGGTGGGCTGTTATTTGCTCAGTTGTATCGCTATAAAGTTGGGAGCATTAACTATCACTTGGAGAAACATCACCAGGAGATGCAGGTTGGGGGCCTTTTTGGATGTCAGCAGATTCTGCACGGTCCTCAGCTGGAATTTGTGCTCTTACTGTGCTAGGACCCTCACATCTCTGAAAACCTTCAGCTTCTGGGAAAACATGAGTATTTTCTATTTGCCAAGGCTGAGAGTACCGCTCATGGGGTCTGTTGGGATTACAGCATTTCTTCGCTTCAGGCATCTGTACCTCATGGGGAGCTTTGTACTCAAAGCCTGTAAACACTGAGTATGTCACTCTGAAGGCTGCAGGACTAGACAAGAGCAGCAGGAGTTATAATAATTGTAGCACAAAGGTCTGTGAATCATTTTAAGCAGTAACTTGGGGCGATGGAGGGCTTTGAAACTTCTGCCAACCCAGAGATCTGCTAGGATCAGATGTGATTGTTTCTCTCTGGCTCAAGTAGACTTGTTGCAGATCCTCGATGTTGGTGTCTAAGGTTGTACTCTGCATGCTCAGGCACCTAAGGGGAACTCAGGCCCTTCCTTTAGCACCTTGATTCAAGAGAGCAATGAGTGCTCCTTCACCTGCTGCTCTTCAAGAGTGCGACTTCCTGGCTGCCTGTGCAGCTGGTGGAACAGAGCAGGCTGCTCTGTGTACTCATCTTTGGCATCAGAAATGCTTCTCTGGTGGAATCTACAGTCCAGCACCCTGGAGAGTGGGCAGGCTGAATACTTTCTGTAGAAACAAGTGCCAGTTACATAGTTCAAGCTACAGCCCTCCAAGACGATACAGCTAGGAACACAGACGGAATTCATCAGTGGGAAAAGTTAGAGGCTATCTCTCAATGCCAGCTGTTAGAGAGGGAGAATGACCCCAAGCTACTGCTAATCTAATCCTGTCTCCAAAGGAAATGAACTGAAGGCTCAGTACGTGTCCTTTCTGTCTCAATTCCACAAGAGACACTCATGTTTCCCTTTGCCTTCTCCAGGTAGATCTTGGGATACTTGTGATAGCATTGTGCTATTTCCAGTAAAGCAACATATCCACGGAATTCCTGTAAATGCAGCCAAGGGGAAGGCAAAGCATTAGATGGGGTGCACTCATAGTGTAATTGTACTTACTGGGTCAAATTTGGATTATGCAGCTTGGCTCTTGTCTCGTTGGATAAGGAAACTGTATTTCCCTAATACTTGGTATCACAAGTCCTTCTGCTGTGGAGTGACCACCAAAAAAGAGCATTAAGGAGCTTTAAGTTCCCTTCCAACACAAACCATGCTATGATTTCTATGAAGACTTTTTAGTTTCATTGTTTGCTTGTGTTCTCCCACCTGCCCCTTCAGTTATGACCTTCTGAATCTCACAGTCCAGGAGCTAGTATATTGTTTCAGTCACCTTGCAGTTTTCTCCACTTTTCTCCCCAAAAGCTGCACTGCAAGATGCAGTTCCCTGTCTTGCAGTGAAAACACAAAGTTCCCTGGGAGAGATGTATTACACAGGACCACGGAGAAAAAACAGGACAAAGACCAAGCTCCAGGAATATCAGGGGCTTGTTTTTCTTCCTCTGTTCAAGGTGCAGATCCAGCTGCATCTTAGGTGTTTTAGTTGGTAATAACTTCTAAAGAAAGAAGTTAGCTTTCTGCTTTCTGGAGCATGCAGGTTCCAACACAGCTATTGCTACACCCCACCCCCCCACCCCCCCCCCCAAACCCTGCTGGGGATGCGTGACTTGGGTGCTGCCAGTGGGCAAAACTGTTGTGAGAAGCATAAATGCAGTGTGCTACTTTCCAAGTGCCATCACCATGCATCTAAAATGATTTCTCAAGCACCACTGGCACTTTACAAATGCTCCCACATCTCACTGCTGGTTATGAACAATGAAGATCTAAAAATAGGGACTTGTAATTCCTTCGATGAATTGAGTTTGATGCAAGAATTACAGTTACAAATGTTATTGAAAACGTTGGCTTTCACGTCTATGGATTCGTGGAGCGTGTAGATGATAATCTTCTCCCGTCAGATTGATGACCAGAGTTCAGGGATCCACAAAAGCACTTTTCTTCATGTTGTTTTGTATCTAATCTGTTTCCTGGGTATTTGTAACTCTTTTTCCTTCTGAATCCATTAGCAAATTCTGAGAAAAAGACTATATCAGTAAGTGTGAAAAATTAGTTCTAACTGTTCAGATATTTGCTGAGAGAAAAGGTGATGTAGGAACTGAATTACATTCTCAGATAACAAAGTTGCTGGTGAGTTGTACCTATAATTTGATTCTTGCTCCGAATATAAGTCCTTTATTTAGCTGGCAAATACGTTGCAGAGTTCTCTGTGCTGCTAAGTATTGGTGAGTAGTGGTCAGAAAGAGTTATTAGCTGAAGTCTGTGACGAGTTTTGCATTTCTTGGAAATCGAAGCATTTGTCACTTTTCTTGGACACAATTTGTTGGGGGGAAAAGTATTAGGTTAAAGCAATCAAATATATTACCGTCAAGTATTTATGCAGCTTATAAGGCACATTTATCTTAGAATAAATTGCAGGCAGAGGTACTTGGCAAGGGTGAGATTGGTAGAAGTAATACTCATAGCCACAAAGCCAGTTGCAGCTAAAAGTCTCAAAGTGCGTAGCGTACATCTCAATTTTAAAGGGATTTATTGGTATTAAAAGGATTTCAAACCTAGTTTTGAACTCACAGGACTTTAGGTTGTGAGTTCAAAGTGAAAAGGAGGGGGGGATATATAAACATAATTTGTTGAACTGAGTCTGAATGCTTGAAAGCTCTCAATGCTTTTATGATGATAGACAGATAGATAGAAATTAGATGTCATTGCTTTGCAGAGTGGGTATAGAGCAGTGCATCAATGTTAAATGTCTTACTTGAAATCTCACCACAGATCAGCTGCAAACTGAAATTTAAAGCCATTGATCCTATTTTCTATTTTCTTACCATTATTGTAATAGGAATTGGAACTGGATGAGCTTTAAGTTCCCTTCCAACCCAAACCATGCTGTGATTTCTATGAAGACTTTTTAGTTTCATTATGTTGATATTAGGTGATATTCCTGATGAATGTTGTCCTTCTGCCAGCCTTTCATAGCACTGCACTCAACTTCCAGGACCTGCAACAGTCCTCCTATGTGCTTCTGTTGTTTGCAGGATTCGGCGCCTTTTCCACTACATCGTCAACCTGCGCTATTTCGAGATGGTCATCCTCATAGTTATAGCCCTCAGCAGCATTGCCCTGGCTGCAGAAGACCCTGTCCAAGCCGAGTCACCAAGGAACGATGTGAGTACCAATCAACATGGCCAGAATAAACTTGTTCTGCTTCTCCCAGCAGTTCTGCACAAGGCATGTCCATTCCTATCCCTAAAGGATAACATGGTGCACTGGCAAGTGTAGAACTGGAGCTCTGCATACTCTAATTAGCTTTTTCCACTATCAAAATGCTCACAGTTCCCATCCATTTCTACTGCTTAAACCAAATGGGAACTTGAAAATCACTGGTTTTATGGCTGGTGTGACTTACGGGCAGGGTACCTGCAACGCTTGCACATCATTCGGCAATGGGAAAGCATCCTCAGTCACAAGCCAGGGCTGACATGGTCCTACTGTCCCCTTCTCCTGCCAGAGCAGAGCCTGAGGAAGTAAAGCCAGATACAGCTTTTATCTTGGTGGAGCATGGCAGCAGTATCTTAGAATTAGTAACAAATTACTCATCCATGGATATCAAACCAAACTTGGAGTCTTCTCAGATAGGTGCTGTTACAAGCAGGAGTGTGCCACCTTGAACGTGAGAGCATCCTGCCCAGGAGTGTTCATGAAGCAGACAGCTGGGTGTCTGTCTTTCAAGCACATTCACAGAGCTGGTTACAACTGCATGGACAACTGAGAGTCTACAGAACTGAAAATGATAGAAACTGCAAGATGCAGTTGCCTAATTTTAGACTCTTCAGTGTAGATAGTTGCAGTATCATGTGATATTTATATTGACCTAATATCCATTCAGTATGTATAATGGTATGAATCTGACAGTGAATAGGTGCATCCCATCCATATGAAATTTAGGAGATGTCTGGGTGTTTCAATGGACTGGTATCGTGTTTACCAGGCTGTATGCTGAGGAGCCTGTGTTCATCCACCTCTTCAACAGATTAAGGAAGTGAATTGTTCGGAGCACAGGCTGGCAGACCAGGTCAGATCAGGAATTTCCTGGCCTGGCCTCCTGCTTCTGTATCTTGTCAGTCCTTGCTTTTTCCAGAGAAAGACCCACAAATTCTTGTATCAATAATGAGCTGAAGTAGCTACAAGCACTCCCTGTCCCTTGTCCTTAATAGCTGGGAAATGAGTTGTACAAAAAGTATTTTAGCACTTTCTTACTCTCCGAAGGTTTTTAATAGCACTGTCATCAGCTACAGCAGAAGAGAAACCCAGGCAGCTACACAGATGCTGGTGAATAAGCTCTTTTAGAAAGGATATTGAGATATCTCTATCGGAAATATCCATTTTTGACTTATTAAAGCTGCCACATGTGCAGGTGAACTGAAGCAACCCATGGGCATGCACACTGCAGTCTGGCAAGGATTGGAAAACATGCTGCTGTTTAAATCAGATGGTGCAAGTTTGCGCCTAAACTGTTTGAAAACCTCTCATGAGATATTTACCTACTACAGCAAATAGACTACAGCTAGACCAGACTCTTTGCTCATGTGCAGCGTATTTCAGTGTGTAGTCTCCCCTAATATGTGTTTCTCTTTCCCATTTAGGCTCTGAAATACTTGGATTATATATTTACGGGTGTCTTTACCTTTGAGATGGTGATCAAGGTAAGCAGGTTTCCAAGCAGGAAGGTTCACCTCCCCTTGCAGATTTACATATCTGCTTCTGTGAAGCTGGAGAAAGAGGGTGAAGCACTGCAAAGATCCCTGAGGTGCCTGGAGAAGTGGTGGTGATGGAAAACCTTTCTTCCAAATGCTGTTCCTGGGTTAGGCAGTGCACAACAGATGCCTTTCTGAAGTGGCTCTCCTGGTTTCTTTAATCTTCCATTTTATAAGGGAAAATAAGGATGTCTTTAGTAGGTGATTGTGGAAGAGGATTAGAAATGTGTCTGATACAGAAGTGTCTGTGCGTGTCTAAGGACGCAGGAGCTGATAGACTTTACTGAGACATGTTTGATTCTTCCTTTTTCCTTTGATGCTGACCAGGAATATTAATAACAAGTGATTCTTGATCTGTCATGTTTCCAAAAGTTGAGGATTTATCTTTTTACTCGGTAGGGTGACAGGTTTTGCTAAGACCATGGGGCAGTAACTTTCCAGAAAGCACAATACTAATAAAGTAAGGATTTATTCTTGGGGTAGTGATGGAACGAGTTTTTAATGTCAGAGCAAGGTGCAAAAGAGATGCAGAATAAACCCCATATTTCCTTTGTTCAGTAAAAGGAATTGAAGATATGTGAGAAAAGCAACCTTACATAGGGAGTGTAAAGCTCCCAGAAAATGGCATAAAACCTAGCATGCACTTCGAGACTGTGCTGTAGAAGATCTTTAGGAGCATTGCAAGGACGGGGTCAGTCTTGTGCAGAAGTGTAATATCCTCTGCCAGTTGTTAACTCCTACTAATCTGGTAGGATTGGGGTAGAATGCAGTCAAACTGTTTGGGTGTTTCACACACAGACTGCTGTTCCCAAAGATTAATGTATGTCTATGCAGAGAGCCCTGTGTAGCAGTTAGGGCTGCTGTCTCTAGCGCTTTTGGTAATGGGTTATTGACTTCAGCTTTGGTTTTGACTGAGCACTCAGTGCCTATTGGAGACGAGCGGCTCGACTGAGTATCCAGATGTTGTCCTGCTGCTGCAAAGCCGTGTAGAAGAGTTTGTGAACGGTCATTTGATCAAGGACATGCCTCTGTTCCCCAGTACTGTTGATTTGCTACTTGCTTTATTAAAACTCTTTCTTTTCCTGTGTTTCTCCTGAAGATGATTGACCTGGGGCTGCTACTCCACCCTGGCTCCTACTTCCGTGACCTGTGGAATATCCTGGACTTCATTGTGGTCAGTGGGGCCTTGGTGGCATTTGCCTTCTCGTAAGTACATGTTCCTTCACGTTCCAATTTCTAGGAAATAAGCTGCAGAGGAGGCAGAACCCGGGCACAGCCCAGCTGAAGTGCAGCGTTTGTGGCTCCGTTTCTCAGTGAAATGTTCAGTTTCTGTCCTTTATCATCTCAGAGCTGGGGGAAAGCAAAAAAATAATTCCCTGTATTTGTGTTGTAGAATCCCTTGAAAATTCTCCCAGCTTTAGGGGCTCATTCAAACCTTAAGCCAAAGATTTTTATGACTCTTTGGCTGACTTTCTTTCAAGGACACATGGGAACAGTTTGTGGCAGTCCAGTGTCTTCAGGCAGTTGTTTTGAAACTTGTCCTGACTGTAAAGGAACAGTTAATGCAGTCAGCTGAGAAGTCTGTGAACTCTTTACAACCTTGTTTCTAGAGTCATGGGTATTTCTGGTTCGTAGACCTTTGGTGTTTCTCCTTCTCTCTCATTCAGGGTACTTCGATTTCCAGAGAGTTTCACTTCACAGGTTAACTGCTCCCTCCCTGAACGCAGCTCTCTACTTAGGGCATTAAAGAAGCACACGGAGCATTATTTAGTGTCACGGAGGGTTTTGAGCAATGGTCACAGAGGGATTGCCTTTTAAAAGTGAAGATTAGCTTTTCTGTTGAGCATTTTCAAATTAAGAGAGCAGAGGAAGAACAGCGCAGGTTATTCAGAACCTGGGGAACGCAGATTTGGAAGATGGAAAGAAATTTTCCATGTGTAGTTTTTGCCTATGGAATAATTGTATTGCAAATGTTTTCCTGAGACATTCTAGGAGATGACCTGGAAACAGACTTGGCCAGTTTAATCTTCTGCTAGATTAACCTTGACTAATTACATGAACATTTAGCAGCCCATGTGCAAATTGCACTCACTTGTTTATTGACATTATGATTACAGAAGGTGAAGGAATTGTTTTATTGCTAATGAGGAAAAACATTCACCTTTGTCAAGGAACTATGGAATTGTCTTGTATATTCTCTACTGCAAGTAATTTTTAGGCAGCCAGCCACATCCATTGCTCCTTTTATGTGCTCTGCTGATGAAAAGTACTGCCATGACCCTTGCAGCACAAAAAGGTACTGGGACCTTTCTGGTAAGGTTGGCCTGGAGTATTTCCTGAGCTTTTAATTTTCTGGGGTGTCACAGTTCCTTTCATGTGAAGGCTGTGAGAGCTGCATTTCAGATCTTCCGTTCTTCATAACAAATGCTGGACAAAAAAAGTCTAAGCTAATTTCACCAAGGAGTTGATGGACAGAAGATGGGATTGACATTGTCAGTATGATTTGTGAGCCAGTTGAGGAGTGACGCTTTGGGGATATTGGGATCTGGGCTTTCTGTGCCCAATCCTACACCAAAGAATTTAGATCTTGGAGCAAGTCATGTCCAATACAAGTTTCTCAAAGGAATGCTGCCCTCCCTTCTTCAAAGGCTTTGTCCTTATTCGTTGGAAATTGAATTTTCAGAGGAGTTGACTGCTCCTTTGTAAACAAGATTGTCTTGAGATGGAATTGCTGGACTGGTGAATGCCTTGCTTACCTCAAATTTGACACCCCAAATGAGGCTGCTTTCTAAGATTGACCAGATACGTGTGTAGCTTGGTTTCCCTTCACATGAATTTTATTAACACAACATCTTTCACAAGTGGATGTGGTCAGACTGAGTCAAGCGAAAACTTACTAAAAAGAAGTTTAGCAAATTAACAGAGCTCCTCTGAATTGAAGTAGAAAAGTACAATAGTATTAGACATAAGTATTAGTTGGCAAAACAATATTACCTGAGTCCATCATTCACTGAGAATTTCTCTTTTGCATTAAGAATTCAAACTTCTGAGACAGACTGGGAGAAGAGGCACTTTGTGAGCCTTTCAGAGCAGCTCCATGTGCTGTGAGAACAGACATCAGGGTTTGCCTTTAAAACATCTTCTCTTTGAACAAGGTTTTTTAGGAACAAGTTATGAATTAAAATAAGTAATTTTTAATCTTTCTGAGTCTTTTTGTGCTTAGGCTTTCTATTGCTTGCATTGGGCCATGAATATCTACCAGCACCTCATCAACTTCTAAATAAATTACTTGTTACATCTCAACTGTGCTTCATAATAGTTTGCCCCAAGCTGCTTCTGTTTTACATGCTGTTTGAGTAAGCGTTGAGCAGGGATTTGCAGAAAGCCAATATATTAAACCTGCCTGCCTCTTTATTGTGTCCCAGATTAAAGTGAGACAAACCTATTTCTGAGACCTGGGGAAACCTGAATTACTTCTGTGGTTTTCATTATGGCTGTAACCTCTTTTACATGCCCATGTTTCATCAGGCAGGGAGTGCTGACGTCCAGTTCTGAGAATACTGCAGTTTCTCTGCTCTACCCTGTGAGCAGGAGTGAAGTCACTCATAGGAGATGATTTGCTCTCTGTCCCCCACAGTCCAGTTATGAACATTATCAAGCCTCAGACTGCTCAAATGAAAATAGATAGTCACCTCCTTAGCTTAGCTGCATGGTTTGGTTAAACCAGACGGATGCACCAAGCCTGTTGAAGTCAGATAATACTGAAAAAGAGCTTTTGGAGAACAATCTGAGTAATCTTCCCCATTTTGTTAGTAGGTTTGTTCCTAGCAAACACTCCAGGCCTGTAACTCAGCATCAGTGTCACTGTGAAAATGTATTTCATGTGGCTGTTACCAGGTTGTTTGCAGGAATACGTGATTGCCACTCAGTGGGTGGGATTTAATTCATGCATGTTCTTGACCTCATTGGTGTCCAGTGAAGGTGATGTGAATCAACTTCTTTCTGAATAGACATGCCACTGAAAACCCAGGAAAAACAGAGCTTCCTGAAAGCTTCCATCTGGAAATGCATCCATCTGGAATATTGCAATAGGCTATTTGTTTAGGCATATGAGATAGTATCAGTGGTTGCTGCAAGGTTCATAAAATCCATCTCAACCTCTCAAAGCAGCTATCAGTCTGCTTTGTGCCTGGAGCTGTTTAGAAGCTCTTCTGTGCTTGACTGTACTTCAAAGCAGTAAATACACTTTAAAATAAGGCCCCCAATGAGATGCTAGAAACATGAGTAATACCAATGATGATGATAACAAAATAATGTCTTCTATTTAACAATGTATTTCAAACAGAAATTCCTTTCTTTTTCTACACATGCCACAAACATAGAGACATGATTTGGTCTTTAGGGAGGTAGAATTAGAGGAGCTTAAAGCAAGCTAGCAAATTCGGCATCAAAATTTGTCAGCCTCAGATGTAAACTGTACTTGTTCAATAGAAATAGCTGATGAATAGTCAAAAGAGACCGCGTTTTTACCTTTTCCACCACAGAAAGGTGGCTGAGATGCACAGAATTTCACACAGCTCTTTGGAAAAGCAAGCAACGTTTGCCAAACAACCAAGGTTATTATCTCCCAAAGTGTCAGGAGGAGGGAGGTAGATTCTCACCCTGTCTTGTCAGATAAAGGGCGGATGCACCATGGGGGATGTGTGGGAATACCCTGTACAACCAACTTGTTGCTTCCTTGCTTGTTTATGAAGATGGAGCTGGTGGGTGTGGGACAGGGGATGGGAATACCTACCAGCCCATATCTCTATGTGCATGGGGGGCACTGTATAGCCTTACCTTTCTGTTTGTCATTGACTCTGCTCTTTCTTTGTCTTCTTCTTGCTGGAATCTCTCTCTAGGAGTTTCATGGGGTAATATGTTATTCCTGTCTCTTGCTGAACTGTTATGCTTGTCAACCGTGTGTACACACACTTGCCACTGTGGAAACAAGCCATGTTCCACCCATTGCATCAACTCCTTTGTGCCTTTATTACTCATTATTCAGTGAAATGTATTTCCCCTTAACAAACTTCATTCATCCTAATTTTCCTGAAGCAGAGGATAGAAGCAGAGTAGAAAGCAAATTAGACCACCAAGTCAGAAACCATGATAAGCAGATATATTGTACAGAAAAGATTTGAGGGGATGGCTTAGTGGGTGCATTGTTAATACAGGAGCTTGCAATTCATGAAAATCCTAATAATGAGGAGGGAGGTTTAAAGAAGCAATTTTGTTCTTAGAGGACTGCATCTTTAAACTGCATTAACAGTGCTAGAAGCTTCAGGACTAATTTTGCGCAATCTGGGCAGTGTGACTCAGCTGGGATTCAGGCTGTTATCCTTCGACATTGATGAACAGTCTTTGATGTGAAAACAGAGTGTAGAGAGGTTTTTTAGAGGTTGGCAGGGGCAATTTGTAAAGGAAGAGGTAGTAAAAGTTGTGTTTATCTATCTGAAAGGAGATGGAAGTTGTGGCATTGGTGCAGTACAGCACAGATTTGCTTTGGGGATTGAAAAGGAGGGGGAGCTGCATCTTCTCATGCTGTGGTTCCAAGCAAGGCAGGAGCTCGGTTGGCTCCTCTGTAACAGATAAGCCAGAGATGCAATGAAATGGACGCAAGGATGTGGACCAGGAAACTGGGCACTGGTTTCTTTGTTCCATCTAGGAAATCAGGTAATTTAGACCGTGGAAGAGGGTGGCTTTGTGCTTGGGCAGAGTTGTGTTACCTCATTTGGTCTTTGGTGGAGGAGTTTAAGGCCTAGAGAGTTGGGATTGTTCAGCCTGGAGGAGACTCTGGGGAGACATTATTGTGGCCTCTCAGCACTTAAAAGGGGCTTATAAGAAAGATGGGGAGAGGCTTTTTAGCAGGGCCTGTTGCAGTAGGACAAGGGGAATGGTTTCAACTAAAACAGGTTGCCCAGAAAGGTGGTGGATATTCCATCCCTGGAGACATTCAAGGCCAGGCTGGATGATATTCTGGACAATCTGATCTAGTTAAAGATGTCCCTGCTCATTGCAGGGGGTTTGAATAGATGAGCTTTGAAGGTCCCTTCCAGCCCAAACTGTTATATGATTCTATGAATTCATGTTCTGCCCTGGAGATCTCAGGAGATCACACAAGGTTGTGACTCCACCTGACTCTGAATATTTGATGGCATGAGTCTGAGACGCCCATGCCTCATGAAATCAGAGGTGCTGGCGGGAGCAATAGAAACAAGAAGCTTCAATTTTAAAGAGCTATTAATTTTTGAAAGGATCTTTTATTTATTAAAGAAAAAAAGGCTGTGTCAAGCTCTTTAAAAATATTTTTAATGTTTTTAATAGCAGCAAACTGCCCCCCCCCAAAGCCAGAACTGGCCTAGTGCAATTTATTTCTTTGTGGTGTTCTCTTGTTTCAGGCCACTGGGCTCCTGTTTGCTGTCTTCATCTCTTCTGAGACTTCTGAATTTTGCAGTTGTTGTTCTGCAGTCATCTAAGATCTTGTTCCTTTCAAAACAATTTATTTCTGTTGTGAGAAATAATCTGGTCAAATGTGTGCTTGAATACACCCTTTAACTGAGTCCTAGTTCCATCTGGACCTTTTATTTTGTGGGACATCTGGCTTTGTCTTTAAGTGGTGTATTAAAGCAATATTGGTGGAAGGGTGCTTAAAAACACTGAAAACAACCATTAAGGTTTTATTTGATAGGTTCGAGTAATTGCAGAAGATCCATTTAATTAAAATGCCATTTGCATCACTACAGTTCAGAGTACCAGTTCTATAGAAGAAACCTTGCTGTTAGGCTCTGCTATAGAAGAACCTCAGTGTGGCAAGAAATCAGGATGATTTCTCAGGATCAACATGTGACTGACATCATAAATCCCATTAACATTTAACTGGGTTATGTTCTTTATTTGCTTAGCTGCCTGAAAGGGGGAAAAGTAATAAATCAGCCCTTCCTCATGACCTTCGTTCAGGCAGGAGGAGTTTAGTAAAACCAGAGCTGTCTGCCATTCACCTCCAGGCTCTCAGTGCAGTCATCCACATGCACCCCCTTGTGAAGGAAAAACAGCTTCTCTTATGGACCCAGGAGAGGGGATTTGCTCTGTCCCACCTATCCACTAGTCCCCAGTAGGTCTGTTTATCCTTCCTAGATATTAAGCCCACAGAGGTTGTTGCTTCAGGCTTGGAGCCAACCCTGTGAGACTCAGGCTTGCTCCTTCAGAGCCAAGAAGTGTCTGTTCTTGTCTTGAACTCGCTTTCCAGGAGGCCTTACTAGCACAGTTGTTACTTAGCACCAATGTATGGCAGTAGAGAAGATAGGTGTTTAGGTTTCCTGGAAGCAGGAGCACTGGAAGACACCATGCAAAATATCCTGTGGTTCTGTTTGAACCCAGATGATGACTCTTGAGGTTTACTAATTCAGTTGCTACCTGCCAGTGCTGTACTGCTAGGCTGGGGCTCTGTGTGCTAACCTGCAAACCAGAAACATGGCCACAAATGATCAAGAATTGAATACAGCTCTGGACCAAGGTATCCCACCTCTTTTTTTTTCTCCTACTACCCCAACCACATGTCCCTCAACCCTTCACTCTTCTCTCACCACTACTTCTCTTAGTTCCCACCTCTTCACCCTCTCTCCCCTGGCTTCCTCATACAGTTGAACTCTAAATGGCTGGTGATCATGGAGAAACCCAAGCAATTTCCTTGGTCTTCCAGAGGGTGAAGGGGCCAGGAGGGGCAGCCAGGTTGATGGACATGGGCTGGGTGACCGTCAGCCGTGGGCACTGGCTGGCTGGCTGTGCTAGGTGGTATCGCCTTCCTGGTTACCTATTTCCCCTTCTTCTTCCCTCCTGCCACCAAATGTCCTCCTCAAGAGGCTGAACAGACAGTTTTGCAGCCAGGGTATTGCTGAGGATCTGACACAGCTGCCTGAGGAGTAGGTGAGCTCCAGTTCGGGCAGCTCAGCTGGAGGCTATGGTGACAAGGAGATGGCTGCAGTGCCCATGCAGGATCATTGTTTGCTAGGAGCTGGTTGAAAGCAAGTTGACAAAGCCAAACATGGGCCAGATCTTCATTCGTGGTGAAACCTGAAAAGAAAGGCAGTAAAAGCTGTGTTTGCACTGTCTGCTGCATCTCAACCAGATCAAAGTGTCTGTAATAAGAATGAAAAATTATTTCTTTTAAATATATAAGAACTACTTCGTGGCATAAAATCAGTCCTGTAACTCCATAAGTATCAGCTCAATCACCTGGATTTACAGCTGTACCAGCAGTCAGACATTACTAAAATGGTTCTAAAGCAGCCCTGAAAGATAAGGAGAGGATAGGCAAATCTCCATCCTGTTTTCCCTGCCCTCCATTTCTATTAAATCATGTGCAAAGGCAGCTTGTGTTCTATGTCTAAGTCATGGGGATGCAGCCCATGTCCCTCCAAAAATTCCTTATGTTTCACGGCTTATTGCATTTCAGGCCAAGTGCAGTGACTGGTAATTGGAGAAAGGAGACCAGATTGGAGACGAGAACGTGTGTTTCTAGGTTACAGATTCAGATCCAGTGCAAGTTTTGAGTAGCACAGTGTTAACGCTGAATGAGTTATTAGGTTTTTAGGAATAGATTGCAAAAGGGCACCTTCCGGGGCTGAGCAAGGTCAGCTGGCCATGGAACTAGGTGGTTTCTTCCACTCTTGGTGCTTACCCCTTAGCATCATGCACAGGGCTGGCTGCTAGCAGCATGGGGAAGCTTTGTGGTCCACCACCTGCACATCTCCTGTGGGTCTCTTGGGTTACTTGTATTTCTATTGCTTTGCTGTTGAGAAGAGGAATGTTTAGCAAACTGGAAAAGCATAGAATAGGTACATCAGCATCTATTCCACATGTTATTCATTCACACCTGTGTTACCTCAATACAGTCTCAGACCCAAACCTCTAGTCATGATTAAAACTCTGTTGAAGATTTTCATCCCATTTTTCACTCCATAAGAAATGAAGGGGAATGTCATTGTTTTATTGTTGGGTTGGAAGAACATATAACAGTGTCTTTTTTATTTTACCTTGGAAGTGCATGAGGAAAGGAACTCTGTCCTTCCCCTAAAAACCTCTTAATGGTAACAAGAGGAACTGTCTCCAGTCTTGCACTCATATTTAACAAAAACTAAAATATGACTTACAGCACCCGCATGTGTAAGTGGGAAGTTCCCTAGCACTGTTCCAGGCATGTAATATGCTGTCATATTACATGTTCCCGCATGGGTTTGGTAGCATGTCTTCTAAGAGAGACTCGAGGATGAGGGTGTGAGCATGGAGCAGCTCAGGTCCCCAGGAGAGCTCTGTGCCTCACTATGAAGTCTCCACTTCCCTCTGGTCTCTGTCTGCTTGTCTAGACACAGCATCTCCAGAAGGATACAGAGGAACATCCTCCTGTCTCACCCAGGTGCCTGGGAGGCAGGAAAGCCAAGTGTGACTTTCCCACTTCTCCTGCCTGGGGGTGGGATGGATACACTGAGCCTCTTCTCCTGTTGGCTGCAGCCGAGAGTTGCTGCTGTCCTGGCTCTGCCCATTGACTGGGTGGGAATTTGGGGAAGAAGGTGACCAGTTCCGGGGTGATGTTCGGTGAGTAGCTGGGAAGGGAGTGAAAGCTGGAGAGCACGTGTGGCTGAATGCTGCATGGACCTTGCCCACAGCCTTCCTCCTGTGTGATGATGAACATGTCTCAAGCAGGCGTTCATCTGCGGTCCTCACTAGGACAGTCTGCATCCATGGTGAGAATAGCAACCAAAACCTGCAAAAAAACCCAAAACCAAATCAATTCCACAACCAAAACCACACTTGGAATCTATAGATGCTGTACTTAATGACCTGAGGACCAAACTATTCCCTCTGTTGTTCTTGTGCCTTTTATCCCTTGCAGAGGAACCAAAGGCAAGGACATCAACACGATCAAGTCACTGCGAGTTCTGCGAGTCCTGAGACCGCTGAAGACCATTAAACGGCTGCCAAAACTGAAGGTTAGAGAATAACCCCACATCTTTCTTTCTCTGGAGGTTTACAACTGATCTGAGGGGAAGCTGATGGACCAAACTTAGTCCAAGTTATTTCTGTTCTTTTTATTTCATTGCAATTAATCTCTTTGCCAGATTTATAAAAATAGCCATGCAGATGTTTAGCAAATGTCAAACACTTGTTTCTTTTGCAAACACTGTGCAATATTATGAATTATTGTGAATCCATGTTAAAATCAAACTTCTAAAAAAGGAAAAGGAAAAAAAAGGCAAATAAATTAAATTACAGTTCATGAGTGTGATGCTTTTAGAAAGGATGAGGGAGAAAATAGATTTTGGTGTGTTTGGCTTTCCCTAGAGAACTTTACATGAACATTGCAAGATATTACACAGTCTATCTAAAGAGAAGCGTCATTGCTGTATGAGGACTTCAACTTTGTTCATCTTTTCTGTTAAAGGATATATAACACAGGGCTTTGCAGCAGTGCACTTTCATCTCTAGGACACTGTGTTATAAAGTAAAATTTAAGTAATGGCTTGTGGTTACTTATTCAACACCATTTCAAAACGCTTTGAGATACAGCCAGCCCCTGGAAGCAGAGAATGGAAGGAGCGACAAGATTCAATTTCTGCAACTCTTGAATACCTGTTGGAGAACATCTTCATGTGGCATCACTGCTTGCACGCTCTTTTCTGTGAGAGATGGGGAAAAAAGCAATGGGTGCATTTGCAATTGTGAAACAGTGGCTGACAAATGCTGGTGCTGCATAGGGGCACATAAAAATCAGGATCAACTGTTCTATAGATCTGCTTTTGTCCTTACCCAAAATTCCATATTTAAATAATTTTATGTGTTTTTATGCATACCAAATTTACCTCAATAGATAAGGAAGAGTTATGTTGAACAATGTAGAAAATGATCTTCAGAAGTTTGAAATGTACAGCTTTTAGGTCATAAACCAGTCAACAGTAGCTCAGGGTGCCGAATGCTTTTTATTGAACGTCTTCCTTATTTTCAAGCTGTTTTACAGAGGAATTTTACCACTTCTACAGAAGCATTCAAAAATCTTTATGTGAAGCAGAAGTCATATTCATATGGTTTGTGAACTGAACTGTGTCCAGTTCTGGGCCCCTCACTACAAGAGAGACATTGAGGTGCTCAAGCAGGGCCAGAAAAGGGCAACAAAGCTGGTGCAGGGCCTGGAGCACAGTGTGATGGGGAACGGCTGAGGGACCTGGGGGGTTCAGATGGAGAAGAGAAGGCTCAGGGGGGACCTGATCACTCCTACAGCTGCCTGAGAGGAGGATGGAGCCAGGAGGGGGCTGCGCTCTGCTCCCAAGGAACAAGGGATGGGACAAGAGGAAACGGCCTCAAGCTGCACCAGGGCAGGTTTAGATGGAGCTGAGGAACAATTCCTTCCCCAAAGGGTGCTCAGGTATTGGAACAGGCTGCCCAGGGCAGGGCTGCAGTCACCGTCCCTGCAAGTGTTCACACACCGTGGAGATGAGGCCTCAGTGCTATGGGTTAGTGGTGGCCTTGGCAGTGCTGAGAGTGGTTGGACTGGATGAGCTTAAAGGTATTCTCCAACCTAGACATTTCTATGACTAAAAGTCTTCACAATTCCATAATTGATTTTTTTTCCTGAACATGGTATGCAATAATCAGTAAGATCCATGTGGTGATGTAGAGATATTTTCAGTGTTTCAAATCAGGATTTCTGGGTTGCATCAGGAATGCAATTTTGTGAATTATTCACTTCCATTCAGAGAGACAGGAGCAGTATTGTACAAACCCCATGCTCAGGCAGTAAAACTGCTCCATTTCTATTATTATGACAGACATCTCAGACTAAAATTAAACTGCAAATGACAACGAATCAGTGACTAATAACCACATCATAAATGTATTTGAGAAGTTCTTTGCAGGGAGTTCAGAAGTAACATATGCTGACTGGATTAGTCACTTTATTTTGAAAGATAGTTCATAAGAGAAATATTACTCGAAGGATTTGATTTGTATCTGGTATATTGTCCTTATTATTTAACAGTTCAAATAATGGTCAACAAGTAACATATTTGATGAGGTTTTACTTGTCCGGTAACTGGGAGTAAATTAAACTGAAGTACGTTTTACATTTCATAGTTGTCTATGATTCTATGACTTACATGGCCTAGTTTGGGTTGGAAGGGACCTTAAGGTCATCCAATTCCAACCCCCTACCACAGGCAGGGACACCTTCCCCAAGAGCAGGTTGCTCCAAGCCCCGTCCAACCTGGCCTTGAACACTGCCAGGGATGGGGCATTTTTGCTTATGACTAATGCAACTCCGTGAGCTGTGATTGTCTTTAAACGTTATGGGCAGCACCAGACAATTGAGTAACACAGCCAAACTCACCGAGAAAGCAGGAGATGTAGGAAGCTTGTGGTGTTATTTCTCACAGCTGGAGCATGACTCTTGGTCAAACACTTGGTGTGAAAGTCCATGAAGACACCCATGGGTTGTAGGTTGGGTCATTACCCCTGGGTGAAATTAAATGCCAGACGCCAAGATATTAGATGCACTTTTCCTTCCTTTCAACCCCTTAACCTTCTTCTCCTCCATCCCCAGGCTGTCTTTGACTGCGTGGTGAATTCCCTGAAGAACGTCCTCAATATCCTCATCGTTTACATGCTCTTCATGTTCATTTTTGCTGTCATTGCTGTGCAGCTCTTCAAAGGCAGGTTCTTCTACTGCACTGATGAGTCAAAGGAACTGGAGAAGGATTGCAGGTATGGCTGGGGGCAGGGTCTGCAAGGCGTATCCCCATTTCCCTTTGGCAGCAGCAGCTCCCTGACTGCCCCAAGGCTTCATTTGGGTACCTGCTGAGCTTGATGAGTCTCCTGTAAGTAAGAGCAATGCTTCAGCACGATTACCCTAGGGGTGAACTCTTCCTTTTGTTGTTTTAACAGCTGCATCATTCTTGGCTCTGATCTAGCAAATGCTTGATGATGCAGGGGAGCAGGAGGCTTCTGCAACCAGGGCTAGGTGTGATTTTAAGCTAAGGGATTTTTGAAGGGATGGTGTGACTCCTTTCTACCTGCTGCCTTGATTCTTTGGGCTCATATGAATTAGAAAAGCAGGATGAATAAATAATCAGAAGTGAGCTGGTAGGAAGTTAGAGCGCTCCTAACTAGCTGAAAAAGGGGACAGTACTTGAATATCTTAAAAACCCTGTTGTGCCTTGTCCTTTGCAGCAGATTGTCACCGTGTTTTACCACAATGTGCATCTTTCTCACTTGCCTTTTCTCTTGATGCCCAAACCGCATCCTCAGCACTGCCTATGTCTGCCTTTGTTACCCCTCTCCTGCTGTCTGACAAGTGCAGGGCACATCCCTGGTGTGACCGCATCCACACATTCAGTAGCTGTGGAGACTGTTGCTGCAGCTCTTCCTTGCAATAGAGCAGATAAATATGTTACAGAAAGGAATGTGAAATTACGGACGAGTGTACGTTGTAGGCTGGAGGGGAGTTTTGCAGCTGCCAGGCTCCTTAGACCATAAGGACAGATCCAATCCAGAAGTAGGAACCAGAGACTTTTCCCTATCGAACAGCACAGTTTTCTGTGGGTCAGACAATTTGGGGTCAGCATGCTCTTAATTGCTGTCTTCGTCTAATGAATCAATGCCCTGATTACAATTTCTTTCATTTTTAGACCCCAGCCCAGTTCCTGTGGCTCAAAAGGACTTGAATAAGCCCTTTACTTCTGTTACAAACCTAGGGGCTGTCTCTTTATTTGTCTTTAATACATAGCACAGTCGGACTCTGCTCCTGGGGCTTTTCCGTGATCCTCCATGAGTCAGATGAAGCGGCTGATTTGGTTTAATTCTCTCAATCTGAATTGCTGCTTTTTCCTAGGGGTCAGTACCTCGATTATGAAAAAAATGAGGTGGAGGCACAGCCCAGGGAATGGAAGAAATACGAGTTCCACTACGACAACGTGCTCTGGGCTCTGCTCACTCTCTTCACTGTCTCCACAGGAGAAGGGTGGCCAACGTGAGTACACAGGGCTCCAGGGTCAGTGATCATGGAGGTAATGGTACCTTTCCACAGCTCTGAGGGACACGTAAGCAGCAGTGACCTGTGTAATAAGAAGAGTCTTTTCCCAGCTAAGCTTTTATTTCCCCTTGTGTGATTATTGAGTGAATCAGCAGCAGGGCTCTGTGTTTTCCTTGCCATTCCTCTGAGCTTGCACAGGGATGCTTAGGAGGTATTTAGTACTTCATAGCTTGCTTGCTCCAGTGTTTTGGACTTGCACGCCTTCCTCAAGTGTACCAATTGATAATGGAAATGTAAGAAAAAGAGGGGGAAAAAGTATTTTGACCTATGCTGAAAGTACGCTGGGTATGACAGTCCCGAAGTCGCATTTACTGTTCAGCATATGGCTTTATTTTGGCACACTTTTCTGCTGTGACACATGGAGCACAAATCATGGTCAGGGTTTCTCCATGACAGGACTTCCCTGTCCTTCATGTTCAACTGTTTCATAAGATAAAGAATAAAACACACAGCACCAGTCTTCCTTATCCAGTCCCTCAGTGTGTTCCCCTCCTCGGAGATCATCACTACATTTCTTTTCCTCCCGTTACTTTTTATTCCTGTTGATCTGAAAAGAGAAGCCAGATCTAACTGTATCCTCTCCACTTGGCCAAGGGGGATAAATGGATCTGTACGTAGCAAATCTCCATCATTCTGACAGAATGGTGAAAGCAGAAAGGGTTTCCTTAAAAATATCCTCAAGGACAACTTCTTCCCAGCCATAACAATGGGAATGATTTTGACCTGAGCATATGGGGAACACCCTTTGCATGAGTGAAGGCCAGTAAGTGGCTATCAGGGTGTCATTGGTGCTTCACACTGATTTCATTGACTTTTCTTCTCTCTTTGCGCTTGATTGCAGTGTGCTGAAGCACTCGGTGGATGCCACCTACGAGGAACAGGGCCCCAGCCCTGGCTACCGAATGGAAATGTCTATCTTTTACGTGGTGTATTTTGTTGTCTTCCCTTTTTTCTTTGTGAACATCTTTGTGGCATTAATCATCATCACCTTCCAAGAGCAAGGAGATAAAGTGATGTCAGAGTGCAGCCTTGAGAAAAACGAGGTACCCATGTCTTCTGTATCTGGGGGCTCAGAGCACCTCGATCCCAGTGCAAACCCACTCCTCATCCCTCCCATGCCTTAGGGGGCTGTAGAGCAGTCATTATCTGAGGGTGTGTGGTATAGAGACCAAATACAGACTGTTCCAGCTTCTGCACAAAACCAGGGAGAGCCCCCAGTGCCTCAAATGAGTAAGCCCTGTCACATGTCCCCATGAACCACACCTCTGCTTCACAGCAAATGTAGACTTGCATGTTAACTTAAGCATATAGGTGTGAAAGGAGGTAAATCTTTGGCCTTTTAGAAGCCAGTCATCGGAAACCAAACTGAATTATAGTTGCTGCAACTCCCCAAAGGAAATCTCCTCTCACCTGCTTGGTTTTGTGCCTGACTGAGTTGATATCCTGAAAGCAGCCAAAAGCAGGTGCCTTGAGAAGAGTATAAGACCAGGGCAAGCATATACGAGGCTCAGGAACATCCCAAGTTGGACGTGGATTTATTTAGTGTATCTTTCTTTCATGGATGTACTGTTTCCTCCTGAACCCATGCAGATGTTTAGCATCTGCAACATCCTTTGTCTGGGGTCCCACAGCCTCAATGACCTGTTGTATGAAAACCCATCTCTTTTCATTTATTTTGAAACTGGAACCTGACTGTTGATGAAAAGAGATGACTTATTAATCAGTTGTTATTTAGTGCATTGTTTGTCTGTATGTCCAAAATAAAGCAGAATATGTAGAGGTGTTTTACCCATGTTATTCTCAAACTGAGCAGAAGGTATTTTTGCAGTAATTTATTAATTTTTACCTAAATCCAAGCTGAGGAAATGCTCCAGAATTGAAAGTTCATGTGGGTAGAAATCAATTTTTAACTAGTGTTATGCTTATAATAACGTGAACAGAAACAGGCCACTAAGGGGGGTCTTTGAGAGTTCACACAGTGATATTAGTTGGATACTTTGTTGGTAGAGTTCGATTCACATTCTATGAAGTATTATTAGCTGCAGAGGTTTTGCTGTGTGTGAGAACATACCTGAGTTTCCCATTAGTTTTTAAGCACAAATAACATCTTTACCAATCCTCTGCTTTCTACAATTATACATCAGGAGGAATTGGCAGTGTTTTCTGAAGTGAGCCTGTGCATTTAAAACTCCTTTCCCCAAGTAGGACCTACCAGGAGCTGGGTTGTGGTGGAAAACTGTCTCCCAGGATTGCAGAGGACCATAGGAGTGTTTGAGGGTTTAATAATTTAGCAAATGGACAAAAGTTATCACTATCTGGGCATCTTGGGCTGCATTTTACAGCAGTCATCAGTGCTCACATCGTGTGTGAGAAACGCTTAGAAATACCATCCTCCACCAAATGCTCTGCTCACTCTCCCAATCTGATATCTCAACTGATAGAGGCTGCCAGCCCTTTTCTGTATTCTTTTCATCCCCTTTTTGTTTTGTAGAGGGCCTGCATAGACTTCGCCATAAGTGCCAAGCCACTGACCCGCTACATGCCTCAGAACAAGCAATCTTTTCAGTACAAGATGTGGAAATTTGTGGTGTCCCCTCCCTTTGAGTATTTTATCATGGTCATGATTGCACTCAATACCATTGTCCTCATGATGAAGGTTAGTTGGCTCTTACTGAATCTTTGCAATTCTGGGTGAGTGAATGTGGTGTTTGTTGGAGGGGCTTTGTACTCTTGATCTAAGAGCTGGGGGGTGATCAAGAGGAACAACTACCCCTTCTCATTTGCTGGTGTCATTTTCAGATGCTTTGTGGTTATTTTTAGATGTCTCAGTCCCCAAAGGGAGGTGGTTTAGTTGTCATGAGATACTGAGAATGGGATTCCCCCACTCGGCACTGTTTTGGCTCATAGCCCCTTCAGTATGTGGCCAGTGGGATGGGAACTGGGATCTGCTGGTCCTGAGCTCCCAGCTCAACTTGGGCTTCCTGCTGCAGAGCAGGGTCACTTGGAGATGCTCAAAATTCAGCCATGCCAGGGAAATGATTGCAATTTGCAGCAGTGTCTTAGGGTCTTCTGGAACAAAACACAGCTTTGCACATGTCGTCTGGTTTTGAAAATGCCCTTTCTTGCCCTGGTCCGTGTTGTGCTTACAGGGAGATGTATGCCAGCAACAGTCCTCCAGTCCTGGGGTTCTCTCCAGCTGCCCCATTAGGATAGCATGGAGGCAACAGTGTGCTTCTGGAGTGGCATGAGTAACTGTGTCGTATGCCCAAGTCTTGCTTAAAGTGAGCGCAAGATCTGACACTAAAATGAGCAGGAGTTTTGCAGTCAGACAGGTCAGCAGGGAAGCTTTTATTCTGTAAGTGATCCTCCAGTAACAGCCTTTCTTCCATCCTGGTTTAGTTCTATGATGCTCCAGAAGCATATGAAGAAATGTTGAAATGCCTGAATATTGTGTTTACATCCATGTTTTCAATGGAATGTGTACTGAAGATCATTGCCTTTGGTGTGCTGGTATGTGCCTTCCTCGTTTACTTTCAACTGCTTCCTCTCTACGTGAAATGCTTGTATTTCATGATGTGCATTTTGAAACCCCTGTGTTGCAAAGAGAAAAATAACCCCTGGATCCCCTCTATCCCCTTTGTGTTTTCATTTGGCAGAATTATTTCCGAGATGCCTGGAATGTCTTTGATTTTGTAACAGTGTTGGGAAGTATTACTGATATTTTAGTAACAGAGATTGCGGTAAGTGCCCTTTGCTCAATTTGCTACATTTACAAACAAAGCTGTACCCTGTCTAGACATTGCACCTTCTCCCTACCAGCCTTCTTCCCTAGAGCTGCCTCTGGGACTCAGTGTGTGATGATGTCCTTGGGTGAGCTGGCAGCCTGGCTCCATTAGCTCTACTCTTTCTACGGAGATGAGCACAGCCCCAAAGACTCTCGTGCAAAAAGCTCTGATGAGCACGACAGTGCTCGTGACCCTGCCAGAGAGCAGCCTTTCTTTCGTGTTCAGCAAATGACTCTAACCCTGAGCCATTTTTGTCTATTAATGGAAAAACCCTGTTGAATTTAATAGAGGGAAAAGATCAAAAGGATTCTGTTGAAGACTGCTGGTTTATAGTGTGAGGTGCTTTGCAGGGCACACAGACATGTCTGTCCCCTTGGGGCTCCTACCCAGTCTTGGTCACAAGGCAGAATGAAGGTGATAAGAGGAGTCAGAAGGGGAGGGGTGATGGGAACATGGAAACAGCCAGAAACTCATCAGCCTGGATTGCGTGTTTGGTGCATTTCTGTCCTGTGCACAAAAGCTTTGTGAGGCAACGATTCAAACAAACAACTTCACCAGAGGGTTTGTTGGCCAGCCCTGCGCTGGCTGCTGTCCCCCTGCTCATGTGGCCTGTAAATGACATGAAGTGTACAAATTTGCCATTAAATTCAAGAGGATTTTTCCATGAGGGCAGCAAATGTCTCACTCAAGCCTTGACAACCTGGTATTACCCATTTTATGAATTGCTTCTCTCCTCTCCCAGTGCATGTTATAGCTGAGGATGCTGTATCTCTATGTGATGGATTTGAACTTTACTATAATGTTTTTTTCTCAGTCCCTGGGATTTGCTTATAGATCTGTTTTGTGTGTGCTGAGAACTATGCTCCCAGACTTCTTTACAGGACATTCAGATGGTGGTGAAGGCCATATTACTGTTTCTAACAGAATGCACCATAATCTAACCTCATTGGTACAAAAAAGCACAACCCCCCCCCCCCCCAGTTTTACTCCCCACACAAATGGTGCTCATTTAACGGTTGGTGAATCCTATCTCATAGGTTTTGGATTACCTTTTGCTCTCAATGCACAGCTTACAGCCAGGGTAAAGTGACTTAGATCAAACACAAGGTCTAACTACCACTCCTTTGAGTGCTTAGAATCCTTACACTGATGCTTTTTCCCACTCCGTCTCATGGGGCACACTTTATTGCCAGTCTCAGGTCCCAAAATTTTTGCCTTGGTTTGAAACTTGGTGAAAACATTTCCAAGTCAGCTACAAACAGAGGCCAACGCTTCTCTTCCACCCCTCCTTTGACCGGGAAGAAGCATCACAACCAACTCGCACGTGGCAAGGGAGCCTGTGGTCTCTCAGAGATTGGTATCTTCTCCTTTAGGAAGACGTCTCCTTCACAACACCAAGCCCACATGCTTCTTGTTAAAATCCTGCTTTGTACAGCTACTCAGCAGGCAGAAAGCAGGATCAGTGTTGCCTGTTCTCTGCTTGGCAGTAATTTCTCTGGTCTCCAACATTAAAGACAGCAGCAATTTGGGGATGCCTTTGAAGAGTAGTGTGAATTACCTCTAAAACCAGCCAGTAAACTCCAGTAGTGTTAAACTCCCAACAACCTGCTCTCCTTTCCATTATCCTCCCAGGTAGTAATGGAGAGGCTTTCAGTATTGGAATACTAGATCCTTTAAGTCAAACCTTAGAGAGACCTTTCTAATGTAGTTTAACAGCTTTCCCTGACAGTCTGTGCAATACAAAGCTGCTCACAAGCATGTCTTAAACATAAAAGCCATATATCCCCCCGTACCACTCCAGCCCCTGACCTCTTGGTCCTCTGTCTCAGGCCATTGAAGTCTCTAAATCTTCCCCTTCTTCAGCACTTCCATATAGCTATCACATCTCCTTTCCACATGTTTTCCCTTGGGGCACATAGGGTGGAAAACCAGCAAAAGGATCCAGCATTCTGCTCTGGTTCTGTTTTGTTGGTTCCACAATAGGTTTTAGCACGTGTTATTCTGACCCACAGTGCATCAGGGGAAACCCGAGAGGTCCCAGACTTGCCTGGGAAAATCCAGGACTGTTTTGCCACCTGGGAAGTGGCACAATACATGGATATTGTGGAAGAGTTACACTTTAATCCATCTTTGTAATATATAACTTGTTATTTTGTGGAACTAGAGGTGCACCTGAATCACTTACGTACTGCTGGTATTTAGAACCAATTAAAAATGCAGGAAGGGGCTGGAAAACGTGATGCAATGATAGCGAGTAAACTGTTTGCAAACAGCAGGGACCAAAGCAGGACCAAGCTGGTGAGTGCCTCAGTCACAGAGCACAGATCAGGTGTGTGACCTCAAGTCTTCAATCCTACAGCCTCTGCTCAAACTCTCATTGCTCATTAGATTTCCAGGTAGGGTAGAGGAGTAACTAAGGGTCGGGATGAAGATTGGCTCTGCACAAACACAGTAGCTAATGCTGAACCCAACTTCATCAGCTTCCTGGCTCAGTCTGTGATCAGGGGTGCAGCAGCTCTCTGAGCTCTATAGAGCTGAGAATAAACAAAGTGGAGAACTCTTTGCTTGCCACAACTCAGAGCTCGGTCCAACAGCAGAGGATGCCCTCTTCTTCCTTGGCCTCCCTCAGCTCCAGCCTCTGCCTGGCTGGCAAGCAACCATGGGGATAGCTGGGTGGCACCCCCCGTTAGTCCTTTCCTGAGCATTCAGCCCCATTATTCCACACCCACCCAGGTCACCCACTCAGGTGACCCCCACAATGTGATCTTGATGCTTCTGTGCCTGTAACAATCACCCATGAATCATAGAATCACAGCCTGGTTTGGATTGTAAAGGACCTTAAGGTCATCCAATTCCAGCCCCCTGCCACGGGCAGGGACACCTTCCACTAGAGCAGCTTGCTCCAAGCCCCTTTGTCCAACCTGGCCTTGAACACTGCCAGGGATGGGGCATTCACAACTACAGCTCCCTACAGAGAGGGGATGCTGTCTGGGTGTAACTTTAAGATCAAGCTCACAAGTAGTTACAGGAGCACCACTTTTCTCCATGACTGTGTATTCCAGCTATAAGGTAAATGAACCTGCTCACCTGGGCAATCTCACCTTGGCTTCCACCAGCTGTGCTACATCGGTACTTTAACCCACTGAAAAGTAAAGATAAAAGGAAAAGACATGTTGATTAACTGCTTTATTTTGATTTTCTAGTCATGTCATATGTAATTTACTTTGTGAATGCAGTGGAATATGTATATATATTTTTTTATTTCCTCAGGCAAAAACACATATGTCAGTTTTTTACCCTCTCAGTAACTGAGGTATAACAGGGGGCACCAAGGCAGAGGTGTCCGAATGGGCATATAGCAAACTGACATCTATTTCTATGCCTGGAAATACAAAAACCATCCTGAGAAGTGTTTGTGAATTGCCTCCCAATTTGCATTACAAAATGAAATGCAAATACGAACTGCACTGTCTGTGTTACCGTTTAGGATCCAGAACCTGTTTTGGTTTGAAGCACTTTTTGGTTTATATAACTATCACAAAATAACACCCCCTAAAAACCCAACAGTTTCTTTTCCAGTGAAATTTTCAGAGTTTCCTTTTTTGCTTGTCCTGATTACTCATTTTCTCTTTTTGTTTCCTGTTTTGTTCTTTATTTTCCTTATCTACCTGCTGAATCACGCCATCCAATCAACATACAATGCGAAAACCATGTCTCCGTCTGTATGTTGTGCACCTGCTGCTCAAAAAAACCCAATAAATTTGTAAATAACCTTGCAAAATCCCCATCCATGACAACATCACATATAGGACACGGTTGGTTTCATTGAATTTAAGCAATTCTTTAAATTCTCTGCTTTTATTTTCTCTCGTTTTTCTTTAATTTGACTCGTTTTTTGATGAGATTTCCGATTGCACTGGTGAAAAAAAGCCTCACTGCAGCGTGCCTCAAAACTGGCTTCTGTCCTGCATCTTCTTCCCCTTGGCTAATTGGTGACGTGAGGCAAATGCAGTTACCAATAGCCTGTTCTCTGCTCTTTGTTACACTTGGCAACGATAAAGGGGAAACTGACACTTGCTTGATTTTGATGGAAAATTGAATGAGAATAGGAGGGAAGGATGCTGCTGGATGACCTGCAGTAGAGAAGATTGGCTGGCTGGAAAACCCTACCTTTTGTGAGTGGTGGAATGAAACTCAGCTCTCAGAAACTGGTTTTCTTTTATGACGAGATGCACTGAGCTTTCTGCAAAGGGAAGCAGCACCTTTCAGAGGGCTGCCTTGCAGGTACTTTAAGCCCATGGTTTACAATGTAAGGTAAGGCAAAAAGATGATTGAAGTGATTACAGACTTGCTTCTCTCAAATCAAGAGAACTCGTAGGAAAGAGGGACGTTGAAAACTCTTTGTGATACCAGCATATCAAAGCATTTTGCCACCACAGTGGACACAGAGTCCCTGGATGCAAAAGCAAAGATCTGAAGTGAAAAGCACTGGGAACCAGATCCCACTGGGAATTTAGTGCCTGTCTCTAAAGATGCCTTTGGCAATACTGGCCTTTGTCTTTGAAGATCATAAATTAGGCAAAATAGAATGAATGAAGAAAAATACAATCTAAAAAATACAGGTAATTGTCTTGGCTATGGTTAATAACACAAATGAGACCATAAGCTTATCAAAACTGCTTGCCTGGCTACCTGACAACAGCTCTTGAATCTGTGTTTGCATCTGGTCTTCCTGTTGCACAGTTGCTGTAAAGCAAGTAAGAAGTAAAAGAAGAGTGAATCTTTATGGCAGACTGCAAATATGCTCTATGTGTGCTTTCTGGAGGGTCACAGAAGGGAATTGCCTGCTAGGAAGTAGCGTAGAAATAGATGACAATGTGTAGGTTAAAAGTTTGCCTAGCACAATCTGAGAATTGGAGCCATTACAGATGTGTGGGAGCTTAGAGGCTGTCTTTGAAGACTTCATCTTCTGCTCCCCTGGTCCAGGCAGCACAGATGAGTGCTCTGGCACCAGCTGCACACAGGGAAAAAACACTGGAAAAAATCAGCTTATTTCTGTTCTGCCAAATTTTGGCCTTGTTGCTGTTAAAGATTTGAATGCTCATCCCAAGGTTTGTTAGGATTGCTGTCTCCCTGGTCATGTGTGCAGGTACAGGCTCCCTCTACCACTCAGCATCCAAGATGGATCTTTGGAGCACCAAGGTGCCCTCTGGAGCTGCCTTCTTCCTTCCACTGCTGATGATGGGAGCATACAGTGACTGCAGCAGAAGCACCAAAGTTTAAAGATAAGGGGAAATGAGGAGAGATCTGGGCGTCACACACAAAATCACTTCTGGCTCAGAGAAAAGGACAATATGATAAGATTATAACTGCAGTGTCCCCAGGACACAGACCAGTGTGGCAAACATCTTCAGCCTGTTAAAATCAGCAAGGCTTTCCCCAAGTTTCAGAGCAAGCCAAAACCCTGTGCAAGATTCAGGATCTCTTCAGTACTGACAAGGGACGTTTAAATGGGAACACAACAATTTCCTTGAGAGTAGTTGCCTAGCACAGTAAGTTAATTCTTGTTGATGCTGGATGAAGACAACTGGGTGGTCCCATTCTTGGCTTGGCTGGATTCCTCTTCCCACAGCTCTTTGTGACTTTGTGTGAGCCTTTCATTTTGAGGACAGAAAACTGAAGTTTCAAGCCCAAGGGGTGGTTGTGTTCTGCAATAGGGCTGGAGAAAGAAGCAGGGATGAGCAGCTCAGATTCTCCCAAATTCATTGCAGCGTAATGAAACCTTCTTTTACATGCTGCAGAGCTTGTCCAGCCATGGCACAAACCCCTCATATTCCTGCTGCAGGTTTTAAAAGCCAAAATGCTAAGTCTACTGAGCTGGTGCTTTCCTACTGATGTATAGAATGGAGCTTGTTCCTCATCACTGTGGATGGTGGGCACAGCTCTAGCATTTGGGAGGAAACCACTCTGCTGCTGAAGAGCAGAACTGAGCAATGGTTGCATATCCTAATCTTCATGTCTTTTTGGTATGGAAAACACCCTAAGACAGGGCAAGGGAGCTGCCGGCCCATGGTGGGACAGCAGTCAAGGCCAGTTCTCCATCTGTTACATCCTGCTTTGCAGTTTGCTCCAGGAATGATATCTCTCAGCTGAGCTTTGGTCATACTCTGGTCATGGGAAGCTGCGGCTGTGCCCATCACCCCAGAGCCTGGTAGGTGACTGTGGGCCTTTGGTACCAGAGCTCCCACTTTAAGGAAAATAGTGACAGGCCAGGAGGTAGATCATAAAATCATAAAGCTACGGTGCTTCTCATGAGCACCAGCCAGCTTTTAGCATCTGTGCAACAGCAAAGCAAACTAAAATCTGGAAAGCAACACCTTGATAACCCAGATGATGGTCATCTGTGTGTAATGTGGTGGCTAAGTGGGAGGAAAATTGATGCAAATTGCTGTTATATACAAGAAATATTGCAATGTGGAGTTTCCCCTTTCACTGCATGCGGTTCTAATACCTGCCTGGGTAGCTGAGGTGTCGAAGGATGGGTTTTCTACCTGGTGTGCTGAGGCTTACACACGTGGAGCCCCTCCATCCATCACGAGCGTGTGTAACTTTGCCTCCCTACGAACAGCGCAGAGAACAGTCCTTCGATCAGTCTGCAGATGTTGGTGACTGGATTTTCCTGGGTTGTGAGTGAATCCCAGCAGAGCTGAGGCTTTGGCTGCACTTGAAGAAATGGCACTGCATGGGTCAGGGAGGGTTTGGGGAAAGAAAGAAAAGGTTATGGACTGTTTGTCCCTCAAAATCCCAGGGAGTGGGTAGTTATAGACATAAGTGCAGAGTTTCGAGCCCCCTGTTCCATACTGTATATATGGACACTATCCTGTCCTGTTTAACGCCTCATGTAACACAGAGATAGCCTGGGCTGACTATGACCTTGCAGTTGGCCTAGACCAAAGCTGATGTTAAGCACCATGTCAGCTGTGATGATGAGATTATAGCAAAGCCTGAACAAAACAATGTTCTTCCTGTCAAGCTGCAGTAAAACAAGGGAAAGGGAGGTAAGGCAGGTTCATACACAGAGAGACAGGTCCTGCACATGCTGAGTGTGCACATGCTCCTTGGAGGCACTTTAGGTCTGGACTGAGTCTTGGTCTGAAGGTAATTTGTCAGACTTGCAGGCATGATGCCCAAGTCCATGAACATTACACATAAGGTCTGATCCAGTGGGAAGACCGTCTATGATTAAATGGGCTCTGGGTTAAACCTTTGCCCTGCACTGGTTGACTCTGCTCTGCAGAGGTATATCAGCCAGTGCCACAGGGGAAACAGGCTGCTAAGGACCAGATTAGTGATGGCACCTGGTTATCCAGCCATGGTCAAGCTCTGCCCCTGGGTCTTACATGGCCCTTACCTGTTAAGGTGGCATTTTGTGAAGGGGTGTGAAAAATGAACCAGAAACTGATGCTAAGAGACAAGTGTTGAAGTTCTAGTGCCTATTTTGCTGACCTTAAACAACCCAGGGGAATCCTCACTTGTGTTTTGCCTGCCAAAGCTGAATTCTGTTGCTGACTTGAATGAGCTCAGTGTTGTCTGCTCTTTCATTGAACATACCTGTGCTTTTCTCTTTTCTCTTTATTTGAGGACTGAATCTGATATATGGTCTGTGCCTAACTCTGAGCTGCTTGTGTTTTTAACGTGGGAGAAACCGAGTGCATGCCTGAGACTGATTTCTTGAACTCTGGGATTGGTGGAATGCGATGCTAATGCCCCCAAAACTGAGCTAGCATTTAAATAAATGAATAGATCCAACAAGCCCCCCCCAAATTCAGCATGAGCTCTGTAGCCAAATGAGCAAGAAATGTGGGCCATTTCAATATGACTGGGTATCTCCTGGTAAAGCAGTAATACAAGGGAAAGACTATTTTTGCTCATCTTTACCAACAGGAGCTCCTTATGATTATATTTTCCACTCCACTGCTCAATAGTTTAAAGTGGGATGCTTTCTTTCCTTAGCTTACTCAGTCAAATACGTGGCTGCAAACAGAGATTCATGAATAAGCAAATTGGAATTAGCATGGAGAGGGGGGAATTTTCAATCTCCTTAAAATAGGAGGGCAAGAGGGATCTGGCTTTTGCATGTTTTGTTTTCGAAAGAACCCTCTCTAGATTAGCTCACTGGGGCAAGAAACCTCTTTTCCCTGAAAGGAAGATAAAAATGGAGTGTGGGGTAGGGAGAATTATACAAACCCAATGGAAATGGGAATCTGTACCCAGCAGTTCTTTCATCCACCTGCAAAGGCACGTTTAATATTAATCTAAATAATCAGCAGGTTCCTAAGGCCCCCTCCTGCTGTTGAACCCTCAATCTGCCCAATTGATTTGCTGCCATTGATCCATCTTCCAAACAGTCTTGCTGGTGCCATTTCTCCTTGATGAGCCTGTCCAGTCACATGTTGTACAAACCTTTAAAATCTCCAGGTTAGAAAACATCCTCATTCCTTCAAGGATGTTTTAATCTTCACTGGATGATACCTTTCTTTGTTACGGTAGAGGTTAGATGTGCAGTCCCTTGCAACCGTCTTGGCTTAAGTTCAATTCGTTGTAGAAAGAGAACTGACCAAGACTTCAAAACAAGCTCATTCTTTATGAAATGATAATACGGCACCATTGCCTCTCCCTGAGTCTTTAGGGGGAGAAAATCTGCCTTGCTCAAAGAAAATAAGCCCTCCATGGACAGCGTGAAAAGGCCTTTTCCTTTTCCATCATTGATCCAGTAGCAGAGGGGAGGGCTCTTGTGGAGAGGGATTTTCTCATACTTGCTGCATGTGGAGTGATCTGCACTGACGAATGTTTCTTTTGGAAGGTTTTCTGGTGGCCGATTTGCTGCTTAGATCGTGAAGCTGGTAATTTTAATTTCTTTTTTGCGGGCTGTGGTTTCCAATCGCGTTAATTTCTGAAGGACACAAACCCTTTACTTTCCGCAGGACAACTTCATCAACCTCAGCTTCCTGCGGCTCTTCAGGGCAGCCAGGCTTATCAAGCTCCTCCGGCAGGGTTACACTATCCGCATCTTGCTCTGGACGTTTGTGCAGTCATTTAAGGTGGGTGTTATGCGGGTGGGAGGCAGGGAAGAGACAGGGGAAGATGGTGATGCTTGGCATGTATGTAGCACCCTTCACTGGGTATCAAAGAGCTTTTCTTTGCCAAGGGAACTGCCTATCTGCACCTCTACAAAGCAGTTAGAGGAATATTGCCAATTGATTTGTACCAACATCAGTACAAATCAGTACAAATTGAACATCCCCTGAATACTGCAGGGGATGAGCAGTTTGGAAGCGGAGTCTGAAAGGCGGATGGTTCCTGATGCAGACTTGCAATTGTGCAAGCTTAGGCTGCCCTTGAAACTCTACAAAATCCCCATGGCAAAGTCTTGAGACTTGAGTATTTGCATAAGGAAATGATTGTCTGATAAGTGTCTTCATGCCTGCTGTTTGCTGCAGCAAGTGCAAGGTTAAATTGCTTTCACCAGGTTTCAGTCTTGGTAGGATCTGATAGAAGCAAACCCTAAGCTAGTGCATTTTGATGATATAAACTGTGAAGCTGCATAGCACAGAGCTCTGTTTGTATGACTTGGAGGATTGAAAACTGAGGTTTTGTTCTAAAGTTGAGGCAGTTGCTTTGCGGGGTTTCCTTTACCCCTGCCCTTCCCTGCTCAGAATCTTGTGGCCAGTGTTAACTTGCAGCACATGGGTGTCTGCAGCTGGATATGGCACTTCTGAACAAAGAGACCTTCATACAAATGCCTTACAGCAGCTTAGCTCAGCCTCTGCCTAGTTTTGTGTTAGCTCTTTTCCAGATCTAAATAAAAGCCACATGCCCCAAAGCTGGGTATTGAACAGCTCTCAGCTCATTTGCAGCCCATTTCTACAGCTTGTGTTCTAGCTCTGGCTATGGGGCATGCTCATGCTATGCAGTGCAGAGAGGACATCACTTAATCTGAAATGAAAACACTTCACTGCATTAATTATCCATTCATTTAGCCTGAGTGGGAAGGAGCTGTTACTCTCAGCTTGGTTGCTGTCATCATTACATTGTAGCCTTCACTGATTTCTTGCTAAAACTCAGTCTTTTTGTTCTCCTGGGGGGTTGCAATCTGTGCCTGTTCCAGGGCAGGAACTTGTCCCTTGGATGCCTACTTTTTTCTCATACTGAAATTACAGCAAGGTCATTAAAAATTAATGTTCAAACAATTATACATAGAAAGTGCCAGTCCTTGCCAGTAGCTCCAGTGCTTGCTGTGGAACTTCTTACTGTGCTTTCCCTGCTTACTGCTGATCTGCTTGCAGGGATGTACGGGGAGCTGTTGGAAAGCCCAGACTGTTTTGTGATCGATGAATACCTGTCTCCAGGGGTTTGTCTTTTGAAGGCTGCCAGAACTCATAGAATCACAATATCCCATCCTGGTTTGTGTTGGAAGGGACCTTAAAGCTCATCCAGCTCCAACCCCTGCCATGGGCAGGGACACCTTCCACTGGAGCAGCTTGCTCCAAGCCCCTGTGTCCAGCCTGGCCTTGAACACTGCCAGGGATGGGGCAGTCACAGCTCCTCTGGGCACCCTGTGCCAGCGCCTCAGCACCCAATTCTCTTCCCAGTTCCTTCATCTGAAGGAAGAATGCCAGAAATCACAGTAATTAAATGCTGTCAGCTGATGTTTGCATCTGCTGCCATTAATGTTGCCTTCTCCTTTTCCACAGGCCTTGCCTTATGTGTGTCTCCTCATTGCAATGCTCTTCTTCATCTATGCCATCATTGGCATGCAGGTAAAGCATTGAGCTTTCATACTGACCATGATCAGCCTGGTTTTGTCCCACTGGTTTAGGGTGCAAATGGGTTATTGCCTCCACAGGAAGATCAACGACTGACTTAGGAAGGGGGAAAGGCTCCTCTTGTCTGGTGTCAGGTACCTCAGAAGTGGGGAGAAAAAAGCCACTTCTTCTGTGCTTATGGCTAAGTTTTGTGTTGAATGTGGCCCTGGGTGTACAAAGGGAGAGGGTGAGCAGGCAAACCAGCTGCAGGAGCCACAGCACAGCATCTGCAAGGCATTGGTGGGCAGCCATGTCTCCCTTGGGCAGGACATGTCCCTTCTGAGCACAGGCGCTTCAAGAGGCTGAGAGCAGGGAGCAGCTCAGGCTCTGCACCTTCCTGATAAGAAATGAGAAAGCTCTCTTGACCTGGGATGGAGCCCGTGTTGGAAAGGGTCTGTGTGAAGGTGAAGCACATTAACCTTGTTTTTGTCCCTATTTAATCTCTACAACACATTTTTAACCCCTCTTCAGCACAAAAATGATTTTAACTTTCAGATTCTTTAAAAAATGACAAATTATTTCTCTACCTTTTCTTCCTACTCCATTAGATCCACCTTCATTGACAGTGTCCATATGAGGATGTGTTTGGCCTGAATCACTTCTGTTTTCTGTGGCAGGTATTTGGGAACATTGCTCTAGATGATGAAACCTCCATTAATAGGCACAATAATTTCCGTACCTTCCTCCAAGCCCTGATGCTTCTGTTCAGGTAAGTAGAGGATAAAATACCATATGACTTGCATGTGAGCAATAAGTAAGCCTTCGGTTTTACATATATCAGTTTAGCTGCTGAGACTTAACATCCTCTAAGAAAGTATGTGGAGTAAAGCATCCTTTCCTCCTTCATCCTCCGTAGCACTAAAGGTTGGCCTGGAACATCTCTGAATAGGACAGATCTGTTTCAACACACCAATATCCCCATAAAGTGACACTCAGTGCCTTGACAACCTATGCCAAGTCAGGCAGAGGCTTAATATAAGACCCAAGTCACTATAACCAACCAAATCATCCTGGTATTTCTGTATCTGCCTGATATGGGAAATAAGAAATTCAAGGAGAGAAGCAGATTTCATTTCCCATCACCTCCATTGCATTTACTGCCAGCACGAGGACAGAAATTTTAGCTGCTTCAAAAGGGAACAATCTAAACTCTGTTTGCTTACACTGCACTGGACATGTTCTATCAGTCTGGTTTTATTCTCCATAAAACTAGTAAAGCTCATCCTACCTTAACCTGGTGAGTTTCCTCTACCCCCTGGTAATAGAGGGAAAAGTTCTTTCTCCTTTCATTTCCATATCAGCAGGCTGGTAGTTCAAATTCCTTATATATATGTAGTATCTCCACCGGGACACAACCTTCCACTTTATTAATGTACTTAGTTAAGCACAGTAATATCACAAGGTGAATGTTCTCCGGGGGTGTTAGTGAGATGGGGTTGGACAAGGTCACCCTCTGCTGTTCCCAACTGCAGGAGTGCCACAGGGGAAGCCTGGCATGAGATCATGCTGTCGTGCCTGAGCAACAGAGCCTGCGACCCGCTTTCTGGCCTCACCAAAAACGAATGTGGCAGCGACTTTGCCTATTTCTACTTCGTGTCATTCATCTTCCTCTGCTCCTTCCTGGTAAGTTGGATCCCATCTCTCCCATAGTGGGGGTGCTGGTGTAAATTTCGCCCTCCAAGCCTTTCCCTCCTCATTCCCTTGCTTCCTCCTTCTCCCTAATTATGATTTATATGACATTACAGGGGAGCTTCGCTAAAACCCATTTATCATCCTGGTGATAAAATCCCTTTAATCCCCAAAGAGATCATTTAGTTATTAAAGGGGGTTATCTTCCTTCTCACAGGGGAGTCTAATATTTGTCATTAAGTATTAATCTGGTTTGTCTTGATTTCCTTTGAGGAAGCAAACAGGGCAGAGTACAGCGAGAATGGCCAAGATAACGTTAGTTCATCAGTGATTGCAGGAGGCAGCTGGGAGCATCGCACTTACTCGATGCCTTGTGTTCTGTTTGTCACGTACATGCAACGATCATTTTCTTCTGCAGTGGTGCCAGGAAAGCTTTAGACATGAAACTAGACAGAGCTGCTATACTTGAATTGTGCCTGTGGTCATCAATACCAGGCTGGGTCTCAGCTCTGATAGGTGCCAGTGTCTTTCCAATCACTAACAGGCATAAAAAGCTCTCTGCTCTAGGACCTTGCTTCACTTTCTGCACCCCTGGGAGAGAAGGATGGAAAACCAGGGACAGGGACCAATTAAACTTTAAGGAGAAATAGATGAAAGTCAGTTCTGAAATGCACTGAAAAGGAATGTATCAAGCCTACATTCAGTTCCATGGCTTTGCTTTAAAATGAGAGATCTGGCGCTTTGTGCAGCTAACCCCTGCTGTCATCAGAGACCTTTAACCAGGAAAAAGAGGCACACGTGGCAGTTTGATGCTGGGTGTAGATAGAGCAGCTTCAATGCCCCCTACTGCGATTCCTTGTCCTGCTGCTGTTGCCCCTTTGGCATCCCATGCTTTATGTCTTCTGCATTTATCAAAAAATATGAGTCCCTTATACAAAGTTAACGCTCCATTTACTGATACCTTCGGCAGTCTTTTTCAAAGCCAGTTGTTTTCCTTGTACAAATCCCTACCCCGACATCAGACATCCTTATTGTTATTTTCCTGTGCATTATTGTTCCTAAAGCTTGTTCTTCAAAAGACAAAAAACCAACTCCTCCTGGCTCACCCTCCCTTGCTTGTATCATCCATCCCGTTCCACATGCAGTAGCAGAATGAGGCTGGAGCACATCTGTGCAATATTCAGCTTTGCATGAAGAGCAAAGCAGTGAGGGCAGGCTCCAGAAATAGGCAGGGGAAAGCCAAGCAGCTGGGCTGCACGGGACAGGGTTGTAACTCAATTCTTCAAGAGCATTCAGCACTTCATTGCAGTAAAACGTGGTTCCCCACAAGCGATTAAAGCATTACAGAGCCGCAGCCTGGCCAGAAGAGCACGTTTTTATGGTTACACCATAGAGTGGGAAGGGTTGGATAATGTATTTGGGTTTAAATGTTGTTTCTGGCTCTTCGTGGATGTCCAGCTCAACAAAATTTTCCTCCTGACATTTACACTGATGAAAAACATAAACTGAAAATCGAAAATATATGGGAATTCTAGAAACAGCTGTGTGCAAACAAGGGAAAACCGTACTGACCCATGGCTGGAGCTGGCAGCAATGGAAAAGGACGTTTTGCTGTCTCTTGATGCCCTGTGGGTACTGTTATGTGTGGGGTACCTGCAGCGCATGAGTGAGCCCTGTCCATGTGGTTGTAGTGCTTGCAACTGTTGAGCAGCTTATTACTATTACTCTGCTTATAGCAGGGGATTGGAACTGGGTGATCTTTAAGGTCTGTTCCAACCAAAACCAGTCTTTGATTCGATGATTGAGAGCTGGTTTGGGCATCCCTGTCCAGTACTGTATAGTGTATACACTGCAGCAACATCCTAGGTCTTGTCTAGGCTGTGTTGCACAGAGCCACTGCAAGCATCCTGGAACGAGGGTGGCACAAAGTACTGGCTTGGTCCCCAAACCCAGCGGGGATGTTTAGAGCTGCAGGGCAGAAGCCTTGTTTGCAGCTGAGGCACTAACAGGGCTGGGATGTGCTTGGCTCTGTGCTCTACAACTTGGCCTGAAGAAGATGGTGGTATAAGGCACCTCAGGACCCTACTGTAGCCATGGATAGATTGGGGACTGGGTTCTGCTCCCCACTTTTTTTTGGGGTGTGTTCTAGAAAATAGATGGACTAAAGATCTGGGGAATCCCCGATTAGCATTTAGGGGTGATTCGTTATGAACTGTGCTTGTCTGTACTTGGTGGGTTGTGTGTCCCAGCGAGCGCCAAGACCCCTTCTCCCTCCAGATCTCACAGGAATTGTTTAAAACTGCACAAACCCCAGACTCCTCTGCCTGTTTCCATCTAATGGCTGACAGACCAGCCAGGGATATTTGCATTCAGGTTAATTCTGCCTGTCCTTGAGTGAGCACTCTCAGATGGCTTCACCACAGTCCTTGCCCAGTGTGGTGGAGCAGAGCAGCGCTCATAGCAGCAGTTCAGGCTCCCTACAATAGACACAACAAAGGTAGAAAGGTCCCACTGAAGTCTTTATCCAGCACAGGAGCATCTGTTCCCCCTGCCCTCCCGCTCTGCCATTCTGCTGGCTGCAGCTTGATCTTTTCTCGTTTAAATCCTTGTGACTCTTCCGTTGGCTTTAATAAGAGGAGAATCTTTAAATGCCAGAAGCATTTGCCAGGCTCTGTGTTAATGGCCATTAGGGACAGGAGCCTTTTGTGTGTCCTGCCCCTTGTCTTTCTGGGGATCTTTGAAAGTTTGAGTTGTTCTGAGTCTAAAATTGGACATCCAGGCTGAAGAAGAGTTTTTCTCCTAGCTGTTCTTGCTTTGATGTGCCCTGATATGAGAGCATTGGAAGAGTCCACCCAGTTCAACCACTTGGTGCTGCAGTTGCTGCAGCCCATGAGCTAGTCTGTGCTGGAGCAGAGCGAGGATGGAGCAAGGGAGAAGTGCTGAGCCAGTGGACTTTGGGATGGGTCATGGTGCAGGGCATTTCCAGTGATGGGGTTGGGGCCAAAAGCTGTGGCAAATTTGCTGCTTGCTGCAGAGCTGATGGTGGCTGCAGAAGAGGAGGCAGCAGGCAGCCCGGGAACCCAGTGCTAAGTCTATAGAGTTTATTCTCCAGTGTGCATCTGCTTCTTGTACAAACCACAGTAAGGAAATCATTCTAATCATGCTAAGGGATTCATTCCAGGTCCTCTTCCAGCTTTTCTTCTCTTTCCCATTTCCCTTTCTTCCTCCTTCTTTTTCCTCCCTCCTCCCTCCTTTTCCCCCTTCTTTTTCCCCCTTCTTTTTTTCCCCTTCTTCTTTCTTTCCCCTTCTTCTTTCTTTCCCCTTCTTCTTTCTTTCCCCTTCTTCTTTCTTTCCCCTTCTTCTTTCTTTCCCCTTCTTCTTTCTTTCCCCTTCTTCTTTCTTTCCCCTTCTTCTTTCTTTCCCCTTCTTCTTTCTTTCCCCTTCTTCTTTCTTTCCCCTTCTTCTTTCTTTCCCCTTCTTCTTTCTTTCCCCTTCTTCTTTCTTTCCCCTTCTTCTTTCTTTCCCCTTCTTCTTTCTTTCCCCTTCTTCTTTCTTTCCCCTTCTTCTTTCTTTCCCCTTCTTCTTTCTTTCCCCTTCTTCTTTCTTTCCCCTTCTTCTTTCTTTCCCCTTCTTCTTTCTTTCCCCTTCTTCTTTCTTTCCCCTTCTTCTTTCTTTCCCCTTCTTCTTTCTTTCCCCTTCTTCTTTCTTTCCCCTTCTTCTTTTCTTGTCTCTCTAACTGTATTATTGCTTCCTCTCTGCAGATGTTAAACCTGTTTGTGGCTGTGATCATGGACAACTTTGAATACCTGACAAGAGACTCTTCCATCCTTGGGCCCCATCATTTGGATGAGTTTGTTCGTGTCTGGGCTGAATATGACCCAGCTGCCTGGTATGTACAGTTACATGTGGAGAATGGCATCTCTGTTGTGTGTGAATACCATGCCTATACGCACAAACAGCCTGTTTTAATGTGAGTACAGCTCCAGAAGGAAGATGGCTCCAAAGCTTGGGGTAACATTGGTGGTAAATGCTCCAACTTCAGTTCACTGCAGACTGGAGATGAACAAATCTGGTCTCATTACAAGGACATTTCCTTTATATAGACGTGACATAGACAAGAACAAACAAATGAAGAAAGCAAAATGCACCCTCCACCCCTCACTCCCTACCCTGGAGCCAAAAATTAATAGAGTAGATTCGAATGATTTTGGCTAACTGGCCAAGTAGAAAAGCTGTTTCACATTTCTGAAAGGAGCTTTGATTGCCTTTGGTTTCTGCATCCCAGTTTGGAGATAAAAATGAACGCTGAATCTCTTGCCCTTGGCAGCGCCTTAGCTAATTAGAGTCCAGGCCTTGTTATACCTCATTTATGCAGCATTTCTCTCCTAGTTGAGAACCACCCTAATGGTCCCACAAATCCTGTGAAGAGACCTAAGGCCACACAAAAGACTTCAAACAATTCAGGTTTTCAAGGTGCTACCCATCTCTTAAAAGGAGTTGATGTACCCCCTGCTTTGCGTCTGAGTCAAACACTGCAGGCTCAGCCTTCATCATTTGTGCACCCACCTGTGAGGCAGCAGGGAGTGATCTGAGTTTCTCCATGTAAGGGTCTTTTGCTCAAACCACGAGATTTTCAAACAGACATTTCTTATCAGTGTTTGGATCTTGGAATCCTCCTTGTAATGCCAGCAAATTGTACCAGGGAATTTTGTTCTTCTAAATAACATTTTCAGCTTTCGGACTTGCAGTTGGAACACAAGATGTGAAATAAGAAGAAAAGTCAGGAAGCCTGGCTTTGGAAGCATTTCAGTTCTCAGTGAGCCTCTGATAAAGTGTTCCTGATAGATGAGTGTGCTAAAGGAAGAAATGGTTTTCTCACAGCAGTTGGTGAGCTGTTTCAGTTTATGGTTCTATTTCTTTGTTTTCCTTATTCAAAGACATTGCCAGAGAACGCAGCTTGTCTGGGATGAAATATCCCAGTGTGTGGGAGACCCAGGAGCCACTGCTGAAGCATTTTAAGGGATTTATTAAGCTAAAGGAATGGTTCTGGTCAGTGGTCACCTCCAGAGCAAGACTTACTTTGCTTGCTTTTCTGCATTGCCCAGAGAAAGTTACTGCTCAGCAGTCCTGGTTGTTGGATGCATTTCTAGATGGTCAGTCACAGTAATTTCCTTGCAATTCTGCAGCTTGGGAATTTGCCTGTTGGGAGACTTAGCCCTACTAATCCTGTATCCATTTGCTTCCCCCAAACTTACTCTGCTATGAATCTACTCTGTATTTATAATGAAGCTGCCTCCAGCTCCTCCAATCTTTCTGCTCTCTTTCGTTTCCCTTCAGTAGAGACAGATGCAGCAAGTGTTTATATAATCAGCATCTCAAACTCCCTGCTAAGATGCAATTAAACGACTTTAAAATCTCAGTTAAATTGATTTAGGCTAAATTCAAGTGTAAACCTATTCCAAAACGACTGCATTTCTCTGCACTGTGTGTGATTTTTAACTAGCTCAAAGCCAGCCATACCACGACCCCGCATATATACTGCACACATACTAGCAGCTTGTAATCTTCAAGCAGATTTTCATTGCCACATGCTCTGTAACACAGACAAGTCTTTTGTGGGTATTTGGCAGGCAGTAAACAGTGTTTTTTCCCCCATTTTGAAATCCAGTGCTGTCTTTTACCCCTAGAAAATCTTAATGAGACTGAAAACTTGGGAGTGCCCCTTCTTTCCTTATAAATAGTCTTGGCTCTGGTGAGTGTCCGTGGGAGGAGTAACACACCTGCAAGGGGAAAATTAAGTATCAGTGTGGCTTTTTAATGTTTTATGTGTTCGGGAACTTTCTACCCATTGGAGTCAGAAGCATTAAGCTTACAGAAAGATTTGCTTGCCTTATTAACTCTGGGCACAGAGGTTGTGTTTCTTGAGTCACACAGAGGCCAAACCTTTTCACTTCTGGAGTATTTAATACAGAGTATGTCATATATTAAGATCCTAATCCTGTTTGTCTCTAAGCTTGTTCCCGTTTTGCTTGGTGTGACGCTGTTGATGTTGGCAGAGGGACCAGGGGCAGAAGTGAGAATCAAAGGACAGCCAATGTGTGATGCTCGAGGCTTGATCCTAAAACATGCGCACGCTGTGGATTTTCCATGTGTGAAGAGTTCCACTGAAATCACTTGTGTTTTCATAAATGGGACTAACACATCCTCAATTTAAAGATAATCTGAAATCTATTCACAGTTTGAGGGCACAAGAGATCTTTTGATCATTTGGGCTGAACTTCTATGAAGCTCTGGACATGGTGTTTCACAGCAGCTATCCATGGACTGAGCTTAATAACTCGTCTTTCAAGGTACAGCTCCCAAGTACACACCCCATCTTGACTTGAAGACACAGGGTTTAAAAGAGCATTATTTTATCCAGCCATTTGTTCACTGGTTGATCAAACACATTGAAAGAAAATGTTGATCCAATTTTTGTTTTCCATGTTAGCCCATCTCCTTTTAGCGTTTCAAGGCCGAGTTGGATAGGGCTTGGAGCAACCTGCTGTAGTGGAAGGTGTCACTGCCCATGGCAGGGGGTTGGAACCGAATGAGCTTTAAGGTCCCTTCCAACTCAAACCGTTCTACAATTTCAGCTCCCAGTGTAGACATTTTTCCTTGGTTATCTGAGATAAAGAGATGCTGATGAAAATAAACAGAACTTGTATATAAACGACCTGGGAAAGAATCCCTATTTGTCATAATTTGACACAATTTGCTGCCATAACCTTCTGATACAATACCTCTGCTGGTTTGAAGGCCCTCCATGGACTCTCCCTTGGAGGAACTGCTCAAACATATTTTCTACACACTGAATTTACAAAACCAGTCTATAATTTCAGTTAACTTCTTGACTCATTTAAACCAATGTACTTTTTATAACCATGATTAGGCCTGCAGCCAACACTTGCACAGTTCCATTTGATCTCTTTCCGAATTAATAGTTTTGAGTGGATTGTGAAGGTTTTGAATAGACCTTAATTTTTCACTTCCAAAAAAAGCAGCAATATTGAAGGAGACAGTCCAAAATATTCCAGCCTTCTTTCTATAATGTACCAAAATAAACATAGTGAAACCAAATCATCTCGTTTTTCAAGAGAGGTCATCTTGCAGTTCAGTGCAGTTCTTTTTGTACCTGAGTTGGTTGCTCACAGTAGATTAAGAAATCTAATCCTGCTGTTAAATTAGCTTAAAATATTGTTGGGAATTAATGAGACTGAGAATAAAGCTGCCTCAAGGCATCTGACTTCACCTGCTGGTACCAAAGGATTTCCCAGTGCCAATGGCCAAGCCAGGTCTCATGATGGCAGTTTCTGGACTCAGCTTATTACCCATAATGCAGAGCACAGCCCTGCTGGAGTTACGTAGGTGGTAACAGTGGAAGGTGATGGTTCCCAAGCTCTTTTGAGCCAGCTAATTGGAATCCCAGTAATAACCCATTAAACAGGCTGTTTGTGTGCTGCAGGCTCTGGTTTTATTGGGCATATTAGTGATAAAGGTAACCAGATGCAGTGGTTGGAAAGACTTGAACATGACTTGAAGTTTTCAGCAAGGAAAACGCCAGGATATAGATTTTGTTGAGCAGTTGGAAGTTCTTCCTTTCCCTGTGTGTGTTAAAGTGCCTCTTTCATTGCAAGCCCAATCGCTCTCAGACTAACCTTGCTTTTCAGTGTGTTTTGCTCTACCAGCTTCTCCTGTTTGCCTGGGGAAAAACTGATTTTTGCTGTCATAACATCTGATGTTTTCTTTCCAGTTGCCGGATTCATTATAAGGATATGTACAATTTGTTACGTGTTATTGCTCCACCCCTGGGCTTAGGAAAGAAGTGCCCTCATAGGGTGGCCTACAAGGTTTGGAACTTCAGAGACTCCCTCCAGCATTTTCAGTTCTGGTTTTGTTCCCTTTTACACCCCACACCCTCCCCTCCATGTGCAAATGCAACCAGTACAGAAAAGAAACCGCAACGTAACTAACCCCTTGCCTGAAAGAAGGAATGATTGACTGATTGCCTCCCTGTTCCTTGATGCATCTCTTCCCCATCTACTCCCACACCCCAGCTGGCTGGAGACAGGCAGCTTTATGAGACAGTGAACCCTCCAGCTTCCATCCTGTCAGGTCTAGGTGGGAAGTGTTGGGGAAAAGCAGCACAGCACCCGAGCACTTTCTCTCTATATATACACACTGGAGAGAAATGTCCTCCCAAGCTTTATGGGGAGTTGTCCATCACCTCTGGACTTCAAAGCATTGTCATTCCAGTTGTATGATCAACATTTGAGCCCCTCCCTTTCCTGAGCAGGAAAGATGTTTGATCTGGGCATTGGCTGACTGGGCAGCAGGGTGGGATGGTTGCCTAGGCTGGGGAGAGATGAAGGGGTGAGCCTTTAAAGGTGCAACAGCCAGAGATGGCATTGGAAGGAAAATTACATCTCCGAGATCCAGTGAAACCTCCTGGCTTATGGCACAGGAAAAGTACAGTGCCTTTGGGAGCTGAGGTGGGCATTAAGGACAGATCTTGCAAGAAAACAGCGCAGGATGACATTGGATTTCAGTGGGGTCCCAGTTAAAGGCAGGGATTTTCTTGCAGTCAGTACATGGAGAGCAGAAGAAAAGGAGAGACAAATAGAAGGAGCCAGCATGAAACTTGCTTTCCTCTTTCACTCCAGCCCAAGTGTTTTTGGGGATTTAGAGTTATTAAGCACTGCAGAAAAGGCATAAGACCCTCTACCTCCTGCCAGGGAGCAGAGGCAGAAGAGAGGTATCAGGGGAAGCCATTGACTTTTATTGCTATTTGTGTCTCTCAGCAGCCTTTAAATCAGCTCTGGGCTATAAAACCTGGGTGTTATTTTAACTGCATTAGTTACCAAGGACCGGAATAGACAGTTTTGGCTTGGTAAGTTCTCTCTTCCACTGCCTCCTGCATCAATGGTTTACATAGGGGTTGAGACCCACGTCAGGGCAGTGTGCTGGTGCCTGCTTCTGTAGCTGTCCTGCTCAAGATAAGGGGTTTCAGATGAGTGCTTAGGTCTTGGTTTCTTACCTAGTATAGCGATAAAACTGTCCTGCTTCTATAGACGTTAAACATTAATAACATGTTACATTATACTTACGTCTCCTCAGATGACAGGCAGCACAGATTTGCACAATGTAATAAGCAGACAGCTCCCTGGGAAACCTAAATGGGATTATCATAGTCATGCACCCAGTTTCAGTAGCCAGAAAAAAGCAGAGCAGGAGAATTCCTTGTGGTTTCTGTGTCCCTTGCTTTTCAGGGCAGGATGTTATTTGCCACCAACATGAGCTGAAGGTAGACGCCATTAGTAATGGGCCAGTCTAAGGGCCTTTTCCCAGATCCCTGCAATTCCCAGCTCTCTCTAACGCAGGGCAGCCAGCTGCTCATGGTGGTAGAAACAACCATTTGATGTTGGGTTGATGGAAGAGGGGCCCCACCACACATAAAGGAGAAACAGGTCCCCTTTCCACCACCTTCCTGAAAGACTAGTGCTGGGCCCTGGTTCTGTCAAATTCAGGCTGGAGGTTGTACAGAGCTGTACCCTTGGCTTGGAGTCAGAGCAGCCCCAGTCTGTCCCTCGAGCAAGCACATCAGGATTGGCTTATTGCTTCTCTCATAGCCTACGAGCTAACCTGAAAACAAAGCTCTTTATTCACTGAAGGAAAGCTGAATGAGTTCTCCAAGCCCTACCTCTCCCTGTCCCATAACTCTGCCTACCAGCTCTCCCTGGCATGGTGAATACAGAAGGGGAAGCATCCTCTACCCCTGCAAAGAGCCAGCTAAACCGAGCCCTCCCTGCACCCTCTCCACCCCAAGCAGAAACATCAATCATTCCCCACAGGGACCCAAATACCGAGGCGCAGCTCTGGCCATGGGACATCCCTGCAGTGAGGAGGAGACGCTGGGCATTGAAACACAGCAATGGAAGCAGAGAAAGCTTCCTATTTACCCACCTGTTTGGTTTTGTTTTCCTGAGAAGTCTGATTAACCAGATCTCTGTTTTCTTGTCTGCTTTCCCTTCTCTCTCCTCCTTTTCATTTGCTTGGTTGTGTTGCCTTTTTTCTCCATCCCTTTCCCTCTTTTTTCCCACCCCTCCACCTGATCTGGTTTGATTTCTGTGTCCCCTTGCTTTTGCCTCCCTCCTTGTGACTCCAAGCGGGCGCATCAGTTACACAGACATGTATGAGATGCTGAGACACATGTCCCCACCTCTAGGCCTTGGAAAGAAATGCCCAGCTCGTGTTGCCTATAAGGTAGACCAACCCCCAAGAAACTCTTGCCAAACCACCAGCTTTTTGTGCCGTGGCTGAAGTGGGTGCCGGGTTTCTGTGGCATTAGTGTTGTTCTCCTGGATTTTGCTGGTGCTTCCTCTGCTTTCCGAGCAGACTGGGTTTTGGATGATTTGCTTTTCTTAATTCTTTTGTTCTTTAGTAACCTTCTTTTTTTTTGTCTTTAAAATGATGACACATCACTTTGTCTTTATGTATCCGCTATCTCTATCAGTGTTTCTCTCTCTCCTCTCTCATTCTGCTTCCATTTAGGCTTATTTGGGGAGGGAGGGTGCTAATGACCAATCTACCCCACAATATGATCCCCATTTATCTTCCTAAAGCTTTGAGTCTCACTTCTCACTAGCCCTTCAGTAATATGTTGTTTTTCCCCCCTCTTAATTAGATTGGAGTAATCAGAGTAGGCAGTACTGTAGGAGTTAGCAAGCCATTAAACAGAGGCAACACCAGAAGGGCTCCTGAAATACCCTTTGCAAAAGAAATTATTTGAACAGAAACCACTGAAGCCAGGAAGACGAAGAAATCACTCAAACTTATTGTTTACTGTGGGAAACTTTTTAATTGAATCACAAGAAATGCATTCTAACCGAAAGGCTGCAAGCTGCTGCCTTCCAGGCACTGCATGAACGCAGTGGAAACACAGAGCCGAGATCATGGAGCAGACGCAGACCCTGCCAGTTAAAGCCGTGCTGATCATGGTGCTTGGAAATCTGCCTTTGTAGGGTCTATTTCTTGGAAGCTCTTCACATTGAGCCCCACAGTTTTAGAGGGAAAGGTTTGCCATAAGCGGTTAACATTGATGTAACTGAGCATCCATCAGTCTCAAGGGGAGTTTTTTGCTGTTGATGGCAATCCAGCTGCCACCAAGCCCAATTACTACACGCTGGGTCCAATGGATCCAGATCGCAACAGCCCCTCCAGTAGTGCTTGGATTCTCACTGAGGCCATATGAAAGCAAGATTTTGTGAGAAACTCAAGCTAAACCCAGACCTGAGCCTGCCTTTATGTAGGGCAGTTAGCAGCAAGAGGACGTTCAGATACAGCTTCCTCCAACATCATTCCTCAGCTTCTTAGGATTTAAAAAGGAAAATTTAAGATAACCGTAGAGCGAGCCAGTTAGATGTCTTTTTTGTATTCCTTTTGATTTTTTCTGGCCACTTTGTTAGGTGCTTTAAAAGAGCATCTCTGTTACAAGCAGTTCATACTCACCATGCTGTAGCTACTCTTGAGAAACCCAGCTACATTGAAAAGCCAGCTCCCAGGTCTCAGCTATTTCAGACAGCAGAGTGGGCAGCTAAACATTTGTATAGAGGTACCAATTATACACAGAAACCTAATGATTTTTCAAGTAATCAATATCTCCTTTTAGTGCCCACTGGTTTCTATTGACATCAAATGGAGCTGTGTCTTGTAGTAGGTGTTTGCAGCAACCAGATCTGCTCCATGATCACACATGAGTACCAGAAGCATAAAACCCTCCCTCCCCTTTCCCCTAATCTTGTATATTTAGAAAACAAAGAAAATAAAAGGGGATAAAAAGATCATGTGTTAAAATAGATGTTTTTTACAAGCCTTTTGCTGGTTTTCATAGTGTGGTGTTTCTGTGTCTTTATGGGACTGTGCTCAGCTCTTGCTGCAGACTGTGTCTGGGCAGGGGCACTGCAGAGTGTGTCTTTTCCCTCTGAGGTGCTTGGTACCTTGTTTAATCTGTCTGTCTTTGCAGGACAAACCCGCAGAATTTAGGTACCTAGAAACAGACTCCTGCTTTTTTTCCTTTCTAACATATCTTAAATTTTTACCCATCTACTTAATGAGCCCTCTGAAAGGTGTCTGTGTATGCACCCATAATGATGGGAGACCTGGGGAGGACAGTGCAACCCACACAGAGCCAGCTTGAGGGGTGACCAAGACCCCCTCGTCCTGCACCGTAGCTCAGTCAGTGCCAACAGCAGCCAGGACTTTGTCTCTGCATTATTTTTGCTCTCTCCTTCTGAGCCAAATGTTTTTTTACTGTTCTGTCTGGCAAAAGCTCTTTTGCCCCACGTATCTGCCCCTTTCCTTTCCATATTTATTATTCCTAATCCTCTCTGCAGAGGTTTTGCCCTGTGTCTTCGTCTATGTTGCCTTCTCAGTGTGTGCCCACTGTGATTTTGTTTGGATTTTCCCCTCTCTTGGCCTCCTTGGCTGCTGTCCTTCCTTTCTGCTGTTTTCTGGTTCCTCTTTCTCAACCGTTCTCCTTGGTCAGTGTGACCAGCCTCTGCAGTTTTGTGTGCGTGGCTTGCTGCTTGCCAGGAGGTGCATGTGTTGGGTTCTCTGGCCATGCTGCTTGGGCACCAGGAGAGCTCTATCCTGCACAGGGTGGAGGGGGTAAAGGGGGAAAGAACTGAACTTGAAAGTTTCTTCTACCCTCTGTGTTGAAAAGAGGAAGAAAACCACTTTGACTTCACTCAGCTGCCTTGAAGGTTGGTCACTTCTTTGTTTTCAGATGAAAGTGGTGATGTTGGCCAGGTTGGACAGGGCTCAAAGCAGTCTGTTGTAGTGGAAGATGTCTCTGCTCATGGCAGGGAGTTGGAATTGAATATTTATAGTCCCTTCCAACATAAACCATTTTATGGTTCTATGATTCTATGGGGTTTTTTTTTTTGCTGCATTTACAGTCATGTCTTGAGACATTGAGGCCTCTGGGACTCAGCTTGTCCATAGCAAAAGGTCCTGGGGCTTTATCTGCTATTCAGTAGCAGCTGTAAAACCAGCCTTTGCTGTTATCTGTATTCAGTCCATCCTTTGCACACTTTGTGCGCATCTTTAAAGAAAATGGGACAAGGAAATGCTCATGATGCTGCTAAATCTATCTGGGACTACTGTGCCATCAAGATGTCTTGCAGATATCAGCATGAGTGGGGTTAAAGGATAGTTTTCTGAGAGCCTAGGCGTGATTCTTAGGAAGGGTGGTGCTAGGAAATGCAATAACCCAAGCATTTCCCCACTGCTCTGAAGAGTCATCTTTTTACCTCCCTCTCTGGGGACAGAAGACAGCATTGCCAGTCAGCATATCTCCACCTCTGTCCAAGTAGCTGTGGGCAAAAGCCTGCATGGAGTCTGCAGGGTGATGATGGCAGCTGGAGAGGGATCTTGACTTCATTTTGTGGTGGTTTTGGAGCTGTTAAGCACAGCTTTGCACACCCTGTTTCAAGGGTACTTTATTGCAGGGATTACGAGGGGTCTGGCTCTCCTTTAAACACCTCCTGACATGGACAAGGCTCCTGGGTATGTGATGGGGGTGATCTTGGAGCTCCCCATCCATGACTGTACCTCACCTTGCCACATGGATTTTGGGATCTGGATTACATCCCTGAAAGCTAAACAAGAGTTTGAAAGGCCCATTTGCTACCTGCTCGGCCTTGCTACCTCTTCCACACAGTTAGCATCATGCAACGCTTTTGCTGGACAAGGAGCAAGGTTGCACCTACTGAAGGTAGGATGGCCACTCCATGGTCCAGTTGTGTGCCAGGGACAGAGCCCATACTTTGGGGCACAGAACTGGCTCCTCTGTTGGCTGTGGGAGAGAGGAAGGCCATGGCCAGCCTCCCTGAAGCCAGCAGAAGAGTTAAAGGAGAGCAGAACAGTTACAACTAGGTCAGGGTGAATTATTCATAACATATAATTTATTCACCAAACTCAGCCTCGTTTACCACAAGCAGTGCTCCATTGTCCTGAATTTATTCCCATTTGGGGGTTATTCCCAGAGCAGTTCTTGTCCCAGAGGCTGCAGTTCTCTTAATAATTCAAATCCATTGGGGTGCCAGCTAGGTTTCCCGACATTCGGAATGCTCCTGTTCCTGCTCACATTAGACAAATGTGCCAGTGAATAAAATCTACAGTGCAGATAGCTCAGTGCTCACTTTCTGGGTCAGGCTGGGAGCCCACAGGGGACCTTTTATCCTGGCTTTTCACAGCAGGATGAATTTCCCCCTTTTTCTCTGTCACGTTCTTTCCTGTTCAGACATTAAGATGTTTCTAAGCAGAAGATCTGCAGAAACCAGATGCTGAAAGGACATAAATTCTGTCAATCCTGCTTGACACAAAGCTTTGGTTTCTCATTAGGGATGTCTCTATTTGCAATTATATCACTATAAGAAGTGGAGGGGTGTCTGCACCCCTCCTGACCACACAAGTAACCAGAGTAAATCATGTTGCCTCCCTCAACCCATCTGTAATCGGTTACTACGTCGTTATGCGCACTGAGTTAATGAGGAGACTCTGGAGACAATATTGCAGCTCCTGCCTCTGGGGCCTTCTCCTGCAGCAGCAGTAACGAGCTCCCCTTGCCATGGCTGGCTAGGGAGGGAGGGGAATGCCTCAAACCATCTCATTAAAATCAAGGGCAGGAGGAGAGTTCCCCAAGCACAGCTGGGAAACAGGAGCAGGGACTCCATCTGCTGCCTGCTGCCTTCCCTCCAATGCTCTTGGAGGAAATTGGAGATGAAGGGAGGAAGAAGAGCAGTATCGGGAGCGGGGACATCATAGAACAGTGTGAGTTGGAAGGGACCTACAAAGGTCATCTAGTCCAAACCCTGCAATGAGCAGGGCTGCTTCAAGTCGGCGTTGCAGTTTCACAGTCAAACCAAAGCTAACCTGATCTAGGAGCACTTCTCTGCCAAATCCGGGCACCTGAGTGGGATTTTTACCTCTTTCTTTTCCTGTTCCCAATCATTAATTCACCTGAATACCTCCTGTTTATGGCTGGCAATTCCCAGGACACCCCAAGTGATGCAAGCCTTTTACTAGTGCAGGGAAGCATCAGGTCCCCTGCCATCTGTATCGGCAGGCTCGTATGTTTTCCTTCTGGGGTCTAAAAAGATGCAAAATTTTCCAAATCAAATTTTCTTGTTTTAGTCAGATTTTTGCTTCTCATTCCAAAGCAGGAGGAACTGGTAAGGCCCATCCCTGGCAGGGCTCAAGGCCAGGTTGGACACAGGGGCTTGGAGCAAGCTGCTCCAGTGGAAGGTGTCCCTGCCCATGGCAGGGGTTGGAGCTGGAGGAGCTTTAGGGTCATCTCAAACACAAACATTCCAGGATTCTATGACTGGAAATGTCAATGACCTAAAGGTGTCTGGGTTGACCTCTTTGACCAGTTTGCATACTGGGTTGTTGCATATAGCTTTGATGCCACCTGTGTTCCACATCCATGTGCTTTGAGAATTCAATCTGGAAAGTCAGTTGGGAGGATCTGAGATGTCTCAGTCCCAAAATGTTTTTTTGGCTCTAGTTTTTGTGAGGATAGAGCTCTCCTGTGGGGAATTACTTCTTATCTGCTTGTTCTTCACCTCCATGCATCTTCTTTCTCTCTCCATCCCTTAAGATTCAGTGGGACTCTGTAAGTGGCACCTGGGGACTCTTGTCAATGATATAATTTCTTGGTAACGTTTTGTGTGCTGAGGGCAGGGTCTGCATGAAAATCCTGTTTTATTTAACACAAGTGAACAGAAAAAAGAGTTGTTTCGTTGCCAGCATTTGATACCGTCCTTGAATTATAAAGTGAGGAGAGTCTTGGCTTTGATTTCCCTATCTGAGGCTTGTCAGACATGGAAGATAAACTCTGGGCAAACTTTAAGAAGGACCTTTGAGATTACAATGGCTTGTCTCAGGCTTTAGGAGGCAGTTTGCTACAAGAGCCTCTCGTCCCTGCAGCATGCAGTGAGATCTGAAGGTAATGTAATAAGATAACTAAGGCAGTCTTGGCTCCTTGAATGTCAGCTCACTTCAGAAGCAAACTTGCGCCCTCAGTCTGCCCCTTGTAACCCTTTGATAGACCAAGTCTTCATTCACCAGTCTTGGCTTGGTTTTGGGTAGAGCACAGGCATAGTAATTGCTGCTTACCCTGAGCAACCTCCCTCTCACCTCACTTAATGCTCCAGGCACATCCTTACTCTCAGCTACACTGTGTTTCTCTTCACCAACCCAAACCTGTCGGCAGCAGTGCTCCTACCACCCAGCTTCCCTAGCCAGTAAGGAGGGTGAGAGGGGTTGCACAAGGCACCCCTCAGCTGCTGTAGTCACATCTGATGGGAGGGTTGAACCAGCAAAGCTGCATCTCTAAATGATATTTGCAGCCACTGACACTGCACAGTATTACAGTGCATGGAGCCGAAGGGGGATCTGGCCTTGCCTGTGTACTCTCTGCCTCAATAAGTCTGTAGCCCACTGCTGAAGGTGCTTGAATTTCTTTAGCAGCATGTTGGGCTGTTGTCAGACAAAGACAAGGTTTCTGTGCAGTGATAGGGATCAAAATAACAGCCTAAAGCAGCTTTCAGATGTGGATGAAATTCCCTCCTGAGCAAGGGGCCCAGGCTAAGCTAACAATTGGGTTTACAGGCTGCTAAGAGGCTCTGCTCAGGCAGATTAACACCCAGTGACTTCCTCAGGTTGCACATACCCTTGGTGAGCAGAAACACAGGGGCTTGTCTGATGTGGCTCTGGCCATAGAAGATTCTAAGAACCTTGTGAAAGCTGAGAGGCTGAGGAAACATGAGGCTGCTGGGGGAGAAGAAATCAATCCTTTAAATGCATTGCTTAGGTTATCAGGAAGGCTTGGAGAGTGTTTCTCATCATCTGCCTCTGCATGCTCTGCTGCCAATGGTGTAAGGAAGCCACAGCTTCCCAAAGCAGCCTCAGGTACTTCATTGCTTACCAGAGTGATGAATTTGCACTGTCAGAGGTGGTCCTGGCTGGTGATGGGGAAGGAATTGCTCTCAGTTGTGGAGATCTTGGAAGATACTTATCCTGAGGGACTGTTCCAAGCTCAGACTGAGTGAACATAGTTGGGGGAATTTATAGTCCTGCTCATGCTAATCCAGGCTCTTCCCCTATGGGTAAGGTCTGGAAGGAGCTGTGTAGCTCATTGACTGGAAGGAAAGGAGGAAACCTCCAGAGCTCATAGGATGCCACAGTGAAAGGAGGTAAGAGACAGAACCCAAGTGTCTCCAATAAAAAGGATACTGCGCACCTTTACCTATTAAAAGCCAGGCCCAATCTGCCCTGGAGTACTTGAGCCACACCGCAGGGCTCACCAGCCTTGTTTTCAAGTGTGCTTCAGGCTGTGTACGAAGTGCATCATCACAGAGCTGCTCCCGAGACTGCACAGCTCCTGTAGAAGCACTCACATGCCTCCTGTTGTCTGTCATTGAAAGTGCATTTATCACATCCCGCTCACCCCATTTTCTGGATGGAGCTGCATCCTGGAGTGGTAGATGCAAATCATCCATCATCTTGCGTTATTCAAGGACTCCAAGTCCTCTTTGTTCCTGTTGCTGCTGTTGTAGAACCAGAATACGGGTGAAGGTCACTGGCATAGGAAAGGATGGTGGAGGTGGCTTCATGGTTTATACCTCCTGAGCATGCTGCTTTGGCAGGGGACATGGGTACCAGCCACATGTCTGAAGGCTGCAGACATGATTGGAAACTGCCAGGAGCAGGGTAGCAGGCTGTGAAATGGGATGGGATCAAACAGGCTTCTTCTGGAAGAACTCTATTTGTAGGATTGCAGTACAAATGCTGGCAAATAACTGTTTAACCACTAAAGCCACCATTACAGCTCAGAAGAGAGCTGACATCTCTACAGAGAAGATGTGTTTAACTCAGTGCACAAAAGGTTAACACGTGTTTGTAGTCTGGCTATTTCTATGGGCTCGCAGCAGGGGAGGGAAGGGGTGGAGGGGGGAGGAATCCTGGCCCAGGCTCACAGCCACCACGTCTCTCTCTGCAGCGCCTGGTGCGGATGAACATGCCAATCTCACCTGAGGATTTAACCGTCCACTTCACGTCCACACTGATGGCCCTGATCCGCACTGCCCTGGAAATCAAGCTCGCCTCAGGTGAGAGGGAGGTGATGTCCTACAGCACGTATGGGCTCAAACCCCAAGTGCCTGTTGGCTTGGTGTCTGCCCTGGGTGGAAATCCCATTTTCTTATTGCCTGGCTGCCATCTGCCAGCACCTGAGGACAAGGGAGCCTCATGGACAGGCAACAGAGGGGTCTGGAGCATTGCTCTGCCTTTGGGCTGGCTGCTTACAGCATCCCTATGGATGAGACATGGTGGACTTTGGCCATCCCCATTGAGGGCACTCGGAGGAGAAGCCCTGTGCATGTGCTCACTGCCGTGTAAGAGAAATGAGACTTTTCACACCTTTTTCTTCACTATTCCAGCATGAGGGAAAACCAGCCCTTCCTCACTGATTGCTGCCTGCTGGCAGCGAAGCAGTGACTCCAAATGCCCTGCACATTCTGCCTTGTGATAAGATTTAATTATTTAAGTGTTTAATCAGGCATTTACTTGACTTCCCAATTAAACATTGCAACGTAATAAAAGACATTGGCCTTTTCTCTGGGTCATTACACTGTTTAATCAGGCTGGCTGGGGTCAGAAGCAAGGCATGACTGGCCAGAACACTCCTATACCTAATGTGAAAGCTAACAGGGGGTAACAATGCTCTTACAAGCAAAAGGCAGGGCAGGGTTAGGATGTTGTGCTGTTCCTAAGCACTTTCAGGTCAGCCGTTCAACCTCTCTGTATTAGTTACCTCCCTCATTTGTTGCTTAAACTTTGATGCTTTGGGCAGGCACTGCTGGAAGCAGACTATTTTGAGGTCGCTGGGCCTCCCCTAGGGAGTGACACCAAGTATCAGACACTCGTTTCTAAGGATGCACTTAGACTGTATGAGATTTGAAGGGCCAGCACCTTATTTCAGTTATATTTCACCTAGATAAGGATGATGTGAGTGTCTTATTTAGGCTTCTCGTTACCTATCAGCAATGGTAATTGAAACGGCCTTTTTCAACTCAAAAAGGCTTCCCCACCCCTTTCTTTGGCTGCCCGCTGGAAGGGAACCAAAGAGAGCTCAGCTGATAGTGCTGGGTTCTTTCTCAGGTTTCTATCTGCTGTGGGTTGGGAGGGTTTGACCTGGTTTGTTGTTATACGCTCTGTTTGAATAGTTTCCATGTGTTACAATTAATTGAGTCTTTAGTGGGATTAACAGGCCCTTAGTAAACCCTCCCTAATGAGTTTCTGAGTGGGAGTACAAACCACTGTATAGCAGGGAACCCAGAACCTCCTCCCATTACCTTTCTCTTAGAAAACTAATCTCTGTCATTCAGATGAAGCACTTAATTGCCTGCTGTGCCGTGCAGTCATCTGGGAACTGGCCTCTTGGCTTACATGTATTTTAATCACTTTCCACTCGTGTATTAAGAGCTCACTTTGGCCGTTTGTATGATGTTCGGCTCTTTCTGTTTTACCTTGCCATGTGGCTGCCGTTTGATGCTGCTGATACCGAGCATGGTGCTTATGTCTCATGGACAAAAGATCTTTAGGAAGAGACAGTGTGAAGGGTGTTTATAATCAACGATGGCATTGCTCATAGTCCAGCACCTCAGACCAGGTCCTTTGCATCACCCCTGGGAGGTGCTTCTGCTTTCAGGTGACAGAACCAAGCACCCCATATGAGCACTTAGGTAGAGTAGGTCTGAGCTTAAGTTTAAGTTCCAAATAACTGCAGAGGGTCAGCAGGCTGAAGCAATGATGGTGCTGCTGCCCTCACACACTTCTGTCACAGAGGAAGTCACTGATGCCCTTTGTAGCATCCGCTGCATTGGTGCTGACTTGCTATCCTCGAGAAATGGGAATGGAGGAAATGCCCTCTCCCAGGCTTGCTGTGCAGTGGAATGTGCAGGCAGGACAAGGGTTTTCACTCCTCCTTGCGTCCCTCTTTCTCTCCTCTCCTGTTCTGCAGGCGGTGTTAAGCAGCACCAGTGTGATGCAGAGCTGAGGAAGGAGATCTCGCTGGTTTGGCCCAACCTGTCCCAGAAGACTCTGGATTTGCTGGTACCTCCTCACAAACGTAAGTGGTCCATCAGCAAGCACCCAACCCATCTCATGCAGGATAGATTTCTCCCTCTTTGCCTGCTCTGTCCCTGGTCCCATCGAGGCACACAGTCAGCTGGAGCATGCAGAAAAGAAACTAAGGGTATTTCAGCTTCTTGGCATCCTCTCCACATGGGTCATAGCCTGCATCTCCATGCCATGGTCGCGAAAGGAGTAGGGAAGCTGAGGTCACATCTCGGCATGCATTTTATTATGCTACAGTAGATTTTACTGTACTCAGGGCATTTTTCCCTTCTTGGTACTATTTGTTTTAGGGTTTTTTTTCTGTATGGCATCTTCCAGAGCTTTTTCATAGCTCTGTCTGCCTCCAGCCTGTGCCTTGCAGGACAGGAGAGCAGTTTCTACCATCTGAGCTCCAGAAAACCAGGAGTAGAAAATGGAAGTTTGCTGAGAACTTATGAATCAGAAGTGAGGTAGTTTGAGGCTAAAGGCCTTTGTGTTACTTGATGATGTCCTGGGCACATGCACTGAGAAAATGGGAAGTTTTGCCATTATCTTGATTAGCCCAGGCATGGGCTCTGGATTCCTGATTAATGAGAAACAGTGCAGAGCAAGGTATTGTTCATTAAGAAGAACGAGGCAGCTGAGGAGGTACAAATCAGTGGGTAGTGGCTGCTTAAGTCTTTTCCTCCCCTCCTCTCTTGATGCCTCTATATCTGCTGCTTCAACTCCCTGCTCCACAGTGAGTGCTCCACTGCTGTGTGGGGAAGGGCTGGGAGCCCATAGCTGTGAGGGTGGAAAAAGACATCTGGAAAGATGAAATACTCTCTATGTTAGCCCATCATGCCCCAGTCGACTGTAATTCAGAGAAATAGGAATACGGCTGCTTTGTGGATAAAAAGCTGGCTGTGGATCTGGTATTAATTTAGTGATTCTCCTGGCTGCAGTGCTTACAATGGCACAGAGTTTTCCTGCCTGTTTTTTAGTACACAGTCTCTTTTGCCCCAGAGAGCTGGAGATAGGGGCCATCCTCCTCAGATGTGGAAGGCAGCAACAGGAAAAGAGCTGAAGTAGTCTGTTGTAACCTTTTCTTGGCCTTTTTTTCTCTCCCCTGTGTTTCTGTGTGTTTTGCTTTGTTATTCTCATGTTGCCTCTTCTTTCTCTATCCTGCCCATTTGTTGTTATTTCTCATGCTGATTGACTTATTCTTCTCTTCTGATCCTGTTCCTCACCTGGATGTCTCTGCTGCATATGTCCATCTTCTGACAGCCGATGAGATGACAGTGGGGAAGGTCTATGCCGCCCTGATGATATTTGACTTCTACAAGCAGAATAAGAACAGCAGGGAACAAGTCCACCAGCCACCTGGAGGCCTGTGCCAGGTACTCAGCCAAAAGGTGTCCTCCTTGATCCTCCCTCCTGAGCAGCCTCTTCTCTAGTATGGCAGGAGAAGTCTGTTCCACAAAATGTCAAGTGACATCTGGCATAAGTCAGATTCTCAGAAGTGGCTTGTACCATAACCTGCACACGGCTGGGGAACACCAAAAGAGTTCTTTGGGACACCAAGGAGTTACTGAAACCTGATGATATATGGAATCACAGATATATGGAATCCAGGTTGGAAGAGACCTTAAAGCTTATCCAGCTCCAACCACCTTCCTCTAGAGCAGCTTGCTCCAAGCCCCTGTGTCCAACCTGGCCTTGAACACTGCCAGGGATGGAGCAGCCACAGCTTCCCTGGGCACCCTGTGCCAGAGCCTCAGCACCCTAACCCTAACTTCTGTTTTTTATCTAATCTGAACTTTCCCTGTTTAAGGTTAAACCCATTAATCCCATATAGAATAATTTTTTGCTCTTTTTGTTCTGACAGACCAGCCCCAAAGGGGGGGATCAAAGAATCCAATTTATATTGACTATGAAAAGTTCAAGTTACTTATGAAGATGGGAATTCTTCAAATTCATTTTTGATCTGAGAGATTTGAATGCTCTTACAATTTCTTGACAATATTTCCACACAATCATCTTGGGATTGGAATCCCAGTGGTTTCTGATATGGCAAATGCCTATAGATTTCAGGATGATAGTCCTGCTGATTTCCTGTCTATCTCACAGATGGGAGGCTACAGCACAGCTAGTGTCACAACGAATTGCACAGCCCCTTTGGTCATATCAGTGTGCAAAATCCCTGCTGCGCTCTTGTGACCAGGAGGATGCTTTGTTAGAGGGAGGAGGAATTGCAGCCATTCCTTGTGTGGTTCTGTGGGCAGCAGGTGTCCTTCAGAGCCTCTTACAGCTGTGGGGAGGCTGGAGTGGACTTTCTGCTGGGCTGATCTCTCAGGGTGACAAAGTGGACCTTTTATTAACTAGGAAAAGCCCCGCAGCCCATCCTTCCCATACACAGCTGTTTCTGACAACCCCTCCTTGTGCTTCACAGCCTGGATCAGTGTCACTCTTCCACCCCCTGAAGGCCACTTTGGAGCAAACCCAACCTGCAGCATTCAGCAACGCAAAGGCTTTCCTTCGCCAGAAGAGCTCAGCCTCACTCAACAATGGGGGTGCCTTGTGAGTATCCTGAGACCTCCCCACCAAAGCTGCAGGACAGAGAAGGGGCACACGGGGTGTATCCACCCACCCCAACCGCTGCTGGTTCAGTGGCTCTGGAGGTGGGAACACCAAGACCAGGAGCTCCTTCACACCATGGCTGGGACAATTTGCCACTGGTGGCCACCAAAGAGCCTGGCGCAGTTGTCCATGTGCTGGTAGTGTTGGGTTTTCTTAGCACGCTCCTCTGAATCTCAGTTGGAGAGCTTTCCATATTGCAAGTGTGAGTTTACAGGGATTTGGGCACTGTAAAACAACCAAGCAAACCCTGACCCACCACCACCATTGCGGTGAGGTCTTGGGCATCACAAAATTGTTGGGAACAAAGCCATCCCTGAAGCTCATGGCACTTGGTAACAGCAAGAGCTTCTTGAATCTTTCCAGGACAGAATCTGGTTCATCTTTGGGCAAACTAATACCTCCACAGAGCTCTTACCAAACAGTTATAGTAACAGTGATCCCTAATCCATTCTCTTTTTCAGGTGGCTTTCCTTGGGTCACAGGCACTATGGATTTTTAGTGGTAGACACATGAAATTTAAATGTCCTAAATAACCCTGATGGGGACACCATCATCAGACTCTACAGTGAAACCCAGAGCCCCCTGTACCACTGTACATTCAGTAAATGTGCTTTAGCATGGCCACAGATGTGTTTGACAGATGTCTAACTGGCCTTGCATGCATAATTTGCCTGAACTCCAATATTCTCCATTCTTTTTCCTCAGAACTTAAGCTGCGGAAGTTGTTTTCCTTAGTTAACTGAAGAAAAATGTGGTGTCTGGTTTGATTTCCTTGCTGCTCATGGGATCTTCAGGCTGTATAGGAAGTGGCCTTGTCAAAACCCAGGGGACTTCATAGCTTCACCAGCAGCTGTGCCTATCCTGCCACTGGTTTCACAAGTGAAACCTCAAAGGTTATCTTAGGGCTTTACCTTCATCACGATTGAGGAAGCAAAATCTCTATGCAGAAGAGTTGATCTTTTTTCCTCTTTCCCTTCTGACAGGCCAGCCCCAGAAGGTGGGATCAAAGAGTCCAGTTCTTGGGGGACCCAACGCACCCAGGATGTGTTTTATGAAACCAGGACACCAGCTTTTGAGCGAGGCCACTCTGAAGAAATCCCCATTGAAAGGGTGAGCAAACAGGGTGAAGATGTGAAGACAGGATGAGATGTGGGAGATATTAGAAAAGATATTTAGAGATCTTAGAAAATGTTTAGGAAAACTGGGTGAAATGCAGTAGAGAGCTGCTCTGTCCCCTGAGACAAGTATTACTGTGTCTCTTAAAACCCCAAGTTTGCTTGAACTGGAGAAAACCCAAATCTGGTAGTGGTAGCCTGCACAGCCTGATAGCTGTACATGTGGACACACTTTGCATGGAATTGTGTCTGCTATGATAGTTTTCTTAAGGTTATTTCTTCCTAGTTTTCCCATTGTCACAGTTCCATTGTCCCCAGTGTGCAAACTCAGATGAGGGGTTGCTGGGACTCATTGCTATGGCTGGTGGAAGAACTTGGCCCACTGTTGTCCTTGTTGAAGACGTCACTGCAGATAGGGTAGACCTGAGCACTGTAAATAAGGATAACCTGGGTACTGTAAACACAGTAACATGGACACTCCGTAGCTCTAAATTTACTTCCATTCCCACACCAGCATCTCTTCACAAATCGAGCTTAGAAGCAGCCTGCTCAGATGATGCCTTCAAAGCTGATGTTCATGTTCTCACTAACTGAAACCATTCCTTGTTTTGATCAGGTGGTAGAAATGAGGGAAATCAGCCCCACACTCGCCAATGGAGAGCACCAACCAGGCCTGGAGAGCCAGGGGCGGGCAGCTTCCATGCCGCGCCTGGCCGCTGAAACTCAGGTGAGCAAGGGAGATCCACCAGCGGTGGGAGACCAGGAGTGGGGCAGGAGCTCAGTACCTTCTCTCTGCTTTCTGTGCCCTTGGAAGTTGCTTGTCAATACTTGTTTTGAAAGACGTGCTGAACCTGGAGACAGGTAACCAGCCTTCGTGCTTGGATGGCAGGGGTTCTTGTGTAGACACAGCACTGTCACCATCTTTACCTATCCCTGGTTGTAGCAAAAAGTGACCCAGAGAAATCCCTCTGTCTGGGTAGCTCACTGAGGACTACCTACCCAAGAGTGTCTATTCTGACTGACTGGGGACAATACCGTTTGCCAGCCTGTATTCCTGGAAGGTGTGCTTTCCATTGACTGTTGCATGCCATCTATCCAGTCAGTCAAGGGATAGCCATAAAGCAAGCTGGAGATGTGCATGTTCATCCCTTTGACGGATGTAGTAGGTACAAACGATACCAGGGAGCCTGTGCCTGGAAGGCTGAACTGAGACACTAAGCATCCTCCCTGGTTTTCATCTTCTTACAGTACGCATTGTGACTTTGGTCAGGAAAATGTTGAGGACTTCCCTTGTTTAACTTATTGTACAGAAATCTCATCACCGGGGTTGACTTTTACAGTACTTTGTGAAGGCTGCTTAGTGCACAGGATGTCATGGTTTCCACAGATCACTCTCAGGCATTTCACGTGTACATTGCTAGCTTGTTGTCCCAGATGCTTGTCAGCCACTGTCCTGCCTCCTGTGTTTCAGAACATCTCACCACTCATAGCAATGTGTCTCTCATTCAAAGGGCCTGATTCATACAGTCAGGGATGAGCAGCCCATGGTTGTGGACTGTTTCTGCTGCTTTCTATGGGAAGCAGAATGTGAAAGATGAAGCTAAAAGTTTGTGTATTGCATTCCCACCAATGGATGTTATCTTTCCATTGACATGCTCAGGCTGGTACAAACTACACTTCATGAGCCAGCAGCTTTGACTTCAGAAACTGCACCCTTTGTATAAGAGCTGGGGCTACCTTATCATGAGCACCAGTCAGCATGTTTAATAAAAGAAACAGACCCCAAAGGAAACCTTTATTCCCCCCCCTTTCCCCCTTCCCAGAACAAAGTTATCCTTTATTCTAGACCATAAATTGCATCTTCCCTTCCAAGGCAAAGCAGCTGGCAGCAGCAGTGCCAGCAGCACCAGTCTTCCCTTGGGAAGCTCCTCTCCATTGCACTCAGACGTTTGCAGAGGTGAGCATCTCCCGTGGTAGGTGTTCCCCAGCTGCCCCACATGAAAGCTATCTAATCTCCTTATGAATCAGGCCTTTAATATCTGAGCAGATCTAACCTCATGTAATAATACAATGTTTTGGCAGTTGTAGCTTGAGCTGAATAACTGATGTACTTTCTGTGTGTGTCTTCCCCCTCCATGCCCTCCACCTTCCCTTCTCACATGCTGCTTCTGCTCCCCTCCCCAAATCTTGACTTTCTTATAACTCTTATTTGTAATGCTTTCTGTTTCTGGATGTCTCCCTTTCCGTTTGCCTGTTACTCCTCTGTCTTTTTATGTTTCTCTTTTTAACCCCAAACCTTCCTATGCTTCCAACCTCACCTCTTTGTTGCCCCCCTCCCAAACACCTCCCCTCCCTTGTCGTCATCGTGTCTGCTGCACATCTCCCGTGATGTCTGACACTGGCTGTACTGTTGGGCTGCTTCAAATAATGTCTCTCATCTTGTCCGAATTGTTTGCAGAGGAGCAAAGCACGGTCACCGGGGAGTTACCTAGCAGTATGTAGTTTCCACTAAGTTGTATCCTATTCGATTCCTGTTAAGAAATAATGAACCTTCCTTAACCCTTTACTTTTTTCCCCCTTCTCATTTGAAGCCCAATGTCGCGGCGACTCAACCGCACTCTCTTCTCCCTTTGCTGCCGATCCCCCGATCCACAGTTGCACGCTGCACGCTGTAAAAGGGAGTTTGTTTGTTTTGCTTATTTATTTGTTTCTCTTTGCCTATTTGCCCAGGAATTTAGGAAGTGAAAACAATGGGGTTGGTAATGAAGAAGCAATGAGTGACTCTCTGGAGGGTTATGGTGTAGTCTCCCGAGGCTTGTCGGGAGCCCTGTTAGCGTAACAAGAGTCAGGAGCTATAGAAAGGGTATTCATTGCTTTGCCACTTCCCATTAGTGGCAGGAGGACTTCCATCCCTGGAATAAATACAGAATCAGGTCCAAAGAAAATGTTGATTTCTCATCAATTTGGCTATTTTTTTGGTGAGAAATGTCTGTTGTCTTCTTCCTGGCAGACCCTATATAGGATCATAGAATAGTCTGGGCTGGAAGGGACCTTCAAAGGTCATGTAGTCTAATCCCCAATGGATTTCAGAAATCCAGAGAAGTGTTTTTGGTGGGAAGTATTCTCACTTGTCACTTTTTTGCCATCAGACTCTCCAGTCTACAGCCCTCTCTGCCTTCCTCCATCTTCAGGGTCAACAGCAGGCAAGGAGGACAATCACGAAGCTCTTCAGTGTAACTTCTTGCCCACACACTGAGGTCCTCAGGAGGAGACAAGGGCAGCACAACAGTGCTCTTCTACCCCAGAACTGCCTGAAGAGCTTCCCATCTCTAGCACTGCATCTTTTGGTGGGAAGCACCAACATTTGGGCAGCTCCTAGTATGGAAGACAGCAGAAACAAAATTTCAGCCCCAGCTGCACCTTTCCACACAAGATAATCCCTCTGCACCAGTTCTTTCCACTCAAAATAAGGAGCAGAGCTGTGAAACAACCAGCTTTGCGTTGTGTAAATATCACAGGACAGCAGAGATCTGAGTTTTGGGATAAGCAAACGAAATAGCATAGACAGTAAAAATAATACAGGGCTCTTTGGAAAGGTTACAGTGAACAGAGTAAATGTTCTGCGAGAACGGTCGTTGGAGGCACATATTGGGTTGTGAATTCAAACAAGAGGAAGAGCTGAGGGACTGGAGGATGTTCTGAGCTCCTTCCCCATCAGGCAGGATCACTGTGCTCTGAGGTCCTTCCTCTGCCACGCAGCTTTAGTGCAGGGATAGACCCAGGGAAGGCTCTAGAGGATGGATGAAGCCCCGGCTCCACCACAGAAGCCAGCAGAATGAAAGAGGAGGACACATGGGAATTGTCCTCCTTTTCTGAGCTTCACAGCTGGTGATTAGGTTGCAGGGAAGGAAAAGACTGTGAGAACAGCTGTTCTGTAGCCCACTTGTCTTGGTTTCTGCAGAGCATCTTTGTGAAGGTTTGAACCTAAAGGGAAGGGAGCAGAGCCTGGAGCTGCCACTGACACAGGGACAGGGTCCAACAATGACGATGGGAAGCTGTGTAACTATGCTTAGGGTCCAGATATTTGGCCGCAGATGATTTGAAAACAGAAATAGCAAACCCAAGTAGTCATTGTCAGAGTTATCCTGTTAAAAGTTGAGGACATACCTGCTATCCCACTTGTTCCAGCCACATGGGCCTCAAGGAGTGATGGTGGGACAAGAAAGGTGTAAATGTTTAAGGGGAGACGTTCTCAATTGCAGGGAGATAGAAGTAATTCCTCAGTGGCTTGGCCTGTATCTTGCCCACTTATTCCTGAGCTTGCTCCCTCTGTTTGATGCCCAGCAACGCTTTCCTGCTTTCCTCTTTGGAGTTGCTTTGGGGTGACCAGAGGCCCTGAAGCAGCTTTGGGTGAAACTAGTCTTGGAGAATTCTCTGTGAGATGCTTGGCTATTGTGCTGCCCTATGCCCTGCTGGTCCACCGCTGCCTCCCGTGATGCTGTGTTTGGTGTGAAGTGCTGCGTATCGCTCTGCACCCCGTGGGTTGGCACTCTGCTGAAAGTAAACCCCCTTTCAGCAAATGGAGATCCTATTTGCTCCTCAAATGTAGCACAAGTCCTTCTGCCCATCCCAGTTATACACAATTAACCATTTTTCTCCTTCCCCTCCCTTTCCCTTTCTCTTACCTTATAACCCTCCCCATGGTGGGAAGCAAGCTGCTGAGCTCAGTGCAGCTGCTGCACTCACCCTGCTCCATATCCCTCCATCTGCCTTGCAGCCCATCCCGGACACAAGCCCCATGAAGCGCTCCGTCTCCACGCTGACCCCACAGCGTCCTCACCCCATGCACCTCTACGAGTACTCCTTGGAGCGCATGCCGCCTGAGCAAGTACATCACCACCACCACCACCGCTGCCACCGGCGGAAAGAGAAGAAGCAGAAGTCCTTGGACAGGTCCCCCCATCAGCTGGCAGATGGACAAGCTGGTAAGTGCTTTGCAAACCAGGATTTGTCCCTTGTCCTCCTCCCCCCAGGATGCACAGCAGTCATCTAATGTGATTTGGGGTCCCGTCTGCCCCACACTTGGGAGTTCCTCCCATGTTGGTGACCCCCAACAAACGTTCTTTCAGTGGCCCATTCTGGGGAGTCTTCTTCCAAGGACAAGAAGCAGGAACGCGGGCGGTCCCAAGAGAGGAAGCAGCACTCTTCCTCCTCCTCTGAAAAGCAGCGCTTCTACTCCTGCGACCGCTACGGCAGCCGGGACCGTTCTCAGCCCAAGTCTGCTGATCAGAGCAGGCCCACCTCTCCCAATGGAGGGCCAGAGCAAGGTCCACACAGACAGGTGAGGAGATGCAGGGTGGGAAAAGCGCTCTATGGTTTTCTAGGGATGTATGTGCATTTCCATACTTTGCTTAACGCATAGGAGACAGAATGCGGAAGGAAGGTCAGGAAGCAGCAGATGAAGCCATTGAGGTCTTGCTTGGTCCTTCACTTCCAAAACAGGCATGGAAATGTCACTTGATGGCTCTTCAGAAGCCGTCTTCAGAGTGAGTGACTCAAGGCATTGTGCAGAGATCTCACTGCCAGGGACACCCTAGCTCATGGTTTCAGGAAGGCCTGGGACCTAAGAACTAGCAGTTCTTGATGCTGGTGAACAAAATGTATCTGAGACAAGTAGTGTGCTATGGGACATGGGCAACTGAGCTGAATGTTCCTCTGCCAGCATTAATCCAGCACCTACTGCTCTGCCCTTGCACAAACATTTGATGGCTGCCAAAGAAATCCTTGGCCAAACCAATGCACTGCAGTATAGGAACTGCAGACAGCCAGAGCTGTGATTTCAGCAAGGTTTGCTCACATTAGCAGCATTTTCCAACTGCTGTTGCGTGGGCTTCAGAGCTGTATTGTGGAACAGGTTCATTTCCTGAAAATTGAGGGGAAAGTCCTTTTTAACATCCATCTGGGAGGAGGAATTGCAGTAAGGGAGAGGAGGAATGTAGGTGAAGGCAGGAACTGGGTGGAAGGGTGCTCCCCACAAACATCTCAGGGTTACAGACAGCGCCTGTGCTGGCGGGGAGGCTTGGGCACTCTCCAAAATCTCCCTATATTAGCAGCTGGTGTGTGAGAGGCTGGGTGTCTTGGGAGGGGGTGGGTGATGCCATCAGCACTGGAGCAACATCAGCACCTGGGGAGATGGAAGAAATCCTGTGTTCATCAGATTGAGACCAGGGGAAGGGTTTGCCCAGGAAGCTGCGGTTGCCCCATCCCTGGCAGTGTTCAAGGCCAGGTTGGACACAGGGGCTTGGAGCAAGCTGCTCCAGTGGAAGGTGTCCCTGCCCATGGCAGGGGTTGGAACTGGATGAGCTTTAAGCTCCTTTCTAACTCAAACTGTTCTATGGTTTAAATGACAAGGCTTCATAGGTCCCATTAGCTGCGAAACGAATCAGCTTTTTGTCTCCTCACCCTGTACCATGCCTTTCTCTCTCCCTGCAAGGTCTTTAGCAGCATCAGGTGCTCTGTGCTGTAGTGAGTGCCTGGGGGCTGCTGCCATGCAGCTCTGGAGACATGGGGAATGGGACATGCTTTGCACAATCATTCTCACCCATGAGAAGATGGGACATCAGGGTAAGGTCTGATAGACTCATAGAATTAGCTAAGTTGGAAAAGACATTTAAGAACTTCACATTCAACCTTTACCCAGGACTGGTTCTGATGTACCCAGGGTGGGTCTTCTCCATTTCTGGTTGCTGCACTCCACAACTGGCCTTCATCTGATTTTTTTCAGATGAGTTTTTATTTCCATTTCTTCATATTTCCCCCTGCTTTGAGAGGCAGGAAAATGCCACTGATGTTCAGCATGAAACCTCTCTATTTTTGCATGCTCAGGACTTTGAATATCACATATGTCTTCATTTAAAAACTGAAGCCTTTGATAGTTCATAAACATTCAGCATGAGAGCATCAGCAGCCTTTTATATACCTGTTCCAGTGAAGTCTGCATTGTCCCATGTGTGAGTTTAGTAAGGCAGAGAGGAGAAAGTCTGTTGGTTTGGGGTCCATGTATGTTATCCACTCACATGTTATCAGCTTTCAGTGGAGCTGCTGATAGATCCCTGCTTGCTGAGAAAGAAACACAGATTAAAAATACCAGCCAAGCCAGCAGGTCATTTCTGTCCCAATGAGCTGAAGACCTTTTGTCTTCATAAAGTGTCTGCAAGAAGCACTGTCACTTCATTTCCCGTGTAGTTCTGGCTCAATAACAAGGTGCATGTAAACCCCTGGAGTATTTTCTTTGTTAGTCTGTCCCTCTCCTTGGGAGGAGGAGCTTTTCCCAGGAGCTCTGACCCAGCATGTCCCCAGGTCCCTGATGGCTTGAGCTTCACGCTGCCAACGAGGTGGCTCCATTCCAGCAAGAGCCAAGACAAAAATCAGGGCAGGTTCAAAGAGAAGCTCTTCAGAGGTATTTTGATGCAAAAGAAGGAGACAAAAAACCTGAGCCATGAACTTGTCAACATTTTGGGGTCAACTCACAATGCTTGAGTTTGACACATAGAAGTGTTATCATCTGCTATGAATTGTTTCACTTTTCAATACAGGTTTCCATTTCAATACAGATAAGTTGTTCAATAGAAATCCCATTTCAGGATGAATCTGGGAAAACCATTTTTAAAAATGAGATGAAACTACTTGGAATTTCAAACTGGTTTAGCAGGAAGGATCTTCTTAGACATTTTGAATGAAGATTTTACCTTATTTTTTACATGGTGCTGACAAAATAAGCTTGGAAACCTTGAAAAAAAAAAAGAAACCAACAGATTTTTAGACAACTTAGTTCTGCTTTTTTTGTGTTTGGGTTTTTTTCACATAAGAATTGCAATTTTGAGGTGCTCAGCCTCAGCCCTTTGGAAAAAGCTGCACATCTTCCCCTGGGTATTGGAAGGTTGCAGGTCACTGGGTGGTGGTTACCATCATCTCAATCACCATGGGATGCAGGTGGTGGGAGGCAGCTTGGCCAAGTGGCAGGTGCCTGTGGTGGGAATACTTGGTCTGTAGCAGAGAGTAAGGCTGGAATGTGGGGAAACCAGGGAAGGAAGAAGGTTAAAATGGAAGAATAAAAAGGCAAAGACTTGGTTTCCAGGCTGAGGGAGACAGGAGTCATTGGTCCAGCAGCATGAGCAGTAATTGCTGCATCAATCCCTGATGCTTGCAGAGGGCAGGGCTACAGCGAATGACACCACACTGCTCTGATCATGTGGTTATCACCTCTTCTTCAGATAGACATGGCAAGACAAACAGGGGAAGCTCAGGTTAGATATAAGGAAGAAGTTCTTTACTGTGAGGGTGGTGAGACACCGGCCCAGGGTGCCCAGAGAAGCTGTGGCTGCTCCACCCCTGGCAGTGTTCAAGGCCAGGTTGGACAGAGGGGCTTGGAGCAAGCTGCTCTAGAGGAAGGCATCCCTGCCCATAGCAGGAGATTGGAACTGGAGGGGCTTTAAGGTCCCTGCCAACATAAACCAGTCTGGGAGTCTGTGATTCTATGACTCACAGCACCAGCAGCTCAAATGGCTTCTCCATGCAGCTGCTGGGCTGGGAGCCTCCAGCACTGCTGGGATCACCCTGAAATCTGCGCTGGCAAAGCCAGGCAGAGCAGAGCAAGCACTGATTGATGGCCCAACAACCAACAACCTGATATTGTCATAGGGAGGAAAAACTCTTTACAAATTAAAGGTCTGCTCTCAAAATGTTAGGTCATGAAAGGCTGAGAAGGTTTTCAGATGTGCTCACAGGGCTTTTCATGTACTGCCCTGGGAGAATGGAAACAGAAATGCCAAAACAAGGGCCTGTTCCTCCCCAGTCATGACATTTTTTGACTTAGTGTAGCTTGTTTCACTCCCACATTTCCCTGTTAGTAACTCAGGAAGCTGCCAGAATCTTCTACCACTCAAAAATCAAATGTACAATATTAAACAGAAGATAAACACATTCTACTATCCCTGCCCATGGCAGGGGGTTAGAACTGGATGAGCTTTAAGTTCTTTTCCAACTCAAACCACTCTGTGACTCTATGACAATTCCATGGTTTTTGTTTAACGAACTTGTCAGTTAAAGCCCACCCAACAGGCATTTTGCTGTTGGTTCAGAAAGTGCCTATCTAATCGAAATGCATTTCATTCCCAAGCCAGCAAAAAATACTTGTCCCCAAATCCTCCTTCCACATAACCCAATTTTAACCACAGAAATGACCCCCAACATCAGCATTCATGGGGGAAATCCTGCAAAAATCCACCCAAAAGCCAAAAGTGCTCTTTTGCCACACTCTGTTTGCAAACCACAATAAATCCCTAGGTTTTGAGCTGCTTCAGCCTAGTCCAGGTAAGGAGCATGTCGAGCCCGTGTGTGGTGTGGATGCCTTCCCTCTGGACAGTGTCCCCTTCTGTTGGAGCCGTGTGCCAGTTTGCGTCCTACCGATGCTCTGATCGTTTCTGTTCCTACTTACCTCTGTCAGAGTTCTCCAGCTCTTTACATCTCGTGTTGAATTACTTCTTGAGAACCTCCTCCCCCTGACTGTGCTTGTCTAAACTCTCTCTTTTTTCTTTTGCTTTTCTTTCCTCTTGTGACTCGTCTCTCCCTTCTGTTGCTTCTCCTTCTGTTCTGTACCTGCTTGCCTTTGTGTTTGTCCGGTGTTTCCCTTTTTTATTTTCTGCTTTGCTTTGTTCCAATTTTTATGTAGGGCAGTGGTTCAGTTAATGGGAGCCCCTTGCTGTCGACATCTGGTGCTAGTACCCCATGCCGGGGTCGGAGGCAGCTCCCACAGACTCCACTCACCCCACGCCCCAGCATCACTTACAAGACCGCTAACTCCTCGCCCGTGCACTTCACCACTTTCCAACCTGTTCTGCCCACCTTCTCCCCGGGACGCCTGAGCCGTGGCTTGTCCGAGCACAACGCGCTGCTGCGGGGGGACCAGCAGCCGCCGGTGGTGGCCCGCATCGGCTCCGACCCCTACCTGGGCCACCGCGACGACGCCGACAGCCCCTACCCTGCGGTGCCAGAGGACACGCTCACCTTTGAAGAGGCCGTGGCCACCAACTCGGGACGGTCCTCAAGGACTTCTTATGTCTCCTCCTTGACCTCCCAATCTCACCAAATCCGCAGGGTGCCCAACGGTTACCATTACACGCTGGGTCTCAACACGGGGCCCGGGACTGGCACCAGAGGACGTAGCTACTACCACGAAGCTGATGAGGATGACTGGTGCTAGCGGCATGGCAAAACCCTTCAAAGTGTGCGTGTTTGAAATTGATGAGTTTTATCATCTGGAAGGCTGTGTGCTCCCATGCACACAGTGCCCGAGGCCGGAGGGGGCCCATGGGGTAGCCCCCATTGCAAGAACTGCTCTGCCCCCAGGTCTGGAGACACTCCTGCAGCCTCTCTCCTCAATTTTTCTTTAGTTTTTCTTTTTTTGGTTTTTTTTTGTTTTTCACTAGACGAATGAAGGCAGAAGGCTCCCTCCTTAGGGGGAAGGCAGCGTGTGGAGCGCATCTCTCTCCCCCTGTCACCTGCCTACTGCCTTGTCTAGTTCAGAGACATGCACCCGATGCCAAGTCTGCGACACAAGGGCGAAGCCAAGAGAAGAGCGGTCTTCACCTTCCACATCAGAAAAGCAGACAGTCGATCCTCCCCGAGATTGGCACTGGTGTTTGGTGGGCTGTTTCTTACTTGATTTCTCATTCTATTTTTGCCCCTGGTCAGGGTGGGAGTCTGGGAGCTGCAAATGGACACAACACATGAACAAAGCTCGTATCCGCGGTTTATCCCGCTCACCGCTAAGAAGGAAGAGATCTACCCACGGAACTGGGAGAGGAGAAACGCAGACCAGAACAAAGGACAGTCCATTGGGACTTGATGTTCAGCCACAGCAACCTTTGTCGGCAGAGCCAGTGCCACGCCACAGAGCTGCCCGAGCGTTGCGGCAGCCGGGACTCTGCTCCGACACCGCTGCCGTGTGGATCTCTCTTACTTCACTCACCACGTTGGGTCCTTCACACTGACACATGATAAAGCCACAAGAGAGCTACTTTGTAAGGACTGTTTCCTTGCTGCTGAGACTTCTCTTTCCGTCCCTCTCTCCTGTTGACCGCAACACGCCCTCACTGTTTTGTCTTGTTTACAATATAAGCTTGATTTAGCAAAAAAAAAAAAAAAACAACAAAAAAACAACTAAAAAAAGACAAACCCAGACAAAAAAAGGAAAAAAAAAAAGAGGAAAAAGGTTAGGGATGAGAAGAAGAAAATGTTATTGGTTTTATATCAAGCTATTAGATAGAACTTTAACTTTTCATTGTGTGCATTTTTGTAAATTGTACAGTAAAAACAAAAAAAAGAAAACAAAGAAAAAAAATTACTCTTTATGTAGAGAATTAGTCCAATTGTCATTCCAGGTCCCACCGTTTCTACCGAATGCTCCAGTTGTTCACTACTAAGTGCCTAACCTTTGAAATCTTTCACAGCGACGATGCAACCTCTCGCTCCGATGCATCAGCCCTTGAGGCGAGCGTGGGGAGGAGCAGGAGGGGAGGGAGGGCAGGGCCCGGGGGTCCCGCGGCATGGTGCTGGGTATGCCAGTACCAGGTTGGAAGCTTACAGTGGGGAAGGCAAACATGCTTTGGGGTTGGTTTGGGTTTCATTGGCCTTTTTATTTCTTCTTCCTTTTTATAGATCTATACTTTCATGGGTGGGAAGGGAGTGGTTGCAGCAAACAAACCCGGCCTTTTCTCATTGACCAGTGTTTAGGTCCTGCGGGAGAGATGCAGGTGGAAAAGTACAGCATCTGCAGAGAAGCTCTTCTCTTGCAGGAGAAGCAGTGTCCTTCACACTGCATGTCAAGCCGCAGTAGGGCTGCAAGAGCTCTGGCCATGTTCCATGGTGCATAAGTTGTGTTGAGGGCAGTTGGAGAGAGTCTTGGGTTTATTGCCTGTTAAGAGAAGGTTAAAATAATAATAATATAAAGCAAAACCTCTAACTCTGATTCTCAGGGATGAGATTTCTGTGTTCTCAAAATGACTCTTGTGTTGGATGATTTCTTTCTTTCACGCACGTGTGGATTTCTGCACTTTGAGCCTTGGGAAAAGGGCAAACATGATGTGCTGCTTGGGAGGGAGCACGGAAGGAGAAGCCTGGGCAGGACCTTGTGTCCGTGGGTCTGGTGAACCATTGTAGGGCTAATCTGGGGCACAGGGACCTGTAGTATGCTGACAAAAGGTTGAAAGAGAATGGGTGGGAGGTGCCAGATGGGCACTCCACTAAAACAATGATAGGAAAGAGGAGAGAGTTGGACAGATCGCTTTTTTCAGAGGACCTATCAAGCCCCAGAACTGTGAAACTTCTTAGGATGGGTGTTGATCCTGCTGGACCCTGGGGATTCCTTTTGTATCCAGGGTGGTTGGAGGGTATGGGATGCTACCACAATGCTCTCATGCTCTCAGCAAGTGTTTCAGCCTCAGGCAGGGAGCAATAGGGTGGTTCTTCACATCTGTAGCTCTTCTGTTGAGGAAATTCAACCTGTTTTCGTTTCCTTCTGTGGTTTTCTGTTCTGTTTTGTTCTGTTACAAAATAATAATCTCTGGCTAATCTCATCCCTGGATTCTGCTTAAGGATAACTCCTGTCTATATCTCTGTCTCTGTATTTGTGTGCACTTTGAATAAAGGAAGTGCAGTAGCCAGAGGGCTGCCATGGGTAACAGCTGTGATTTGCAAACGGAGGGCTATGCAACAAGATGACACGTTCAGAAACACATCCAAACCACCAACAGTCCGAAAGACCTTCATCCATTCTGTAGCTTTATCTGCTGGATTTTCCTGTTCCAGGCTTCAGCATGATTGTGACCAAATGTTTTATACGTTTTCCTTATATGAAGGCACAAACACTTTATTTGGGATTTTAATGAAAATGTTCCTATTTTACTCCAGGAAGTAAAGGAGAGGGAAACCGTAATCTCTCTGCCAGTGCATGCAAACATTGTACCCAAACTGGAAAGTAAAAGAGGTGTCTTTCCATATGGAATAACTTTGTCTTTCCCCTTCCTTTGCCATTTTAGACACTCAAACCCCCAGTCCCACACTAACACACCATCTGGAAGCGCACAGCCAAAACCCATGGCCTTGAGTCACTCCGATTCTTAGGAATGAAGAAGAACCTCAAGTTGTCCAGTCCTCCACCCGCCTCGTAGGGGTCGATGCCAGTGACAGACAAGCCTGACCACAGTTGTTCATAACCCTTTTCCCCCCTTTTTTTACAGCCTCTCTGCTGTCTCTTCAATGCATACATGATATTTCCAAGAATCCTCATAGTGAGTTGCCAAACCTGAATTGCACCAATCAGTTTTCTGCATCCAGAAACCAGTCTCGTAGTGGCTGTACTTTGACTAAGTAATGTTTGCATGTAAAATATATACATATATACATATCTATAAAAAAGTATGTGCATGGAAAATGTTTACCTTCGTACTTTTTTGATACAATGTATTCATCAGTTGTTAATTTTTAATTATATTTGATATAAATTGGGGGTTTGTTGCAAAACTTTATATTTAAAAAAACAGTGTTAAAAACGATGAAAGTTCCAACCATGCAACACAAGTGGAACTTTACCCAAAAAAAAAAAGGGGAAAAAGCTAAACAAAGAGAAAAAAAGGTTCTGTGATTGCCTAGTTTGCTGCCTGAGAAATATTTATCAGCCAAACTTTGAATTCTGCAGTTGTTTCTACAATTACATTTTGTATGAAGCAAAGTCCTTGAATTAAAATAAAAACTTAGCAAAAAAAACCAAACCTGACCAATTCCAAGACGGTGTGTGCAGTGTGCATGGTGACAGGGACACCCCATCCTGAGCCCGGCCAGTGCCATGGGAGGCAGCTTGGCCTGGCCACCACATTGTGGGAGAGCCCCTGAGATCACCGGCTGTAGCTGAGCCTAAATTGGGATGCTGGAAGAAATTGGCCACCTCTTGTGTGTGTTTCCATAGAGGCTTCACAGGTGCTGGGTTTGAGTAGGGAGGTGTTTGCAGATTTGCTTTTGCCGTGTGGAGCCAGCATGGAGATCATATATTATTATAGCTGCGTTACCACAGGAGCCTTCCAGTGTCTAAAGGGGGCTACAAGGATGCTGGAAAGGGACTTTCATCAGGGACTGTAGTGATAGGACAAGGGGTGATGGGTTCAAACTGAAACAGGGGAAGTTCAGGTTGGATCTAAGGAAGAAGCTCTTCCCTGTGAGGGTGCTGAGGCGCTGGCACAGGGTGCCCAGAGAAGCTGTGGCTGCCCCATCCCTGGCAGTGTTCAAGGCCAGGTTGGACACAGGGCTTGGAGCAAGCTGCTCCAGTGGAAGGTGTCCCTGCCAGTGGCATGGGTTGGTACTGAATGAACTTTAAGGTCCCTTCCAACCCTAACCATTCTCTGAGTCTGTGATTCTATGATTACAGTTCCTGGAGTCCAATAGGCAGCAAAATTGCATAAGTTGAGGATTACAAAGTCTGGCAGTGGTTGTTTCCTTCTAGATGGTTGTTATTGATGCACAAAACTATTGGACATGTAGCTACCTTTAGCATTAACCCTTATTATACCTTAAACTTACTCTCAACAAGCATTCTTGGGGCCACTTCAGGTAGGCTTGGGCATGGCAATGAGTAGCACATGGGGTTGGGTTGGTGTCAGGAGGTGCCATGTGTCAAGGGTGTATCACTTGTAGAAAAAAAGAATGCTACTACTACTTGATTGTACCTTGAAGTTTCTACTCCCAACGCTTTCACTGGCCAGAAGAAGGTTGGACAGGTCAGGTTGGATGGGACTTCGAACAACTCGCTCTAATGGAAGTTGTCCCTGCCCGTGGCAGGGGGTTGGAACTGGATGAGCTTTAAGGTCCCTTCCAACACAAACCAGTGTGGGGTTCTAAGAAAAACCCAAGGGCTGTTGGTACAAGAGAAAGGAACATTTCGTGTCTTTGGATAACTGGAGAACCATGCTCATTCCTTACAAGGAGGAGAAAAATCCACTGTGTGCACCTTCTTCATCAGGGTCTGCTGGTGCGACACTTCAACGTCTTTGAATGCCAAAGACTCTCCTAAAGGTACTGAGGAAAATGAATGGCAGCTGCGGACCTCTGCTGAAGGGAGGACCATGACACTGCTGCATTTTTCAGTACTCTTCAAAGCACAAGGTCTACTGTAGTATTCAGCTCTTCTTCTTCTCTCTTGATGCATCTTTTCTGTAATGAGACCACCCAAGGTCCCACCTGAGCTTCAGGTGGTTGTGTGAAATGCAAGGAAAAGGTCCTTCACTTCCTGATCATCAGGAAGTAACACAGGAAGAAAATGGTTTTGCTTGGGGTCAAACAAGTTTGGAGCAGAACTTCCCTTGCCTTGAAGTCTGGTCTGCAGTGCAGGGTTTGGTTTTCTGGGGTGGGAAGTCAGTGGAGCAGTGGGGAGAAGAATAGAGCTTTTATTACAGCTTTGAGGTATCCCAAACATGAGAAATGGAGATTTCTGAATGTGTCTGAGCAGTGGAGAAGGGCAGGTTTGAAAAGCAGCACGAGATTTGAGATTCAGTGTGTCCTGACTTCAGCAGAGACCCCCACGGCATCCACGCAACCATCCGGGGAGCTGGAATCTGCCTGGAGGAAGAGATGAGCAATCTCTCCCCACCGGATATGTATCACAGAGGACCTCCAAAACCAGTTTACAACCCTGAATGTGTTTTCAAATCCTAAAAGCCTTTTGGCAGCTTTTGCCTTTGTTTTTTCTTTCTTTCTCCTTGTTTCAGCTTTGTTCTATTGGTCCACAAGACCAAGGCATCAATGTGCTCATTGGCTTCTCCAGGGATAGCCTGGAAGGGATCCTGGGGTGAAGGAGCAGGCGGGATCCAGACTCAAAGCATCTCCCACATCGAAGACACTGGAGCTGGGCTGCCCGTTTGTGCTTCACTACAGTTTAAGTCCAGTTGAACTCCACAAAATGGCTTTACTTTAGTATACAACTGGTTCTCATGACCAGTGCAAAGCTCTTCACCCAAAGCTGCTGTGAGCTGCTGTCTCTTTCCCTCAGGGGCGCACCTTGCTAGCATCTTGCCTCCTTTCCCTCCACTCCCAGCCCTGCGGATGAAGTCTGGATCGACATTCCCAAGGACAGCACCCCCACGCCTTGTTTTACCATTAGGGGGTAGCATTTTCAGGCTTTTCCGACTTCACAGGGAAAGAAAACAATGGGAAAAGGCTGATTCATGTCCCCTTGCCAGTCTTTGAGGGTCATTCCCTGCAATATTTGTTTTAGGATGCAGAAAATTCAGGCTGAGACACTGAGCACACTGGAGCTCAAGGTGCTCGGGTACCTTTTGTACTCCCTGGAGCATGAAAACCCAGCGTCATCTGCCTGATTCCCTATTCCAGCCACATTTGCAGACGGCGCGGGTAGACTCCTCCAAGGTGATGAATTCATCTCTGGTCAGCCCTAAGTCGATCTCCTGCGACTTGCTGGGCTGCAGAAAGCACCGTATCAGAAAGTACCTGGCCATGATAATGAGCCTCAACACTGTCCCTCAGCGTCTTTTGCAGAAGAGGCAAGTTTTGCATCTTCATGCGATTTAAAAAGCAAACTGAGCCCCCTCACGGGGGCTGTATTGCCCAGGTCACCCAGCAAGTGAGCGCAGAAGCAAGGACAAGGTGTCCTGAGCTCCTGTAAGTTCTTCTACCTGTTTTAAATCACTGACGTGTGATTTCTCTGCACCCACAGGCTCCCAGGAGGGCGCCAGGGAGGTGACTCTGGGAACTGGGCATCTCAGTAGCAGGCACTTTGGTTCATTGGAGAGAGCTCAAAGGCAAGGTGCAGGAACAGAGCTAATGAGAGGTGGGGGCTGATGTGGGGGTAGCTGTGAGGAGCTCTGGTGCGGAAGGGTGGCTCTGATAAGGATGTGCAAATACTTGTGGGGTGAAGTCTGAGGTGGGTAACGGCACGAAGGAGCTGCTGAGGCTGTTTGGGAAGGGAGGGCTGAGCAAAGCAGCTCCCAAGGGAATCGATGGGAACACCGGAATAGAGCCCTTCACCCACGGAGGAAGCCTGGGACGTGCTGATGGAGCAGAGCGGTGTTAATTCAAAGCAAACAGTATCAGTAACCATAATTAAATTCATTTTATCCCCATCTCCACTTTGTGTCGTTGCTCTGAAACAGAATATCCCAGCACTGCCTTTGTCTGTGTCTGGTTTTATTATTTCTCTGTCTCTGGCAGCCTTTCCTCAGGCCCGCATGGCACAAGCAGAGGAAGAGGAGGAGGCGCGGTCCTTGTCCAGCAGCTCCTGCACCAGAGCCTGGAATACCCACAGGGGTGTAGGAAGAGGCTGAGGAGGGGAGTGGATGTGGTGGTGTTACTGGATTCAGCGTGTTCAAAACGATGCTGCTGAGCTGAGCCAATGGGACTGAGGCACAATAAACGAATGCCTTTGCCAAGGTGGTTTTTTCTTCCTCATGGAGTGAAGAGTGTTTAAAAGACTTCATACTGCAGCTGACCCACCTAAAAAGCCTCCTCCTGCAGCTTGTGGTCTGTGAAAGGATGGTAATTGAGCTTCCTGCAGCAGGACAGAGCCCAGAGATGCAACAGGAGATGCGCTGCTGGGACAGGAGGTCACCGCTGTGGAAGTCAATGGGATTCAGCAGCACCTGAGAAAGGAAAAGCCAAACCCCTGTCACATGTTCTCAACAAATAAAGGCCTCTAGACAAAGCAAATGACTCCTTAAGTGTCTCTGACCTTCATTTCCTTGGCAATGAGTCAGTGCATGGCAAGGGAACCAAGGGCCTGGAAATGGGCAGAGAGGGGTAAGAGAGGCACAGTTTGCACCCCACTGGGCTCACGGCTCCCCAAAATCAAGGAATTCAAGACAGGACCTTCAGAAGCCTCATTTCCCACTGCATGGCACAGTGTTGGCTGAGCAAAGTGGCAGCCAGGGGATATTCACCCACAGGCAGGTCTGCCCCTCGCTGAAGCTGCCCATATTTATGGTGGCCTTTGGATGACTGCTGCAAAGCAGATACCAGCACAGACAGGGACTGAGCCTGCCTGCTCCTTGTGGCCACGATGTCAGGGTCTGTGCCACTGGCGACATCAGAGAGCTGAGAGTGTAGTGGAGAGCAGGGTCTGCCATGGGACAGCACTGATGTGGGGCTGTCTGGAATGGTGAGTGGGGAAACTCACTGCCGGGGTTCCTGTCTGGGATGCTGGGTGCTCCAGAGGAGGCTGCAGTGGTGGGAGAGCTGCGCAGGAGCTGGCTGAGGTGCAATGTAACCCATGTAATGCCAAGAAGAGGGTGAACTGGCCCTGGCTCAGGGCAAGGGGAGCGGGGATTAAACCCTGGGGGCCAATACAGCTCTAACAGCGAACTGGGGTCCCTCACGCCACCCAAAACGTGTGAGGCTGCCATTTCCCCATCACGCAGTGGGAACAGCATCAGGCACCCCCTGCTCACACCTCCCATGTACCACATCCCTGGGACACAGCTTAGAGGGGAAAACACCCCTAAAAAACACACCAACTTTATTGGGGGGGGGGGGGGGGGGGTCCTCCTGTGGAGGCCAAACCAGCACATGGCGGGGAGGGTATTAACTGCTACAGCACCGGATACAAGCGGTGTGTGTCAGTGTGCGTCTGTATTAACCCGCACAGCTCCGCTGGGAAGGGGAATAGGGAGGGAGCCCCACTCCAGGCCCTGCAGCGCGCCTGACTTGGGGCGATGGGGCACACACGTTAACCCCTGCAGCGCCGGTCTCGCAGGAGCCTGGGGAAGGGGCGGGGGCATGGGGTGCTCCCCATCCCCAGCAGGGTGCGGGGGTCCCCGCAGCGCGGGCGGGCCGGGGCGGAGCGGGGCGGGCGCGGCTGCGGTGGCGGCGGGGCCGGGCCGGGATGCGGTGGGGCCGGCGCCGGGCGCACGATGCGCTGCGGGGCGCTGGCGCTGGCGCTGCTCTGCGCCCTCCCGCTGTGCCCCGCGGGGCTGGAGCCCCCCGAGCCGGGCTCCGGGCTGCACGCAGGTAGGGACGGCGCCGCTGCACCGATGGGGGGCACCCGTGGGAGAAGAGGGGTCGGGATGCTCGGGACGGCGGTCCCTCGGTGCGGGGGGCGGCCACGTGTGTGCTGTGAGGGCGGAAAAGCTGCATCCCCCCACCGGTGAGGGGCATCCTCCCCCCCCGCGGGCTGCCTGGACCTGGCGAGTGAAGCGGGGACCAGGCAGAGAAGGAAGGGCTCTTCTGGGGGGGGTCTCGGTGTGGGCAACGGTGCCGGGGCTGTCTCCATGCGGGAGAGGAGCAGCTGGACTTGCCGGGACTTGTGCTTGGGTTCTCTGATGGGCAATATAACGTTGTGGAGCCAGGAGGTTGCTGGTCTCTTCTAAATAACGAGGGATGGGACAAGAGGAAACGGCCTCAAGCTGCACCAGGGCAGGTTTAGATGGAGCTGAGGAACAATTCCTTCCCCAAAGGGTGCTCAGCATTGGAACAGGCTGCCCAGGGCAGGGCTGCAGTCACCGTCCCTGCGAGTGTTCACACACCGTGGAGATGAGGCCTCAGTGCCATGGGTCAGTGGTGGCCTTGGCAGTGCTGGGAACGGTTGGACTGGATGAGCTTAAAGGGCTTTTCCAGCCTGACTGGTTCTGTGACTGTGATCGTGGGCTTGGATGCACCACGGCTGGAGTTGTCCTTGTGCCGGGCACCGCAGCACCTCTCGTGGCCCTCTGCTGCTGGTCACTGAGTGAATGTCCTCAGATTTGCTCTGAAACTTGGCTTGAAACTTTTGGGGTTGCCAAGCCCCATCCTGCCCGGTGCAGAAGCCCCAGGGCAGCTCCCTCCTGGGATGGACACGGTGGGGCCCAGGCCCCACACACGGTAAAACATGGCTCAGGACTGGTTTGCTCACGAAACCCCAACCAAGCTGCTGCCAAAGTGTGGTGCACGGACAGGGACTTTTCCTTGGGAAGGGATGGGCTGTATGGGGGACGGTGAATAATAAAGTGTCTATAAAAAGGGGTGTTTGTTTTGAAAGAAGCACTGTTTCTAAGACATTCGTTACTGCATTTACCTTGTGCTAACACAGCCAAGGAGGTGACCCCATGCTCCTGTGCAAGCCCCTGCCCAAACCATGTGTGTTTGAGTGTGCTGGAAGCCTCGACAGAGCTGCATCAGTGGGAATGTGTGTCTGAGAGGGAAATCACTGATTTATCTCAGTAGGGCTTAACTCCACTTGAGCCTTGGCTTGGAAACAAGGCAGTTCACAGCCTGGGAAGCCGAGCTGGGAATTGCATTCCAGGGGCTGAATCTGGAGCAAAATCTATGCAGGGATAAGGTAAAAGATTGAAATTGAACAGAGGAATTTGGGAATGCTAACTCCAGTGAGGGTGCTGGGCTGCATGGGCTGGAAGGGAGAGGGCAGAGAGGGGTGCCTACAGCAAGGCACGGCAGGGAAGGGAAGGGCTGGAGGTACCCATTGGCTCTACCAGCATGAGGAAGCTTCATGCTTGTTACATGTTTCTATATCCTTTGGGTCATGGAGCAGCCCTGAGGAGGATTTGCTGAGCATCACCCTAGTATCTGACTTTACCCTTTGATCGCTGCTGGCCAGGCTGGCAAAGGCCATGAGTTCAGGCAGGCTTTATTGTAGATCCTACTGGTGAATGGGATGTGGCTTCCTCAGGCTTTGGTTTAAAACAAGACAGTTGTTGGGGGTTGAAGCTCTTCTTCTTCAGCCAGGCCCTGCTGATGGTGCAGTTCTGCTCTGAGCAGGCCTGTGAAGCTCAGCTGCAATCAATACCATCAAGGAGAGGGATGGGGAGTGAGGGGTGGTTGATTGCAGAGCTGGGCTTGGCTTTCAAGCTGGAGCAGAGACCCGTGGCTCATCAAGGGCTTCGCTGCTGAGCCTGGGTCAAGTGGGGAAGAGCTGAAGTGGTGAGTGAGTGCCAGAGGGGAGCAGAGGATGACCTGAGGTGGGAGCTGTTTAAAGCTGCTGAGACCTTGCTGAGCTTGTGCATTGCTCTGCAATGGGCACGGTGTGTGGGGTTTGTGGCACCTTGGGGTTGGAAGGAAACAAAGGATCCATTTCTTAGATAGGGAATTAGGATCCAAATCTTCTTTCCCTCACTCCAGCTCAGTCAGGATTCAGTTGTTGGTGCCTCCTGGCTCTTTGCTTGGGTTGGGGTAGCAAACACTTGGCATTACGTGCTCAAGGCCAGGTTGGACAGGGCTTGGAGCAAGCTGCTCTAGGGGAAGGTGTCCCTGCCTGTGGCAGGGGGTTGGAACTGGATGAGCTTTAAGGTCCCTTCCAACACAAACCAGGCTGGGATGATTCTATGATGTTTGCAATGTTGCTGTCAAGGGGGTGGCTCCATCTTCTGCCTTGTGTCAGGTTGGAAGAGTGATTTGCATGGCTCAAGCTTGGAAGAGCTCAGTTTCTATGTTCATAAACCCCAGTGGGGGCTTTGGGTTGTAAAAGAAGGAGGTGAATCCATCCGGGCGGGAGCTGGGCTGTCGTGTTTGTTGGGTTTGTAGCTGTTACCAAAGGCAGCTCACTGATGACTGCAGGAGGGCTGGAGTGCCAGGAATGGGTGGGAATTGGCTCCAGCATGCTGGGAATGGGGATTCCTGGTGTCCTGTACTCTGTGAGCGCTGCTCCCTCCGAGCACAGCCATGCCCTTAAAACAAACAGTGTTTGCACTGAATCGCATCCTTCGATTGAGGCAGAATCCACACATTACCCAGAGCAGCGGCTGGAAATGATGGAGAGGTTGATTTTTAGGGGTGTTCTAAGGCTGAGGGTGGTAGCTGAGCTCCCTGTGGTCACTGCTGCTGTGTAAGCTGGAACATGTGGGGTGGCCCCTTCCCAAGGCTGCATTATTGAATTAGCACCTATTTCTCATGGCTTGAGCTGCAGCAATCCCTGGGTGAGCCCCTCATGGTGCTGTGGGTCTGTAATGGTGGGGGAAAGGTGCCCCTGGCACCAGTTCCCTATGAATTTAGGTTGCTGTGGGGTTACACGAGCCCTTTCTGACCCACAGAACCACAGCCTGGTTTGGGTTGGAAGGGAACTTAAAGCTCCTCCATTTCCAACCCCCTGCCATGGGCAGGGACACCTTCCACTAGAGCAGGTGGACCCTGAGCATCCCCTTTCCATGTGCCATGATGTGCCAGCACCAGTGTGCACAAAGTTGGGGTCTCCAGAGCTTTGCTGAGCTCACAACGCCATTCCAGGGTTAAGAAGGAGTTGAAAGTGGGAACCCTTCTTGGTGTAGCCGGAATCCAATGACTTCGGGGCTCCCAGGACCTGGTTATTCCCCCCATAAAGTGAATAACTGCAACGCGGCCCTGCACAGCACAAACTTCCCCAAAGCAGCCCAGAACCCCTCTGTCTGGGAATGTGACCCACAAATGAATGTGCATGAACGATTTTCCAGTAATTAAAGCTTTGAGTCACCCAATTAAAACCTGCTTAATTAAGGGAAGCATCTGAAAATGCAGTGCTTGGCTCCTGCACGTGGTGTTTCTTGCTCTTGGCTTGCTAAGAGTGGGCTCCTCCTGGAGGTCTGGTACTGGGACACGTGGAGTTGTGCCACAAGGCTCCTCCAGTCTGGTGGCTCATGCTATGGTGTGCTTGTAATTAAGATGTGTACACGGACTTGGTAAGCTCAGCATCTAACCCAATGTAAACAAGCAAAAATCAGACATAAATGGTGATGTTAATGCTGTTTGTGTGTGTGCAGTAGCATATGTTTATGGGATAGAGTCCCATAATTCTATGTGCGTGTGCATGTGTGTGTATATAAAGCTTACAAAAGGATGGTAATCTTCACTCATTTCAAGGCAAATTGCTTAAAAATCCAGAAATACCAGATTTGGACTCTTCCTGTCATCTCCATTAGACCCTGCAGTGCAGGCACATTACTATGGAGTCCTCAATTGGGCAATTATATGGTATTATTCTTTCCCCCCTCCTCCCCCATCCTTCTCCCCCCCCCCCCCCAAGACCCTAAATTGTGCATTATAAACTGGGATAAAAACAGGGGTCACTGCCTTTGTCCCTATCACAGAGAGCAGCCTTGCCCTGCGGGTCTTTGCCCCCATGATGGCAGAGAATGAATCACTAAAGGTTTGGGGCTTGCAGGAGTCACAGGACCCCCAGACAGAGCCCACCAGTGTATCTGTACAATGCGGCTTTTATCACAGAGGGCCTTCGTGTGCTCCTCTTAACAGAGGTTTTGTGTACCAGAGGATGGAGGGGAGAATCAGCCTGGGATTGTTGTGCTTTGTGTCCACCCAAAGGGGGCTGGAAGGTGGATGTGGGGTTGCCACAGGGCTGCAACCCCGAGGAAGGGGAGATGGCCAGATGGGGGTAATAGAATCTCAGCCTGGTTTGTGCTGAAGGGACCTCAGAGCTCACCCAGCTCCAACCCCTGCCACAGGCAGGGACACCTTCCACTGGAGCAGCTTCCTCCAAGCCCCTGTGTCCAACCTGGCCTTGAACACTGCCAGGGATGGGGCAGCCACAGCTTCTCTGGGCACCCTGTGCCAGCGCCTCAGCACCCTCACAGGGAAGAGCTTCTGCCTAAGAGCTCATCTCAGTCTCCCCTCTGGCAGGTTAAAGCCATTCCCCTTGTCCTGTCCCTACATCCCTTGTCCAAAGCCCATCTCCAGGTTTCCTGCAGCCCCTTTAGGCACTGGAGCTGCTCTAAGGTCTCCCCTTCAGGAGCCTTCTCTTCTCCAGGCTGCCCCAGCCCAGCTCTCTCAGCCTGGCTCCAGAGCAGAGCTGCTCCAGCCCTCGCAGCATCTCCATGGCCTCCTCTGGACTTGCCCCAACAGCTCCAAGTCCCTCTTGTGCTGCTGCCCCAGAGCTGGATCAGGACTGCAGCGGGGGCCTCCCCTGAGCACAGCAGAGGGGCAGGATCCCCTCCCTGAGCTGCTGCTCACACTCTGGGGTGCAGCCCAGCAAATGGGGGATGGTTCTGGGCTCAAGCACACACTGAAGCCAGGTTATGGGGAGCTTCTGATTGACCAAAACCCCAAAGCCCTTCTCCTCTTTTGGCATTTCTATTCCTGTAAGCTGGAGCACAGACCTGAAGTCTGGCAGCATCCCCATGAGAAATCCTTCCTGATTAGACCAAGTTGGAAAATCCCAAACCTTCCCATGAGCAATGGGCCGTACCGAGCCTCATTTCCTAAAAGGTTTCTCTCCCTGTTGATTGTTTGAGTGTCCACTCTCTCTGTGCCAGCAGGTCTGGATCCTGCCCTGGGCTGGCTCTGGCACCCAGCAGCCCATGTCCCCATATGTGCCACTGTGCAGAGCAAACAAGGACCGAAGTGCTCCTTCCTGCCCTCCAGCCGGGGTTGCTGCTGCTGTTTGCATCTCAGTTTTCTGTCTGGAATAGGTGGAAATCATCACATTTAAATTCTAATGTGCTGGGAAAAGGGTTTCAAGGGTGAATAAGTGCCTTCCTTAGGGGGAGATTTTTCTAGAGAGATACCTAGTGGATATGCTGCAGGCTTACGATCACATACACCTATGAGGGAGCTGAGCTGCGTGGTACATCCATCACACCTGCATTAAAATGAACAGGTTGAACCGAGCTGTGTGCTATTACACTTAAACCGGTGTGTGCCCCATGGAAATACTGACAGCAGCCTTGCTGCAATGCCGGGTGCCCAAAAACTGCTCAAGCCCAAGGTAAGCTGGATTGAGGTTTGCCTTCAGTGAGGTGGAGGGGTCCATGGGGGCAGGCACAGGGTTTGGTGTGAGAAGCAGCTCGGGGTGGCTCTCCCCATCCCTTGCCTTGGGGCAGGCTCCCCAAAGCCTCCTAATTCCTTGCAGGAGCAGCCACCATCTGCTCCTGGTCGAGGTCCTGGCTGCGCCGCGGGGGCTGACGTAGCATCGTTCCACCCCTGCGGAGGAAGCCAGAGTTCTTTGTGTCAGTTCAGTATGTGCTATATATACACACACACACATGACATCAATCTTCGCTCTCACAAGCCCTGCAGTCATCATGGGGCTGGTGTTAAGCCTGTGTGGGCAAGGGATGCTGGCTGTGGTACCGCTACCAGTAGCTGTGAAAGGTTATGGCTCAGCCTCTGAGGAGAAGAGCCCACTTTCCCCATCATTGTGAAGTACAGGATCATTCACTCCTCTGGGGTTTGGTTTAGTTTGAGGCTTGTTTGGGAAGGAAAGCAGAGGAGCCCCTTTGGAGAGGTGGTGGGCATTGGGTGGCTTGTGGAGACTGTTGAATGCTGGGGGCTTGGTCCTTGTGCTCCCAGCTGGGTCCAGGGTTGAGGCTTGGCTCTGCAGGGCATGGGGATGCTCTGGCATCTGGGAGGGATGCAGGTATGCTGGTGCTGCAGCTCTTGCCAAGGCAAGCGGGGGAAGAAGCTGTCTGTCAGTCCCATCAGTGTTTTGGGGACAGATGTGAGCACAGAAACCTCATTCCTTTCTTTGAACAGGAGAGCAGATGGCTCTTTACCCCAGCCCGTCACACAGTAACATTTAAATTGCTCTTTGGTGCTTTGCTTGCTATATTTAAGCAAACCAGGCTGGCAAGGCTGGGTCTGTCCCCTCCTTCACGTCACACAGTGAGCATGAGAGAGCTCAGCAAAAGGCTGAGCATCCTTGGCTGTGCTGTGGGGTATAGCAGTGAGCTGAGACCCGGTGGGACCTGGTGCTGCTGTGGGCTCTGCTTCACTGGGGGCACATGGTGACACTGGCAGAGGGAAGCGCAGCCTGGATTCCAGCTGCTGGCAAAGGGATTCCTTGTCACCACTGTTCCCACACTGTGCAAAGGCTTAATTCAACCTGCAGCTGCTGTGCCAGAGCTGAGCAGCTTTGCTCTCTTGTGGCCATCCATTAGGAATAAAACCTCTCTCAGACTTCAGCATCCTCCTCCCCAGCCTTTCCTGCTCCAGGAACTCAAAAGAGCAATGCAGTGACAAAAACCAGCTTCTGTTTAGGGCACCTCAACCTTAACAGTGGGGCTCTGTCCCACAGTGATGGCAATTAGTGCAGCACTAATTATCCACATGGAACTTTGCCTGGGTCCTCGTCCCTCCTGCCAGTGTAGTTCATGCAGGGTTAAAGGCCACCTCAGGTCACACTGTGCGGATCCCCATCCTGGTAGGGACAAGGGTGCCCCATGGCCCTGGTGCTGGCTGGGGAGACGCAGCAGCCCCTTGCCCTGCGGTCACCAGTCTGTTTCATTGGATTTGCTGCAGTGTTTCATGGATGGGTTGCAGCAGCTCTGCAGGAATGAGCATTGGGATTTGCTGTGATGAGGAGAATTCCTTTTCTGGGCAGGCTGAGAACACTGGTGCTGTTCAGCCCAGAGAAGGGAAGCTGCGTGGAGACCTCAGAGCAGCTTCCAGTGTCTGAAGAGGGCCACAAGGATGCTGGAGAGGGACTCTTCATCAGGGACATCAGTGATAGGACAAGGGGTGATGGGTTCAAACTGAAACAGGGGAAGTTCGGATTAGATATAAGGAAGAAGTTCTTCCCTGTGAGGGTGCTGAGGCGCTGGCACAGGGTGCCCAGAGAAGCTGTGGCTGCCCCATCCCTGGCAGTGTTCAAGGCCAGGTTGGACACAGGGGCTTGGAGCAAGCTGCTCCAGTGGAAGGTGTCCCTGCCCGTGGCAGGGGTTGGAGCTGGAGGAGCTTTAAGGTCCCTTCCAACCCAAACCAGGCTGGGATCCTGTGAAGCACCTTCTGCAAGCAGCTGCAGCAGTTTTTCAATGCTCACCCTTTGGGGCAGCTGGGGCCAGCCCTCCCCGCCTGGCACCAGCCCCTGATGCTCCACAAACTCCAGTGAATGCGAGGAATCCCAGCCTGGGGGAGATGCCCTTGTCTTGACAACCAGACACTGGAATATCCCTGCGCCATCCGACTTGGCTCAGAGCAGAGAAAACCTGCTGGTAAATAAACCAAACCAGGGATGTTTAAAATAGCCAGGCAGCTCCCTGAGGTATTCTGGATTAAAAAAGAGGAGGAACTCTAACATTCTTCCCAAGTGAAACAGTTTGAATGAATGGAAATGGACCAGCAATTTTCATTTGGAGGGAGCTCGGTGTGGGCCTTCGTCTTGTGGAGCTGCATTAGATCCCGGGATTAAGGATCCTGCTTTCCTCTTTGCTCCCCTGCTTGACTGGGACAGAGAGGGAGAAGCAGAGCAGGGCAAAACAGCCCCTGAAGAGAGGGGTTTGATACCACCCAAGCTGGAACTGGTTTACCTGGGGTTGAACTGGCCTGCAGAAATACTCTGTTTCTGTTTTCCCAGTGGAAAAGCTACTTCTTTTTCTAAGAGGAAAATGTTATGTAGGAAAATCTCACCACTGGGGCTCATGTAACTCTCACAGCACCACTTTGGGGAATTCCTGTGGGTGCTTTTCCCAGGGGCTGGGAATTTGCCATTCAATGGCACAGTCACCTTCCTGCCACCGAAGCATGCAGGCAGGAGATGCTGCTGCCAAGAGCAGAGATGTCGAGTGAAGCTGAAGCAAGTTCCCATGGGATGTGAGCCCGTTCCCAGGGTGCTGTGAATTGTGTTGTGTCCATTAAGCCTTGTATCCAGCTCTAAGGATCCCATAACTCGCATTTATGTTCACTTGAGAGCTCAGCTCAGCAGTGGGGACCCAGCACTGGGGATGGGACCTGCTGCTGCAGTACCTGGGGCCCCTGGCTGTGTTTAATGGTTCCATATGGCAGCTCTGCAGAGTTCGTCCCCTCTTAAATCTGCTGTGGGCAAAGTGCAGGGGTTGGGCACAGGTCAAACAGATTTAGCCCAAGGCAACCGGTTGATTCTTGTTGCTTGCACCAGCCTGTAAAAGAAGCCAAATTTATTAGTTTTCTTAATGATTTGTGGTCTTTGAAAACCATTCAAATCACAGTTTCTGGTTTCTTAGAGGAAAAACACCCTGAAGAAAGCTATTTAACTTTTATTCGTGAAATCTGAGTACCCTCACCAATAGCATTCTGCAGAGATGCTTCCCCACTTGCAGGACATGGATGTACATGAAGTTGATACACTTAAATAGACAAAATATTTCCATTGGGATTTGGAGAAATAGTAGAAGCAGGTTGGTAACATATTGAAGAGACATCTTGAAGCACTCCAGTCCCAAACTTGTCCATGGTGGATGCAGGGATAATCTCTGCTCTATACCACAGGCAGCTGTGGAGAAGGATATAGCTGATGCTTATTGCCCGAACTGGGAATATTATTGCTGGGAATAAAAACCAGGAGAGGACAGGGAAAGATGGTTTGGTGCACAGCAGCATCTGGGATCTTTCACACCAGTTCATTGGGATGGTTTTGGTGGGAGAAGCTGGATCAGTATCCCTGAGTCTTTTTCTGGATTGGGAAAAGTCTGGATGTTTGATGCCTGATGCCCCAGCACTGAATGCCCTTCCCATGCATGAGATGGCTGGTGAAAGAGCTCCACATGCAATAAATAACTTCAGGATGGGTGATTAATGGGAAATGAAATGTCCATGGGCTTTGAAGGCAGGACTGAGCTGGTAAGCAGTGGGATTGGATGTCTGTGACACAGCACAGGGCTGGGGCTCCCTGGTGGTTTACTTGCTCCACCATGGCTCTGTGGTAGCTGCTGTGTTTCTCACCCCGTGGTCTCCATCTGTAAAGCAGGGAGTGATGCTGCAGAGATATGTGCCTCTGCTCTTTCTGTGATGGCTCTGGTCGAGATCTCTCTGCAAGGCAAAATGCAGTCAGGCAATAGATTATGTTCCATTAAATCATAGAATCACGGACAACAACTTCCACTAGACCACGTCGCTCAAAGCAGCAACTAAAGCTCTTCCCTGTGAGGGTGCTGAGGCGCTGGCACAGGGTGCCCGGAGAAGCTGTGGCTGCCCCATCCCTGGCAGTGTTCAAGGCTAGTCTGGGATGCTCTGTACAGCACCATGCAGGACCCAGACCGGATGTGTTTTGGGGCATTTCTGTGCCTCTGCACTATGTATTCATTGTGTGTATACCTAAGATAGAGTCTGAGTACCTGCTACAGGTGAATAATGGCTGTTCAGAGGGAAAGAGTTCGATTTTCTTATTACTTTTTCCTCTTTTGCTCTGCTGAGCCTTTGTTACAGCCACATTCTCAACATCAGCTTATATTGGGAGTGGGAAGTGCTTGATTAAAGCAGGTTAAACAAGTTGTCATCCAGCTCTGCAGGATCTGCTGCACAGGAGGGAAGGGAAACCTTGAGTTTGACAGAGTTGCATTATTAATATTGTTCTGAAGTCCTTGAATGGCTCAGTTAAACTGGGTTTGCCTGTGGCAATGCTGGGCTTGGTTTTGGTGATGGGGGCTGAGCGCGGTGCTCTGTAGTGAGATCATTAATGATACAGAGAGGGTTTGAAGTTGGATCTTGCTTTTTGGCAGTAAGCTTTGTGTGAGCAGCTTTTAAACAAGTCCTGTGTGTTTTATCCCTGTTCCCCTTAGCAGAGCATCTTGAAATGTTACCATTGAGGGCGTCGAACAGACAGATTTGGGTGAAAGAAATGAGAGGATGCTCAATGGAGGACCCAGTCTCTATTGTGCCACGTGGTCCTCCTTGTCCTGGCCAGTGACTAAAGGATGCAGGGTGTGAAGTTTAAAGGGAGCTGCAAACAAAGAGGGAGAAAGAGAGAAAACCAGCAGATGCACACGCTGTGCATAGAGTTTGAGTGAGTTGAAGAACACTCTCTGGCTGGGTGGCCTCGCTATCTTACATCACTCGGGACCTCCTGCCCCTGCCTCCATCCCCAGTGCCTCTCTGGTGTTTTCCCCATGGATTCTCTATCAAGTTTGAAAGCAGCCACAGAGCTGTCTGTGGTGTGGATCCCAAGATTTGGCAGGAATTCTATGGCTGCCATCAGGTGGTTGCAGGGTTCCAGTGGCTTCCAGGGCTGGGTGGCTGGTGCAGGGACCTTCACTCCCGGCAGCATGTGGAGGGGTTTGGTTTCATCTCACAGGTTGTGTCTCTGCCTTGTGGCCTCACAGCAAACCCAAGCTCAAGCCTGAGCTCATTACCACAACTCAGTGAAAACCTGCGCAATTCGTGCCTTTTTCATGTTGATAGCAGCAAGGTTTTGTACTCATATAGGAGGAAAAAGCCCAAGTTCCTCACACAGGAGTGTCTGAGTGAGATTTCAGCCTGGGGCAGGTTGCAGGTCCTGTGCTCAGCACTCCCATGCTCCATAGGCAGCAAAATAAGGCAACTGGAAATCGCCCCCAGCCTTGTTGCTGATGTGCTGGGATGGACGTGTTGTTTCAGGGACAAAAGCTGCCTCAGAGCTGCTCCTGGGGCTGGTACAGAGGAAGAGAGTGCTCCTTCCCGCTTCCCAGTGGGAAATGCATGAGGATAAGCACTTAATCCCCCCAAGCTACCGTTCACAACCAGGTGCTTCCAGTTGCCATAGACCTTGCACCAGCTCTCGCCGTCAGATCCCTCGGGGCTGAAGTCAGCTTCAATGGCTCTAAATCAGATGCCACCATTGCCACTGGGGGCAGTTCTTGCTCCTGCTCCATGACCCTAGATGCTAAGTGGCACTCCAGGGCTGGCTGCTGAGCTGCTCCCAGCCCCAGGGATGAGCTGCTCACCCCAGGTGAAGGATGAACCAAAGCTGTGTCCATCTAAATGCGTGCTGCTGCTCAAGGGAAGCGATAGGCACCCTGCTTGCACTGGGCAGGTCTTGCAAAGCACGTACCATGCTTTAAGAGCCGAGGTCCACGGTGCTTTCCTCCTTTTCAGGGTAAAGCCTTTAAGGCCTGAACTTGCTTTTGAGCAAAAGCTTCTTCTGGTGGGTCTTTCTAAAGAGGAGCTCAGGCTGCCAAGGGCAGGCAGTTTCCTGTATCCTTATTACTGGGTTCATTTAATAGTGCCTTCCCCATGGTTTTCCTCTCCAGATGAGTGGACTTCTGGGAATCCTATGTGTACAGTAGTGAAAGTGCTGTTAATTTTCTTCCCCAGCTCTGTTGGTTTTAATTATAATCTCCCACGTTGGCTGTAACAACCCATATGTTGATTGTATATGTGGTTTAACTCACTGCTGGCCTACCCCAAGGTTGGGTTGTGGTAGAGCTTTGGTTGCGGGGAGGACTTGAAATCCAGATGTTCTTCCAAAAGGGAAAGATATTTATCCCAATTCAGCCACAGCTGTTGGTCTTAAAGTAGGAATTGAACTGGAGATCTCCTTTGCCATATTCTTTGTAGGACACCAGATTGCGATGGTTTGGGTTTTTTCTGGCTTGAAAACGCGTGAATAGGAGCAGATCCCACAGAACCAACCAGGTTGGAAAAGCCCTTTAAGCTCATCCAGTCCAACCATCCCCAGCACTGCCAAGGCCACCACTGACCCATGGCATTGAGGGCCTCACCTCCACGGTGTGTGAACACTTGCAGGGACGGTGACTGCAGCACTGCCCTGGGCAGCCTGTTCCAGTGCCTGAGCACCCTTTCAGCAATGCTCAGTGACCATTTGATGGATGTTGACTGGGCAGAAGTGACCTAAATTAAAGTTAAAGCATCAAAAATGTCCTGTTTATGCCAGGCACAGTTGGTTTATCCCAGGAAGTGCTTGGAAGTCACATCTTTGATTCTTGTGCTTTAATGATCTACATCTTATATTTTGATGTCTTAAATATACAAGGCAGCCATGGTGCTGGGTGGGCAGAGTGTGACTGTGCCCCAGCAGCACTCCGGGTGTTACCGGGGTAGTTGCTTCCTGCTTTCAGGAAGAGCGGGGCTGGTGAGAAATCCAGTTTTATGGCTGTTGAGATACTGCAAGTCTGTTTAACATCACAGGCAGCGGCAGGACATGCAGGGGAGGTTTACCTCCCACATCCAGGAGTGGGAGATTGTCACAGCATAATTCACATTGGAAGAGACGTTTGGACATCATGGAATGCAGCTCCTGCTCCAAGCAGGTCCATTTAGATCCAGGTCATGTCTCCAGGGTCACCTGGAGATGAGTGCTGCCTCGGGATGGTTTTCCTGCAGAGGTGTGAGTGGCATTCCCCAAACCGTTCCTTTGTGCCTGGGGTCTTATTTTTGCTCTGCACAGCCTGGTTTAGTTTAACATGGTCTTGAGCCTTGCAAAGAGGTGTCTGGGGTTACATCAGAGACTGCAGCTTCCTCCTTCCACGTACAAGGAGCTGATACTTGAACAGGCAAAGGGAAAGGGAGAGAGGGCTGACACACTCCAGGAGGTCCCAGGGCATGGAATGAGCTCCAAGCCTGGTTGATGTGGAAATTGCAATCCCAAAGCAGCATTTCCTCCTGACAGAGAAGGGAAGGAGGGGAGGGCGAACATCAACAGCTGGATGCTGATCCTAAACCGGGCAGTTCCAGCTCTCAGAGACATTGAAGTGATGTAGGAAGGAGCATCCCTGGTGTGTTGTGCTGCTCCAGCTTCTCCCAGCCCTTCCTTCCAGCCAAGGGACCCCCTTACCTTGCAGTTTCCTGCCTCTCCTGAGCCAAACATGTGCAGACGTGACCGTGAATCCCACCCGGGATGGTTTTTACACGCACAGGATGGTATTTCCTCCCTGCGCCCTCTCCCCCTGCACGGCCCCTTCACAAAGAACCGAATCAGACATCGCTTGTGACCTTGACCTCCAACCTCTCCTCCCCTCCTCCCAAAACGTGCAGCATCTGGCAGGCATGTGGTGCTAATGAGGCTGCAGTGATAGTGCACAGCCTGGGGTTTGGCTCCATTGTCCCTTCACCCTTTTGGGATGTGTTTGTAGCCCTGAAGTGGTGCCTGGCTGGTGATGGGGAGACCCTGCCTCTAAAAGGGGTCTTCTAAGAAGAGACCTAGAGAAGAGGGGTGGCCCCTGCATCCAGTGGTAGGGCTTGCTGGATGCATTGGATGTTATCAAGGGTTGGACTGTCAGCACAGGGAGTGATCCAGGACAACTCCACCTGTGAAGAGTGAGCCAGAGCTCTTGGCTCCTGTATATGCCAGGCTCCCAACCCAGGGAGATCCAGAGTTCTTCTTTAGAAGCCATTTCAAAGGCGAAACCAGCTAGTTGTGGTTAATCCCTTCCTGATGCCTCCAGCAGCCGTGATGTTGTGTGGTCTGAGCTTCAAACACAAAGGCACCCAGATACTTGCTCCCTTGCCATGGTGTGCTCCTCTCCTGCCAATGCAGGCAGAAAGGGAAAAGAGGTTCCCCCTCTTCCATGGGTGGTTCTGGGGTGCTGGGGATGATTCCTCCACCCACAGGAGGTCCCTGAGGTGCTTCCCATGGATGGTGCGGCACAAGTGGCAGCTGGGAGCCCTGGTGGTGGTGGTGCTTTGGGTGGAGAGAGGTTGGATCATGGCAATTGCTGTGAGCTGGAGGGGCCTCCTGGGACTGTTCCTCACCCAGAACCACTCTCAATGTCTCTGCAGGGAAAGGTGAAGCATCCCTCTCTAGGATGGTTCATTGCAGATGTGATTTCCTACATCTTGCATCTCTGGGCCCAACTTGTGAGCGTGTTTGCTTCTGTCAGGGAGGAGGTCTTGGGGCTGGACAGGAGAGAGCAGAGACCATCACGAGCACTGCTGTGGCGCTTGCAAGACCAACTTGGTTGTAGTGCTGTAGGGAGATGGAAGCTTCCATCAGGGCTGGGATGTGGTGGATGGACAATGGCTTCCTCCTCAGGGTGGAGATGGGCCAAATCCAGTTTTGTGGATGGGACAAGAAACTCCTGGCTTAAAAAAAGGGGTGAAGTTTTGACAGAGTCGCCTCTGAACCTTTGCATTCAACTTTCCATGCTTGGGCCATAGGCAGCCAGGTTTTCCAAGCTTTTCTTTATAGCTTGAGGCTCAGGAAGTTTAATTAAAGAGAGGTTCAGAGCTGTTAATGAGTCCAGCAGCTGAAGCATGAAGTCTTGGTCTGCGTCAGCAAGTACTGTGCTCTACCAGAGGCAGATCTACAGAGCAGCAGGTTCAAGGCCCCTGTGTCCACTCTATATGGGCTCTGTGGGTTTTACCTGGGATTTTCAGGCCACAGGATACTCTCCACGTTGAAGAACATCAAATATCCTCCACAGTACTTCTTCTGGCTTAGCATCACCAGAAAGGCATCAGTTTGTGCCGTCCAAGACTGCTCTGCAGTGTAACTAAAGCACAGTGAGTGGGGATGGTTGGGGCGTTCGTCCTGAAATGCCTTCCTGAGCCTAATTAAAACAACTTGTATGGGGTTTATTCATTTATTTGTTATTTTCTATGTTTATTTTCCCCCTCCAGAAGCAGTTTGCAGAAGCACATTGTGAACCCGTATTCACATGGGAATATACCGTGCTGCTGTGCTGCAGCTTGGTAGAACATGGTCTAATGCTGTCCTGCTAGGAGGGAGACTGAGATGAGCTCTTAGGCAGAAGCTGTTCCCTGTGAGGGTGCTGAGGCGCTGGCACAGGGTGCCCAGAGAAGCTGTGGCTGCCCCATCCCTGGCAGTGTTCAAGGCCAGGTTGGACACAGGGGCTTGGAGCAAGCTGCTCTATGGAAGGTGTCCCTGCCCGTGGCAGGGGTTGGAGCTGGAGGAACTTTAAGTTCCCTTCACCTCAAACCATTCCATGATGATTCTATGATTCTATCCCAAGGAAGCCCTTTTCAGCCCTTCTCTCTGATGGAGATAGGAAGCATGGAGGTCCCCATTCCACACTTGCATCTTTGAAGAGATGCAAGGCTGGCAGAGCTGATTTTCAAGCAATCTCTCACAATACCCTCCAAGATTTGCTCCCGTTTGTGAGTCTTACAGAAGGAGATGCCCTGGCCCTGGGCTCCTCCGTGTGTGTGCTGGTGACTCCTGGTATGGCAGCAGATGTGCTCTGCCTTGCAGGCTCTGTGCTTGTGGACTGTGTTTGCAGCACATGAATGTATCCCCAAGCAGTGGAACAATTCCTTTTCTTGGAGGTGCTGTCCTGGCTTGTGATGACCTTGGGGATCCCTATCCCTGTTCTGAAGCTCCCCGGGCTCTTCCCCTGGTTCCTTGCCCCCTGTAAGATGCAAGGAAATGAACCCTGCTCCTTTTCACAGCACACAGTTGCCTTTTTCCCTACTTTAATCTCCCTGAATGTGTTTTTGTTTCATTTTTTATATTCCTTTCAGGCTTTTACTGGAATTCCCACAGGGCCCAGGCCAGCCGGGTAGAGGATGCTGATTGGAGACAGAATAGGACTGGAAGCAACTGAGATAAATGGCCTGATAAAACAGCCAGAGCCTGGCTGATGTGCAGAACCAGTGTGGGACTGTCCTTGCCCCTTCCTCCCTGCTTGGAGAGGGCTTGAGCCAAGCAGGAGCCACCCCACTCCAGCTGCTCCTCTATGTCTACTTTTTTCCTCTCTTTCTCAGCAGCAGTGTACAAACATTGCTGCAGTGTGTGTGGGTTAGTGCAGGTCAAGCTCTGGCTCACACACAGCCCAAAGAAGGTCCGTCTCTTTGATGGGGTTGTGCATGGCAAGGTCTTGCTACATCACTTTGCACCCTGTCTCTATAGGAGGGTTGACTGCCAAGAAGAGGGATGGGCATCAAGCTCTCCCTCAGCAAAAAGGATGCATGTTGTTCTGCTTGCATGAATGAGTCATTTTTCTTCTTATCTCAAACCTGAAAGTGGGTTAAGCATGTAGGAGAGAAGGTGTCTTAATTTGAAGCCTATAACATCAACAGTTGGCATATCAAAGACAGCTCAAAGCGTGGTGCAATGATCAGGAGATTGTGACATCTCCGGCTGACGTTTGCTGGTGTGTTCGAAGCAATGGCCTGGATTTGTTGCTTTTGTAGCCCCTTCTGCAGTCAAACAAAGCTGCTTCTGTAGCTCCTCAAGAACCTGCATGCCCCAGCCAGGGTTTCTCTTTAGCTCCTCCACAGTTTACTGCTAAACACCATGATATGAGGCTCCCTTTGTCAATGGACTGCAGTGGACTTGGTGGAGCCTGAAGCTGAGCTGTGACTAGAGAGGTGTTACTCGGTCACTTGGTGCATGGGATGAGAAAAGAGGTGGATGGAGCTGGTGAACCTGGGTCTTTAAATTGGGAAGTGGGAGTGGAATTCAAACCCATCAAAACAGGTGGTTTTCCCGTGTTTTACAAAGAAAGCTCTTGGTTGGTTTTTTTTTTTTTGGGGAGGGGGGATGTTGTGGCGTCTCAGGGATCTAAAAACTTAGTTACATTTTCAGTTTCAGAGCAGCTTTCTGTGCTTCAGTTACCTAAAGTTAACTTGTAATGAATTAAAGACAATAAGCAAGAGGTGACCCCTCCCCAGACAGAGCTGAAACCCATCATTTGTGGCCTGACTCAAAATGACCCACTTTTCCTTCTTTTTTTTTACTTAAACGTGGGGAAAGTTTTCTATTTGACACTGATTTCTTCACAGCAATTTCATTTAACCCCGAGACCTCCCCCACATCCCAAATCCAGCATTTTCCCCATGTCATCTGTTGATGGAAGCAGTGCCTCTCTAACGGATGCGTTTTCCCCCACTCAAAGACAGCGGGAGGAATGAAGAGCACATTTAATTTTGCATCCCTGCTGTTAAAACAAGACTCATCAACCCCGTGTCTGAAGCTCATTCCAAACTGACACCCTGATCTGAGCTGGGCTGTGCAGAGGCAGCATGAATGGGTGAGCGTGTGCGACCTCAGCCTTCTTCAGCTTCACTTGTGATGAATGCTAAAGGCTCAAAAACTGGGGTTTGGTGGGAAAGGAGAGATTTTCCTTTGGGGTTTTCTGCATAAATAACTCTGGTTTTCTCCCTGGGAAATTCTCTATATTAGTAAAGAAAAAGAAAGGGAAACTGAATTTGAGCTGGGAAATGATTATTAGAGGGTAGGATGCTCCAGTGCAGCATTAGAAGACAAAGGGATGGATGAGAGCCAGCCTTTGGGCAAGGTGCTTTTCACAGGGAGGAAGAGGATTTTGAGCCTTGAGGAGCAAACAGGGGTGGAGATCTCCACATCCCGCTTTTCCATAAGGGCCGACTGGTGTGGAGGCTGACCCATGCTCATGTGCTGAGCGTGTCCGCCTGGGGACCTCATCTGCAAATAGTTGCAGGAGGCTTCTTCACTCCCAGTGGAGGATCCATGCCCATCCTCACCCGGGCTTGCTGCCTGCAGAGCCTCCTCCTCCCGAGATCTGGCCATGGTGAGGCAGGGATGGGATGTGAGTCAGCCTTGGATGCGAGGGAGCCATTGTGGATGAATGGGATGAATGTCTGCTGAGGGAGCTCTGAGAGGATCAGCCCCTCCTGGGGTGGAGAAAGGGCAACATGGTGGGGTTTGGGGTTTGACACCTTCTCTCCACATGAAGGAAATCCTGGTTTATCTTTATTTACCCAGAGCCTTCTGAGCTGTGGCTCATTCCATAAGCTCATAACCATTCCATAAGCTCATAACCATTCCATAAGCTCAGCCTGACCCAGGCAGCTTTGGTGAAACAAGACTTCAGAAGAAGAAGAGCTCTTTTTGCTTGGAGGATCTCAGGGTCCCTGTCCCTGCAGGTGGCCCCGATGCCTGGGACAGCAGCAGCTCATGGCATTGAGCACCTTACCGTGACATCGAATGCTCACACCACCCAAAGGTACTTTGGGTGTAAAGATAACAGTGGAGGGGAGACATAGGAGGCGAATAGCCCTGTGAAACACTGAACGCAAAGAACTTGGAGGAGCATTCAGGAGTTGAGCAGAGGCAGAAACCACAACAATTCGATTGTGCAGGGAAATTGGCAGCCACGAGTGTGGAATGAACCACAAATGTGCACATGTTTTGCCCGAGGTGAAAATCAGAGCGCTTTTTGGCTGTGAAATGTCAGCTTGTTACTGGGAAACACTCCTTTTTAATGTGTTTCTCTTTATTCTCCAGAGCTGTGCTGAAGGGAGCATGGAGGGAAGGTCAGGACTGCAGCTCCTGCTCTGCCCCAGGCTGTGCTGATGCTGATGCTGCATGAGGTTCTCGTGCTTCTTTCTCTTGCTCATCCCTGCTCTGTTTCTGCAGGTCCCTGGGGGCAGGTGGTGTGTAGTAGCTGGATACAACCTCTAGAACCTTGGTCCTGATCAAATGAGTTTTAACACCAGATCAGAGCCTGGGCACTGACCCTTGCCATAGCATTTCTAAAAGGGAAGGCAGCAGAAATAGATCCCTGCAAAGCACTTGTCTGCAGTGAAAACTTTCCCTTTAATTAAGTGCACTGGGACTAATTTTGGTTTGGCCACTAGTCATAGGCTGAGTAACAGGAGCTGGTAGAGCAAAGCACAGTGGCAAAGCTCAGTTCAGGCAGGTCCAGCTCCCACAGCTCTTGGGCTCATGGAGCAGCATCTGTGTCCCTTCTCCCTTGCAATGAACCCTTTCAGGGAAGGCCAGTATCTCCACGCTGATGAATTGCAGCATGAAGTGGCTGTATGTCAGCTCAGATCAACCATGTGCTGACCTGTGGCCATTCTTTAAAGGGGGAAGTTGTCCTTGCTGGATAAAGGTGATACACAGAGGTAAGAGGTTTCCCAGATGCTTGTGCTATAGGGAATCTCCTGTAGTAGACCCCATGCTGTTGAGGGAAAGCAGACAGGAGTTACCTTTCCTTGCCAGCATTTTGGGACCTGGAGTCTCCAACTGGCTCCCATGAATAATGGGTCCATGGGATCCATGAACAAGCATCCCCGATCCCATTGCTGTGGGCAGCAGAACAGTCTGGGCCCCTGGCTCTTTGCCTGCTGTGCTTGGCACAGCACTGGAGCATGTCCCTGGCAGCCTTGTGTCCAGCCCCATGTCCCCTGCGTGTCCCCTGCCTTTTGCCCTCAAGCTTTCTTCCCTGATTGCCAGCTTCTCTCCAAAGCCACCCCTTCGAGACAAGCGGTGCTGGTGTGCATCCAGCTCCATGGATGGAGCTGCTGTGTTTGCCCTGGGCTTTCAGGATCGTTGGTCAGTCAGGGGTGATGTTTTGAGGTTTTCTCTGCAGACTGGTGTGCTGGAAAGAGCTTTACATCTGAAAGCAGATGCCAATGAGCATCCTGCCCCACAAGGGGTTTGTGGATGGGGCATGATCTACCATCATAAACCCAGTGTGCACTGCAAAGAAGCGCGTTGCAGTCTCTGCAGTTTGTTTCTCCAGCCTCTTGACACCCTGAGTTTGTGAATGCGTAGGAATCAAAATGGATGTGGATGTGAATTTGCCAGCTCTATGCATGTGCACACACAGGATGGGGGTGGAGGGCACAAGGCCAAGGGCACAGTAAATTCTGGGTAGGATCTTTGCCCATTCTCTTGCAGGGATGCGATAACAAGGTATTTCTTAGGGGTGACCCGAGCCAGACCTTCACAGTTGCATGATATGATTTCTCCCTGAGTGAAGTCATCGGCTCTTATCAAGCCTGGAAAATGAAGCTATCTGAATCCCTCCCCCAGCCAATTAGTCTGGGCCACTGTGGGGAGGTTGATAAACCACATTCATCATGAACACACTGAGAGCCAGCAGAGGAAGAGGGTCGCGATTGCCAGGGCTTGATGTTTGGAGCAGAGCAGGCACCTCTGCAAAGGGGCTCTGAGCACACAAAGGGAGAAAGCTTTGGAAAGATGCTGTCTGTGTATCAGTGGATGGATGTTTCCCTTTTGCTGGCACTCTCTAGCTCTGCAGCAGTTTCAGAGGGGAAAATCAGGCAGGGTAGGGAAAACACACTCTGATACCTTGGCTGCAGTGAAGAAAATAGCAATCGGTTTGATCAGTGCAAGGACTGAGTTGTGGGACTGAAAAGCTGCAGTGTTTATTGCTTTAGCTGTAAGAGATCCCTGCTTGGTACACAAGATCTTGAGGGAGCAGGGAGAATGGCACAGGGGAAGACAGGAAAGAGCTTCCAGGGCAAGCTAATTCTCCAAACCTTCCCTTGGCTGGGATATAAGCATGCACATCCTAGTTGCCTCATACCTGTATCCTCGCAGCCCCCCAACATTAGCTCTGCTTTGTTTTTCCACCTGCACAAAAGGAGATATTTATCCATGATCATGTGGACATGGAAATGCAAGCCTGGGTAGATCTGCTCGAACAGAGCAGGTTGTGGTCTAGTGGAAGGGGCAGGGGATTGGGACTGGATGAGCTTTAAGGTCCCTTCCAACCCAAACCAATTATGATTCTATGAAGCAGCAGCCATTTGGATACTTAAGGAAATATATTGTGTTCAGTTGCAGCTCTTCCTGGGGATCTCAGTCATCAAGGACATCTGGGGACAGCAAAAGGACTCCCATATGGATGTTGTGTGAATGCTCAGCTCTAACTCCGGCTCTAACAGCCACCAGAAATGAAGCTGCACTTGTGGGTGCCAGTGTGTGACCCAGTGAGGCAGCGCCGGTGTTTGAACAGGACATCCCTTGGGTCTGACAGCACAAAGCAACTTTCACTGCTTTCCAGCTGCTACTTCCCTGCAGGGTTTTGATGCTTTCATTATAACTTGGAGAACGGGAGTAGCGGAGATCCTGAGCCAACGTGTGCTTGTTCATGGAGTGACAGATGGCTCCTGGCACACGATCAGACCCTTTCTGGTTGCCTTTCACCAGCAACTAACATCTGGGCTTATTGCCTTGGGTCTGGCTTGCCTTGCACGTTGTCAGTGATATCAGGTTTAAGCTTTGGTTTTCCAGGCCTGGATGATGTTACATGTACAGTTAGACTAAACCAGAGGAACCAATCCATCACTAGTGAAGGAGTTTAGAGGAAGGCTCTGGTTTCGGGGAGCACCGAGCTCTTATTTGCTGAAATGAGAGGAATTCCCAGGAAAAGCTGCCTGGATGTGTTTGTTTGGATTTTTCTCAGGCTGTAATCTCTCCCAGATGTGTATGTCTGCAGCAGAAGATACTGATCCCACAGCTCCTCTTGTTAATCGAGACACTTTCAACGTTGCCGCAATAATAGCTCAGGCTGAGCCTCTGCCAGACTTGAGAATAATTGCTCTAACAGAATGGGAGTTGGAGCTGGAGAAACGTTTGTGAGGATCAACTTGTAATGGAGAAGAAGGAAACAAAGTCTTTCAAAATGAGATATTTCCTATCAAACTGCTGCATCATTCCCAAACTCTGAAACGACCTTTCCTTCTGTAAGAAATCTTTCTGCCTTATTTCTACCTCTTCACTGCACTTTCGTAGCTTCTGGTGTAGATTTTGCTGCTCCCCCTTGCCTTTTGGTGAAGAACAGAATCATAGAATGGTTTGGATTGGAAAGGACCTTAAGATCATCAAGTTCCCACCCCCAAGAAACTGTAGTTAGGAGGTGAATGGCAGGAAAGACTAAGTTCTCACCCTTTTCCTTTCCTTTCCCACAAGCATCTGCTGTTGGAGCCAGGGACGGGAGCTGCAGAGACTTCCTTGTGCTCTTGACCTTGAAGTCCGTCACATCCAGACAAGCCTTGGCCATGGAAGCTGGGAGTGGTTTGTGCACACCAATGTGCAGTGCTCTTCATCAGCATGAGAGGATGCTGAGAATCAGGGGTACAACCTTTGGCTATGCAAATGCCCCATCCCTGGCAGTGTTCAAGAACAGGTTGGACAGAGCCTGGGGCTACATGGTCAAGTGGGAGGTGTCCCTGCCCATGGCAGGGGGTTGGAACTGGATGATCTTGAGGTCCTTTCCAACCCTAACCATTCTCAGATTCTACGATTGCTTTTCTCTGGTGGCTTTGTATTTACGTGTCTGTCTTCCAGCCCAACAAAACAAAACAAACAGAGAGGGAGGGTCTTGGAAAGCTGGAGCTGGAAACATGCCCCTGGAGCGTGATCATTTATAGAATTTGCTCTTAATTTACTTGGACAATGGAGCAACAACGAGAAGCTCATTTACTAGTGACAGTGAGCGCCAATGGTTTGGGACTTGTCCCCACTCAAGTGTCACACAACTTTTACTAGTGTGTTTTGTAGCTGCTCATAAATAAATCCCACAGAACACGCTGTGTAGGCATTGTGGAGCAATTCAAACCTAGTTCATGCTGATTTACTGTAATTCAGTAATGAAGTTGAATTACTGTGAGGTGGACCTGGACAGATTGAAGAGTGACTGTGCAGGGATTTGCACAGGTTTAAATCCATTTAAAAACACCCTTCTAACTAAACCTATTAAGCCCTAAATACAGATAAAATATCAGTTCCACTGTGTTAGGCTTGAGTAAAGTGAGGGATTAAACTCAACCCAAAAGCATTTGGAGCGTTCGAGGCCAGGCTGGATGGGGCTTGGAGCAGCCTGCTCTAGTGGAAGGCGTCCCTGCTCACGGCAAGGGGATGGAACTTGTGGAGCTTTAAGGTCCCTTCCAACCCAAACCATTCTGCTTCGTTTGCTGTCAATGGTCCAAGAGGGAACAGGACATGCATACACAGAGCTGAGAAAGAAGGAACTGGGAAGGATCCTTGGAGAAGAAGGGATAGGAGACACACCAGGGTGTGAGTGTGAGCTGGGGGTGAAGGGCAAGCAAGGCTGGGGTGAAGCATAGCATCCCAGAGCACTTTCCTAGAGACCAGGAGCTCTGCGCTGATGTTAACTCTCTTGGTTGCTTGGGAAGGAGATGGGTGATGAGCTCTGCAGGATCTCTCAGTACATGCCTTAGTAAGGTTTGAAGTGCCTTGTAACAAGCCAACCACTAAATCCTGCAGAGCACCCAGCCATTGGGAGCTTCCCTCCCAGCCCTTCCCAGCACCTCCTTCAAAAGGGCCTTTGGACTTGTCAGAATATTAATTTGTTCTATGTTTGCAAAGCGAACGCACATATTTCCTTGTCCTTTTGAGGGCAGGAAACGCTCTTTCAGTTAATGGGACAAGATTGTCATGCTGCCTCATGATTTGCATTGGGACTTGCAGAGGGAAGACCTGGTGAGGGTGATGAAGCTGAAGGATGAAATGCCCATCAAGCCTGCTTCCCCACTTCTGTGTCCACTCTGGTTTCATCATCTCCACTGTGGGTTTAGCAACTCTTAAGCTGTTGACTTCCCTCCTCCCATTGCTCATCTCCCAAAAGGCATCTCATAGACTCTTCTTCTTCCACTTGTCCTACTTTTCCCTGTAGCCAGTGTATCCTTATTTGGGATCATCCTTGACTTCCGCAGCCCTTCCTCCTTCCCAGGATTTGTCCCCAGAAGCCCCATCCCAGCAGAGCCCCTGTGCTGGGCCCATACAAAGGAGCAGCAGCACGCATGCCGACCTGTGTATGGAGCCTGAAAAGAAGCCCGCGCTCCCATTTTTCCTGTCCAAACAATGGTCCCAGCTGGCTCTTTCATCTGAAAAGGTTTCTCTTCCCTGAAATTCTCTGTCCTCTCCGTGGGTGGGTGGTTGCATTCACTTCTAATAGGTACCATGTTCTCTGTGAGAAATGGGCTTTTGCTTTTTCTTCCTGCTTTGGCTCCATCCCCTTCAACTTGCAGCCGCTGGGTCCAACCCAAATTCTCTCTGCTCTCCGGAGCAAGGAGGAGAAGGTTGAAATCCTGTTGCATAACCCTCTGTATTCATCTTAAACCTTGCCTCGTGTGGCTTGTGGTGCTGTCCTTAACAAGAAGTTGTTCCGTAACAAGGGAAATGGGAACAATAGAGAATGGACGTGGCCCAAGAGGGGACATGGATGGCTGCTGTGGGCATTATTTACTTTACAATGCAGGGATAGAAAGAGAAGCAGGAAGAGCTGCTGGACGGCTGATGACCTGCAAACAACATGGAGAAGAGAGGGCTCCAGGGAGACCTTATTGCGGCCTTTCAATCCCTACAGAAGCCAACAAGAAACCTGGAGAGGAGCTTTTGACAAGGACCTGAAGGGACAGGCCAAGGGGAATGGCTTTAACCTGCCAGAGGGGAGACTGAGATGAGCTCTTAGGCAGAAGCTCTTCCCTGTGAGGGTGCTGAGGCGCTGGCACAGGGTGCCCAGAGAAGCTGTGGCTGCCCCATCCCTGGCAGTGTTCAAGGCCAGGTTGGACACAGGGGCTTGGAGCAAGCTGCTCCAGTGGAAGGTGTCCCTGCCTGTGGCAGGGGTTGGAACTGGATAAACTCTAAGCTCCCTTATGACCCATCCACTTTCTGATTCTCTGTCTGTACAGCACCACATGGAACACAGACTTGATGTGTTTTGTGACATTTCTATGCCTCAGATGTGAACTGTCACGAAGGAAGTGGAGGAACCTCGGTGTTTTGGGAGGACTGCCTTGTTTTGAATGCTTGGCTATGGATCACCGCAGTGGTGTCAGTGATGTGAGGAGCCAGGAAACCCTTGCCTCAGTATCAAGTCCTCTTTTTCCATCACTTAGTATGGAAAGCCTTTAATATCAGTTACGGCTGTGATGTACAAGTCTCTCTAATTCAGTTGCAAGCGCATGGCCTGTGATCCTAGGCAGACTCTAATAGGAGTCTGTTCATAAGGCACTCAGAATCAGAGGGACAAAATACCCATTAGTTCATATGCTCCATTCCCCAGCCAGCAAGAACCAGGGTTGTCTTCTGGGCTGTCCAGCCCAATTATCCCAGGTCCCAGCCGGTGGTGCCATGTCCAGAGGAAGTGACTCAGCCTGACAGACCCAGTTACAAGCTGTCCCAGGGCTCCAGTAATGGTTTATGTTGTTTAATGTAATTTCCTTTTCCCTCATTTCCCTCCTCTGAGGAGAAGTTAAAGCCTAATATAAGCTTCACACGTGCATGCAAGCAACAGGAAAGCGTGGATGGTCGCTTCGCTGTGTCTGCAACATGGGATACCCCCCACTACGGAACATCTTCCTCTGGGATGAAGCCTTAGGGATAGGATGTGGTGATGGAGAACTGGTATATGAACCCTGCCTTGTCTGTGAGAGCACTAATGGGCCTTAATGGCTCTGATCAACCTCGCCTGCGATCTCCACCCACACCTTCACTCCAGGAGCCCATTTAAGCTCAGCCCTGTATCCTCAGCTCTCTCTTGAGCTTTGGTGTAGGGTCCTTGCTTCCAGCTCTGCCTCTGGCTTTGCCTCCTGGATGGACCATGGACCTGTGCTGGGTGTATCTTGTCTCTTGGTAGGACCCCTTGTATGTTTATCTCCTGTCCTGTCTCTTGGGTTTGGATCCACTCTGTAGTTTTGTTTCCAGACCTGCTTCTGCCCGTGTCCTTCACTGTGCTCCATACAGGACCCTGGACCTGGTCTAGCGCTGCCTGTGAACCCTGTTACCAGTGCCTGGGGCTGCCCGCAGTGGGGTCCCCAGCTCCTGGCTCACCAGCCCTTGGTGCTCCCCACCACCTTCCCTCTCCACGGCCCAGGCTGGTGGGTGCCTGTGTGCCAGGTATGGTCCAAATTGGCCTTCGGAGTTAAGCAAAGAGGTGTCATCTCCTCTTTGAAGGAGTATTGTCCATATATTGTCATGTATATCCTGACTAGGGTGTTTTCCATGTTTCCTGTTTCTCCTCTTTTCCCTTGGGAATTTCAACTGTGTGGTGCTGGAAGGCTGATGAGGGCAAGGAAACCCTGTATTGAAAATATAGCGCTTATGGTCTGATGCAGGTCCACTGGCAAAGTCCAGCACCCAACAGTGCAGGGGCATAAGCAGAGCCCTCTGCCTTCATTTCTCCTTTATGCTGGAAATGTTGGTGCTTTTTGTGTGCTTAGTATTTGGGCTGGAATTTGGGGATAACTTCCGAGTGGTGGGGCAAAGACTTCGATCCCTCTTTCCGAGTGCTTTTTTTCATTTTGAAGAGGGATCCATATGTTTTTAGGGGTTTTTCTGTTCAGCTTTACCCAGGAAGCAATCAAGAAGCCTGAGCTTTTTAAATAACCTTTCAAAGTGCTCCAATGTGCTCAGACCAAGGCAGTGGAGGTAATGATGGTCCAGAGCACGCTGCTGACCATCAGAGAATGCATCTTCTCTTGCTGAGCTCTGCAAGGCTCTGCTGGTTTTCTCTTCCAGCCTGAGCTTAGCATTGCTGGATCACCTGCATTGGCACACTGGGTCAGCCTGGCACAGTTTTGGCTATTGGAGGCACAGACCTGTCAGGACACCCAGCACCACAATGGATTCATGTGGTTGGATGCAGCAGCTTTATGGCGTATCTCCAATAGCTTTTTGTAGGTGTTGTGCTCCCCATCTTTGACAGCTTGTATCCCCAAATGTGCCTGGCACCCTCATGGTTAACTTCAGCTTCAGGATAACTTCAGCTTGGGATGCTTGGCTCCAGCCCTACTGGCTGGTGCTTGTCCTTGCTATGCCTGTGCGCAAGTCTCCTGGCACTGGGCTGCCTGGGGAGATTCCTGCACTGCTTTGGGAGCCCGGAGCAAGCTGAATTTGGCAGCAGTTGTTGAACTCCAGGAATCTCCTTTCCAGCATAGAAATAGCCGTTCTGCAGGCGTCTGGGTTGAGGTTGAAGAGCAAAGATGGTTTGGCACACAGAATGTGCACCGTGGGCAGTCCTGCTTGGCTTTTCCGTGGGTCAGCAAGGAAGAGCCCATGTCTGGAGCTCAATGTAAACCCAGCCTGCCTGTGAACACAGTTGGTGTGAGCCCGGCCTCAGGTCCTGAGCACCGTTGCCTCCAGGGTGCAGGTAGGAGCATGCTGGTTGCTCACTGCTGCTCCCAGTGTGCGCACGAACAAGCAGAAAGGTGTTCCTAAGGATGGGAACACAGCCTAATGCCTCCCATGATGTTCAGGCTCTGATGGCTGCTGCAGTGCGTGGCCTCTTTGCCAGAGCTGGGGTTGCTCTGGGCATACAGTGGGATCAGTCTGTCTCTCCCTTGGCTGGTAAGTGCATGGTCTGGTGCCCCATGCTTTGGACAGCCACTCCCTTGGCTATGATGGGCTGTGGTTCCTACCTATTGCCTTGCATGGGCATGAAGAGAGCTCATTAGTTTTGCTCCTAATTCTGTTTTGCCTCTATGCCAGATTCTTCTCTTGGCACTGGGGAGGGGTCCAGAAGCAGACACCAGCCCTGGCTGCTCAAACCTCCCGTGATTGCTCCCCTGTTACCTCCAGTTCTCAGGCATTGAGGAATCTCTGCTACTTCATTTAGGAAAGCACCAAGCACATGCCTAACCCTAACCCCAGCCCCACGTTTTGTCAGGGACCATGGGCTTTGCTTTCAGCAAATGCTCAAATTGTGTGCTAAGGCCATGAAATAGCAGTTCCTTTCTATTGCAGTACTACATTCCCAGATGCAGCTTGTGTAGGAAAGGCCTTAACATGAGAGGGACCTCTGAATTCAAGCTCGTGTGCCTGTATTCACCAGCAAAGCTGATGGGTAATGAGTGCTGCGGCCCATGCAGATGGAGCATGCACTTCTTGGCACATCCACTGCTGTCAGCAGCTGGGAAATCACCTCCCAGAACTATCTGGAAATGAGAAAGGATGAACATTCCTGATGGATTTTTCCCCCCTCTGTCAGCTGTGTTTGATCTAAGATCAATTCCCCACACTGTGCATGCGCATCACTTGTAACACCAATAGATCCTGCCAGCTCAGTGCTGTTTCAGGGTTTGTGACTGCCTAGGTCTCTGAGGGACTCAGCCCTGCACCCTCTCTGGCTTGGTACCACTTTTCTGCAGTGTTCCTGCTTCAGAGGCTGTTGCACATTGATGTTCTAAGCAGAGAGCTGCCTGGGAACACAGAATCCCAGCCTGGTTTGGGTTGGAAGGGACCTTAAAGCTCCTCCACCTCCAACCCCTGCCATGGGCAGGGACACCTTCCACTGGAGCAGCTTGCTCCAAGCCCCTGTGTCCAACCTGGCCTTGAGCACTGCCAGGGATGGGGCAGCCACAGCTTCTCTGGGCACCCTGTGCCAGTGCCTCAACACTCTCCCAGGGAAGAGCTTCTGCCTTAGATCCAACCTGAACCTTCCCTGTTTCAGTTTGAACCCATCACCCCTTGTCCTATCGCTGCAGTCCCTGATGAAGAGTCCCTCTCCAGCATCCTTGTAGCCCCCTTCAGATACTGAAGGCTGCTGTGATGTCTCCATGCAGCTTCTCTTCTCCAGCTGAACAGCCCCAATGTTCTCAGCCTGTCTCCACGCAGGAAGTTCTCCAGCTCCTGATCATTCTCATGGCCTCCTCTGGACTTGCTCCAGCAGCTCCATGTCCTTCTTACGCTGAGGACACCAGAACTGCACACAGCGCTGCAAATGGGGTCTCACATGAGCGGAGGAGCAGGATCACCTCCTATGACCTGCTAGTCATGCTTTATTTGGTGCAGCCCAGCACACATTGGGGTTCTGGGCTGCAAGTGCATGCTGAATCCGGCTCATGTTCAGTTTCTCATCAACCAACACCCCCAAGTCCTTCTCCTCAGGCTGCTCTGAATCACTTTTCCACCCAACCTGTAGCTGTGCCTGGGATTGCTCTGACCCAGGTACAGGGGCTGTACTTGGCCTTGTTGAACTTCATGAGTTTGGCATTGCCCGCATGTTGATGCTGTGACCATGTGGGGGGCTGGGGAAATATCAAGTGAAAACCCAAGTCAGCACAAAAGGCTGTGTCTCCTGCAGGACCCCATTCCCCCCTTCTCCCTCACTTACCAGCACAGGGCTTTTCCCCTTTTAAAACCAGCTGAGGAGATGGTGGCTGGACCGCTACGTTAGCATCTGAACTGGATCAAAGCTGCTTTCTGCTCAACTGGCGTGTTACTTTGCAGAGCCGTGGATCTATATGGTGTGTAGATGTCCTGTCAGGCTGCAGCATGCCCAAGGCTGTTCATCCGCCCTCATGTAAATCTTGCACCTCGTCATCAGTGGGAATTGGAGTGAATGCAGAGGCTGGATGCTTCCCAAGTGATGGCAGATGCTAGTGCAGATGGTACTGGCAGGGTTCCTGTTGACAAATCATCAAGTGGCATTGTCCAGGCCCTCCTAGTAAAGGGGCTGTAGGCCTGGAGTGATCCAGACCCATCCTGTAAGGCTGGGCCCATGGGATAATGCCCTGAGTCTGTTCCTCATCCCCACCCCTGACAGGGTATTGCTGCACTGCCCAGTAGCATGAAGGGCTGACAAGAAAGGAGAGACCTGGCTGTAGATGTTTCAAAGATAGAAATGGTGTGTCTGGGTAGAGCCAGATGGCTGCAAGTTTTCTTGCTAGCAGAGCGGAACAAGAAGCCTTGTGGTTTTAAGCACTTTTCTGTATGATGTTTCCGTAGCTGAAGGATTCTTTAGTTGATGAATTAGCTTGGAAAGGGATTGTCTCTGTTCACCAAGGGAATTAAAAGCTCCTCAGGAGACTGAAGTGATGGTGCAGCCAAATAGCCTAGACCAGGGCTCTCACCCAGTTCAAGCCATCTTGTGTGTTCACAGCACAGTTCTGAAAATGGGTCTTTCACCTGATGGCGAAGGGGTGTTTGTGTGATGCACGACTCCTTATGGAGCTTCCAACCTAGTCAGGACATGCCTCTCAGTGAGGGACATGGTAACTTCACCCCACTACTTGGTCCAATTCTTCATTGAAATTGTGCAAACTTCAACAAGGAACCTTAGGAAGGACTGAGCAGGATTTTTGGTACCCAGCTGATCCAGGACTTGTGTTTTAGGATATTTGTGTCCCAGGCTCTGCTTTACAGTCCTGAGCATCCCAACTATATGGGCGTAAAGGTACCACTCTTGCCGGGGTAGGAGTGGCCCTTCATGTCTTTGGGACAAGAGCCTTGAAACACATGTTCTATTTGCATGTTTCTATGTTTCATGTTTTCTACATGAAACACATGTATTAGAAATACCACCTGCGTGCTTCTGGGGTTATCTGGATGCTTGTTTTGGTCCAAGTTTACTGAGTTTGTGAATTATTTTAGTTTCTCCAGATTGCATTCTGTTCTTCCTGGGGGCTTTGCCTGTTGTCTAACAGAGCAGAGCCCTGTAGGGAAGGTATCTCAGCTACTGAGAATCTCTCTTCTTCCTCCATGTAGATGAAGTGAACTTGCTGGACAAAATCACTTCTCATGCACAGGACCTCAGCAATGTCTCCTTTGGCCATGATGAAACCAACTGCAGCATCCTGGAGATCGGGCAGTATGCTACCCTCAACATCCCCACCAGAGAGGCGTTTGGGGACAGGTAGGCTGCCTTCAGGGGATGGGGTTGTGTGGTGGTGCTCAGAGTCATCTCATGCATTCATGTTGGTATGAGGGGTTACTTTAAGACCCTATTCCATGACACAAAGACAATGCATCCACTCTGAGCTCTTATGAGCCCAGTGCTTCTTCCATCTTTCTTGGTTGTGTGCAGGGAAGACATTGGCACACCGTTGACTGACCATTTCCAGGAATATGTTTTCTTGGTGTTCCCGTTGGGAAGATTTCTCTGCTCCAGCACGTAACTGGAGAGAGCAAGAAAGACAGCACAGCCATCTCCATCAGCATTACTTGATACCAAGGCACTGGTCTGTGGAGGTATAGACAGGGTCAAACCTTTGCTGTTCTTGATGTAGGGCTGTAGCTTTCTTTGGATAAGGACATGGTGAGAGAAGACAGCATGGAAGAGCTTCTTGTAACTGGGTCACCATCCAGTCTCAGCCATGAGCAAAGCAGGAGTCCCATGGAAAGTCATGAACAGTCACACAGACACGTGCTGAGATTGCACCTGAGAGATGAATAGAGATTATATGGACAGTGCTGATTTTGGCCTGGCTGCTGCTTTTTGAGCCTCTGACCCTATAACCTGCGTGATTGTTTGCTCTCATTCTGCTTTTATTCTGTTCTCATTGAGCTCATTTGCGCTGTGACTCAGGGTTTTGTCCTCAGAAGGAAGTTCATGGTGACACAGCTGACACTGCACAATGCGTTGCTTCTTTCTACTAGTTTTGCAGACGAGTTGAGCGTGTTCATGAAGCTCAGGTACTCGCTGAAGGAGGACACCAGCCTTGTGACCATCCTCAGCCATCGGAGCCACGTGCTCTTCCAGATCAGGATCAACCCATACGCCTTGGTCTTTGTCACCACAAGGAGGAGGCACTATGAGTAAGTTCTGGCTCAGGTGGCTTTTTCTGCCTTTTCATGCTTCCGTTATTACTCCCAAGGCCAGAGTTAAGGTTTCCCACTCTGGGTGCTGCCCTGGCCCCACCTCAGCTGAATCAAGGTCCGGTCCCCTCATGAGTGACAGCTGCTCAGACCTAGTGGTGTGACTGCATAGGTAGTCCCTGCCTAACTGCACTGTCAAAACAATGTAGATCTGGCAAACAAAACAAACAACAGAAGGATTCAAGGGATAAATCAAGTGGGGAGAGACCCAAATACCAATAATTTCCCAGACACCTCAACTGGTTGTAGATGTGCCCAAATCCATTGGATAGAATCAGCATCCTCATGCTTGAACAGAAGTGCTGGTGCTCACTTGTCACAATAGGTGGACTCAATTTCTCTAGTTCGGTCCTTTGTATCTATGCTAAGGATGGATAATGAGACCCTGGCAGCTGGTAGGGGTGAAGCCTTGTCCTGCAGAAGGTATGGGACCCAAGTTTCATGTTATGCCTCTTCTCTTCCCGCTCTGGGACATGCAGGTTCCCAGTTTCCTTCCTCAGCGATGGGCACTGGCACCAGGTTGCTCTCAGCATCTCCTTGGAGAGGCTGGAGTTGCACGTGGACTGTCGGCTGGTGGACAGAGTGAGCTGGTCCAACTATTTTGGGATGGGAGTGAGCACTGAGGGGCTGATCATCGTTGGAGGCCTGATCGAGTCCTTTGAGATCCCCTTTAAGGTGAGAGCTGGACAGGCTTGGCAAGGCTGCATTGGAGGACATGGTCTGCTCTAGCTGCATGAAGTAGGGTTGCAACTCCCTCTGAAAGGAATCCATTTCTTTGTCTTCCTTAATGCACCATTTATTTTCATTGGGAAGGATGAGCTTTGCAAAGGCTTTGAATTGTGCCAAGTGCTTGGTTTTGGGTCAAGGCAACACAACTGCAGCAGTCAGGTCAGCAGGAGTGACCTCTAGGTTACAGGTTTACACTCATCCTCCCTTGTCAACCATGACTTGTTCCAGGTACAGAAGTCATCTGTGCAGTCAGCATGCAAAGTAGTTGATGAGGAACTTGTCCCATACATGTGTTGAAGGTGAAGTCCTTGCTCTGAGGACTTTACAGGCAAAGGGTTCCCAGAAGCTCGAAGTAGACAGCAGTGTTAAAATGCCTGATAAACCCAAAGGCCAGGTTCCCAGTGGTTTTGTATGGCTTTGTGTTGATATCCAAGGGTTGGGGTTGTTCAGCCTGAAGAAGATGCTTTCAGCCTTTGCATCCAGCTTTTGAAGACAGGCAGTGAATACTGATTGCCTAAACTATCCTTTAAAGAAGTCCCTGGTTATGAGAGGCTGGAGACAGCCCCCAGACCATCCTGCTCTGGAGGCAACAGGGGTAAACTGTGGTTTCTCTGTGTCTTCCTCCCCAGGGTGCTCTACAGCAACTGACCTTTGTAATGGGAGACCCAGCAGCCGCTGGTGAGCACTGCCGCAGGTACAACCCAACGTGCACATCCTCCTTCAACCTCAACCGCTTCGGTTCCTCATGGGAGCTTCCAACAGCCTGGCCAGAGGTAGGGCTGAGGGCAGCTGCGAAGCTGGGTTTGCCCCTCTTTGAAAGGACCAGCCCAGGGTGTTAATAGAGCCTGGAAGCACTTGGGTCTCCAGTTAGAGTTGAGACGCGAGGAGGTGATGGTGGCCAGCACGTAGGGTGTTCCTTCATTCACCACCCAAACCCTCCCTTCAAGTCATAGATGGGCTTGGTGCAAAGGGAGGATGAGTAAAAGGGAGAGTTTCTGAGCCAAAGAAAGCCTGGGTGTGTGTATGACTGTATGTGCTCATGTGTTTAACACAGGGAAGCTGTGAGTATCTGTTGAGTAATGCTGCAGCTGGAGCTTTGCTTTTGGGAGGGGGTGAAGGCTTTACTTGGCAGTTTGAAGTTCTTGCTCTATCCCAGCGAGATTGAAGCCTTTGGCGCATCGTCCCATCAAAGGCTGTCTCCTGTTTGCCAGAGATGCTAGAAAATAGACGTTTTGTGGATTTTACTCCTATTTTGTTGTTCAATTATTCCAGTGGTATCTGTGTGCTCAAGAGCCCAGATCACACAGTGAAACCCCAGAGACATGGAGCACCTCAGGAGCTGGAGTTGGCTCAGGGAGACACCTCGGAATCATAGAATAGTTAGGGTTGGAAATGACCTCAAGATCATCGAGTTCCAACCCCCCTGCCATGGGCAGGGACACCTCCCACTAAACCATGCCATCCAAGGCTATGTCCAACCCCACCTTGAACGCCGCCAGGGATGAAGCATTCACAGCCTCCCTGGCCAATCCATTCCAGGGCCTCACCACCCTCACAGTAAAGAATTTCTTCCTCATATCCAATCTAAACTTTCCTTGTTTAAGTTTGAACCCGTTACCCCTTGTCCTATCACTACAGTCCCTAATGAAGTGTCCCTCCCCAGCATCTCTCCTCCCTCTAGGCTGGGTACCCTGAAGGGCTTGTAGCTGCCTAGAAAAGGCTCACTAAAGAGGGACGTGCCTAATGTCAGTGTTTGGCATGAACCTCTTGTGTGTAGTACACTTTTCTGGTGGTCTAATGAGAAGCTGGGATTGCTGATGGAAAAGCGCAGTGAGGGAACTGGGTGTGGGGTAGGGCATCTGCTCAGTCTGGGTCCTGCCCAGTGTTTCCTTCCTCTGGGATCCTATTGCTAGCACAGCTAGCTAGCAAAGCTTCCTGATCTAAGGAAGATCAGTGTGTCACTGTTCCTAGGAAGTGTATTCCATGGGCATTTTCAAAATGATCCCTAGCTTTTCTCATGCTGTCAGCACCTATGTGCTGGCTGTAGCTCCAAGATAAGTTGGATTCACTCCCTAGAGCTATAAATGTCTGATTCTATGATTTTATGGTTTAAAAGCTAAGAGATGTGTCCTCTAAGCCTGCAAGGTCATGGTTTCCTCTTAATCTGCTTTTAACACCTATATTAATATAACTTATATACTATACACGTGATAAACATTAACATGTATATATTAATGTACATAATACATTATATTATGCTCTGTAGGCCTGAAGCACTCACCTGAATGTCTCCAGGGGCTTACCCAGCAGGGAAAAAGCTTTGAGGTTTGAAGCATTATTGAATTGACTGCAAGTGGGAATCCACATGATGGTTCCCATCACTTGATCCTCCTCAGGACTGATGGGCTTTAAAACCAAAAGAAACTGCAAAAACCACCCAGAGATTTGAGAGCTTTAATCAAAAGTTATTCCCCTGCATTGTTATGAATGCCTGGCTCCCGGTGTGCATTCCCTGCATGTTTCCCATGCCATTGGAGGCTGTGAGCGTTTCAGTTCTGGAGCCAACAAGAAGCACTGAAGTCAGAGTAGGTCCTTGGGCAGTGATGCTTCTCTTTCTCTCTCCAACTGTCCAGGTGCCAAAAGAAACCAATGAAATCCGGGACTCACCTGCTCAGGTATGACTCTTCTGCATTGCTGCAGGGGGTATGTGCCGGGAACACCCCTCCCCATGTCCCCCTGTGTCTCACCATCATAATCTCTCCTGGATAAATGAGTTGCTCCAGAAACCAGTTGGGTAAAAAGCCCAAAAAACCCATCAAGGCACTTGCTTATTTTTATTGCCATGTCTCTCTTTAATGGTTTGAGGGTAACTTAACGCCTTGGAGCTGGAGGTTGAGGGAAGTGTTTAGGTGACCTTCCTGAGCAGTTACACTGAGCCCAAGACTTGTGGCTTGAGGAAGGTGGTGATGAGATGGATGAGGCCACTGCGTGCACAGGATCTGCCTGTGAGCCCGACTGGAATTGCTTGGAGGGAAGGAAGCAGTGAGGCTGGCAGGTCTCTGCGTGGTACAGGAAAAAGCAGGAGGCTGATGGCTGCGGTTTCTGCCTGTGTGTGGGGTATGATGCATGGGGAGGACTTGCTGCTGCTACTTGCTGTGGTTGAGGTGGGAAAGGCTCAAGCTCTTCAGTGGGAGAGGGCAGTTGTGATTCTGGGGGTTAAAGCATCACAATTCCTTGGCATAGCTCCATGTCTGGTGGTGGGAGAGGGGCGCCTGCTCCCCACTTCATGGGACTGGAGGCTGCTGCTTCCCCATCAGAGCTGCTCTGTCTCAGCAGGAGCTCGGAGCATGTCTCCAGCTCCTCTGCATGCATCGGGGGGGCTGAGTGCTGCACATCCTTTATGTTTCTGCTTTATCTGGGATCTGTGGCCAAGGGTCGTTGTTCAAGATCTTGCAAACAGACATCCTGAGGGGGAAAGCTGCCAGCAAATGTAAAATGAGATCTGTGTGTGTGTGAGCAGAACAGTCCTGTCTGTGTTCCCCTCACCCTCCCAGGCATTGCTGTTAACTGTTTGGGGATGGTCTCTGCTCCTACTCCTGGCTTAAACTATCTGGCTACATCTCATTACTCCTTTGTGCAGCTTGTGCCTCACGTCTGGCCAAGCGGCCTCGTGCAGCAGGGCTCACACCCAGCTCCGGGGCTGGATGACACAGGGTTGCAGCAGTGCAGATGAGCGTGCTGCTGGTGTGCTGGTGAGGCTGCTTGTGGGTTGGATTTGTGATGGTGATAATGAACTGAGATGGCAAAATCACTCCCTGGAGCATGTCTGGATGGTGGTCTCTTCCCTGCAATTAGTCCTCAAATCCTGTTTAGGATGTGCTCCCCCATCTGATGCTCTTCTCCCGGTGACTGGTGTGAATTGGTGAGATGCTGCCCTAACAAGAAAAGCAGTGAAATTCATAGTTCCACAGAGGAAGAATGAGGATATTCTGGATTTGGGACAAGTTTGGTTTTCAAGCACTTAATCAGCACCAGAGAGGCCTCAGGGTCTTTGGCGTGTGAATTTATTAAGAGAAAGAAATGTGCTGCTAACGCGTTGCAGTGTGACAGTAATGAAGAGCAGATCAGCTCTGCTGCAGGGGCACCTCGAAGCTGTGCTTTGGAGTTACACTTCCCGTGTCTTTGTTCGTTCATCAGTGTATCAGGGAATTCCTTCTTTACTGATTAGAGCTAAATCATTACGGAAGGCTAGGATGGCGGTGGGGAAGATGGAAGTGGATGAAGATGATTAGTTGGCTGTTACTGGCAGCCTAAATTATGCCTGAATTGCAGTCTATTCCTTTGTGGGTTTGTTATTTTGAGAGGAAGATTGTAATTTATGAGTAATGCTTGAGATAGGGATGGTTTTGAACCCCTTCTTCTGCCTTTTGTCTTCTTTTTGCCTGTACTAAACATGAGCAGGAGGGCTGAGCTGATTGCTACCCTGAATGGCTTTTTCTAAAGCAGTTTAAACTGGGATCCTAAAACTGTTCAACCAAAAGTCAAATAAAGCTTAAATCCCACTGGGTTCCAATGAGACAAAAATTCACAGGTTTAATTCTTTGGGCAGTTCAAACTGCTTCTGAGGTTCAGCCTTCCAATACCTAAAGGGGCTACAGGAAACCTGGAGAGGGGCTTTAGACAAGGCCGAATGAACCAGAAGTGTGCTGGGAACATGTTTGCCTCTGCTTCTGCGCTTGCATGTGCTTAACAGGAGACTCCTGTGTGGCACAATTCAGGCAATGCTGGGTGCAGCAGAGAACAGGGAGCAAAACGAGCTTGGACATCACTGACCTGGATGGCAAACCAGAATATTTCTAGCGAGGTTCTGTTGCGATCAAGTCTGAGTTTTAACTAAAACCTCTTTCTTGTTGATGTTTGAATATATCAAACGTACAGAGTAAAAGGTCTTACTTGAGAGGACTTTGCTAGCTTTTGGTCATACCGAGAAACATTCCAGTTGAATGAAGCGAATCACAATGTGGTGCTTTTGATGATGAAGAGAATTCATGTGCAAAGAAGAGAGGAAAAAAGGTCGGGATTTTTTATGGCAAAAGAAATCCTGGCTCTACTTCAACTTTGGGAGGAAGGTCCACCTTACAGATACCTTTTGAAAGCAGTAAATGGAGGTTTAATTACTAATTTCTTGTTAGCACCTTTGATCACTTAATGAAGTAACAGAGCATCCCTCCTTTAAATCAGATCAGTCCGAAGCCTGTGCCTGTGTATTCCTCTACATTATTCCTCTAAATCAGTGCAGCTTGCTTAGCAGGGAGTCCAGCCTTGATTTGCAACTTCCTCATGACCATGTTCTAGGGGCTTGATGCTAAAATGTGCTGGAAAAAGTAGTTTAAATTGTCTTTCTCCGATCTTAGACTTATAAATCACATTTTACCTTTGTTTATTGAATAAAAGAGACTTCTATTAACAAAAATGTGTTTCCTGAGAGGAGACCCTAAGCTTTGAAATACAGGTTCCCTCTTCTGACCTAGCTGAAAACTAGGGCAGTGTGTTATGCTGTCTGAGCTCCTGTAGACACATATGTTCCAAGCTGGGTTTTAACCTGTTCACCATTTAGGAAATCAGCTGAGGTTTTGGACCATGGTATCAACCTCTACTACCAGAAAAGCCCTGCCGAAGTCCAGGATCATTCCATCAACGCTGTTATCTTTCTCAGCAAAACACTCATAATCTCCTCAGGCAAGATACCAAGTTAGTTACACAGCAGCTCTTTGCAAAGCCATGGCACTAATTGCGTTATCTGTGGTTTCTCTATTAATGAGCCCCATATCAGTTGCTCTGCTATTAACTTGGGCTCTACGTGAGGGAAGAGGTCTGTAATCACTCGAGGCCTCCTGTTTGCCTTCATTTTCTTCCACGTATTGGCACAACATAAAGCCTTTTCCCAGTCCCCTGGAGCTCCCCCAGCTTTCTGAGCCAAACTGGAAAGAATCAGTGCTCGTCTTTGGGAGAGCCTGCTGTTTTAATGCTGCTTTGCTTGAATTATTAGGAGGGGATCGAGAAGCCCCTCCTCCTTGGCACTGCTGGAATGGGAAGCATTTTGCTGTCATCTGCATTGTCTGAAACATGGGCAGGATTTGGCTTCCCACCCTGCTGATGGTGGTGTGGACGCTTCCACGTGGCAGGGGACCACGATGAGGACCCCGTGCTGCAACAAGGGACGTGTGGGTCAGACACTTCTGTCTCTATTTTCCTTGCCCAAGTTGATTTTCTGCAGATCATAGGCTCTGTGCTGCTTTTAGCACATGCTAATTCCCTTTTCCTTCTGTTTCATCATTCTTAATGGCTGCTTTCAATTTGTGCTCATTCCCATAAATGATTTCAGGGATTTTTCAACCCGCATCCTTCTGCCTCCACTCTCGTGCGTTTGGACAACTCCTGAGCTGTTGGAAGCAGTTCCCAGTTTGTCTTTCTCAGCTGGTTCTTCTCTATATTTGGCTTACTTAAAGAAGCAAGCATCTATGCTATTGATCTTGGCTTTTTGTTCTGTTTACACAGAACTGGAGTAATTCAGTCATCATTCCTTGTGCCTGAGAGACCGCTTTAGCTTAGAGACCCATTTCCCTGAGCTCACCAGATGAGAGTTTCCAGTACAGACCTTTCCCATGCCAGATGGTGAAGTTGAATTCAAAACTGCTTGTCTGCAATGTGTAGGAATTCAATTCCATGTCAGTGCAGGATGCCAGGGCTGGACCCGGCATTCCCTGACTGCTGTGTGGCCTATGGATTTGTTCTGTGCTGGCCTCACCTATTAAATACATGAATGCAGTGCTTCACAGGTTGTGATTCATAAGATCTGGGCACATGGTGGCAATAACATTTGTATGTGGTCTTCTAAGGAAGTAGGGCTCAGGCTTCACACAGTGCTCTTCCTCGCCTGGTGCCGTCTGTGCTTGGATGTCTTATCCCAGCCTGGTTTGTGTTGAAGGGACCTTAAAACTCATCCAGCTCCAATCCCTGCCACGGGCAGGGACACCCTCCATAGAGCAGCTTGCTCCAAGCCCCTGTGTCCAACCTGGCCTTGAACACTGCCAGGGATGGGGCAGCCACAGCTTCTCTGGGCACCCTGTGCCAGCGCCTCAGCACCCTCCCAGGGAACAGCTTCTGCCTAAGAGCTCATCTCAGTCTCCCCTCTGGCAGGTTAAAGCCATTCCCCTTGTCCTGTCCCTACAGGCCCTTGTCCAAAGCCCCTCTCCAGGTTTCCTGCAGCCCCTTTAGGCACTGGAGCTGCTCTAAGGTCTCCCCTTCAGGAGCCTTCTCTTCTCCAGGCTGCCCCAGCCCAGCTCTCTCAGCCTGGCTCCAGAGCAGAGCTGCTCCAGCCCTCGCAGCATCTCCGTGGCCTTCTCCAGACTCCAGGTCCTTTTTTAGTGTCACCTTATCTGCAAGTGACTTCCCTTTGAAGAACTGGCTTTTTGGCTTTTTTAGCTCTGCGGAGCTGGTCCATGTGGCAGGATCTCCTGAATCTTTCTAATCCAGGCTTCCCTTTCTCCTCTGCCTGTCAAATTATTTGGGCTTTGTGGGCTTAATCATGCAGCCCCTGCAATGCCCCATGGAGCAGAGTGGTGCTGATACCACTAATGTTCTTCTTCAGGACGTACAGAATGAGGCACCAAGTTCTCTTCCAATTGGCCATAGCCGAAGCTTCTCAATACTGTGGTTGCAAAACATGTTTCAAGGGAATTACTACTTTGGATCAAAATTGGTTGGATGGAGAAACACAGCTCAGGATGGAAAGCTGAAGTACTTTGATTTTAGCTTCTTTCCCTACCATTAAAGGTATATTTCAAGTCTCTCTTTAATAAAAACAAAACCCCAAAGCAACAAGATTGTAATGTCAAAATCACACAAACTCGCTGTATGGTTTTTGGAAGAAAAAGCCTTATATTCTTTATTTCACTTCATAAACCACAGCCATGTCTTTATATCCTCTCCAGGGACTGCTGTGCTGAGAGCAAATACTCCCCTTGTTCGCTTTGAGGGAGCTGCTGTCCTGTGTGACACGCTGTCAAATCATTTCTGGCTATTGATGTTCATGGGCTTAATCATGCAGCCCCTGCAATACCCCATGGAGCAGAGTGGTGCTGATATCTTGTTTATAGGTGGTTCCCTATCTGCTGACATTTGTCCCCTTAGGAACTTGTCTGGGGTGTATAAACAAGGAGCAGACCTGATGAGGTTCTCCCCACAGGGGCTCCTCAGAGCTGTAGGAGCCCTTGGCAGCAGGGCTTGCTCTGTGCAGCTCAGCGCTGGTCCATCACAGCACAACCATGGTGATGCTCTCGAGCACCTGCGTGGATACAGGCTCAAAACCTTGAGCAAAGCCTCCTTCCAGCTGCATGGGGCTGGGATAGAGGCCTGGCTTGCAGGATGAATGGTGGTGTCAAGGCAGGCTAGGTTTGCATTAGGGACCCCATTTTATTGTGCCTTTGGGCACAAGCACATATCAGCATCTGGGGGGGAGCAGTGGTGAGGATGTCTACTGCTGGTGGTGGGGTGGAGGGCTGGTGTTTAGAAACCTTCCCTCTGGTTTCCTTAGAGATGCCTTTGCTGATTCATCTTACTGGATTTGGTGGCACTCTTTCATAGCATCTTTGCCTGGGACTTTCAAGGTGTCTTTAGGCATCAGGTGGCTTTTTTTACCAGCAAAAAATAACACTTAATGATTCCGTGTACCAGCTCATTGGTTTAAAGAGCTTTCTTGCTACAGGCATTCACATGGCAGCCCTGGAGCCCTGAGCCCAGTCTCCATGGCAGCAGCCAATGCTGCAGATGAGCCAACATCCTGGAAAGCCAACCAGCACCTCCTGGCTGGGAGCCCTGGGGATCAGCCCCTGGGATGCTCCTGGAGCAGTAACCACCTGGATACTGTGCCTTGGTGCTCCTTCGAGGAACGGATGCATGTGGCTGGCTCTGTTCGACCTGCCCTGCGTGTGAGCAGGGAATGTGCAATCACCCAGCAAGGCTTTCCTCCTTGCTGTAGCAGCTCGTGCCTGGAGTTTGTCCATCCTTTCCTTTCTGAAACTGGTGAATCCCTGCAGTGGGAAAACCTGGAGCTGCTCCTGCCCCTCTGCTACTTCCCCCAGCCCCTGCTTTGATTTAGTGCCCAAATCCTGCCTTTTCTGCCTCTGTTGGGTGCTTTTATTTCCTTGATTTGTGTTAATTATTAGCAAAGGCCTTGGCTAAAAGGAAGTTCCAGGTTAGAGAGGGGCTGACGTGTAGCCAATGAATGGGTCTCCTGTAATGGGTCCTGGTGGGCACCCACATGGGGGTTTAGGTTGGGAGATTGTGTTGATGTCCATGGTCTCAAGATGGAGCTTGGAAAGGAAAGGCCCATATTTCCCCCAAAAGACATTAGCCCCTAATCAAATGAAGGGAGAAAACACCTCTTGTGGTGTTTCCTGCGTCCTTGGGTGGCTCAGGATGGGAGCCTGCAGCACATCCTGGTACCTGGGTCACAGCAGCCTGGTTTTTGCTTTGCCTCAAAGGAGGCATTTTCACTTCCACACTGAAAAGCCCTTTCTTAAAGTCCTGCATTGCTGTGGGTCCGCTCGTGAATGAAAAGGTTGGTTCCAAAGTAAAAAGACAAGAAATTTCCTTTGGCCGAAGAGGTCATCCTACAAAATGGGCTGGAAACTGTAAAATCCAAAGCTAAGGAGTCAATTTTTAATACTACTTTAATTGAAGCTGGCAAATAGGCCAAGTCCCTGCCCCAGCAGCTCTCATTTCTGTTGGTTTTCTTATGTGCCAAACCCAGAATTGAAGCAGGCAACTGGGATTGCAGAGGGCTCTACTGATGTGTGTGGTGCAGGAGGAGCATCTATTGCCTGGTCCTCACCACCAAGCATCCTATGTGCCCGGAGAAGGATGGGGAGGGATAAATTAACTCTCTCTGCCTCCCCTCCAAGGTGAGTTTCATGCTTCAGATGCTCCTCTCCAGGCTCCCAGCTGATGGAGGCTTACAGATCATGCTAGATGTATTTGGTGGGCAGGTGTTGGAGTGAGTGGTTACGGAGCTGCCCCGGTTTTGCTGTGATTTGCTAACAAACGATGCAAGCTCCAGACTGTTGTTCAGGGAGGAAATTACAGCATGTTAATAGGAGCAATAGGCTCCTTGGGCTACCCAGAAACTCCTCCTGGGCAAGCCACGGGAAAGGTGAAATGCAGTGGAACTATGGCCAAGCATCAGCTCTGTGTGTGTGTTGCGGGGTTATAGTAGAGCCAAGGGCACCTCAACTGATGCTCTGCAGAGTCCCCAGGTCTGCCCCATGCTCTGCAGCTCACTCTGGAGGTGGATGTGGGTCTCCTTGCTCTGTGGGCCAAAGGGGGTGACCCAGGTGCCTGCAGGTACCTTTGAGTCCCCTTTGGCTCCTCTCATGCTCTGTGGGAAGATGACCTTGCAGGGAATGTGGTTGCTCTGATTTTAAGCTGATTTTAAGACATACGAATGATGGAGTCAAGTTTGGGCCAGGATGCTTTTGCTGCTGCTGTCTGATTTCTTGCCCAAAGGACTTTGTAAAGTAAGTTAGGGGTTATTAGTCTGGGGGGGGGGAAAGGAAAGCAAACCAAAACAGGAGTTTGTGTTACAGCTCTTTACTGACAACCACCACCAGCTCGCAGCTTAAACAGGAACAGGACCACAAACCACGTTAGTCGAAGCTAATGACAGGGGGGCTCTTAACTGGATTTGAAGTCTGGCTTATACATTACATTGAAGGAGGCTTTACCCTCAGGTAATCGAATCCACTGGTTCCGATCTATCTGGGAAGAAGAATTTGATCCACGGCACTGGTCGTCTCTGCAGTGGCCGGGTGATGCGTGGTGAGGTGTCTGTCATTAACCCCTTTGTCCCTCTCCTGACATTGGTAGTGCTGTGTAGCAAGGGAAAAGGAAAGAAATGGTAATGCTGTGTGCTAAGGGGCTGCCAGAGGGAGAAAGCCTCCTGCAGCAAGGGCAGGTTTCTGCCTTTCCTCAACTCAGGTTTCACAGCCTTGCTTTGCCTTGGACCCAAGTGCAAAGAGAGAGAAGGGCTGTACCTGACTGTGTGTGTGATGGGGAAGCACTGAAGGATCCTGTCCTGTCCTGCTGAGAGCCTGTGCTGCCCCAGGGGACTGCAAATATGACCTTGCATGGGTGAAACTGGTGCCTGGCAGCTCTGTCCTCACCTTCCTCACATGCTAAATGGCTTCAGTCCCTATTCCTGCAACTTTGGGGTTGAAAGTGCCATGCCTGAGGGGTTGGTGAGCTCATGTCTGGGGATTCCTTGGGATTTGGATACTGTGTCCAGGAGAAAGGCTGTAGGGTTAGAGGAGAACATGGCTCCGGGGCTGGGCTGGTTTGCTCCCAGGGCTGTGTGGATGCTATCACAGGGGATGCTCGTTCCTTGGTTGTTTTCTCACATTTGTGAATGACTTAAACCAAACCACAGGGTGTTCTGCTGGGAAGATGTGGTGTTGCACATGGAGTTGCTGATTATCATAGGATCCCAGCTTGGTTTGTGTTGGAAGGGACCTTAAAGCTCATCCAGCTCCAACCCCTGCCACAGGCAGGGACACCTTCCACTAGAGCAGCTTGCTCCAAGCCCCTGTGTCCAACCTGGCCTTGAACCCTGCCAGGGATGGGGCAGCCACAGCTTCTCTGGGCACCCTGTGCCACATCAGGATGAGACAGAAAAGACAAAAAGCAAAGGCAACACAGAGGGGAAGTGGGAAAGCAAAGACTGGAGGTGGCCAAGCAGCTCCTCTTTCCCCAGAGAGCTCCAGGGAGGACCCACAGTGCTGAGTGGGACAAACGCTGGATGCAACTAACGGGTGTGATAGCATCCACAAAGCCCAAACCCAGGATTCTCAACCCCTCCTCCTCGGTGCTAGGCTGCTTCTTGCCTACTTAACAACTGCTGCAAACACTGTTCTTTGAAATATGGCTGTTAATGCCATTTGGGGTATCAATGAAAATCCTGATGCTGAAGGAATGCTGCTCCTTTGGCTTGGGACATAGCACTGGCCAGAGGAGCAGGGCAACCCCAACACATCACCATTACCATTGCGTCTCCCTTTGGGGGGGACAGATCTCTTTCTGCAAGTGGGGTGAAAAATTGTTGTTAAGGGCTGAGGAAGTGGGAATATTCCTGTTTCCTCCCATTCCATTTATTTCTTTATTTTCAAATTTAATTTTTATTAGGATTTTACGTTATTTATTAATATTCCTTCAAGTTGCAGCTGCAAGGATTAAACAGGGGCCAGGTAACGTTGAGACCTGTATGTGACCCACAGTGGGTTTCTCTGCTACTTACCCACAGTCTTAGATACATCCCTCATGTATTTACCTACCACAGCATCAGAGGGACCAACAGATACGGGTGCACTGTGGGCCTGGCCATCCTCCTGCTATGGGTGTGAGGGTGGAGATGCTCTCTGCAGGTGTCCAGGGTTGTGTCCATGGATGGTATCAGCAGTAGTTGTTGGCACTGATAATTTTTTAGGAGGATGCTTATTTGCCCTTATTAGGACTTTTAAGTGATGTGTTTGGGGTAAATTTTGGGAGGGAAAAAAGGCCAAAATACTTCATTTTGATGTTAAAGGAAAGAAAGCAACACTTTTTCCTGATCTGAGATGGGTTTTAGCTTATAAAATCAGTAGTGCATGAAGGGTTGAAATCAAAATCAATTATAACAAATTAGATAGAACAAAGATATTTCCACACCCCCAGATTTTTACAGTTGAGCAAGGAATTTCAGCTGGTTTTAAAAGAAATTCCCCAAACTTGACATTTGAGAGTTGAAAAAATAAGACTTTTCGCTGTTGGTCCCCCCTTGGGATGGGAGGAGGTTGGCGATCTCCAGTCTGATGGCACCCAGCAGCAGAGCAAAGGCTTCAGCAGCTCCTGTTGTCTTTGGATCTCCTCACCCTCCCATGGCCCTCCAGAGATGGGGTTTATTTGGAGTCATCTCCCCTGACCCACCAATACCATTGGGTTCTTACCTACAGAACCACCATTTCTGGCAGTGAAATTGTTGGGTTTTTCCACTTGCTGTCGATGCAAATGCACTTTGGTGCTCCCAAGCAGCTGTGTGTCTTGGGTCCATGGTGCAGAGCAAAACAAGAGCAATGGGTTCAAACAACACAAGCTGGGATGGGAAGGATGCTTCATATCACCGTGTACCTCCCTGCTCCTTCTGCAGCCCCGCAAGGCAACCATGGGCCTGCATCTCCCTCTAGTGACCTCTCACAGACTATCTCCTCATGAGCTGCATGGCTCCAGCCCCAAGGAGCCACCAGCCAGGGCTCAGGTCCCACCCGGCTCTTCTGAGCGCCATGGGTGCATGGTACCATGTTGTCCATGTCCCATGGAGCTCAATGGGAGCCCAGAGCAAGCTCTGAGGAGGGTGGTGGGATGTGGGGCTGATGGGGATGCTGACAGTTGTTCCAGGGGGGTGAAGGCCCCTCACACCCCCCAACCAATCAACCCAATGCTGGACCTGTGTGCATGTGGCTCTGTGTGCAAGCCCAGCCTGAGGCACTTGCGCTGGTGCTGGGTGCATGATGTGCATTTTAAATACAGGTGTCTCCTACAGGTTAACTCCTTTTTCACTCCTTTGCCTTGAGCATAGATGCCTCTACCAACATTGCAGTGTTCCTCCATCCCCTGACGGTATCTGGGCTCCACTGGTGGTTGTAGGGCTGAAGGATCCCTTGGGACCTGCATTGTCCTGCAGGGACCATTTGAAGTGGTACCTAGAGACAGAGGGAAGATGTGCGGTGGGAGCTCCCCTCCAACCTGCCTGTACTATTCCCCCTGGGAAGAGGCACAGGCAGCAAAATCAAAGGCTGAAGGGGCCTGAACCCCGGTGTAACTCTATAGGTTTGCTTTAGTGACTGCTTTCAAGGTTGGGTTTCTCTCATGGTTTTCTCTATGGGCTCTTCTTGTGATGCCTTTTGAGCAGAGAAAACTTGGGGGGGTCATTGCAATGGCACTGCGAGGAGGACGTTCATGGTTCGTGTCGGCATGGCCCACCCTGACAACGGGCTCATTTCCATTGTGGAGGATGAGTTTTGTGTCGGTGGCTGAGCTGGGGTGGAGGAGGTGCCCTGGAGTTTACAAGCCATGGTCCGCCTCCTTGCCGCAGCAGCATTTCTGCACATGGGGAGTTAACAAGCACGAGTGTCCTGGATGGGGAAGGGGAAAAAGCCGGGTGAAAACATCAGATTTCATGTTTTCCTTCTTCTCTGCCAGGACTCCAGGCTCACCCATTCAGATTTGACCCTGGGGCTCCCTTGGATGCAGGAGGATGCCCAGGAGACCCTCAGCATCCCCCCTGATGGGAGCGCCCTGACTTCACCCCCTGCCACCGAGCTGCCATCGGCTGAGGAGGAGGAGAGCAGTGTTTCTATTGAGGAGGAAGGCTTTGAGCTGTTGAACTCCACCTATAATAAAATCACTGGCCCTGGCAGGCCAGGCCTCAGCAGGGCCAGCCCCGGGGTTCCTGGTAGCTCCGGTGAGTCCCGAGTCCTAGAATGGTTTGTGCTGGAAGGGACCTTAAAGCTCCTCCAGCTCCAACCCCTGCCACAGGCAGGGACACCTTCCATAGAGCAGCTTGCTCCAAGCCCCTGTGTCCAACCTGGCCTTGAGCACTGCCAGGGATGGGGCAGCCACAGCTTCTCTGGGCACCCTGTGCCAGTGCCTCAGCACCCTCACAGGGAACAGCTTCTTCCTTAACTCCAACCTGAACTTCCTGTTTCAGTTGAACCCATCACCCCTTGTCCTACCGCTGTAGTCCCTGATGAAGTGCCCCTCTCCAGCATCCTTGTAGCCCCCTTTAGACACTGGAAGCTGCTCTGAGGTCCCCACGCACCTTCTCTTCTCCAGGCTGAAGAGCCCCAGTGTTCTCAGCCTGTCTTCCACCATGATGCCCAGTGCATGATGGTGCTTTTATCCACCCAGGCTCCTCCATCAAAGCACCGAGAGCAGCCAAGAAGGAGCGAGCCCCCAACCCCTGGGAGGAGAATGTCACCACAGAGAAGCAGATGGGTGATGTGGGCACCCGGCAGCAGCTCCTGCCCGGCAAACCCGGTGATGCCATCACTGACCTGGACGTGCCTTCCACCTTCACCAAGGTCTCCCCATTGCCACGTCCGGGAGCTGCCTCCAAAGGAAACGTGCCCAAAGGTCCCTTTGGGTCAGGGTCGGCAGAAGGTCTCCTGCAGCATCCTCCATCAGCAGCCAGCGCTGTTGTGCCAGGGCTTGGGGACAGCACTGCCCGCCTGGAGCACCCTGTGTCGCCGGTGGCACATGGGCAGCAGGGTCACGTCAAGCCAGGACCACCAGGGCTGCCAGGACCGCCGGGGCTGCCGGTGAGTGCTGGAGGGCTGCGATGGGTGCTCGTGGTGCTACTTCCCCTCCGGAGCGGGTGGTGGGTGCAGGGTGCTGGTGCCAGAGCCCACCATGGGGAAGTGGGCAGGGAAATCACTGCGCAGGCAGCACGGGGCTGTGCAATAGCCTGGACCTCAGAGGAGGTTTTTTGGTATCCCTGAGGAAGCTTCAGTGGTCATTGGAGAGAAGATGATTCCGTTGTCCCTCTTCCCTAGAGATTGGTCTCAAGTCATTTAACCACGTTGTTGGCTCTCATTTTACCCTGGATCTTTAAAGCCCCTTAAACCCAAACCATTCTATGACTCTATGGTCCTGCCCAGAGGCAGGCTGAAGGGCTCAGCGTGGGGCCAAGCCACCTCTCCAGACCCTGTCCTCGCACCAAGCCCCAGGCGTGAGCCCATGCGCCTGCTGGCATCGCTGTCCATCACTTCTCTACCACTGCAATGTCCCCGGATTTGTGGTGGTTCAAAGCAGAGCATTGAATTGACTTAAGATAAGGCTTGATTGTCAGATTGTTCATCCATCATAGTGGATGGAGAAATGGAAATTGAAAGGTAAACCTAGAATAGATGAGATGTCGTGGAGGTTCCCCGTCTCCAGTGGGAAGTAGCTGAAAATGGTTTGATATATTTTCATGGGATCCCAGCCCGCTTTGGGCTGGAGGGGACCTTAAAGCTCATCCAGTTCCAAGCCCCTGCTCCCAGCAGGGACACAACACAAACCAGCATTCCCCAGTGCCAAAGCTGCTTCCGGACATGTAGCCTGGCCTTTACACCCATGCCATCGGCACAGGGCAGCGAGGGCTGGCTGCAGCAGGGATGCAGCGTGTCTGTGCTAGGTGGGAATGGCTCCGGTGGATTCCCAGGCTCGGACAAGGCTGTTTGTGTGCTCAGAACCAAAAGCAGCTGTAATTGAAGCCATCAGAGCCGCAGGTCTGCAGCAGCCATGCAGCAGATGTTGTGCTGCAGCCTGGCGTGTTATCGGCCTGGCTGATATCTTCCAGATGGATTTCTTTATCAGGCAAAGCCCGGATCTCCATCTGACCCCGCTCCTGTCTGGACAGATGCTTTGGTGAGCCCTGAAGTGGGGTCACTGCTTGCCTCAGTGTGCACTTTTGCCTAGAGAGGGACTGGATCAGATCTTACACAAGCCACAGATGTTTGCATTCTCCTCCAAACTACTGTGAGAGCATGTGGCCCTGATCCAGCTTTATGGAATTGTTTCCTAACACCTTCCCTTTCCACACCAAGTGTCAGGAAATTCACTCCTGCACCCTGGAGTTATGGTGTGGGGCACTCCTGTGATGGGTGCTGAGCAGAGCAGGAGAGTGGGAAGGAAGCAGCACCAAATAGGGTGCAATTTCCACCCCACCGCTCTTTGGGGTGTTTCTTTGAGACTTGGTGCTGCTGCTTTAGTTCAGTTCCTGCTTCCCTGGGGCCGTGATGGTCATAGCAGGGGTCATCCGGCTACAGTGGGATACCCTGTGGTTGTGGGGGGCTCCTTTTGGGGTGACTCAGCTCTTCTCCTCTGCCTTTCAGGGCTGTCCTGGGAGGCGTGGACTGGTGGGACCCAAAGGAGACAAAGTGAGTATCCAGGAGAGCACAGGGTGTCGGGGCTGCAGTGACTGTATGGATGGTTTGGGTGGGTTGCATCAGGAGTGCACTGTGGGGTTGTGAAGCTGCTTCTCCATGCGCAGGTGGAAGAGGAAAGAACTGGTGTTACCGGGTTGTTAAGCCCAGGATCAGGACTGAGCTGACTGCACAAGGTGCGGTCTTTCCCCTAAGCCACCTAATGGCTCTGCAAAGGCAGCAGAGCAGGGAAACAAAGCAGCTTTAGCTCAGGTCACCTGGAGGAGGGATGCTGGTGTGTCCCAGGGTCCAGCCCCCTCTGTATCCACCAGCTCCTCTTGGAGGGACATGTCCTCCAGCACCGTGTTGGGCTGCCCTTCCTGCTCTGGGAACCTGGTGCACAGCGCCTGCGTGGCACAGCTTGGTCTCCTGCTGCACGCAGCATTGCCCAGTGCACGGACAGATGCTTGGAGATGCCTGGATTAAGCGTGGTGCCTCAGTTTCCCCACCAGTAAAACAGCATGTGTGTTCCTAACCACCCTTGCATGGGAGTTTCCATCCTTCCCAAGCTGCGGATGGGCAAAATCACTGCCCCACAATGCTACTTCTGTGTGAATTGCCTTCGATACCTGTGGCACTGAGATGGGTCTGGGCACATCTCAGCAGCTCATTCCTTTTGCTTTCCCTGTCGCCAGGGTTATTCAGACCTTAAGAGCTGGTTTGAGCCCAGGAACTTGCCTAGGTTCAGACTCCCCTTGAAGGCCGATTTGAATGTCCAGCCTGTGTTGACTGGCTTTATGGAGCTGCCTTTGTCTCTGCAGGGGTACCCCGGCGCCGTGGGGCGCATGGGCCTCCCGGGCGACCCGGGCCCCATGGGCATCCCTGGTGCTCCCACCATCGTGCTCTGGAGGAACTCCAGGGAGGACTGGCAGAGCTTCACGGTGAGTCACAGCCGCGTGCTTGGGGAGCTCCGTGTCCAAATCCCCACCAGCAGCTGCTCTGCAGGGATGAGAGCCGGGAGGAAGGGTTCCTCGCGGTTTGAGGCTCCTAATCGGTTGGGATAGAGGGAATGCGCCAAGGGTACAGGTGTAGCTCACTGGGAATGGCTCTGCAGGCAGATGCAATGGGATCAATGTGCACCCCATTCGCATCCTGTGCTCACACAGCTATTCCCCTGTGACTGATTGGGAGATCTTGGGTCCCTGTGGTCCACCCGCACATCCGTGACCTCCCCAGCATGGTTCATGCCCTACCTCTGTAGAACAGGAATAAAGAAGGTTTTAAGTCATGCAGAAAGCAGCTCCCCCCCTGCTTGGCGTTGCTGGTTGAAAAGCATTGATCCTATTTTCCACAGTATCTTAGAGTCATAAACTGCTTTGTGTTGGCAGGGACCTTAAAGCTCATCCAGTTCCAACCCCTGCCACGGGCAGGAGCACCTTCCACTAGAGCAGCTTGCTCCAAGCCCCATCCCTGCTGTATGCCGTGGCTCTGGCTCACAGGGTTTGTGACCATCCAACTTCTTGCCAAGATGACACACATCCTCACCTGAACCCTGCTGCGGTGGGGACAGTGCTTGGGGTGCTGCAGAGCCCCCTGCACTGTGGGAGCAATCACTGCAATGACTCAGCCATCCTCACCCAGGTTCCCCATAGTGACTGCTGTGATTTAGCTTCATTTCAAACCCCTCACAAGCCGTGCTGGGCCGAGCAGGACAGTACCTGAAGGCACGGGGTTACTGATGCCTGAGGCACTTCACTGACCTAAGGCTGCAGCTCCCTGGAGCAGGGATGCGTTGTGCATCTGCAATGTCCCTCTGATGGGACTGCATCCTGCTCAGATCATATCAGCTGCTCCAAGCAGAGGCTGGGGAGGGTGGCTTGCAAAGCAAGTTGGTGCCAGGGGCACAGCAATGGGCCAGGCTCAATGCTGCAGCCTCTAAAAGCTTTAATGACCTTGGGCAGGGCATTTGACTTCTCTTCAACTCATTCATTTGTGGATGCACCCTCTGCTCCAGGGCAGATGCCTTCAGTGTTGGCCAGTGGATACAGTGAGGAGCATCTCTGCTCTGCCAGCACTGCACCACGATGCTGGCTGCAGGTAGGGGCAGGGCAGTGGTCCTGTGCAGGTCTCAGCTTGGACTGGCCAACCAGAAGCCCTTGGGCCACTGCTGCCTGTTCGGTTTTGCATTGGATTGGATCAAAGCAGCTGCAGGAGATCAACACCTGCCATTGCGGTGACCAGATTCCTCCTGGGAAGTGCAGGGAAGCTGACCACTGGGAGAATCTGTTGACCTGTGGGGGCTCCTGCTGCCCTGGAGCTGGTGCTGTGCTGTTACCAGTGCTCACGCACGTATTGCAGGCACACAGTGCTGCACCAGAGCAAACAGGGGTAGGAGAGAGTGAGCTGGAAGAAGCCAGCAGTGCCAGAGCGCATCCCTACGCCTGTGCCAGGGCAACCTCCTTCCTCCCAGGGTGTTTGGGGCAGACATCTGCATAACCCCATTGTCAGGGCACAGCTGCAGCGCTTTGCAGCCTGTTCATGCTCTTTGCCCCTCACACTCACTCAGAATTGTCTCTTTTTCCCTGTCTCCATTTGGAAAGGGGCCTCAGGCTTTGTTCTTCCTCAGGAAGCAAGGCTCCTGCATACAGATGCTGCTGTGGACTGAGATTCCTTTGGTGTAGCGCCGCCTTTGCTGCTGAGGTGTTGGGAATGCTGCAGGGAGCAGAGGGGCTGCTCTGTGCTTGGGAAGGAGCTGGAGGGCTCCCGGGGGCTGGATGCTGGCTTCTGGCCTGGGGCTTTTGGCAAGGAGCCGATCTGGAGGGGAAAGAAGTGAGGGGCACCCACAGCCTCAGTGGGCTTTGTGTCTGAGCCCCATTGACCCCGGCAGCTGGAAACAGGAGCGCTAAATGTGAGCTGGGCTTGGCTAGGCTGGGTTGAGATAACACAAGGGGAAAGCTGATGCTGGCTGCTGTGAAGAGGGGGGGTCTGCTTCTGCAGCCCCCTATAACTGACGGGGTGGAGAAACGCAGCTTGGAACAGGGCTGCTGTTGTGAACAGAGGGATTGTGACCTGGGGGCTGCAGGGGTTTGTCATTGGCTCAGCGTTTGGATGTGCAAGTCAGAGGAGCCACATCTCAGCCTTGGGGATGCAACGCAGTGTGATGGACTGGGAAACAGGGGACATCAGGGACTGTCCCAGAGCAGTTACAGCTCTTGGGATGCTCAGTAGCTGCTTCTGCTCCATGCTGGTGGAACAAGCCATGGGAACTGAGCAAAAGAAGAGGGATGTGGACCTGAGTGAGCCCAGAGGAGGCCACAGAGATGCTGCGAGGGCTGGAGCAGCTCTGCTCTGGAGCCAGGCTGAGAGAGCTGGGCTGGGGCAGCCTGGAGAAGAGAAGGCTCCTGAAGGGGAGACCTGAGAGCAGCTCCAGTGCCTAAAGGGGCTGCAGGAAACCTGGAGAGGGGCTTTGGACAAGGGATGTAGGGACAGGACAGGGGAATGGCTTTAACCTGCCAGAGGGGAGACTGAGATGAGCTCTTAGGCAGAAGCTCTTCCCTGTGAGGGTGCTGAGGCGCTGGCACAGGGTGCCCAGAGAAGCTGTGGCTGCCCCATCCCTGGCAGTGTTCAAGGCCAGGTTGGACACAGGGGCTTGGAGCAAGCTGCTCCAGTGGAAGGTGTCCCTGCCCGTGGTAGGGGTTGGAGCTGGATGAGCTTTAAGGTCCCTTCCCACACAAACCAGTCTGGGATGCTGTGATTCTATAACCTGTGGAGCTGCCTGAAGGGTTTTCCCTGACCTGCTCTCAGGCTGGAGCTGCACAGGCAGACAGATCCATGGGGCATCACTCCCCACCCTTCATCCCCTGCTATCCCTCCTCCCCTCACCCGCTCCCCCAGTCAGAGCTGCAGCAGCAAAGCACTATTTCCTGCTGCAGTTGCAGAAGGCAGTTAATCCTCTCCCCTCTCCTTGGCATCTGGAGCTCTGAAATTCGAGTTCACGTCTCCGGTGGGATTTTTACCCCCCCTCTTTTTCAAAGGTTGGATTTTTTTATTTGAAGCCTAATGAAACAATATCCTGTCCCGAGTGAATCCGAGTTCACGGATTCCTGAGACAAGGCAGAAGCATTGGCCATGCTCCAGCCCCCAAAACCCAGCCTGAGCAGCTTTTGAGGGAAATGACATCTGCCTGGACAGGAAGACCACGGCCTGGCCCTGGCATGGGCTGCACCAGTTTGCTCCTGGTAACCAAACTGGGATCAGCTGGGAAGGACAGAGGTGCCTGGTGTGGTGTTGGAGCAGTTCAATGCATCCATCCATCATCCATCCGTCATCCACTCCCAGCGCCCTGCTCATTATTAGGAGCATACCCATATGTTGAAAGCTCTCTGTTTAGTTTGGAGAATGAGCTCCTTGGCTCCTTCCCTTCTCTCCCTTCTGGTATCTTTGGAAGGGGAACAGGAGGGGGGTTCTCAGCACCCCCAAGCATAAAGCTGGAGGAGCACGTGGGAATTCTGCCGCTCCAGCTACTTGGGGTTGGGTGATGAATAAGGAGGGGGCTTTTCTTTGCCTTTCATGCAAGGCAGGGTTTGGAGGAGCTGTCTGGACCGTGTGTGTGGGCTCACTGTGGGGTGAAGGTGGAGGAAAGATGGGGTTTGACTCCTGAGTGTCTGCGGCTTGTGGTTAGGGAGGGCAGGAGGGTGGCTGGAGATGTGCTGGTGATGTGTTGGAGATGGGGACTACAAGGATGCCGGAGAGGAACTCTAAATCAGAGACTGTAGTGATAGGACAAGGGGTGATGGGTTCAGCTGAAACAGGGGAAGTTCAGGTTGGATCTAAGGAAGAAGCTCTTCCCTGTGAGGGTGCTGAGTGCTGGCACAGGGTGCCCAGAGAAGCTGTGGCTGCCCCATCCCTGGCAGTGTTCAAGGCCAGGTTGGACACAGGGGCTTGGAGCAAGCTGCTCCAGTGGAAGGTGTCCCTGCCCATGGCAGGGGTTGGAACTGGAGGAGATGTAAGGTCCTTTCCAACCCTAACTATTCTATGAGTCTATGTATTGAAAGTGTGTTGGAGACAGACATCATTTTGTTTCCTTGCCATCACCCAGAACTTGGGGTAACGTGGTTTGGAAGTGTGTGGAGAAGATGCTGCTCTGTGAGATTCTAGGATCTTTACATTGGCTTTGAAGTACAAAGGGATTAGCTGTGACTGTGATTGGATTATTTTACCCTGTGGCTTTTGGGTAGGCTTTTTCCCCTCTTTGTGGTCATCAGGTCTGCTGACCAATTAGAAGTACCTAGAAGATTTGCTTGATGGAAGCATCCAGGAGAAATCCCCTGGCCACGAGTGCTCCAGGGCTTTGGGATGAGGTTTCCCACCTGGGGCAAACTGCAGTGTGCAAACAGCGGGTTTAGTCCAGCCTGGGCTAAGGACCGTGGTACCTGTACCACCAACACCACAGTGCCAACCTCTACACATGCTGTGGGCACCCATGGGGGAGCTGAACTCAGACTTCAGAAGTGAATTCTCTTGTCTTAATTTGCTGATAAGGCCAAGGTAGCTCCTTATCTCCTACACATTCTCCTCAGATTAAGCCTTCTCCAGTGATTTGAGTACACATAGTATAAAAAGAATCAGTGAATTAGAGGGTTGCTTCATCGCTGTGTCCTCCAAAGCAACGGCAAACAGCAAAAATGGATTTAGGACTTATTTATTTATTACATTTTGCTTTTTTCCCCATTCTCCTTTCAGCAATCATCATTTTACCAGCTCCTGCACGCAGGCTGGCCGGTGAGTATCGCTGTCAAGTACCTTATCCTGTGCTTTGCCTCTTCTCTTGGCTTGGTCAGCTGCGTTTTCGTCTCTCCGATCCCTTTACCAATGAGATGTGCTTTACCAATGTTCCTCTCTTTCAATCTAGAGGAAACCCGGAGCCCCCGGGCCACCAGGGCATCCAGGGAGAACAGGAGCCCCTGTAAGTAAGAAATCCCCATGTCCTTTGTGTAGCTGGGTGATGCTTGCTGCCCTGGGCAGCGGGCAGAGTCCATGTCCCCAGTCACTTGCCCTGGGCTGCCCTGGAAAGGGTCCGTTTCCGTTGGCTCCTGGAATGCTGTAATTAAGGGCCTAGGGATTGGGTTTCAAAGAAGCCCCATTGCTTGTCTGCTTCCCACCGGAACACGGGTGATGGATGACACCAGACTCCCTGGGTTACATTGGCAGACGCAGCCTCTGTCTCTGCCAGCTGAATGATGCTGGCTTATCTTCCCCAGGGAATCAGGTTCCTGCCCTGTGTCTGGATGGGCATCATGTGGAGCCCTCCCAGAGGCACAAAACCAAGCCAGGGAATGGCTGATGAAGCTACTTGTGTGGGGCCAGCCACAGGCTGGTGGGTCTGCAGCCCCCGGGATGCTGGGTCATGCTTTCTGCCCATCACCCCCACTGGCCTCAATGGCATGAAGCAAAGGAAATGAAGGCAGAACTCCCTGTCCTGACCTTCCATAGGGCATCACAGAAAAGGGGGAAGTGGATCTGTCACCACCTCCAAACCTCCCCCGGCCACAGAGCCCATAGAAATGGTCAGGGTGTGCTTAGGGATGCGAATCCTCTGCTCTGCTCTGCTCTGCATGAAGCTGCCTCTGTGCCTGTTGTCCTTCCCATGATGGCCCCCGTGAGCTGCTCTCGGCATGGGGCAGGATCGGGGGAACACGTTTGGTGACTTGATCCCTGTTCGTGCACAGGGACCCTGTGGAGATCCGGGGGAGCCGGGGGAGAAAGGGCGCCGGGGGTACACGGTGAGTGGGGTCCTGGGGAGGGGGTGCGGGGAGAGCCCAGTTTGGAGAGGTTCAATGTGTGGCTGTGCTGGGGTACCCTCAGAGACCCTGCCCCTCTTGGATCAAGCCCTGCAGCTCCGGGTGAGGAAGAACTGCAACAGGCAGGTTTGGTGCCTGTTTGGGAGCTGGGCAAGGAAACGGGTGCCTGGTTTGAAGGGTTGTGGGAGCAGAAGCTCATGGCAGAGTTCCATAAAATCATGGAATAGTTTGTGCTGGAAGGGACCTTAAAGCTCCTCCAGTTCCAACCCCTGCCTCGGGCAGGGACACCTTCCACTAGAGCAGCTTGCTCCAAGCCCCTGTGTCCAACCTGGCCTTGAACACTGCCAGGGATGGGGCAGCCACAGCTTCTCTGGGCACCCTGTGCCAGCGCCTCAGCACCCTCACAGGGAAGAACTTGTGCCTTATCTACAACCTGAACTTCCCCTGTTTCAGTTTGAACCCATCACCCCTTGTCCTATCACTGATGTCCCTGATGAAGAGTTCCTCCCCAGCATCCTTGTAGCCCCCATCAGACGCTGGAAGCTGCTCTGAGGTCTCCACGCAGCTTCTCTTCTCCAGGCTGAGCAGCCTCAGTGTTCTCAGCCTGTCTTCGGATCACTCCCTGCCCTCTCATGTAGCCGGACACAGGCTGACACAGTTGTCCCAGCACAGTTTGGTGTCCCCCAGCACATCTGCCTCTTGCTCATTTGTTCTGGATGTTGCTGGGCTGCTCCAAAGGGACAGCAGAGCCCTTCCCGCTGCTCCTCATCTCCCTACTCACCCTTTACTGGAGCAACCGCCTTCCCTCAGCCCTCCAGTGTTTCCCACCCTGCATGGCATCTCCCATTAACCTCATCCATGGCACCATGGTCCCCTTGGCTCCCTCTCAGCAATGACCTTCCTTTCCTCCTGCCATCGTTGTCACCACGCCTTCCTCTCCAAAACTGGACTTGCTTTTCCTCTGGTTTGAAAAGAGGAGCCAAGGAAGGCTGGGTTTACATGAACTGATGCTGAAGGTGGATGGTGAGCAGGACATGGGCTGGTTCTGGCAGCTGTGTTGGATCTTTGAGTCTCTAAAGCTCATGGCAAAAGTGGATTTCTTGAGTAAGAAACTCAGCTACACCATCAGGTACTATGTGCCTGCCCTCCATCACATCCTGCTCCTAGTGTCCTGTCCCACTCCCCTGCAGCAGGGATGCACCCCAGGAATGCTGTTTTACCAGCTGCCAACATCTGGAAGGCGTCACTGGCTCTGTTAAGCCGGTGGAGTGTAAACACTGGAGGCTGTCAGTGTAGCGCAACCAAGAGGTGCCAAAGCTCTTCTCAGCCTTCACATAAACAGGATCTGGGAGGGGAGCTGGCAGTTTAGGGGGGGATTAGCACAGGAATGGAAAGGATCAAATTCTTTCCACCCACTGCAGTCCACGTGCAAGCCTGATGGCTTTGGGTTGAGGGGCTGTGTCATGGCCACAGCCCTGACTCCATCCCCGTGTTCTCCTGCTCTTGCTTTGGCATCTCCTGAAGGCTCCAAGTGGCAGGTTTCCAACCAGGATATTCAGCTCAGTTTTGGACTCAGCTCTTGACCACCCTGGGCTGGGTTTTGTTAATGTTCTCGTTTGTAGACCGTGGCCCAAGAGGTCTTTGATGCCTGTTGAGGCTCCAACAGATCTCCACTCTCTGCTCCGATTAACCAGGGCAAGCTGGTGGGATGACAGCAGGGGTGAGGAAGAGGAGGAAGGCTTTCATCCACCTGCATCAGCCCCTGAGCGCATGTTGGGTTGGGTTTGCCTGTGGTGTGTTCTGCATCTCCTGAGGCTGCCCTGCCCCAGAGCACAGCCCGAGGTGCAGTGCAGCCCAGGTCTCCTTCCTGCAAGGCTGCAAAGAACAATATTCCCCAATTGCAAAGTGCAAAGAAATATTCCCGAAAGCCAGGACTGGATGCGGAATGGGGCAAAAATGCTGCCTTTTGGGCTGGTGCCTCAAAGGTACATGGCCACTAATGAGCTATTGGGATGAGCATGGCTATTGAAGATGCTGAAGGCCTTAGGGAGGGAGACAGCAAAGCAAACCTGCACCAAACATGCTGTTGTATATTCACAACCACATTCTCACTTGCAGCTTCACCTCCCTTCAGACTCTGACTTTGTAACCTAAAACAAAGCCTGGTTTTTGGACTTCACCAAATGTCCCTGAGTTGTTGAGAAATCCACACAAAGGGATTTGAAGGGAAATCTGTTTGTTCCAGACTGCTTTATCCTACCTGAATTCACAATTGCCAGTGAGCTAAGGGGCAAACACAAGCTACACAGAAGCTTTAGCTGGAGATGCCCAGCCCAGAGAAATCTGCTTGGGCTCTTGCATCTTTGGATGCCAGAGAGGGACTCTTCATCAAGGCCTGTAGGGACAGGCCAAGGGAATGGCTTTAACCTGCCAGAGGGGAGACTGAGATGAGCTCTTAGGCAGAAGCTCTTCCCTGGGAGGGTGCTGAGGCGCTGGCACAGGGTGCCCAGAGAAGCTGTGGCTGCCCCATCCGTGGCAGTGTTCAAGGCCAGGTTGGACACAGGGGCTTGGAGCAAGCTGCTCCAGTGGAAGGTGTCCCTGCCTGTGGCAGGGGCTGGGACTGGAGGAGCTTTAAGGTCCCTTCCAACACAAACCAGGCTGGGACTCTTTGATTCTGTGTGGGAAAGCATCAGAAATGCCTTTGAGTGTTGGCTCCAGCGCCAAGCACATAGAGAAGGCTTTCACTTGACCACTTAATGCACTGCTTCTTCCTGGCCTTCCTCTTTGCTCGCTGCTGGTTCTGGTTGGAGATCCTGGGCACATCCACATCCCAGTGTTGGGATGCACAAAGCTTCTTCCCGGCCATCCCCCCCCATCCCCTTGTGAGGAGGCAGTGTCAGGCAGGGCTCAAGTGTTTCGTTTCTTGCTGTCATCCAGGTGTGGGTATTTCACGTCTCTGTGCTTGGCTCTTCCCCACAGGGTGAAGCCGGGCTCCAGGGCTCTCCGGGACGCTCCGGTCACCCTGGCTTGGATGGCAAACCTGGCTTGGATGGGAAACCGGGGCCATGGGGGGTGCCAGGAGAGCAGGTGAGCCATGGGTGAGCAGGGCCATGGGGTGCCAGTGTTGGGATGGGGAAGCTGCGGCCCCAAGCCTGGATGGAGGATGGTGGCAGGGACTGGACCATGCTGAGAGGGTTGGGGCTCTCAGCAGCCCCCTGCAGCCTGCACTGGGGGGGCCGTGGGCAAAAGGCAGCAGCTCCCAGTGCAGTGGGGCTGGAACTGGGTATGGATGGGAAGCACTGGGCTGCCCCTCAACTGCTCTGCTCCTTCCTCCCTCTCCACAGGGGCTGCAGGGCTTCCAGGGTGACCAGGGGCTGAATGGTGAGAAGGGAGAAGAGGTAAGCAGGCTCTCACTGCTCCAGACCCAGTGCGGGCGCTTAATGCCAACAGCAAGAGCACTTTGTTCCTGGCTCCACTGGTACTGCACCAGCAGTGCCTGGTACCCACATCTCTGTGTTTCCAGGGGCTTGGCAGCAAGGATGTGAAATGTCCATAGAAATGCTGGTGTTCTGTCATGTTTTTTTCCACTTTCTAAGTGTTACTTATGATTTTGAGGAGATTTTGGGCTCCTCCTTGTTCTGATCATTATGAGATGTTTGAAACCCAGGGTCTTCCTTTCAAAACAGCAGTGCCATGTGGTTTATCATCTGTCTTTTCTGGCCCATACTTTGTGATGCTTGTGAGCATCATTCCAGCATCCATACGAAGCATCTCTTTCCATCTCTGTGCTTGAGCACTTGCAGCTGCCAACACAGGAAGCATTGACCCACTCTATGGGCCCATGAGGTTTTCTTTTCCTTCCCCACTGCCTCAGTGTGAAGCTCAGGGCACCCAGTGTCCTCCAAGGCACAGACAATGGCCATGGCCCTGCCACAGCGCTGCCGTGGGGGACCTCATCCCTGTCACTGTTGCATGTGGTGTGGTGCAGCACCAGCTTGGCATGCAATGGGGTGGCCCTGTGCTGGGGACAAGCCAGGCTTTGCTTCTGGGTGCCTCATTCAGCACAAGCTTGAGGGATCCACTGCCCTGAACCACCAATTTGGGGGAGCACAGCGGCCACGTTTGGGCTCCTGATGGTCCAGCTCAGGCTCACATGTCCTTGTTGTTCCTGGTTTAGGGTTTCCTGGGTGACCCTGGACCGGCTGGGGAGAAAGGAGAGAAGGGAGTGAAGGTGAGAGGGTGTCTGCCTTGCTATGCCCTTCCCTACCATGGCCCCCAGGCTCTGCTCTCCTCCATGGCTCAGCCTGCTCTTGGCTTTTCCAGGGGATGAAGGGAGAAAATGGGCTACCAGGTCCTGCTGGGCTTCACGTGAGTTACCAGGGATGCTGGGGATGTCTCATCCCCACCGCGCTGGGATTGCTCCTTTCTCCATCCCCTTTCCTTGGCGGACACTTTGCTCCTTTGTGGTGGCCCCGAGCCCCATCCCTGGCTCCAGCCCACATTTTCGTGCCTTTGGGCAAAGCCTGTGTTTTCCCTGAGCCTCCTGCAAGGGATGGGACAAAGGAGGGTGGGCATCTCATTGACCCCCCTCTCCTGGCTTTTCTCCCAGGGGATGTCGGGTCTGAAGGGTGTGATGGGCTTCCAAGGCCCCGTGGGGCCAGAGGTGAGTGGTTTTGTATCTCTGTATCACCAGCCCCATCGAAGAGGTGAGGGAACCTGCAGCTCCCCATTGGAAAGATGGGGACTTGGCTTTGCAGGCCATTGCCACCCCTTTGTGGTTTGCTCTCACTAAAGAGTGAACCCCAAGAGCTGGACCTAAACTAAACCCCAAGAGTTGGACCTAAAACTAAACATCTGCATCTTTGTCCTGGAGGTGGCTGCTATTAATGGGGATACTGCTCCAAAGTAACCAAGCATGTTGCATGCTGGGGACCGGAGCATCCCAGCTCATTCTGGCTGGTGATGGAATGAGCCACTGCAGAGCACATTGCATGGGGATTCCTTTTATGTGATCACCTTCAGCTGAGCTGAATCGCAGGCTGACAGCCTGAGTTGCTGCTCTCAGCATCCTGATAGCTTCAACTGCTGCCACATCTATGGGAGGCAGCCAAAGGGTCTGCAGAGGATGTATAAGGAAAGTTGAAGTGGTTTAGGGGTGGTGAATGGAAGCATCTTCCAACATGAAGGGACAGGGGGAGCCAGGGAATGGCCAGGGAGCTGTTCAAAGGGGCACCATGTAGCTGATGCTTGATGTGAAGACTGAAAGGAGAGGATCAGAGCAAAGCAGGCTGGCAAACAGCATCCTTTCTGTCCTGCTGCAGGGAGAAGGTGGCTCAGTGGGTCCCCCAGGCCCTGCTGGCCCCAGGGTAAGTCACAGCTTTCCACTTCAAACCATTGCCAAATCGTGGGTGCTGGCTGAGCTGGGGGAGCTGCTGCCATTTAGAGGCCACCATGGCTGGGATGTGCCACCGCGTCCTGCTTGGTTTCACTCTTTGGGCTGATTTGTACCTGAGATGTGTCTGTTTAAAGTGCAGCCTCCTGGTAATGGGGAGCAGGGAATGGCGGAGGATAAATGGTGTTAAAACTCATGCACACTGGGGAAGCCCCATGGGAGATGCCTTGGGGGTCCCACCCCATCTCCTCCTCATGGCGCATGTGGCTGCAGGGCCGAGCACGCTCTCCTGTTGCAGGGAGAGCCTGGCCAGCCAGGATCCGTTGGATGCCAAGGTGTCAATGGCTCTCAGGTGGGTCCGTCCCAGCTCCCATCCTTTGCTACTTGGGATTTCCCAGCCACTGCACTCATCCTGTCCATCCCCTGCTCTCTCCACAGGGAGAAATGGGTCCTCTTGGCTTGCCTGGCCCCCGGGGCCCCCAGGTATGGACATGAGCAAACCTCTTGGTGATGCTGGGTCTTGGGGGTGCCAGGATGGGGGTTCCTCCAGTGGGGCTGTGATCTCAATGCACCCACTTTGCATGATGGGTGCAGGGCTTTGATTCTAACATCACCTCCTCACCCCTGCTGCTTTGCAGGGACCACAGGGCTTGCAGGGGAGACGTGGCCCCCCCGGCCCCAGGGGCACGCAGGTAAGTGGGTTCTGTCCCTTGTCTCTAAGCTGTGGGTACCTCCATTCGCTTGCTAAGCAAGGAAGGAGCTGTTGGGTTTGCTCCCCCCCCTCCCCATGTGCTTTGCAAATGGATGTGAAATCCTTGTCCCTGAGAGTCTTTTTGGCCCCATGAGTGGGTGGAAATGGGTGGGAATGGGTGGGAAGGTCTGCGTTACATGGAGGGGGTGCTAGGGTGAGCTGACGGGATCCCTATAGTGTGACAGGCAGCTCCTGGGGCCCTGGACAGGGTTCATATAGGCTGGGATCTCATCTGCAGAGCAGGATAGTGAGCAGCATCCCAAACCTCCCTTTGCCTTCGCTTCTCCTCAGGGTGCAGCCGGGATGGAGGGATCTGCTGGTCCCAAAGGAAACCCTGTAAGAGCTTCTTGATGCCTCGTTTTGACTTTGTGGGGATGAAACCTGGGCCTGGAGGGACCTGAGGGATGGGGTTGAGGTGTCCTGGCCCTTGATGTGGAGGGGATCGAGGGCTGCAGACCTCACCAATGGAGCCTGCAGGTCCCCAGCAGCTGGGAAGGGGTCACAGTGGGGATGGGATCTCTCTGCCCATCACTCGTGACCTGATGCCAGCTCTCCTCCTGCAGGGCACAGACGGTGTCCCCGGGGTGAGGGGCCAGCAGGGACAGGAGGGGCCTATGGTGAGTTCAATGGAGCGGGTGGCTGGGTGCGGGTGCTCTCTGACTGTGGAGGATGCTCTGCTCCCCCAGTGCTCCCAGGTTCCTGTGGCACAAGGGCTGGGGGGATGCCACGTCCCTATGGCCACGCTGCTCATCTCCAAACCCCAAAGCTCCTCCGAGTGCTGCTTGCAGCGACCTTGAGTTGCTGCTTTCCTATGGGTTTATCAGCTGAGATGCCCCAGCACCAGCCCTGCCTATTCCTTCCCTGGTGCACAATTGTCCCAAGGGTGCTGAGCTGCCCTTTCCAATGGATAAGGAGGCTGGAGCAGCCTGGGCTTCCTCCCTCCTGCCCTTCAGCATCCCAGCAGAGCACGGCCCCTGATCTTAAGGTCCTTTCCAACCCAAATCATTCCATGATTCTACAATTTGCTTCTCACATGCTGAACCCCCAGTGCGTCACCCCCACGAGTTTCCCCTTGTAACCTGCATTTTGTGTCTCTCTGAAGGGGTTTATTGGCCTGCCAGGTTCCAAAGGCACACAAGGATTGCGGGTGAGTGATGCTCCCGTGCCATCCCTGCTTGGGATGCAGCAGCACCGTGTTAGAGCAGCCCAAAGCATCGGCTCCGAATCCTTTGCCTGTGTTTGGAGTTGACTTTTGAATGGCTGGCGAGTGCCACTGGGGGAGGCAGAGATGCACTTGGGCTCACTTCGTGATAAGGAGCTTTCAGACCCAACAGTGTGTTCTGAGATCCTGTCTGAGGCACGAGGGAAGTGGGACTGCTTTAGCCTGTGTTAAAGGCCGCAGCAATGAGGACAAGGTGCTCATCATCCTCGTGCTGTATCTGTGATGCCACCACCCGCTGCTGCAGGCAGGGAGCTGGGGGGCATGGGCACAGGGTGCTGGGGCACGAAGGGTTTGGGGGTGAAGGAACCAGAACCTCGAGACCCCCCGCACTATGAGGAGATGCAGATGTACCTGCTCCCAGCTCTGGAACCCCCTGCAGGAGGGAAGCCCTGATCTAAACTGGGCAAAGCTGACTTCCTTTGAGGCCAAAGCCAGGTCACAGCATGCTTTGGCTGCAAGGAGAGGCACAACAGGGTTTCCTGATGCATCCTCCTCTCTGCTGCTCCTGCAGGGCTCGCCAGGTCCGGTTGGAGCCAAGGGGGACCTGGGAGCCAAAGGACACAAGGTACCACATCCATGGGCTGGTGGGGGCGTTCCTGGAGCTGCTTCCCCTTTTGCTGTTCCAACCGATGGATGGCGGTTGCTGTGGTTGTTCAGGGACCAGAGGGCTTTTGGGGGCTGTAAGAGCTGGGCAGCTCAGGCTGTGCTTGATCCCACCCACTGCCACCCCTCATCCCCCCTTCCCTGCTCTGGCTTGCTTTGGCTGTCCAAAAGTGATGTATTGCCCCATAGTCGCTGCCCCAGGGATGCTCTTGAGGAGGGTTGTGGGATGCTCACCCACAGCAGCCCCATGCCAAAGGCTGAGTATGCAGAGAGGGGCAGCAAGCGATGGGCTCTCAGGGGTTCCTGCCCTAGGAAGTGGCTGTTTCAAGCCCTGGCTCTGTCTTATTCCTCCAAGGGTCCATGTGGAGCACAAGGAGCAAAAGGACCCCCAGGGATTCGGGGCCAGGTCGGTTTTCAGGGCTTTCCAGGCCCCCGAGGAGCAGAGGGGCCCCAGGGACCAGAGGTAGGTGCTGAGGCTGGTGGGGGGTGTTGTGGTGGGGGGTGTTGTGGTGTGGGGAGGGAACAGCCCTGAGGGATGCCCATGGTGCATCACTCCTCACTTGGGTGACGGATGTTGTGTCTTGGTGCCTGCCCAGAATCCCTCTTTCCCAATCCCAGCTCCCCTCCAGCACCCCAGGCACCTCTGCCACCCTGCTCTGCCTCTTCCTCCTCCTGTGGGCTGAGGGCTCAGGGCCGTCCGCAGCTGAAAGCCCACCAGGCAGCAGTGCTGGTCCTTCTGTGCTGGTTGGGGTGGTGGGAGCCGGTGTGGACTAAGGAAGTCCTTTAATGGCATCTCCCTCTGCGTTGTTGGGTCATGGGGAGCTTTGCTCCAAGGGCATCCCTGGGGTATCGGGTGCTTGACACCAACACAGCTTTGACTTGGCTGCACCAGACCCCTCCAGCTGCACCCCCATCTCTGACCCCATCAATATCCCCCTACACTGGGCACTGGTGAGGCTGCACCTCGAAGCCTGTGTTCAGTTCTGAGCCCCTCACTACAGGAGAGACATTGAGGTGCTGGAGCGGGGCCAGAGAAGGGCACAGAGCTGGAGCAGGGCCTGGAGCACAGTGTGATGGGGAACGGCTGAGGGACCTGGGGGGTTCAGATGGAGAAGGCTTAGGGGGGACCTGATGGCTCCCTACAACTGCCTGAGAGGAGGATGGAGCCAGGAGGGGGCTGGGCTCTGCTCCCAAGGAACAAGGGATGGGACAACAGGAAACAGCCTCAAGTGCACCAGGGCAGGTTTAGATGGAGCTGAGGAACAATTCCTTCCCCACAGGGTGCTCAGCATTGGAACAGGCTGCCCAGGGCAGTGCTGCAGTCACCGTCCCTGCGAGTGTTCACACCGTGGAGATGAGGCCTCAGTGCCATGGGTCAGTGGTGGCCTTGGCAGTGCTGGGAACGGTTGGACTGGATGAGCTTAAAGGGCTTTTCCAACCTGGTTGGTTCTGTGACTCTATGGCTCTATGAAATGAGCTGGTGGGTCCAGCAGTGCGAGGAGAGGGCAGCTTTAGGCAGGGGATTGGTTTCCAGCAGGTCCAAGGTCCAAGCTCAATCCTACTGCCTCTGTCCAAGCATCTTTGCAGGGTTCCCAACTGCTCCAGGTCAGCCCCTGCACAGGGATATTGGGAGCTCATGGGGTGCTCTCCTGACCTGATGCTGATCCCTGACTCCTGCCCAGCGCTGAGGTCTGTGCTGCTGCTCTCAGCCCTGACCATCACCAGACACAGGAGCCGAGCTCAGCAGCATCAGGAAGCCACAGAAACAAGGCGCTATATTTAGAGTATCTTTTCCTGCTCTGTGTGCTCCGAGTGAGCTGTCAGGATGGACAAACCCAGCCACAGATCAGCCTTTGTGCCTGGAACCAAAGCCAGGCTGGCAGCTTCCCAGAAGAAGGAAAAGGGGGGATGATATTTTCCCACCCTCCATTTATGTCTGCAGCATCCCCCTGTCAGCGCTGCCTTCCCCCTCAGGGGATGCTGAGGATGCCTGCTTAGATCTGCTCTCACTTTTGCTATTCAGGATGAGAAACAGATCCTCCATCTCTCCGGGAGATGGAGGTGCAGCTCAACTCCTCTGCTGCCGCACAGCACCGGGCTGGAGCTGGGATTTGGGCTGTAAGGGAGCAGGCAGGGGCGTCCGCACACCGACCCCTTCAATTGCCTTTCATTCAATCAGCAGGAACCATTACTATTCAACTGGGTTGTTTTGGGCCAACACCGACTCATTGAGCTCCCCTGGCCAGTTATATAAGGCTCCAGGCAGACCTTAGAGCAGCTCCAGTGCCTGAAGGGGCTGCAAGAAACCTGGAGAGGGGCTTTGGACAAGGGCCTGTAGGGACAGGCCAAGGGAATGGCTTTAACCTGCCAGAGGGGAGACTGAGATGAGCTCTTAGGCAGAAGCTGTTCCCTGTGAGGGTGCTGAGGCGCTGGCACAGGGTGCCCAGAGAAGCTGTGGCTGCCCCATCCCTGGCAGTGTTCAAGGCCAGGTTGGACACAGGGGCTTGGAGCAAGCTGCTCCAGTGGAAGGTGTCCCTGCCCGTGGCAGCGGCTGGGACTGGAGGAGCTTTCAGGTCCCTTCCCACCCAAACCATGATTTTATGATAACTTTGGGGTCAGCAGAAGCCCCCATCCCCACCTCAAAGCTCAACTGGTGCCCCAGATCACGTTGCCATTCAATTAATGCCACCTCCAGCCACATTTCTCCACTACACAGGGATGGATGGTGGCTGGGCAGCAGTCAGAGGAGCAGGGGCTGCATTTACCCTGCTGACTCCTCTCCTCTCTCCTGGCAGGGGGAAGAAGGGCAGATTGGCCCAGTGGGGCTGAACAGCAGCGAGGGACCCAAGGTCAGTGCCAGTGTTCGCTGTGCCCCTGCTTCTCATGGGCTGTGCTCATCCTGAGATGCAGGACAGGGATGAGGCCACCCTGCCCATCACATCTAGCATGGGTCCCTCCAGCCAGGGCACAGCATCATGATCCAGCCTCTTGGCACCCTCCACCCCATGCACTGCATCCCTGCGCCCACAACAGCCATGCACTGGCCTGCCAAGGTGGTTGGATGGATCCCTTTGCTGCTCACCATGGTGGAGGCTCTGGAGGATGCCTGCAGCACTGCCTAAAATGACTGTGTGAATTTTAGGGAAGCCAAGGACCTGATGGCCCGAGGGGACCCCCAGGACCACGGGGAGCCCGGGTAAGTAATGGGGCACTGGTACTCGTCACTGCATCTTGGAGCATCTTTGGCTGTTGGAGATTGAAACCACTTTGGAGACCCCTCACGGGGTGGCTTGGGCTGTGCTGGGGCTGAGCCACAGCATCTCCAGGCACCAGTTCTGTCGCAAATCTGCAGGTTTATCGCTGGTAGAAACTGGCTTTGTTAACACTCCCGTTTTCCAGGGCCGTGTGGGTCAGCGTGGGCTGGTTGGAGTCCCAGGGCTGCCTGTAAGTGGATGACCGATGTCCCTGTGGTGCCATGAGCGCTAGCTTAGGGAAGCTGGTTCTCAGGAAGCAGCATCCTGGGATGTGGCTGGATCAGAGGGTCTGGCTCTGCTTGGGAATTCGCGTAGGATAAGTTGAGGACAAGCAGCTTTTGCAGCCTGCGTGGAATGTTCTGACACCACAACTCCCCTCTTAATGCCCAGCATAGGAAATGCAGGAAATAACAGCTTTTAAAGCAAACTCTGTCATTCGGAGTCGTGTCTGGTGAAGGAATAAATAGCTGGGGCAAGAGGGGGAAAGCAAGGTCGAGGTGGTGGTGGTGGGAACGGGTTTCCTCCCACACTCGTGTCATTTCCCAGCGATAGCACCCGAAGGTGGGATGGAGCAGGGAGGAGCTGTGTGGGGATGAGCTGTGCGTTAATGAGCCCATGGCTTAGGACAGAGGAGCACCCTGGAGATCATTCCACTGCGGATGTGCCACTGTTCAATGCTGGAGGGAGGCTCTGGGGTGGATGATTCCTGCCATGGGCTCTGCTTTCCTGAGATGAGCTTCTCCTTCCAGGGCTCGCGGGGCATCCCGGGAGCAGAAGGCACAGAAGGAAAGCCTGGTACACAGGTTCCCATCCTACACTCTGTACTTGACAAGGACTGGAGCGGTGGGTTGTATCAAGAGGGGGAGCTGAGCCTAATGGGGATGGGGGGGGACATCCTAACCCCATCATCCCCATGGTCATGTGGGTCAAGACCTTGACACTGCATTGGACCTTGCCACGATGGCAAGGCACTGGGTTGCTGTGGTGGGACTGGGAGAGGCTGCTTCTGCCTCCCCATCCTCATCATCACTTGCTTGTCCTGCAGGGTCACGCAGGGACCATGGGCAGCACAGGCAGGAGGGGAGCACTGGTGAGTAGAGCTGCATGGATGGCTGATTCCTGTTCCCTTTGCTCAGCTCAATCCCTTTGGGATGTGCCTCAAAAGCATGTCCATGGGGTGGAGGGCAAGAGGTGGTTGGCCCTGATGGAGGAAGACCAGCCAAAATGTGCTCCTCTACAGCATGGACCTGCTGAGAATAGTGCTAAGGGATGAAGGAGAAGGAATGGTCCTATTGCAAAATGACTTCTCATCCCTGGAGCTGCTGTCCCAAGCAGGGCCAGCACAAAGCCTGGGCTGGTGGCAAGTTCTCCCTTCTGGAGGACCTTTGGTATCTGTTAATCTTTGTTCTGAAATGCAAAAGGAAATAAACCTTGGCACTTCCCTCTCTGGTTTGGGTTGGTGTTGGACCATGCCAGGGGTGAGCACCTCCATCCCTCCTCCTTTCCTTCCGTCACTCGTCTTCTGCCCTTTCCTGCAGGGTTCTGCTGGCTTGCAGGGGCCCCACGGGCACACAGGACCTCCTGGATCCATAGTAAGGACACAATAATGCTCCTTCTGCATGAACTCTGCATGTTCCTAGGTGGGAAGTCAGTAGGGCTGGTGTCACTGGTGGGGGATATGAGACTTTCCCGCCTTGGGAATGAGCAGGGAATCCGGGCATCTGGAAGACCTGGTCTTAAAGTCTTGTTAAAATGCATCAAAAAGCCTCAATGGCAGAAATAGCTGGGGCAGAGCAGGACCATTTCCCAAGGGATTCAGCCTGTCCAAGGGCCTTTGCAGCTTCCCGGGGTCTCCATGGGGAATGACAGCCCCTGGAAACCCTTCACACACGGGTGGTTTTGGGAGGGGATCAAAGCTTGCTCCATCCCAGGCGGGAATGGTGGCAGAGGTTCAGGGAGGACAGTCCCTTGTCCTTGGAGACCCAGAGCAGCTTCCGCAGCAGGAAGAGCTTCTCCCTTAGAGCCTGCTCTCGGCTGGGCTTCGCAATGATCCCAAGGGTGGAATGGTCACCTTCCCTAGTGGCAACCCCACCAGAGAGCCAGCCATGGGGTGCTGCCATGCAGGAGCCACCAGGACAGGCCATGGTGACAGAGTTTGTTCACACCACCCCAGTTTGGACCAAGTGATGCCCACTCCTGAGCACAGAGGCAACAGTGGTGGCTTGGTGGGGCCGGTCTCATCTCGGCACCTCCACGACACCTCCTTCCCAAATGTTTCCAAAGGGCTCTCTAGGAAAACCCGGACCTGATGGAGACCCAGGTTCCCTGGGCCCAAAGGTAAGAGCTGGGGCTGGTTGGAGCAGTGATGGTGATGAACAGCCCTAAAAGGCTCTTGGCTGCCATGGGGACACATGGGGGGACCTTGGGAGTTCTGATGCGACACCAAGGGTGAGAAGATGCCTGTGGGCATCCCGGGAGCAGAGGTTTGTTGATGCCTCCTCTTGCCTGGCAGGGGCTGCCTGGGAAGCCTGGCTCCGAGGGGCCACAAGGACCTGTTGGCACCTATGTAAGTGACAGCCCCAGGCAGCAGCAGGGCTCGGGGAGACTCCCAGGGCTCCTGCAGTGCTGGGGTCCTGCCTGTCCCTGGGCTCAGCCTCAGCATCCTCCTCCTCCCAACCCCTTGGAGATGCTGCCTCTTAATGCCACGCTTTCCCCAGGGCTACCCAGGACCTGCTGGTGACCGTGGGAGGCCAGGGCGCAGGGGGGACAAGGTAGGGCTGGGAGACCCAGCACCAGCACAGCAGTGAGGGGATGCGCTGGGGTGGGAGTTCAGGCGGTGGAAACAGGGAGCAAAGGAAATCTCTTGTCTCCTCGCAGGGAGAAAGGGGAGCCCAAGGCCCACCGGGACTCCCAGGAAAAGCTGGCCCTAAGGTGAGCGCTGATGCTGCTACCCCAGTTAACTGCATCCCTCTGGAGAAGTGCTGAGCAAAGTCACCTCTGCTGGGCTGAGGATGAGAAATGGGAAATCTCTGCCATAGGCATCAATGGGCTGCACCCTGGGGAGAGGGGAGCAGTCAGGGATGTGAGTGGGGCTCTGATGGCACTTTCTTCTCAGGCCCTGCCAGGTCCCCCTGGTCCACGAGGTTCTCCTGGCTCTCAGGTAGGGCTTCCTGTGCTTCCCAAGCCTGTCTTGCTGCTCTCCCTCTGCCTGCAGATGGGCAACACTCTGCAATACACACCACGTGCTACCTAAAGTATTGGCAGCATGGATCCTGGAACCCTTTGCAGGACCCTGGTCCTGCTTCTTGCTGGCTGGGTTTGTCCTGATGCTGCACAGGCACCACTGAGGTGGACCAGGCACACATGGATGGTCCAAGGGCACCCAGCTCAGGGTTCCCTGTGTCCCTTTGCCATGACCATGCTGCTGAGCACCCTTCTTGTTTCAGGGCAGAATGGGAGACCCAGGTCCTCGAGGACTTCCAGGCCTGCCTGTAAGTGGGAAAGCTGTAGCTGCAGAGATGCTCTGTACGCTGAAGTTGGGTGGGATGAAAGATAGGTGTCCCCTCTGGAGGCAGCTTCATCCCTGGGTTGGTTGTGGGGCAGAGAATGACCCTGCATTGGGTAGCTGGGTGGTGACAGCCAGGGATGGGGACAGAAGTGCCCTCCTGCGCCTGCAGTGATGAGGCACCAGTACCCACCACATGTAGGTGGCACCATGGTGGCCCAATTGCTTTGGGCATGGGGCTCCCATTGGCCCTGCCCTCCCTGCACCCTGTGCTGTGTTTTGGGTGCTTAAGTGGCCTTTTGGCCTTGCAGGGCATTCCTGGTAAAAGGGGGCTGGATGGCATTCCCGGGAAGCCTGGCTCAGCAGGAGAAACAGGGGCTCCTGGAGCTGCAGGTGCTGCTGGTCCATTTGGGTACCCGGTGAGTGCAGATGCGGCTCCTTCCGTTGTTTCCAAGACAACCTCCTGCCTCAGCCGGTAGGATGGGGTGCAGGGATTGTGCTGGAGCTCCCTGAAGCTGCTGCAGGAAGGGAAGGGAAAGGAAAGGGAAGCTGGTTCATGGCTTCTCTGGCCGTGGTGTGCTGCGGCATCCCAGATCCATGCTTGGGAGATGCAGAGGCCTCCCAAGTTAAGGCAAAGCCTTATCGCTCACATGGGTTGTTTGTCTGCAGGGCCGGGAAGGTCCAAATGGACCTGAAGGGCCTTCAGGGATGAGAGGAGAGAAGGTAAGGATGGGGAAGGTGGTTTGGTTCCTCAGGATCTGCCCATGCAGGCAGAGCCTTGGGTTCGCTCTGCTTGCCCAAAGTGCGGATGCCTTCCCAGGGCTATAGGGGAACTGCTCCCACTTTGGCCACTGGCTTTTCCCAGTGGGATGGGGATACATGTGTGGTGCAAGGTGGGAGAAGAGCCTTGCCAGCCCTTCTGCAGACACTGGGTGTCCAGGACAGCAAGGTCTATGGGGGACCTGTCCTAATGTCTGTGTCCTCTGGCAGGGTGACGTGGGACATCCTGGGGATGCTGGTGTCAGCGGGCTGGATGGAGAGCAGGTACATCACTGAGGAGCCACGTCCTGCCCTCGGCTGGGGCTGCTCCAGCCCATCTCTCCCTATGCACCTTCTCCATGGATGGGGAATGGAGGGAGGAGGTTTCTGATCCTCAGTGAAACCGGAAGGTTAAAGCCAAGCCAAGGGCTCTGTGCAGCTCGGGATGAACAGCCCATGCCAGGGCCGGGCTCTGTGTTTCCTCCCCAGGGACCACCAGGACCACCGGGAGCAGAGGGGCAGCCGGGGCCCAAAGGCGAGCGGGTCAGTCCCTGCTGGTAGCTGGGGTGATACTGGTGGCACTGGGCTCGCCTGGCCCCACTGCTGCAGGGGTGGGCAAGGACATAACCCCATGTGGGGTTGCTTGAAACCCACGCCCAACATGCTCATAGGTTCATGTTGCTGGGCATGGTTTGAGTACCTGGTGTGAGGCAGTCTGGGCGGGTGGGAAATGATGATGGGCACAGCCAGAATCATCCCAGTTGTCTTCATCCTGCCCAGGGAGAGGCAGGAACCGGTGGAGCTCCAGGCATCAGAGGGGACCCTGGGGAGCCAGGGGAAGATGGGCTCGAGGGGCCACCAGGGAGACCTGGAGAGCAAGGCAAGGAGGTACGTGAGTGCTGAGTGCCGCCAGCTTTGGAGAGCTGCAGCTCTGCCCCAGACAGGCTGAGGTGCCCCACTGAAGGAGGGAGCTGATGCTTTGGGGTCCCTTTGCTGGACGAGGTGTTGCTTGGCTGCTGTGTCCTCAATTGCTATTTGGGCTAGTGTGGGCCACGGCTGTAGGTGTCTGCCTGGTGCAGGTAAAGCTGTGGGGCCATCAGCACCAAGATCCCAACCAGGGGAGGGTGGAGAAGCCCCTGGAAGTCAGAGCTCAGCTTTTAACTCCCCTGGGATGGGGATGGGGAGCAGGCGCTGCATCTGATGCTGTACTTCACCTCCGGACAGGGTGATGCTGGTGATGCTGGAGACGTTGGCGAGCCAGGACTACAGGGGCAGAAGGTGAGTGCCTCTAACTCTGTCCCTCCTTGAAGCAGCTCAGGAGCACCCGCAGCCTGCTCAGCCTCCATTGCTCCATTTGCCATGGTGGGGGCAGAAGCAGGACAGGGGTGTCCCCATGGCTGAGGACCCCTGGAGGTGCAGGGCTCAGACCTGGCATCACCACAGCACTCTATAGTGAACGTGTCTGCAGCACCCAGTGAGAGGGTGAAACGTCATCTCCAAGCAGAAGCTCATGTTACTGCTATTCCTTTCTCTTCTTTGTGGTGGCACCTCTGTCTCCATCCCTGAGCAGGGTGATGCTGGCCCCAGGGGCCTTCCTGGAGCACCAGGACCAGGAGCTGCTCCAGGGGAACGTGGAGGACAAGGCCATAAAGGAGAGAAGGGACACGAAGGTTTGCTGGCAAGTACATGGAGAGGGGCTGCCTCAGCCCACCAGGCTCCCAGTGCACCCACAGCCTGGCAGTTGGGTGCTGGGTGCTGAGAATGGGGGCTCAGCCCTGGTGGAAAACCTGGGGCACCAGGAGCCATAGAAAGTACTGGGAATTGGCAAAGCTCTGTATTTAGGGAGTTTTATGTCTCATGGGCAGGACTCCAGTGTTGGGTCTTCTTGGTATATAAAGATAGTATGGACTTGGGCCTGTTGGGGTGAGCCCAGAGGAGGCCATGGAGATGCTGCGAGGGCTGGAGCAGCTCTGCTCTGGAGCCAGGCTGAGAGAGCTGGGCTGGGGCAGCCTGGAGAAGAGAAGGCTCCTGAAGGGGAGACCTTAGAGCAGCTCCAGTGCCTAAAGGGGCTGCAGGAAACCTGGAGAGGGGCTTTGGACAAGGGATGTAGGGACAGGCCAAGGGCAATGGCTTTAACCTGCCAGAGGGGAGACTGAGATGAGCTCTTAGGCACAAGTTCTTCCCTGTGAGGGTGCTGAGGCACTGGCACAGGGTGCCCAGAGAAGCTGTGGCTGCCCCATCCCTGGCAGTGTTCAAGGCCAGGTTGGACACAGGGGCTTGGAGCAAGCTGCTCTATGGAAGGTGTCCCTGCCCATGGCAGCGGTTGGGACTGGATGAGCTTTAAGGTCCAGCACAAACAGTCCCATGATGCTATCTATGCCTTTCTGGGCAGTCTGGGTCAATGCTGAGCACATCTCCCTCTGTGTCCCAGGGCCAGGGTGGTGTCACCGGAGATGTGGGACCCGCAGGAGCCAGAGGACGGTTTGTGAGTCACATCATGTCCCTCCTCCCCTTTCGGCCAGGCATGGACCTGGCAGGGGACACGTGTGTGACTGGGAGCACTGGGCAGGGTTGACTCAATGGGGCTCCTTTGCTTGTGCCCTCAACAGGGTGGGATGGGTCTTCGAGGTGCTCCTGGACTCGATGGTCCCAAAGGAGTGAAGGTACCGTGGGGTGATGGCTCCAACCCCCATCTCTGGGTGAAATGCCCTTTCCTTCCCTTTGCCCAAGGTCTGGCTGTGGTGGAGGAGCTGGGTCAGACCTGGGCAGGCTGGTGACCTATGGGACCTGCTATGGGACCCTCCCTCCCTGAGATCCAAAGCCAACAAGGCAAGGAAGGGGTTTTCTGGGGACAGAGCTGTTCCTCCTTCCCCAGGGAGATCCAGGACCACAAGGCACGCCTGGACCCGCTGGTGCTGCAGGACTGGAGGTACTGATACCTGGGGTCCTGTAGAGCTGGGAGCTGCCGAAGGCTTCCCTCGTGCTTCACCTCTTCCAATATAACCCAAAGATTTACAGCCCTGTAGCTGGCCAGGCCGGGGGTCAGGAGCGAGGAGGGGTTTTAATGCCTCACATCTTGGCGCTGACACCCAGGAGCTACTTAGATGCTCCCAAAATCATTCCTGCCATCAAAGCACGTTCACTGCTCAGGTGCTGCCTGGGCATGTGCCTTGGAGAGTTGAACATGGTACAAGGGAGAGGGTGGTTCAAACACCCGAGCAGGAAGCACACGGTGGTGTCAGGCTTATTCTAAATCCCCACCGTCGCCATAGGGACCTGCTGGAGATGATGGACCCAAGGGAGATGCTGGCAAACCGGGTCCAGTGGTAAGTACTAGCCCTGACCATGCAAAACCCCCCTGGGAAAGAGGTTTGGTGGCACCCTGAGCCGAAGAGCCTGGGGCTGGGGCTGTGCCTCACTCAGGGGATGGCCACAAAGAGAGCTCTGCTGCAGGTCCTGCTTTGCAATGGGTTTGTAACTGAGTCATCGTTCCCCAGAGCCAAAGCTCCATAAAGGCACTTTAATAGAGCTGTTAAACACCGCAGAATTGCCACATTGTGCAGTTAATGCCTGGCTCAGAGTCTGCCTGAGGCAGGTCCAGGGCTTCTTCCTCCTCTGCCTTCCCAAAGCCATTCTGCAGGTCTTTGCAAGGGCAGGGGAGCTGCCTTGAGATGCATTTCATGGTTGTACCCCTCCCATGCACAGAGCCACAGCTCTATGAGTGATGGTAAACCCCATCTGCATCCTTGTTTTCCCATGCTGCAGTGCCGCTCTGCCCAAGCAGGACAAGTCCTTAACATCCCTGGCAGTGCTCAAGGCCAGGTTGGACACAGGGGCTTGGAGCAAGCTGCTCCAGTGGAAGGTGTCCCTGCCCGTGGCACGGGTTGGAGCTGGAGGAGCTCTAAGGTCCCTTCCTACCCAAACCATTCCATGGTTTTATGGTTAATTTGTGTGATTACTTTGCTGGGAGAAGTTGGCCCATGGACTAAACCCCAGGAATACAAACACAGAGCTATTGTTGGGTGAAGCCCCTCAAGGTGCAGCTCCTCTGCCCCAGCTCTAGGCGGGTTTGGGCTGGGGTGCAATGGGTGCATGGTCTGTATGTGCACTGCAGGGCGCAGTGGGTGCCATGGGGCCAGTGGGTGCCCCTGGGCTCCGGGGATACACCGGGTACCCAGGAGCCAGAGGATCGGTGGGTGCCAAGGGCCAGCCAGGCCAGCAGGTAACAGCAACTCCATCTCTGCCATGGGGACACCCCTGGCACGGGGTCCCTGGGGGGAACAACCCCACTCCAGACCCTGGCGCAAGGCAGGGGCTTGTACTTGCCCTCCTGCCTTACAAATAACCCAGAGCTGATGCCAGCCTCCTGTTCTGTCCTCAAATGAACTCAGGGTCCTCTCGGGCCACCGGGTGAAGCTGGAGCCACAGGGCTGAGCGGCACTGAGGTAAGCGCTGCCCCAATGGATAACCCTGGAGCTTATTTGTCAGCATTGGGTTGATTCCTGGTTTCCTTCCTAGGGCCTGGCAGGTGCGAAAGGGGAGCCGGGTGAGCTGGGAGTACTGGGACCAATGGTGAGGAGCAGGATGGAGCTGGGCTCCTGGCACAGGCGGTGGGATGCTGGGATATCCCTGCTGCAGCAGTGGATGCTGCCTGTGTCCCCCATGAGCAGCACCTCCTGCTCCCACTGAAATATCCCAGCTTAGAGCATCCTCCTGTGCACACTGGCACAAGAGCAGGCAAGGAGGCCAGAGGGGGCATCCCTGCTGCAGCATCCTTACGGAGGGGTTTCCTTCTCATTTGGGTTTTCAGGGGTCTCCAGGACAAGCTGGTCCTGAAGGGTGGAAAGGCCGCAAAGGAGAAAAGGTACCTCCAAAATCCTCCTCTGCAGATGGCACTGGGGGGGAGCAGCCACAAGGCATGGGGTGGCCAAGCCTGAGCTGGTCAACCCCGTTGTGGTCCATGGAGAGAAACCAGTGGGAATCACCCCAAGGAGACCTGGCTTTCCCCACTGTAAAGGCAGCTGTTCATCCATGCCTGGCAAACACAGGGCCCTTGGGCTGCCTTGGCTGGTTCTGGGGTGAGGGGCTGGCAGGTCTCCCCAATTCAGCCCTATAGGTCTGCCTCCATCCTGGCTTAGGTGCCCTTGGGGGGGACACAGGGGACTTCCCTTCACTGGCCAGCTCTGCACCATGGCCTTGGTGCCCATCCCCAGGGTCCCATAGCATCCCCTCTTCCCTGGTCCAGGATGTGGCCAGGCTGCTGCTGATCCACACCTTTTCTTCCCCCAGGGTGATGTGGGGCGTGAAGGACAACAAGGAGTCCCTGGAGAAGCTGGCAGACGGGTACATAGCACTGCTGTCCCTATGGAGGGTGATGGGAGGATGATGCTTGGAGGTCTTGCAGAGGGGTTCTGGTTTGCTGAGGGGCTCAGCATCCCTGGAAGGGGAGCAAGGGGCATGCGAGGGAACCGGCTTAGTGCCTTTAATGGGCTTGAATTGCTCCTGAGGCTTTCTTCTGTTATGCACAGGGCAAGCGAGGCAAGGCGGGCCACCAGCCCCCAAGAGGACCCCGGGGACACCAGGTAGGCTGGAATCATGTAGCTGGAGGGCCCCGTGTCCCCTTCCAGCCCAAGGGGGGTCTCCCGCACCCCCATGGGCCGCTCTCCCTGCAGGAGGCACCAGAGCATCACTCTTGCCCTGCTCCGACACCAGCCAAGGTCTCTCACCTTTGCATTTCAGGGCCACCCAGGTGACAAGGGGCTGGAAGGACCCCAGGGACCCCAAGGACCCTATGTGAGTATTAGGTTGGGAGGTTTTGGGGTGCCAGCTGCCCCCCTCAGGTACCACAGTGCAACCCAGCTCCATGGACAATCAAAGGAGAGACTCATTTAAAATGAGCCGAGTTTTGAGGTGTTCCATCCATCCATCATTCATCCACCTCCTCTTGCCTTCTCCTTCCCAGTTTCATCCCAGTTACACACAGTATATGTGCACTCGGGCAAATCACAGCATTTCCAATCAGTTGCTCTGGAGACCAAACATTTTCCTTCCAGTGAATCACAGCATCCCAGCCTGGTTTGGGTTGAAGGGACCTTAAAGCTCATCCAGTTCCAACCCGTGCCACGGGCAAGGACACCTTCCACTGGAGCAGCTTGCTCCGAGCCCCTGCGTCCAACCTGGCCTCTGAGTTTCTGAATCTCAAGCTTTTAAAGCTGCCTTCGAGTTCTTAAAACTGCCTGAAATTCCTGGAATCCTGGTGGCACCCTCAGCCGTGGCGAGGTTGCTCCTTGCCAACAGGAGCAGCTCAGCGCAGGGCGATGCAGTACCACATTGCTTCTCTCTTAGGGCATTCCAGGCCTGAAGGGCATGAAAGGAGACCCTGGACTGAAAGGTCCCAAGGTAGGTGACATGTACCAGGCACTTGAGCACTGGGTCAGCATTTAACCTGCTGGATGCCATCACTTTGCCCCCTCTTCTTGAACCCTGATCACTGCAGCATCTTTGAGGGCTGCCCACCAGGTCCCTGTGCGCTGGGCCCTTTAGGCTCTCTCCAAAGCATCTTCCATCCTCCTGGAGCTGCAAGCAGCAGCAGGCAGTTTAATCCCTGCTCTTAGCGCAGACGCTGACACAGCACAAGCACGTACCTCCTCCGTGCCATTACTGATGCGCTGATGGATCCAGAGAGGCCAAGCTCATCCTTATGGCCCCATCCATCAGCTGCCAGGCTGTAAATCAGGGACAAGCAGGCCCTGGGGGCAGGTGGCTCCTCACAGCCATCAGGAGAATGAAACCCTGGTAATAAATACAGCTTTAAGTGCTTTGTGAGCTCCTCACCCACCCCAGGGCAGTGAGCAAGGACAGAGCTGGGCAGATTTGGGGAGCATCTGAGGTTTTTACTGAGTGCTATTTCAGGCTGGGATAAAAGCCTTTCAGACCTGCAGCTGAGCAGAAGAGGGGGATGCTCCATCACCCCCCTCTTTCTCCTCTATGGGCGCAGTGAATTCTACCAAATACAAAGGATGGGCTTGGGTTTTTCTTCATCAATTGCCCATTTCCAGCTGCTTGCTGGAGGACAGGGGTTGTTTGGCCTTGGGAAATGTCCCCCTCCTGCTAGGGTCATGCAGCAAGCAAAGCCTCAGCTGCCAGCCCAGTGGAGGAGCACTGATTTGATGAGTAACTAGATGATGACGATGATGACAATGATGATGAACTAGAGCAAGCTTCTGATGCCCATCCTTGGGACAGAGCCCCTCACCCTTCCTGGTGTCCCTGGAGGGGTTTCCATCCTTCTCTTTGCCACCAAAGCTCTCTCTGTCTCTCCCAGGGCGAGAAGGGCAGCGCGGGTGAGCTGGGCCAGCAAGGGGACGATGGCTTCAAGGTACATGAAGGGGTTTGCTCTTTTCCTCCCTCCCCTTGGTCCCTTGTCACCCTGTGTGACACCTTTGTTTCCTAGGGCAAGCTGGGACCCCAGGGCATCCCTGGAAGGCCAGGACCCAAGGGACAGCAGGTAAGGGCAGGATGGAAGGGGACCTCCAAGAGGTGAGTATTTGGGGTGAATGCCTCATTTTTCCATGCCAAATCCGCCTGGGAAAGGGGCTGTTTTGTTGGAGGACATAGTGCTGGGGGGTGCTCTGACCTCCTCTGGTGCCTTTGCAGGGCGACACTGGCCCCCCGGGCACACGGGGACACCCTGGCACCCCCGGGACACCGGTGAGTCCTTCACCCTCCCATTGGGTTTGGGGTTTGCTCCCCAACAGGGACCGCATCCCGCTGGGATGGGGCTTTGATCCCGCCTGCCTTCCACTTCCCTGGGCCTTGTCCTTCTCTTCCAGGGCTTGTCTGGACCCAAAGTGAGTGCAGGGGAGCGCTTGGAGCTGGGCTCAGCCCTGCCATGAGCACCCTCCCCTCCTGCCCTGTCCCTGAGGTGCGGGGTGGCCCCATGGGGCACCCTGGGGTGCAGCTCCACACAGCAGCATCTCACCCTTTGCTTCTCTTCCCTCCTCCACCTCCTCCTTTGGCAGGGGCTGAAAGGCTTCCCAGGGCTGCCAGGACCCCGAGGTGCACCAGGGCTGCCAGTAAGTGGGGCCCCCGATGTCCTTTGTGCCAGAAAGTGGGTCCCTTGCTCCCGGAGTGCTGTGGGTGCCGTGGCATGGGGAGAGGCAGCTGATGGCACCATCGGAGGAGCTGTGAGCGTGGCGGTGGGCTCGGGGGCAGCAGACACTGTCACCAGCATTGTCATTGTCACACAGGGCCCCCCCGGCCCCCCTGGCCCCAGCGGACCCTTGCTGATGCTGTCCAGGGAGGAGCTACAGGTGAGTGCATGGGGACAAGGGCCTCCCATCCCCACGTGGTGCCACCAAAGCTTCCCATCCCATCCCTGATGAGGGAGGGAAGGGACTGACAGTGATGGTGTCCCCTGTCCCACTGCTTCTAAGTCCTTGTGCACAAGGACCAAGGCCCTGGTACAAAGAGCAAGCAGATATGGTTAATCCCTCTCCCACCATGCTTGTCCCCAGGGTGTCCCAACTCCTCCCTGAGCTCCTGATGATGCTCCTCACCCAAATAAGAGTGAGGGGCCAAAATCAGCTTGGTTTTGTCCCTTCCTTTTCCTTTAGCACCTAATTTATCCCTCCAACCACCTGAACTACACTGCGGTCTGGGCTCTGCTGGACACCCTCAGCCAGGAGCTGCAAGCCCTTGTGGAGCATCCCAATGGCACCAAAGCCAACCCGGCGGCCACCTGCAAGGAGCTGCTGCTGGCTCACCCTCACCTCCCTGATGGTACCGGGGTGCACATGGGGGGACCCCAGGCCCAGGCAGTGTTACACCAGCATTAACAGGGGATGAGTATGTGGGGGATGAGCTCAATTGGGTTTCATCCCTGGAGGAACAGGGGAACAGCCAGGCTGCATCCCAAGAGGATGGAGGTTGCAGCCAGGGATACACCATAAGCTGAGGTGGGATGGCACCACGTGGCATCCTCCCCATGCCAAAACCCTGGTGCCAGGAGCTCCCCTCTGCCTCCCTCCAGGGCAGTACCACATCGACCCCAACCAGGGCAGCCCCCAGGACGCGCTGATGGCCTTCTGCAACTTCACAGCGGGGGGTGAGACCTGCATAGCCCCCGTCCACAACCAGGTATGGGGCAGCTTCAGCCCTGGGTTACCTCTTGGGGCTGGAGAGGGACCGTGTGGCCGGTCCCTTGCTGTGGTCACTGCTGCCGTCACAGGGAGCTGTGGGAGCAGATCCTGGTCGTGGTGTGTGACCAGGCTGCAGGGGCAGCTATTGGTATCGCTGGCTTTTTGTCCTGCTGGGACAGTGTGACGTGGTCCCCACTGCCCCCAGGTCCCCATCAAGGCTTGGCTGAGCACTTACACCTCTGAGAACACCTTCGAGTGGTTCAGCACCCTGCCTGGGGGCTTCCTGGTGAGTACCCAGCCCCATGGGATGCAAAACCCATTTCATGGGGCTGGGGGTCTCCTGGTGCCTGTCCCACTGTGCAATGCCCAGGCACAGGGGTTGCTCTGCCTCCTTCTGCAAAGAGAACCCAAACCAGTGCTTCAGCAGATGGCTGAATCCCAGCTTTCATCCCTGGGGGAGCACAGATTCCTCCATTAGATCCATGCAGCTCCCACTACCTGGTTCCTCTCTCATTGCCCGCAGCTGGAGTACACAGGGGCCAGCGCAGTGCAGCTCCGGTTCCTGCGCCTGCACAGCCGCCTGGTCACGCAGAAGGTCTCCTACTCCTGCAGACCGGCCCCGGAGCAGGGCCAGCCCCAGCTCCAGAAAGAAATCCGCTTCCTGACCGATTCCCGGGAGCAGAGCTATGCAGCCAGCCTGCAGGGCTGCGTGGTGAGCCCGCCTGCCACCTTACCCTTCCCTAATCCAGATGGAGCCCCTTCCCCAACGTTTGCCCCTTGGTTCATGTTTGCACACCAGGGTTTGGGGTAGACCTGACGGATGAGGCTGCCCATGGTGGGATGGGGATGGGGAGCATCCACTTCCTGCAGCGGGATGGGGATGGAGATGGAGAGCATCCTCTTCCTGGGACCAAGGAGCTGTGCCTATCTTGGGGAGCTGGCTGGGGTATGGCAGGGAATGGGATGTCTCAGGGTGACGGGGGGAGGCCACCTCCGTGGAGAAGCTGGGGATGGAGACCTGGCCATTGGGTGCATCAAGGAGCTCCCAGAGCAGCAGAGGGTCCCTCAGGCCACCAGACCAGGGTTTTGGCACCGCTCAGCTGCCCCTGTGCTCATTTCAGCTGGACAACGACTCCTCCATCACCGACACCATCTTCCACTTCGCCAGCGAGGAGCTGTCCCTGCTGCCGCTGCGGGACCTGGCCGTGTTCCACAACGGAGACGCCTCGCACCAGTTCGGTTTCACAGTGGGACCAGTTTGCTTCAGCTGAAACCAGTGACACCCAAACCAGGAACTGTCCTGCTGGGGCCATGGTGGTGGCTGGGAGTGACAGTGGGCTCCCCAGAGATACCTGTTTGTAGCTGCGTTACGGCACAGACTACACTTCCCTTCTGGAGTAGAAGAATGCTGTTTACAAAGTCATTTCTCTATAAATTATATATGTATTACATACATGAGGAGGTGCTGATTGAAGGGGTGATGGGGGAGGCTTGTGAAATTGAAATCATCAGGGACTCTTTGCTAAAGAGAAAACCAAGCAACAACACTGCCAGCCTGGGAGGAAAAGGGCTTTGCTTTGCCTCAGTCAAGCGCACAGATCCCTGCATCAGGTCCGTGCGCTGCTGCCTGCTCCCTGCTCCTGTTCCCAGCTGTTCCAGCCATCAGGTACTATAAAGGGGTGAAAAAGGCAAAGCCCCCCAAGTCCTGGCTCTGTTTTGAGTCTGCAGCTCCTGTGAAGGGCAGCGGGCTGCTATAGCAAGGCTGCTACAAGGCTCTGGTCAGACAAGGGCAGGGACTGGAGCCGTTTGGCTCCGTGCTGCAGCGCTGCTATCACTCTGTATTTGCTGTTCCCAGCAGTGTTTCTCTTGCCTCTTATCATCCCCCTATCTCTGGGCTGCTTGGCCCCAGGCAGGTAGAGGTTTACATGCGGCTCCCAAGCCAAGGTGCTGGTACACAGCCCAGAAAGCCCGGATCTCAGTTGGCTTTGTGCTGCACTGCAGTTTTCTCAGCACCCTTCAGGTTTTGGGCTGTTAAGGCAGAGCTCGCCAGTAGGTGTCCAGGCTGCCCTATGGTGTGCCACTGAGGTTGGGCATCCATGCCGATGCCAGCAGAGCAGTGGCAGCCAGGTACCCTGTACCAGGGGATGGGGAGAGCAG